>CM074604.1:2036951-3502937 GCA_037305975.1 Chrysolophus pictus
CTGGGAGGTGTCACACCGTTGTTCTTCACATGGAATACAATCTGCCCCACTACACCAAGCCCAGGACGAGCCCTGAGCTTCATTCTCTCAGATACTGTCACGGAGTTAACTAGATCAATCTATGCCTGTGACAGGGAGATGGATCTCCCCTCCAATGTGTGGATGTCAGGCCTTGGCCCTTCTCCTTCATCAAACAAACCAAGAGATTTCTCAGCACAGTACTTTACCTGACTGTAATCATTGCCTCCAATTCCCTGCTCTAACAAGTCCAAGGGGAGGCTGTGTTGGTAATGTTCCTCTGTGGGCCCCATTAGTACGCCAAGATCCTTCAAGTTTTTCATCTGACTTTACTTTCTCAAGTGCTCACAACATTCTCCTCTCAGTACCTGAGGTTCATAGACCTAGCATCAAATGTATCGTGAGTCTCTCTGAAGTGTAGAAAGTTGCAGTGAGTCAAGTCTGTTCCATAATATGCTAGAAGTCCTGATTTATACAGCTAGGTAGAGAGGCTTCATAATGTAGTAAAGGAAGAAGATTTCAAAGATTTCAATTTTTTTTTTATTTTCAGTGTCCTTTGGTCCTTATAGATCTTGGACTCTGAACCATGCAGAAGCCAGGAAAGCAAGAGGACTTAGCCGAGGGCAACTCCTTGCCTGTATTCCTAGCACAGCTTTCGAAGAGGCATTCAGACTTCTGGCCCTGCTCTGAGCAGCCCCTTCTGTTACAATGGCCCCACAGGGAGGCCAGCTGTGGCACAGAGCTGCACACTGCCTGTCTGCCTGCAGCCACAGGGATGCCACCATAGAGACAACAGCGCTGTCACCAATTGCACTAGAACTGAGAATTGACATAAATGCAATTTTTATTTTCAATAAAAATGTTTTCTGATTTAAAGTAGTGCATCTTGTTGCTTTTGGAACATCCTTCTCCAATTGATGTTGATCCAGAGTGTCTCCTAAGGAGATCTGCATAGGCAGGAAAAGCAATTGCTTGAGGTCTGACACAGTACGGACAACCTGACCGCTCACCTCCCCAGGCCTGACGTGTCTGCTGTATGCCACCTGGCACTTGCATCACTTTCCCTACAGCAGAATTCTCCACTGAAGTCTGCAGCTGGATGTTACAGTTCCTTTACACAATTCCTTCACTTGCTTTCCTTAGAGAACTGTCTGTGCACGGGCACAAGATGGGCTTCCTACCTTAAGACAAGCAACAGTAAAATACAATACAACTTCCCTAAAAACAGAGCATACTCCTCAGTATCCCACAAGTGTGGTTCACCTTCCCAATAGGAGAAGTACTTTACACAGGTAGATAGGAAATGATAAATATTAATAGAAAAAAATACATATTAATTGAAGGATAAATGATAAGGAGCAAAACCCCACTGTGTGATCACAAGCAACCCATGCCATCTCCAGAGGCTCCAGAGGTCCTGTCTGGGACAGGCAGCTTTCCGAGAGGTCATTGGTGTCAAACTCAGCCTGAAAGACTCAAGTATGGGTCACAATCACACTGCGGTGAAACCCATCACAGTGGAAAACATCCCCACCAAACTATGGACATTAAAAAGAACAGTGTGGAAAGATCCATCAGGTCAGTCCTCAGATGAAGGGTATGTAAAATTTATCTGCTACAGAGGCGGAGAGCAAAAGGCATTGGATTGTGATTCAAAGAACTAAAAGAGGTCTAATTCATTTAATCCATGAGCTAATGCAAACACTGTCAGAGTGAAGGACACAGGTTTATGACATAACGTGAGGAAGAAAGGAGGTGGTGTCCCTCAAGGGTCAGTCTTGACATGGATGCTCTTCAGCATCTTCATCAGTGACACAGATGATGGCATCGAGTGCACCCTCAGCAAGTTTAAAAATGACACCAAGCTGAGCAGTGCAATCGATCCACTGGAGGGAAGGGAAGCTATCCAGAGGGACCTGGACAGGCTGGAGAAGTGGGACCATGTGAAACTAAAGAGGTTCAGCAAGGCTACGTACAAGGTGCTGCACTTTGGCTGGAGCAATGCAAGGTGTTTATACAGACTGGGCGAAGAAACACTTGAGAGCAGCCCTGCGGAGAAGGACTTGGGGGTCCTGGTGGATGAGAAGCTGGACATGAGCCAGCAATGTGCGCTTGCAGCCCAGAAGGCCAACTGTGTTCTGGGCTGCATTAAAAGGGGTGGCCAGCAGGGAGAGGGAGGTGATTGTCCCCCTCTACTCAGCTCTTGTGAGGCCCCATCTGCAGTGCTGCGTCCAGGCCTGGCGCCCCCAGAACAGGAAGGATGTGGAGCTCTTGGGGCGGGTCCTGAGGAGGGCCACTAAGGTGATCAGAGGGCTGGAGCACCTCTCATATGTGGAAAGGTTGAGGGAACAGGGATTGTTTAGCTTGGAGAAGGGAAGGCTGCAGGGAGACCTCATTGTGGCCTTCCAGTACCTGAAGGAAGCATATAAACAGGAGGGGGAACGGCTGTGTACGAGGGTGATGGTGATAGGACAAGGGGCAATGGTTTTAAACTGAGACTGGTGAGGTTTACGTTATATATTAAAAGGAAGTTTTTCACTCAGAGGGCGGGGAGGCACTGGGACAGGTTGCCCAAGGAGGTTGTGGATGCCCCAACCCTGCAGGCATTCAAGGCCTGGCTGAATGTGGCTCTAGGCAGCCTGGTCTGCTGGTTGGCAACCCTGCCTGTGGCAGGGGGGTTGAAACCAGATGATCATTGTGATCCTTTTCAATACAGGCCGTTCAATGATTCTGTGATAACACAGGGACGTTACAGAAAAGACTGCGAGTCATTTGTTGAGACAGATGAGAAGACGATCCCTGATGAAATTTGTCCATGACATCATTTTCCTCACTGCATCCTTGAGCTCCTGGTTCCTCATGCTGTAGATGAGGGGGTTCAGTGTTGGAGGCACCACCGAGTACAGAAATGACACCACCAGGTCCAGGGATGGGGAGGATACGGAGGGGGGCTTCAGGTAGGCCAAAAAGTCAGTGCTGACAAAGAGGGAGACCACGGCCAGGTGAGGGAGGCACGTGGAGAAGGCTTTGTGCTGTCCCTGCTCAGAGGGCATCCTCAGCACGGCCCTGAAGATCTGCACATACGACGCAACAATGAAAAGAAAGCACCCAAATATGGCAAGAACGCTAACCACAATCAATCCAATTTCCCTGTGGTAGCCTGATTCTGAGCAGGAGAGCTTGAGAATCTGGGGGACTTCACAGAAGAACTGATCCACAGCATTGCCTTGGCAGAGTGGCAAAGAAAATGTGCTGGCAGTGTGCAGCAGAGCAAAGACAGCCCCAGTGCCCCAGGCAGCTGCTGCCATGCTGGCACAAGCTCTGCTGCCCATCAAGGTCCCGTAGTGCAGGGGCTTGCAGATGGCAACGTAGCGGTCATACGACATGATGGTGAGAAGGGAATATTCTGCTGAGAACAAAAACAAAAAGAAAAAGACCTGTGCAGCACACCCTGCATAGGAGATGTGCCTGGTGTCCCAGAGGGCATTGGCCATGGCTTTGGGCAGAGTGGTGGAGATGCAGCCCAGGTCGAGGAGGGCGAGGTTGAGGAGGAAGAAGTACATGGGGGTGTGCAGGCGGTGGTGGCAGGCTACGGCTGTGCTGATGAGGCCGTTGCCCAGGAGGGCAGCCAGGTAGATGGCCAGCAAGAGCCAGAAGTGCAGGAGCTGCAGCTGCCGCGTGTCTGCCAACGCCAGCAGGAGGAACTCGCTGATGGAGCTGCTGTTGGGCATCTGCAGTTCCTGAGCTCAGAGTCCTGCGCAGACTGCAGAAGACAATGGAAAGTCAAGATCTTTTTCAAAGACACTCCTCCTGCTACACTATAAAAACTTTTCTTTCTCTTTGGAAAATGTTCATTTTACTCTGTAACTTGAATTTATTTTCATGAGCTTCACCATCCCTTAAGAGGTAGAATCTTAAGGATGTCCTACTTTCCTCTCATTTCCTAATCATATCCCAATCTCCTGGATATATTCCTCTTTTGAGCAATTTCCATGTCGCATATCTTTATCCTGTTGGTATTCAGAGTCCCGAACCCAAACTCTCTGCACTTAAATTTTTGTTAGAGAAAGCTGCCTGTTTGCAGAAGAAGTGCATTATTTATGTCCGCAGAGAATTTCGGTAATTTCAGCTGGTGCTGTCTTATGGGAGGCGAGTGGCTGAAAGCACTTGTGGAAATTGTACATACAACAGCAGGTTGAGAAAGGTACAATTCAGGACTCTCAGAGATGTGTTCGTATTTCACAGCTCCTTTCAGATTTCTGCCTCCAACTTTTCCCCCTTCCCTAAGAAAAAGAAAAGGAGAATGCCTGCCTCATCTCCCCTCTCGCAAAGTGCCCTTGGAAACACTCTGTGGTGCAGTATAGCCATGATCCCTGTGCCCCAGGCAGCAGCTGTGGCAGCAGAAGGCCCCTGCCCTGCCCTGCCGGGGGGCTCCTTCCCCCACACATCTCCCTGCAGCGCCGTGGGCAGCTCCCTGGGCAGGCTGAGTGCTGAGTGCTGAGTGCTGAGTGCTGAGTGCTGAGTGCTGAGTGCTGAGCCTGGCAGGCGGCAGAGTCCCTGCCCCGGCACACAGCCCCTGGGGCACAGCAGGGACCTGCTCTGCAGGACAGCCCTGGGCACCCGGCTGCAGCCCCAGCTGCACAGCCTGCAGCCGTCCTGGGACACGCAGCCCTCAGGGCTGTGCTCTGATGCTGCAGCACAGAAGCCCTCAGCTGGAGCAGACCTATTTCCATGATAAAGACACAGAGTGTCTGCATCCTGATCTTCAATGGGATGCCCCTGATTTAGTGATCCCTGCAGTGAAACCGACTGTATTGCCTGCATCGAGATACTTACTTTCTTAAGGGCTGTGAGAAATACTCCTTCAGTGACCTCACAGCCTACTAACGTGCCACAGGCTAGAAGCTCTCTTTCTTCTATCCTGTCACCTGCAGATCGTGTCTCCAGCCCTGCTGCGTGCTGCACAGGTGCTGGTCCTGGACACAGCTGTCTCTCTGCTGCACGGCCCACTTGTATGAGCTCCTTGTTTCCCAGGAGCCCAGACTAGCTCAGCATCCGAGGATGTGATTTCCTTCTCTCCCTGGAGATATCCATGGCCCTCCTGAGTTGACAGCCGCTGCAAAGAAGCAGGGTCACCACTGTAAACATACTTCAAAGTCAGCTCAACTTATCAACACATGCACTTGATTTCAGAAGCATGATTGTTCCTACTAAACGAAATTTTTCCATTAGAGAAAGAAATGGCAAATCTGGAAACCCCCACTCATGACCTGTAAGTGCAGTCATAACATTACAGAGTCATAGAAAGGCTTAGGTTGGAGGGGACTTGAAAGATCACCTAGTTCTAATCCCCCAACCATGGGCAGCATTGCCAAACACCAGATCAGGCTGCCCAGCATCTCATCCACTCTGACCTTGAATGCCTCCAGGGATGGATCATCACAACCTCTTTGGCAACATTTTCAAGTGCCTCCAGTGTGTTAAAAATGTCTTTCTAACATCTAACCTCAGTCTCCCCTTTTTAATTTAAAGCCATTTCCCTTTGTTCTGATTCTATCAGGCCAGCCCATCCTACATGTAGGTTTAGGCAACTCATCCGCTGATGGAAACCCTGGGGCAGAAACAGGATCAGTTCCTCGCAGAACCATGGGAGCCGGGAGCCCTCTCAGCTGAGTTCAGATGTGCACAGTGAGGTGTCTGTGTGTGAGCCCCTCAGCTGAATCCTTGCTCTTTATTCAACACGGACTGCACTGCTCACACACAGACACTCAGGGATGACCAAGGTGCCTGGGGTGATCCTAGCTGTGTGCTCGTGCTTGTAAACTGTGGTGGAAAATCTGTGAGACAGACAGCTCCTTCCTGGGCATCAGCTGAGGGCCAGAAGGGAGGTATTCCTGGCCATCCTAAATGCTGCCACAGCGCTGTGCTTGGGGCACCCACTGTGCCTTTTGCACTTGTCCCCATGGAGCATGTCGTGTCATTCTGCTGACGAAATGGATGAGCTCACAACACAAGAGCCAGATCTTCCTCTCTGCTCCATCTGTGGCAAACTCTGGAGTTCAAGGCATTACAAAGCTATGACACATCTACCTTCTTTCACTGATGACACCTTATTAGTTTGCTCTGGACTCTTATGAGAGTGGCATCAGAAGAAGTCTAGGGTCATGCCAGTTCCCAGTTCAGAGGAAGATGGCAAACACTGTGCTAATTTTAAAGGTGAAGAAAGAGGACATCGGCAATTACAGAGCTGTCATTCTTACTTCAAAGGCTGGTACACATATGGAGAAAATGGTGCTGAGAGTTCCTGAAAAGAATTTGAAAGACAATTCTGTCATTGGCCCAGCCAACACAAGTTCATGAGGGGAATGTCCTGTTGAACTTAATGTCCCTTTATGACAACTTCACCCATTGAGTCGACCAAGGGAAGAGAGTTGAGGTCATCCTTTAGGATTTCAATAGAGCCTTTGATACTATTTCTCACAGCATACTTCTGGGCCAAATGTCCTGCATTCAGCTACACAGAAACATAATGTGATGGGTGAGCAGTTGGTCAATGGGTTGGACCGAAGGATTACAGTAAATGTGGTTCCATCAGGCTAATGGACTGTCAGTAGCAGGGTTCCCTAGTACTCCAATTAAGGGCACTTCTCTTTATTGTTTTCATCAATGACTTGTATGCAGGACTAGAAGATGTTTTGAGAAAGTTTGCTGACGATACCAAGTTGATTCTATGAGGTTGGAGAAGACTTATAGAGAGATGTGGACAAGTTAGAGAACTGGGTAAGCACCAGTTGTAGTACGTGTAACAAGAACAAGTGCCTGATTCTGCACCTGGGTGGGGGCAACACTGAACATACTCACTGACTGAATATGGGACACTGGAGAGCAGTTTGACGGAAAGGGATTGGGGGTCCTGGCCAACATCAAATTGAATGTGAGTCAGTAGTGTGCCCAGGCAGCCAGGAAGGCCAACCGTTCCCTTGGGTGCACTGTGCATGGCATTGCTAAATGGGGAACTGAGGGGGGATTTTCCTGATCTGCTCTGCACTGCTGGAGCTCTGGGAGCACTTCTGGGCACTGCAGAACATAAAGGACATAAAACTACAGGAGACTGTCCAAAGGAGGGCAGAACAGCTGAAAGATCTGGAGTTCGAGGTTTCATTGGGATTGACTACTTGTTCAGACTGGGCCCTTCTCACATCCCACATCCTGGGATCAGACACACTGCCCACATGGCACTTGGGCCTCACGACATCCTTGCACCCCATGCAGAGTCTGGCAGCTGCTGTCCCACAGTCTTTCATTTGACATCAGGCAAGCCTCCATCCCACTGCCCCAGGAAGGGCCCTGAGCCAGCAGGAGGGACACAATCTCCCTGCCAAGGCTCTGGGGATCAGGGCTTGGCCTTGCTGCTTCACAAGACAAAGGAGGCTTTGCTCAGCATCACAGCCACCATCCCAGTGCCTTGGTCTGCCTGTAATCATGGCTTCCAATTATCTGCTCTAACAAGTCCCTGGGGAAGCTTGCTTGTCCATGGCCCTCAGTGGGGCCCATTAATACTCCAAGAAACTTCACTGCTACTTCTGACTTTGTCTTCTTGGGCATTTCGTGCAATCTTCTCTGTGCACTGGGGGTTGATGGACTCAGCAGCAAATGCCCCGTGGGGCCCATTACAACCTGCAGAGCCCTCCTGTGCCTTGTGCCTTCCTGTCATCTTCTTCAGGTGTTCAGAACTTGTGCAGCAAACTGGACAGGTATCTGGAGAGAGCTGAAATTTGAAGAGAATGATGGGCATTTATGAAGACTATTTATTTATTTATTTATAGTTGAGTTTAAACAAGAAGTTAAAGCAGCACTTCGTAAGTGATATTGATCCAGGATGTCCCCTAATGAGTTTTGCCCAGTCACTGTGTGGATGAATGCCCTCCTCAGCTACCCCACCCCATTTCTACTCAAACTGGCCCCATGGGTCTTGCATCACTTTTCCGCCCACCACACTTCTCCTCTGCAGTCACCCACTCTGTGTTAAACCTCCTTTGCATCAACTCCCAGTGTAGGTGTGCTCTCCTGAAACCCAAAGGTGTGAACTTGACTTTTGCCCTCCCTTCAGACTCCTCAGCTCCACCATCCCATGGCCACGACAGAACAGGTTCTCTTTGATCTTCATAATCCCCATCATCGCTGCCTTGTTGGTGAGTATGAGATGCAGCAGAGCACCTCTCCTCTTTGGTTCCTCTAAGGTTTGGCAAAGAAACTGTCAGCTGCACTCTCCAGGGATATCCTGGATCTTGTATGCCCTGCTGTGCTGTCCCTGCAGCAGATACTGCAGTGGAAAAGGCCCCCAAAGGGGACAAGGGCCTGACAACATGAGGCTCCCATCTGTCTGCAGAGGGCACCTTCCACTTGCTCTTCCTGATCAGGAAGCCAGGAACAGACACTGTTGGTCTCTTCTGTTCGCCATTTTCATTCGCTCTGACCTGTCTGCTCTGCCATCCCCAGGAAGAGCTCATTGTGCTCTCACAGAGGGCAATTGCCCTTCCTTGTCTCCTCTCCCATCTATCACAAAGACTTGTGCTACAGTCCAGCTGTGGAGGCCATTAAACCACATCCCAGTGATCCAAACAAGAGCTCAGACCTGCAAGTGGACAAAGCTCTGTAGCCCAGCACATATTGGTGTTCTCATTCGTGTAAAACCACATAAGAAAACATCCTGTTCAGGAGGCATTATTGGATTCAGTGCATCCATGGTATCTATGAAGGTGGCACATAATCATTGGACCCACTGTGGGGCGTCAGGTTGTCCAAGCAGCATGGATACTCCTGGACATGGCTTTCCTGAAGACCCTGTGCTGCATTTGCAGCTGCATGTGAGTGTGCTGGACAGCCCAGGGAACTGGCATGACACTAGGCTGCTTCTGAGGCCAGTCACCTGAGAGCACATAGAAAACTGAGATTTCTTCAGGTGAAGAACACAGATGTGTGTCAGCTCTGTAGTGCCTTAAGCTCCAGAATAGGCAGCAGATGGAGAACAGAGGAAGATCTGCCTCTTCTTTTGTGAGCTCATCCATTTAGTCAACTGCACAACTCCGCATGCTCCATGGAGATGAGTAAAATAGACATACTCCAGTGCCCTAAACACAGTGGTCTGTTGTCATTTAGGATGGCCAAGAATACCTCTGTTCCATCTCTGGCCCTCATCTGATGCTCAGGAAGGAGGTGTCTGTCTCAGGAATTTCCCACACACTTTACAAGCACTAGCACACATCCAGGAGCACCCCAGGCATCTTGGTCATCACCCAGAGTCTGTGTGTAAGCAACTGACTTTCCACTGGGGAACCAAGGACTCACAGCAGAGCTCACATGCAGGCAACTCCTTGTGCATGCCTGAACTGAGCCAGAGGAATCCCAAAGCTATTTCCACCATAGGGTTTTCATCTAGGGATGAGATGCCAGCACTGCCTCAGCTGGATCACTCCCCTGCCCAGGGCAAGTCTACCCCTCCCTGTCCTTGCCTGTGTGCTCTTTTTGATACAGCAACACTCACTGAAGGGCTAACTGTAAGTCTGGAATTAGTCCAGTGGGCATTTGGTGGTTAATGCAGCAGATTTCAGAGTACAATCATGACACTGCTGTCTTTCAGGAGCTGTTGGCCACAGAGACCCAGGCACATCTCCGGGGAGATCATTGGGAAGATAGAAATCACATCCTCTGCTGCTGAGCTGGGCTGAGCCCCTGGGACACAGGGAGCTCCTACAAGTGGGCAGTGCTGCAGAGACACAGCTCTGACTAAGAGCAGCTCCCGTGTACTGTGCATCAGCACTAGGGGCACGTTCTGCAGGTGACATGAAGATAGAAGAGAAAGGAGAGAGGGATTACAGGATGTGTGGGGTGTGAGCAGGCTGCGACCTCACTGCAGGAGCATTGCTTCCAGCCACTGACACGGTAAGTCTCTCACCATAGGTAATGCAAACACTTTTCCAAGAGGGATCACCAAATCTGGCACATCCCAGTGCAGACCAGGCTGCATACACCCAGTGTTTCTTTATCATGGAATAAGAGCTGTTCCAGAAGGGGGCTTCCCTGCTGCAGTGTCAGAGCACAGCTCTGAGGGCACATCAAGAGAGAATCCTTAAGTGCATTTTACCTCTCTGCTTTCCTCTAACGTATATATTCTTTCAATAAAGCCATGGCAGTTCTCTTACGTTCCCTTTTTCACTTGAAGAAATGAACATGCACTTAGATAGTGCCCTGCAAACGGGGTGGGTTCTGGACAGCAAATAGGAATGCAGAGAGTTTGGGCTGGTGTCTGTATGCTCAGTCAGGGAAATGGCAGGAAAGCAGCCTCCAGGATGAAAATCTGCAGACCACAGAGATATGGTCAGGGAATTACCCCCTTCAGTGCAGGGTCCTTCCTCTGAGCAAGCTCCCACCTAGAAATGCCTTTGCCCACACTATCACGGGATCTGATGCATGAACCAGCTCCTGTGCAGGCAGAGCTCCAGCAGAGCAGAGCAGCATCTCCCCAGGCACGTGTCCATCACCCTCTGCAGTGCACAGGGGCTGAGAGCCACTGCCTGGGGCTGTGGGCAATGCAGGCTGTGAGGCTGGGAAGGAGTTGGCTTTCCCTTAATGAGATGCCATCAGTAGGACACAGCTCCCTGAGCTGTGAGCTGACCTTCAGGATGCAAATCTTTCCCCTAGTCAGGAAATCAAAGTGCAGGGAAGAAGCAGAGAGATGCAATATGCAAATGGTGTGGGATTGGAGAAATCAGTGTTAGGGGTCATTTGCAAGATGTGTGGTGATGAGGCACTGCTGCAGTACTTCGAAAAAGGGTGAATACACAGTGATGGGCAGTGGACTCCTGTTTTCTGAGCTGGGTCTGACTTCAGAACTTTATGGGAATGCAATTGTCTTGCATCTGCTAAGTAGTCAAGCTCAGAGCAATTGGAAAGAAAGCCAGTCAGCCCCCCTTACCCGGCACTAAGCAGCAGTGAATCCCTTTGCCTTTCAGGTCTTACAGCTGTTCAGACTTCAGCAAACACTCCTTAGGCATGGTGAGCAGGATGAGAATTTGTAGGAAAAAGCGATCCCTAGAACTTCTATTTTTGACCCACATATTTTTGGCATTAAGGTTCAGATGCCAACCAGCACTTCTGCATTAGAAGTGATTTTATCTGATACATTCTGAAAGTAAAGTTTGAATCCACAGCATCACCATGGTTCCATGTAACAATAGGGACAAGTCTGCTTCATTGAGATAAAAAATGCAGAGTCCCTCATGCCAAACTCGACCTCATGAAATGTAGATCACATCATGGAGCTGAATGAACACAGCCCACATAGAAAGACTTCTCCTTGACTTTTTTCCTCCTTGAACAGGTCCTGGTGCCCAGAAGAACTGCAGATGCCCAACAGCAGCTCCATCAGCGAGTTCCTCCTGCTGGCGTTGGCAGACACGCGGCAGCTGCAGCTCCTGCACTTCTGGCTCTTGCTGGCCATCTACCTGGCTGCCCTCCTGGGCAACGGCCTCATCAGCACAGCCGTAGCCTGCCACCACCGCCTGCACACCCCCATGCACTTCTTCCTCCTCAACCTCGCCCTCCTCGACCTGGGCTGCATCTCCACCACTCTCCCCAAAGCCATGGCCAATGCCCTCTGGGACACCAGGGACATCTCCTATGCAGGATGTGCTGCACAGACCTTTCTGTTTGTCTTTCTGCTCTCAGCAGAGTATTGCATTCTCACCATCATATCCTATGACCGCTATGTTGCCATCTGCAAGCCCCTGCACTACGGGACCTTGATGGACAGCAGAGCTTGTGCCAGCATGGCAGCAGCTGCCTGGGGCACTGGGGTTCTCTATTCCCTGCTGCACACTGCCAATACTTTTCCAGTGTCACTGTGCCAAGGCAATGCTGTGGATCAGTTCTTCTGTGAAATCCCCCAGATCCTCAAGCTCTCCTGCTCACACTCCTACCTCAAAGAAATTTTTATTCTTGTGGTCAGTGCCTCATTAGCTTCTGGGTGCTTTACTTTCATTCTGTTCTCCTATGTGCAGATCTTCAGGGCCGTGCTGAGGATGCCCTCTGAGCAGGGACGGCACAAAGCCTTCTCCACGTGCCTCCCTCACCTGGCTGTGGTCTCCCTGTTTCTCAGCACTGCCATGTTTGCCTACTTGAAGCCACCCTCTATGTCCTCCCCATTCCTGGACCTGGTGGTGGCATTTCTGTACTCGGTGGTGCCTCCAACACTGAACCCTCTCATCTACAGCATGAGGAACCAGGAGCTCAAAGATGATCTGTGGAAACTGATGAACAAACGTGTTTCAAAAGCAATTAACTGCCCACCTATTTAAAACTAAGAGTTGTAATGCAGATTTTGACAGAATCCAACTTTATTTGTTTTGTGTGTTCATTTTCTAAGTGTAATTTACTGAATGTTTTATTCTGTGTTTTATGTATTCTAATGTTTTTCATGGAAACTTCATTACGCCTGTCCATTCCTATCCACCTTGTACCTATGTATTGTAACCCAGACACAGTGTACATGAGGAATCAGCCTATCTGTGAACCTTATCAGAAGAAAGGCCATACAATGACTTTGTCTTCCTTCCTGTGAGACATTTCTGGAGTTGCTGGGGTCAGATTTTCTCTGAAACCCATAATCCAGCAGGGAGCATACGGCTGTTCATCGAACTGCGCGGTGACTGCAGCCTGCAATAGCTGACGGGCCATCCCTTGGCTCCTGGCTGGGGTCTGTGCTTTCAGGCTCACATCTGTCAGTGCCTCTGACAGGCCAGCAGCAGCACCTGGTTTGCACGCTGGTTGTCAGATCCCCTCTTCCTCAGTCCCTGTGAGGCCTTGCATAGTAAAATGTCTTGGTTATGGGTTCTCATCTCAGAGGCTTAACATTTTCCATAAAGTCTCCCTTCTATGCTTCTTTCCATTTGCCACACAGAGGTGGGCACTGCCTCCACGATGCCCTAGGGTAGCTGAAGCACACATGAGAGCCCAGGAAAGGTTGCCCAGGACTCTCAGGAGACATTCTGGAGCATGAGTTTGTAGGTAGGAAGAGCAACTGTGGGGTAGCGCAGAGCTGCTGGGCAGGTGGTGCAGGTCCTCCTGCAGAGCTCTGTGTCCTTCTCCTTCCTGAGTCAGGTGCCACTTCCATCTCAGGAATGGAACAGCCAACAGAGGTGAGACAGAAACTTTTCAAGAAAAGGCTCAGTGTTGCACTGAGAGACAGAATTCAGTGGTGTGGTGGCGGTGTGTTGAGCTGAAACTCAGCCCCATAGACCCTTAGCCTTGCAGCTCCTGTGGCTTGGTGACAGTGCTGCTGTGTGGCTGCAAACACAAGCAAGGACACGTAGTGGGCACTTGTGTCACACAGACTGTTTCCACCACAGCAAGTCTATCGTTAATGGAGATCTGCTCATGGCAGTGCCTGAAGGCTCAGGGCTTCTTTAAAAGTTGTTGCCAAGAACATTCCAAGGAATGGATTGCACAGATTCTCAGTCTTACTCTCCCACTCATGCTAAAACCAAGCTTTAGTTGCTAGCATTAAAATATTGTATTTAACTCTAGCCCCGACTGCAGCCCAAAACAGAACGCTAATCCGTAATGCTTACCTGTACCCTAACACTGTCCTGAAAACCTTAGCAGAACACCAAGCCCTCTCACTAAACCTTTGCTTAATCTCTGCCCCTAAAGGTGAGTTCTAACCCTTAATCTCTATCCTGAACACCCAACACCCACAGACCCTGCTCCTATGCTCTGCCCTCCTCACCTTCAACCCCTCCCCTAACCCTAAACTTTGGGTACTTGGCTCTGCAGGGCAGAGCAGGACTGGTGGAGTCTTAGAGCAAATCCATGTAATGCAGTGATGAATGTGAGGCGATGTCTGTACAGGAGGTGACGTGTGACTGATCGGCTTGAGGCCATAAGGAGGAGGTGGGTAGGAATGCTGCCATGAGCTCAGCTCTACCTCAGGCCCTCATGGGCCTGCAGGTGGCACGAGGCTGTGAAGGTGGCTGTGAGGTCACTTCTGTGTGCGGAGTTGACAGGCCAGCCCCAGGAGCGTGTCCCAGAAAGGAATGGTGTGCTGCCTTCTGCCTGAAGCAGCTGTTGGTCAGCCCTTGACTTCTGGCTGGGATCTGTGCACACAGGATCACATCCGCAGTGTCCCTGAGAGGCCGACAGAAAGCGCCAGGTTGACGTGTTGACTGTGGGATCCTCTCTGCCTGAGCACCTGGTAGGGCCCCTGGAGGAAGAAGGAGGTTTGTGTAAGGGGGATTGTGATGGCTCTTCTGTGTGAGGACACAACTCCATAGCAGGAGGGACGTGACTTGGTCGTGTCTGTCCATGAAGCTGGCACGTGCCTTGGAAGATGATGGTGAGGTTCCTTCTTCTCAATGGCTGACAGGCCACAAGAAAGCTGATGGGTGGTGTTTCCATGAGGAAGTGATTTCCAACACGATGGAGTTGACCTTGGTACTGGAAAAGTGCAAAAGGGGAAAAAAAACTCCCTCAAAGTGCAGCTTGAAAGCTCGAGGCTGGGCATGAGGAGGAAGAAATGTCACTGGAAGGGTGATGATGTGGGGCCATGCTGAGGGAACACTCCGTGGCTTTGTGTTTCAAGGGACGTTCAGAGAGGCTTGAGAGACATCAGTGACATGATTGCAGTGCCAGGGTCAGAGCGGGGCGGAGAGGAGAGGTGGGTGTCTGCAGACCACAGGGAAATAGGGGCTGGGCTGGAGCAGCATAGGAAATCCTGCAGAGGAGAAGGCAGTGGGTGCTGGTGAGGATGGAAGGCCCCAAAAGCAATGAAATCTTTGTCCCCTTGCCCATGGTTTGTGAGGAGATCTATTATGCTTGTAGTAAGGGTGCCTCAATGCCTCCTTGCATCTCTGTGCAGAGGCTGGGAGGTGTCACACTGCTGTCCTTCACATGGAGTACAATCTGCCCCACCACACCAAGCCCAGGACGAGCCCTGAGCTCATTCTCTCAGATACTGTCACGGAGTTAACTAGATCAATCTATGCCTGTGACAGGGAGATGGATCTCCCCTCCAATGTGTGGATGTCAGACCTTGGCCGTTCTCCTTCATCAAACAAACCAAGAGGTTTCTCATCACATTACTTTAATCATTGCCTCCAATTCCCTGCTCTAACAAGTGCAAAGGGAGGCTGTGTTGGTAATGTCCCTCAGTGGGCCCCATTAGTACGCCAAGATCCTTCAAGTTTTTCATCCAACTTTACTTTCTCAAGTGCTTACAGCATTCTCCTCTCAGTACCTGAGGTTCATAGACCTAGCATCAAATGTACCGTGAGTCTCTCTGAAGTGTAGAAAGTTGCAGTGAGCCATGTCTGTTCCTTAATATGCTAGAAGTCCAGATTTATACAGCTAGGTGGAGAGGCTTCATAATGTAGTAAAGGAAGAAGATTTCAAAGATTTCAATTTTTTCTTTTCAATGTCCTTTGGTCCTTATAGATCTTGGACTCTGAACCATGCAGAAGCCAGGAAAGCAAGAGGACTTAGCCGAGGGCAACTCCTTGACAGTATTCCTAGCACAGCTTTGGAAGAGGCATTCAGACTTCTGGCCCTGCTCTGAGCAGCCCCTTCTGTTACGTTGGTCCCAGCAGGGAGTCCAGCTGTGGCACAGCGCTGCACACTGCCTGCCTGCCTGCAGCCACAGGGATGCCACCATAGAGACAACAGTGCTGTCATGAATTCCATCAGAACTGAGAGCTGACACAAATGCAAGAACACAGGAAAACATTTGGGAAATGAAAAGAGAGCAGCACTGAAAAGACCACATCCTTCTGCTGCCCATGGCCATGGCTCCAGGGAAGCAGCAGCACAACTCAAAGGCAGCAGAGAGGGAGCGCCCAGCGGGCGGTGAGGGGCAGCCCCACAGACCACCAGGGCTGCTGCAACGTGTGGCATTGGGCTCTTGGTTCCGGCAGCCCACCTGTGTGCAGGGCTGCTCTCTGAGATACAGAGGAGATGGGAGCTGAAGCAAACGATACTCTGACGATTTCTTTATCTATTCAAACAGCTGTGTTGCTTTTGTACATTAGGATTGCCAGCCAGATGACAAAGGTAGAAAATAAAGAAGAAATGTGATGAACAGCATTGCTTTATTGGAATAAAAAATATCATAGGAATAACAAACTGGCTGAGAGGGTGACAGAGTTGAAATAAAGGCAGTCGGAGCTTTTTCTAAATTTCTGATAGTCGTGTGATGAACATTTTAATAATACTGAAGCAATACATCTGCAAACAATTTCTTTAGTGCATCCTTGATCTCCTGATTCCTCATGCTGTAGATGAGGGGGTTCATTAGTGGAGGTACCACTGTGTATATCACTGCCACCACCAGGTCCAGGGATGGGGAGGAGATGGAGGGGGGCTTCAAATAGGCAACCATGCAAGTGGCGACAAACAGGGAGACCACAGCCAGGTGAGGGAGGCACGTGGAGAAGGCTTTGTGCCGTCCCTGCTCAGAGGGCATCCTCAGCACGCACCTGAAGATCTGCACATAGGACAACACAATGAATACAAAACAACCAAAGAAGATTAAGGCACTAAATATGACAAGTCCAACTTCTTTAAGGTAAGAACCAGAGCAGGAGAGCTTGAGGATCTGGGGAATTTCACAGAAGAACTGATTGATGGCATTGCCATGGCAGAGAGGCAGTGAAAATGTATTGGCAGTGTGCAGAAGAGAATAGAGAACACCACTGCCCCAGGCAGCTGCTGCCATGCTGGCACAAGCTCTGCTGTCCATCAAAGTCCCGTAGTGCAGGGGCTTGCAGATGGCAACGTAGCGGTCATACGACATGACAGTGAGGACAGAGTACTCTGCTCCAACCAAGAAAAGAAAGAAAAAAAGCTGGGTAGCACAACCTGCATAGGAGATGTGCCTGGTGTCCCAGAGGGCATTGGCCATGGCTTTGGGCAGAGCGGTGGAGATGCAGCCCAGGTCGAGGAGGGCGAGGTTGAGGAGGAAGAAGTACATGGGGGTGTGCAGGCGGTGGTGGCAGGCTACGGCTGTGCTGATGAGGCCGTTGCCCAGGAGGGCAGCCAGGTAGATGCCCAGCAAGAGCCAGAAGTGCAGGAGCTGCAGCTGCCGCGTGTCTGCCAACGCCAGCAGGAGGAACTCGCTGATGGAGCTGCTGTTGGGCATCTGCTGCCTCAGGGCATAGTCACCTGTCTGAGAAGGGAAAAATAAGAAAATACTACTTCAGACCTCCCCAAGCAAACCTTACTCTGTGTCTTCTGAAACCTCCCAGACTGTCTCCCTCCCTTCTGCAAGATCTTTGCCTCTTCATTCCTTGAGCTCTGGTTGCTGCTGGCTGACGTTGCCACACTACACAAGCAGCTCTGGTGCAGGCTGTAGATGAGTCATCCCTGCTCTTCAGCAATAAAGGAATAGAAATACAGAGGGATCTCAGATTAAAAAAAATGAGATATCAAGGATCTTTTCACAGATTTCTCAAAATGGCACAGCAGACCTCTGTGGATATTGTTTTATTCTTTTCTAGTTGCCCCAGCACTCATGAGGAGTGCTTTTAAAGTAGAAATCCTTGATCACTGTGAGACACTTTAAATGAAATCTTTTGAGAACAGAGTGGCAAAGACCATACCCCTCATTTCCATGTGATCAATGTTCTATCTGTGTTTGTACCACTGGAGGACAGTCACAGTCAGGAGTTACCCTGACAAGACTCTGGTTGCCAGTAAGAGCAGAGGAATCCTGGTTAGATGGGCTGAATTCAAAGTCTCTTCATTTGCTCACTGTTCCAGAGGGGGATCTCACCTGTCTCTTCCTTGCCAGGGACACTGCCATCCAGCAGCATTTCCATGGCCTTAACACTGAGGCATCTTCCCCATGGTACTTCTGGATAACACCAAACTGCCATGGCAGAGCTGCATCCTTGTGTAAGTTTGACTGCAGCCAGGAGGAACTACAGGAGCAGAGTCAGACATTGGGTGTCCTACAAAGCGTCATCTCATTCCTAGCTCTAAGACAGTGTTTATCAGTGTCTGAGCTCCACTTGAATCCCCATCTCACACCCTGTTGAGCCCCTAATGCAACTCTTAATCAAGTTCTCATGACACTAGGAATGGACACATAGGCTGGCGGTGAAAACAGACCACAG
Source organism: Chrysolophus pictus (assembly GCA_037305975.1). NCBI lineage: Eukaryota > Metazoa > Chordata > Aves > Galliformes > Phasianidae > Chrysolophus > Chrysolophus pictus. Next base: position 2,055,134 of record CM074604.1, read on the forward strand.
TTGCTGCAGTGGAGTTGTCTGCATTGCAGAGATGACAGTGAGGTGCCCGTTTCCCTCTCCCAGCCTTTGCAGCCAGCACTCACCTCTCCCTCCCTGCCCATGTCTCTGCTGCCTGCAGCTGTCCCTGCCTGCAGCTGCTTCTCTGTCCCCACATCCCCTCCCTGGGGCTCACAGGTACATCACAGCCCCTGTGTGCTCAGCTCTGCCCTGAAGACCCCTCTTGACCCAGAGAAATCTTGGTGTGTGCAGGAGCCAAGAGCCGGGTCACGCAGACCCTGGTGACACTGGACACAGGGCAGTGGTGATTTGTATGGATGGAGGGGAAGAAAAAAAATTGCTGTGAGTCCAGGTAACTCTCATTGAGATAGAATGGGAGTCTCAGCCTCCTCTATGAAACCACAACCTGCATTCCCACAAAGGCTGGTGAAGAAAAACAGAAAGCAGAGGGTCAGGAAAGCCCACTCTGAAGAATGTGACGGCTGCCTTATTCTCCCTCTTGTAAAGTATTCTCAGAAGTGCCCTGAGGTTCTATGGAGCTCTGATCTCCCTGCTCCATGCAGCAGCTGTGGCAGCAGAAGACCCCTGCCCTGCCCTACCCTGCCGGGGGACTCCTTCCCCCAACACGTCTCCCCACAGCGCCCTGGGCAGCTCCCCGGGCAGGCTGAGTGCTGAGTGCTGAGTGCTGAGTGCTGAGTGCTGAGTGCTGAGTGCTGAGAGCTGAGTGCTGAGTGCTGAGCCTGGCAGGCAGCAGAGTCCCTGCCCTGGCACACAGCCCCTGGGGCACAGCAGGGACCAGCTCTGCAGGACAGCCCTGGGCACCCGGCTGCAGCCCTGGCTGCACAGCCTGCAGCCGTCATGGGACACACAGCCCTCAGGGCTGAGCTGTGATGCTGCAGCATGGAAACCCTCAGCTGAAGCAGTTCTTTATCCATAATAAAGAAACTGTTTATGCAGCCTGACCTGCACTGGGATGTCCCAAATTTAGTGATCCCTGCTGGAAAATCCTCTTCATTTGCTGCAGCCAGAGACTTACCTTGTCAAGGGCTGTGAGAAATGCTCCTTCCGTGAGCACACAGTCTGCTAATGTGCCACACAGCCTATAAGCTCTCTTTCTTCTCCCCTCTCTCTGTCACCTGCAGATCATGCCCCCAGCCCTGCTGTGCTGTCCTGTGCAGAGGAGCTGTTCCTCTGCAGTGCTGCCCACTTGTATGAGCTCCCTGTGTCCCAGGAGCCCAACCCAGCTCAGCAGCAGAGGATATGATATTCTTCTCTCCATGGAGATATCCACTGGTCTCCTGAGGGGTGACATCTCCTCAGGGGCAGCAGGGTCATCACTGCAGAACGTACTACACAGTCAGCTCAGTTAATCACCACTTGTCCACAGGATTCAACAAGCACGGTTGTTTTTAGTAAAAGTTGTTTGACCAAGGGAGAAGCAAATGCCAAATCTGGAAACCTCTGCTCATGACCTGTAAATGCAATCATAACATTACAGAATCATAGAATAACATAGGGTGGGGAGGACGTTAAAAATCACCTGGTTCTAACTCCACAGACATGGGCAGCATTGCCAACCACCAGATCAGGCTGCCCAGCATCTCATCCATTCTGACCTTGAATGCCTCCAAGGATGGGGCATTCACCTCTCCAGGCAACATTTTTCAGTGCCTGCATGTAAAAAATGTCTTTCTAACATCTAACCTCAGTCTCCCCTTTTTAATTTAAAGCCATTTCTCTTTGTTCTGATTCTATCAGGCCATCCCACCCTAACTCTAGGTTTAGGCATCTCATGTTCTGATGGAAACCCTGGGGCTGAAATGGGTTCAGTTCCTCACAGAACCATGGGAGCTGGGAGTCCTCTTAGCTGAGTTCAGATGTGCACAGTGAGGTGTCTGTGTGTGAGCCCCTCAGCTGAATCCTTGACCTTCATTCAACAGGGACTGCACTGCTCACACACACAAACTCAGTGATGACCAAGGTGCCTGGGGTGATCCTAGCTGTGTGCTCGTGCTTGTAAACTGTGGTGGAAAATCTGTGAGACAGACAGCTCCTTCCTGAGCATCAGCTGAGGGCCAGAAGGGTGGCATTCTTGGCCATCCTAAATGCCACCACAGCCCTGTGCTTGGGGCACCCACTGTGCCTTTTGCACCTGTCCCCATGGAGCATGTCGTGTCATTCTGCTGACCAAATGGATGAGCTCTCAACAGAAGAGCCAGATCTTCCTCTGGAGGAAACTCTGGAGTTGAAGGCATTACAAAGCTGTGACACATCTACATTCTTTCACTGGTGACACCTTATCAGTTTGCTCTGGGCTCTCATTTGAATGACATCAGAAGAAGTCTAGGGTTATGCCAGTGCCCAGCTGACAGGAAACTGGCAAACGTTGTACCAGTTTTAAACAAGAGCAAGAAAGAGGACATAGGCAATTACAGAGCTGTCAATTTCTCTTAAATACCTGGCATAATTATGGAAAAAATGATGCTGGTAGTTACTGAGAAAGACCTGAGGGACAATTCTGTCACTGGTCACAGCCAACACAAGTTCATGAGGGGAAGGTCTTATTAAAATTAATGTCATTATATGAGAAGAACACATATCTAGTTGACCAAGGGAAGCCAGTTGAGGTAATCCTTGAGGATTTCAGTGGAGCTTTTGGTACTTTGTCATAGATAATTCTTCTGGACAAAATGTCCTGCACTGGGCTAGACAGAAACATACTGCATTGGGTGAGCAGTTGGCCGTTGGGTCTGGCCCAAAGGGTTACATTAAATGGGGTTCCATCAGGCTGGTGGATGTTCACTAGCAGGGTTCCCCAGGGTTCCATTTGAGGGCCACTTCTCTATAATCAATGACTTGATGTAGGACTAGAAGATGTTTTGAGTACGTTTGCTGATGAGACCAAGCTGGGTACAGCTGTTTCCTCTACTGAGGGTAGAGAAGACTTTCAAAGCGATGTGGACAAGTTAGAGAGCTGAGTAAACAGAAAATGCACATGAAGTATAACAAGAACAAATGCCTGATTCTGCACCTGGGTAGGGGCAACACTGGACGTACACACTGACTGAATACGGGACACTGGAGAGCAGTCCCACTGAAAGGGACATGGAGTCCTGGCCAACATCAAATCAAACATGAGTCAGCAGTGTGCCCAGTAAGCCAGGAAGGCCAACTGTCCCCTGGGGTGCATTGAGCATGGCAGTGCCAGCTGGGTGAGGGAAGGGATTGTCCTCATCTGCTCTGCTCTGCACTGCTGCAGCCTCAACAGGAGCACTGGGTGCACTTCTGGGCATTGCAGAACATAAAGGACATAAAACTATTGGAGACTGCCCAAATAAGGGCAATAGAGGTGAGAGATTTGAAGATCAAAGTTTCATTGGGATTGACTGCTTGTTCAGTCTGGGCCCTTCTCACATCCCACATCCTGGGATCAGACACATTGGGACTTGGGCCTCACGGCATCCTTGCACCCCATGCAGAGTCTGGAGCTGCTGTGCCCTGGTCTTTCATTTGACATCAGACAAACCTCCATCCCACTGCCCCAGGAAGGGCCCTGAGCCAGCACGAGGGACACGATCTCCCTGCCAAGGCTCTGGGGATCAGGCCTTGGCCTTTCTGCTTCACAACACAAAGGAGGCTTTGCTCAGCATCACAGCCACCATCCCAGTGCCTTGGTCTGCCTGCAATCATGGCTTCCAATTATCTGCTCTAACAAGTCCCTGGGGAAGCTTGCTTGTCAATGGCCCTCAGTGGGGCCCATTAATACTCCAAGAAACTTCACTGTTCCTTCTGACTTTGTCTTCTTGAGCATTTCATGCAATCTTCTCTGTGCACTGGAGGTTGATGGATTCAGCAGCAAATGTCCTCTGGGACTCACTACAACCTGAAGAGTCCTCCTGTACCTTGTGCCTTCCTGTCATCTTCTTCAAGTGTTCAGAATTTGTACAGCAAACAGGATAGCTATCTGGAGTGGGCAAAAAATTGGAAGAGAATGAATGGCATTTTTGAAGACAATTTAATTATTTATTTATAGATGGGTTGAAATAAGAAGTTGAAGCAACACCTGCCGATTGATATTGATCCAGGATGTCCCCTAATGAGCTTTGCCCTGTCACTGTGTGGACAAACGTCCTCCTCAACTTCCCATGCCATTTCTACTCCCATTGGCCCCGTGAAACTTGCATCACTTTTCCTCACATCACTCTTCTCACTCTTCTCCTCTGCAGTCACCCATTCAGAGCTAAACCTCCTTTGCACCAACTCCTACTGGCTTTCCTCAGAGAACCAGCTGCACATGGGCAAGGAAAGATTTCTCTTTTTTTTTTTTTTTTTTTTTTTTTTGGCAGCAAACAGAAGGAAACACGATGCAATTGAATGAACGATAAAATAAGATGATTAACTTGTCCAAACTGCATCTAATGAGTTTTGCCTTTCACAGGGAGTAGTTGTATAAGAAATGAGCCAGACAGAAATAGGAAGGGATAGATACAATCACAGTCAAGGAGTTGAGAAAAGAGGCCATCAGACTCTGGAGAGATGGAACAAGTTCCAATAATCTCCCTGAAGGTGATAGATCAGCCAGATATTTGGGAGGTATCTGAGTGAAGAACGAGCAAGTGATAGGGAACTCTGGAGAGCAGTGTGAAGAGCATGTGCCCAGATGGCCTGCTGAAAACACGCCCTGAACCATGGTCATTAATTTAGGAGAGCTGGAGACACCTGGAGGATGAGGGACATCAAATACGCAGCAGGGTAGAGCAGCGGTGGATGCTGGGCATTGGTCACAGGGCATTGGCACTGGCACCACTGTCTGTGTCCCTGTACCTGACGGCATCTGTGTCCTGCTAACACAGTTCTGGAAAATACTGTCCTTTTAGCAAAAACAAACAAACAAACAAAAAAAAAAAAGTAAAAGGCACAATATCTCATCAAATGTGAGCGTTTTCAGCTTAAAAAGAGAGAGGACACATGAGAATATTTGATGTTCAGAAGTGTTAACACATTTATATCAGCTGCCACTCACAGGCATTTCCTTGTGCTGGGGATCTGAAATGTGGAGGCACTACTCTGCTTTACGCCTTCCCTCCATCTTCTAACCATTGCCTTGTTCAAATAAAAAAAGTTGGAGACTGACTTCTTACATCATTTCTGAGTAATAGGACAAAGATGAATGATAATTAACAAAAAAAGAGATTTACGTTAGATATTTGGAAGGAATTTCTAACATTCCATAGATCATGACGTGAGGCATGGAACTGGAACAGAACAGGCAGCCCAGAGAAGATGGGGCTGCCCATCCCTGGAGATGTTCAAGATGTCAAGGGCCCAGGGAATCCTGATTCACTGTGTGGCAGCCCTGCTCACAGCAAGGGAGATGGAACTGGATGGTCTTTAAGGTCCTTCCAACCCAAACCATTCCAAAATCCTATGATTTCTGTCAGCCTCTTGCAACACTTGCAACCTAAGCAAAGCTTAGGAATTCCCTGATCACCTCTTCTTTCAACAACAGTGCATCTGCCTTGCCATAAATGCAAGAGTCTGTTGTCATTTAGGGTGGCAAAGAAGAGCCCTATCCCCTCTCTGGCCCTCAGCTGATGCTCAGGAAGGAGGTGTCTACCTCAGGGATTTCCCACACACTTTACAAGCACCAGCACACATCCAGGCGCACCCCAGGCACCTTGGTCATCACACAGGGTCTGTGTGTAAGCAACTGACTCCCCGCTGAAGGACCAAGGACTCAGAGCAGGAGCTCACATGCAGGCAACTCCTTGTGCATGCCTGAACTGAACCAGAGGAATCCCTGAAACTCTTGTGGGTCTGTGGGGAGCAGAATCCCATTCCAGCCGCAAGGTTTCCATCTAGGGATGAGATGCCTGCACTGCCACAGCTGGATCACTGCCCTGCCCAGGAGAAGTACACCCCACCCTGTTGTTGTCTGTGTGCCCATTTTGTTACAGCAAACACTCTCAGGTAGGGCTAACCAAATGGATGCAATTAGTCACTGTCCACTGGACATTTGGTGGTTAATTCAGCAGATTTCAAAGTACAACCATGATGTTGTTGTCTTTCAGGAGCTGTTGGCCATGGAGATCCAGGGACATCACAAGGGAGATCACTGGGGAAGAAAAAATCCTATCCTCTGCTGCTGAGTTGGGCCAGGCTCCTGGGATACAGGGAGCTCCTACAAGTGGGCAGTGCTGCAGAGAGACAGCTGTGCCCAGGAGCAGCTCTTCTGCACAGCACAGCAGGGCTGGGGGCATGATCTGCAGCTGACATGAGGATAGAAAAGAGAGGAAAGAGAGTTACAGGCTGTGTGGAGTGTGAGCAGGCTGTGAGCTCACTGAAGGAACACTGCTCACAGCCATAGACACGGTAAGTCTCTGGCTGCAGGCAGTGCTGCTGATTTTACTGCAGGGATCACTAAATCAGGGACATCCCATTGCAGATCAGGATGCAGAGTCTGTGTTTCTTTATTATGAAGACTTGTTCCATATGAGGGCTACCCGCCTCAGGGCAGGGGTCTTCTGCTGCCACAGCAGCTGCCTGGGGCAGGGGGCTCACAGATTCACTGCATGCCAGAATGTTTCTAAGGGCACTGTGCACGAGGAGAGACAAGGCAGGGGAAGGGAAAGGATTGGAGGCAGAAATCTAGATGGGGCTGTTCACTTGGAACACATCTCTGAGACTCCTGATTCTCACTATTCTCACTCACTCTGTGAACTGTCACACAGAACGTGCTTTCAAACTCTCCTTTCTTGAAGGATAGAACAAAATTACAATACTGTTGTTTTCTCCAGACATGAATAATGAAATTAACCTGCAGCTTTTTCTAACAGAAATTTAATGGTACATAGGTTGGGACTGGGTGCTTTAAAAGCAGTTGGGTTAAAGACAGGGAAAGAAATGAAAATATCCAGGGAGATGGGATAAGATTAAAAAATGAGAAAAATATATAAGCTGCATAATTGTCTTCTGCTTATGGAATGCTAAACTTCATGAAATTAAATTGAAGTTATGGAGATAAATGAACATTGTGAGGAGAGAAAGAAAAAAAAATAAATTATAGCAGAAGGAGTGCCTCTGAGCATGGTCTTGTCATTATCTTCTGCACTCTGCACAGGACTCCATGCCCAGGACCTGCAGATGCCCAACAGCAGCTCCATGAGCGAGTTCCTCCTGCTGGCGTTGGCAGACACGCGGCAGCTGCAGCTCCTGCACTTCTGGCTCTTGCTGGGCATCTACCTGGCTGCCCTCCTGGGCAACGGCCTCATCAGCACAGCCGTAGCCTGCCACCACCGCCTGCACACCCCCATGCACTTCTTCCTCCTCAACCTCGCCCTCCTCGACCTGGGCTGCATCTCCACCACTCTCCCCAAAGCCATGGCCAATGCCCTCTGGGACACCAGGCACATCTCCTACACAGGATGTGCTGCACAGGTCTTCTTTCTGCTGTTCTTCTTTGGTGCGGAGTATTCTCTTCTCACCATCATGTCCTATGACCGCTACGTTGCCATCTGCAAGCCCCTGCACTACGGGACCTTGATGGACGGCAGAGCTTGTGCCACCATGGCAGCAGCTGCGTGGGGCACTGGGCTTCTTTATGCTCTGCTGCACACTGCTAATACATTTTCAATACCATTCTGCCAAGGCAATGTTGTTAATCAGTTTTTCTGTGAAATCGACCAACTTCTTAAGCTCTCCTGCTCAGAATCAGACTACTGCAGGGAAACTGGGATTATTTATTTTAGTCTTTGTTTAATCTTTGGGTGCTTTGTATTCATAGTGCTGTCCTATGTGCAGATCTTCAGGGCCGTGCTGAGGATGCCCTCTGAGAAGGGACGGCACAAAGCCTTCTCCACATGCCTTCCTCACCTGGCCGTGGTCTTCCTCTTTGTCAGCACTGCCATGTTTGCCTACCTGAAGCGCCCCTCCATCTCTTCTCCATCCCTGGACCTAATGGTGTCATTTTTGTACTCAGTGGTGCCTCCTGCAGTGAACCCCCTCATCTATGGCATGAGAAACCAGGAGCTCAAGACTGCTGTGAACAATATGTACTTTTTCAGCATCCACAAGATGCATGCCAGCCTAAGAGGAGTCTCAAGGTAATTCAGAAATTGTTAGGAAAATCTCTTGTTATGATGTTTGTTATTATTATTATTTTCACAGACACGACTTCATTTTAAAAACTGTTATTCTTGGAATGCTACGTTTTTGAAGTGTTTTGACACACTCATCTCATGCACCTGTAGAACCAGGCGCTCTGTTGATAAATACAATAAGGAAGCCAGCAGATATTCATTTGTCTGTGTTCCCATATTTTACCATCTCTGAAACTGGAGGAGCAATTCATGTAAGCAGGAGTAGTGCAGGGTCCAGGAACCCACCTGCAACATAGATCAACAGCTTCGGTGTCCATGGGGCTGCCTCTCACTGCCCAGTGGTTCCATCCTCTCATCTGTGTTTGAGATGGGGCTGCAGATTCCTAGGTCCAATGGCCACAGACAGCAGCACGACGTGGTCTTTGCAGTGCTGCTCTCTTTTCACTTCCATACTCCCCTTCCTCTCTATGCCCTTGGGGACACAGGTGGACCAGGAAGGTGGCTCTGGACATTTGCCACCCTCAGCCTCTCACATCAGCCATTTCCAGCTCTGACTGCATGTCTTTATGGCACAGCTTTTTCCTGAAGCCATCTCCATGCTTGTGGTGGTAGAGCAGGGCTGTCTGCAGACCCCTGTGTGGGACACGGCTGGGGCAGCACTGGGTCTGTAAAGCAGGACTGCTGAGAAGTGTGGTGCACTGAGGGCTGAGGAACTCTTCCCCACCCCAAGCACACCTGTCCTGTTCAGCGCAGGCACGGCAGGGGACAGATAGGGCACAGATGGGAAACCCAGCATGGCCATCAGGAGGTGGAAGCAGGTGGTCTTGGTGCACAAGGAGCCGGGCAGGAGGCTGTGGTGTGCCCTGGCAGAGCAGCCAGGAAAGGCTGAGGGCACATCACTGCAGCCTGTGAGAGCCTATAAGGAGAGCATAGAGAATACAGAGCCAAGCTCTGTAATGTTGTGCACAGTGGGAGGATGAAAGTGTTGGGTGAAACTGGAGACATTCTGTCTGAAGATAAGGAAAAGATTTTTTCACTCAATTCAGGGCTCATCTTGAGCAAGGTAGCTACTGTCTTGTCCCTGCTGGAATGAGTGCTTATGGGATGTGCTTCCTGTCCCAAGTTGCCTCCTGCTGGACAAGCAGCCTCCTGAGACAAGTCCACACCATCAGCATCACAACTCGTGCCTCCCATGCTCTGCTTGCTAAGAACCGTAGAATCACCAAGGTTGGAACCTCTACTGTCATCTCCATCACTTTCACTCCAGAGCTGGGGTGGGATATGTTGCTGTAAGGCCTTGAGGTGTTCATGCATAATACTTGAGACAAAGTCTGATGAAATCGAACCCTGCAGGAAGAAAAGATGATGTAAAGCAGCAGCTTTACAGCTGAGAAGTCTGTGTTGCTTTAACAAGCTAGGGCTTCTGCACAGCCAGGAAAATGATCTACTACTGCCAAGATGCTTTTGCTGTTTTGTGCTGTCGCTGGCAGAAGTCTTGCAAAGTCAGCCAGCAGTCATTCCCATAGGACTTCACTATCTTGATGCAGGGCAGAAGCTTTCGTTCCAGAATTACCTGCAGTGGGCATCACAGAAGAAAGGCAGTTCCTGCACCAGCAATTGTATGTTTCTTCATATAAGGCCACAACTCATGGTCCTGTACCGTGCTCAGAGTGATTTGTCTTCACTCTTGGATGCTGTTTAATTCTCCTCCAGTGTTTTGAGTCACAGTTGAATGCTTATTCCCTTTTGCCTCTACAGCTCAATAAATCTTATTTTTCCCTTGCTCTGCAGATCGGCCTGATGAGTCTTTTGACTTTATTTGCTGTAATTTCTTTAGTTGGATGGAATATTATACTCAAGTGGGATGAGCTGATGTGTTCCATCCCAGCCACTTGAAGCGACCTGCTCTTGACTCTTTTAGCCTGTGTTTGCAACAGATGACCCAAGGTTATCAGTGCTCTCACAAGACTTTCTTACTGCATGGTCAAATATAGGCAAGGCCACACGGGTGGAACCAAGTGGGCACCACCTGCAGGCTGCCCTGCTCCAAGGAGCTGCTGAGGCTGTCCTGAGGTCAAGGAATCTGAGCATCCCAGCACTGCCATGAAGGCCACACGAGACAAGCAGCCCAGTAAGGCACTACTCTGACTTCTCCATGTGCAGTGCTATTCTGGTCAGGGTCACTGCTCAGGATGTCCTTGAACAAGGCTTAATTGTTCAGGCTTTGACTGCCTCCAGGAATGGGGCATACATAACTTCTTAGGGCAGTCAATTCCACCGACTCCAAGTAAAAACTGTCTTCCTAACATCTAATCTAAATCTCCCATCATTAGTTTGAAGCAAATCCGCTTTGTCCTATTCCTATCTGTACAGAGGGGTTGTTAAGCACTGGAATGGGCTACCCAGGAATGTGGTTGAGTCACCAACTCTGGATGTGTTTAAAGACTGTTTGAATGTGGTGCTCAGGAATAAGAGTTAGCAGAGGGTTGTTAGGGTAGTATGGTTAGGTCGTGGTTGGACTCGATGATCTTGAAGGTCTTTTCCAGCCTGAGCAATTCTATGATCTATGGCCTATCAGACCATCTCATTCCTAACCCTAGAGTTAGGCATCTCATCTTCGTGTGGAAACCCAGGGGCTGAAATGGGATTAAGTTCCTCACAAAACCATGGGAGCTGGGAGTCCTCTTGTTTGTGTTCAGATGTTTATAACGAGGTGTCTGCGTGTGAGCCCCTCATCTGAATGCTTGGTTTCTATGCAGTGGGGTCTCCATTGTTCAAGCACACACTGGCTGATGACCAAGGTGCCTGGGGTGCTCCTGGATGTGTGCTGGTGCTTGTAAAATGTGTGTGGGGAATCTCTGAGATAGACACCTCCTTCCTGAACATCAGCTGAGGGCCAGAGAGGGAACAGAGGATGTCCAAGAATACCTAAATGACAACAGACCCCAATGGGTCTGTTAGGGCACCCAATTGTGTCTTTTTCACCCGTCTCCATGGCACGTGCAGAGATACTCAGCTGGCTAAATGGATGAGCTCACAAAAGAAGAGGCAGATCCTTTCCTGTTCTCCATCTACAGCATATTCTGGAGCTCAAGGCACTACAAAGCTAACATATTTCTTTATTCTTCAGCTGAAGAAACATCAGTTTACTCAGGGCTCACATGTGAATAACATCAGAAGCAGCCTAGTGTCACACCAGTTCCCTGGGTTGCCCAGCACGCTCACATAGAATCATAGAATCACAGGTTTGGAAAGGACCTACAGGACCATCTAGTCCAACTGTGCTCCCATCATCACTACTGCCACCAGCACTAAAACAGATCTCGCAGCTCCTCATCCAGACACCTCTTGAACACTGCCAGGGACGGCAACTCCACCACCTCTCCATGCAGCCATTCCAGTGCCTGACCACTGTCTGAGAGAAAAAGATCTTCCTTATGTCTAATCTAAACCTCTGGCACAATTTGCGGCCATTTCCTTGTGTCCCATTTGATGCCTGGGAGAAGAGGACAAACCCCTCCTCATCACAACCTGCCTCCAGCAAGCTGTAGAGTGCAATGAGGTCTCCCCTGAGCCTCCTCATCTCCTGACTAAACAATCCCAGCTCTCTCATCCGCTCCTCTTAAGACTTGTGCTCCAGACCCAGTTTTGTTGCCCTTCTCTGGACACGTTTCAGGGTCTTTCTTGTAGTGAGGGGCCCAAAACTGAAAACAGCACTCAGTGGGCAGCCTCACCAGAGCTGAATACAGGGGGATGATTACCTCCCTGCACCTGCTAGCCACACTATTTCTGATGCAGGCCAGGATACCGTTGGCCCTCTTGGCCAGCTGGGCACACTGCTGGCTCATGTTCAGCCGAGCATCAACCAACACCCCCAGGTCCCTTTCCTCTTCACAGTCATCCAGCCACTGAGCCCCAGGCCTGTAGCGCTGCATGGGGTTGTTGTGGCCAAAGAGGAGGACCAGAAAGGACCTCTGCATGTGGGTTAGCATCGCATGTGGCATCCTCAGAGCAAAACTTCCCAATGAGGAAATGGTGCCTCTACCTTGGGCCTGAGAGACCTGACGTTCTAAGTTATGTTGTGATTGACTACTTGTTCAGACTGGGCCCTTCTCACATCCCACATCCTCAGATGAGACACACTGCCCACATGGGACTTGGGCCTCACGGCATCCTTGCACCCCATGCAGAGTCTGGCAGCTGCTGTCCCCTTCTCTTTCATTTGACATCAGACAAACCTCCATCCCACTGCCCCAGGAAGGGCCCTGAGCCAGCACGAGGGACACGATCTCCCTGCCAAGGCTCTGCGGATCAGGCCTTGGCCTTTCTGCTTCACAAGACAAAGGAGGCTTTGCTCAGCATCACAGCCACCATCCCAGTGCCTTGGTCTGCCTGCAATCATGGCTTCCCATTATCTGCTCTAACAAGTCCCTGGGGAAGCTTGCTTGTCAATGGCCCTCAGTGGGGCCCATTAATACTCCAAGAAACTTCACTGTTCCTTCTGACTTTGTCTTCTTGAGCACTTCATGCAATCTTCTCTCTGCACTGGAGGTTGACGGATGCATACTCCTGGGGCCCATTACAACCTGAAGAGCCCTCCTGTGCCTTGTGCCTTTCCATCATCTTCTTCAGGTGTTCAGAACTTATACAGCAAACTGGAGAGCTATCTGGCGAGACCAAAAAGAGGTAGAGAATGACAGGCATTTAAGAATTCTATTTATTTATTTTATCTATTCTATGTTATTAATTTATTTATAGTTAGGTTTAAACTAGAATCTAAACCAGCACTTTGGAATTGATATTGACCCAGGATGTCCCCTAATGACCTTTGCTCTGTCAGTGTGTGCACAAATGTTTTCCTCAACTTCCCCCCCCCAATTTCTACTCACATGGGAAGTGCACCATTTGCATCCCTTTTCCTCCCACATAGAATGATGTCATTCTATGACAAGGTGACCCGCTTAGTGGATGAAAGTAAGGCTGCTGATGTGGTCTACCTGGACTTCAGGAAAGCCTTTGACACTGTCCCCCACAGCATTCCCATGGAGAAGCTGGCTGCCCACTGTTTGCATGGGCGCACGCTCTGCTGGTGAAACAATGGCTGGATGGCCGGGCCCAAAGAGTTGTGGTCAGTGGACAGTCGGCTGAATGTGAGCCAGCAGTGTGCCCGGGTGGCCAAGAAAGCCAATGGCATCCTGGCTTGGATCAGGAATGCAGTGGTGAGCAGGACCAGGGAAGTGATCCTGCCCCTGAACTCAGCACTGGGGAGGCCTCACCTTGAGTGCTGTGTTCAGCTGTGGGCACCTCAGTACAGAAAGGACATGGAGGTGCTGGAGCAGGTCCAAAGAAGGGCAACAAGGCTGGGGAAGGGCTTGGAGAATATGGCCTACGAGGAGAGACTGAAGGAACTGGGGCTGTTCAGTCTGGGGAAAAGGAGGCTGAGGGCAGGAAATATGGGGGTTGAAAGGGAGCCCAGTGGGGGACATGGGGTGCTGCTGGGGACTGTGGGGCTCTGTGAGGTACCAGGCAGACTTTGGGGGAGGTGTACTGGTCTGAGAAAGTCCTTGAGGAGATCTGGGGCTCTGTGGGGTGCTATGGGGGATATAGGGACATGGGTGGATATGAAAACACAGCCTGCGGGAGCAGAATGCTGCTCTCAAGTAGGCAGGATGTTGGCTGCAGGTGGGACACTGGGGTATGGGGTTGTATGGGGACACGGGGAACGGGGGGATGTGGGGAGCATTTTTGGGTAAAAAGGGGGGATGTGGGGCAGTGTTGGAGCGCATTTCTTTCTTTGTGGGACTGGACTGGGGGTCCCTGTGACCCCAAGGTGGGGCCCTGAGCCATAACCCCCACATGACCCTGTGACTCCTTGACCCTACCTGCCCCCATCACACTGCAACCCCATGCCACGTGTCCCCAGAACTCTGGAATCCCTGCCCCCACCTCACCCCCACCATATAACCCTATCTGGCCCATAACTCCATGTGACCCAAACTTGACTCTACCATCCCATCTGACCCCATCCCTGTGATCCAGAACCCCATCTGACCCCACCTAACTCTGTGCCACCCCATAACTCCAGATAAACCTACAGCTCTTTGACCCTGCACAACCCCTATGTGACCCACGACCCCATGTCCTCACCCCATGTGGCCATAGAACTAGCTGTGTATGAGGAAAAGGCATCTCCTCCTTCCTCGGGGTGGGGCTCCCCAGAGCTGCCCTAAAGAAGACACGGGGTGGGCTGCAGCCGTACACCACAGTATGGAGAGCTGGGAACTGGACAAAGGGGCCACAAGAAGGACAGGAATGCTTCTGGACGGAAATACCTGCACAAGGGTTGGTGGGTTGGTAGCTTCTGTTCCTCTAAGTGGACGAGAACAGAACAAACTGATCCCACTGAGACTGGGGAAGGGACTGGAGCTGCAATGCTGCGTGGCAATGACGGAGACTTGAACCAGGAATGGAGCTGGGATGGACTGAAGCAAATCAACTCCTTCACAAGACAGCGGGAGAAGAAATCCAAGTCAGCTGCAGAACAAACAGCAGAACTCCTTACAAAAAAGCTATCCCAGACTGGGGCTGTTGGAGCAGGAGTGGACAAAGAACTCTGATGGCAGCGCAGCATGAGGAGGAAGGAATGCGTGGTGGTGCAAAAGGAGAAGGATGGAGAATATCAGCAGTGGGATTCCCCCTTTTGCACGGTCACCCACCACTATGGGACTCTGCAACAAGAAGCTGCACCCTGCCGTGGTCGGCATGGCCCTGTGTGTCACCTGTGTGCTGCTGGAAATCATCTGAGCAATAAGAAATGAGCTTTGCTGCTGCACCGAGAAATGTGTCTAATGGAACATCAGATGAGAGTGTTTCTTGCACATCCCAAAGGCACTTGGGGGGATCTGCTGGGATGCGGGTAAGTCGTACAGGGTTGTGGGGCAGTTAAAGGACACCTATGGGAGGGCTATAGGGGCACTCTGGGGCAGCTATGGGGCAGAACCACACTTAGGAGTTGCCTTTACCCAACACACCGCTGTGGTGGAACTGCTGCTGGCCACGGGCCGTGGGCAGTGATGGGGCTGTTCTGGGGCTGCTGTAGGATGGCTCTGGGGCTGCTATGGGGCAGCTATGGGACACACTCACAGCTCAGTAGGGCTGATGTTCCCCCACACACAGCTGGTGGTGAATCTGCTCTGATCATGGGACCTCCCTCATAGCCCCCCATTGCCCATTTGACCCCCATCTTGCCCCCCAACATGTGGGCAAGATGAGGGTCAGGGGCAGATAGAGACTGCTGTTCTACCAGCAGCCAAACAGCCACCCTACAGTACCCCCTGAACAACCCAAGAACTGACCCATCACTGTCCACATATGGGCTGATGGTGCTCACAGGGCTATGGGTCATGTGGAGCCTTGGGGTCACACAGAGTTCTGTGGGGTTATGGGGTCATGTGGGGTTATGGAGCAGGGCTCCACCTTTGGGCCACAGGGGACCCCAATCCCCTCTCTGGAAGAAATCAATACATGCACTCCGACATGGCCCCACATCCCCCATTCTGACCCCAAACCCATCCCCACATGCCCCCAGACCCGCTACGTCCCCATGCCACCCCATGTCCCCGTGCCCACAAGTCCCATCTTTACCTCACACGCTGCCTTCTGCTGTGCAGCACTCTGCTCCTGCAGCCTGTGGCCCAGATCCCCATATCCTCCCATGTTCCTGTGCCCCCATATCTCCAATGCCCCACACGTCACTTTTACCCACATCTGTACCCTACCCCTTCTCCAGCTCCAAATTCCTCTCCTGCAGCAGCCCTGATCCATCACTGTGCGATTGTATGGGATCTGGGGGGGACATGGGGTGAAGAGGGCCCCAGGTGGGCTGCGGGATTCCTGGAATGGTGACCTGGGTCCTGTCAGGGACTGTGGGGGTCTGTGAGATCCCAGGGGGGTCCTGGAGGCATTAAGGGAGGACAGAGGGAGGAAATAAGGGGGCTCAGTGGGAGTCCAGTAAGGGACATGAAGTGCTGCTGGGGACTGTGGAGGTCTGGGATGTTTCCAGCCAGCTATGGAGGAGGAGTACCAGGTCTGAGGAGGTCCAGCAGGGGCTATGGGGCTCTGTGGGGGGCTGCGGGGTGCCTACAGGGATCTTGCCAGGGAAATACTGAGCGGGTTACTGAGGCTCTGAGGGAATTATGGGTGGGCTGTCACGGGAAAGGAAAGGGCAAGCTTGGGGAAAACAAGGGGCAGCCAGGGGGATGGAAGGGAAACCTACAGGAATGCAAGGGGAAGTCAGGCTGAGGCAAGGGGACAGCTAGGGGAAGAACAGAGGAACGTCCCAGGAACTGAGTTCTTCTTTCAAATCCACATCTTCTGCTTCCCAACTTAGCTGCAAAGCTGCCAGAGGAGCTGCAGTACCGCTGCCCGCCTCCTGCCTGTGTCAGAAAGAGCTGTACGTTAGCGGGTGCAACTGCCATTCAAAAGCCAGCTCCATAACTGCAGTCACAAAATCATCACCTTCAGTATCTGGTACAGGCAGACGACCATGCCCTTGCACAGGAACCATTCCTACACAGCAAGGGAAGTCCTTCACTGCCTTAGGATGTGAGTAACAGGGAGGAAGGGCCCCAAAGCCTTCAAAACATGCTATCAAGTCACCAACTGTGGAAGCTAAACACACCTTCTAGTTCAAGAATAAGCAAGACAAACCAGTGCACCTTGCTGCTGGAGAGGGCTGCGCTGCATCTCCTGCTGCCATCCTCGGGCTGTCATCACGCCGCCCATCCACAGCGCACTTTGAAGGGCCGCAGCCTTGCAAGAAAGAACAGAGAGCAGAGAGCTCTGCCTTGCATTTCCTGGGAGAACACAGAGATGAGCCGCACAGCCCTTGCTCTCACAACACACACCTCTTCTCTTACCAGTTTTCCATTCCTGCACACCGCTGTTCAAACCCCTCCTCCATCTCTCCCTTCACAACGCAATGCGCAGCCTCTCCCCAGTGATGAGCTCCGGGCTGTTTAATGCCTGTGCCATCATCAGGACCTGCAGAACAAACCTTGCAGTTAACAGGTTGGATTAGACAAGCGCTCTGTCTAGCAAAATTCACCATCTTAAACACTTCCAATAAGACACTTCGTCAAACTGGCTGGAGGGGGAGCAAAGACACACGGAGGTCTGACACCTTCGAACAAAAGCAGGGCCACAAACACTGAGAAATACAAACACGGGGCCATTCTGCATGCACACAGATCAAATGGCATTACACACCAACACCGCTTCACCTCCTCCGCACCAACAGGCTCTGCAGTGCCCCAACGTCTGTCAGTGGCAGTCTGTGAGGAACGGCCCTGCAGAACACGCAGAGTCACGCAGGCTCTCCTCCTCCTGCTCCTCCAGGCGCCGCGTTCCTTCCTCTGGCACACAGAGCTCAGCTGCTGCTGCTGCAGGCAGTGCTTCCCGTGTCTGCCCAACCTAAAGCCACCAGACAACATCAGCAGATGCCTGGTGCTCACATACAAGCAGAAGTGCTGGTGGAAAATCACCGCACAGCACAGACCGAATTGCTGGTACCTTGCAGCGAGGAAAGGCTGAGATGCACAACATCCTCACCTGCTTGCTGGCTTCAAGTGAGGTTCAGCAGCAGCTCCACACGTGATTAAGTCCTCCAAAAACATTCCTCTTTCTTCCTGATCAGGAGACGTCATACTGAAACCTTCTCCAAAGTCCTTATTAAACAGTATCTGTACTTAAAGCCCAAGGAGAAAACATGTTTCAGATTTAAGACTACAAAACAATCCTATTCTATTCCAATACAAACTTCAGTTCTGATTTAAGTTTCATGACCAGCACTTCACCCACCTGCTATGGAAGGGGGAAAGGGAGGGGGCAAAGGTAGGGGGGCAAAGGTAGGGACAGCCTTTTAGCCCCACATCCCCTTATGGCCCACCCTACAGCCCTGTATCACCCTATGGCCCCACACAACCCCATAGAGATCCATATCCCCCATATACCTCCTATAGCCCCATTCTCCCTATATCCACCAACAGCCTCCCACAGCCACCCTATTTCCCCCCTCACAACCCCTTATAGCACAACATCCCTCTCTATAGCCCCCTGCCTCCTATCACCCCAAACACCCTCCCACAGCCCACCACAACCCCTTATAACCCGATATCCCTCTATAACACCCCTTATAATTCTATATCCCCCTATAACACCCCCCCTATTGCCCCATATCTCCCTATATCCCTCCACAACCGCCTGTACCTCCCCAATAGAATTGTATAGACCCTTACAGCCCCATTTTGCCCCCATCACCCCCCCAGATCCCAATAGCCCCTTATAGAGCCCCTATAGCCCTAAAACCCTCCCTACAGCCCCCCCACCCCTTATAGCCACCCACAGCCCCACGTCGATCCTATACCCCCCCTACAGTCCCCTACATCACCCCCACAGCCCCCTCTTGTTCCATATCCTCTTATACCCCTTCTATAGTCCCCCACAGCTTTCCATACCCCCATATCCCCCAGAGCCCCCGACAGCCCCCATCATCCCCTACATTCCACTCAGAACTTCCTGTTTCCTCACAGCCCCCGATATCCCCCCATATCCACCCCCACAGACCCGCCACAGCCCCCAATATCCCCACATTACTCCATGACCCCCCTGTAGCCCCACAGTACCCCACATCCCCCAACACCCCCCAATATCCCCACAGCCCCTAAACTCCCACATCCCCCCGGATCTCCCCCACCGCCCCCTGCACCCACAGCCCACCTCAGCCCCGGGGGGCACCGCGAGCAGCGCTGCCGGCTCCTCTCCCCGGCCCCGGCCCGGAGCCGTTCTCCCGCGCACCTCCGGCGCCGCTGTCCTCAGCACCGCTCCCGTCGTGCCGCGGTTCCGTCTCGGTGCTGCCCGGACAGCTCCGGCGCGCAGCGGCTGTGGGACCGGCACCGTCTGAGGGGAGAGCCGGCTGCCGACGGCCGTTCCCGCGCGCTGCGCCTCAGCCAATCAGAGCCGGCGGCGCTGCAACTGACCAATGAGAGGCACGAAAGAGCCGGAACTGCCTCTAACTAGTGAGGGGCGGGGGCGGGACACAGCTGCCCCTGACCAATGAGATGCTGTGACAAGCCGGAACTTCCCCTGACCAATGAGAGTCCAGGGGCGGGACGGAGCTGCCGCTGACCAATGAGATGCTGCGACAAGCCGGAACTGCCCCTGACCAATGAGAGGCAGGGGGCGGGACGGAGCTGCGGTGGGGGCGGGGCTCGGAGTGTTCCCTATTGCTATGGGGGACAGGATGTGGGATTGGGGTTGGGATCGGGATTTGGGATGAGGGATTGGGATTGACAGGTGTGAGATGGGGTTGGGATGAGGGATGGGGAATGAGATTTGGAATTGGGATTGGGATGTGGGGTATAGGGTGTGGGGTTGGGATGTGGGATATAGGATGTGGGATCTAGGATATGGGATTGGGATGTTGACTGTGAGATTGGGATGTGGGGTGCTGGAATATGGATATGGGATGGATACGGGATGGGATATCGGGAAATGGGATATATATGGGCTGGGCTCTGGATACGGGATGGACTTGGAATGGATATGGCAGCGTAGAAGCGTAGAAGCACAGAACTGCTCAGGTTGGCAGGGCAGCGCTCCCTCTGAACTCAGTGCCGTCTGTGAACGCACTGAGGGTGCACTCAGTGCCCTGCTCAAGGTCATTGATAAAGGTGTTCAGTAGGAGTGGCCCCAGTCCCCAGCCCTGGGGGACGGCACTGGTGAGCGGCCACCAGCTGGAAAATGCTGCTCTGGGTATACAGACTTGGCCGGGTCCCTGTCTGCAGACAAAACTGCCAGGAGCAAAACGGTGTGGGGGCAGAAGAGCCGTGACGTGGGAGGCGTCTTGATGCCTGTCTGTCCGTCTGCACGGCAGGCCCAGCCGCCCCTGCTTCCCCCCTCCATGGGAACTGCCCCTGCTGCCACTGCTGGAGTCTCTGCTGGCCACGGTGACCCGATGCGATTCCCCTCCATCCGCCCGTGCCCTGCCTGCTGCCCATCCCCACGGCAATTCCCACGCAGGCGAGCTGTGTGAAACGCCCTCTGCATCCCGCTGCACAAAGGACTGCAGGGAGAGAGGAGGGCTGGGGCTGCTGGTGGCAGCTGAGGGACACCGTGGCCACCTGTGGTGCCCCGGAGGTGGGCATGGGGAGCTGGGGGGCTGTGACACGGCACAAATGACTGCAGGCAGAGGGACGTAGCAAAACACAAACTCAAAGCTTTTAATAACATATCCGAGAAAGGATATTAACATATGTTATTAACAAACAGAAAGGACAGTAATCCTACAATTCCCATCCCACCACAGCTGAGCACCCAGACAACGTCCCATCCCACCGCACTGCTGACTGTGGAGGACGGCTGGGTTCTGGAGGGGAGGGATGGGGCTGCTGGTGGTGCCCCTGGAAGGCTGCGGCTGCCGCCTGGTGCTGCGGGGCCGGTGAGGAGCGCAGGGTTACGGGTAGCCGTACCGGTCGGCTATGGCCATGTCTATCTCCCGCTGCAGCAGGAACTGCACGGGGCCGATCTTCATCTGCCGGGCCGCCCGCTGCCGCTCCTCCTGGGCCAGCTTCTTCATGCGCTCCCGCTCGGGCCGCTGCTCGGCTGTGATGGGCAGCGACTCCTCCAGCGCTGTGGGTGCCGTGCCGCCACGCAGCCGGGGCCCCACGCAGGGCACAAATTCCACGGGGCGCCGCGGCCGAGGCTGCGGTTTGTGCCGCTGTGACGGTGGGTCCCTCGGCAGCGGTGAGCTCCTCCGCGAGGACGGGTGCGGGCAGCTCGGCGCCGTCTTCTTGGCGGTGCCCTCCTCTCGTGCCGTGCCGCCTGGAGGTGCCGGCGCTGCCCGGTCCGTGCCGCCAGCTTGGGGCCGGGGGGCGGCGGGGCCAGCGCCGGCCGTAGGCTGGGGCTGCACAGAGGGTGGCTGGCGCACCGGCCCCACCGCAGTCACCCTCTGCCCCAGCGGGTGCACGGCCCGGATGGATTCGCACAAGTGCACGCGCAGCTCGCTGGCACTGCCCGCTTGCCCGCTGCCGCTGGCTCCTGCGCTGGTCCCGGACAGCTTCAATTGGCCCAGGTGTTTGCGGCCTTGTCTTTCTCTTCTTTCTTTGCACGGAGGCAGCCTCCTTTTCTTGGCTGGGGCGCTGCTGCTGGGCTGCTCCTGCTGGGAGCTCTCCCCTTTCTGGGAGGTGCCAGCAGGCGCAGGGCTCTTGGCCCGCTTGGTGCTGCCCCTGTTCTTCTTTTCTGCCGGAACCTCCTGGGGCTGCCTGTGCTGCAGCTCCTTGATGGGCTGTGTGCTTTGGGCTGCTCTGGGAGGTGTGCTGACAGCCAGGGTGGTCGGCCGTTGGCTGAGCCGGGCACTCGCTGGTGGCACAACGGGGTGCAGCTGCGACATCCCACACTGCAGCTCAGGCAGGAACCCAGGGGATGGTGGAAGCCCCCAAAAGGGATCGGTGGGGGTCCCGGTGGCAGCCTGTGCCTCCGTGCTGAGCTCTCTGCTGTCCCTGGGCTCATCAGGGAGCTCAGCGATGAGGCATTCTGGGGCAGGGCTGCTGCGCTTCTCATGGGGGACCTCAACAGCTCTTGCCACCTCTGGAAAAGCAAGAACGTCCCCCAAAACAGTGATGATAACCTTCCCACACCCACTTGGTGCAAACACATGCCTGCGGATTCCGCAGCCCCCAAACTCACCATTGATCCAAGAGAGCAAATCCTGAATGTCCGTGATGTCCTCCGGCACATCCGTCACTTCTGGGAAAAGCAAGAAAATCCCAAAGGCTCAATGCCAGCTCTCCCGTACCATGTTCACGGTAAGGGATGTCGGGTGAACGTTGGGTTCCCATTACAAATCAGGACAGGAAAGGTAACTGCCAAGCCCAGGGATTAAGACCCAAAGCAACACGCAATGAGATCAGTCCCAGGAAAGAACAGGCACAAAGCCTAACTAGAAATGCAGCGCACCAAACCCAGATGCCTGCTGTGTGTCTGTACCTCTCTTGGGTGCTGTGCCGCACTCTGTGCTCCTCCCCTGGCTTTCCACATGGCTGCGCTTTGCTGGAAGGCAGCTTGCATCAGCTTCTGACAGAAAGGAGACAACAAAGACATGAAGAGCATCTCCGTGGAGGAAGGTTTGAGCACAGCCAGCCACAAACTTCTGGTCTTCGAAAGCAGGTTCTTCAAGTTGCCTTTCCGCTGCTCCAACGTTGTGCCAGTTCTGCAGTCAGCACAGAACTGCCATGCCCTTTCCTCTCCCCTCCCTCACACACACTGCCCTTCACGCAGCCCTATTTAGAGGCAGGTATCCACACCACAGCTCACAAGAGCTTCTTACCAGCGGAGGCTTTCCGTTTCCCTCCTTGCCCTGCACCATTCCATGGATGCGCAGGCTCCGTCCCTACAACAACAGACTGTGTGTTGATTTCACAGACACCAGCAAGCAGCAGAAGTATTGTCCAGTAAGCCCACGTCCCCCCAGAAAACAGAAAGATGCTACTTTGACAGCCAAAACACACACTGATAGTTCACTTCTCACTGCTCCTTCCCGCACTCCAAATGGATGGTGGCTCGACATCTCCTGCAGCACTGCACCCACCCAGAAGCAATACTCAAAATTCATCCTTCCATCCTTCATGACAGAGGACTGAAGAAACTCACTCTTGCAAGGCAGGAAGGACGGTCCGTCCCCATCGCGTCCCTCTGTGCGCTGCAAGGCGCAGTTGGATCTCTGGCAGCCTGCTGGCTGCTGTTCCCAAACGCAGGGAACCGCGCCGTGCTGCTTCTGAAGAGAGAAAGGAAG
Organism: Chrysolophus pictus; assembly: GCA_037305975.1. Classification (NCBI taxonomy): domain Eukaryota; kingdom Metazoa; phylum Chordata; class Aves; order Galliformes; family Phasianidae; genus Chrysolophus; species Chrysolophus pictus. The sequence goes on from CM074604.1 coordinate 2,078,078, forward strand.
AAACGTTGCAGGGAACAGCAGTAAAGGTTTGCAGAGAGCTTCCAGATCGTGCCAGAGATGGGATATCAGATTGCTGAGATGTTAATTATCACTGAGGGAAAATACAGCCTGAGCCACGTGCACATCATTAACCCAGTGAGCGCATTGAGGTCATAAAGGACCAGAAGGGCTCCTCCTGCCCCAGCCCTTCCCTTGCAAATGAGAAAAAAAGGAAGAAATACCAAGCAAAAGACACCCAGCCATACCTTTCCACTCACGAGACAGAAATAGGAATAGCAGTCCTCTCCTCGCTGAGACATGACCGGTGAAGTGTCAGAGGAAGCTGAAGTTCCGAGGGCTCTCTCCGCAGGAACTTCCCCCGCTCTTGGAAAGAGCTGGCTTCACTCTTCCTCAGACTGCCTCGATCCCCAAACTCTCCTTTTGGACAGGAACCCTGCAGAAAGTACCAACAAGTGACAAATTGTGAGGAAGAAGCATTTTCCTACCTTTCTTCTGCCATGCAATTCAATCTCTTGAGGAGGGCAGTGTCTGGAAATCAGCTGGCTGCAAGAGCTGCCCAACCCTAGCTCCAGCTTGTGTCTGACTGCATGGCTTGTGTCAGCAAGTGCTCTTCTCCATCTCCTCAGCAGCTCTGTACCCAGCCATCCGTGGGGCAGCAAGGCACGACTTGAACTCTGTGATATTTGTGCTCTCCTTATTTTTCAGGGTCTGACATGAAGGCGGGGTCCCAGCAGCAATTGGCCAGGGGAGGAATGACATTTCATCATCCTCACCGAAACGTGGGATGGAATCGCAACAAGATCCCATTTCCCCTGGAAACAGCCATGCCGAGGGGCACTGCTGGAGCTGGGAACTCCTCCCCAGCCCAGCTTTCCTGCTGAGACACCTCCCGGCAAGCAGCCGGCACCAAACCCAGCTCACCCGGTCACTGCTCAGCCTGAGCTGTGCCCAGCTCACACACACGCCGCAGCGCTGCTTCTGACGGGCTCAACAGGTGATCTGCTCCAAGGAAGGCTCACAGCTCAGTCTGCGTGCAGCACGCTCACCAGAGCACCAGCTCTGCTCACCAGCCGTGGCACAAACGCTCCCAGCCCAGCAACCACTGTGACCTCAGCGAGTGCCCGCATCGCTTCTGTGCCTTCATCACAAGTGAAGGAAACGGACGCCTCCCAGATCCAGCTTTTGGGAAATAAACACAGGGGTCCCCAATGGGGTTATGTGCAGTAAAGTAACGGAGAAGCGAGGATGACTTTGTGCAGCCCAATAAAAGCAGTGAAGACCAGTACGGCCTCATGGTGGTCAGTGGAGTCCCAGGGAACCAGCAGCAGCACTAGGAATGCACATCTGTATGCCCCAGGGCCGGTGCTGGCCTCTGGCTGTGGCTTCAGGCCCCGGGGCCGCTGTCGGCCTCCCGGGCTGTGGCTTCAGGCCCTGTGGCCAGTGCCGGCCTCGCTGGCTGTGGCTGTGGCTTTCGGTCCCTGGGCTGGTTCCAGCCTCTCGCGCTGTCTCTGGTCCCCAGGGCTGGTGCTGGCCTTTCTGGCTGTCGATGTGGCTTTAGGCCCCAGGGCTGCTGTCGGCCTCTGTGGCTGTAACTGTGGCTGTACAGCCCAGGGCTGGTGCCGGCCTCTTGTGCTGTGCTTTGGGCCCCAGGGCTGGTGCTGCTCTGCCTGGCTGTGGCTTTAGGCCCCAGGCTCACTGCCGGCCTCTCAGGCTGTGGCTGTGGCTCCAGGCCCCGGTGCCAGTGCCGGTCTCTCTGCTGAGTTTTTAGGCCCCAGAGCTGTGTCGGCCTCTCAAGCGGTGGCTGTAGGCACTAAAGCTTGTGCCAGCCTAGAACAACACGCATTTTAAACCAGTTCATGTAAGCAAATGAAAGCAGGAGAACACTGAGCTCTTCTGGGTATTTCTAGCACTGGGACAGAGACAGGAGAGCATGCTCAGCCGTGTGCGCTTGGTTGTATGCAGCAATCTCTGCCACATTTGTAAACACCTTTAAATCCTTGCTATCCTGCATTACAGGAGTAGAGTGTGACGAGAAGCCAATGACTATCAGTTTACAGGAGGTCATGAATTTAAACAGTTCCCCTTCTTCCCTTGGCACTTAGCTTACAGAGTTCTCCCATGCCATGTGCTGGTGTCATACCTCTAAACCACAGCACTGATGGCTTCAGCAAAGCTCACGGTAGCCGGCTTTGGTCATCCTCAGATCTTCATGATGAGAGAGACAAAAAGAAAAAAGTACGAGGTAACAGATATATTTTTTTTCTCCTAGTCAGCATGCCATAACTAAACCTTCCACACTAAGACTTGTACCTTGATAGGGATGTTCCCTTACCTTCACACCTTTAGCACAACCCCTTCTGTTGAGATTCCCACCAGTGAAGAAGTATTAGTACCACTCCGTGCTCCTTGCTGCTAGGATGGGCTGTTTGAAGACTGACGCACGTGCCGTGATCAGATCTGTCTTGCAAGAATAAAGAGCTGAGCAAAAAGAACGTTTGGGCCAGGTGACCTCAGCAGTCTGGCTGTTCTGGATGATGGCTGCTGATGGAAACAGGCATTCTTGTGCTGTTCAACTTTTAACGTGAGTCAGGTGTGCTGTAGCAAGAGCCATTAGGCTCTAAAATGCCTTTAAACACGCACACTACCTTTTTCTGTCCTGCATGCCATCTTTGCTTCTTTTTGGTGCAGGAATTTTTACTAGCATTGTTTGCTTGTGGAAGGAACAACGTTACAGGTAGTTTTCACAGTGGACTTCTGTTATGATTTCTTTGTACATTTAATCCTAACTATCAGGAGTGCTGCAAGAAAGGGCCCTGCCAGTGCCAGTAAGTTCCTACCCAGCTCTGTGTGACAGACCCCACTGTGGAGGGAAGCGTAAAGGATGGCAGTTCAGAATCCTCTCTTGCCAGCTTGACGTGCTGGATTTTGAGCATATGAAGTGTGCTCTGTCTTTCTAAGGTGTTCCCTTGTGCTTTAAAGGAGAAGGCTGCAGGGTGATATTTCCCTTTTGTCTTGCAGATGCGCTCCTTGGCACAGACCTCTCTCGGCCTTCAGCATTGCTTCCCTGTGGTGCACTATTTTGCAGACTGTCCCAGATGCAGCCTTCTATTTCTCTAGTCTGACAAAAATTTTATTTGAAGGAGGAAAGAAAGGATGTAGTTTAATGAGAATAACATCTGAGTGCTAACGCAGTGAGGTGAATGAGGGCCACAGAGGCAACTTGGTGCTGCTGAAGCACTGCCCAGTGCCAAGGTCGGGGGTAACAGCTGCTGGCAGATGGGGATAATGCTTTTGGACTGAGTGAGGAGAGAATAAAACACAATGACTGAGCTGCCTGCAAAGAGCTGCTGGGGGAAGCTTGGTGCCAACTTGGAATTTGATCTGATAACTTCCTGTGCATGTTCTACGTTTATTCCACCCTCCATCTTTCCCACAGCCATACACGGGGCTCTGGGCAGCGGATGTTTCTGTTGCTGGGGGTCCTGCTGCCACCTCGAGGTGCTGAGCCAAACTGCTACCTTCTGTGTGAAACATGAGGAAAAAACGCAATTCTGAATCCACGGCACCTCAAAGTCCCTTCAAGAGCCCCCACCTACTGCCCTGAACCCTCCAGTTTTCCCTGCTGTCCCTTAAAAGCCTCAGGAGTGCCAGCAGCACCTCGTGCCATAGGATGCCTTGTGGATTTCACAAGGATGCACTCATCTCCTGCATCCTCCATCAAAAGAGGGGTGGCCAGCAGGGACAGGGAGGTGATTGTTCCCCTGTACTCTGCTCTTGTGAGGCCCCATCTGGAGTACTGCGTCCAAGTGTGGAGCCCCCACTACAAGAAAGACAGGGAACTGTTGGAGAGGGTCCAGAGGGTCCAGAGGAGGGCCACAAAGATGATCAGGGGACTGGAGCACCTCCCCTATGAGGACAGGCTGAAGGAGCTGGGCTTGTTCAGCCTGGAGAAAAGAAGGCTGCGGGGTGACCTCATTGCAGCCTTTCAGTACCTAAAGGGAGCCTACAAAGAGGAGGGGCATCAACTCTTGGAAAGGGTGAGTGATAGCAGGACAAGGGGAAATGGTTTTAAGTTGAGGGAAGGGAGATTTAGGTTGGACGTCAGGGGGAAATTCTTTACAGGGAGAGTGGTGAGGAACAGACCGGAACAGGCTGCCCAGAGAGGTTGTGGATGCCCCGTCCATCCCTGGAGGTGTTCAAGGCCAGATTGGATGGGGCCCTGGGCAGCCTGGTGGGATTTTGGTGGCCCTTAGTGGGATGATTGGTGGCCCTGCATATGGCAGGGGGGTTGGAGATACATGATCCTTGAGGTCCCTTCCAACCCAGGCAATTCTGTGATTCTGTGATTCTGTGATTCTGTGAGCCCTCCAGTTTTCCCTGCTGTCCCTTAAAAGCCTCAGGAGTGCCAGCAGCACCTCGTGCCTTAGGATGCCTGGTGGATTTCATGAGGATGCACTCATCTCCTGCATTGTGATCATTGGCAAAAATATCCAATGGCGCTGACCCGAGCTGGGGGCTCAGTGGTGACATACAGGGAAACCTGCTGTGCTGCAGTGCGAGCCTCCGGTCCTGCTGCTGGGCACCGCTGGGTGCAGCCCGGCTCCGTCCTCTCTGCACCTCCCTGCAGGGACTGGTGGCCGTGCCCGGGATCCCCCGAGCCTCCTCTTCTGCAGGCTGAGCCGCCCCAGCTCTCCCAGAATCCCACCCCAGCCATTCCCCATCCCTACGTTCCCAGGCAGTGCTGACTGAGGGGGAGAGAGGATTTTGGGGGGGTGGGATGGGGCTGGTGGGGGCAGCCCTGGGACACGGCCCTTTGTGCTGCCCCATCCTGCCAACAGGTGTCTGCAGGGGACCCTGGGGGGGCTTTGGTGCTGCATGAACAACTGCAGGTGGAGGCGTAGGAAAGTGAATGCAAAACATTTAATAATATAAGGTAATGTAAAATAACATAATTGATCATAACTGAACAGAATCTAACAGGATTTAACACAACGTAATTTAACACAGTCCCACATCATCCTAGTCCAAGATGACGTTTGTGGACAGCCCAGGTTTGGAGGGGTAGAGCTGGGGCCGGTGCTGGTGCCCCTGGAGCACTGCTGCTGCTCTCTGTGTGCCACTGGGGCCGGCGAGGAGCCCAGGGCTACAGGTAGCCTTGTTTATTGGCTATGGCCGTGCCTCCTGCTGCACCACATGGGCCGGTTTCTGTGGACGCTCCCGCTCGTGCTGAGCCCACCCAGCTTCACCTAGCGCCGGCGTTTCTGTGCTGGAGTGTCCTGGCCCAGGGGCAGCTTCCTCCTTCTGGTTGGGACGCTGCCAGTGCGCTGCTCGTGCCCTCTGCTCTTGTCTTTCCCGGTGGTGCAGGCGGGCGCTGGGCACTCGGCCGGCTCGGTGCCATCCCCGTGGGGGTCGTCTGGCACGTGGCAGGAGATGCAGCCGGGTGGCAGTGCCAGGCGGGTGAGAACCACCCGGGGCTGCCTCTGCCGCGCCTCTTCCATCAGATGCCCAAAGGGCAGCGACTCGGAGAGCTGCCCACAGCATGCTGGCTGCCTCCAGAACAGGTCGCTGATGGGCCTGGCATCAGCCTCTGCCTCTCCGCTGAGCTCCGTGCCGGCCCAGGGAAAGTCAGGGAGCGCTGCGATGAAAGGAGCGCTGTTGAGGCTGCTGGGGACAGCTGGGCTCGGTGGCTGTGTGGCATCGATCCACCGCAGCAGCTCTGCCCTTTCCTGGGCGTTCAGTTCTGGCAGCAGCTCATTGTGACCGTTTTCCACAGTCTCAGTGCAATCAGTCCCCTCTGCTTGGACATCAACCAGGTCCTGGTTCTGCTGGGGGACCTCCAGAGGACTCGTCACTTCTGAAAAAGCAAGAACATCCCCCAGAATGATGATCACAGCATTCCCACAGCCACCCAATGCAGACACCCCCCCGCCAGCTGTGCAGTCCCCAGACTCACCGTTGTTGACCCACACCAGGAGGTCATCCATGTCCGGGATGTCGTCCGGGATCTCTGTGCTGGATGTCACTTCTGGAAAAGGGAAGAAAATCCCCACACGGGCAATGCCAGCTTTCCCACGATCGCTCAATGCGGACACCTCCCTGCCAGCTCTGCTGCCCCCAAACTCACCGCTGTTCATCCATGTCAGGAAGTCATCGATGTCCATGATGTCCTCCGACATGTCTGTGCTCGTTGTCGCTGCTGGAAAAGCAAGAAAATCCCCAGTGGGGCAATGCCAGCTTTCCCACAGCCAGCCGGTGCGGACAGCCTGCCGCCCGCTCTGCAGCCCCCAAACTCACCACCTGATTCCAGCGCTGCGGTGCTGCAGGTGAGCGGAGCCGTGGTGGGATGGGGGCACACGTCGGTGGGCGCTGGGTGCCCCTGGTCCTCCGTGAGCACCACGGCATCTCCAAAGGGCCCCACCGCCTGCTCCCAGCTGGCGGGCAGCGTGCAGGGCACGGGGAGCACCTGCTGCTGCACTGAAGGTGCTGGCAGAAGGACGGGGCTGCCGGAGGCCTGCAGCGGGCAGCTGCCTGCGGGCTGCGGGGGCTCCCCATGGAACACGGCCCCAGGCCACAGCCCCATTGGCTGCTGGGGCTGCGGCGTCCCTGCCAGCAGGGGATGTCCCCAGAAGTGGGCAGGGGCCATGGGGGGAGCCATGCCTGGGTGCAGCCACCCGGGTAGCAGCTCCAGCAGCGGTAAGTGCTGCCCCCCGGGTGGCAGCTGAACCACGGCTGGAGGCAGCCCCCCAGGTGGGAGCTGTCTGGGAGCTCCCTGTCCCTGGACACCTGGTAGCCCAGGCCAGACGGAGGCCTGAGGCACCACGTGGGTGACACTGGGGACAGGGAGGGGTTGCGGCGACACCGGCACTGCTCCACCGATGCTGGGCTGCATTGCAGCAGTGGCCGGTGGTGGCACAAAGGATCCAAAGAAAGCGGTGTCGGGTGTTGGAAGCACCGTCTGCGTCCCTGAAGGGATTCTCTCTGTGGGGAAATGCCCAAATGGGTGCCGGGCTGAGATCTGGGGCACTGGGATCACCCGGAGGGCCGCAGTGCCAGGAGCAGAGCAGCCTGCTGCCTTACCTGCCGCTGGAGCTCGAGAGTGGCAGCGGGGGGTTCTGTGACCGCTGAGGTCAGCCCCTCTCCCCTGAGCTCACAAGGATTCTCTGTGACACTGTCACAGGCATTGCTCTCTGCCTGCCCCGTCACCAACACTTGCTGTGGCTGCTCATTGTGGCCTTCCATTGTTTCAGTGGAGATGGTAAACATGATGGAAATGAACTTTTTACGTGTCGAGATGGTGATGGGACAAAGGGGAATGGTTTTAACGTAAAGGGGGGAGATTTGGATTAGATGTCAGGGAAGTTCATGCCAGAGGCAGCCGAGGCCCTGGCACTGCTGCCCAGACGGGCCGTGGGTGCCCCAGCCCTGCAGCTGCACTCGACTCAGCTCCCATTGCAGTGAATGGAGACAAAGGGAGGGACGTGGCTGATGACGCTCAAACATGCGGTGGCATCGCAGGGCTGCGGTGCTCTGACTCTGTAAAGCCACCAAACTTCCACCTGCTGGCCGTCTCCCTTCACACATCCGCCTGTCACAGAAGCACAGGGGCTGGAAGGGACCTCTGCAGATGAGCGCAGTACAACCTCCCCCAGAGCAGCTTCCCTGCAGTGCTTGCCCAGGAGAGGCTGCCTCGAGCTGCGGAGCCCAGAACTGACCCAGAGCTCCACACGTGCCCAGCACTTCCTGCAGCCCTGCACAGCCTCCCATGGCCACCAGTCCTGCCCAGTGCCCCCACGCCAACACACCCGACGCTCAGTACGTGACCATCTCCTTCCCCGGGCACAAAGCAGGGCGACGGGGGCACTGGCGGCAGCAGCGAGGAAGAGCTGGAGGAGCTGCAGGTCTCGGCCCGCTGCAACCACCCCAACATCCCCCAGCTGCTGGCCGCGCTCTATGGCACGGGCACCTCTGGCTGTGCGCCGTCTGCACGGGCTGTGCAGCCTGCGGGGAAACCCGCTGTGCTGCAGTGCGAGCCTCCGGTCCTGCCGCTGGGCACCGCCGGGCGCGACCCGGCTCCGTCCTCTCCACGCCCCCCTGCGGGGACCGACGGCCGTGCCCGGGATCCCCCCGAGCTCCTCTTCTGCGGGCTGAGCCGCCCCGGCTCTCCCAGAATCCCAGCCCAGCCATTTCCCACGCGGTGCCGAGGAGGGCAGGGGATGCGGGGGGAGCGACGGGGCCGGCGCTCGCATCCTACGACACGGCCGTTCGCGCCGCCCCGTCCTCACTCGGCGCCGGGCGCGGGGACGGGGCGGGTTATCGGAGCTGCAGAAACGAGCGCGGGCAGAAGCGCCGGGAAACGAAGGTTCGACGTTTAATCGATGAACGCGCAGAGCGATCGACGGAAACGACCGCGTTCCCGACCGGCTCCCGTCCGAACGGCGACTCCGGAGGACGGCTCGGTGCCGACGGGGGACGGAACGGCCCCGCGCCGCCTGCCCCTGACCGCCCGGCGTCCCCGAGGCACGGGGCGGGCGGCGGCGGGGACGCGGGGCGGCGGAGCGCCGCTTTCCCCCCGCGAAGCCCCGCGCTCCGCCATCGCCATCGCAGCGGCGGCCGCCATTGGCGGAGAGCCCGCGCTCGGCCCGCCCCCGCCGCGCTGCCATTGGTCGGGCCGCGGAACGGGGCGGGCTCTGCGCGCGGGGTCCTTTGCTCGGGCGGTCGCGCGGTTTTTGCGTCATCACCGCGCGCGTCCCGGCTGGCCCCGGCCCGGCTGCCCGCGGCGATGCCTGTCGCCGTGCGCCCGCTTTGCTTCCACGGCCCCTGGCAGCGTCGGAATGCGCGTGTGTGCAGAACCGTGCACACGAGTGCAAAGAGGCACTCACACACACCCCTCTGCATTCACACACACCCATGTGCACGCACCACCCACGAGCGTGCAGCCGTGTGCAAAACCACGCAGCCACGTGCAAAGACCCCGATGCTCCCAGCCGTGGTTATGCAGGCACACACGCGCGTGCAGACACGTGTGCAACGCGGCCCTTTTGCACGCTCACACGCAGATGCTGTCGAGGAAACATCCTCGTGCACGTGTGCAATCCCACCGCTCTGCACCGCCTTTGGCTGTCTGTCCGTCTGTCCGTCCCAGGGTACGTTTGGAGCTGACAGACAGGCTGTCTCAGGAGCAGAGTTGAGCAAACCACGCACCCAGAGCAGCACACGGCCTCGTGAGTTCCGTTCAGCACGCTCACACGGACACACACACAGGCACCCCTTGCAGGTGCTGGAAACATCCCAGTGATTTTTGTCAGGACGGGATCTCTGAGAAAAGCAGCTTTTAGTCGCGACTGCGACGGCGGGCGTCCCACAGGCAGGAGCACCTCTGGACACAGCACGACAGTCTGCATACCCTGTTCTTCCCCCCCTTGCCTTGGAACGGCTAGGAAAGCACCTCCAGCACCCACTGCCAGGCAGTAAGAGACCGCCCCACCCGGAAGGGTCAGATCCCATGACTTCCGTAATGTACAGGGATAGGTGCCTGGAATTGGAGCATTAACACTTTAATTCCAGTACATGATGTTTTGATGTGGAATATTGAAAATCAAAAAACATAAAACCATGACATTCCACCCCTTATTCAACATCACTACATCATGCTTAATATATACATACATAAATATACAAACAAACAAAATGATTAAAGTGCATCACACACACACGTCTATATACATAGACATAGAATTACTGTCTGCACTCCCCCAGCATCAAGTTTCCTTTTGGTACACATTGAACATCCCCATATTTCTCCATCACCCACCAGGTGGACCCTGGTCTCTGTGCAAAACCAGTTCCACAGAGGAGAGGTTTGCCCTTTCCAGAGGCTGGAAGGACCCAAACTCTTTTCCCACCATGCACTTTATGTGTACAACAGGGACTTTATCTCCCTCTACAGCATGTAGGGAGCTGGATATGGTAGGACCATCACGAATGATAAATCCTCTGGTATTGGCCAACCAGGTGTCTTCTGCAAAATGCTTCTCCCAGTGCTTAAATGATCCGACACCCATTGCTTTCAGCACAGTTTTTAACAACCCATTGTATCGTTCAATTTTACCAGAGGCTGGCGCATGGTAGGGAATATGATAAATCCACTCAATGCCATGATCTTTGGCCCAAGTATTTCCAAGAGAATTTCTGAAATGAGTCCCATTATCTGACTCAATTCTTTCTGGGGTGCCATGTCGCCACAGGACTTGTTTCTCAAGACCCAATATGGTGTTTCGGGCGGTAGCATGGGGTACTGCATATGTTTCAAGCCACCCAGTGGTTGCCTCCACCATGGTAAGTACATAACACTTACCACTGCGGGATCGTGGCAAGGTGATAGAATCAACCTGCCATGCCTCCCCATATTTATACTTTTGCCATCGCCTTTCCTCCCAGAGTGGTTTCATCCTCTTGGTTTGTTTAATTACGGCACATGTGTCACAGTCATGAATAACCTGTGCAATAGTATCCACAGTTAAGTCCACCCCTCGGTCTCTCGCTCACTTATATGTTGCATCTCTCCCCTGATGGCCCGAGGTCTCATGAGCCCACCGAGCTAGAAATAATTCACCCTTGTTTTCTGCCAGTCCAGGTCTATTTGAGCCACCTCAATTTTGGCAGCTCGGTCCACCTGACGGTTATTTTGCTGTTCTTCAGCAGCCCGACTCTTGGGCACATGAGCATCCACATGGTGCACCTTTGCAACCATATTCTTTATTTGAGCAGCAATATCTTTGCACAGACCAAATAGGTTTACCCCTCCACTGCAAGTTATTGTGCTCCCACTGCTGTAACCACCCCCATAAGGCATTTGCCATCATCCATGACTTGCAGATGACACCAAGGTGGCAGGAAGCGTCGATCTGCCCGGGGATTGCATGGCCCTACAGAGGGATCTGGCAGGCTGAAGCCAATGGGATGGAATAGAATAAGGCCAAATGCCAGGTGCTGGGCTTTGGTCACAGCAACCCCAGGCAACCCTACAGGTGTGGGGCAGAGTGGCTGGAAGACTGCATAGAGTTAGTGGACCTGGGGGTACTGGTCGATGCTTGTAGGAACATGAGCCAGCAGTGTGCCCAGGTGGCCAAGAAGGTCAATGGCATCTTGGCTTGCATCAGAAAAAGCATTGCTAGCAGGAATAGGGAAGTCATTGTCCCTCTGTACTGTGCACTGGTGAGGCTGTAACTTCAGTGCTGCATTCACTTTTTGGCTCCTCACTGCAAGGAGGACATTGAGGCCCTGGAGCATGTCCACAGAAGGATAACAAAGCTGGTAAGGGGTCTGGAGCACAAGTCTTATGAGGAGCAGCTGAGGGAGCTGGGATTGTTTGTATGGAGAAGAGGAGGCTCAGGGGAAACCTGATTGCTCTCTGTAACTACTTGAAGGGAGGTTGCAGTGAGCTGGGGGTCAGCCTCTTCTCTCACATGACAGTAATAGGACAAGAGGGAATGACCTCAAGTTGCGCCAAGGCTGGACTTTAGGAAATACTACATTACCAAAAGGGTGGTCAGGCACTGGAATGGGCAGCCCAGGGAGGTGGTGGAGTCACCGACCCTGGAGGTGTGCAAGGAATGTGAAGACGTTGTGTTGAGGGACATGGTTGAGTGAGAACTGTTGGTGATGGGTGGACGGTTGGACTGGATGATCTCAAAGGTCTTTTCCAACCTTGGTGATTCTAGGATTCCATGATCTCCAGACCCATGGTCATCAAACTGGTCGAAGGAGCTCACCCTGACCAACATCAGGCAGCACTGCTTTGTCTGCAGATTATCACCTGCCTCATCTCTTCAACTACAGTCATGTCTCTCGGGGAAGTCAGATGCAGCCCCACACTCCTCTCCAGATTCTCTGATTAAATCAGAAGCAAACCATTATGTTATGATGAGCAAACCATGCTATGTACCAGTATGATGTCGGAATCTTTCTTTCCCACCGTTCCCTTCCCTGCACGTGAAGCAGCAATCTGCTGATCGTCAGAGGGCTTATTTTGCCATCAGAAGGTGTCTGTGGTCATCTGAAGGCTTTGTTGGCTGTCAGAGTGTTCCACTGATTGTCAGAGGTGTTCATTAACCGTCAGAAGGCTTCATTAATCGAGAGCGGGTGTCACTGGTCATCAGAGGGCTTCATTGATCATCAGGATATTTGAGGAGTCCATGGGTGGGGATATGCAGACCTTGTTGTAGGTGACGGGGTAGGGGGTAGGGGGACTGAAGGAAGAGGAATGAAGCAGACCCAAAGGAGGGACAGGTAGCTGCAATAAAAGAGGGGGCTAAAGGAGGGTGATGTGGTCACACTGTGGCCATGCAGAGGTAGAGCAAAGGGTGAAGGGTTTGGAGAAACTGGAAGGAGGATCTGGGAGAGAACAGATGGTATTGAGGCTGCTTGGCACATGAGGAGCTCTTTCCTTCAGGATTTTGGAGCAGATGATAAGAGAGTGGGAAAGCCCACAGGGGTGTAGGTCACGGTGTGCATGGCATGGAGCTGGGGACACCTCCCTGCACATTAGGGTGGCCACTGCCAGGCCGGAACAGATCCGAGTGGTCCCAGCTGAGCATGAGAACAAGGACACAGACACACAGAGTGTAGCTTTGCTGAGGGATTTATTGATCATCGGAGGGTGTCATTAATCATCAGGGTCTTCATTGGTCATCAGAGGGCAACATTGGTCATCAGAGGGCAGCGCTGGTCATCAGAGGACGTCAAAGGGCATCAGAGGTGAGGAAAATCCTTGTCCCTGCAGGTTTGTTCCCAAGGACTTAGGGCAGGAGAAGAAGGACTGGCAGCAGCCAACAGGCCCAGGGCAGGATGTGGGTCTCCTTGGGACAGCAGCCACAGCCCCTGTTCCACCTGCACGGTGACCCTTGGCTATCCATAGGACAGCCTGAGCTTGCCCCTTCCAAATCCCCTCCTCTGCACTGCCCCATAGAGTGCAAGGGAAGGTATGGAGGTGACAGTACCCAGGTCCCCCTGGAGCAGGCCAGGGACAGTCCCCTCCATACCATCCTTCCCCAGCCCCTGATCCTCAGGGCTACAGGACACCCAAGGTCCCCAAGTGCCCTGTGGGGTTGCAGGTGTCCCCGTGCTGCTCACCTAGACACGCAGATCCAGGGCTGCGCGTCTCACACGCAGGGGATCCTCCTCTGCTTCTGTGCTGAGCACGACCTGGGGAGAAAGGAGGTGTAGGGACACACCGAGGGACAATGGGAAAGGCTGGGACACACTGGGAACACCAAGGATACTGGGACACACTGAGATGCCCTGAAGGTGCAGGGACCCATTGTGGGTACTAGAACACCATGGCCAAGGCAAGGTCCTGTAACCTGCTCAGCCCCAGCTGCCCCAACTGCCTCCTTCCCCTGCCCACTGACCACCCGAAACAGGAGGGAGCCAAACAGAGTCTTTGGGGCCCAGGGATGTCCCCAAGTCCCAGGAAAACAGAGAGGACAGCAACACATCCCAGCTCTGTTCTCGCTCCAGGGTTGCCCCTCTACTTACAGGACCAGGAAGGTGGATAGCAACAGGTAGTGGCTCCAGCTGGGGAAGAAGAGACATGGGGCAGCCATAAGGGAACTGTGAGACTGGGGATCACAGGATGTCCCCACCCAAGCCCCCTGGTTGGCCCTGGGTCTACCCCCCCCCCCCCCCCATAGCTGCCAAGGTCTGTGTGTGCCTCTGCCCATGGAGGAGCTCTTAGTTGGGGTTGGACATAGGAACAGGGCAAAAGCTTGGAGGGCCCAAGGGAGGGGAATAGGGTGCTAAGAGACTTGGCGGTTCCAAATTGAGAGGAATGGGGATCTCAAAGAGAGGAGAATGCGGGGAAAACGAAACAGAGGGGATAGGGGACCTAAAGAGATGAGAATTGGGGTGCCAAAGAAAGGAGACTGGGTGCCAAAAGGATGGGATATGGGGACCCAAAGAGAGGGCATTTGGAGCCCCCAAGAGAAAGGATTTGGGCACCCTAAGAAAAAGGGACTAGAGTGCAAATGGAAGGAATTTGGATGTGCCAAGTTGAGGGGTGGTCTCTGCCTTCAGGGACAGACCCCCCAGTCCCTGCTAAGCTCCTTAGCTAAGCTCCCAGGCACTCACCAGCATTTCTTCTGAGGGTTGCAAATACACATGTGGCTGTGGGGAGAGGAGTAGGAGAGGGAGTGAGAAAGACCTTGGCATCAGGGATCCCCATGGCCAATCCCCTCCATCCCCAGCCCACATCCCCCATGGATGCTTCACCTGAGCTTCCACTGTGCAGCACAGGGCAGCGAGGAGCATCACGAGGCTGAGCGCAGCTGCCTTCATCTTCCTCTGTGCTCTGGGAGCTGGGTGAGGCTGCAGGAGGCAAGGGCTGCTTTTATCCTCCCACTCTCCCTCCCCACAACCCCCGAGTGCCCCTGCGTTTGGCAGGCTCCCTTGGCTCGGACTGACCTGGCATGCAGCCATTCCCTGCCCCAGCCCCGGGGCACAGGAGGGAGCCAGGGATCAGAAGAAGAACATTGAGTGCTGGGATCCCCATGGCACTGAGCCCAAAGCTCCCAAATGCCAGCACCTACCACACCCCAGCCTTTCTGTCCCCAGGACCACCGTCCCCATATCAAGACTTTGTCCAAGGATTCATCCCTGACTTCTCTTGAGTCCTTGAGTGATGCAAGGTGTTGGGCTGATAGTTTGGGGAACTGGGGACACAGCATTTGGGGACACTGGGAGGTGAGAGGGCAACTGGGATGTGGGCAGTGAGGAAATTATGCAGATATTTGGAAAGCAAGGAGACATAAGGATATGGGGACACGAAGATATGGGAGCATCATGGGGAAATGGGGACTTCATGGGGACATGAGAATCTCATGGCAATATGGGGAAATCATGAAGATATGGGGATATGGGGACATGCAGCCAAATGGGAACTGGTTGGTGACAGGGACCTGGAAGTCTGTGGGGACAGGTGGGTGTTGGGGACACATAGGCATAGGGAGGCTGGCAGTGTCCACTCTGCCTCTGTGGTCATGCAGGAGGTCACAGAATCACAGAATCACAGAATTGCCAGGGTTGGAAGGGACCCCAAGGATCATGAATCTCCAATCCCCCTGCCACATGCAGGGCCACCAACCACCCCACCAAATGTTATATCAGGAGTGAATAACAGACCTGGGCTATGGCAGACACGTTTCCTCCTTACCAAACCTAAAGACCATGACTTCTAGAATCATGGAATCATTTAGGATGGCCGAGACCCCTAAGGTCACGTCAGGAGATGTGTCATGTATTTTCTGCGCTCTTCAATAGCCAGCATCAGAAGTCCCCATGTTGCATCCAGAAATCTGTGTCGCGTGTCTGACATGGCAGTAGTGCTGCCTCTGTCCGTGAGGACAGATTGTCATGAGGACACACAGGCAGGGAATCCAAGGCTGGGGGTGAAAATTGGCGTTAGGTTCTGAAGTCACTGGGCTGCATGCCTGAGCTTCAGCAGAACAAAGGCTTTTGTTCCTGTCACGATGCAGCCTCCTGTCATGGCTGTAAGTGAAGCTTGTTTTATCCAGATGAAAGGAAAGAAATAATAGAGCACTGATAAATGGCTTAGAACTGCAAACAACTCAAGGATTCTTCAAGGAAAGATGATAAGCCGATGTGAAGTGCTCCGCCCGACAGAAAGCCAGCTGGTCAGAGCTTCACGGGGCATTTCCCATAAATAAGAGAGCTGTTGTGGGTCATCTCTGAAAAGAGCAGTTCAGCGTTTGCTTTGGGAATTGGCCAGAGAGCAGCCAGCTGGAAGAGCTTCCTTTGGGCAGATTCTGCTCTGCGCAGTGTTTGTCAGAGCTTAGCAGTGCTGCCTTGTTCACTATATTTAAATACAGCGTGGCATTATTCCTACTCTGGAGTTCTTTTGGAAAGAACCAATGAACTGTCCGTGCTGCCATCACTGAGGAATATTGGCCGAGGTGAGGAACGGGCTGTTTTTGTGATAAACACAGAGCAGGTGGATGACACTTGATCGCAATTTCACGTGAAAGGTTCTCCTCAGGAAAACCCCTTGGCTGGTTTGAGGACATCTACAAAGAAATACTCAGGCTTTTGTAACAGTACAACACTGAACAAGTAAAAAGTGACGAGGTCTGAGTTCTCAGGCTGTGATCTCCCCCTGCAGTGATCTCCCCATCATGGCATCATGGCATCATTTTGGATAGAAATGACCTCTCAGGTCATCCAACTGTTAACTCAGCTCCATCAAGTCCACCGCTAAACCCACAGCTGTGACCTGTCACCAGATCTGTGCTGTGTCACCCTGCTGGCCCTGAGCCTGTGCTGCTGGGGAGCAGGTGAGGGACTTCTGTGGAACAGCATGTCCTTGGTTGGGTTCGATGACCTCAGATGTCTTCTTCAACCTGGATGATTCTGAGAGTCCAGGACATTCACATTCTAGCATGCTGGGATTCTAGGTTTCTGCATTTATAGGATTCTATGTTTCTAGGATTCTACGCTTTAGAATTCTAGAGTTGTAGGAGTGTAGGAACTTAAGCATGTAGCATTCTTGTTCTGTAGGATTCTAAATTTCTACTTTTGTTAGATTTGCAGGATGATAGGATTATGGCTTTCTTAGATTTCTAGGATTTATAGGATTTCAGGATTCTAGGTTTAAGGCTTTTAGGTGTCTAGAACTGTAAGTTTCTAAGGTTTCCCTAGTATTCCAGGATTCTGGGTTTCTAGGGTTGCAGGATGGGCTCTCACGACGACACACTGATGGAAGGGGGTTAAATTTTACCCATTGCTTAAGGCTCACTAAAGCCTTTTGCAAACCACAACAGGAAAAATAAGCTCTAACCTAATTTTACCCATTGTTTAAGGCTCACCACAGCAAGATCTAGTCTCCATAGATAACCATAGTTAGTCAGCATGGGTTCATGAAGGGCTCTGGTGAGGCCGCACCTTGAGTACTGGGTCCAGTTTTGGGCCCCTTGCTGCAAGAAAGACATTGAGGCCCTGGAGAGGGTTCAAAGAAGGGCGACAAAGCTGGTGAGGGGTCTAGAGCACAGGCCTGATGAGGAGTGGCTGAAGGAGCTGGGATTGTTCAGTCTGGAGAAGAGGAGGCTCAGGGGAGACCTTATTGCTCTCTATAACTACCTGAAGGGAAGATGTAGTGAGCTGGGCTAAGGCCTCTTCTCTCGTGTAACTGGTGATAGGACTGGAGGGAAGGGCTTCAAGCAGTGCCACGGGAGATTTAGGCCTGACGTTAGGAAATACTACTTTTCTGAAATAGTGGTCAGGCACTGGAATGGGCTGCCCAGGGAAGTGGTGGAGTCACCAACCCTGGAGGTGTTCAAGGAACGTCTGGATGTTGTGTTGAGAGACACGGTTTAGTGAGTACTATTGGTGATAGGTGGTGGATGGTTGGACTGGATGATCTCGAAGGTCTTATCCAACCTTGGTAATTTTGTGATTCTGTGGTTCTTCTGTTTGCCATTTCCATTCGCTCTGACCTGGCTGCTCTGCCATCCCCAGGAAGAGCTCAGTGCACTCTCACAGAGGGCAGTCGTCCTTCCTTCTCTCCTCACCCATCCACTGTAAAAACTCTGTATCCCCCTTGTGCTGCAGTCCAGTTGTGGAAGCCACATAATCGTGTCTCTGTCGTCCAAACAAGAGCTCAAGCCTGAAACTGCACAAAAATTTCCGGCTCATCATATTTTGGTGTTTTCAATAGTGCAAAACACATGGCAATTGGGAAACATCATTAGGTTTAGCATGGTTGAGGATCACATCTATGGTATTTGTGTTCAGAAGGTGGCACACAGGCATTGGACCCATTGTGAGGCTTGGAGTTGTCCAAGCAGCACAGACACTCTGAGGGCATGGCTTTCCTCAAGGCTCTGTGCTGCATTTGCAGCTGCATGTGAGTGTGCTGGACAGCCCAGGGAACTGGCATGACACTAGGCTGCTTCTGAGGCCAGTCACATGAGAACACATAGAAAACTGAGGTTTCTTCAGATGAAGAATAAAGATGTGTGTCAGCTCTATAGTGCCTTGAGCTCCAGATTAGGCAGCAGATGGAGAACAGAGAAAGATCTGCCTATTCTTTTGTGAGCTCATCCCTTTCGCCAGTTGCATAACTGCATGCTCCATGGAGACAAGTAACAAAGGCACACTCAGGTGCCCTAAACAAAGGGGTCTGTTGTCGTACAGGATGGCCAAGTACATCTCCATCCCCTCTCTGGCCCTCATCTGATGCTCAGGAAGGAGGTGTCTATCTCAGGGATTTCCCACACACTTCCCAAGCACTAGCACACATCCAGGAGCACCCCAGGCACCTTGGTCATCACCCAGGCTCTGTGTGTGAGCAACTGACTCCCTGCTGAAGGACCAAGGACTCAGAGCAGGAGCTCACATGCAGGCAACTCCTTGTGCATGCCTGAACTCAACCAGAGGAATCCCAGCTGCTGTCAGTCCATGACGAGCAGAATCCCATTTCAGTTGCAGTTTCAGTTGCAGTTTCAGTTGCTTTCAATTGCAGTTCAGTTTCAATTGCTGATGTAGGAATGAGATGCCTGCACTGCCTCAGCTGTATCAGTGCCCTGCACAGGGATAGTCCACCCCTCCCTGTCTTGGTCTGTGTGCCCTTTTTGTTTTAGCAATCACTCTCTGGTAGGACTAACAATATGTCTGGAATTAGTCACTGTCCACTGGACATTTGGTGGTTAGTCCAAAGTACAGTACAAAGATTTGAAAATACAGTCATGATGCTGCTGTCTTACAGGAGCTGTTGGCCATGGAGACCCGGGGACATCTCAGGGGAGATCAGGGGGTTGGATAGAAATAGCATTATCTGCTGCTGAGCTGTGCTGGGCTCCTGGGACACAGGAAGCTCCTACAAGTGGGCAGTGCTGCAGAGAAACAGCTGTGTCCAGGAGCAGCTCTTCTGCACAGCACAGCAAGGCTGGGAGCATGATCTGCAGGTGACAGAGAGAAGAAGGAAGAGAGCTTACAGCCTGCATAGCATCATAGCAGGCTGAGAGCCCACTCGAGGAGCATTTCTCACAGCCCTTGACAAGATAAGTCTCTCATTACAGGCAGTATAGTGGCTTTTACTGCAGGGATCACTAAATTTGGGACATTCCATTGAAAAACTGGCTGCATACACTCTGTTTCTTTATCAGTGAAAAAGACCTGCTCTAGCTGAGGTCTTTTGTGCTGCAGCATCAGTGCACAGCCCTGAGTGCTGCGTGTTGCAGGACGGCTGCAGGCTGTGCAGCCGGGGCTGCAGCCGGGTGCCCAGGGCTGTCCTGCAGAGCAGGTCCCTGCTGTGCCCCAGGGGCTGTGTGCCGGGGCAGGGACTCTGCCGCCTGCCAGGCTCAGCACTCAGCACTCAGCACTCAGCACTCAGCACTCAGCACTCAGCCTGCCCGGGAAGCTGCCCAGGGCACTGTGGGGAGACGTGTGGGGGGAAGGAGCCCCCCAGCAGGGCAGGGCATGTGCCTTTTGCTGCCACAGCTGCTGCCTGGGGCAGGGACATCACAGCTACACTGCATGACAGAGTGTTTCCAGGGGCACTTAGCAAGAGGAGAGATAAGGAAGGGATTTTCCTTTTCCTCTTCTGAGAAAAGGGAAACAGATTGTAGGCAGAAACCTAAATCAGGCTGTCAACTTTGAACACAGCTCTGAGACTCTTGAATGGTGCTTTAATCAATCATCTGTTTTGCGTACAGTCACCCAGAATGTGCTTTCAGCCTCTCCTTTCATTTTCTGCATACATGAAGAATGCCCTTATCCTGCAAACAGGCAGCTTTCTCTAACAGAAATTTAAGGGCACAGAGGTACATGCTGGAGACTTGAAGAGCAGTTGGGCTAAAGATATGAGACATGGAAACAGATGGAAATATCCATGAAGTTAGGGTGAGATCAAAAAATGAGAGGAAGGCAAAAGCTCCATAAGCTTCTTCTGCTTATGGAATGCTGAGCTTCATGAAATTAAATTCAAGTAGTGGAGCGAATGAACACTGCAATAACAGAAAGAAAAAGTTCTGTAGTATAGCAGGAGGAGTGACTCTGAGAATGATCTTGTCATTATCTTCTGTATTCCAAACAGGACTCCATGCCCAGATGCCCAACAGCAGCTCCATCAGCGAGTTCCTCCTGCTGGCGTTGGCAGACACGCGGCAGCTGCAGCTCCTGCACTTCTGGCTCTTGCTGGCCATCTACCTGGCTGCCCTCCTGGGCAACGGCCTCATCAGCACAGCCGTAGCCTGCCACCACAGCCTGCACACCCCCATGTACTTCTTCCTGCTCAACCTCGCCCTCCTCGACCTGGGCTGCATCTCCACCACTCTGCCCAAAGCCATGGCCAATGCCCTCTTGGACACCAGGACCATCTCCTATGCTGGATGTGCTGCACAGCTCTTTTTCTTTCTCTTCTTCATTTCAGCTGAATATTCTCTCCTCACCATCATGTCCTATGACCGCTACGTTGCCATCTGCAAGCCCCTGCACTACGGGACCTTGATGGACAACAGAGCTTGTGCCACCATGGCAGCAGCTGCCTGGGGCACTGGGGTTCTCTTTTCCCTGCTGCACACTGCCAATACCTTCTCTCTGCCTCTCTGCCAAGGCAATGCTGTGGATCAGTTCTTCTGTGAAATCCCCCACATCCTCAAGCTCTCCTGCTCAGAGTCTTATCTCAGGGAAGGTCTTGTAATGTTTAGTGCCTTATTTTTTCTATCTTGTTTTGTTTTCATTGTTATGTCATATGTGCAGATCTTCAGGGCCGTGCTGAGGATGCCCTCTGATCAGGGACGGCACAAAGCCTTCTCCATGTGTCTCCCTCACCTGGCCGTGGTCTCCCTGTTTCTCAGCACTGGCATGGTTGCCTACCTGAAGCCCCCCTCCATCTCCTCCCCTTCCCTGGACCTGGTGGTGTCATTTCTGTACTCGGTGGTGCCTCCAGCAGTGAATCCTCTCATTTACAGCATGAGGAACCAGGAGCTCAAAGGTGCCCTCAGGAAAATACTCCAATACACATTGTTTCTCCATCAAAACAATTTTTATCACTCTCTCAAGACTATAAAAACTTAGGAGAAGCCAGATTGACTTAATTGATGTTTCCACCTTTTCTTCGTGTTTGTTCATCACACCTATGATAATTTTAATTTCAATTAAATCATATCCATTATCAGTCTTTATCTTTTACTTTTTATTTCTATGTGATTAACATATTGCACTGAAGGAACTGAGCTCTTTGAATAGATAAAGAAATCAGTGAGTTTATTCACACTTCACTCCAGGGTTACTCACACTTTTCTCCGAGTTTTACTCACACTGTTTTTTATGCACACTTTATATCAGATTTGCTCTCGATTCACATCGACATTTTTTCCTTATTCCCCATGGTCAAGGAACCCAAAGTTCCTGTGGCAGCACCAATCTTTCATCCACTTATTCAAAATCTGTGATTTCCTAGACTGCTCCGCATCCCTCACCACCCCAGAAGAAGGAGAGAGGAAAATACCACTTGTGAACCCACTTCTTCAGCCATTCGCTCTGAACACCTGTGTTAGAGAGTTATCCCTAGATCTAAGTCCGTGTCAGGGGGAACACAGGCCCCAGAAAAAAACAAGAAAAAAAAAAAAAAAAGAAAAAAAAGAGGAGTGACAAAAGAGAAAAGAAATAAAAAGAAATGGGTACTACCTTTTTGCTGTGCAATCCTGCTGGCCCTGCCCTTGCAGCAAGGCGCGCCGCGGGCCACGCACTGTGGGAGAGGTGGAAGGGCAGAGAGCTAGTAGATGGGTTTAACAAGTGGATCACAACAGCAACGATCTGAGGAGGAATGGTAATTTACTAAATCCTACTGAATCAAACAAAATGAGAGAGATCAGGGTGCCCAAAGTTTGTGTCCCCACAATAGTAGAAGGGAAGCACATGCCTTTCTACACCGCAAACTGAGCGGGGCCTGAGGGAGAGCCACTGTGGTGCAGTCCAGATCTCCACCTATCTTCATCTTCACACCACGTGCTCCAGGAATTCCGCTCCTCCCCTCCCATCAGAATGCTCAAAATGCCCATAAAAGGCAGCAAGTGGAACCAGAAGACTAACTCTTTAACTCCCACTGCTTCACATGATGCTTTGATGTGGAATACTGACATCAAAAAAAATCACGAAATCACAACAGCCAGGACCTCACCACCCTCTCATTGAAAAGATCCTCCCGGTCTCTAATCTAAATCTCATCTCTTTTAATTTAAAACATTTGTACATTATGATCTCAATATCTGCCCATGTTAAAAGTTGATTTCCATCTTGTTTCTGAGCTCTCTGTGAGTACTGGAAGGCTGCAATGTGTTCTCCTCCAGGCCGTTTCTTCTCCCATCTCCCTCAGCCTGTCTTTCCAGGAGAGGTCCTCCAGCCCTCTGATCACCCTCGTGGCTTTCCTCTGGACCTTCTCTAGAAGATTTATGTCATACTCCAGATGTGGCCTTCTGAGGGTTGAGTAGAGAACACAATGCCCTTCCTTGCTCTGATGACCACCTGTCTGTTGATGCAGCCCAGGGCACAGCTGGCCTCTCAGGCTGCAAGCACCCACTGCTGGCTCCTGTTAAGGTTTTCGTCTACCAGGACCTCTAAGTCCTTCCCCGCAGGGCTGCTCCCAGGCAGTTCTTCCCTCATACCTGGGATTGTCCCGACACAAGTGCAAAAACTGGCATTTGATCTTGTTGAACCTCACGCTGTTTCTTTGGGCCCACGTTTCAAGCCTGGCCAGGTCCCTCTGGATGGCACCCCTTCATTCTGTCATGCCAACTGCACCACACAGCTTGGTGACATCAGCAAACTTGCTGAGGGTGTGCTCTGTCTCATCATCCAAGCCACTGATAGACGTTGAACAGCTCTGGTCCCAAGGCTGACCCCTGTGGGCATAACTTGTGATCAGCCTCCACCTGGTGGAGCCGATTTCCCAGAGAGCCATTTACCACAGTCCTTTGGCTGCGACCTTCCAACCAATTTCTTATCCAGTGAACAGTCTGCCCTCAAATCCATCTCACGCATCTCTCCACAGAGATAAGGATGTGATGTGGGACCATGCCAAAGGACTTCCAGAAGTCCAGGGAGAATTTGTGTACCTCTCTGTGTAACTGATGCACTGACAAAGCATCCACATTATCATTCTGACCATAAGGAACCACAACATGTAATGAACTTTGGGGAAAATACTGATTTCTCATTTAGATCCTTATAATACTGAGCTAAACAAAGCATTGTAAATCTCAGGACTAAGGCTGTGTTGTAGTAAAACACATCTTTTTACATCACACACAGAGAAATTCTTTATTAGATTGTTTTTTTGCTTACAACTGGCACCTGGTAGATAAGTGTGTTTCTGTAATGTAGCATCCTTTATTTTGGGATCCAGAGAGCTGTTATTGGAATGGTCTGGAGTTCTGCAAATGACTAAAGCATTCAGAAGTGAACCATTACCAGAGCTGCAGTGACACAACAGACTGGGTCTGACAGCAAGAACAGAAATAAATAGCTGGTACACAGGGGGAATTTAGGAAGTTATTTCTAAATATTAGGAAAATAGGTCAGGATGTAGACAACAAAGATGAAATACTAATTTAGCATACGACTTCAAATAGAGTAAGTAGGTAAGGAATAAGAGGGATGTGAAACCCTAACTAACAGTGGGCAGATTTCTGTATTGGAAATCATTAAATTATATAAACTATTGTCAAATGTGTTGTGGGTTAGGTGTGGTTTCAAATAATATATTGAGGTGAAAGGGACACTGAATTCAATAGCTGTTCCACAGTGTGCAGAAAAAACCCCCCTGCATTTGATACATAGCCATTAACACACACAATTTGTTGTCATTGGGTTTTATGCAAGGAAAGAACAAAGCACCTTTTTGCCTCAACCCAGGAATTGTTGAGTCATGTTTTCTCTCCCATCCTGTTGAGGAGGGGCAGTGACAGAGCAGCACCGGGGGCACCTGGGATCCAGGCAAGGTGAGCACAGCACAGCTGGGCGCTGAGTTCCAGGGTGATTTTGGGGTCCCAGCCCTGCAGCATGAGGCTCCGTGTGCCTTCCCCTCTGCAGGACAGCCCGGCCCCACCGCCCCACAGGCAGCCCCTGGCAGCTCAGTGCAGGCACTGTGTGGGGCAGCATGCGTGCAGTGCTACAGAGATGGGCCCCCAGCACAGCCCCTGACACCGCATGTCCTCCTTCTCACAATACCTACTTCCTCCCCTTTATTTCATCTTCCTCTTCATCACCGTGCACCCTGGCTCACCTTTTAGCTCCTTTCCCCCAATTTGGCAAACTTCCATTGCTTGTTTTGCCACAGTCAGCAACTTTCTATCTTGGTCCGATGTAACTGCAGTTTATACCCAACCCAAGAACAAGTCCTTGCACCCAGCGGAGGCAAAAAAAGTGATTTCAGTACTTCTGTGAAGCAGGATCACTGATAAAAACAGGGCTGTTCACACACCAAGCAAAGCTAAACACAGAAGATTTAGGATGAGCACACACTGATTCCATTTGCTAATGTAATATATTGATCCTTATACTAATACATTGATCCCTTTTGGTAATCAAGCCTATATCATGACCAGGGAGCCTGCTGGCCTCTCATTTGCCTGCAGATACAGAGATGGAACACAGAGGCTGTGGGAGAGTCAGCGCTGACCCAGAGATCCTATGGGCTCCAGGAGAGAGAGAGCAGGGTGATGCCTCAGAGAAGTGGTTGGAATCCAAACACGTTTAGGAACATGATAACCACTAATGATAATTACGCATATATATGAACAGAAAAGAAAAATGTATCTATTAATATAATTAAGTATTATAAATATTAAAAAAATAATAATAATATAAGTGTGTTAGGGGACAGACTGGGAATCATTTGTTATGACAGAGGATAAATTTATCCCCACTGAAATGTGACCATGACATCATTTTCCTCACTGCATCCCTGAGCTCCCGGTTCCTCATGCTGTAGATGAGGGGGTTCAGTACTGGAGGCACCACTGAGTACAGAAATGACACCACCAGGTCCAGGGATGGGGAGGAGATGGAGGGTGGCTTCAAATAGGCAACCATGCCTGTGCTGAGAAAAAGGGAGACCACGGCCAGGTGAGGGAGGCACGTGGAGAAGGCTTTGTGCCGTCCCTGCTCAGAGGGCATCCTCAGCACGGTCCTAAAGATCTGCACATAGGACAACACAATGAAAGCAAAACACCCAGATGCTAAAGAGGCACTGACCACAAGAAAACAAATTTCTTTGAGGTAGGTGTGTGAGCAAGAGATCTTGAGGATCTGGGGGATTTCACAGAAGAACTGATTGATGGCATTGCCTTGGCAAAGAGGCAGTGAAAATGTATTGACAGTGTGCAGCAGAGAATTAAGGAAACCAGTGCCCCAGGCAGCTGCTGCCATGGTGGCACAAGCTCTGCTGTCCATTAAGGTCCTGTAGTGCAGAGGCTTGCAGATGGAAACATAGCGGTCATAGGACATGATGGTGAGAAGGGAATATTCTGCTGAGATGAAGAAGAGAAAAAAAAAGACCTGAACAGCGCATCCTGAGTAGGAGATGTGCCTGGTGTCCCAGAGGACATTGGCCATGGCTTTGGGGAGAGTGGTGGAGATGCAGCCCAGGTCGAGGAGGGCGAGGTTGAGGAGGAAGAAGTGCATGGGGGTGTGCAGGCGGTGGTGGCAGGCTACGGCTGTGCTGATGAGGCCGTTGCCCAGGAGGGCAGCCAGGTAGATGGCCAGCAAGAGCCAGAAGTGCAGGAGCTGCAGCTGCCGCGTGTCTGCCAACGCCAGCAGGAGGAACTCGCTGATGGAGCTGCTGTTGGGCATCTGCAGTTCCTGGGCATGGAGTCCTGTGCACAGTGCAGAAGATAATGACAAGTCAAGACCATTCGCACAGAAACTCTTCCCGCCATTATATAGAAGTTTTTCTATGTGTATGGAAAATGTTCATTTAACTCCAAAGCATGAGTTTATTTTAATGAGCTTTACCGCACCTTAAGAAGTAGAAGCTTAAGGACCTCTTACTATCCTCTCATTCCCAAATCATATCTCAGCTGCCGGGATATTTTACTCTTACAAGTAATTTCCATGTCTCATGTCTTTACCCCTTCTGCATTCAGAGTGCCCATCCCAAACTCTGTGCACTTCAATTTCTCTTAGGGAAAGCTGCCTGTTTGCAGGATAAGTGCTTTATTCATGTCTGCAGAAAATTTCAGTTATTTCGGCTGTTGCTGTCCATTGGGAGAAAAGAGGCTGAAAGCACATGGGGAGGTTGTTCATATAACTGCAGACTGGGAAACATATAGTTTAGGATTCTCAACGATGTTTCGTATTTCACATCTCCTTTCAGAATTCTGGCTCCAACTCATTCTCCTTCCCTAAGGACAGGTATGGGAAAATCCCTGTCTTGTCTCTCCTCTTGCTAAGTGCCCTTGGAAACTCTCTGGGATGCAATGAAGCACTGATCCCCTTGCCCCAGGCAGCAGCAGTGGCAGTAGAAGGCCCCTGCCCAGCTCAGCCCTGCCGGGGGCTCCTTCCCCCCACACGTCTCCCCGCAGCGCCCTGGGCAGCTCCCCGGGCAGGCTGAGTGCTGAGTGCTGAGTGCTGAGTGCTGAGTGCTGAGTGCTGAGTGCTGAGTGCTGAGCCTGGCAGGCGGCAGAGTTCCCGCCCTGGCACACAGCCCCTGGGGCACAACAGGGACCTGCTCTGCAGAACAGCCCTGGGCACCCGGCTGCAGCCCCGGCTTCACAGCCTGCAGCCGTCCTGCAACACGCAGCCCTCACAGCTGAGCTGTGATGCTGCAGCAGGAAAGTCCTCGGCTGGAGCAGATCTTTTTCAATGATAAAGAAACAGAGTACATGCAGCCTCATCTGCAATGGAATGTCCCAAATTTAGTGATCCCTCCAGGTAAAGCAGCTGCACTGGCTGCAGCCAGAGACTTACCTTGTCAAGGGCTGTGAGAAATGTTCCTCCATTGAGTTCTCATCCTGCTCACACCACACTCATCCTGTCAAATCTCTCTCCTTTCTCTTCTGTCCTCATGGCACTTGCAGATCATGCCTCCAGCCCTGCTGCATGCTGCACAGGAGCTGTTCCTGGGCACAGCTGTCTCTTTGCAGCACTGCCCACTTGTAGGAGCTCCCTGTGTCCCAGGAGCCCAGCCCGACTCAGCAGCAGCAGATCTGATTTTTATCCACTGCACGGAGCTCCCCTGAGATGTCCCTGGGTCTCCATGGCCAACAGCTCCTCAAAGACAACAGAGACATGATTGTAATTTGAAATCTGCTGAATTTATGCCATCTAGAAGCCATCCAGACGATCCCTGGAGAGCACAGGTGACAGCTTCTTGACCAAGCTGTAGAGGAACCAATGAGGAGTGGTGCCCTGCTGGATCACATGGCTAATTTGCAAGGAAGGGCTTGTGGGGAATGTGAAGGTCGAAGTGAATCCGGGCTTCAGTGGCCATGGGATGGTGGAGCTCAGAAGTGTGAATGGGAGGAAAAAAGTCAAGCTCAGCTTTAGGCTTCAGGAGAGCACGCCTTGGCTTCTTCAAGTGTCTGTGGGGGTACAGTCCAGCAGGGTAAGGCTCTGAGACGCATAGGGTCAAAAACTGTGGTAACTATGTATCACTGCTTCCAAACAGAATAAATCCATTCCAAGGAAGAGGAAGCCAAGTATGAATGTCTGAATTGCTGAATGACTGGGAAAGACTGACCTGGTCAAACCCAAACACAGAAAGGAAGCATACAAGAAGTGGAAACAAGAAATTACCTGGCAGCAATGCAGAGACTTTGTCCAGCGTATGTGCTGAGATGAGTATAAGAATGTCAGAGTTCAACGGCACTTGAATGTGCCCAGGCATATCACAAACAAGAAGGGCTTGTAGAAATATGTAAGCAACCAAAGGAAGGCTAGGGAGACTGTGGGCCCACAGTAAAATGGGGCAGGAAACTGGTGAGCCAGGACATGGAAAAGTCTCTGATCCTCATTTTCTTCCTGGCCTCACTGTTTATTAGTTGGACTGGGCTTCTTGGAATCCTAGGTGCCAGAGACAGGTGGGAAATGTTGGTGCAAGGCCGATGTACTGTTGGTGAAAGTAGAGGTGATCAGGGAATACCTAAGCAAACTGGATCCCCAGTTGGAAGAGAGTGACAGGAATTGCAGAATCCTTGAATGGTTTGGGTTGGAAGGACCTTAAAGATTGTGCAGTGCAATCTCCCTTGTTTTGTGCAGGGCTGTCACCCAGTAGATCAGGATGTTTGGGCCTTTGACATCTTGAATATCTCCAAGGATGGGGTATGCACAACAAGACTACCTGTTCCATGCCTCACATCATGATCTCTGGAATGTTAGGAATGTGTTCCAAATGCCTAAAGAAAACCTCTCTTTTGCTTTATTGCCATTCTTCCATGTCCTATTATTTGGAAATCAAGTAAAAAGTCTCCAACTTTGTTATATGAACAAGACCATAGCTAGAAGATGGAGGGAACACATAATGCAGAGTAGTGCCTCCACGTTTCCAATCCCCAACACGAGAAATACGACAGCAAGCTGGAGAGGATTTGGGAAGATTCAAACAAAATGACTGAGGCTGGAACACTTCACCTGTGTGGATAGGGAGATGGAGCTGAGCTTGTCCAGCCTGGAGAGGAGAAGGCTGAAGGGGGTCTGACTGCAGCCTGCCAGAACCCTTGAGGAGGTGATGGAGAGCACAGAGCCAGGCCCATGTGTGGGAGGTGAGAGAGGAGAGGCTCAGCCTGTGCATCAGAAAAGCACCATTTTCACCACATGCTGATACAAGAGCTGGTGCAGGTCACCCAGTGAGGCTCTGCAGACTCTACCCATGGAGGTTTTCAAAATCCACCAGGAGCGAATGCTGAACAACTTGGTCTGTTCCTCTTTGTGATGGCTTGGACGGCACACGTCCTCCAAATTCCCTTCCAGCCTGGCTTATCTTGTGATTCTACACCCTCATGGCCTACTGCTGATGGGCAGAGAGCAGATCTTACAGGGCATGAAGCGTCCTGTGCTGTATGGGATCATCTAAAAAAAAGTCTGAGAACATGAAAAGAGATCAGAACCACAGTGTGACTCAGTGCAAAGACTGAGAGATGTCATGAACAGCTCTGGGCCGGGAAATTCTGGGGGCACCAGGCTCCGTGCAAGACACAAAAGGATCTTCTCTTCTTTCTGAAGCTCTAAGTCTGAACGATGTTCATTAATGCCAATGGAATTGAAAAAATGGTTTGAAAACAAAGATAGAAATCCATAAAAACATGCTAACACACTTCTCAACTTCTAATAATCTCATGAGTCCTCGCTATTTTTAGGTTGAAAACACTTGTCTTTTGGTTTATTTTGTGTCTTTTTCTGTTTTTAGTTTTTCTTGAAGACAATGTTTTCCAGAAGTGTGTTAGCAGGACACAGATGACTTCAGGTATTTTTTCAGGTATGTTCCCTGAGCTACTTGTTCCACACCAGCTCCATGCCTCACATCATGATCCATGGAATGTTAGAACTTCTTTCCAAATGTCTAATGTAAAACTCTCTTTTTCTTTATTATCATTCATCCTTGTTCTATTATTCAGAAATGATGCAAGAAGTCCATCTCCATAGCTAGAAGATGCAGAGAAGGCATCATGCAGAGTTGTGCCTCTACATTGCAGATCCTCAGCACAGAAAGGTGACTGCAAGTGGGAGTTGATATAAATGTGTTAAAACATCACAACTTCAAATATTCTCATGTGCTATCTCTCTCTTTTTAAGCTGAGAACACTCATATTTGAGGGGATAGCATGTCTTTATTTATTTGTTTGTTGGATTGTTTGTTTGTTTGTTTATTTTCCCTACAGGGACAGTGTTTTCCAGAACTGTGTTTTCAGGACACAGATGCCTTCAGGAACAGGGACACAGACAGTGGTGCCAGTGCCAATGCCCTGTGACCAATGCCCAGCATCCACCGCTGCTCTACCCTGCTGCGTATTTGATGTCCCTCATCCTCCAGGTATCACCAGCTCTCCTAAATCAATGACCATGGTACAGGGCATGTTTTCAGCAGGCCATCTGGGCACATGTTCTTCCCACTGCTCTCCAGATTTCCCCATCCCTTGCTTGTTCTTCACTCAGATACCTCCCACATATCTGGCTGACCTATCACACTCAGGGAGATTACTGGAATTTGCTCCATCTCTCTTAAGTCTGATCGACTCTTTTCTCAACTCCTTAACTGTGATTCTATCTATCCCTTCCAATCTCTATCTAACTTGTTTCTTGTACAAATATTCCCTGTGAAAGGCTAACCTCATTAGATGCAGCATGCACAAGGCACGCAGTTGACCACTGTGTTTTATTGTTCTTTCAATTGCATCACATTTCCTTCTATCTGCTTGAAAAAAAAAAAAAAAAAAAGAAGAAAAAAAAAATCTTTCATGACCCTTGTGCTGCTGGTTCTCAGAGGAAAGCCAGTGGGAGTTGGTGTAAAGGAGGTTTAACACTGAGCGTATGACTGCAGAGGACAAGTGTGATGGGAGGAAAAGTGATGCCAGTCCCATGGGGCCAATGGGAGCAGAAATGGGGTGGGGAAGTTGAGGAAAACGTTTGTCCACACATGACAGAGCAAAGCTCATTAGGGGACATCCTGGGTCAATATCAATTGCCAAGTGCTGCTTTAAATTCTTGTTTAAACTGAACTATTAATAAATAAATAAATGGAATTCTTAAATGCCCATTTGGCTCTTTCTCTTTAAGCTCCCTTCAGATACCTGTCCAATTTGCTACACAGGTTCTGAACACCTGAAGAAGATGACAGGAAGGCACAAGGCACAGGAGGGCTCTGCAGGTTGTAATGGGCCCCAGGGGGCATTTGCTGCTGAGTCCATCAACCGCCAGTGCACAGAGAAGATTGCATGAAGTGCCCATGAAGACAAAGTCAGAAGGAACAGTGAAGTTTCTTGGAGTATTAATGGGCCCCACTGAGGGCCATTCACAAGCAAGCTTCCCCAGGGAATTGTTAGAGCAGATAATTGGAAGCCATGATTACAGGCAGACCAAGGCACTGGGATGGTGGCTGTGATGCTGAGCAAAGCCTCCTTTGTCTTGTGAAGCAGAAAGGCCAAGGCCTGATCCCCAGAGCCTTGGCAGGGAGATCGTGTCCCTCGTGCTGGCTCAGGGCCCTTCCTGGGGCAGTGGGATGGAGGTTTGTCTGATGTCACATGGAAGACCAGGGGACAGCAGCTGCCCGACTCTGCATGGGGTGTAAGGATGCCGTGAGGCCCAAGTCCCATGGGCAGTGTGTCTCATGCCAGGATGTGGGATGTGAGAAGGGCCCAGTCTGAACAAGTAGTCAATCCCGATGAATCTTTGAACATCAGCCCTCTCAGCTCTTCTGCCCTCTTTTGGACAGTCTCCAATAGTTTCATGTCCTTTATGTTCTACAGTGCCCAGAAACGCTGCCAGTGCTCCAGTTGTGCGGACCAGATCAGGAAAATCCCCCCTCAGTTCCCCATTTAGCAATGCCATGCACAGTGCACCCAAGGGAACGGTTGGCTTTCCTGGCTGCCTGGGCACACTGCTGACTCATGTTCCATTTGATGTTGACCAGGACCCCTAATCCCTTTCCGTCAAACTGCTCTCCAGTGTCCCATATTCAGTCAGTGAGTATGTTCAGGGTTGCCCCTACCCAGGTGCAGAATCAGGCACTTGTTCTTGTTACACGCATTACAATTGGTGCTTACCCAGTTCTCTAACTTGTCCACATCGCTCTGTAAGTCTTCTCCAACCTCATAGAATCAACTTGGTATCATCAGCAAACTTTCTCAAAACATCTTCTAGTCCTGCATACAAGTCATTGATGAAAACAATAAAGGGAAGTGCCCTTAATTGGAGTACTAGGGAACCCTGCTATTGACAGTCCATTAGCCTGATGGAACCACATTTACTGTACTCCTTTGGTCCAACCCATTGGCCAACTGCTCACCCATCACATTATGTTTCTGTGTAGTTGAATGCAGGACATTTGGCCCAGAAGTATGCTGTGAGAAATAGTATCAAAGGCTCTATTGAAATCCTAAAGGATGACCTCAACTGTCTTCCCTTGGTCGACTCAATGGGTGAAGTTGTCATAAAGGGACATTAAGTTCAACAGGACCTTCCCCTCATGAACTTGTGTTGGCTGGGCCAGTGACAGAATTGTCCTCCAAGTTCTTTTCAGGAACTCTCAGCACCATTTTCTCCATATGTGTACCAGCCTTTGAAGTAAGAATGACAGCTCTGTAATTGCTGATGTCCTCTTTCTTCACCTTTAAAATTAGCACAGTGTTTGCCATCTTCCTCTGAACTGGGAACTGGCATGAGAGTGATGCCACTCTCATAAGAGTCCAGAGCAAACTAGTAAGGTGTCATCAGTGAAAGACTGTAGATGTGTCATAGCTTTGTAATGCCTTGAACTCCAGAGTTTGCCACAGATGGAGCAGAGAGGAAGATCTGGCTCTTGTGTTCTGAGCTCATCCATTTGGTAGCAGAATGACATGACATGCTCCATGGGGACAGGTGCAAAAGGCACAGTGGGTGCCCTAAGCACAGGGCTGTGGTGGCATTTAGGATGGCCAGGAATGCCTCCCTTCTGGCCCTCAGCTGATGCTCAGGAAGGAGCTGTCTGTCTCACAGATTTTCCACCACAGTTTACAAGCACGAGCACACAGCTAGGATCACCCCAGGCACCTTGGTCATCCCTGAGTGTCTGTGTGTGAGCAGTGCAGTCCCTGTTGAATAAAGAGCAAGGATTCAGCTGAGGGGCTCACACACAGACACCTCACTGTGCACATCTGAACTCAGCTGAGAGGGCTCCCAGCTGCCATGGTTCTGTGAGGAACTGATCCTGTTTCTGCCCCAGGGTTTCCATCAGCGGATGAGATGCCTAAACCTACATGTAGGATGGGCTGGCCTGATAGAATCAGAACAAAGGGAAATGGCTTTAAATTAAAAAGGGGAGACTGAGGTTAGATGTTAGAAAGACATTTTTAACACACTGGAGGCACTTGAAAATGTTGCCAAAGAGGTTGTGATGATCCATCCCTGGAGGCATTCAAGGTCAGAGTGGACGAGATGTTGGGCAGCCTGATCTGGTGTTTGGCAATGCTGCCCATGGTTGGGGGATTAGAACTAGGTGATCTTTCAAGTCCTCTCCAACATAAGCCTTTCTATGACTCTGTAATGTTATGACTGCATTTACAGGTCATGAGTGGAGGTTTCCGGATTTGCCATTTCTTTCTCTAATGGAAAAATTTCTTTTAGTAGGAACAATCGTGCTTCTGAAGTCAAGTGCATGTGTCGATAAGTTGAGCTGACTTTGAAGTATGTTTACAGTGGTGACCCTGCTTCTTTGCAGCGGCTGTCAATTCAGGAGGGCCATGGATATCTCCAGGGAGAGAAGGAAATCACATCCTCGGATGCTGAGCTAGTCTGGGCTCCTGGGAAACAGGGAGCTCATACAAGTGGGCCGTGCAGCAGAGAGACAGCTGTGTCCAGGACCAGCACCTGTGCAGCACGCAGCAGGGCTGGGGACACGATCTGCAGGTGACAGGATAGAAGAAACAGAGCTTCTAGCCTGTGGCACGTTAGTAGGCTGTGAGGTCACTGAAGGAGTATTTCTCACAGCCCTTAACAAGGTAAGTATCTCGATGCAGGCAATGCAGTCGGTTTCACTGCAGGGATCACTAAATCAGGGGCATCCCATTGAAGATCAGGATGCAGACACTCTGTGTCTTTATCATGGAAATAGGTCTGCTCCAGCTGAGGGCTTCTGTGCTGCAGCATCAGAGCACAGCCCTGAGGGCTGCATGTCCCAGGACGGCTGCAGGCTGTGCAGCTGGGGCTGCAGCCGGGTGCCCAGGGCTGTCCTGCAGAGCAGGTCCCTGCTGTGCCCCAGGGGCTGTGTGCCGGGGCAGGGACTCTGCCGCCTGCCAGGCTCAGCACTCAGCACTCAGCACTCAGCACTCAGCACTCAGCCTGCCCGGGGAGCTGCCCAGGGCACTGCGGGGAGATGTGTGGGGGGAAGGAGCCCCCCAGCAGGGCAGGGCAAGGCAGGGCAGGGGCCTTCTGCTGATACAGCCGCTGCCTGGGGCAGATACACTGTACCACAAGGTGTTTCCAAGGGCACTTTGTGAGAGGAGAGATAAGGCAGGGATTTTCCTTTTCTTTTTCTTACGGATGGGGAAAAAAGTTGGAGGCAGAAATCTAAAAGGAACTGTGAAATATAAACACATTTCTGAGAATCCTGAATTGTACCTTTCTCAGTCTGCTGTTATATGTACAATTTCCTAAAGCACTTTCAGCCGCTCACCTACCAAAAGACAGCACCAGCTGAAATTATTGAAATTCTCTGCAGACATGAATAATGCACTTATCATGCAACCAGACAGCTTTCTCAAACAGAAATTTAAGTGCAGAGAATTTGGGTTCAGCACTCTGAGTGTAAACAGGATAATGATCTGTGACATGGAAATTGCTCAAAAGAGGAATATATCCAGGAGATTGGTATATGATTAGGAAATGAGAGGAAAGTAGGAAATCCTTAAGCTTCTACTTGGATGGTGAAGCTCAGGAAAATAAATTCAAGTTAGGAAGTTAAATGAACATTTTCCAAAGAGCAAGAAAACTTTTATTGTATAGCAGGAGTGTCTCTGAGAATGGTCTTGACTTTCCATTGTCTTCTGCACTCTGCGCAGGACTCTGAGATCAGGAAATACAGATGCCCAACAGCAGCTCCATCAGCGAGTTCCTCCTGCTGGCGTTGGCAGACACGCAGCAGCTGCAGCTCCTGCACTTCTGGCTCTTGCTGGCCATCTACCTGGCTGCCCTCCTGGGCAACGGCCTCATCAGCACAGCCGTAGCCTGCCACCACCGCCTGCACACCCCCATGTACTTCTTCCTCCTCAACCTCGCCCTCCTCGACCTGGGCTGCATTTCCACCACTCTGCCCAAAGCCATGGCCAATGCCCTCTGGGACACCAGGATCATCTCCTACGCAGGATGTGTTGCACAGACCTTTCTGTTTGTCTTTCTGATATCAGCAGAATATTGCATTCTCACCATCATGTCCTATGACCGCTACGTTGCCATCTGCAAGCCCCTGCACTACGGGACCTTGATGGACAGCAGAGCTTGTGCCAGCATGGCAGCATCTGCCTGGGGCACTGTGATTCTCTATTCCCTGCTGCACACTGCCACTGCATTTTCACTGCCCCTCTGCCATGGCAATGCTGTGGATCAGTTCTTCTGTGAAATTGCCCAGATACTCAAACTCTCCTGCTCAAAATCAGACTACCTCGGGGAAACTGTGAATATCTATTTTAGTCTTTGTTTAATCTCTGGGTGCTTTGTATTCATTGTGCTGTCCTATGTGCAGATCTTCAGGGCCGTGCTGAGGATGCCCTCTGAGCAGGGACGGCACAAAGCCTTCTCCACGTGCCTCCCTCACCTGGCTGTGGTCTCTGTGTTTGTCAGCACTGTCATGGTTGCCTACCTGAAGCCCCACTCAATCTCCTCCCCATCTCTGGACCTGGTGGTGTCATTTCTGTACTCGGTGGTGCCTCCAGCACTGAACCCCCTCATCTACAGCTTGAGGAATCAGGAGCTCAAGGGTGCACTCAGGAAAATACTGCATTTTGCATTTTGTTTCCATCAGAACAATGTTCTTCATACTCTCAGGATTGCAAAATAGTTAGGAGAAGTGTGATTAATTTTATGTGATGTTTCTTTTTTTTCTTCTTATTTTTTTTGTCATACCTTTAATAAATTTAATTCCAATTAAATAATATTCATCATCAGTCTTTATGTTTACTTATTTTTACTTACATATGTTGAACCTCTTGTACTTAAGGAACCAGGTTCTATGAATAGATAAAGAAATCAACAGAAAATCATTTGTTTTGCCTCCCATCTAGTCTGGTTCATCAGTAAAAGCTCATGATCTGAGGCACAAATGCCACCAGGAGCAGCAGTGTCCCTGAGGCATGTCTGTCACTGCCTGGAGGGGACTTTCTGCTGCCTTTGAGTTGTGCTGCCGCTTCCCTGGTGCCACGGCCATGGGCAGCAGCAGGACATGCTCTTTTCAGTGCTGCTCTCTATGTTCCCATCTGTTCTCTTGTGTCCATCCATTTGTGTCAGCTCTCAGTTCTGGTGCAATTGGTGACAGTGCTGTTGTCTCCATGGTGGCATCCCTGTGGCTGCAGGCAGGCAGACAGTGTGCACCACTGTGCCACAGCTGGCTTCCTTGCTTGGACCTTCATAACAGAAGGGGCTGCTCAGGGCTGGGCCAGAGGACTGAACATCCCTTCCAAATCTGTGCCAAGAATACAGCCAAGGAGTTGCCCTTGGGCAAGTCCTCTTGCTTTCCAGGGGTTCTGCATGGTTCAAAGTCCCAGGGTGAGGACCAAAGGACAGACAAGAGCTCCCTTCTTGGTTGTACATGGCCTAGCAAATTGTAACGGGTCTTGAACATGAGTGTGTGGGACTGTCCTGCTGCTGTGGCACTGATAGCAGAAGCTGTCCTGGAGAAGAATCTGAAGCTGCCTGGAATAGCCAGGGGATCTCCAGAGGCAGTGTAAGAGACAGTGTTAAGTCTAAGGCAATGAATGATTCCTTATGCAGTAACAGACCACTGATCCAAAGGAACAGGGAAACCTGAGGAGCCCACAGGCAAATGAAGGCTCTGCAGTGGTGCTACTGAGCCAGCAGGGCAGATGGAGAGAGACTCAGCAGGAGAGATCCCATCCAGTTGGGCCTGCCTCCCACCCTGAGCAGCACAGGGTCAGCCCAGTGTGCCAGGGCACCACAGCTCCCTCGCTCTGCAGAGCAGCTCCACTAGCTCAGAGTCCAGCACATAGCACGGGAAGGGAAGCAGGAGGGAACAGGGAGCTGCTGCCAGGCCAGCAAGGACACACTGCCCTCAGCAAGGCTCTCTCTGGGAGGATAGCAGGCCTGGAGAGGGGCTATGAAGCATTTCTGTGTGTTCAGGGATGGATGGATGAGCAGGAACATGCTCTGCTTGCCCTCCTGCTGCAGGTGGCTGCACCAGAGAGGACCCGCAGCCAGCACCTGGATGGAGCTCTGCCACCCGCCCTGCCCTCCCCTCTCCAGTGCTGTCACTGCTGATGCACTCCATGACCTCCCAGTGCTGCCGGCCGGCACATCTTGCAGGGGCCATTCAGGTGCTGCAGTGACAGTGAGCTCACATCACCACTCCAGCCACCTGTCCTCAGCCTGCCTCTCCCTTGCTCCTCTGCCCTGTCCTGTCCCTGCTGGGATGAGTGCTGTAGGGATGCGCTTCCTGTCCCCACGTTGACTCCTCCCAGCTGCCAGCCTGGCAGGCTCCTGGGGGTACTGATAGTGGACTTGATGGTGTGGAGCAGAGTCCAAAGAGAAAAGAAGGTGTGAAGCAGCATTTTTGCAGTGGTGGCCTCCATGTTCATTTGGCAAGTGAGAACTTGTGCTCAGTGTGCCTGTGGCCTGGAGCTTCTACTCCAGCATTACCTGCATTGGTCATGGCACAGGAATGACGTTTCATAGACCAGCAGCCTACTTTCTTCCTCACGTTATGTCATAAACCAGTGTCCTTCACTCTGACAGTGTTTGTATTGGGTCATGGATTAAACAAATTAAACTTCTTTTAGTTATTTGAGTCACAATCCAGTGCTCCCTATCATTTATTATTCAGTTAAAACACTCTTCCTATTAATGTTTATCATTTCATATCAATCGTATCCTATTGGAAGGGTGAATCACGCTGGCGGGATACGGCTGAAAAGAAGGTTCTCTTTTCAGAGAATTTGTATTTTGTTTTACTGTTGCTTGTTTTAAAGTAGGAAGCAACATCCTGTGCCTGTGTGCAGACAGTTCTCTAAGGAAAGCAGGTAAAGGAATGGTGTAAAGGAACTGTACCATCCAGCTGCAGACTTCAGTGAATTCTGCTGTAGGGAAAAGTGATGCAAGTGCCAGGTGGCATACAGCAGACACGTCAGGCCTGGGGAGGTGAGCAGTCAGGTTGTCCGTACTGTGTCAGACCTCAAGCAATTGCTTTTCCTGCCTACGCAGATCTCCTTAGGAGACTCTGGA
The DNA here is from genome assembly GCA_037305975.1 of Chrysolophus pictus. Lineage (NCBI taxonomy): Eukaryota > Metazoa > Chordata > Aves > Galliformes > Phasianidae > Chrysolophus > Chrysolophus pictus. Next base: position 2,116,226 of record CM074604.1, read on the forward strand.
TCAACATCAGTTGGTGAATGATGCTCCAAAAGCAACAAGATGCACTACTTTAAATCTGAAAACATTTTTATTGGGTGCCCTTTAAAATCTTCTTCCTTTACTACATTATTGTCATGGTTTTGTGATTTTTGGTTTTTGGTATTCCACATCATAACATCATGTGGGGCACTGGGAGTTTAACTGTTAATGCTCAAGCTCTGGGTACCTGCCTGGAAGAGAAGAACAACTACACTCCCCAGGGGACTTTGCGGGCACAGAGAGTCTTGAGATATAACTCCTGGCAAGGTCGCCTGATGCGCTTTTCTTTGCCTGCTCTTCGCCGGCTCTCCTCCCTTTTCTCCCAGCTGCTCAACTGGACTGCGCATCTCACCTCAGCCCTCCGCATTGTGGTGAGGCCGATCCACCTTTTGGACATTCTCTCTCTCATTATATTTGATTTATTAGCTTCAAATTTAATTATATTGTATTATAGTGTGTTATCTTGCATTCCGATACTATATTTAGTAAATTAGTTTGTTTCTCCTCAGATCGTTGCTGCTGTTTCTAATTATTTTGGGGTCCCCTGTTCCCTTTTTCTGGAGGCGCGGATCTGCGGATCCCTCCGCCCCACTTGTCACAGAACTGGGCCGAACCAGCCCGTAAACCGTTGACAATTATGAAACCTCTCCACCTAGCTGTATAAATCTTGACTTTAAGCATATTATGAAACAGACATGGCTCACTGGAACCTTCTGCACTTCAGAAAGATGCGTGGTACATTTGATGCCAGGTCCATGAACCTCAGGTATTGAGTGAGAATGTTGTAAGCACTTGAGAAAGAAAAGTTGGAAGAAAAAGATGAGGGATCTTGGCGTAATAATGGGGCACACTGAGGGACATCACCAATACAGCCTCCCCTTGCACTTGTTAGAGCACAGAATTGGAGGCAATGATTACAGTTAGGAAAAGCATTGTGCTGAGAAAGCTCCTGGATTGTTTGATGAAGGAGAAGGGTCAAGACATGACATCCACACATTGGAGGGGAGATCCATCGTATTGCAGGGAATGAGCTCAGGGCTTATCCTGAGGTTGATGTGGTGGGGCAGATTGTACTCCATGTGAAGGACAGCAGTGTGACACCTCCCAGTCTCTGCACAGAGATGCAAGGAGGCACTGAGGACCCATTACCATAAGCATAATAAATCTCCTCACAAACCATGGCCAAGGGGACAAAGATTTCATTGCTTTTGGGGCCTCCATCCTCACCAGCACCCACTGCCTTCTCCTCTGCAGGATTTCCTGTGCTGTTCCAGCCCAGCCCCTATTTCCCTGTGGTCTGCAGACACCCACCTCTCCTCTCCGCCCCGCTCTGACCCTGGCACTGCAATCATGTCACTGATGTCTCTCAAGCCTCTCTGAACGTCCCTTGAAACACAAAGCCATGGAGTGATCCCTCAGCATGGCCCCACATCATCACCCTTCCAGTGACATTTCTTCCTCCTCATGCCCAGTCTTGAGCTTTCAGGCTACAGTTTGAGGGAGTTTTTTCCCTCCTTTTCACATTTTCGCTACCAAGGTCAACTCTATCATGTTGGAAATCACTTCCTCATGGAAAAGTCATCCATCAACTTTCTTGTGGCCTGTCACCATTGAGAAGAAGGAACCTCACCATCATCTTCCAAGGCACGTGCCAGCTTCATGGACAGACACGACCAAGTCACGTCCCTCCTGCTATGGAGTTGTGTGCTCACACAGAAGAGCCATCACAATCCCTTACACAAACCTCCTTCTTCCTCCATGGGCCCTACCAGGTGCTCAGGCAGAGAGGATTCCACAGTCAACACGTCAGCCTGGCACTTTCTGTCAGCCTCTCAGGGACACTGCGGATGTGATCCTGTGTGCACAGATCCCAGCCAGAAATCAAGGGCTGACCACCAGCTGCTTCAGGCAGAAGGCAGCACACCATTCCTTTCTGGGACACGCTCCTGGGGCTGGCCTGTCAACTCCACACACACAAGTGACCTCACAGCCACCTTCACAGCCTCGTGCCACCTGCAGGCCCATGAGGGCCTGAGGTAGAGCTGAGCTCATGGCAGCATTCCTACCCACCTCCTCCCTATGGCCTCAAGCCGATCAGTCACACGTCACCTCCTGTACAGACATCGCCTCACATTCATCACTGCATTACATGGATTTGCTCTAAGACTCCACCAGTCCTGCTCTGCCCTGCAGAGCCAAGTACCCAAAGTTCAGGGTTAGGGGAAGGGTTGAAAGTGAGGAGGGCAGAGCACAGGAGCAGGGTCTGTGGGTGTTGGGTGTTCAGGATAGGGATTGAGGGTTAGAACTCACCTTTAGGGGCAGAGATTAAGCAAAGGTTTAGTGAGAGGGCTTGGTGTTCTGCTAAGGTTTTCAGGACAGTGTTAGGGTACAGGCAAGCATTAAACATTAGAGTTTTGTTTTGGGCTGCAGTTTGGGCTAGCGTTAAATACAATATTATAATGCTAGCAATTAAAGCTTGGTTTTAGCATGAGTGGGAGAGTAAGTGTGGGAATCTGTGCAGTCCATTCCTTGGGAATGTTCTTGGCAGCAACAGTTAAAGAAGCCCTGAGCCTTCAGGCACTGCCATGAGGAGATCTCCATTAGCAATAGACTTGCTGTGGTGGAAACAGTCTGTGTGACAGAAGTGCCCACTGCGTGTCCTTGCTTGTGTTTGCAGCCACACAGCAGCACTGTCACCAAGCCACAGGAGCTGCAAGGCTAAGGGTCTATGGGGTTGACTTTCAGCTCAACACAGCACCACCACACCACTGAATTCTGTCTCTCAGTGCAACACTGAGCCTTTTCTTGAAAAGTTTCTGTCTCACCTCTGTTGGCTGTTCCATTCCTGAGATGGAAGTGGCACCTGATTCAGGAAGGAGAAGGACACAGAGCTCTGCAGGAGGACCTGCACCACCTGCCCAGCAGCTCTGCGCTACCCCACAGTTGCACTTCCTACCTACAAATTCATGCTCCAGAATGTCTCCTGAGAGACCTGGGCAACCTTTCCTGGGCTCTCATGTGTGCTTCAGCTACCCTAGGGCATCATGGAGGCATGGCCCACCTCTGTGTTGCAAATGGAAAGAAGACTGAAGGGAGACTTCAGGGAAAAGTTTAAGTCTTTGAGATGAGAACCCATAACCAAGACATTTGCTTACACAAGGTCTCACAGGGACTGAGGAAGAGGGGATCTGACAACTGACATGCAAACCAGGTGCTGCTGCTGGCCTGTCAGAGGCACTGACAGATGTCAGCCTGAAAGCACAGACCCCAGCCAGGAGCCAAGGGATGGCCCGTCAGCTATTGCAGGCTGCAGTCACCGCACAGTTTGATGAACAGCTGTATGCTTCCTGCTGGATTATGGGGTGCTGAGAACAGCTGACCCCGAAAGCTCCATAAATGTCCCACAAGAAGGAAGACAGACAAAGTCATTGCACTCCCGTTGTTTGGATAAGCTTCACAGAGATCCTGGTTCCTTATGTACACTGTGACGGGGCAGCACTGCATAGGTACAAACTGAGTAGTAATTGATGTGGATAATGACATTTAAGTGAAAAACATTAGAATACATAAAACACAAAACAAAACATTCAATAAATTAGACTTAGAAAATGAATACATAAACCACGTAAGACAGTTTGATTCTGTTAAAATCTGCATTACAACTCTTAGATAGAAAAAGGTGGGCAGTTTATTGCTTTTGAAACGCATTTGGTCATCATATTCTGCAGAGCATCTTTGAGCTCCTGGTTCCTCATGCTGTAGATGAGAGGGTTCACTGCTGGAGGCACCACTGAGTATAGAAATGACACCACCAGGTCCAGAGTTGGGGAGGAGATGGAGGGTGGCTTCAAATAGGCAACCATGCCTGTGGTGAGAAACAGGGAGACCACAGCCAGGTGAGGGAGGCACGTGGAGAAGGCTTTGTGCCGTCCCTGCTCAGAGGGCATCCTCAGCACGGTCCTGAAAATCGGCATGTAGGACACAACAATGAAAACAAAGCACCCAAAAACCAGAAGGGCACTAAGCATAATAAGTCCAACTTCCCTGAGGTAGGCATCTGTGCATGAGAGCTCTAGGATCTGGGGGATTTCACAGAAGAAGTGAACCACAGCATTGCCTTGGCAGAGAGGCAGTGAAAATGTACTGGCAGTGTGCAGCAAAGCATTCAGAATCCCAGTGCCCCAGGCAGCTGCTGCCATGGTGGCACAAGCTCTGCTGTCCATCAAGGTCCCATAGTGCAGGGGCTTGCAGATGGCAACATAGCGGTCATAGGACATGATGGTGAGAATGAAATACTCTGCTGAAAATAAAAAAGAAAAGAAAAAGACCTGTGCAGCACATCCTGCGTAGGAGATGGTCCTGGTGTCCCAGAGGGCATTGGCCATGGCTTTGGGCAGAGTGGTGGAGATGCAGCCCAGGTCGAGGAGGGCGAGGTTAAGGAGAAAGAAGTACATGGGGGTGTGCAGGCGGTGGTGACAGGCTACGGCTGTGCTGATGAGGCCGTTGCCCAGGAGGGCAGCCAGGTAGATGGCCAGCAAGAGCCAGAAGTGCAGGAGCTGCAGCTGCCGCGTGTCTGCCAACGCCAGCAGGAGGAACTCGCTGATGGAGCTGCTGTTGGGCATCTGCAGTTCCTGAGCATGGAGTCCTGTCTGAGGAAGGAAAAATGGGAAAATGTTAATTCAGAGCTCTCCAAAAAAAGCCGTCTCCATGTCTTCTGAATACTCCCAGACTGCCTCCATCCTTTCTACAAGATCTTTGAACTCGGAGAGCTGCAGGCTGTGGATGAGTCAACTCTGTTCTACAGCAATAAAACAATTTAAAAACAGAGTGATCTCAGGTTAATAACCTGAGGTATCAAAGAGCTTTCCACAAATTTCTCAAAACTGGACAGCGCACTCTGTCAGTATATTTTCTTCAGTTGCCCCAGCATTCATGAAAAGTGTTTTTAAGGTAGAAATCCTTGATCATTGTGAGGCACTTCAAGTGTCAGTGTCACTTCTGATGTCAGAGAGGCAAAGTGCATACCCCTCACTTCCAAGTGATTGGTCTACGTGATCTGCACTGTGTTTGCACCACTGGAGGATGGTCACACTCTAGGAGTTAACCTGACAAGACGCTGGTTGCCAGTAAGAGCAGAGGTTAGTTGTGCAGAACTCCAAGTCTCTCGTCTTCCTTACCATACCAGGGGAAGATCTCAGCTCTCCCTTTCTCTGCAGGGACACTGCCATCCAGCAGCATTTCCATGGCCTTAACACTGAGGCATCTTCTCTGGGGTGCTGCTGGATAACACGGAGCTGCCATGGCAGAGCTGCAATATTTTGCAGGGCTGACTTCAGCCCAGGAGGAACCACAGGAGCAGAGTCAAAAGCCCAGAACGTGGGGTGTCCTAGAAAGAGAGTCAGCTCATTCCTAGCCCTAGAGACAGCGTTTATCAAAGGGTGCCTGAGCCCCTTCTGAATCCCCATCCCACACTGTGCAACTCTTCATCAAGTTCTCATGGCACTAGGAATGGATGCACAGGCTGATAGTGAAAATAGGCCAGGGGGTTGCTGCAGGGAAGGTATGTGCACTGCAGGGTGGCAGTGAGGTGCCCATTTTCCTCTCCCAGCCTTTGCAGTCAGCACTCTCCTCTCCCTCCCTGGCCATGTCTCTGTTGCCTGCAACTGTCCCTGCCTGCAGCCGCTTCTCCGTCCCCACATCCTCTCCCTGGAGCTCACAGAGCACATCAAAACTGCTGTATGCTCAGCTCTGTCCTGCAGTCCCCTACTGCCCCTGCACATCATCCTTGGGGCACAGCAGGGACCTGCTCTGCAGGACAGCCCTGGGCACCCAGCTGCAGCCCCGGCTGCACAGCCTGCAACCATTACGGGACTCATAGCCCTCAGGTCTGTGCTCTGATGTTGCAGCATGGAAGCCCTCAGCTGGAGCAGGTCTTTTTCATGATAATGAAACAGATTTTATGCAGCCTAACCTGCAATGCGATATCTCAAATTTAGTAATCCCTCCAGTAAAAGCCACTACGTTGCCTGCAGTGAGAGACTTACCTTGTCAAGGGCTGTGAGAAATGCTCTTTCAGTGAACTCACAGCCTGCTAACGTGCCACACAGCCTGTAAGCTTTTCTTCTTCTGTCCTATCACCTGCAGATCATGCCCCCAGCCCTGCTGTGTACTGCACAAGAGCTGCTCCTGTGTACAGCTTTCTCTGCAGTGCTGCCCACTTGTATGAGCTCCTTGAGTCCCAGGAGCCCGGCCCAGCTCAGCAGCAGACAATGTGATTTCCTTCTCTCCATGGAGATATCCATGACTCTCCTGAACTAAGAGTTCCTGCAGTGCAGCAGGGTCATCACTACAGAACACACTTCAAAGTCAGCTCAATTAATCAACACAATTCCTGAAGCACGGTTGCTCCTACAAGAAAAAAAATTGATCATGAGAGAAACAAATGGTAAATCTGGAAATCCTCCATTCATGACTTGTAAATGCAGTCATAACATTACAGAATCATAGAAAAGTTTCGGCTGGAGGAGACTTTGAAGATCACCTAGTTCCAATCCCCCAGCCATGGGCAGCGTTGCCAACTACCAGATCAGTCTGCCCAGAATCGCATCCATTCTGACCTTGAATGCCTCCAAGGATGGGGCATTCACAGCCTCTTGTGATAATATTTTCCAGTGCCTGTGTGTAAAAAATGTCTTTCTAACATCTAATCTCTGTCCCCCCTTTTTAATTTTGAAGCCATTTCCCTTTGATCTGATTTTATCAGACCATCTCATCCTACATGTAGGTTTAGACATCTTATCCACTGTTGGAAACCCTGGGATTGAAATGGGATCAGTTCCTCACAGAATCGTGGGAGCTGGAAGTGTTCTTAGCTGAGTTCAGATGTACACAGTGAGGTGTCTGTGTGTGAGCCCCTCATCTGAATCCTTGCTCTTTATTCAACAGGGACTGCACTGCTCACACACAGACACTCGGTGATGACCAAGGTGCCTGGGGTGATCCTAGCTGTGTGCTCGTGCTTGTAAACTGTGGTGGAAAATCTGTGAGACAGACAGCTCCTTCCTGAGCATCAGCTGAGGGCCAGAAGGGAGGTATTCCAGGCCATCCTAAATGCCACCACAGCCCTGTACTTGGGGCACCCACTGTGCCTTTTGCACCTGTCCCCATGGAGCATGTCGTGTCATTCTGCTGACCAAATGGATGAGCTCAGAACACAAGAGCCAGATCTTCCTCTCTGCTCCATCTGTGGCATAGTCTGGAGTTCAAGGCATTACAAAGCTATGACACATCTACCTTCTTTCACTGATGACACCTTACTAGTTTGCTCTGGGCTCTCATGTGGATGGCATCAGAAGAAGTCTAGGGTCCTGCCAGTTCCCAGCTGACAGAAAGATGGCAAACATTGTCCTTATTTTAAACACGAGGAATTAAGAGGACATAGGTAATTACAGAGCTGTCATTCTCAATTCACTACCTGTTAAACCTAGGGAGAAAATGGTACTGGGAGTTACTGAGAAACACCTGAAGGACAACTCTGTCATTGGTCACAGCCAACACAAGTCCATGAGGGGAAGGTCCTGTTTAACTTCATGTCCCTTTATGACAGCATCACCCATTGAGTTGAGCAAGGGAAGCCAGTTGAGGTTATCCTTGAGGATTTCAATAGAGTATAGAGAGAATAGTTTGACACTATTTCTCACAGCATCCTTCTGGGCCAAATGTTCTGCACAGGGCTACACAGAAACATATTTTGATGGGTGAGCAGTTGGCCAATGGGTTGGACCAAAGGATTAAAGTAAATAGGGTTCCATCAGGCTTTCTGATGATCACTAGCAGGGTTCCCTAGGACTCCATTTTAGGGCCATATCTCTTTAATCTTTTGTGAATGACTTGCATGTAGGAGTAGGTGTTTTGAGCAAGTTTGCTGGTGATACCAAATTTGGAGAAGCTGTTCCGTTCACTGAGGTTGGAGAAGACTTTCAGAGAGATGGAACAAGTTAGAGAACGAGTTAAGCACCAACGACAAATGAAATATAAGAAGAAATAGTGCCTGATTCTGCACCTGGGTAGGGGCAACTGTGGGCATACACACCGACTGGGGAATGGGATACTGCAGAGCTGTCCCACTGAAAGGGATTGGGGGTCCTGGTCAACCTCAAATCAAACATGAGTCAGCAGTGTGCCCAGGCAGCCAGGAAGGCCAGCTGTCCTCTGGGTGCATTGAGCATGGCATCGCCAGCTGGGTGAGGGAAGGGATTGTCCTGCTCTGCTCTGCACTGCTGCACCTTCACCTGGAGCACTGGGTGCACTTCTGGGCACTGCAGAACATAAAGAACATAAAGAACATAAAGAACGTAAACTATTGGAGACTATCTAAAGGAGAGCACTAGAACTGAGAAATATGAAGTTCAAAGTTTCATTGTGACTGACTGCTTGTTCACTCTGGGCCCTCCTCACATCCCACATCCTGGGATGAGACACACTGCCCATGGGACTTGGGCCTCACGGCATCCTTGCACCCCATGCAGAGTCGGGCAGCTGCTGTCCCACAGTCTTTCATTTGACATCAGACAAACCTCCATCCCACTGCCCCAGGAAGGGCCCTGAGCCAGCAGGAGGGACACGATCTCCCTGCCAAGGCTCTGGGGATCAGGCCTTGGCCTTTCTGCTTCACAAGACAAAGGAGGCTTTGCTCAGCATCACAGCCACCATCCCAGTGCCTTGGTCTGCCTGCAATCATGGCTTCCAATTATCTGCTCTAACAAGTCCCTGGGGAAGCTTGCTTGTCAATGGCCCTCAGTGGGGCCCATTAATACTCCAAGAAACTTCACTGTTCCTTCTGACTTTGTCTTCTTGGGCACTTCATGCAATCTTCTCTGTGCACTGGAGGTTGATGGACTCAGCAGCAAATGCCCCGTGGGGCCCATTACAACCTGCAGAGCCCTCCTGTGCCTTGTGCCTTCCTCTCATCTTCTTCAGGTGTTCAGAATGTGTGCAGCAAACTGGAGAGTTATCTGGAGAGAGCTAAAAGAAGAAGAGAATGATGGGCATTTATGAAGACTATTTATTTATTTATTTATAGTTGAGTTTAAACAAGAAGTTGCAGCAGCACTTTGTAAGTGATACTGATCCAGGATGTCTGCTAATGAGCTTTGTCCTGTCACTGTGTTGACAAATGTCCTCCTCAGCTACCCCACAACATTTCTACTCCCATTGGCCCCATGGGACTTGCATCACTTATCCTCCCATCACACTTCTCCTCTGCAGTCACATTCTCAGTGTTAAACCTCCTTTGCACCAACTCCCACTGGCTTTTTCAGAGAACCAGCTGCACACGAGAAATGAAAGATTTTTTTTTTTTTTTCCCCCAACAAACAGTTGTAAACATGATGCAATTGAATGAACAGTAGAACTATGTAATTAACTGCATGCCTTGTCCAAGCCACAACTAATGAGTTTTGTCTTTCACTGGGAATATTAGTACAAGAAATACGTTAGGCAGAGATAGGAAGGCATAGATAGAATCACAGTTAAGGAGTTGATCAAAGAGTCCATCAGACTTTGAGAGGTGTTGCAAGTTCCAATAATCTCCCTGAAGTTCACAGATCAGCCAGATAATTGGGAGGTATCTGAGTGAACACAGAGCAAGGGAAGGAAAAATTTGTAGAGCAGTGGGAAGAGCATGTGTCCAGATGGCCTGCAGAAAACTTGCCCTGAACCATGGTCATTGATTTAGGAGAGCTGGAGACACCTGGAGGATGAGGGACATCAAATACGCAGCAGGGTAGAGCAGCGGTGGATGCTGGGCATTGGTCACAGGGCATTGGCACTGGCACCAATTCCTCAGAGAATCAGCTGTACCTGGGCAATGAAAGATTTCTTTTTTTTCCAACAAACAGAATTTCCTCATAATGAACAATGAAACACAGTCTGTGTCCCTGTACCTGAAGGCATGTGTTTCCTGCTAACATAGTTCTGCAAAATATGTTTTGAACAGACCCTGCCACTCCCCAGAATTTCCCTGCCGAGAACTGTCCATGACAGCTCTCAGTGTTTCCAGTAACTGAGTCACACTGTGGTACCGAGATCTTCTTATGTTCTCAGACCTTGTTTTAGAAGGTCACATGCAGCACTAGGACACTCTGCATTGCTCCCAGCTGACCACTGCTTGTTTCCAATTCCTATATATGCATTCTTTCTGAACCGTACACTTGACAGACACTTGAAGAAGCCAAGGTGTGCTCTCCTGAAACCCAAAGGTGTGAACTTGACTTTTGCCCTCCCTTCAGACTCCACAGCTCCACCATCCCATGGCCACTGCAGCCCATCTTCACTTTGACCTTCAAATTCTCCACCAGCCCTTCCTTGCCGGTGAGTATGAGATGCAGCAGAGCACCTCTCCTCTTTGGTTCCTCTAAGGTTTGGTGAAGAAACTGTCAGCTGTGCTCTCCAGGGATATCCTGGATCTTGTATGCCCTGCTGTGCTGTCCCTGCAGCAGATACTGTAGTGGAAAAGGCCCCCAAAGGGGACAAGGGCCTGACAACATGAGGCTCCCATCTGTCTGCAGAGGGCACCTTCCACTTGCTCTTCCTGATCAGGAAGCCAGGAGCAGACACTGTTGGTCTCCTCTCTTTGCCATTGCCATTCACTCTGACCTGGCTGCTCTGCCATCCCAAGGAAGAGTTCAGTGCACTCTCACAGAGGGCAATTGCTCTTCCTTGTTTCCTCTCCCATCTATCATAAAGACTTGTGCTACAGTCCAGCTGTGGAAGCCATTAAACCACGTCCCTGTGATCCAAACAAGAGCTCAGACCTGCAAGTGTACAAAGCTCTCTAGCCCAGCACATACTGGTGATCTCATTCGTGTAAAAGCACATAAGAAAACATCCTGTTCAGGAGGCATTACTGGATTCAGTGCATCCATGGTATCTATGAAGGTGGCACATAATCATTGGACCCATTGTAGGGCGCCAAGTTGTCCAAGCAGCATGGACACTCCTGGACGTGTCTTTCCTGAAGGCCCTGTGCTGCATTTGCAGCTGCATGTGAGGGTGCTGGACAGCCCAGGGAACTGGCATGACACTAGGCTGCTTCTGACGTCATTCACATGAGAGCACATAGAAAACTGAGGCTTCTTCAGGTGAAGAACACAGATGTGTGTCAGCTCTGTAGTGCCTTGAGCTCCAGAATAGGCAGCAGATGGAGAACAGAGGAAGATCTGCCTCTTCTTTTGTGAGCTCAGCCATTTAGTCAGCTGCACAACTCTGCCCGCTCCATGGAGATGAGTAAAAAAGACATACTCCAGTGCCCTAAATGCAGTGGTCTGTTGTCATTTAGGATGGCCAAGAATAGCTCTAACCCCTCTCTGGCCCTCATCTGATGCTCAGGAAGGAGGTGTCTATCTCAGGAATTTCCCACACACTTTACAAGCACTAGCACACATCCAGGAGCACCCCAGGCATCTTGGTCATCACCCAGGGTCTGTGTGTGAGCAACTGACTCTCCACTGGGGAACCAAGTACTCACAGCAGAGCTCACATGCAGGCAACTCCTTGTGCACACCTGAACTGAGCCAGAGGAATCCCAAAGCTATTTCCACCATAGGGTTTTCATCTAGGGATGAGATGCCAGCACTGCCTCAACTGGATCACTGCCCTGCCCAGGGCAAGTCTACCCCTCCCTGTCCTTGCCTGTGTGCTCTTTTTGTTACAGCAACACTCACTGGAGGAGTAACCGTATGTCTGGAATTAGTCACTGTCCAGTGGACATTTGGTGGTTGATGCAGCAGATTTCAGAGTACAATCATGACACTGCTGTCTTTCAGGAGCTGTTGGCCACGGAGACCCAGGGACATCTCAGGGGAGATCAGTGGAAGGATAGATGTGAAATCCTCTGCTGCTGAGCTGGGCTGAGCCCCTGGGAAACAGGGAGCTCCTACAAGTGGGCAGCGCTGCAGAGACACAGCTCTGACTAAGAGCAGCTCCCGTGTACTGTGCATCAGCACTAGGGGCACGTTCTGCAGGTGACATGAGGATGGAAGAGAAAGGAGAGAGAGATTACAGGATGTGTGGGGTGTGAGCAGGCTGCGACCTCACTGCAGGAGCATTGCTTCCAGCCACTGACACGATAAGTCTCTCACCATACGTAATGCAAACACTTTCCCAACAGGGATCACCAAATCTGGCACATCCCAGTGCAGACCAGGCTGCATACACCCAGTGTTTCTTTATCATGGAATAAGAGCTGTTCCAGATGAGGGCTTCCCTGCTGCAGTGTGAGTGCACAGCTCTGAGGGCACATCAAGAGAGAATCCTAACGTGCATTTTACCTCCCTGCTTTGCTCTAACGTATATATTCTTTCAATGAACCCATGGGAGTTCTCTTAGGTTCCCTTTTTCACTTGAAATAATGAACATGCCCTTAGATAGTGCCCTGCAAACGGGGTGGGTTCTGGACAGCAAATCGGAATGCAGAGAGTTTGGGCTGGTGTCTGTATGCTCAGTCAGGGAAATGACAGGAAAACAGCTCCCAGGATGAAAATCTGCAGACCACAGAGATATGATCAGGGAATTTCCCCCTTCAGTGCAGGGACCTTCCTCTGAGCAAGCTCCCACCTAGAAACGCCTCTGCCCACATGACCATGGGGTCCGATGCATGAACCACCACCTGTGCAGGCAGAGCTCCAGCAGAGCAGAGCAGCATCTCCCCAGGCACGTGTCCATCACCCTCTGCAGTGCACAGGGGCTGAGAGCCACTGCCTGGGGCTGTGGGCAATGCAGTCTGTGAGGCTGGGAAGGAGCTGGCTTTCCCTTAATGAGATGCCATCATTAGGACACATCTCCCTAAGGTGCCCTTCAGAGCCATGAGCTGACGTTCAGAATGCAAATCTTTCTCCTAGTCAGGAGATAAGAGTGCAGGGAAGAAGCAGAGAGATGCAATATGCAAATGCTGTGGGGTTGGTGAAATCAGTGTTAGGGGTCATTTGCAAGATGTGTGGTGATGAGGCAATGCTGAAGTACATTGAGAAATGGTGAATACACAGTGATGGGCAGTGGACTCTGTTTTCTGAGCTGGGTCTGACTTCTGAACTTTATGGGAATGCAATTGTCTTGCATCTGCTAAGTAATCAAGCTCAGAGCGATTGAGAAGAAATCCAGGGTAAGCTCCCCTTCCCCTGCACTAAGCAGCAGAGAATCCCTTTGCCTCGCAGGTCTTACAGCTGTTCAGACTTCAGCAAAAACTCCCTAGGCATGGTGAGCAGGATGAGAATTTGTAGGAAAAAGCAATCCCTAGAACTGCAATTTTTGACCCACATATTTTTGGCATTAAGGTTCAGATGCCGACGAGCACTTCTGTAATAGGATTGATATCTGATATATACTGAAACAAAAATCTGCCCACACATGATCACCACGTTGCTATTACACACAGGGACAGATCTGCTTCATTGAGATAAAAAGTGCAGAGTCCCTCATGCCAAACTCGACCTCATGAAATGTAGATCACATCATGGAGCTGAATGAACACAGCCCACATAGAAAGACTTGTCCTTGACTTTTACTCTCCTTGAGCAGGTCCTGGTGCCCAGAAGAACTGCAGATGCCCAACAGCAGCTCCATCAGCGAGTTCCTCCTGCTGGCGTTGGCAGACACGCGGCAGCTGCAGCTCCTGCACTTCTGCCTCTTGCTGGCCATCTATCTGGCTGCCCTCCTGGGCAACGGCTTCATCAGCACAGCCGTAGCCTGCCACCACCGCCTGCACACCCCCATGTACTTCTTCCTCCTCAACCTCGCCCTCCTCGACCTGGGCTGCATCTCCACCACTCTCCCCAAAGCCATGGCCAATGCCCTCTGGGACACCAGGCACATCTCCTATGCTGGATGTGTTGCACAGACCTTCCTGTTTGTCTTTCTGCTATCAGCAGAATATTTCCTTCTCACCATCATGTCCTATGACCGTTACATTGCCATCTGCAAGCCCCTGCACTACGGGACCTTGATGGACAGCAGAGCTTGTGCCAGCATGGCAGCAGCTGCCTGGGGCACTGGGCTTCTTTATGCTCTTCTGCACACTGCCAATACATTTTCACTGCCCCTCAGCCATGGCAATGCCATCAATCAGTTCTTCTGTGAAATCCCCCAGATCCTCAAGCTCTCCGGCTCAAAATCAGACTACCTCAGGGAAACTGTGAATATCTATTTTAGTCTTTGTTTAATTTCTGGGTGCTTTGTATTCATTGTGCTGTCCTATGTGCAGATCTTCAGGGCCGTGCTGAGGATGCCCTCTGAGCATGGACGGCACAAAGCCTTCTCCACGTGCCTCCCTCACCTGGCTGTGGTCTCTGTGTTTGTCAGCACTGGCATGGTTGCCTACCTGAAGCCCCCCTCAATCTCTTCTCCATCCCTGGACCTGGTGGTGTCATTTCTGTACTCGGTGGTGCCTCCAGCTCTGAATCCCCTCATCTACAGCATGAGGAATCAGGAGCTGAAGAGTGCGCTCAGGAAAATACTCCATTATTCATTGTGTCTCCATCAGAACAATATTCATCATACTCTCAAGACTGCAAAATAGTTAGGAGAAGTGTGATTAATTTTATGTGATGTTTCATTTTTTCTTCGTATTTGTTTGCCATACCTATAATAAATTTAATTCCAATTAAATAATATTCATCATCAGTCTTCATGTTTACTTATTTTTACTTCCATGTGTTGAACCTATTGTACTTAAGGAACCAGGTTCTGTGAGTAGATAAAGAAATCAACAGAAAATCATTTGTTTTGCCTCCCATCCAGTATGGATCATCAGCAGAAGCTCATAATCTAAGACACAAATGCCACAAGGAGCAGCAGTGTCCCTGAGGCATGTCTGTCATTGCCTGAAGGGGACTTTCTGCTGCCTTTGAGTTGTGCTGCCGCTTCCCTGGTGCCACGGCCATGGGCAGCAGCAGGACATGCTCTTTTCAGTGCTGCTCTCTATGTTCCCATCTGTTCTCTTGTGTCCATCCATTTGTGTCAGCTCTCAGTTCTGGTGCAATTGGTGACAGTGCTGTTGTCTCCATGGTGGCATCCCTATGACTGCAGGCAGGCAGGCAGTGTGCAGCACTGTGCCACAGCTGGCTTCCTTGCTTGGACCTTCATAACAGAAGGGGCTGCTCAGGGCTGGGCCAGAGGACTGAACACCCCTTCCAAATCTGTGCCAAGAATACAGCCAAGAGTTGTCCTCTTGCTTTCCTGGGCTTCTGCATGGTTCAAAGTCCCAGGGTGATCAATGAGGACCAAAGGATGGACGAGAGCTCCCTTCTTGGTTGTACATGGCCCAGCAAACGGTAACGGGTCTTGAACAGGAGTGTGTGGGACTGTCCTGCTGCTGTGGGGCTGATGGCAGATGCTGTCCTGGAGAGGAATCTGGAGCAGCCTGGAGATGCCAGGGGATCTCCAGAGACAGTGTAAGACACAATGCAAGCGTAAGGCAAAGAATAATTCCTTATGCAATAACAGACCACTGATTCAAAGGAACAGGGAAGCCTGAGGAGCCCACAGGCAAATGAAGGCTCTGCAGTGGTGCTGCTGAGCCAGCTGGGCAAATGGAGAGAGACTCAGCAGTAGAGATCCCATCCAGCTGGGACTGCCTCCCACCCTGAGCAGCACAGGGTCAGCCCGGTGCCTCAGGGCACCACAGCTCCCTCACTCTGCAGAGCAGCTCCACTAGCTCAGGGCCCTGCACATAGCATGGGGAGGGAAGCAGGAGGGAACAGGGAGCTGCTGCCAGACCAGCAAGGACACACTGCCCTCAGCAAGGCTCTCTCTGGGAGGATAGCAGGCCTGGAGAGGGGCTATGAAGCATTTCTGTGTGTTCAGGAATGGACGAATGAGCAGGAATATGCTCTGCTAGCCCTCCTGCTGCAGGAGGCTGCACCAGAGAGGACCCACAGCCAGCACCTGGATGGAGCTCTGCCACCCGCCCTGCCCTCCCCTCTCCAGTGCTGTCACTGCTGATGCACTCCATGACCTCCCAGTGCTGCCGGCCGGCACATCTTGCAGGGGCCATTCAGGTGCTGCAGTGACAGTGAGCTCACATCACCACTCCAGCCACCTGTCCTCAGCCTGCCTCTCCCTTGCTCCTCTGCCCTGTCCTGTCCCTGCTGGGATGAGTGCTGTAGGGATGCGCTTCCTGTCCCCACGTTGACTCCTCCCAGCTGCCAGCCTGGCGGGCTCCTGGTGGTACTGATAGTGGACTTGATGGTGTGGAGCAGAGTCCAGAGGGAAAAGATGGTGTGAAGCAGCATTTTTGCAGTGGTGGCCTCCATGTTCATTTGGCAAGTGAGAACTTGTGCTCAGCGTGCTTGTGGCCTGGAGCTTCTACTCCAGCATTATCTGCATTGGTCATGGCACAGGAATGACATTTCATAGACCAGCGACCTAATTTGTTCCTCACGTTATGTCATAAGCCAGTGTCCTTCACTCTGACAGTGTTTGTATTGGGTCATGGATTAAACAAATTAAACTTCTTTTAGTTATTTGAGTCACAATCCAGTGCTCCCTATCATTTATTATTCAGTTAAAACACTCTTCCTATTAATGTTTATCATTTCATATCAATCGTATCCTATTGGAAGGGTGAATCACGCTGGCGGGATACGGCTGAAAAGAAGGTTCTCTTTTCAGAGAATTTGTATTTTGTTTTACTGTTGCTCATTTTAAAGTAGGAAGCAACATCCTGTGCCTGTGTGCAGACAGTTCTCTAAGGAAAGCAGGTAAAGGAATGGTGTAAAGGAACTGTACCATCCAGCTGCAGACTTCAGTGAATTCTGCTGTAGGGAAAAGTGATGCAAGTGCCAGGTGGCATACAGCAGACACGTCAGGCCTGGGGAGGTGAGCAGTCAGGTTGTCCGTACTGTGTCAGACCTCAAGCAATTGCTTTTCCTGCCTACGCAGATCTCCTTAGGAGACTCTGGATCAACATCAGTTGGTGAATGATGCTCCAAAAGCAACAAGATGCACTACTTTAAATCTGAAAACATTTTTATTGGGTGCCCTTTAAAATCTTCTTCCTTTACTACATTATTGTCATGGTTTTGTGATTTTTGGTTTTCGGTATTCCACATCATAACATCATGTGGGGCACTGGGAGTTTAACTGTTAATGCTCAAGCTCTGGGTACCTGCCTGGAAGAGAAGAACAACTACACTCCCCAGGGGACTTTGCGGGCACAGAGAGTCTTGAGATATAACTCCTGGCAAGGTCGCCTGATGCACTTTTCTTTGCCTGCTCTTCGCCGGCTCTCCTCCCTTTTCTCCCAGCTGCTCAACTGGACTGCGCATCTCACCTCAGCCCTCCGTGTTGTGGTGAGGCCGATCCACCTTTTGGACATTCTCTCTCTCATTATATTTGATTTATTAGCTTCAAATTTAATTATATTGTATTATAGTGTGTTATCTTGCATTCCGATACTATATTTAGTAAATTAGTTTGTTTCTCCTCAGATCGTTGCTGCTGTTTCTAATTATTTTGGGGTCCCCTGTTCCCTTTTTCCGGAGGCGCGGATCTGCGGATCCCTCCGCCCCACTTGTCACAGAACTGGGCCGAACCAGCCCGTAAACCGTTGACAATTATGAAACCTCTCCACCTAGCTGTATAAATCTTGACTTTAAGCATATTATGAAACAGACATGGCTCACTGGAACCTTCTGCACTTCAGAAAGACGCGTGGTACATTTGATGCCAGGTCCATGAACCTCAGGTATAGAGTGGAGAATGTTGTAAGCACTTGAGAAAGAAAAGTTGGAAGAAAAAGATGAGGGATCTTGGCGTAATAATGGGGCACACTGAGGGACATCACCAATACAGCCTCCCCTTGCACTTGTTAGAGCACAGAATTGGAGGCAATGATTACAGTTAGGAAAAGCATTGTGCTGAGAAAGCTCCTGGATTGTTTGATGAAGGAGAAGGGTCAAGACATGACATCCACACATTGGAGGGGAGATCCATCGTATTGCAGGGAATGAGCTCAGGGCTTATCCTGAGGTTGATGTGGTGGGGCAGATTATACTCCATGTGAAGGACAGCAGTGTGACACCTCCCAGTCTCTGCACAGAGATGCAAGGAGGCACTGAGGACCCATTACCATAAGCATAATAAATCTCCTCACAAACCATGGCCAAGGGGACAAAGATTTCATTGCTTTTGGGGCCTCCATCCTCACCAGCACCCACTGCCTTCTCCTCTGCAGGATTTCCTGTGCTGTTCCAGCCCAGCCCCTATTTCCCTGTGGTCTGCAGACACCCACCTCTCCTCTCCGCCCCGCTCTGACCCTGGCACTGCAATCATGTCATTGATGTCTCTCAAGCCTCTCTGAACGTCCCTTGAAACACAAAGCCATGGAGTGATCCCTCAACATGGCCCCACATCATCACCCTTCCAGTGACATTTCTTCCTCCTCATGCCCAGCCTTGAGCTTTCAGGCTACAGTTTGAGGGAGTTTTTTCCCTCCTTTTCACATTTCCGCTACCAAGGTCAACTCTATCATGTTGGAAATCACTTCCTCATAGAAAAGTCATCCATCAACTTTCTTGTGGCCTGTCACCATTGAGAAGAAGGAACCTCACCATCATCTTCCAAGGCACGTGCCAGCTTCATGGACAGACACGACCAAGTCACGTCCCTCCTGCTATGGAGTTGTGTGCTCACACAGAAGAGCCATCACAATCCCTTACACAAACCTCCTTCTTCCTCCATGGGCCCTACCAGGTGCTCAGGCAGAGAGGATCCCACAGCCAACACGTCAACCTGGCGCTTTCTGTCGGCCTCTCAGGGACACTGCGGATGTGATCCTGTGTGCACAGATCCCAGCCAGAAGTCAAGGGCTGACCACCAGCTGCTTCAGGCAGAAGGCAGCACACCATTCCTTTCTGGGACACGCTCCTGGGGCTGGCCTGTCAACTCCACACACAGAAGTGACCTCACAGCCACCTTCACAGCCTCGTGCCACCTGCAGGCCCATGAGGGCCTGAGGTAGAGCTGAGCTCATGGCAGCATTCCTACCCACCTCCTCCTTATGGCCTCAAGCCGATCAGTCACACATCACCTCCTGTACAGACATCGCCTCACATTCATCACTGCATTACATGGATTTGCTCTAAGACTCCACCATTCCTGCTCTGCCCTGCAGAGCCAGGTATCCAAAGTTTAGGGTTAGGGGAGAGGTTGAAGGTGAGGAGGGCAGAGCACAGGAGCAGGGTCTGTGGGTGTTGGGTGTGTGTTCAGGATAGGGGTTAAGGGTTAGAACTCACCTTTTGGGGCAGAGAGGGTTAGAACTCACCTTTTGCACTGCAGTTTGGGCTAGCGTTAAATACAGTATTATAATGCTAGCAATTAAAGCTTGGTTTTAGCATGAGTGGGAGAGTAAGGCTGGAAATCTGTGCAGTCCATTCCTTGGGAATGTTCTTGTCAGCGACAATTAAAGAAGCCCTGAGCCTTCAGGCACTTCCGTGAGCAGATCTCCATTAACGATAGACTTGCTGTGGTGGAAACAGTCTGTGTGACAGAAGTGCCCACTGCGTGTCCTTGCTTGTGTTTGCAGCCACACAGCAGCACTGTCACCAAACCACAGGAGCTGCAAGGCTAAGGGGCTATGGGGTTGAGTTTCAGCTCAACACACCACCACCACACCACTGAATTCTGTCTCTCAGTGCAACACTGAGCCTTTTCTTGAAAAGCTTCTGTCTCACCTCTGTTGGCTGTTCCGTTCCTGAGATGGAAGTGGCACGTGACTCAGGAAGGAGAAGGACACAGAGCTCTGCAGGAGGACCTGCACCACCTGCCCAGCAGCTCTGCGCTACCCCACAGTTGCACTTCCTACCTACAAATTCATGCTCCAGAATGTCTCCTGAGAGACCTGGGCCACCTTTCCTGGGCTCTCATGTGTGCTTCAGCTACCATAGGGTGTCCTGGAAGCAGTTCTCACTCTCTGTGTTGTGGGAACGTAAGGAAAAACTGTTCAGAGCAGCAGCTCTGGAGTCACGGGGGCTGCACAGAGCAGCAGCTGCGGAGCAAGATAAGCGGCATGAGAACCAAGGACACCTTTGAAGAAGAAAGAACATCTCACGGCTCTGATTGGCTAAGCACCTGTGTGAACGGTTAAGGAGTGTTTTGCAGAATGCTCTGTTAACATAAAGTAGTGCTTAACAATAAAGCAGACAAATGCCACTTCAAGGGTATTAGAGGAATTTCCAATCATGAGCTTCGCTTTTGCAATATGTATGAGCTAATTATTTCATGTATAAATAGCCACGATATACTTAATAAAGTTGAGGCTTGTTGACCATGATAGCATGAGACTTGTGTCCCGTGGTCTTTTCTCCAACAAATGGTGACCCCGACGTGATAAGGAAATTCGGGTCCCTAAGCAGCGGGGACGGCAAAAGCACTCCGAGAAAGAAGAAGTGCCGTGCCTCAGGACACTCTGTGAGACCTGACCGACGTCCGGACACCACGCTAAGAGAGAGGGACTACGTTGGGTTCGGGTCCCGCAGCTAGACGGACGACGAAAGAGTGAAAATTTTTGTGAAACTCCGCGCCCCGAGCGACCACAGCGGTGGGTCTCGGCCGATACGTGCTGCCGAAGCTTGGAAGGTCTGCAACGGTACCGACGTGAGTATGGACAGGCAAGCAGCATATGAATTATTTACCGTCTTCTTGAGGAAGCGGCAGTTTAAAGGAATAGATTTAGATAAGGATCTCCCTGTGTTGTTAAGTCATGCAGTTTCTTGTGGGTTTTTTACGAACCCCCATTCTGTACATACTTTAGCAGAGTGGAGACGTTATGGGGATAAAGTGTGGGAGTTAGTTTTGGAGGAAGATAAGTCAGCGAAAAAAAAAAAAAAAAGAAAAAAAAAGAAAAAAAAAAAAGAAAAAGAAAAAGAAAAAAAAAAAAAAGAGTAAATTATGGAAACCGGTACATAACAAATTGTTGATGTCCCAGGCCGAGGAAAGGGCGGCACAGGGTGCTCAAGCGGCGCAGCAGCAAAACCTTGATTATGAGCTCACCCATTACACCCCCCCCCTCCTCCTTCCTCTACGGTGCTAACTATACCGCCACCTCTATCTGAGCCCTCAGCACCCCCATGCGAGTCCCCAGACACTAGCAGCTCTGCATCTGCCGCAGGGGAGGAACCTCGGCGTACCCCCCCCCCCCCTCAGGTCTCTGTGCAGGCGCCGTGGAACTCCAAACCTGTCCCGGGGCCGAGCCGGACCTGGCAGAGGCTATAGTTCGGGGAAGGCGGGAGATGTGGTCCATGTTAGCCAAACAGGGAATGGAGGAGGGTTATGCCGACCTCTTACAGGCAGCAACGGAACAGCTGGCGTTCCCGGTGGTATATACGCCCTCACCACAAGGGGGGATGAACGCTACAATCCATAATTTGGATTGGAAAATGCTCTCTCAGTTGCGCGCCACAGTAGGGTCTTATGGGGTGACTAGTGAGCCAGTTAAACAAATGCTGGACTACATCTTTAGTGCAAATACTCTCCTGCCTGCAGATATTAAGGCGATAGCTAGGCTAATATATACCCCCCATCAGCTGCTCTTGTTTAACGCCCATTGGCAGCATGAGGCTACAATATCTGCCACAGTGCAAAGGGGTCCTGGGGATCCGCTAGCAGGGGTTACAGTTGATCATCTAATGGGTCTAGGTCAATGGATACGGGTGGAGGCACAGGCACTTGCTGGCCCTGATATTTGTCGGGAAAGTATGGATACAGCCAGGAGAGCCATGAATAAGATAAAAGCCCCTGGAGGCACGCCTATGTATATGGGCATAAAGCAAGGACGGGATGAGCCGTTAAGTGACTTTGTGGACAAGATTATGGAGGCCATAAAAAGGGCTAATGTGCCCGAGCACATGCAGGGAGCTTTGCTTAGACAATGTGTATTGCAGAATGGTAATTCTTCAACCCGATCCCTTGTTGGCACTATGCCTGGGGATTGGACGCTTCCAGACCTGTTAGAGAAGGCTGCTTCTATCCCGACGGGATCGCAAGCCCTGTTAGTCAATGCTTTGCAGTCATTAGGGGAAGGGCTGAGAGAACAGGCAAGGGTTTTTCAGAGTCAGTCACAATCAGCACACTCACAGGTGATAGCAGCCCTTGCGCCCTTCCAAGCGGCACCCACGGCAGTCCCTCGCTCCTCTGACAGTTCCTGCCTGAAGTGCTTTCACTGTGGAAGTACGGGACATGTTCGTCGTGAGCGCCGAGCGACTGGGATTTGATGTGGCAAGTGTCAGTCCAACACGCATAACGCCACAGCCTGCCGTTGGAAGTCGGGAAACAGGAGGAGCAGCGCGAACAGCGGCCGCGCCCGGACACAAATGGCCGCTGCAGCATCAACAACTCCCACCAACAGCAGCTCCAACCAGCCACCAGAGGGAGCCTCGGCTTGGACCTGGCAGCCTCAGTAGATGTCACTATCCTGACAAGCCAGCCCCATCGAGTTCCCACTGGGGTATTTGGTCCTATCGTCATCCAGGGCCGAGAAACAGGAGGACTTTTGTTAGGAAGGTCATCTGCAAGCATAATGGGGTTATTCGTATTACCTGGGGTGATCGATGCTGATTTCCAAGGGGAAATCGTGATAATGGTATATACTCTATACCCTCCGATAAAGATACAGAAAGGTCAACGATTGGCTCAACTTATCCCACTACCACAGTTATCAAAAGGACTAACACCGGTGAGCTGTCTGCCAAGGGACCAAGGAAGCTTCGGTTCTACTGGAGGATTGACCCTACTCACCATCGATCTTGCATCTCGTCCCAGAAAGTTGTGTAAAATATCGTACAAGGATCATGACATTACTTTGATGGGACTGCTAGACACAGGTGCGGATACGTTGCTCATCACTCCCGGAGAGTGGCCGTCTAACTGGCCACTTCAATCTTCAACGACTACTGTAACTGGGGTCGGGGGAATGACATTGGCTAACCGAACCCCCACCCTTACAGTAGAAATAGATGGCAGAAGAGCCACAGCGGTGTTCTCTATTGCACCGCTCCCGCCTACGGTTCCCTGTCTGATTGGCAGGGACATATTGGCCCAGCTTGGCCTTGTTCTTACCAATGAACACCCTTTAATGTAACAGCCATTGCTTGGACTTTCCCGCTACCTCTTACATGGACCACTGAGAATCCGGTTGTGGTGAAGCAATGGCCGCTAAAGCAGGAAAGCCTTCAACAAGCACACCAGTTGGTACAGGAACAGTTCAACCAGGGGCATCTGAAACTATCTACCAGCCCTTGGATACTCTGATTTTTGTAATCAAAAAGAAATCTGGCAAATATCGCCTACTTCATGATTTACGCGCCGTTAATGAGCAGATGTAGCCTATGGGAGCACTTCAACCGGGACTGCCCAATCTTTCTATGATCCCAGAGGATTGGCCCATTTTGATCATTGATCTGAAGGACTGCTTCTTCACTATTGCCTTACATCCTCGGGATACAAAACGCTTTGCGTTTACCTTGCCAGCGATTAATAAAGGTGAGCCCGATAAGAGGTTCGAATGGACGGTACTGCCTCAAGGAATGCGCAACTCCCCTACTCTTTGCCAATTATATGTTGATGCCGCTCTTCAGCCAATACGAGAACAAATGCCCAACACTATTGTGTATCATTACATGGACGACATCCTTTTTTCCCAAAGCTACCCTTTCACAGATGCACAGTTAGAAGTAATTCGGAAAACTCTTGCGAGTTTCTCCTTGGTGATTGCTCCAGAAAAGGTGCAGCGTACCACACCCTGGAACTACTTGGATGGAAGATTACTGATAAGCAGGTGATGCCGCAGAAGCTGTCTCTCAATACGAACATCACCACGCTGAATGATGCACAGAGACTCTTGGGGGACCTACAGTGGTTAAAGCCAGTTGTAGGTATCCCCAATACGCTTTTAGAGCCGTTGCTACCCCTGTTAAAGGGTACGGACCCTTGCACTCCTGTATCGCTGTCAAAGGATCAGCGATACAATCATTACAGACCGTATCCTAAACGGCTTCGTCTCCCGGCTTGATCCTGCCTGCCCGTTGTCTTTCACAATTTGGAACAGTAAGGATCACCTTTTGGGCGCAGTTACTCAATTTGAACAGAAAAGGGGGGAGAGGGTGCTGGAATGGATGGCACCACCGTTGCAGAAACGAAAAACCATAACCACAAAAATTGAAAATTTGGCATCCTTAATTCAAAGAGGACGCTTACGGATTCTGGAGATCAGTGGCTCGGAGCCCACACGGATTCATCTGCCCATGGAAAAGGCGACATTAGACTGGTATCTACTAAATTCTCCTAAGCTAGCAGAATCGATGCTGGCCTCCGGCGCTCACGTAGAAACGGGACCATTGATTCCGCGAGCCCTACGATGGATCGGTGAATGGGACTGGATCACGATGCCCTTGCGAAGGGACAGGCCCATCCCCGGAGCTGTGACAGCCTTTACAGATGCTGGGAGGAAAACACGTAGAGCAGCGATTGCCTGGCAGGAGAAAGGAATCTGGCGACAGCATATAGTACAAGCCGTGCCTGCAGACAGCCTACAAACCCTTGAACTTGCAGCGGCTGCCCGGAGTGGATCCCTGCACGTTGGACTAAACCAGCCACAGCACCACAAGCTGGAGGACGTCAGGAACGTACCACTGCATTTAGAACTGCTGGTCCAGCCGCACCGGGAATTCCTGCACCACATCCTTGACCCAAGATTGGTGCACATTCGGATGCCTGAGCAAGGAATAAGACTATTTGAAGCTCTGGCAGGGTATCATAATCTGGATCCGAAACAACATCATTGCTGGGGCTGTGCTGCGGCCTGGGGTTGTTACGCATGGGTTTTGTTAAATTGTGGGGGCTGTAACAGAATCAGCTGGGTACATCAGACACAGTTACGAGCTTTATGGTGTAGTGGTTGTGAAGCGCGTTGGCAAGGAGACACCGCCGCGCAAGCTTTGGTGCACTACACGGGAGAGCCTCTATTCTCTGCAATAAGAATTTTTGAAAGTGCGGAGCAGCAGGCCCTCGCCCACTTCTGCTGGGAGCTCACCCACCTGGTTGCAAGGGCCCAGGCCCTTTATCAGTCAGACATTATTAAGACGCAGTGCGGTCAGCCTACACGGCACCCTACGGCGGCAGTTAAAAATGCAGGCCGTGGTCGTGCTGCTGGGCGTCACAACGCAACTCGTACATACAATCTGGGTACCCCCACAACCTAAGCAGAACATTTGGGTTACAATAGCTAACAAGACAGGGCAGGAAGCCTTCTGCCTAGCGCTCTCGTCCCCTGGTAACCCTTTCTCCACCTGTCTGGTAGGTCTACCCGTGGATGACCCCCCATACCCGAATGCAACTTCCAGCTTCAGGCTATTAAATCAATCAATTCAATCATATGCAGATACATGGGATCAGGTGGTGCCCTATTTTCCAACTGCTAATCTAGAGCCCCAGGAACTAGAGATACTGGGCACAGTGAAAGCTGACTGGTGTGTCTACTTTAATTGGATGAGTGCATATCGTGCCAGTCCAGGAAAATCAGGCGCCAACTACTCATACCCAACAATTGTTAATGCCAGCCATCCTGTATACCAAAATGCAACGGCATGGTGTAATTATACGAGCCCACATAGATCTCTATCATCCAACACTCCTATCTCACTGCCTCATGGAATATTTCTTATTTGTGGGGACAGAGCTTGGTCCGGAATTCCCTCGAAGTTAGTGGGAGGACCATGTACTCTAGGTCGTCTAACCTTACTAACTCCAAATACCTCTATGATCCTACAATTACATAGAGAACACCGTAGACTAAGGCGAGCAATTCATGCATTCACACCAGAATGTAAAGACAACGTGGACTTTTGGTCTGTATCAGAACGGGTTTTTGCCTCTTTCCTTGCCCCCGGTGTTGCCGCTGCAAAGGCCCTAGCAGATCTGAATAAGCTAGGATGTTGGTTGGCTAAACAAACTAATGCAACATCACAAGCATTGTCAGACCTATTAGTGGACGTTGACTCAATCCGTCATGCCACCCTTCAAAATCGAGTGGCCATAGACTTTCTATTGCTAGCACAAGGGCATGGATGTGAAGAGTTTGATGGTATGTGCTGCATGAATCTCTCCGACCATTCCCGTTCCATTCACGCACAGCTACAAATCATGCAGACCCTGACAACCCACCTTCAAGAGCATACAGGGTTCGGGCTTGACGGCTGGTTGAAGGGGTGGGGTCTGGGACCGTGGCTAACATCCCTGCTGCGATACTTAATAACTATTGGGCTTGTAATATTAGTACTACTGCTTGTTTTACCGTGCTTCTTTCGCTGCCTGCAAAAGGCACTTGCAAATCTTGTTGATGCAAAATGGAATGCCTCTTTTCTGGTCCAAAAAGAAAACGGGGGAAGTGTGGAGAGACTGACTGAGACATGGTTGCAAGACAAGGGCCATGATATGATCAAGTTGGTGAAACAGTAACAATCAATATGGAATTCAGGGCAAGGACGCTGTGCCTTTGCCTTGAAAGTGTAACAGAAACAGGATGGCATGAGGCTGGGAGTTTGTAGATAGTAGGAAGCAGAATCCGCACAGCTAGCCGTGAAGGTCGGTTCTCACAGTTGAGGAATTTCCAATCATGAGCTTTGCTTTTGCAATATGTATGAGCTAATTATCTCATGTATAAATAGTTATATTGTACGTAATAAAGTTTGAGACCTGTTGATCATGATAGCATGAGACTTGTCTCCCGTGGTCTTTTCTCCAACATCCTCACTCCCACATCCCGTTGTCGGAGGACCAACACCCGCACGTGGTGGCAGTGATGTCACAGCGGGTGTCACAGAGCTGCCATTGTGACGCGTGAAGCTGGGAGCGGAGCAAAGGGCTGCGAGGCTCAGGCTGGGCATCACTGCGGTCTGCTGAGGCTCAGGGAGAGCAGGGAGACTCGCAGTGCTCGCCATCGACTCGCTGATGTCCGATAGCGAGAGGGAGGCTTCCTGCATGGAGGAAGCAGGTGAGAGCACGGCATCCCCGCACGCAGCCGGGCAGAGGGGTGCAGGGGCTCTGCTTGAAGCCGAGAGGGGAGGAAAGGGCAAACAGGAGCTCCCAGCCCCTCTGCTCTTCGGCTCAGCTTGGGCCGTGGTCCTCGGGGATGCCCGGCCCTGCCGGCTGCTCGGCTCTGCTCATTTGTGCTCTTTTCCTCTGCAGTGTGTGCGCTGTGTGGCCGGGCAGATGTGGACCCGGAGCAGTGCGGGCGCGTGCTTCTGGAGGCTGGGATTCGTGTCCACGAGTTCTGCTTGGTGAGTTCCTCCCCATGGCGCTCCTTCCAGGTTCCCTCCAGGGATGCTCCCTTTTCCTTCCCGTCCTAATGAGATCCTCCTCTCCTCTCCTCTCCTCTCCTCTCCTCTCCTCTCCTCTCCTCTCCTCTCCTCTCCTCTCCTCTCCTCTCCTCTCCTCTCCTCTCCTCTCCTCTCCTCTCCTCTCCTCTCCTCTCCTCTCCTCTCCTCTCCTCTCCTCTCCTCTCCTCTCCTCTCCTCTCCTCTCCTCTCCTCTTTCCTTTCCTTTTCCTTTTCTCTCCTCCAGATCTTTGCCAACATCACTACCGAATCAGGACCGGCGTGGCCAAGAACTGATGGCCTCCCCCTTGCTGCCATCGCACGCAAAGCCAAGCAGGCAGACGGCCAGGTGAGGAGCTGTAGGGAACAGGCAGATCTGTGCCGACAAGGGCTCACATCACCTTCATCTGGGCACAAGGAAAGCAAACACAGCCCTTCCAACCTCCTCCACACCCAAGGAAAGCAATCACAGCCCTTCCAACCTCCTCCAGACCCAAGGAAAGCAATCACAGCCCTTCCAACCTCCCCCACGACCCAAGTCCTGCACCATAGCCAATCAACCCCGTCCCCCAGGCCGCTTTGTGCACAGAAATGCCCACATCCCTGCCCATCCCGAGGCATGGGGCTGGCCGTGGAAGCCCTGAGCTGGCTGCCGACGGGGCCGTTCTGCTCTTTCCAGCAATGCTGTGTCTGCGGAGAGAGGAGGGCTGCCATCACGTGCGCCGGGAGCGACTGCGCTCGCAGCTTCCACCTGCCCTGTGCCGTGGATGGGGAGTGCGTCACCCAGTACTTCGGTGAGCACAGGTAAGGATCTGGAGTCCTTGGTGCCAGGGTGGCATCAAAGAAAAGGTTTTCTCTTCGCCGCTCGTAGGACCGAGGCACAACCGCTCGCATCCCCATAGGCTGCCAGGGCTCAGTTTAGTTCGTCTGGAGAGGGAACCAGCACTGACGTCTCACTGGTGGCACAGGTTTAGGGATGAGAAAGCGATCTGTGACTTGAACCCGAGCCACGGCCCTCAGGGATCTGCTTCCTCCGCTGTACGGCGGCGTTGATGAGCAGGGCTTCCATCCAAACCTCCCCTTCTCCCCTGCTCTTCCTTCAGCATCAGTTTAGAATAACGAAGGGCAAAGCCTTCTAACGCTTGGCCACCGCAGTCCCGTGGGCAAACGCTTGCCCCCCGTGGCTCTCCTTTATGCTGTGACCTTGGTTGCCACCTCCCAGAGAGGACTCGCTCAAAACTCCCCTTGGCTCGGGGGCCAAAGATGCAATCGGAGCTCAGTTCAGATGCCGACGGCCGCGTTTCCTTTCCTGGACCTCTGCCCTCCTCGCATCGCTTCTCATCCGTTCCATCACTTCTCACCGTGCCCCATCCGCTCCGTCTTCCCCCAGGTCCTTCTGCCGACAGCATCGC
The DNA here is from genome assembly GCA_037305975.1 of Chrysolophus pictus. Taxonomy (NCBI): domain Eukaryota; kingdom Metazoa; phylum Chordata; class Aves; order Galliformes; family Phasianidae; genus Chrysolophus; species Chrysolophus pictus. The sequence continues at coordinate 2,145,018 of CM074604.1, forward strand.
CCTCGACAGCTGGCTCAGAAAGCTCCGCAAGGCACCAACTGCCTCATTTGCCTCGAACCTGTGGGGGACGGCTTGTCCTACCACACCATGCTGTGTCCAACCTGCCAACGCGCCTGGTTCCACCGGCTCTGCATCCAGGTACGACCCCTCTCCTCACCCCGCGAGGATGCTGGGTGCTCAGCATCACCAGGCATTGCTGATTCTCACCCTGCTCGTGCTTCTCCTGCAGCGACAGGCGTCGAGCACCGGCACGGCGTTCTTCAGGTGCCCGGCTTGTCTCGATTTTGGTCTGTTCTGCGACCAAATGTCCAGCCTGGGGATCCGAATCCCTCTCAGGTTGGTGTCCTTCCCCTTTGCTTTCCGCTCAAAATGTTCCAGGAATGACGGTCTGGCTGGTTGCGTCGTTTCATCCCTGCTTTTTGTGGTGCCCTCCTCCTCTTCATCTTCGGGGTTTGTGAGCACTGTACCCAACTGGGATTCTAAGGTGCCATCGGGTTCTATTGGCTCCATCACTCGTTGCGTTGACCGCTCTGATGGAACCAGTTTCATCTCCACTCGCCCTCACCGTGGTTCCTGAATCAGCTTCCTTCCCTTCCCTTCCCTTCCCTTCCCTTCCCTTCCCTTCCCTTCCCTTCCCTTCCCTTCCCTTCCCTTCCCCTTCCCCTTCCCCTTCCCCTTCCCCTTCCCCTTCCCCTTCCCCTTCCCCTTCCCCTTCCCCTTCCCCTTCCCCTTCCCCTTCCCCTTCCCCTTCCCTTCCCTTCCCTTCCCTTCCCTTCCCTTCCCTTCCCTTCCCTTCCCTTCCCTTCCCTTCCCTTCCCTTCCCTTCCCCTTCCCCTTCCCCTTCCCCTTCCCCTTCCCCTTCCCCTTCCCCTTCCCCTTCCCTTCCCTTCCCTTCCCTTCCCTTCCCTTCCCTTCCCTTCCCTTCCCTTCCCTTCCCTTCCCTCCTCTCCTCTCCTCTCCTCTCCTCTCCTCTCCTCTCCTCTCCTCTCCTCTCCTCTCCTCTCCCATAGCTGAGCTACGACTCCAAAGACACAGCAGGCTGTTCAAACTCATCCTCCCCATCCCCAAAACTCGAGGACAAGGCAGCGGATTTTTTGTCCAGCTCAGAGGCTTCGTGCTTCCCCTCTTCCTTTCCTATTTCCCCTTTTCAGCTCCCCTCTTCCTTTCCTATTTCCCCTCAATCCTATTCGAGGGGTCATTCTCACCTCTCTGTCCCTCCCCTCTGCCATCGCGTCGCTGCTTCTCCCCGTGAGACTCGTGCTCCTTGCTCCCATCCTCTTGGCTGCCATAAGCCTCGCGGGATTTCTCAGGGCCTTTTGGGTTTCTTGGAAGCTTGGAGCGGATGAGATGGGGGGGGGCTCATCGCTTCCCCTCCCTTCTCTTGCAGAGACCCGGAATGGGACCACCAAGGGGTCTACGATCCGCCCCAAGAGAGGCACAGCTGCTGCGACGCCAGCGAATGCCTTTACGAGGGAGGCAGAGAGCAGGCAGAGACAACGGGGTGAGCGGGGGGTCGGGGGGGTCCTCAGCCTCGCCGCAGGATGGCATCCCATTATTCCCATATCCCCTCATTGCCCCCCGTACCCCCATATCCCCCCATATCATCGCATATCCCCCCATATCCCCCACATTCCCCCATATCCCCCCACATCCCCCCACATCCCCCCATCTCCCCCATTATCCCCATATCCCCCTATACCCCCCACATCCCCCCATATCCCCCATATCCTCCCATATCCCCCCATTATCCCCACATCCCCCCATATCCCCCATTATCCCCCCATCCCCCATATCCCCCCATATCCCCCATCCCCCATATCCCCCATTATCCCCATATTCCCCCCACATCCCCCCATTACCCCCACATCCCCCCATATCCCCCATGGCCTCCCATATCCCCCCAAATATCCCCCCACACCGCCCATCCCCCCTCATCCCCCCATATCCCCATAGCCCCCCACATCCCCTCTAGGATCCTATGGGATGCATCCTCGCTCTGCAGGACGGCGGAGCGAGGGCTGAGAGCAGCAGAGATGCGCTGTGCAGGGCGTCCCGTGGCTCGGTCCTCACATCCACCACCTTCCCCAGGTCCTGGCAGCTGATCCTGTGCAGCTCCTGCGCTGCTGAGGGAACCCATCGGCAGTGCTCCCAGCTGCACAACCCAAGAGACATGTGGGAGTGGGAATGCGACGGCTGTGCTGGTCTGGGGACCGGTAAGAAGCATTGCATCAGATCTCAGGATGCTCTGATGCCGGGATGCCGGAGTCCGTCTGTCCCGATGCTCTGACGTCGGGATGCCGGAGTCCGTCTGTCCCATTCCGACTCACGACCTCCCTTTGCAGCCTCCGGCGCCGATGTTGAGCTCGCCGGTCCCAGCCACAGGGCTCTGTGTTCATCCGGCAGCTCCGTGCCCAGCAGCCAGGCGGCATTTTGGGCATCGCAGAGCCACCTGCCCGACAGCGAGCGGCGGACAAACAGCCGGCATTTCGGCGACGATCGGCCTTCCTCTGAGCAGCTGCGAGGACGCAGGCAAACAGCGGCTGCAAACGGGTCCCACGCAGCCACCAGGAGGCCATCGGGGTCCTCCGGGGCATCTCCAGCTGCTGCACGCCGAACACATCGCAGGCAGGGGGGAAGAAGCCGCGCACGGAGCCGATCCCCGCTGCAATCTCGCATCCCGAGTTCCCAGAGCCGGCCGAGAAGGCGGCGTGGCGGCCGGCAAACGCCAGCCCCGGAGGAGCAGGGCGGCAGCAGCAGCAGCAGCTCGCCAACATCTGCCATTCCCGGGTCCGCGATGGCTCGCAGGGCACAGACACGCGGGGGAGCATCCGGGCGGCGAAGGAGCATCCGCACCCAAAGCCCTCCTGCGGGCAGACGCGGGGCTCAGCCACGAAGAAGCAGCAGGATCCGGGGCCAGCAGAGGAGGATGTGCTGGGAATGAAGCTGGTTTCGTGAGCCAAAGCCCCCGCAGCCGTGAGCCAGAGTGGCTTCGGTTGAGGCGGACCGTCATCATCGCCCAGCTTCATCCCCTCTCCGACTTGCAGCCGCATCCAGCCTGGCTTCCCACACCTCCACGGCTGGGGATTGCACAGCATCCTCGGGAAAGCTGTTCCAGCGCGGCCGTGCTGATCTCCAACCCTTTTAATCCCCAAGCCAAAGCTGTTTTACTTCTACAACCACCCCTCCCTCTCCCACCTCCCCGACTCACTCTGGTCCGACGCAATAAAGATCAGAGATCCCCCCCCCTCCCCCCCCTCTTACCCCACAAATCGTTTGTCGGCTTCATCCTTCATTGCTTTTGCTGAGGGGGGCGCAGGTAGGGGACCTGGATGACACGGGGCGTCCCAGTTCCATAGGATCCCAGTTTGGGGCTTCCCAGTTCCATAGGATCCCAGTTTGTGTAGGATCCCAGTTTCGTAAGATCCCAGTTTAAGGTGCTCCCAGTTTAGGGGTGCCCCGGTTCAATTGGGTTCCAGTTTGGGGTGCTCCCAGTTTGGGGATTCCCAGTTCAATAGGGTCCCAGTTTGGGGCCTCCCAGTACCACAGGATCCCAGTTTGTGGGGGTTCCCAGTATGGAGTGATCCCAGTTTGGAGGATCCCAGTCCCATAGGATCCCAGTTTGTGGGGGATCCCAGTACAGAGTGATCCCAGTATGGGGGATCCCAGTTCCATAAGATCCCAGTTTAAGGTGCTTCCAGTTTAGGGGTGCCCCGGTTCAGTTGGGTTCCAGTTTGGGGTGATCCCAGTTTGGGATGGGATCCCAGTATGGGGCTGTCCCAGTTTGGGCTGATCCCAGTCCCATAGGATCCCAGTTTGTGGGGGATCCCAGTTCCATAAGATCCTCAGTTTAAGGTGCTCCCAGTTTAGGGGTGCCCCGGTTCAATTGGGTTCCAGTTTGGGGTGATCCCAGTTTGGGGATTCCCAGTTCAATAGGGTCCCAGTTTGGGGCCTCCCAGTACCACAGGATCCCAGTTTGTGGGGGTTCCCAGTATGGAGTGATCCCAGTTTGGGGTTTCCCAGTCCCATAGGATCCCAGTTTGTGGGGGATCCCAGTTCCATAAGATCCTCAGTTTAAGGTGCTCCCAGTTTAGGGGTGCCCCGGTTCAATTGGGTTCCAGTTTGGGGTGATCCCAGTTTGGGGATTCCCAGTTCAATAGGGTCCCAGTTTGGGGCCTCCCAGTACCACAGGATCCCAGTTTGTGGGGGTTCCCAGTATGGAGTGATCCCAGTTTGGGGTTTCCCGCGGCCCATAGGATCCCAGTTTGTGGGGGATCCCAGTTCCATAAGATCCCAGTTTAAGGTGCTCCCAGTTTAGGGGTGCCCCGGTTCAATTGGGTTCCAGTTTGGGGTGATCCCAGTTTGGGATGGGATCCCAGTATGGGGCTGTCCCAGTTTGGGCTGATCCCAGTCCCATAGGATCCCAGTTTGTGGGGGATCCCAGTTCCATAGGATCCCAGTTTAAGGTGCTCCCAGTTTAGGGGTGCCCCAGTTCAATTGGGTTCCAGTTTAGGGTCATCCCAGATTGGGGATTCCCAGTTCCATAGGATCCTAACTGGGGGCTGTCCCAGTTTGGGGTGATCCCAGTTTGGGGGATCCCAGTCCCATAGGGTTCCAGTTTGAGGCTGTCCCAGTTTGGAGGGGGTCCCAGTATGAGGGATCCCAGTTTGGGGGATCCCAGTCCCATAGGATCCCAGTTTGGGGCTTGAGAGGTGGGCGGGGCTTCGAGAGGAGGGCGGGGCCAGGACCGTTGGGCGGGGCTTGTGGGGAGAGTGGGCGGGGCTTAGAGCGAGGGAGGACGGGCTTAAAGGGGCCGCGTCCCTTTTTCTCTTTCCAACCTGGCAGATGCTGGCCGTCCCTCGGGTTCACTCGCAGCCCCAAGGCGACAACTTGGGCTGGGAGTCCATGCCAGGTTTCTGGTGGCTCGAGTAAAGGTTGCAAGTGTGGCTGCGTGCGTGGCGAGAGGTTTTGTGCACGGGACGGAAGGGATGGGGCATGCTTTGTTTAGTGGAGATGAGATCAGATGGAGGCCAAGCAGAAATTCTGTCGTCCCAGCTTGGTGAGACGCAGAAATTCTGTGGTCCCAGCTCGGTGAGATGCTGGCACTGAGATGCTGTGGACTCTATGCAGAAATCCCTTCTCCAACTCATTTTTCCATCACACAATCAGATCATCCCCTTTCCAATACGCATGATGACGTCACAGAGCCCCATGATGACGTCACGATACAGAAGCACAGAATCACAGAATCGCTAAGGTTGGAAAAGACCTATAAGATCATCCAGTCCAACCATCCACCTATCACCCATGGTTCTCGCTAAACCACATCCCTCAACACAAAATCCAGACGTTCCTTGAACACCTCCAGGGTCGGTGACTCCACCACCTCCCTGGGCAGCCCATCCCAGTGCCTGACCACTCTTTCAGAGAAGTAGTATTTCCTAATATCCAGCCTGAATCTCCCCTGGCGCAGCTTGAAGCCATTCCCCCTAGTCCTATCACCAGTTACACGAGAGAAGAGGCCGACCCCCAGCTCGCTACAACCTCCCCTCAGGTAGTTATAGAGAGCAATGAGGTCTCCCCTGAGCCTCCTCTTCTCCAGACTGAACACTCCCAGCTCCCTCAGCCGCTCCTCATCAGCCCTGTGCTCCAGACCCCTCACAGCTTTGTTGCCCTTCTTTGAACACGCTGCAGGGCCTCGATGTCTTTCTTGCAGTGAGGGGCCCAGAACTGGACACAGCACTCGAGGTGCGGCCTCACCAGAGCTGAGTACAGGGGGACAGTCACTTCCCTGCTCCTGCTGGTCACACTGCTTCTGATACAAGCCAGGATGCCATTGGCCTTCTTGGCCACCCAGGCACACTGCTGGCTCGTGTTCAGCCCAGCGTCAACCAACACCCCCAGCTCCATTTCCTCTACACATCTTCCAGCCACTCCGCCCCAAGCCTGTAGCGTTGCTTGGGGTTGCTGTGGCCAAAGTGCAGGACCCGGCCTTTGGTCTGATTAAACCTCATCCCGTTGGCTTCAGCCCAGCTCTCCAGCCTGTCCAGATCCCTCTGTAGGGCCTCGCTACCCCCAGCATCTGCAGTTCTTCTGGGCATGGAGTCCTGTGCACAGTGCAGAAAATAATGACTGAAGTCAAGATAACTTGCAGAGACACTCCTCCTGCTATACTATAGAAGTTTTTATTTCTCTATGAAAATTGTTCGTTTAGCTCCATATCTTGGGTTTATTTTCATGAGCTTTACCGTACCTTAAGAAGAAGAAGCTTAAGGAGCTCTAAGTTTCCTCTCATTTCCTAATCATATCTCAGCTTCCTGGACATTTTCCTTCTACGAGCAATTTTCATGTCTCATATCTTTATCCTTTATCCTTGATCCTTTATCCTTTATCCTTGATCCTTGATCCTTGATCCTTTATCCTTTATCCTGTCTGCTCTCCGAATGCCCATCCCAACCTCTGTGCATTTAAATTTCTCTTGGAGAAAGCTGCATCATTCATGACTGCAGAAAATGATGGTAATTTCAGCTGATGCTGTCCTTAGGGAGAGGAGAAGCTGATAGCACTTGAGGAGATTGTTCATATAACAGCAGATTGTGAAAGGTACAATTCAGGCTTCTCAGAGATGTGTTCATATTTCACATCTCCTTTCAGAATTCTGCCTCCAACTCATTCTCCTTCCCTAAGAACAGGTATTGGAAAATCCCTGCCTTGTCTCTCCTCCTGCAAAGGGCCCTTGGAAACACCCAGCGGTGCAGTGTAGCTGTGATCCCCCTGCCCCAGGCAGCAGCAGATGTCCCCTGCCCTGCCGGGGGGCTCCTTTCCCCCACGCGTCTCCCTGCAGCGCCCTGTGCAGCTCCCCAGGCAGGCTGAGTGCTGAGTGCTGAGTGCTGAGTGCTGAGTGCTGAGTGCTGAGCCTGGCAGGAGGCAGAGTCATAGCCTGCAGTGAGACTTACCTTGCCAAAGGCTGTGAGCAGTGCTCCTGCAGTGAGCTCAACACCTGCTCACACTGTACACATCCTATAAGCTCTCTGCCCTTTCTCTCCTCTCCTCCTGTCACCTGCAGGCTGTGCTGTGCAGAAGAGCTGCTCCTGGGCACAGCTGTCTCTCTGCAGCGCTGCCCACTTGTAGCAGCTCCCTGTGTCCCAGGAGCCCGGCCCAGCTCAGCAGCAGAGGATGTCATTTTCTCTTCCTCACTGCTCTCCCTGGAGATGCCCTTGGGGCTGCGGGGCTGGCAGCTCCTGATAGACAACGGGGTCATCTCTGCAAAACGTACTTCGAAGTCAGATGAATTAATCACCAGTAGACAGGCTGATTCCAAAAGCCTGGTTCAACAACATAACAGATGGTGTTCGCCTTGCCAAGTTGCAAATGCCCCATCTGGTGTCAAGGTTTTATGACTCTTGGTATCAGTATTCCATATCATAACATCATGTAAAGCACCAGGAACTACAGTTAGGTATTAGAGATAATCCTTCAGTTCTGTGTACTGACTGTTCTGGATACCTGGTTCTCAGAAGAGAAGAAGAACTGCCTTTCCTGAGGACTCTGAGTTCAGAGGGGAAGATAAGCCATGGGAGGAAGTCCCGGGATCTCTCACTTGCTCGCTGCCTGGCAGTGTGTGGCTGCGCGCCCCAGCCGTGCGCCTTCAGTTCAAAGTAAGGCTTTTGGTTTCAGACACTCGCTCTCTCATTATATTTGATTTATTACCCTAAATTCCAATTTTATTTTATAACATTGTGTTTCCATACATTCCAATACCATGTTTAGTAAAAATAAGTTTCCTCCTTAGATCTTTGCTGCTGTTTTTTATTATTTTTATTATTATATCTTTATATACTAGTATATTAATTATATTATATTATATTATATTATATTATATTATATTATATTATATTATATTATATTTTATTTTATTTTATTTTATTTTATTTTATTTTATTTTATTTCTTTATTTTTTGGCCAGTGGGACTGCCAAGCCTTCTGCCCTCTGTCACAGACACACACTGCTCCAGATAACTCCGTAACAAGACAACACACTCAGTCATATGCTCTGCTTTTAGGACGGGCGTGTGGAGCCAAATGTGGGACCTGATGATCACTATGGGTCCTTTCCATTGCGGGTTGTCCCAGGATTCTGTGACAGTGGGTACAAGCACGGTGATGTTGGATCACTGTGCTGTCACAGTGGGTAGGAGTTCAGTGACAGCACAGTCACGGTGTTGTCTCGGTAGTGTGGAGAGCAGTGATGTCAGAATTACTGAGTTGTGGCAGAGGTCAGTATTGCAGTGATGTCAGAGTCACTGTGCTGGAAAGGGGAGACAAGCTCAGTGATTTCAGCTCCACTGTGTCGTCACAGCTGATATGAGCACAGTGGTGTTGCAGTCAGACAGGAGCTCTGCATGTGGGTGAGCATCAAACACGGCATCCCCAGAACCAAATGCTACCAGTGAGGAAATGGTGCCTCCACCTTGGGCCTGAGAGATCTGGAATTCAAAGTTTCATTGTGACTGACTGCTTGTTCAGACTGGGCCCTTCTCACATCCCACATCCTGGGATGAGACACACTGCCCACATGGGACTTGGGCCTCACGGCATCCTTGCACCCCATGCAGTGTCTGGCAGCTGCTGTCCCACAGTCTTTCATTTGACATCAGACAAACCTCCATCCCACTGCCCCAGGAAGGGCCCTGAGCCAGCAGGAGGGACACGATCTCCCTGCCAAGGCTCTGGGGATCAGGGCTCGGCCTTTCTGCTTCACAAGACAAAGGAGGCTTTGCTCAGCATCACAGCCACCATCCCAGTGCCTTGGTCTGCCTGCAATCATGGCTTCCAATTATCTGCTCTAACAAGTCCCTGGGGAAGCCTGCTTGATAATGGCCCTCTGTGGGGCCCATTAATACTCCAAGAAACTTCACTGTTCCTTCTGACTTTGTCTTCTTGAGCACTTCATGCAATCTTCTCTGTGCACTGGAGGTTGATGGACTCAGCAGCAAATGCCCCGTGGGACCCATTACAACCTGCAGAGCCCTCCTGTGCCTTGTGCCTTCCTGTCATCTTCTTGTTCAGAACTTGTACAGCAAACTGGAGAGCTATCTGGAGTGAGCAAAAAATTGGAAGAGAATGAATGGCATTTATGTAGAGAATTTAATTATTTATTTATTGATGGGTTTAAATAAGAAGTTGAAGCAACACCTCCCAATTGGTTTAAACAAGAATTTATAGTAGCACTTAGCAACTGATATTGATCCAGGATGTCCCCTAATGAGCTTTGCCCTGTTACAGTGTGGACAAACGTCCTCCTCAACTTCCCACCCCATTTTTGCTGACATTGGCCCCATGAAACTTGCATCACTTTTCCTCACATCACTCTTCTCCTCTGCAGTCACCCGCTCAGTGCTAAACCTCCTTTGCACCAACTCTCACTGGCTTTCCTCAGTGAGTAAAGATCCAGCTGCACATGGACAATGAAAGATTTCTCTTTTTTTTTTTTTTTTTTTTTGCCAGCAAACAGAAGGAAACATGATGCAATTGAATGAACGCTAAAACAAAATGATCAATTGCATGCCTTGTCCAAACTGCATCTAATGAGGTTTGCCTTTCACAGGGAATAGCTGTACAAGAAATGAGCCAGACAGAAATAGGAAGGGTAGATATAATCACAGATAAGGAGTTGAGAAAAGAGGCCATCAGGCTTTGGAGAGATGTTGCAAGTTCCAATAGTCTTCCTGAAGGTGATAGGTCAGCCAGACACCAACTTTGGGTGGTATATGAGTGAAGAACGAGCAAGGAATGGGGAAATCTGGAGAGCAGTGGGAAGAGCATGTGTCCAGATGGCCTGCTGAAAACACGCCCTGAACCATGGTCATTGATTTAGGAGAGCTGGAGACACCTGCAGGATGAGGGACGTCAAATACGCAGCAGGGTAGAGCAGTGGTGGATGCTGGGCATTGGTCACAGGGCATTGGCACTGGCACCACTGTCTGTGTCCCTGTACCTGAAGGCATCTGTGTCCTGCTAACACAGTTCTGGAAAATACTGTCCTTTTAGCAAAAACAAACAAACAAACAAATAAGTAAAAGACACAATATCTCATCAAATGTGAGCATTTTCAGCTTAAAAAGAGAGAGGACACATGAGAATATTTGATGTTCAGAAGTGTTAACACATTTATATCAGCTGCCACTCGCAGGCATTTCCTTGTGCTGGGGATCTGAAATGTGGAGGCACTACTCTGCTTTACGCCTTCCCTCCATCTTCTAGCCATTGCCTTGTTCAAATAAAAAAGTTGGAGACTGACTTCTTACATCATTTCTGAGTAATAAGACAAGGATGAATGATAATAAACAAAAAAGAGATTTACATTAGATATTTAGAAGGAATTTCTAACATTCTATAGATCATGATGTGAGGCATGGAACTGGAACAGAACAGGCAGCCCAGAGAAGATGGGGCTGCCCCATTCCTGGAGATGTTTGAGATGTCAAGGGCCCAGGGAATCCAGATTCACTGTGTGGCAGCCCTGCTCACAGCAAGGGAGATCGAACTGGATGGCCTTTAAGGTCCTTCCAACCCAAACCATTCCAAAATCCTATGATTCCTGTCAGCCTCTTGCAACACTTGCAACCTAAGCAAAGCTTAGGAATTCCCTGATCACCTCTACTTTCAACAACAGCACATCTGCCTTGCCATAAATGCAAGAGTCTGTTGTCATTTAGGATGAACAAGAAGAGCCCTATTCCCTCTCTGGCCCTCAGCTGATGCTCAGGAAGGAGGTGTCAGTCTCAGGGATTTCCCACACACTTTACAAGCACTAGCACACATCCAGGAGCACCCCAGGCACCTTGGTCATCACCCAGGGTCTGTGTGTGAGCAACTGACTCCCTGCTGCTGAAGTACCAAGGACTCAGAGCAGGAGCTCACATGCAGGCAACTCCTTGTGCACATCTGAACTGAACCAGAGGAATCCCTGAAACTCTTGTGGGTCTGTGGGGAGCAGAATCCCATTCCAGCCGCAAGGTTTCCATCTAGGGATGAGATGCCAGCACTGCCACAGCTGGATCACTGCCCTGCCCAGGAGAAGTACACCCCACCCTGTCCCTGTCTGTGTGCCCACTTTATTACAGCAAACACTCTCAGGTAGGGCTAACCAAATGGATGCAATTAGTCAGTGTCCACTGGACATTTGGTGGTTAATTCAGCAGATTTCAAAGTACAACCATGATGTTGTTGTCTTTCAGGAGCTGTTGGCCATGGAGACCCAGGCTCTTCTCCGGGGAAATCACTGGGGAAGAAAAAATCCCATCCTCTGCTGCTGAGTTGGGCCAGGCTCCTGGGACACAGGGAACTCCTACAAGTGGGCAGTGCTGCAGAGAGACAGCTGTGCCCAGGAGCAGCTCTTCTGCACAGCACAGCAGGGCTGGGGACATGATCTGCAGCTGACATGAGGATAGAAGAGAGAGGAAAGAGAGTTACAGGCTGTGTGGAGTGTGAGCAGGCTGTGAGCTCACTGAAGGAACACTGCTCACAGCCATAGATACGGTAAGTCTCTGGCTGCAGGCAGTGCTGCTGCTTTTACTGGAGGGATCACTAAATCTGGGACATCCCAGTGCAGATCAGGATGCAGAGTCTGTGTTTCTTTATTATGAAGAAGACTTGTTCCATATGAGGGCTTCCCCCCTCAGGGCAGGAGCCTTCTGCCGCCACAGCTGCTGCCTGGGGCAGGGGGCTCACAGATTCACTGCACGCCAGAATGTTTCTAAGGGCACTGTGCACGAGGAGAGACAAGGCAGGGGAAGGGAAAGGACTGGAGGCAGAAATCTAGACGGGGCTGTTCACTTGGAACACATCTCTGAGACTCCTGATTCATACTATTCTCACTCACTCTGTGAACAGTCACACAGAACGTGCTTTCAGCCTCTCCTTTCTTGAAGGATAGAAGAAAATTACAATACTGTTGCTTTCTCCAGACATGAATAATGAAATTAACCTGCAGTCGGGCAGCTTTTTCTAACAAAAATGTAATGGCACATCGGTTGGGACTGGGTGCTTTAAAAGCAGTTGGGTTAAAGACAGGGAAAGAGATGAAAATATCCAGGGAGATGGGATAAGATTAAAAAATGAGAAAAATATATAAGCTGCATAATCGTCTTCTGCTTATGGAATGCTAAAATTCATGAAATTAAATTGAAGTTATGGAGCTAAATGAACATTGTGTGGAGTGAAAGAATAAAAATTGAATTATAGCAGAAGGAGTGCCACTGAGAATGGTCTTGTCATTATCTTCTGCACTCTGCACAGGACTCCAGGCCCAGGACCTGCAGATGCCCAACAGCAGCTCCATCAGCGAGTTCCTCCTGCTGGCGTTGGCAGACACGCGGCAGCTGCAGCTCCTGCACTTCTGGCTCTTGCTGGCCATCTACCTGGCTGCCCTCCTGGGCAACGGCCTCATCAGCACAGCCGTAGCCTGCCACCACCGCCTGCACACCCCCATGCACTTCTTCCTCCTCAACCTCGCCCTCCTCGACCTGGGCTGCATCTCCACCACTCTGCCCAAAGCCATGGCCAATGCCCTCTGGGACACCAGGCACATCTCCTATGCTGGATGTGCTGCACAGGTCTTCTTTCTGCTGTTCTTCTTTGGTGCGGAGTATTCTCTTCTCACCATCATGTCCTATGACCGCTACGTTGCCATCTGCAAGCCCCTGCACTACGGGACCTTGATGGACAGCAGAGCTTGTGCCAGCATGGCAGCAGCTGCCTGGGGCACTGGGCTTCTTTATGCTCTGCTGCACACTGCTAATACATTTTCAATACCATTCTGCCAAGGCAATGCTGTGGATCAGTTTTTCTGTGAAATCGACCAACTTCTTAAGCTCTCCTGCTCAGAATCAGACTACTGCAGGGAAACTGGGATTATTTATTTTAGTCTTTGTTTAATCTTTGGGTGCTTTGTATTCATAGTGCTGTCCTATGTGCAGATCTTCAGGGCCGTGCTGAGGATGCCCTCTGAGCAGGGACGGCACAAAGCCTTCTCCACATGCCTTCCTCACCTGGCCGTGGTCTTCCTCTTTGTCAGCACTGCCATGTTTGCCTACCTGAAGCGCCCCTCCATCTCTTCTCCATCCCTGGACCTAATGGTGTCATTTTTGTACTCAGTGGTGCCTCCTGCAGTGAACCCCCTCATCTATGGCATGAGAAACCAGGAGCTCAAGACTGCTGTGAACAATATGTACTTTTTCAGCATCCACAAGATGCATGCCAGCCTAAGAGGAGTCTCAAGGTAATTCAGAAATTGTTAGGAAAATCTCTTGTTATGATGTTTGTTATTATTATTATTTTCACAGACACGACTTCATTTTAAAAACTGTTATTCTTGGAATGCTACGTTTTTGAAGTGTTTTGACACACTCATCTCATGCACCTGTAGAACCAGGCGCTCTGTTGATAAATACAATAAGGAAGCCAGCAGATATTCATTTGTCTGTGTTCCCATGTATTACCATCTCTGAAACTGGAGGAGCAATTCATGTAAGCAGGAGTAGTGCAGGGTCCAGGAACCCACCTGCAACATAGATCAACAGCTTCGGTGTCCATGGGGCTGCCTCTCACTGCCCAGTGGTTCCATCCTCTCATCTGTGTTTGAGATGGGGCTGCAGATTCCCAGGTCCAATGGCCACAGACAGCAGCACGACGTGGTCTTTGCAGTGCTGCTCTCTTCTCACTTCCATACTCCCCTTCCTCTCTATGCCCTTGGGGACACAGGTGGACCAGGAAGGTGGCTCTGGACATTTGCCACCCTCAGCCTCTCACATCAGCCATTTCCAGCTCTGACTGCATGTCTTTATGGCACAGCTTTTTCCTGAAGCCATCTCCATGCTCCTGGTGGTAGAGCAGGGCTTTCTGCAGACCCCTGTGTGGGACACGGCTGGGGCAGCACTGGGTCTGTAAAGCAGGACTGCTGAGAAGTGCGGTGCACTGAGGGCTGAGGAACTCTTCCCCACCCCAAGCACACCTGTCCTGTGCAGTGCAGGCACGGCAGGGCCACGGCTGGGACAGTGCAGTGGTAGGGCACAGATGGGAAACCCAGCATGGCCATCAGGAGGTGGAAGCAGGTGGTCTTGGTGCACAAGGAGCCAGGCAGGAGGCTGCGGTGTGCCCTGGCAGAGCAGCCAGGAAAGGCTGAGGGCACATCACTGCAGCCTGTGAGAGCCTATAAGGAGAGCATAGAGAATATAGAGCCACGCTCTCTGCTGTCATGCACAGTGGGAGGATGAAAGTGTTGGGTGAAATTGGGGACATCCCACCTGAAGATAAGGAAAAGATTTTTCACTCAATTCAAGGCTCATCTTGAGCAAGGTAGCTACTCTCTTGTCCCTGCTGGGATGAGTGCTTATGGGATGTGCTTCCTGTCCCAAGTTGGCTCCTGCTGGACAAGCAGCCTCCTGAGACAAGTCCACACCATCAGCATCACAACTCGTGCCTCCCATGCTCTGCTTGCTAAGAACCATAGAATCACCAAGGTTGGAACCTCTACTGTCATCTCCATCACTTTCACTCCAGAGCTGGGGTGGGATATGTTGCTGTAAGGCCTTGAGGTGTTCATGCATAACACTTGAGACAAAGTCTGATGAAATCGAACCCTGCGTTTCGAAATAATGCAGGAAGAAAAGATGATGTAAAGCAGCAGCTTTACAGCTGAGAAGTCTGTGTTGGTTTAACAAGCGTGGGCTTCTGCACAGCCAGGAAAATGATCTACTACTGCCGAGATGCTTTTGCTGTTTTGTGCTGTCACTGGCAGAGGTCTTGCAAAGTCAGTCTGCAGTCATTCCCATAGGACTTCACTATCTTGATGCAGGGCAGAGGCTTTTATTCCAGAGTTATCTGCAATGGGCATCACAGAAGAAAGGCAGTTCCTGCACCAGCCATTGTATGTTTCTTCATACAAGGCCACAACTCATGGTCCTGTACCGTGCTCAGTGTGATTTGTCTTCACTCTTGGATGCTGTTTAATTCTCCTCCAGTGTTTTGAGTCACAGTTGAATGCTTATTCCCTTTTGCCTCTACAGCTCAATAAATCTTATTTTTCCCTTGCTCTGCAGATCAGCCTGATGAGTCTTTTGACTTTATTTGCTGTAATTTCTTTAGTTGGATGGAATATTATACTCAAGTGAGATGAGCTGATGTGTTCCATCCCAGCCACTTGAAGCGACCTGCTCTTGACTCTTTTAGCCTATGTTTGCAACAGATGACCCAAGGTTATCAGTGCTCTCACACAACCTTCTTAGTGCACGGTCAAATATAGGCAAGACCACACGGGTGGAACCAAGTGGGCACCACCTGCAGGCTGCCCTGCTCCAAGGAGCTGCTGAGGCTGTCCTGGGATCAAGGAATCTGAGCATCCCAGCACTGCCATGAAGGCCACACGAGACAAGCAGCCCAGTAAGGCACTACTCTGACTTCTCCATGTGCAGTGCTATTCTGGTCAGGGTCACTGCTCTGGATGTCCTTGAACAAGGCTTAATTGTTCAGGCTTTGACTGCCTCCAGGAATGTGGCATACATAACTTCTTAGGGCAGTCAATTCCACCGACTCCAAGTAAAAACTGTCTTCCTAACATCTAATCTAAATCTCCCATCATTAGCTTGAAGCAATTCCGCTTTGTCCTATTCCTATCTGTACAGAGGGGTTGTTAAGCACTGGAATGGGCTACCCAGGAAGGTGGCTGAGTCACCAACTCTGGATGTGTTTAAAGACTATTTGAATGTGGTGCTCAGGAATAAGAGTTAGCAGAGGGTTGTTAGGGTAGTATGGTTAGGTCGTGGTTGGACTCGATGATCTTGAAGGTCTTTTCCAGCCTGAGCAATTCTATGATCTATGGCCTATCAGACCATCTCATTCCTAACCCTAGAGTTAGTCATCTCATCTTCATGTGGAAACCCAGGGGCTGAAATGGGATTAAGTTCCTCATAAAACCATGGGAGCTGGGAGTCCTCTTGTTTGTGTTCAGATGTTTATAACGAGGTGTCTGCGTGTGAGCCCCTCATCTGAATGCTTGGTTTCTATGCAGTGGGGTCCTCATTGTTCAAGCACACACTGGCTGATGACCAAGGTGCCTGGGGTGCTCCTGGATGTGTGCTGGTGCTTGTAAACTGTGTGGGGAATCTCTGAGATAGACATCTCCTTCCTGAACATCAGCTGAGGGCCAGAGAGGGAACAGAGGATGTCCAAGAATACCTAAATGACAACAGACCCCAATGGGTCTGTTAGGGCACCCAAGTGTGTCTTTTTCACCCGTCTCCATGGCACGTGCAGAGATACTCAGCTGGCTAAATGGATGAGCTCACAAAAGAAGAGGCAGATCCTTTCCTGTTCTCCATCTACAGCATATTCTGGAGCTCAAGGCACTACAAAGCTAACATATTTCTTTATTCTTCAGCTAAAGAAACATCAGTTTACTCAGGGCTCACATGTGAATAACATCAGAAGCAGCCTAGTGTCACGCCAGTTCCCTGGGTTGCCCAGCACGCTCACATAGAATCATAGAATCACAGGTTTGGAAAGGACCTACAGGACCATCTAGTCCAACTGTGCTCCCATCACCATTACTACCACCAGCACTAAAACAGATCTCGCAGCTCCTCATCCAGACGCCTCTTGAACACTGCCAGGGACGGCAACTCCACCACCTCCCTGTGCAGCCATTCCAGTGCCTGACCACTCTCTGAGAGAAAAAGATCTTCCTTATGTCTAATCTAAACCTCTGGCACAATTTGCGGCCATTTCCTTGTGTCCCGTTTGATGCCTGGGAGAAGAGGACAAACCCCTCCTCATCACAACCTGCCTCCAGCAAGCTGTAGAGTGCAATGAGGTCTCCCCTGAGCCTCCTCATCTCCTGACTAAACAATCCCAGCTCTCTCATCCGCTCCTCTTAAGACTTGTGCTCCAGACCAAGTTTTGTTGCCCTTCTCTGGACACGTTTCAGGGTCTTTCTTGTAGTGAGGGGCCGCACTCATTGGGTGGCCTCACCAGAGCTGAATACAGGGGGATGATTACCTCCCTGCACCTGTCAGCCACACTATTTCTGATGCAGGCCAGGATGCCGCTGGCCCTCTTGGCCAGCTGGGCACACTGCTGGCTCATGTTCAGCCGAGCATCAACCAACACCCCCAGGTCCCTTTCCTCTTCACAGTCATCCAGCCACTGAGCCCCAGGCCTGTAGCGCTGCATGGGGTTGTTGTGGCCAAAGTGGAGGACCAGAAAGGACCTCTGCATGTGGGTTAGCATCGCACGTGGCATCCTCAGAGCAAAACTTCCCAATGAGGAAATGGTGCCTCTACCTAGGGCCTGAGAGACCTGACGTTCTAAGTTATGTTGTGATTGACTGCTTGTTTAGACTGGGCCCTTCTCACATCCCACATCCTGGGATGAGACACACCGCCCACAAGGGACTTGGGCCTCACAACATCCTTGCACCCCATGCAGAGTCTGGCAGCTGCTGTCCCCTTCTCTTTCATTTGACATCAGACAAACCTCCATCCCACTGCCCCAGGAAGGGCCCTGAGCCAGCACGAGGGACACGATCTCCCTGCCAAGGCTCTGGGGATCAGGCCTTGGCCTTTCTGCTTCACAAGACAAAGGAGGCTTTGCTCAGCATCACAGCCACCATCCCAGTGCCTTGGTCTGCCTGCAATCATGGCTTCCCATTATCTGCTCTAACAAGTCCCTGGGGAAGCTTGCTTGTGAATGGTCCTCAGTGGGGCCCATTAATACTCCAAGAAACTTCACTGTTCCTTCTGACTTTGTCTTCTTGAGCACTTCATGCAATCTTCTCTCTGCACTGGAGGTTGACGGATGCATACTCCTGGGGCCCATTACAACCTGAAGAGCCCTCCTGTGCCTTGTGCCTTTCCATCATCTTCTTCAGGTGTTCAGAACTTATACAGCAAACTGGAGAGCTATCTGGCGAGACCAAAAAGAGGTAGAGAATGACAGGCATTTAAGAATTCTATTTATTTATTTTATCTATTCTATGTTATTAATTTATTTATAGTTAGGTTTAAACTAGAATCTAAACCAGCACTTTGGAATTGATATTGACCCAGGATGTCCCCTAATGACCTTTGCTCTGTCAGTGTGTGCACAAATGTTTTCCTCAACTTCCCCCCCCCAATTTCTACTCACATGGGAAGTGCACCATTTGCATCCCTTTTCCTCCCACATAGAATGATGTCATTCTATGACAAGGTGACCCGCTTAGTGGATGAAAGTAAGGCTGCTGATGTGGTCTACCTGGACTTCAGGAAAGCCTTTGACACTGTCCCCCACAGCATTCCCATGGAGAAGCTGGCTGCCCACTGTTTGCATGGGCGCACGCTCTGCTGGTGAAACAATGGCTGGATGGCCAGGCCCAAAGAGTTGTGGTCAGTGGACAGTCGGCTGAATGTGAGCCAGCAGTGTGCCCGGGTGGCCAAGAAAGCCAATGGCATCCTGGCTTGGATCAGGAATGCAGTGGTGAGCAGGACCAGGGAAGTGATCCTGCCCCTGTACTCGGCACTGGGGAGGCCTCATCTCCAGTGCTGTGTTCAGCTGTGGGCACCTCAGTACAGAAAGGACATGGAGGTGCTGGAGCAGGTCCAAAGAAGGGCAACAAGGCTGGGGAAGGGCTTGGAGAATATGGCCTACGAGGAGAGACTGAAGGAACTGGGGCTGTTCAGTCTGGGGAAAAGGAGGCTGAGGGCAGGAAATATGGGGGTTGAAAGGGAGCCCAGTGGGGGACATGGGGTGCTGCTGGGGACTGTGGGGCTCTGTGAGGTACCAGGCAGACTTTGGGGGAGGTGTACTGGGTCTGAGAAAGTCCTTGAGGAGATCTGGGGCTCTGTGGGGTGCTATGGGGGATATAGGGACATGGGTGGATATGAAAACACAGCCTGCGGGAGCAGAATGCTGCTCTCAAGTAGGCAGGATGTTGGCTGCAGGTGGGACACTGGGGTATGGGGTTGTATGGGGACACGGGGAACGGGGGGATGTGGGGAGCATTTTTGGGTAAAAAGGGGGGATGTGGGGCAGTGTTGGAGCGCATTTCTTTCTTTGTGGGACTGGACTGGGGGTCCCTGTGACCCCAAGGTGGGGCCCTGAGCCATAACCCCCACATGACCCTGTGACTCCTTGACCCTACCTGCCCCCATCACACTGCAACCCCATGCCACGTGTCCCCAGAACTCTGGAATCCCTGCCCCCACCTCACCCCCACCATATAACCCTATCTGGCCCATAACTCCATGTGACCCAAACTTGACTCTACCATCCCATCTGACTCCATCCCTGTGATCCAGAACCCCATCTGACCCCACCTAACTCTGTGCCACCCCATAACTCCAGATAAACCTACAGTTCTTTGACCCTGCACAACCCCTATGTGACCCACGACCCCATGTCCTCACCCCATGTGGCCACAGAACCAGCTGTGTATGAGGAAAAGGCATCTCCTCCTTCCTCGGGGTGGGGCTCCCCAGAGCTGCCCTAAAGAAGACACGGGGTGGGCTGCAGCCGTACGTCACAGTATGGAGAGCTGGGAACTGGACAAAGGGGCCACAAGAAGGACAGGAATGCTTCTGGACGGAAATACCTGCACAAGGGTTGGTGGGTTGGTAGCTTCTGTTCCTCTAAGTGGACGAGAACAGAACAAACTGATCCCACTGAGACTGGGGAAGGGACTGGAGCTGCAATGCTGCATGGCAATGACGGAGACTTGAACCAGGAATGGAGCTGGGATGGACTGAAGCAAATCAACTCCTTCACAAGACAGCGGGAGAAGAAATCCAAGTCAGCTGCAGAACAAACAGCAGAACTCCTTACAAAAAAGGTATCCCAGATTGGGGCTGTTGGAGCAGGAGTGGACAAAGAACTCTGATGGCAGCGCAGCATGAGGAGGAAGGAATGCGTGGTGGTGCAAAAGGAGAAGGATGGAGAATATCAGCAGTGGGATTCCCCCTTTTGCACGGTCACCCACCACTATGGGACTCTGCAACAAGAAGCTGCACCCTGCCGTGGTCAGCATGGCTCTGTGTGTCACCTGTGTGCTGCTGGAAATCATCTGAGCACTAAGACATGAGCTTTGCTGCTGCACCAAGAACTGTGCCTAATGGAACATCAGATGAGAACATTTCTTGCACATCCCAAAGGCACTTGGCAGGATCTGCTGGGATGTGGGTAAGTCGTACAGGGTTGTGGGGCAGTTAAAGGACACCTATGGGAGGGCTATAGGGGCACTCTGGGGCAGCTATGGGGCAGAACCACACCTAGGAGCTGCCTTTACCCAACACACCGCTGTGGTGGAACTGCTGCTGGCCACGGGCCGTGGGCAGTGATGGGGCTGTTCTGGGGCTGCTGTAGGATGGCTCTGGGGCTGCTATGGGGCAGCTATGGGACGCACCCACAGCTCAGTGGGGCTGATGTTCCCTCACATGCAGCTGGTGGTGAATCTGCTCTGATTATGGGACCTCCCTCATAGCCCCCCATTGCCCTTTTGACCCCCATCTTGCCCCCCAAGATGTGGGCAAGATGAGGGTCAGGAGCAGATAGAGACTGCTGTTCTCCAGCAGCCCCACAGACACCCTACAGTACCCCCTGAACAACCCAAGAACTGACCCATCACTGTCCACAGCCTCATATGGGCTGATGGTGCTCACAGGGCTATGGGTCATGTAGAGCCTTGGGGTCACACAGAGTTCTATGGGGTTATGGGGTCATGTGGGGTTATGGATCAGGGCTCCACCTTTGGGCCACAGGGAACCCCAATCCCCTCTCTGGAAGAAATCAATACATGCACTCCGACATGGCCCCACATCCCCCATTCTGACCCCAAACCCATCCCCACATGCCCCCAGACCCGCTACGTCCCCATGCCACCCCATGTCCCCGTGCCCACAAGTCCCACCTTTACCTCACACGCTGCCTTCTGCTGTGCAGCACTCTGCTCCTGCAGCCTGTGGCCCAGATCCCCATATCCTCCCATGTTCCTGTGCCCCCATATCTCCAATGCCCCACACGTCACTTTTACCCACATCTGTACCCTACTCCTTCTTCCACTCCAAATTCCTCTCCTGCAGCAGCCCTGACCCATTATTGTGCAATTGTATGGGATCTGGTGGGGACATGGAGTGAAGGGGGCCCCAGGTGGGCTACGGGATTCCTGGAATGGTGACCTGGATCCGGTCAGGGACTGTGGGGGTCTGTGAGATCCCAGGGGGGTCCTGGAGGTGGTAAGGGAGGACAGAGGGAGGAAATAAGGGGGCTCAGTGGGAGTCCAATAAGGGACATGGAGTGCTGCTGGGGACTGTGGAGGTCTGGGATGTTTCCAGCCAGCTATGGGGGAGGAGTACCAGGTCTGAGGAGGACCTGAAGGGGCTATGGGGCTCTGTGGGGGGCTGTGGGGTGCCTACAGGGATCTTGCCGGGGAAATACTGAGGGGGTTATTGGCGCGCTGAGGGAATTATGGGTGGGCTGTCATGGGAAAGGAAAGGGCAAGCTTGGGGAAAACAAGGGGCAGCCAGGGGGATGGAAGGGAAACCTACAGGAATGCAAGGGGAAGTCAGGCTGAGGCAAGGGGACAGCTAGGGGAAGAACAGAGGAACGTCCCAGGAACTGAGTTCTTCTTTCAAATCCACATCTTCTGCTTCCCAACTTAGCTGCAAAGCTGCCAGAGGAGCTGCAGTATCGCTGCCCGCCTCCTGCCTGTGTCAGAAAGAGCTGCACGTTAGCGGGTGCAACTGCCATTCAAAAGCCAGCTCCATAATTGCAGTCACAAAACCATCACCTTCAGTATCTGGTACAGGCAGACAACCATGCCCTTGCACGGGAACCATTCCTACAGAGCAAGGGAAGTCTTTCACTGCCTTAAGATGTGAGTAACACGGAGGAAGGGCCCCAAAGCCTTCAGAACATGCTATCAAGCCATCGACTGTGGAAGCTAAACACACCTTCTAGTTCAAGAATAAGCAAGACAAACCAGTGCACCTTGCTGCTGGAGAGGGCTGCGCTGCATCTCCTGCTGCCATCCTCGGGCTGTCATCACGCCGCCCATCCACAGCGCACTTTGAAGGGCCGCAGCCTTGCAAGAAAGAACAGAGAGCAGAGAGCTCTGCCTTGCATTTCCTGGGAGAACACAGAGATGAGCCGCACAGCCCTTGCTCTCACAACACACACCTCTTCTCTTACCAGCTTCTTTCATGCCTGCACAATGCTGTTCAAACCCCTCCTCCATCTCTCCCTTCACAACGCAATGCGCAGCCTCTCCCCAGTGATGAGCTGTGGGTTGTTTAATGCCTGTGCCATCATCAGGACCTGCAGAACAAACCTTGCAGTTAACAGGTTGGATTAGATAACAGCTCTGTCTAGCAAAATTCACCATCTTAAACACTTCCAATAAGACACTTCTTCAAACTGGCTGGAAGGGGAGCAAAGACACACGGAGGTCTGACATCTTTGAACAAAAGCAGGGCCACAAACACTGAGAAATACAAACACGGGGCCATTCTGCATGCACATAGATCAAATGGCATTACACACCAACACCGCTTCACCTCCTCCGCACCAACAGGCTCTGCAGTGCCCCAACGTCTGTCAGTGGCAGTCTGTGAGGAACGGCCCTGCAGAACACGCAGAGTCACGCAGGCTCTCCTCCTCCTGCTCCTCCAGGCGCCGCGTTCCTTCCTCTGGCACACAGAGCTCAGCTGCTGCTGCTGCAGGCAGTGCTTCCCGTGTCTGCCCAGCCTAAAGCCACCAGACAACATCAGCAAATGCCTGGTGCTCAGGCACAAGCAGAAGTGCTGGTGGAAAATCACCGCACAGCACAGACCGAATCGCTGGTACCTTGCAGTGAGGAAAGGCTGAGATGCACAACGTCCTCACCTGCTTGCTGGTTGCAAGTGAGTTTCAGCAGCAGCTCCACACGTGATTAAGTCCTCCAAAAACATTCCTCTTTCTTCCTGATCAGGAGACTGGATACTGAAACTTTCTCCAAAGTCCTTATTAAACAATACCTGCATCTAAAGCACAAGAAGAAAACACGTTTCAGATTTAAGACCACAAAACAATCATATTCCATTCCAATACAACTTCAGTTCTGATTTAAGTTTCATGACCAGCACTTCACCCATCTGCTACGGAAGGGGAAAAAGGAGGGGGCAAAGGTAGTGGGGGCAAAGGTAGGGAGAGCCTTTTAGCCCCACATCCCCTTATAGCCCACCCTACAGCCCTATATCACCCTATGGCCCCACACAGACCCTTAGAAATCCATATCCCCCATATACCTCCTATAGCCCCATTCTCCCTATACCCACCAACAGCCTCCCACTGCCACCCTATAGACCCCCACAACCCCAATCACAACCCCTTATAGCACAACATCCCTCTCTATAGCCCCCTGCCTCCTATCACCCCAAACCCTCCCACAGCCCACCACATATCCCCTATAACACCCCTTATAACTCTATATCCCCCTATAACACCCCTTATAACTCTATATCCCCCTATAACACCCCTCCTATTGCCCCATATCTCCCTATATCCCACCACAACCTCCTGTAGCTCCCCAATAGAATTGTATAGCTCCTTACAGCCGCATTTCGCCCCCCCCAGATCCCAACAGCCCTCTATAGAGCCCCTGTAGCCCTAAGACCCTCCCTACAGCCCCCCCACCCCTTATAGCCACCCACAGCCCCACATCGGCCCTATACCCTTCCACAGCCCCCCACAGTCCCCTACATCACCCCCACAGCCCCCTCTTGTTCCATATCCTCTTATACCCCTTCTATAGTCCCCCACAGCTTTCCATACCCCCATACCCCCCAGAGCCCCCGACAGCCCCCATCATCCCCTACATTCCACTCAGAACTTCCTGTTTCCTCACAGCTCCCGATATCCCCCCATATCCACCCCTACAGACCCGCCACAGCCCCCAATATCCCCACATTACTCCATGCCCCCCTGTAACCCCACAGTACCCCACATCCCACAACATCCCCCAATACCCCCCAACATCCCCACAGCCCCTAAACTCCCACATCCCTCCGGATCTCCTCCACCGCCCCCTGCACCCACAGCCCACCTCAGCCCCGGGGGGCACCGCGAGCAGCGCTGCCGAGGGCTCCTCTCCCCGGCCCCGGCCCGGAGCCGTTCTCCCGCGCACCTCCGGCGCCGCTGTCCTCAGCACCGCTCCCGTCGTGCCGCGGTTCCGTCTCGGTGCTGCCCGGACAGCTCCGGCGCGCAGCGGCTGTGGGACCGGCACCGTCCGAGGGGAGAGCCGGCTGCCGACGGCCGTTCCCGCGCGCTGCGCCTCAGCCAATCGGAGCCGGCGGCGCTGCAACTGACCAATGAGAGGCACGAAAGAGCCGGAACTGCCTCTAACTAGTGAGGGGCGGGGGCGGGACACAGCTGCCGCTGACCAATGAGATGCTGTGACAAGCCGGAACTTCCCCTGACCAATGAGAGCCCAGGGGCGGGACGGAGCTGCCGCTGACCAATGAGATGCTGCGACAAGCCGGAACTGCCCTGGACCAATGCGAGGCAGGGGGCGGGACAGAGCTACGGTGGGGGCGGGGCTCGGAGTGTTCCCTATTGCTATGGGGGACAGGATGTGGGATTGGGATTGGGATCGGGATTTGGGATGAGGGATTGGGATTGACAGGTGTGCGATGGGGTTGGGATGAGGGATGGGGAATGAGATTTGGAATTGGGATTGGGATGTGGGGTATAGGGTGTGGGGTTGGGATGTGGGATATAGGATGTGGGATCTAGGATATGGGATTGGGATGTTGACAGTGAGATTGGGATGTGGGGTGCGGGAATATGGATATGGGATGGATACGGGATGGAATATCGGGAAATGGGATATATATGGGCTGGGCTCTGGATACGGGATGGACTTGGAATGGATATGGCAGCGTAGAAGCGTAGAAGCACAGAACTGCTCAGGTTGGCAGAGCAGCGCTCCCTCTGAACTCAGTGCCGTCTGTGAACGCACTGAGGGTGCACTCAGTGCCCTGCTCAAGGTCATTGATAAAGGTGTTCAGTAGGAGTGGCCCCAGTCCCCAGCCCTGGGGGACAGCACTGGTGAGCGGCCACCAGCTGGAAAATGCTGCTCTGGGTGTACAGACTTGGCCGGGTCCCTGTCTGTAGACAAAACTGCTAGGAGCCAAACGGTGTGGGGGCAGAAGAGCTGTGACGTGGGAGGCGTCTTGACACCTGTCTGTCCGTCTGCACGGCAGGTCCAGCCGCCGCTGCTTCCCCCCTCCATGGGAACTGCCCCTGCTGCCACTGCTGGAGTCTCTGCTGACCACGGTGACCCGATGCGATTCCCCTCCATCCGCCCGTGCCCTGCCTGCTGCCCATCCCCACGGCAATTCCCACGCAGGCGAGCTGTGTGAAATGCCCTCTGCATCCCACTGCACAAAGGACTGCAGGGAGAGAGGAGGGCTGGGGCTGCTGGTGGCAGCTGAGGGACACCGTGGCCATCTGTGGTGCCCCGGAGGTGGGCAGGGGAGCTGGGGGGCTGTGAGACGGCACAAATGACTGCAGGCAGAGGGACGTAGCAAAACACAAACACAAAGCTTTTAATAACCTATCAGAGAATACAACGAGAAACAGAAAGGACAGTAATCCTACAATTCCCATCCCACCACAGCTGAGCTCCCAGACAACGTCCCATCCCACCGCACTGCTGACTGTGGAGGACGGCTGGGTTCTGGAGGGGAGGGATGGGGCTGCTGGTGGTGCCCCTGGAAGGCTGCGGCTGCCGCCTGGTGCTGCGGGGCCGGCGAGGAGTGCAGGGTTACGGGTAGCCGTACCGGTCGGCTATGGCCATGTCTATCTCCCGCTGCAGCAGGAACTGCACGGGGCCGATCTTCATCTGCCGGGCCGCCCGCTGCCGCTCCTCCTGGGCCAGCTTCTTCATGCGCTCCCGCTCGGGCCGCTGCTCGGCTGTGATGGGCAGCGACTCCTCCAGCGCTGTGGGTGCCACACCGCCACGCAGCCGGGGCCCCACGCAGGGCACAAATTCCACGGGGCGCCGCGGCCGAGGCTGCGGTTTGTGCCGCTGTGACGGTGGGTCCCTCGGCGGTGGTGAGCTCCTCCGCAAGGACGGGCACGGGCAGCTTGGCGCCGTCTTCTTGGCAGTGCCCTCCTCTCGTGCCGTGCCGCCTGGAGGTGCCGGCGCTGCCCGGTCCGTGCCGCCAGCTTGGGGCCGGGGGGCGGCGGGGCCAGCGCCGGCTGTAGGCTGGGGCTGCACAGAGGGTGGCTGGCGCACCGGCCCCACCGCAGTCACCCTCTGCCCCAGCGGGTGCACGGCCCGGATGGATTCGCACAAGTGCACGCGCAGCTCGCTGGCACTGCCCGCTTGCCCGCTGCCGCTGGCTCCTGCGCTGGCCCCACACAGCTTCGCTTGGCCCAGGTGTTTGCGGCCTTGTCTTTCTCTTCTTTCTTTGCACGGCGGCAGCTTCCTTTTCTTGGCTGGGGCGCTGCTGCTGGGCTGCTCCTGCTGGGAGCTCTCCCCTTTCTGGGAGGTACCAGCAGGCGCGGGGCGCTTGGCCCGCTTGGTGCTGCCCCTGTTCTTCTTTTCTGCCGGAACCTCCTGGGGCTGCCTGTGCTGCACCTCCTTGATGGGCTGTGTGCTTTGGGCTGCTTTGGGAGGTGTGCTGACAGCCAGGGTGGTCGGCCGTGGGCTGAGCCGGGCACTCGCTGGTGGCACAATGGGGTGCAGCTGCGACATCCCACACTGCAGCTCAGGCAGGAACCCAGGGGATGGTGGAAGCCCCCAGAAGGGGTCGGTGGGGGTCCCGGTGGCAGCCTGTGCCTCCGTGCTGAGCTCTCTGCTGTCCCTGGGCTCGTCAGGGAGCTCAGCGATGAGGCATTCTGGGGCAGGGCTGCTGCACTTCTCGTGGGGGACCTCAACAGCTCTTGCCACCTCTGCGAAAGCAAGAACGTCCCCCAAAACAGTGATGATAACCTTCCCACACCCACTTGGTGCAAACACATGCCTGCGGATTCCGCAGCCCCCAAACTCACCATTGATCCAAGAGAGCAAATCCTGAATGTCCGTGATGTCCTCCGGCACATCCGTCACTGCTGGGAAAAGCAAGAAAATCCCAAAGGCTCAATGCCAGCTCTCCCGTACCATGTTCACGGTAAGGGATCTCGGGTGAACGTTGGGTTACCATTACAAATCAGGACAGGAAAGGTAACTGCAAAGCCCAGGGATTAAGACCCAAAGCAACACGCAATGAGATCAGTCCCAGGAAAGAACAGGCAGAAAGCTTAACTAGAAATGCAGCGCACCAAACCCAGATGCCTGCTGTGTGTCTGTACCTCTCTTGGGTGCTGTGCCACACTCCGTGCTCCTCCCCTGGCTTTCCACATGGCTGCGCTTTGCTGGAAGGCAGCTTGCATCAGCTTCTGACAGAAAGGAGACAACAAAGACATGAAGAGCATCTCCGTGGAGGAAGGTTTGAGCACAGCCAACCACAAACTTCTGGTCTTCGAGAGCAGGTTCTTCAAGTTGCCTTTCCGCTGCTCCAATGTTGTGCCAGTTCTGCAGTCAGCACAGAACTGCCATGCCCTTTCCTCTCCCCTCCCTCACACACACTGCCCTTCACGCAGCCCTATTTAGAGGCAGATACCCACACCACAGCTCACAAGAGCTTCTTACCAGCGGAGGCTTTCCATTTCCCTCCTTGCCCTGCACCATTCCATGGACATGCAGGCTCCGTCCCTACAACAACAGACTGTGTGTTGATTTCACAGACACCGGCAAGCAGCAGAAGTATTGTCCAGTAAGCCCATGTCCCCCCAGAAAACAGAAAGATGCTACTTTGACAGCCAAAACACACACTGATAGTTCACTTCTCACTGCTCCTTCCCGCATCCAAATGGATGGTTGCTCGACATCTCCTGCAGCACTGCACCCACCCAGAAGCAATTCTCAAAATTCATCCTTCCATCCTTCATGACAGAGGACTGAAGAAACTCACTCTTGCATGGCAGGAAGGACGGTCTGTCCCCATCACGTCCCTCTGTGCGCTGCAAGGCGCAGTTGGATCTCTGGCAGCCTGCTGGCTGCTGTTCCCAAGCGCAGGGAACCACGCCGTCCTGCTTCTGAAGAGAGAAAGAAAGAAATGTTGCAGGAAACGGCAGCCAAGGTATGCAGAGAGCTTCCAGATCGTGCCAGAGATGGGATATCAGAGTGCTGAGATGTTAATTATCACTAAGGGAAAATACAGCCTGAGCCACGTGCACATCATTAGCCCAGTGAGCGCACTGAGGTCACAAAGGACCAGAAGGGCTCCTCCTGCCCCAGCCCTTCCCTTGCAAATGAGAAAAAAAGGAAGAAATACCAAGCAAAAGACACCCAGCCATACCTTTCCACTCACGAGGCAGAAATAGGAATAGCAGTCCTCTCCTTGCTGAGACATGACCGGTGAAGTGTCAGAGGAAGCTGAAGTTCCGAGGGCTCTCTCTGCAGGAACTTCCCCCGCTCTTGGAAAGAGCTGGCTTCACTCTTGCTCAGACTGCCTCGATCCCCAAACTCTCCTTTTGGACAGGAACCCTGCAGAAAGTACCAACAAGTGACAAATTGTGAGGAAGAAGCATTTTCCCACCTTTCTTCTGCCACGTAATTCAGTCTCTTGAGGAGGGCAGTGTCTGGAAATCAGCTGGCTGCAAGAGCTGCCCAACCCTAGCTCCAGCTTGTGTCTGACTGCATGGCTTGTGTCAGCAAGTGCTCTTCTCCATCTCCTCAGCAGCTCTGCACCCAGCCATCCGTGGGGCAGCAAGGCACGACTTGAACTCTACGATGTTTGTGCTCTCCTTATTTTTCAGGGTCTGACATGAAGGCGGGGTCCCAGCAGCAATTGGCCAGGGGAGGAATGGCATTTCATCATCCTCACCGAAACGTGGGATGGAATCGCAACAAGATCCCATTTCCCCTGGAAACAGCCGTGCCGAGGGGCACTGCTGGAGCTGGGAACTCCTCCCCAGCCCAGCTTTCCTGCTGAGACACCTCCCGGCAAGCAGCCGGCACCAAACCCAGCTCACCCGGTCACTGCTCAGCCTGAGCTGTGCCCAGCTCACACACACGCCGCAGCGCTGCTTCTGACGGGCTCAACAGGTGATCTGCTCCAAGGAAGGCTCACAGCTCAGTCTGCGTGCAGCACGCTCACCAGAGCACCAGCTCTGCTCACCAGCTGTGGCACAAACGCTCCCAGCCCAGCAACCACTGTGACCTCAGCGAGTGCCCGCATCGCTTCTGTGCCTTCATCACAAGTGAAGGAAACGGACGCCTCCCAGATCCAGCTTTTGGGAAATAAACACCGGGGTCACCCAATGGGGTTATGTGCAGTAAAGTAACGGAGAAGCGAGGATGACTTTGTGCAGCCCAATAAAAGCAGTGAAGACCAATACGGCCTCATGGTGGTCAGTGGAGTCCCAGGGAACCAGCAGCAGCACTAGGAATGCACATCTGTATGCCCCAGGGCCGGTGCTGGCCTCTGGCTGTGGCTTCAGGCCCCGGGGCCGATGTTGACCTCCTGGGCTGTGGCTTCAGGCCCTGTGGCCAGTGCCGGCCTCGCTGGCTGTGGCTGTGGCTTTCGGTCCCTGGGCTGGTTCCAGCCTCTCGCGCTGTCTCTGGTCCCCAGGGCTGGTGCCGGCCTTTCTGGCTGTCGATGTGGCTTTAGGCCCCAGGGCTGCTGTCGGCCTCTGTGGCTGTAACTGTGGCTGTACAGCCCAGGGCTGGTGCCGGCCTCTTGTGCTGTGCTTTGGGCCCCAGGGCTGGTGCTGCTCTGCCTGGCTGTGGCTTTAGGCCCCAGGCTCACTGCCGGCCTCTCAGGCTGTGGCTGTGGCTCCAGGCCCCATGGCCGCCGTCAGCATCCCTGGCTGTGGCTTCAGGCCCTGGGGTCGGTGCCGGGCTCTCTGGCTGCGGCTTTAGGCCCCACGGCTGGTGCCGGCCTGTCTGGCTGTGGATGTGGCTTTAAGCCCCAGGGCTGTGCTGGCCTCTGTGGCGGTGGCTTCAGCCCTCGGGGCCGCTGCCAGCCTCTCAGGCTGTGGCTGTGGCTCCAGGCCCCGGTGCCAGTGCCGGTCTCTCTGCTGAGTTTTTAGGCCCCAGAGCTGTGTCGGCCTCTCAAGCGGTGGCTGTAGGCACTAAAGCTTGTGCCAGCCTAGAACAACACGCATTTTAAAACAGTTCACGTAAGAAAATGAAAGCAGGACAACACTGAGCTCTTCTGGGTATTTCTAGCACTGGGACAGAGACAGGAGAGCGTGCTCAGCCGCGTGTGCTTGGTTGTATGCAGCAATCTCTGCCACATTTGTAAACACCTTTAAATCCTTGCTATCCTGCGTTACAGGAGCAGGGTGTGACAAGAAGCCAACGACTATCAGTTTACAGGAGGTCATGAATTTAAACAGTTCCCCTTCTTCCCTTGGCACTTAGCTTACAGAGTTCTCCCATGCCATGAGCTGGTGTCATACCTCTAAGCCACAGCACTGATGGCTTCAGCAAAGCTGACGGCAACAGCCTTTGGTCATCCTCAGATCTTCATGATGAGAGAGACAAAAAGAAAAAAGTACGAGGTAACAGTCATATTTCTTTCTCCTAGTCAGCATGCCATAACTAAACCTTCCACACTAAGACTTGTATCTTGATAGGGATGTTCCCTTACCCTCACACCTTTAGCACAACCCCTTCTGTTGAGATTCCCACCAGTGAAGAAGTATTAGTGCCACTCCGTGCTCCTTGCTGCTAGGATGGGCTGTTTGAAGACTGACGCACGTGCCGTGATCAGATCTGTCTTGCAGGAATAAAGAGCTGAGCAAAAGAAACGTTTGGGCCAGGTGACCTCAGCAGTCTGGCTGTTCTGGATGATGGCTGCTGATGGAAACAGGTATTCTTGTGCTGTTCAGCTTTTAACGTGAGTCAGGTGTGCTGTAGCAAGAGCCATTAGGCTCTAAAATGCCTTTAAACACGCACACTACCTTTTTCTGTCCTGCATGCCATCTTTGCTTCTTTTTGGTGCAGGAATTTTTACTAGCATTGTTTGCTTGTGGAAGGAACAACGTTACAGGTAGTTTTCACAGTGGACTTCTGTTATGATTTCTTTGTACATTTAATCCTAACTATCAGGAGTGCTGCAAGAAAGGGCCCTGCCAGTGCCAGTAAGTTCCTACCCAGCTCTGTGTGACAGACCCCACTGTGGAGGGAAGCGTAAAGGATGGCAGTTCAGAATCCTCTCTTGCCAGCTTGACGTGCTGGATTTTGAGCATATGAAGTGTGCTCTGTCTTTCTAAGGTGTTCCCTTGTGCTTTAAAGGAGAAGGCTGCAGGGTGATATTTCCCTTTTGTCTTGCAGATGCGCTCCTTGGCACAGACCTCTCTCGGCCTTCAGCATTGCTTCCCTGTGGTGCACTATTTTGCAGACTGTCCCAGATGCAGCCTTCTATTTCTCTAGTCTCACAAAAATTTTATTTGAAAGAGGAAAGAAAGGATGTAGTTTAATGAGAATAACATTTGAGTGCTAACGCAGTGAGGTGAATGAGGGCCACAGAGGCAACTTGGTGCTGCTGAAGCACTGCCCAGTGCCAAGGTCGGGGGTAACAGCTGCTGGCAGATGGGGATAATGCTTTTGGACTGAGTGAGGAGAGAATAAAACACGATGACTGAGCTGCCTGCAAAGAGCTGCTGGGGGAAGCTTGGTGCCAACTTGGAATTTGATCTGATAACTTCCTGTGCATGTTCTACGTTTATTCCACCCTCCATCTTTCCCACAGCCATACACGGGGCTCTGGGCAGTGGACGTTTCCATTGCTGGGGGTCCTGCTGCCACCTCGAGGTGCTGAGCCAACCTGCTACCTTCTGTGTGAAACATGAGGGAAAAACGCAATTCTGAACCCACGGCACCTCAAAGTCCCTTCAAGAGCCCCCACCTACTGCCCTGAGCCCTCCAGTTTTCCCTGCTGTCCCTTAAAAGCCTCAGGAGTGCCAGCAGCACCTCGTGCCATAGGATGCCTTGTGGATTTCACAAGGATGCACTCATCTCCTGCATCCTCCATCAAAAGAGGGGTGGCCAGCAGGGACAGGGAGGTGATTGTTCCCCTCTACTCTGCTCTTGTGAGGCCCCATCTGGAGTACTGCGTCCAAGTGTGGAGCCCCCAGTAAAAGAAAGACAGGGAACTGTTGGAGAGGGTCCAGAGGATCCAGAGGAGGGCCACAAAGATGATCAGGGGACTGGAGCACCTCCCCTGTGAGGACAGGCTGAAGGAGCTGGGCTTGTTCAGCCTGGAGAAAAGAAGGCTGCGGGGTGACCTCATTGCAGCCTTCCAGTACCTAAAGGGAGCCTACAAAGAGGAGGGGAATCAACTCTTGGAAAGGGTGAGTGATAGCAGGACAAGGGGAAATGGTTTTAAGTTGAGGGAAGGGAGATTTAGGTTGGACGTCAGGGGGAAATTCTTTACAGAGAGAGTGGTGAGGTACTGGAACAGGCTGCCCAGAGAGGTTGTGGATGCCCTGTCCATCCCTGGAGGTGTTCAAGGCCAGATTGGATGGGGCCCTGGGCAGCCTGGTGGGATTTTGGTGGCCCTTAGTGGGATGATTGGTGGCCCTGCATATGGCAGGGGGGTTGGAGATACATGATCCTTGAGGTCCCTTCCAACCCAGGCAATTCTGTGATTCTGTGATTCTGTGAGCCCTCCAGTTTTCCCTGCTGTCCCTTAAAAGCCTCAGGAGTGCCAGCAGCACCTCGTGCCTTAGGATGCCTGGTGGATTTCACGAGGACGCACTCATCTCCTGCATTGTGATCATTGGCAAAAATATCCAATGGCGCTGACCCGAGCTGGGGGCTCAGTGGTGACATACAGGGAAACCTGCTGTGCTGCAGTGCGTGCCTCCGGTCCTGCTGCTGGGCACCGCTGGGTGCAGCCCGGCTCCGTCCTCTCTGCACCTCCCTGCAGGGACTGATGGCCGTGCCCGGGATCCCCCGAGCCTCCTCTTCTGCAGGCTGAGCCGCCCCAGCTCTCCCAGAATCCCACCCCAGCCATTCCCCATCCCTACGTTCCCAGGCAGTGCTGACTGAGGGGGAGAGAGGATTTTGGGGGGGTGGGATGGGGCCGGTGGGGGCAGCCCTGGGACACGGCCCTTTGTGCTGCCCCATCCTGCCAACAGGTGTCTGCAGGGGACCTGGGGGGGCTTTGGTGCTGCATGAACAACTGCAGGTGGAGGCGTAGGAAAGTGAATGCAAAACATTTAATAACATAACGTAATGTAAAATAACATAATTGATCATAACTGAACAGAATCTAACAGGATTTAACACAACGTAATTTAACACAGTCCCACATCGTCCCAGTCCAAGATGACGTTTGTGGACAGCCCAGCTTTGGAGGGGTAGGGCTGGGGCCGGTGCTGGTGCCCCTGGAGCACTGCTGCTGCTCTCTGTGTGCCACTGGGGCCGGTGAGGAGCCCAGGGCTACAGGTAGCCTTGTTTGTTGGCTATGGCCGTGCCTCCTGCTGCACCACGTGGGCCGGTTTCTGCGGACGCTCCCGCTCGTGCTGAGCCCACCCAGCTTCATCTAGCGCCGGCGTTTCTGTGCTGGAGCGTCCTGGCCCAGGGGCAGCTTCCTCTTTCTGCTTGGGACGCTGCCAGTGCGCTGCTCGTGCCCTCTGCTCTTGTCTTTCCCGGTGGTGCAGGCGGGCGCTGGGCACTCGGCCGGCTCGGTGCCATCCCTGTGGGGGTCGTCTGGCACGTGGCAGGAGATGCAGCCGGGTGGCAGTGCCAGGCGGGTGAGAACCACCCGGGGCTGCCTCTGCCGTGCCTCTTCCATCCGATGCCCAAAGGGCAGCAACTCGGAGAGCTGCCCACAGCATGCTGGCTGCCTCCAGAACAGGTCGCTGATGGGCCTGGCATCAGCCTCTGCCTCTCCGCTGAGCTCCGTGCCGGCCCAGGGAAAGTCAGGGAGCGCTGCGATGAAAGGAGCGCTGTTGAGGCTGCTGGGGACAGCTGGGCTCGGTGGCTGCGTGGCATCGATCCACCGCAGCAGCTCTGCCCTTTCCTGGGCGTTCAGTTCTGGCAGCAGCTCATCGTTTTCCACAGTCTCAGTGCAATCAGTCCCCTCTGCTTGGACATCAACCAGGTCCTGGTTCTGCTGGGGGACCTCCAGAGGACTCGTCACTTCTAAAAAAGCAAGAACATCCCCCAGAATGATGATCACAGCATTCCCACAGCCACCCAATGCAGACACCCCCTGGCCAGCTGTGCAGCCCCCAGACTCACCATTGTTGACCCACACCAGGAGGTCATCCATGTCCGGGATGTCGTCCGGGATCTCTGTGCTGGATGTCACTTCTGGAAAAGGGAAGAAAATCCCCACACAGGCAATGCCAGCTTTTCCATGCCCGCTCAATGTGAACGTCTCCCTGCCAGCTCTGCTGCCCCCAAACTCACCGTTGTTCATCCATGTCAGGAGCTCATGGATGTCCGTGATGTCCTGCAAGATGTCTGCGCTCGTTGTCGCTGCTGGAAAAGCAAGAAAATCCCCAGTGGGGCAATGCCAGCTTTCCCACAGCCAGCCGGTGCGGACAGCCAGCCGCCCGCTCTGCAGCCCCCAAACTCACCACCTGATTCCAGCGCTGCAGTGCTGCAGGTGAGCGGAGCCGTGGTGGGCGCTGGGTGCCCCTGGTCCTCCGTGAGCACCACGGCATCTCCAAAGGGCCCCACCGCCTGCTCCCAGCTGGCGGGCAGGGTGCAGGGCACGGGGAGCACCTGCTGCTGCACTGAAGGTGCTGGCAGAAGGATGGGGCTGCCGGAGGCCTGCAGCGGGCAGCTGCCTGCGGGCTGCGGGGGCTCCCCATGCAGCATGGCCCCAGGCCACAGCCCTGCCAGCAGGGGATGTCCCCAGTAGTGGGCAGGGGCCATGGGGGGAGCCATGCCTGGGTGCAGCCACCCGGGTAGCAGCTGAACCACGGCTGGAGGCAGCCCCCCAGGTGGGAGCTGCGCTCCCTGTCCCTGGACACCTGGTAGCCCAGGCCAGACAGAGGCCTGAGGCACCACGTGGGTGACACTGGGGACAGGGAGGGGTTGCGGTGACACCGGCACTGCTCCGCCGATGCTGGGCTGCATTGCAGCAGTGGCCGGTGGTGGCACAAAGGATCGAAAGAAAGCGGCGTCGGGTGTCGGAAGCACCGTCTGCATCCCTGAAGGGATTCTCTCTGTGGGGAAATGCCCAAATGGGTGCCGGGCTGAGATCTGGGGCACTGGGATCACCCGGAGGGCCGCAGTACCAGGAGCAGAGCAGCCTGCTGCCTTACCTGCCAAGGGAGCTCGAGAGTGGCAGCGGGGGGTTCCGTGACCGCTGAGGTCAGCCCCTCTCCCCTGAGCTCACAAGGATTCTCTGTGACATTGTCACAGGCATTACTCTCTGCCTGCCCCGTCACCAACACTCGCTGTGGCTGCTCATTGTGGCCTTCCATTGTTTCAGTGGAGATGATAAACATGATGGAAATGAACTTTTTACGTGTCGAGATGGTGATGGGACAAAGGGGAATGGTTTTACTGTAAAGGGGGGAGATTTGGATTAGATGTCAGGGAAGTTCATCCCAGAGGCAGCTGAGGCCCTGGCACTGCTGCCCAGACGGGCCGTGGGTGCCCCAGTCCTGCAGCTGCACTCGACTCAGCTCCCATTGCAGTGAATAGAGACAAAGGGAGG
This sequence comes from Chrysolophus pictus, assembly GCA_037305975.1. Lineage (NCBI taxonomy): Eukaryota > Metazoa > Chordata > Aves > Galliformes > Phasianidae > Chrysolophus > Chrysolophus pictus. Next base: position 2,180,759 of record CM074604.1, read on the forward strand.
GACGTGGCTGATGACGCTCAAACACGCGGTGGCATCGCAGGGCTGCGGTGCTCTGACTCTGCAAAGCCACCAAACTTCCACCTGCTGGCCGTCTTCCTTCACACATCCGCCTGTCACAGAAGCACAGGGGCTGGAAGGGACCTCTGCAGATGAGCGCAGTACAACCTCCCCCAGAGCAGCTTCCCTGCAGCGCTTGCACAGGAGAGGCTGCCTCGAGCTGCAGAGCCCAGAACTGACCCAGAGCTCCACACGTGCCCAGCGCTTCCTGCGGCCCTCCACAGCCTCCCAGGGCCACCAGTCCTGCCCAGTGCCCCCACGCCAACACACCCGACGCTCAGTACGTGACCATCTCCTTCCCCGGGCACAAAGCAGGGCGACGGGGGCACTGGCGGCAGCAGCGAGGAAGAGCTGGAGGAGCTGCAGGTCTCGGCCCGCTGCAACCACCCCAACATCCCCCAGCTGCTGGCCGCGCTCTATGGCACGGGCACCTCTGGCTGTGCGCCGTCTGCACGGGCTGTGCAGCCTGCGGGGAAACCCGCTGTGCTGCAGTGTGATCCTCCGGTCCTGCTGCTGGGCACCGCCGGGCACGGCCCGGCTCTGTCCTCTCCGTGCCTCCCTGCGGGGACCGACGGCCGTGCCCGGGATCCCCCCGAGCTCCTCTTCTGCGGGCTGAGCCGCCCCGGCTCTCCCAGAATCCCAGCCCAGCCATTTCCCACGCGGTGCCGAGGAGGGCAGGGGATGCGGGGGGAGCGACGTGATCCTATGACACGGCCGTTCGCGCCGCCCCGTCCTCACCCGGCGCCGGGCGCGGGGACGGGGCGGGTTATCGGAGCTGCAGAAACGACCGCGGGCAGAAGCGCCGGGAAACGAAGGTTCGACGTTTAATCGATGAACGCGCAGAGCGATCAAAGGAAACGACCGCGTTCCCAACCGGCTCCCGTCCGAACGGCAACTCCGGAGGACGGCTCGGTGCCGACGGGGGACGGACGGCCCCGCGCCGCCTTCCCCTGACCGCCCGGCGTCCCCGAGGCACGGGGCGGGCGGCGGCGGGGACGCGGGGCGGCGGAGCGCCGCTTTCCCCCGGCGGAGCCCCGCGCTCCGCCGGCTCCATCGCAGCGGCGGCCGCCATTGGCGGAGAGCTCGCGCTCGGCCCGCCTCCGCCGCGCTGCCATTGGTCGGGCCGCGGAACGGGGCGGGCACTGCGCGCGGGGTCCTTTGCTTGGGCGGCCGCGCGGTTTTTGCGTCATCACCGCGCGCGTCCCGGCTGGCCCCGGCCCGGCTGCCCGCGGCGATGCCTGTCGCCGTGCGCCCGCTCCGCTTCCACGGCCCCTGGCAGCGTCTGAATGCGCGTGTGTGCAGAACCGTGCACACGAGTGCAAAGAGGCACTCACACACACCCCTCTGCATTCACACACACCCATGTGCACGCACCACCCACGAGCGTGCAGCCGTGTGCAAAACCACGCAGCCACGTGCAAAGACCCCGATGCTCCCAGCCGTGGTTATGCAGGCACACACGCGCGTGCAGACACGTGTGCAACGCGGCCCTTTTGCACGCTCACACGCAGATGCTGTCGAGGAAACATCCTCGTGCACGTGTGCAATCCCACCGCTCTGCACCGCCTTTGGCTGTCTGTCCGTCTGTCCGTCCCAGGGTACGTTTGGAGCTGACAGACAGGCTGTCTCAGGAGCAGAGGCGAGCAAACCACGCACCCAGAGCAGCACACGGCCTTGTGAGTTTCGTTCCTCACGCTCACACGGACACACACACAGGCACCCCTTGCAGGTGCTGGAAACATCCCAGTGATTTTTGTCAGGACGGGATCTCTGAGAAAAGCAGCTTTTAGTCGCGACTGCGACGGTGGGCGTCCCACAGGCAGGAGCACCTCTGGACACAGCACGACAGTCTGCATACCCTGTTCTTCCCCGTCTTGCCTTGGAACGGCTAGGAAAGCACCTCCAGCACCCACTGCCAGGCAGTAAGAGACCGCCCCACCCGGAAGGGTCAGATCCCATGACTTCTGTAATGTACAGGGATAGGTGCCTGGAATTGGAGCATTAACACTTTAATTCCAGTACATGATGTTTTGATGTGGAATATTGAAAATCAAAAAACATAAAACCATGACATTCCACCCCTTATTCTACATCACTACATCATGCTTAATATATACATACATAAATATACAAACAAACAAAATGATTAATGTGCATCACACACACACGTCTATATACATATACATAGAATTACTGTCTGCACTCCCCCAGCATCAAGTTTCCTTTTGGTACACATTGAACATCCCCATATTTCTCCATCACCCACCAGGTGGACCCTGGTCTCTGTGCAAAACCAGTTCCACAGAGGAGAGGTTTGCCCTTTCCAGAGGCTGGAAGGACCCAAACTCTTTTCCCACCATGCACTTTATGTGTACAACTGGGACTTTATCTCCCTCTACAGCATGTAGGGAGCTGGATATGATAGGACCATCACGAATGATAAATCCTCTGGTATTGGCCAACCAGGCGTCTCCTGCCAAATGCTTCTCCCAGTGCTTAAATGATCTGACACTCATTGCTTTCAGCACAGTTTTTAACAACCCATTGTATCGTTCAATTTTACCAGAGGCTGGCGCATGGTAGGGAATATGATAAATCCACTCAATGCCATGATCTTTGGCCCAAGTATTTCCAAGAGAATTTCTGAAATGAGTCCCATTATCTGACTCAATTCTTTCTGGGGTGCCATGTCTGCACAGGACTTGTTTCTCCACACCCAATAAGGTGTTTTGGGCGGTAGCATGGGGTACAGCATATGTTTCAAGCCACCCAGTGGTTGCCTCCACCATGGTAAGTACATAACACTTACCACTGCGGGATCGTGGCAAGGTGATAGAATCAACCTGCCATGCCTCCCCATATTTATACTTTTGCCATTGCCTTTCCTCCCAGAGTGGTTTCATCCTCTTGGTTTGTTTAATTATGGCACATGTGTCACAGTCATGAATAACCTGTGCAATAGCATCCACAGTTAAGTCCACCCCTCGGTCTCTCGCTCACTTATATGTTGCATCTCTCCCCTGATGGCCCGAGGTCTCATGAGCCCACCGAGCTAGAAATAATTCACCCTTGTTTTCTGCCAGTCCAGGTTTATTTGAGCCACCTCAATTTTGGCATCTCGGTCCACCTGACGGTTATTTTGCTGTTCGTCAGCAGCCCGACTCTTGGGCACATGAGCATCCACAAGGTGCACCTTTGCAACCATATTCTTTATTTGAGCAGCAATATCTTTGCACAGACCAAATAGGTTTACCCCTCCACTGCAAGTTATTGTGCTCCCACTGCTGTAACCACCCCCATAAGGCATTTGCCATCATCCATGACTTGCAGATGACACCAAGGTGGCAGGAAGCGTCGATCTGCCCAGGGATTGCATGGCCCTACAGAGGGATCTGGCAGGCTGAAGCCAATGGGATGGAATAGAATAAGGCCAAATGCCAGGTGCTGGGCTTTGGTCACAGCAACCCCAGGCAACCCTACAGGTGTGGGGCAGAGTGGCTGGAAGACTGCATAGAGTAAGTGGACCTGGGGGTACTGGTCGATGCTTGTAGGAACATGAGCCAGCAGTGTGCCCAGGTGGCCAAGAAGGTCAATGGCATCTTGGCTTGCATGAGAAAAAGCATTGCTAGCAGGAATAGGGAAGTCATTGTCCCTCCGTACTGTGCACTGGTGAGGCTGTAACTTCAGTGCTGCATTCACTTTTAGGCTCCTCACTGCAAGGAGGACATTGAGGCCCTGGAGCATGTCCACAGAAGGATAACAAAGCTGGTAAGGGGTCTGGAGCACAAGTCTTATGAGGAGCAGCTGAGGGAGCTGGGATTGTTTGTATGGAGAAGAGGAGGCTCAGGGGAAACCTGATTGCTCTCTGTAACTACCGGAAGTGAGCTGGGGGTCAGCCTCTTCTCTCACGTGACAGTAATAGGACAAGAGGGAATGGCCTCAAGTTGCGCCAAGGCTGGACTTTAGGAAATACTACATCACCAAAAGGGTGGTCAGGCACTGGAATGGGCAGCCCAGGGAGGTGGTGGAGTCACCGACCCTGGAGGTGTGCAAGGAATGTGAAGACGTTGTGTTGAGGGACATGGTTGAGTGAGAACTGTTGGTGATGGGTGGACGGTTGGACTGGATGATCTCAAAGGTCTTTTCCAACCTTGGTGATTCTAGGATTCCATGATCTCCAGACCCATGGTCATCAAACTGGTTGAAGGAGCTCACCCTGACCAACATCAGGCAGCACTGCTTTGTCTGCAGATTATCACCTGCCTCATCTCTTCAACTACAGTCATGTCTCTCGGGGAAGTCAGATGCAGCCCCACACTCCTCTCCAGATTCTCTGATTAAATCAGAAGCAAATCATTACGCTATGATGAGCAAACCATGCTATGTACCAGTATGATGTCGGAATCTTTCTTTCCCACCGTTCCCTTCCCTGCACGTGAAGCAGCAATCTGCTGATCGTCAGAGGGCTTATTTTGCCATCAGAAGGTGTCTGTGGTCATCTGAAGGCTTCTTTGGATGTCAGAGTGTTCCACTGATTGTCAGAGATGTTCATTAACCATCAGAAGGCTTCATTAATCGAGAGCGGGTGTCACTGGTCATCAGAGGGCTTCATTGATCATCAGGATATTTGGGGAGTCCATGGGTGGGGATATGCAGACCTTGTTGTAGGTGACGGGGTAGGGGGTAGGGGGACTGAAGGAAGAGGAATGAAGCAGACCCAAAGGAGGGACAGGTAGCTGCAATAAAAGAGGGGGCTAAAGGAGGGTGATGTGGTCACACTGTGGCCATGCAGAGGTAGAGCAAAGGGTGAAGGGTTTGGAGAAACTGGAAGGAGGATCTGGGAGAGAACAGAGGGAGGGTATTGAGGCTGCTTGGCACATGAGGAGCTCTTTCCTTCAGGATTTTGGAGCAGATGATAAGAGAGTGGGAAAGCCCACAGGGGTGTAGGTCACGGTGTGCATGGCATGGAGCTGGGGACACCTCCCTGCACATTAGGGTGGCCACTGCCAGGCCGGAACAGATCCGAGTGGTCCTGCTGAGCATGAGAACAAGGACACAGACACACAGAGTGTAGCTTTGCTGAGGGATTTATTGATCATCGGAGGGTGTCATTAATCATCAGGGTCTTCATTGGTCATCAGAGGGCAACATTGGTCATCAGAGGGCAGCGCTGGTCATCAGAGGATGTCAAAGGGCATCAGAGGTGAGGAAAATCCTTGTCCCTGCAGGTTTGTCCCCAAGGACTTAGGGCAGGAGAAGAAGGACTGGCAGCAGCCAACAGGCCCAGGGCAGGATGTGGGTCTCCTTGGGACAGCAGCCACAGCCCCTGTTCCACCTGCACGGTGACCCTTGGCTATCCATAGGACAGCCTGAGCTTGCCCCTTCCAAATCCCCTCCTCTGCACTGCCCCATAGAGTGCAAGGGAAGGTATGGAGGTGACAGTACCCAGGTCCCCCTGGAGCAGGCCAGGGACAGTCCCCTCCATACCATCCTTCCCCAGCCCCTGATCCTCAGGGCTACAGGACACCCAAGGTCCCCAAGTGCCCTGTGGGGTTGCAGGTGTCCCCGTGCTGCTCACCTAGACACGCAGATCCAGGGCTGCGCGTCTCACACGCAGGGGATCCTCCTCTGCTTCTGTGCTGAGCACGACCTGGGGAGAAAGGAGGTGTAGGGACACACCGAGGGACAATGGGAAAGGCTGGGACACACTGGGAACACCAAGGATACTGGGACACACTGAGATGCCCTGAAGGTGCAGGGACCCATTGTGGGTACTAGAACACCATGGCCAAGGCAAGGTCCTGTAACCTGCTCAGCCCCAGCTGCCCCAACTGCCTCCTTCCCCTGCCCACTGACCACCCGAAACAGGAGGGAGCCAAACAGAGTCTTTGGGGCCCAGGGATGTCCCCAAGTCCCAGGAAAACAGAGAGGACAGCAACACATCCCAGCTCTGTTCTCGCTCCAGGGTTGCCCCTCTACTTACAGGACCAGGAAGGTGGATAGCAACAGGTAGTGGCTCCAGCTGGGGAAGAAGAGACATGGGGCAGCCATAAGGGAACTGTGAGACTGGGGATCACAGGATGTCCCCACCCAAGCCCCCTGGTTGGCCCTGGGTCTACCCCCCCCCCCCCCCCATAGCTGCCAAGGTCTGTGTGTGCCTCTGCCCATGGAGGAGCTCTTAGTTGGGGTTGGACATAGGAACAGGGCAAAAGCTTGGAGGGCCCAAGGGAGGGGAATAGGGGTGCTAAGAGACTTGGCGGTTCCAAATTGAGAGGAATGGGGATCTCAAAGAGAGGAGAATGCGGGGAAAACGAAACAGAGGGGATAGGGGACCTAAAGAGATGAGAATTGGGGTGCCAAAGAAAGGAGACTGGGTGCCAAAAGGATGGGATATGGGGACCCAAAGAGAGGGCATTTGGAGCCCCCAAGAGAAAGGATTTGGGCACCCTAAGAAAAAGGGACTAGAGTGCAAATGGAAGGAATTTGGATGTGCCAAGTTGAGGGGTGGTCTCTGCCTTCAGGGACAGACCCCCCAGTCCCTGCTAAGCTCCTTAGCTAAGCTCCCAGGCACTCACCAGCATTTCTTCTGAGGGTTGCAAATACACATGTGGCTGTGGGGAGAGGAGTAGGAGAGGGAGTGAGAAAGACCTTGGCATCAGGGATCCCCATGGCCAATCCCCTCCATCCCCAGCCCACATCCCCCATGGATGCTTCACCTGAGCTTCCACTGTGCAGCACAGGGCAGCGAGGAGCATCACGAGGCTGAGCGCAGCTGCCTTCATCTTCCTCTGTGCTCTGGGAGCTGGGTGAGGCTGCAGGAGGCAAGGGCTGCTTTTATCCTCCCACTCTCCCTCCCCACAACCCCCGAGTGCCCCTGCGTTTGGCAGGCTCCCTTGGCTCGGACTGACCTGGCATGCAGCCATTCCCTGCCCCAGCCCCGGGGCACAGGAGGGAGCCAGGGATCAGAAGAAGAACATTGAGTGCTGGGATCCCCATGGCACTGAGCCCAAAGCTCCCAAATGCCAGCACCTACCACACCCCAGCCTTTCTGTCCCCAGGACCACCGTCCCCATATCAAGACTTTGTCCAAGGATTCATCCCTGACTTCTCTTGAGTCCTTGAGTGATGCAAGGTGTTGGGCTGATAGTTTGGGGAACTGGGGACACAGCATTTGGGGACACTGGGAGGTGAGAGGGCAACCGGGATGTGGGCAGTGAGGAAATTATGCAGATATTTGGAAAGCAAGGAGACATAAGGATATGGGGACACGAAGATATGGGAGCATCATGGGGAAATGGGGACTTCATGGGGACATGAGAATCTCATGGCAATATGGGGAAATCATGAAGATATGGGGATATGGGGACATGCAGCCAAATGGGAACTGGTTGGTGACAGGGACCTGGAAGTCTGTGGGGACAGGTGGGTGTTGGGGACACATAGGCATAGGGAGGCTGGCAGTGTCCACTCTGCCTCTGTGGTCATGCAGGAGGTCACAGAATCACAGAATCACAGAATTGCCAGGGTTGGAAGGGACCCCAAGGATCATGAATCTCCAATCCCCCTGCCACATGCAGGGCCACCAACCACCCCACCAAATGTTATATCAGGAGTGAATAACAGACCTGGGCTATGGCAGACACGTTTCCTCCTTACCAAACCTAAAGACCATGACTTCTAGAATCATGGAATCATTTAGGATGGCCGAGACCCCTGAGGTCACGTCAGGAGATGTGTCATGTATTTTCTGCTCTCTTAAATAGCCAGCATCAGAAGTCCCCACGTTACATCCAGAAATCTGTGTCGCGTGTCTGACATGGCAGTAGTGCTGCCTCTGTCCATGAGGACAGATTGTCATGAGGACACACAGACAGGGAATCCAAGGCTGGGGGTGAAAATTGGCGTTAGGTTCTGAAGTCACTGGGCTGCATGCCTGAGCTTCAGCAGAACAAAGGGTTTTGTTCCTGTCACGATGCAGCCTCCTGTCATGGTTGTAAGTGAAGCTTGTTTTATCCAGATGAAAGGAAAGAAATAATAGAGCACTGATAAATGGCTTAGAACTGCAAACAACTCAAGGATTCTTCAAGGAAAGATGATAAGCCAATGTGAAGTGCTCCGCCCGACAGAAAGCCAGCTGGTCAGAGCTTCACGGGGCATTTCCCATAAATAAGAGAGCTGTTGTGGGTCCTCTCTGAAAAGAGCAGTTCAACGTTTGCTTTGGAAATTGCCCAGAGAGCAGCCAGCTGGAAGAGCTTCCTTTGGGCTGATTCTGCTCTGCGCAGTGTTTGTCAGAGCTTAGCAGTGCTGCCTTGTTCACTATATTTAAATACAGCGTGGCATTATTCCTACTCTGGAGTTCTTTTGGAAAGAACCAATGAACTGTCCGTGCTGCCATCACTGAGGAATATTGGCCGAGGTGAGGAACGGGCTGTTTTTGTGATAAACACAGAGCAGGTGGATGACACTTGATCGCAATTTCACGTGAAAGGTTCTCCTCAGGAAAGCCCCTTGGCTGGTTTGAGGACATCTACAAAGAAATACTCAGGCTTTTGTAACAGCACAACACTGAACAAGTAAAAAGTGACGAGGTCTGAGTTCTCAGGCTGTGATCTCCCCCTGCAGCTGTCTCCCCATCACGGCATCATGGCATCATTTTGGTTAGAAATGACCTCTCAGGTCATCCAACTGTTAACTCAGCTCCATCAAGTCCACCGCTAAACCCACAGCTGTGACCTGTCACCAGATCTGTGCTGTGTCACCCTGCTGGGCCCTGAGCCTGTGCTGCTGGGGAGCAGGTGAGGGACTTCCATGGCACGGCACGTCCTTGGTTGGGCTCGATGACCTCAGAGGTCTTCTCCAACCTCGATGATTCTGAGAGTCCAGGACATTCACATTCTAGCATGCTGGGATTCGAGGTTTCTACATTTATAGGATTCTATGTTTCTAGGATTCAAAGCTTCTAGGATTCTGGAATTGTAGGAGTGTAGGAATTTAAGCACGTAGGATTCTTGTTCTGTAGGATTCTAAGTTTGAACTTTTCTTAGGTTTGCAGGATGGTAGGACTATAGCTTTCTTAGATTTCTAGATTTCTATGATAGCAGGACTCCAGGTTTCCAGGATTAAAAAATTATTAGGTTCTGTGTTTCCAGGATTTAGGTTTTTTGAATGCTAGGTATCTTAGGTTTCTAAGATTGCATGATGCTAGGATTCTAGGTTTCTTCAGTTTATAGAATTCTAAGTTTCTAGGATTTATAGGATTACAGGATTCTATGTTCAAGGCTTTTAGGTCTCTAGAACTGTAAGTTTCTAAGGTTTCTCTAGTATTCCAGCATTCTGGATTTGTAGGTTTGCAGGATGGGCTCTCACGACGACACACTGATGGAAGGGGGTTAAATTTTACGCATTGCTTAAGGCTCACTAAAGCCTTTTGCAAACCACAACAGGAAAAATAAGCTCTAACCTAATTTTACTTAAATGTTTAAGGCTCACCACAGCAATATCTAGTCTCCATAGATAACCATAGTTAGTCAGCATGGGTTCACGGAGGGCTCTGGTGAGGCTGCACCTTGAGTACTGGGTCCAGTTTTGAGCCCCTTGATGCAAGAAAGACATTGAGGCCCTGGAGAGGGTTCAAAGAAGGGCGACAAAGCTGGTGAGGGGTCTAGAGCACAGGCCTGATGAGGCTGATGAGGCTGAAGGAGCTGGGATTGTTCAGTCTGGAGAAGAGGAGGCTCGGGGAGACCTTATTGCTCTCTATAACTACCTGAAGGGAAGTTGTAGTGAGCTGGGCTAAGGCCTCTTCTCTCGTGTAACTGGTGATAGGACTAGAGGGAATGGCTTCAAGCAGTGCCACGGGAGATTTAGGCCTGACGTTAGGAAATCCTACTTTTCTGAAATAGTGGTCAGGCACTGGAATGGGCTGCCCAGGGAGGTGGTGGAGTTACCAACCCTGGAGGTGTTCAAGGAACGTCTGGATGTTGTGTTGAGAGACACGGTTTAGTGAGTACTATTGGTGATAGGTGGATGGTTGGACTGGATGATCTCGAAGGTCTTATCCAACCTTGGTAATTCTGTGATTCTGTGGTTCTTCTGTTTGCCATTTCCATTCGCTCTGACCTGGCTGCTCTGCCATCCCCAGGAAGAGCTCAGTGCACTCTCACAGAGGGCAGTCGTCCTTCCTTGTCTCCTCACCCATCCACTGTAAAGACTCTGTATCCCCCTTGTGCTGCCCTTGTATTAGCTCTGTAGTGCCTTGAGCTCAGAATATATAGATAGATAGAGAACAGAGAAAGATCCATTTAGTCAGCTGCATAACTCTGCATGTTCCATGGAGATAGGTGGAAAAGGCACACTTGGGTGCCCTAAACACAGGAGTCTGTTGCCATTTAGGATGAACAAGAATACCACTTAAGGACCAAGGATTTAGAGCAGGAGCTCACATGCAAGCAACTCCTTGTCCACATCTGAACTGAACCAGAGGAATCTCAGCTCCTGTGGGTCTGTGGGGAGCTGAATCCCATTTCAGCTGCAGGGTTTCCCTCTAGGGATGAGATGCCTGCACTGCTTCAGCTGGATCGTTGCCATGCCCAGGGGAAGTGCGCCCCTCCCTGTCCTTGTCTGTGTGCCCTTTTTGTTACAGCAGACACTCACTGTCAGGCTAACTATATGTCTGGAGTTGGTCACTGTCCAGTGGGCACTGGCGGTTAATTCAGCAGATTTCAGAGTACAGTCATGATGCAGTTGTCTTACAGGAGCTGTTGGCCATGGAGACCCAGGGACATCTCAGGGGAGATCAGCAGGGAGGAGAGAAATGACATCCTCTGCTGCTGAGCTGTTCTGGGCTCCTGGGACACAGGGAGCTCCTACAAGTGGGCAGTGCTGCAGAGAGATAGCTGTGCCCAGGAGCAGCCCCTGAGCCCCAGCACACTGCAGGGCTGGGAGCATGATCTGCAGGTGACAGAGAGAAGAAGGAAGAGAGCTTACAGGCTGTGTGGCATCTTAGCAGGCTGAGAGCTCACTGGAGGAGCATTTCTCACAGCCCTTGACAAGGTAAGTTTCTCATTGCAGGCAGTGTAGTGGCTTTTACTGCAGGGATCACTAAATTTGGGACATCCCAGTGCAAAACTGGCTGCATACACTCTGTTTCCTTATCATTGAAAAACATCTGCTCCAGCCGAGGGCTTTCCTGCTGCAGCATCAGAGCACAGCCCTGAGGGCTGCATGTTGCAGGACGGCTGCAGGCTGTGCAGCCGGGGCTGCAGCCTGGTGCCCAGGGCTGTCCTGCAGAGCAGGTCCCTGCTGTGCCCCAGGGGCTGTGTGCCGGGGCAGGGACTCTGCCGCCTGCCAGGCTCAGCACTCAGCACTCAGCACTCAGCACTCAGCACTCAGCGCTCAGCACTCAGCGCTCAGCACTCAGCCTGCCCAGGGAGCTGCCCAGGGCACTGCGGGGAGACGTGTTGGGGGAAGGAGCCCCCAGCAGGGCAGGGTAGGGCAGGGGCCTTCTGCTGCCACAGCTGCTGCCTGGGCCAAGGGGATTGCAGCTACACTGCACCCCAGAGTGTTTTCAAAGATGCTTTGCAAGAGGAGAGACAAGGCAGGGATTTTCCATTTCCTTTTCTCTGTTCATAAGGAAGGGAAGAGGATTGGAGGCTGAAATCGAAAAGGGGCTGTCAACTTTGAAAACACCTCTTAGACTCCTGAATTGTACTTTTATCTTTTTCTTTTTTTTTTTTTTTTTTTTTTTAACTGTCACATGGAAAGTGGTTTCAGCTTCACCTTTCTTCACCTATCTTGAAGGACAGGAACAGTACTACTGAATACGTAGACATGAATAATGCACTTATCCTGTAAACAGGCATCTTTCTCTATCAGAATTTGATGTGCACAGAGGTTGGGATGGGGACTCGAAGTGCAAATGGTAAAAATATGAGTCATGTAAGTTGCTCAGAGGAGGAAAATATCCAGGAGGCTGGGATATAATTAGGAAATGAGAGGAAAGTAAGTGCTTCTTTAACTTCTCCTTCCTAAGGGATTGTGAAGCTCATGAAAATAAATTCAAGTTAGGAAGTTAAATGAACATTTTCCAAAAAGAAAGAAAAACATTTATAGATTGTTGAGGGAAGAATCCCTGAGAATGGTCTTGTCTCCTCATTATCTTTTGCACTGTGCACAGGACTCCATACTCAGGAACTGCAGATGCCCAACAGCAGCTCCATCAGTGAGTTCCTCCTGCTGGCATTGGCAGACACGCGGCAGCTGCAGCTCCTGCACTTCTGGCTCTTGCTGGCCATCTACCTGGCTGCCCTCCTGGGCAACGGCCTCATCAGCACAGCCGTAGCCTGCCACCACCGCCTGCACACCCCCATGGACTTCTTCCTCCTCAACCTCGCCCTCCTCGACCTGGGCTGCATCTCCACCACTCTCCCCAAAGCCATGGCCAATGCCCTCTGGGACAACAGGACCATCTCCTATGCTGGATGTGTTGCACAGGTCTTTTTGTTTTTGTTTTTATTTCCCACACAGTATTTCCTTCTCACCATCATGTCCTATGACCGCTACGTTGCCATCTGCAAGCCCCTGCACTACGGGACCTTGATGGACAGCAGAGCTTGTGCCAGCATGGCAGCAGCTGCCTGGGGCACTGGGGTTCTCTATTCCCTGCTGCACACTGCTAACACATTTTCACTGCCTCTCTGCCATGGCAATGCCATCAATCAGTTCTTCTGTGAAATCCCCCAAATCCTCGAGCTCTCCTGCTCAAAATCCTATCTCAGGGAATTTGGACTTATTGTGCTTAGTGCCCTTGTGTTTTTTGGGTGCTTTGCTTTCATTCTTTTCTCCTATGTGCAGATCTTCAGGGCTGTGCTGAGGATGCCCTCTGAGCAGGGACGGCACAAAGCCTTCTCCACGTGCCTCCCTCACCTGGCTGTGGTCTCCCTGTTTCTCAGCACTGTAGTGTTTGCTTACCTGAAGCCCTTCTCCATTTCCTCCCCACTCCTGGACCTGGTGGTAGCAATTCTCTACTCAGTGGTTCCTCCAACGCTGAACCCTATTATCTATAGCATGAGGAACAAGGAGATCAAGCATGCCCTCAGCAAAGTGTTGCAATATGCAATATTCCAGCTTCAGTAAAGTGCACATCATCCTCACACAATTCCCTGTGATGGTTCTTTATATTTGATGTATGTATGACTTTTTGTTTGTGTTTGTAAGTGTAATACAATAATCTTGAAAAAAACATTGCAATTTATTCCACTTCTTCTTTCCATCTACTTTCCATTTTCTCACACCAAGAGCTCATGTAAATATGGAACCAGGTTCCTGGCATAGGTTAAAAGGTTCCTAAAATGCTTTCAAAAGTAGTTTTTCTTTTCTTAGCTCTTCTCTCTCCCTACCTTGTCCGGATCTGGGGTAGTTACAGCCAAGGACAGCAGCACAACACACTCTTTTCATTCCTGGTCTCTTTTCACTGCTCTCAAGTCCTTGCATTTGTGCAGACCTGAAGGTCTTGTGTGTCTCACCACAGTGCTGTTGTCTCTACATCTGAACCGCGGTGTCACAGCTGCTCTCCTTGCTGGAACCCCCATAACAAGAGGGGCTCATCAGAGCAGGACCGGAGAACTGGAGGCCTCTTCCACAGCCGGTGTAAGGAATAAACCTCAGGAGCTGCTCTCTTGGAAAACCTCGAGATCTTCTGGTGCTCTTCACTGAGTCACGGGGGCAGTTCCAGAGTCCTAAGTTAATCTGTTGTGGACTCAGGATGGTAGTGTGCATTAACATGGAAAGTGGCTCAGCACCACATGGTTGTTCTCTCACTGCCCCCCTTCCCAGTGGATGAGGGCAGAAAACTGGAATAAAAGCACAAAGTCAAATCTGTGAGTTGAGATCATATCATCTAGTAAGACAGCGAAAAAGAAAAGGATAATAATTCTGACATACGTATTTATGCATAGAAGATATACACAGTATATATTCAGCTTTTACCCAAGGAGGTTGTGGATGCTCCAGCCCTGAATGCATTCAAGCCTGGGCTGGATGTGACTCTGAGCAGCCTGGTCTAGTGTTTGGTGTCCCTGCACACAGCAGGGAGGTTGAAACTGGATGATCACTGTGGTCGTTTTCAACCCAGACCAGTCTATGATTCTATGATATATATCATACGTGCAGTTGCAAACATTTTTTTGCATGGGCACCGATATGTATGCGTTTATATTTGCAACTCCAGGTCCTGTTGCAGGGGTCGGAGCAACCGCAGGGCTTGTCCTGGGAGCTGGAGGGACCACGGGGCTGTGCTTTTTGGGAGGAATTCTTTTCCTTTTCTTATCACAGGACGTGGAACAGCTGCAGGAGCTGTAGCAGGAGTGACCACAGGGCTCATGGTGAGGGTAGGAGTGACAGCAGGGTTTGTCACAAAGCTTGCAGCAACCGTGGGACCTGTAAGAATTGGGAATAAGAATTGGAGCTGCTGCAGGGTCTGTCCCAAAACTTGGAGAGGCTGCAGCAGTGCCAGCAGATCCAGCTCTCTTCCCCTTGGGGGATGCTGAAGAGTGTTGAACACAGCTCAGTAGGTGTGGGCCAGGCCTTGGCACACTGCAGTGATTTGTGCCTCTTTAAGATTCCCAGGGCAGCAGCAGACCTTCCCCAAATATTCCACCAGTTTCTCAGGGTTCTGCAGTTGCTCGGAGATGAAGTTCCAAACCCTTGGGGGATTCTGACCGCTCCAGGCACCTACCCAGACCGCCCCACATCCCCTGCCATGCAGAGCTATCCTGCCTTGGGACAGATCTCTCCGTGATATTTTTGAATGATTGTTTAATCTGAAATGTAACCTGAAATATCTCTCCGTGATATTTTTGAATGATTGTTTAATCTGAAACGTAACCTGAAACACATTGATGACACACAGTAATGGGAGAACACTGGTTTGAACGTCCCACGGATAGACAGAATTCTCAGGAGCTATTCTGACCAGCTCTTGAGCTCCAGGGAAAGAAGAAGAGAAAGGGAGGCTGGGGAACCTCTGGAAAGTGTCCTCCCTTACCTCATCCATAGCTGGGCTCCCTGAGGACACAAAGCCAAGGGTGTAATTACTAATCATATCAACAATATTACTTCCAAAACCCAATAATGACTGCAGAGCTGAACGCGCACAAAACTTCAGTTTGTCAGCTGGCAATTTGATCATGACGTAAGCCAAGGCCAAACAGCACAGCAAAATAAAAACCCTAATCCAGCCCCCAGAGTTGACAAACAATGCAGCAGGAAAAACAAGCAGCGAGCAAGGAGCTGTGCAGTGCAGCGTCATGAGAAGGCTCAACGTGCTCCAGCAATAGAGAAAAAATCAGAATCATGACCAGCAGTTATTCAAGTACCACAAACACCTGTGATAACTTGCTCTGGACAGATCTGCTGTTATCTCAATCATTGCAGCTCCACATCAGGCACCAAAAGTGGTGGTTGAAGCCAGCAGGTGGCTCAGCAGCACACAGTGCTTTGTGCACCGCCCCTTCCCTGTAGGATGGAGAGGAGAACTGGGAAAAAACAAAGTACAACACGTGGGTTGAGATAAAGCTCTTTGCTAAGAGAGATGAAAGAAATGTTTAATAGTTATGACTTTATTTTCATCCATATAGAATCGTAGAATCACTCAGGTTGGAAAGGACTAAAGGAGTAAAATGTGTGTAAACCTAGTGTAAATTGTCATTAAAACCAGGAGAAAAGTAAGAGCAAACCCAGGGTAACGTGTGAGCAAAGCTTGGGTAAAGAGTGAGTAAAAGCCAGAGGAAATTGCAAGTAAAACCCTGAGTAAGTTGTGGGCACAGACGGAGTAAAGTGTGAGGGCACCCAGAGAAAAGTAAACCCAGAGTAAAGTGTGAGGTAACACAAAATAACGTGTGAGTAAAATCCAAAATAAAGTTGGAGTAAATGTGGAGTAGAGGGTGACTAAAGGACTGAGTAAAGTGTTAGTAAACCCTGAGTAAAATGTGAGCAAACAGTGAAGTAAAGTGTGTGTAAATCCTGAAGTAAATTGTGAGTAAAACCCGATGTAAGGTATGAGTAAGCCTGGAGTAAAGAATGAGTAAACCTGAAGTAAAATATGCCTTGAGTAGAGTGTAAGCAAACCTAGAGTAAAGAGTGAGGAAAAGCCAAAGTAAAGTATAAGTGACCCCAAAGGAAAGTGTGATTAAACTCAGAGTACGTTGTGAGCACATGCAGGGTGAAGTGTAAGTGCTCAGCAAAGTATGAGTAAACCTGAGGTAAAACGTGAGTAAACCCAGAGTAAAGAATGAGTAAACCTGGAGAAGATTGTGAATACACTCAGAGTAGAGTCTGAATCAAACCTGGAGAAAAGTCAGAGTAAAGCAGGAGTAAAGTATCAATAAACCCAGAGTAAAGTGTCAGGTAACCAGAAGTAAATTGTGAGTAAACCTGGTGTAACGTGTGAATAAATCCTAAAGTAAGGTGTGAGTACACACAGAATAGAGCGTGAGTACAACCAGTTGTGCAGTGTGAGTAAAACCTGGAGAAAAGTAAGAATAAAGCAGGAGTAATTCTTGAGTCAATAAGTAAATTGTGAGTAAAACATGAAGATGAGAGAACACCTGGAGTATGGTGTGAGTAAAACCTAGAGAAAACTAAGAGTAAACATGGAGAAAAGTGTGAGTAAACTTGAAGTAAAGTCTGAGTAAACCTGGAATAAAGTGTGAGTAAAACACAGAGTGAAGTGTGAGTAAAACCCAGAGTAAATTGTGAGTACACCCAGCATACAGTGTGATCAAAACACAGAGAAAAGTAAGAGTAAACCTGGAGTAAAGAGTGAGTACCGATGGAGCAGACTACTCACGCTTTTCTCCAGATTTACTCACACTCTTCTTTGTGATTACTCTCACTTTAGTTCTGCTTTTCTCACACCCTGCACTGGGTGCATTCACAATATGGTCTTTCTCACACTTTATTTCGTGTTTACTCAGTTACTTCAGGACCACTCCCAGTCCACTCCCAGTGTACACACACATCAGGTTTCCTCAAACTTTTCTTCAAGTTTACTCACACTCTTCTCTGTGTTTACTCAAATATTAATCCAGGTTTACCCTGAATTTACTCTGGGTAAACTCACACTTTTCTCTTACTTTCCTCTGGTTTTTACTTCTGGTTTTTTTTTTTTTTTTTTTTTTTTTTTTTTTTTTTTTTTTTTTTTTTTTTTTTCTTTAGGGTTATTCACACTTCTCTTTCGATTTCCTCACATGTTACTCTGGATGTACTCACACACTACTCAGTGTGTTCTCACACCGTACACTGGATCTTTTTCTAACTTTACACCACATTTACTCACACTGTACTCCAGCTGTACTCACACTTCATACTGTGTGTTCCCACATCTTACTTTGGATTTTACTCACACTTTACTCCAGATTTTACATTTCAATCCAGGTGTACTCACTCTTTACTCTAGGTTTACTCTCAGTTTTCGGTTTACTCACACTTTTCTTCTGGTTTACTCAGTCTATTTTTCTTTTTTTCACACTCTACACTGGGTGTCCTTATGCTTTAGTCCATGTTTACCCATGTTTTACTCAGGGTTTACTCACACTTCACTCCAGGTTTGCTCACACTTGACTCCAGCATCGCTCACTCTTGTATCCAGGCTTACAAACAGTTTGGTCAGGTTTATTCACACTTGACTTCAGGTTTACACAAAATTTACTCTGGGCTTACTTGCACTTTACTTCAGACTTACTCAGACCTTACTCGAGGTTTGCTGACTCACTACTCTGAGTGTACTCACACTTTACTCCAGGTTTACATACAGTTTATCACCATATGTAATCATAGATTCATAGATCAGTCTGAGTTGAAAAGGACCACAGTGATCGTCTTGCTTCAACCCCACTGCGGCAGGCAGGGTCACCAACCAGCAGACCAGGCTGTCCAGAGTCACATCCAGCCTGGCCTTGAATGCCTCCAGTGATGGGGCATCCACAGCCTCCTTGGGCAACCTGTCCCAGAGCCTCACCACCGTCTGAGTGAAAAAGGCCACGATGAGGTCTCCCTGCAGCCTTCTCTTCTCCAAGCTAAACAAGCCCAGCTCCCTCAACCTTTCCTCGTAGGAGAGATGCCCCAGCCCTCTGATCACCTTAGTGGCCTTCCTCTGGACCCACTCCAAGAGCTCCAAGAGCTTCCTGTGCTGGGGGCCCCAGGCCTGGACACAGCACTGCAGATGGGGCCTCACAAGAGCCGAGTAGAAGGGGACAATCACCTCCCTCTCCCTGCTGGCCACCCCTTTTTCAATGCAGCCCAGCACACAGTTGACCTTCCGGGCTGCAAGCGCACACTGCTGGCTCATGTCCAGCTTCTCATCCACCAGGACCCCCAAGTCCTTCTCCGCAGGGCTGCTCTCAAGGAGATCCTCCCCCAGTTTGTATAAACACCTGGGATTGTCCTGGCACAAGTTCATCACCTTGCGCTTGGCCTTGCTGAACCTCTTTAGTTTCACATGGGCCCACTTCTCCAGCCTGTCCAGGCCCCTCTGGATGGCTTTCCTTCCCACCAATGGATCGACTGCACCGCTCAGCTTGGTGTCGTTGGCAAACCTGCTGAGGGTGCACTCGATGCCATCATCCATGTTGTTGATGAAGATGATGAAGAGCAGCAGAGCCAAGACAGACCCCTGATGGACACTGCTTGTGACTGCCTTCACCCTGACACAGAACCATTGATCACAACCCTTTAGCTGCATCCGTGTCATGGTTTTATACTTTTCTTATTGGTATCACACATCATAACGTCATGTAAAGCACGGGTAATTAAAGAGCTAATATTCCAGTTCACTGGACTGACAACTTTCCAGAAGAGAAAGAGAAGTGCATATCCCTGGGTATTTCAAGGTCAGAGAGGAAGATGAGCCATAAAATAAAATAGATAGAATATCAGTCAATTGTACTGTGGGTTAGGTGTAGTTTCAATTAATATATTAAGGTAAAGGGGACGCTGAATGCCATACCCGTTCCAGAGTGTGCAGAAAAAAACTACATTTGATATGTAGCCATTAATGCACACAATTTGTTGTCATTGGGTTTTAAGCAAGGAAAGAATAAGGCTCCTTTAGTCTCAACCCAGGAATTGTTGAATTGTGTTTTCTCCCCTGTCCTGTAGAGGGGCAGTGACAGAGCAGCATAGGGGGCACCTGGGAGCCAGGCAAGGTGAGCACAGCGCAGCTGGGCGCTGAGTTCCAGGGTGATTTTGGGGTCCCAGCCCTGCAGCATGAGGCTCTGTTGCCTTCCCCTCTGCAGGACAGCCCGGCCCCACCGCCCCACAGGCAGCCCCTGGCAGCTCAGTGCAGGCACTGTGTGGGGCAGCATGCGTGCAGTGCTACAGAGATGTGCCCCCAGCACAGCCCCTGACACCACATGTCCTTCTTCTCACAGCACCTACTTCCTCCCTTTTATTTCTTTTTCGTCTTCATCACAGTGTACCTTGGCTCACCTTTTCGCTCTTTTCCCCCAGTTTGGCAAATTTACATTGCTTCTTTTGCCACAGTCAGCAACTTTCTATCTTGGTGCTCTAACACTGCAAACAGTTTATACCAAACCCAAGAACACATCCTTGCACCTGGTGCAGGCAAAGAAAAAAGCAGTCCATTGTGATTTCAGTACTTCTGTGAAATGGGATTGTTGATAAAAAACAAGGCTGTTCACACACCAAGCAAAGCTAAACTGGGAAATCTTACAATGATCACACACACTGATTCCTCTTGCTAACGTAGTTTACTGATTCATTAGCTAATTGATACCTTCTGCTAATCTAGCCTATATCATGACCACGGAGCCTGCTAGCATCTCATTTGCTTGCAGATACAGGAATGGAACATAGAGGCTGTGGGAGAGTCAGCACAGACCCAGAGTTCATACGGAGAACTACAGGAGAAAGAGAGCGGGGTGAAGTCCTGTAGAAATGGAAGGAATCAATACGTGTTTAGGAACATGATAATCACTAATGATAATTACACACATACGTAGATAAATGAACAGCAAGGAAAAATGTAACTATTAATACAAATAAAGAATAATTATAAACAGTAAAAAACACAATGAAAGCCTGTAATGGAGTAGACTGTGAATCATTTATAGAGACAGATGAGAAGTTTATCCCTGCTGAAATGTGACCATGACATCATTTTCCTCACTGCATCCTTGATCTCCTGGTTCCTCATGCTGTAGATGAGGGGGTTCAGTGTTGGAGGCACCGCGGAGTACAGAAATGACACCACCAGGTCCAGGGATGGGGAAGAGACAGAGGGGGTCTTCAAGTAGGCAAACATGGCAGTGCTGAGAAACAGGGAGACCACAGCCAGGTGAGGGAGGCATGTGGAGAAGATTTTGTGCCGTCCCTGCTCAGAGGGCATCCTCAGCACAACCCTGAAGATCTGCATGTAGGGCACAACAATGAAAACAAAGCACCCCAAAAAGACAAGGATATTAAACACAATAAGCCCATCTTCCCTAAGGTAGTCTGATTCTGAGCAGGAGAGCTTGAGGATCTGGGGAATTTCACAGAAGAACTGATCCACAGCATTGCCTTGGCAGAGAGGCACGGAAAATGTATTCGCAGTGTGCAGCAGAGCATTGAGAAGCCCAGTGCCCCAGGCAGCTGCTGCCATGCTGGCACAAGCTCTGCTGTCCATCAAGGTCCCGTAGTGCAGGGGCTTGCAGATGGCAACGTAGCGGTCATAGGACATGATGGTGAGAATGCAATACTCTGCTGAAAACAAAAGCAAAAAGAAAAAGACCTGCGCAGCACATCCAGCATGGGAGATGTGCCTGGTGTCCCAGAGGGCATTGGCCATGGCTTTGGGGAGAGTGGTGGAGATGCAGCCCAGGTCGAGGAGGGCGAGGTTGAGGAGGAAGAAGTCCATGGGGGTGTGCAGGCGGTGGTGGCAGGCTACGGCTGTGCTGATGAGGCCGTTGCCCAGGAGGGCAGCCAGGTAGATGGCCAGCAAGAGCCAGAAGTGCAGGAGCTGCAGCTGCCGCGTGTCTGCCAACGCCAGCAGGAGGAACTCGCTGATGGAGCTGCTGTTGGGCATCTGCAGTTCCTGGGCATGGAGTCCTGTTCAGAATACAGAACATAATGACAAGACCATTCTCAGAGTCACTCCTCCTGCTATACTACAGAACTTTTTCTTTCCGTTATTGCAGTGTTCATTCGCTCCATTACTTGAAATTAATTTCATGAAGCTCAGCATTCCATAAGCAGAAGAAGCTTATGGAGCTTTTGCCTTCCTCTCATTTTCTGATCTTACCCTATCTTCATGGATATTTCCATCTGTTTCCATGTCTCATATCTTTAGCCCAACTGCTCTTCAAGTCTCCAGCACCTACCTCTGTGCCCTTAAATTTCTGATAGAGAAAGCTGCCTGTTTGCAGGATAAGGGCATTCTTCATGTATGCAGAAAATGAAAGGAGAGACTGAAAGCACATTCTGTGTGACTGTACGCAAAACAGATGATTGATTGAAGCACCATTCAAGAGTCTCAGAGCTGTGTTCAAAGTTTACAGCCTGATTTAGGTTTCTGCCTACAATCTGTTTCCCTTTTCTCAGAATAGGAAAAGGAAAATCCCTTCCTTATCTCTCCTCTTCAAAGTGCCCCTGGAAACACTGTCATGCAGTGTAGCTGTGATGCCCCTGCCCCAGGCAGCAGCTGTGGCAGCAGAAGGCACATGCCCTGCCCTGCAGGGGGGCTCGTTTCCCCCACACGTCTCCCTGCAGCGCCCTGGGCAGCTTCCCGGGCAGGCTGAGTGCTGAGTGCTGAGTGCTGAGTGCTGAGTGCTGAGTGCTGAGCCTGGCAGACAGCAGAGTCCCTGCCCCGGCACACAGCCCCTGGGGCACAGCAGGGACCTGCTCTGCAGGACAGCCCTGGGCACCCGGCTGCAGCTCCGGCTGCACAGCCTGCAGCCATCCTGGGACACGCAGCCCTCAGGGCTGTGCTCTGATGCTGCAGCACGGAAGCCCTCAGCTGGAGCAGATCTTTTTCACTGATTAAGAAACAGTGTCAACAGCCTCATCTGCATGGAATGTCCCAAATTTAGTGATCCCTGCAGTAAAAGCCACTACACTGCCTGCAATGAGAAACTTACCTTGTCAAGGGCTGTGAGAAATGCTCCTCCAGTGAGCTCTCAGCCAGCTAAGATGTCACAGAACCTGTTAGCTCTCTTCCTTCTTCTCTCTGTCACCTGCAGATCATGCTCCCAGCCCTGCAGTGTGTTGCACAGGAGCTGCTCCTGGGCACAGCTGCCTCCCTGCTGTGCTGCCCACTTGTAGGAGCTCCCTGTGTGCCAGGAGCCCAGAACAGCTCAGCAGCAGAGGATGTCATTTCTATCCTCCCCGCTGATCTCCCTTGAGATGTCCCTGGGTCTCCATGGCCAACAGCATCTGAAAGACAACAGTATCATGACTGCACTTTGAAATATGCTGAATTAACCTCCAAATGTCCACTGGACACTGACCAATACCAGACATATGGATAGCCATACAAGAGAGTGTTTGCTGAAACAGAAAGGACACACAGTCAACAACAGGGAGGGGTGGACTTCTTCTGGGCAGGGCAGTGGTCCAGCTGAGGCGGTGCTGCCATCTCATCCCTAGATGGAAACCCTGCAGCTGAAACGGGATTCAGCTCCCAATGGACCCACAGGAGCTGGGATTCCTCTGGTTGAGTTCAGGCATGCACAAGGAGTTGCCTGCATGTGAGCTCCTGCTCTGAGTCCTTCGTCCTTCAGCAGGGAGTCAGTTGCTCACACACAGACCCTGTGTGATGACCAAGGTGCCTGGGGTGCTCCTGGATGTGTGCTAGTGCTTGTGAAGTATGTGGGAAATCCCTGAGATAGACACCTCCTTCCTGAGCATCAGCTGAGGGCCAGAGAGGGGACAGTGGTATTCTTGTTCAGCCTAAATGGCAACAGACTCCTGCATTTTGGGCACCCAAGTGTGCCTTTTCCACCCATCTCCATGGAACATGCAGAGTTATGCAGCTGACTAAACGGATCTTTCTCTGTTCTCTACCTACTCTATATTCTGAGCTCAAGGCACTACAAAGCTGACACAAGTCTTTATTCTTCAACTGATGAAACCTCAGTTTTCTATGGGCTCTCATGTGAATGGTATCAGAAGCAGCCTAGTGTCATGCCAGTTCTCTGGGCTGTCCAGCACACTCACATGCAGCTGCAAATTCAGCACTGGGCCTTGAGGAAAGCCATGTCCTTGCATTGTCTGTGCTGCTTGGACAACTTGGCACCCCACAATGTGTTCAATGCCTTTGTGCCACCTTCATAAATACCATGGATTTATGTGGGCCAACGGCATCCTGGCCTGCATTACAAATAGTGTAGCCAGCAGGAGCAGAGAGGGAATCATTCCCCTGTACTCAGCTCTGGTGAGGCTGCACCTTGACTATTGTGTCCAGGTTTGGGCCCCTGACAACAAGAAAGACATTGAGGCCCTGGAGCATGTCTATAGAAAGGCAACGAAAGTGGTGAGGGGTCTGGCGCACAAGTCTTAAGAGGAGCGGCTGAGGGAGCTGGGATTGTTTAGTCTGGAGAAGAGGCGTCTCAGGGGAGACCTCATTGCACTCTACAACTTCCTGAAAGGAGGCTGTGGTGAGGAGGGCTTTGGCCTCTTCTCCCAGGCAACAAACAGGACCCAGGGAAATGGCCACAAGTTATACAGGAGGTTTAGGTTAGACATAAGGAAGAACTTTTTCTCTCAGAGAGTGGTCAGGCACTGGAATGACTGCACAGGGAGGTGGTGGAGTCGTCGTCCCTGTCAGTGTTCAAGAGGCGTCTGGATGAAGAGCTACAAGATCTGGTTTAGTGCTGGTGGTAGCAATGGGAATGGGAGGATAGTTGGACTAGATGGTCCTGTAGGTCCTTTGCAAACCTGTGATTCTATGATTCTATGATTCTATGGATGCACTGAATCCAATAATGCCTCCTGAACAGGATGTTTTCTTATGTTTTTACACTAATGAGAACACCAGCACATGCTGGGCTAGAAAGCTTTGTACACTTGCAGGTCTGAGCTCTCGTTTGGACCACAGGGACATGGTTATATGGCTTCCACAACTGGACTGTAGCACAGGTCTTTACAATGGATGGGCAAGAAGACAAGGAAGGGCCACTGCCCTCTGTGAGAGTGCACTGAGTTCTTTCTGGGGATGGCAGAGCAGCCAGGTCAGAGCAAATGGCAGTGGCAAACCGAGGAGACCAACAGTGTCTCCTTCTGGCTTTGTGATAGGAAAGAACAAGTGGAAGGTGCCCTCTGCAGACAGATGGGAGCCTCCTGTTGTCAGGCCCTTGTCCACTTTGGGGGCCTTTTCCACTGCAGGGACAGCAGAGAAGGGCATACACCATCCAGAAGATCCCTGGAGAGCAGAGCTGGCAGCTTCTTGACCAAGCCAGAGAGGAACCAGAGATGAGAGGTGCTCTGCGGGATCTCGTACTCACTGGCAAGGAAGGGCTGGTGGGGAAAGGCAATGTCAAAGGGAACCTGGTCTGCAGTGGCCATGGGAAGGTGGAGCTGAGGATTCTGAAGGAGGACAAAAGACAAGTTCACACCTTTGAGCTTCAGGAGAGCACATCTTGGATTCTTCAAGTATCTGTGGGGTACAGAACAGCAGGGAAAGGCTCTGAGGGAATAGGGTCAAAAAATGTGGTAACTATCTGAGGATCTTGGCTTCCAAGCATAATATGTCCATTCCAAGGAAGAGGAAGCCAAATAAAAATGTCAGAATTCCTGCATGACTGGGAATGGATTGCATTGGTCTCACCCAAACACTGAAAGGAAGCAAATATGTAGTGGAAAAAAGAAGAGGTCACCTGGTAGCAATGCAGAGACTTTGTCCAGCATACATGCTGAGATGCGTATAGGTAAGTCAGAGTTCAACTGCAATTGAATGTGCCCAGGCATATCACAGACAGAAATATGTAGTTTACAAAAGAAAGGCTAGGGAGAAAGTGGGCCCATGGTAGAGTGGGGCAGGGAACCTGGTGAGACAGGACATGGAAAAGCCTCTGATACTCATTTCCTTTCTGACTTCACATTTTATTACTTGGACTGGGATTCTTGGAATCCTAGGTGCCAGAGACAGGTGGGAAATGTTGGTGCAAGGCAGATGTACTGTTGGTGAAAGTAGAGGTGATCAGGGAATACCGAAGAAAACAGGATCCCGTGTTGGAAGAGGCTGGCAGGAATTTTAGGATTTTTGAATGGTTTGGGTTGGAAGGACCTTAAAGACCATCCAGTTCCATCTCCCCTGCTGTGTGCAGGGCTGTCCCACGGTAGATCAGGATGCCTGGAGCCCTTGACATCTCAAACATCTCCAGGGATGGGGCAACCACATCTTCTCTGGGCAGCCTGTTCCATACCAGATCCGTGCCTCACATCATGACCTATGGAATGTTAGAAATTCCTTCCAAATGTCTAATGTAAATAACTCTTTCAGTTTATTATCTTGTCATCCTAGCCCTACTATTCAGAAGTAATGTAAGAAGTCCGTCTCCACCTTTTTGTTTTTGAGCAAGAGCATGGCTAGAAGATGGAAGGAAGGCATAAATGAGAGTAGTGTCTACACATTTCAGATCCTCAACACAAGAAAGATGCTTGCAAGTGGGAGATGGTATAAATGTGTTAATGCTTCTCAACTTCAAATATTCTCATGTGTCATTTCTCACTTTTTAAGCTGAAAACACTCATATTTGAGGGATATTGTGTCTTTTATTTTATTTATTTATTTAGATATTTTTTTTTCCTAAAAGGACAGTGCTTTAAAGATCTGTGTTATTAGGACACAGATGCCTTCAGGTACAGGGACACAGACAGTGGTGCCAGTGCCAATGCCCTGTGACCAATGCCCAGCG
Organism: Chrysolophus pictus; assembly: GCA_037305975.1. Taxonomy (NCBI): domain Eukaryota; kingdom Metazoa; phylum Chordata; class Aves; order Galliformes; family Phasianidae; genus Chrysolophus; species Chrysolophus pictus. Next base: position 2,206,723 of record CM074604.1, read on the forward strand.
TCCACCGCTGCTCTACCCTGCTGCGTATTTGATGTCCCTCATCCTCCAGGTGTCTCCAGCTCTCCTAAATCAATGTCCATGGTTCAGGTCAAGTTTTCAGCAGGCCACCTGGACACATGCTCTTCCCACTGCTCTCCAGATTTCCCCAGCCCTTGCTCTTTGTTCACTCAGATACCTCCCAACTATCTGGCTGAAATGTGACCTTCACAGAGATTACTGGAACTTGCTCCACCTCTCCAAAATGTGATGGACTCTTTTCTCAGTTCCTTAGCTGTGACTGTATCTATCCCTTCCTATCCTTGTCTAACTCATTTCTTCTACAAATATTCCAAGTGAAAGACAAACCTCATTAGGTGCAGCTTGGACAAGGCATGCAGGTGATCACTGTGTTTTACTATTCATTCAATTGCATCATGTTTACAATTGTTTGCTGGAAAAAAAAAAAAAAAAAAAAAAAAGAGAGAAATCTTTACTTGCCCATGTGCAGCTGGTTCTCTAAGGAAAGCCAGTGGAAGTTGGTGCAAAAAGACGTTTAACTGCAGAGGAGAAGAGTGATGCGATGAAAAGAGGTGCAAATCCCATAGGGAAAAATGAGTAGAAATGGGGTGGAAAAGTTGAGGTGGACATTTGTCCATACAGTGACAGAACAAAGTCCGTTAGGGGACATCTTGGATCAATATCAGTTTCCAAGTGCAGCTTCAAATTCTTGTTTAAACGCAAATTCATAGTCCTTAAGCAGTCTCCAGATACCTCTCCAGTTTGCTGTTCAAGTTCTGAACACTAAAGAAGATGACAGGAAGGCACAAGGCACAGGAGGGCTCTTCAGGTTGTAATGGGTCCCACGGGGCATTTGCTGCTGAGTCCATCAACCTCCAGTGCACAGAGAAGATTGCATGAAGTGCTCAGGAAGACAAAGTCAGAAGGAACAGTGAAGTTTCTTGGAGTATTAATGGGCCCCACTGAGGGCCATGGACAAGCAAGCTTCCCCAGGGACTTGTTAGAGCAGATAATTGGAAGCCATGATTGCAGGCAGACCAAGGCACTGGGATGGTGGCTGTGATGCTGAGCAAAGCCTCCTTTGTCTTGTGAAGCAGAAAGGCCAAGGCCTGATCCCCAGAGCCTTGGCAGGGAGATCGTGTCCCTCCTGCTGGCTCAGGGCCCTTCCTGGGGCAGTGGGATGGAGGTTTGTCTGATGTCAAATGAAAGACCAGGGGACAGCAGCTGCCAGACTCTGCATGGGGTGCAAGGATGCCGTGAGGCCCAAGTCCCACGAGGGCAGTGTGTCTCATCCCAGGATGTGGGATGTGAGAAGGGCCCAGTCTGAACAAGCAGTCAATCCCAATGAAACTTTGAGCTTCAGATCTATCAGTTCTGGTGCCCTCCTTTGGACAGTCTCCTGTAGTTTTATGTCCTTTTTGTTCTGCAATGCCCAGAAGTGCACCCAGTGCTCCTGTTGAGGCTGCAGCAGTGCAGAGCAGAGCAGATGAGGACAATCCAATTCCTCACCCAGCTGGCAATGCCATGCTCAATGCACCCCAGGGGACAGTTGGCCTTCCTGGCTGCCTGGGCACACTGCTGACTCACGTTCCATTTGATGTTGGCCAGGACCCCCAGTCCCTTTCAGTGGGACTGCTCTCCAGTGTCCCATATGCAGTCAGTGAGTATGTTCAAGGTTGCCCCCACCCATGTGCAGAATCAGGCACTTGTTCTTGTTATACTTCATGTGCATTTTATGTTTACCCAGTTCTCTTACTTGTCCACATCACATTGAAAGTCTTCTCTACCCTCAGTGGAGGAAACAGCTGTACCCAGCTTGGTATCATCAGCAAATGTACTCAAAACATCTTCCAGTCCTGCATGCAAGTCACTGATGCAAATATTATAGAGAAGTGACCCTCAGATGGAGCCCTGGGGAACCCTGCTAGTGAACTTCCACCAGCCTGATGGAACCCCACTTAATGTAACCCTTTAGAGCCAGACCCATTGGTCAACTGCTCACCCATCACAGTATGTTTCTTTCTAGCCGTGTTCAGGGATATTTGTCCAGAAGAATTATCTAAGAAAGAGTATCAAAAGCTTCACTGAAATCCTCAAGGATAACCTCAACTGGCTTCCCTTGGTCAACTAGATAAAAGGACATTAAGTTTTATAAGAACTTCCTCTCATGAACTTGTGTGGGCTGTGACCAATGACAAAATTGTCCTTCAGGTGTTTCTCTGAAATTACCAGCATCATTTTTTCCATAATTATGCCAGGTACTGAAGTGAAACTGACTGTTCTGTAATTGCCTATGTCCTCTTTCTTGCTCTTGTTTAAAACTGGTACAATGTTTGCCAGTTTCCTGTCAGCTGGGAACTGGCATAACCCTAGACTTCTTCTGATGTAATTCAAATGAGAGCCCAGAGCAAACAACTAAGGTGTCATCAGTGAAAGAAGGTAGATGTGTCATAGCTTTGTAATGCCTTGAACTCCAGACTATGCCACAGATGGAGCTGAGAGGAAGATCTGGCTCTTGTGTTCTGAGCTCATCCATTTGGTCAGCAGAATGACACAACATGCTCCATGGGGACAGGTGCAAAAGGCACAGTGGATGCCCCAAGCACAGGGCTGTGGTGGCATTTAGGATGGCCAGGAATACCTCCCTTCTGGCCCTCAGCTGATGCCCAGGAAGGAGCTGTCTGTCTCACAGATTTTCCACCACAGTTTACAAGCAGGAGCACACAGCTAGGATCACCCCAGGCACCTTGGTCATCCCTGAGTGTCTGTGTGTGAGCAGTGCAGTCCCTGATGAATAAAGAGCAAGGATTCAGCTGAGGGGCTCACACACAGACACCTCACTGTGCACATCTGAACTCAGCTAAGAGGACTCCCAGCTCCCATGGTTCTGTGAGGAACTGATCCCAATTCAGCCCCAGGGTTTCCATCAGCAGAAGATATACCTGATTTTAGGCTAAGGATGTGATGGCCTGATAGTAATAGGACAAATTGAAATAGCTTTTAAATTGTGTTAGAAATAAGCTTTTGACACACAGGCTCTGGAAAATGTTGCCCAGAGAGACTGTGGATGGTCCATCCCTGGATGCATTCAAGATCAGGATGGATTGGATGCTGGATAGTCTCATCTGGTTGTTGGCAACTCGGTCCATGGTTGGGGGCTTGGAATTAGGTGATCTTCAAAGTCCCCTCCAGCCAAAGCCTTTCTATGATTCTGTAATGTTATGACTGCACTTACAGGTCATGAGCAGAAATTTCCAGATTTGCCATTTGTTTCTCGCATGGTCAAATTTCTTTTAGTAGGAACAACCATGCTTCTGGAATCCAGTGAATGTGTTGGTTAATTGAGCTGACTTAGAAGTACGTTCTATAGTGATGACCCTGCTGCCTTGCAGGAGCTGTCAGTTAACGAGAAGTATGAATATCTCCAGGGAGAGAAGGAAATCACATTGTCTGCTGCTGAGCTGGGCTGGGCTCCTGGGACACAGGAAGCTTATAGAAGCGGGCAGCACTGCAGAGAGACAGCTGTGCCCAGGAGCAGCTCCGGTGCAGCACGCAGCAGGGCTGGGGGCATGATCTGCAGGTGACAGGGACAGAAGAAGGAGAGCTTACAGGCTGTGTGACACGTTAGGCTGTGAGCTCACTAAAGGAGCATTGCTCACAGCCCTTGACAAGGTAAGACTCTCACTGGAGGTAATGCAGATGCTTTTACTGTAGGAATCACTAAATTAGAGACAACTGTTTGCAGGTCAGGCTGCGTAAGTGCTGTGTTTATTTATCATGGAAAATGACTTCTGCTCCATCTGAGGGCTTCCATGCTGCAGCATCAGAGCACAGCCCTAAGGGCTGCGTGTCCCAGGACGGCTGCAGGCTGTGCAGCCAGGGCTGCAGCCGGGTGCCCAGGGCTGTCCTGCAGAGCAGGTCCCTGCTGTGCCCCAGGGGCTGTGTGCCGGGGCAGGGACTCTGCCTCCTGCCAGGCTCAGCACTCAGCACTCAGCACTCAGCACTCAGCACTCAGCACTCAGCACTCAGCACCCAGCACTCAGCCTGCCCGGGGAGCTGCCCAGGGCGCTGCGGGGAGACGTGTGGGGGGAAGGAGTCCCCGGCAGGGCAGGGCATGGCATGGGAGGGGCCTTCTGCTGCCACAGCTGCTGCCTGGGGCAGGGGGCTCACAGATACACTGCATGCCAGGGTGTTTCTAAGAGCACTGTGCAAGAGGAATGGCGAGGCAGAGATTTTCCTTTTCCTATTCTCAGGATAAGGAAGAGGATTCAAGGCAGAAATTTAAAAGGGGCTGTCAACCTTGAACACATCTCTGAGACTCCTGAATCATACTTTTCTCAATCAATTGTTCTATGAACAGTCACACAGAATGTGCTTTCAGCCTCTCCTCTCTTGAAGGATAGAACCAAATTGCTATACCATTGTTTTCTGCAGACATGAATAATGTACTTAACCTGCAATCAGGCAACTTACTCTAATAGAATTTTAAGGGCACAGCAGTTGCGGCTGGGTGCTCTTAGAGCAGTTGTTTTAAAGATATGAGACAGGGAAACAGATGAAAATATCCAGGGAGATGGGATAAGATTAGGAAATGAGAGAAATGTATAAGCTCCTTAATGGTCTTCTGCTTATGGAATGCTGAACTTCATGAAAATAAATTCAAGTAATGGAGCTAAATGAACATTGTCCTCAGAGAAAGAAAAAAAAAATGAAGTTTAGCAGGAGGAGTGTCTCTGAAAAAGGTCTGGACTCGTCATTATTTTCTGCTCTCTGAACAGGACTCCATGCCCAGGAACTGCAGATGCCCAACAGCAGCTCCATCAGCGAGTTCCTCCTGCTGGCGTTGGCAGACACGCGGCAGCTGCAGCTCCTGCACTTCTGGCTCTTGCTGGCCATCTACCTGGCTGCCGTCCTGGGCAACGGCCTCATCAGCACAGCCGTAGCCTGCCACCCCCGCCTGCACACCCCCATGTACTTCTTCCTCCTCAACCTCACCCTCCTCGACCTGGGCTGCATCTCCACCACTCTGCCCAAAGCCATGGCCAATGCCCTCTGGGACACCAGGACCATCTCCTATGCAGGATGTGCTGCACAGGTCTTTTTCTTTCTCTTCTTCATCTCAGCAGAGTATTGCATTCTCACCATCATGTCCTATGACCGCTACGTTGCCATCTGCAAGCCCCTGCACTACGGGACCTTGATGGACAGCAGAGCTTGTGCCAGCATGGCAGCAGCTGCCTGGGGCACTGGCGTTCTGTATTCCCTGCTGCACACTGCCAATACATTTTCTCTGCCTCTCTGCCAAGGCAATGCTGTGGAGCAGTTCTTCTGTGAAATCCTCCAGATCCTCAAGCTCTCCTGCTCAGAATCAGGATACCTCAGGGAAAATGGGATTATATATTTTAGTTTATGTTTAATTTTCATGTATTTCATTTTAATTGTTGTGTCCTACGTGCAGATCTTCAGGGCTGTGCTGAGGATCCCCTCTGAGCAGGGACGGCACAAAGCCTTTTCCATGTGCCTCCCTCACCTGGCCGTTGTCTCCCTCTTTGTCAGCACTGCCATATTTGCCTACCTGAAGCCACCCTCCATCTCTTCTCCATTTTTGGACCTGCTGGTTTCATTTCTGTATTCGGTGGTACCTCCAGCAGTGAATCCTCTCATCTATGGCTTGAGGAACCGGGAGCTCAAGGCTGCAGTGAGCAGTGCATACTTCTTCAGCATCCATAAAGCGCATGTCAGTGTAACAGGAGTACAAACGTAATTCAGAAATTGTTAGGACAGTATCTTGTTATTGTCTTCATTATTATTTTCACAGGCATGACTGTGATTTAAAAAGTGTTATTCTTGGCTTGCTGCATTTATCTCATGTACCTGTAGAACAAGGTGCTCTGTTGATAAACACAATAAGAAAGCCAGCAAAAATTGATTTGTCTCTGTTCCCATGTATTTCCATCTTCTCTGAAAATGGAAGAACAACTCATGCATGTAGGAGTAGTTCAGGGTCCAGCAGCTGCAACACATAGCAGCAGCCTCTGTGTCCATGGGGCTGCCTTTCACTGCCCAGTGGTTCCATCCTCTCATCTGTGTTTGAGTCGGGGCTGCAGGTTCCCAGGTCCAATGGCCACAGAGAGCAGCAGGAGATGATCTCTGCAGTGCTGCTCTCACATCAGCCATTTCCAGCACTGACTGCATGTTTATGGCAGAGCTTTTTCCTGAAGCCATCTCCATGCTCGTGGTGGTAGAGCAGGGCTGTATGCAGACCCCTGTGTGGGACACGGCTGGGGCAGCACTGGGTCTGTAAAGCAGGACTGCTGAGAAGTGTGGTGCACTGAGGGCTGAGGAACTCTTCCCCACCCCAAGCACACCTGTCCTGTGCAGTGCAGGCACGGCAGGGCCACGGCTGGGACAGTGCAGTGATAGGGCACAGATGGGAAACCCAGCATGGCCATCAGGAGGTGGAAGCAGCTGGTCTTGGTGCACAAGGAGCCGGGCAGGAGGCCGTGGTGTGCCCTGGCAGAGCAGCCAGGAAAGGCTGAGGGCACATCACTGCAGCCTGTGAGAGCCTCCTGAGACAAGTCCACACCATCAGCATCACAACTTGTGCCTCCCATGCTCTGCTTGCTAAGAACCATAGAATCACCAAGGTTGGAACCTCTACTGTCATCTCCATCACTTTCACTCCAGAGCTGGGGTGGGATATGTTGCTGTAAGGCCTTGAGGTGTTCATGCATAATACTTGAGACAAAGTCTGATGAAATCGAACCCTGCGTTTCGAAATAATGCAGGAAGAAAAGATGATGTAAAGCAGCAGCTTTACAGCTGAGAAGTCTGTGTTGCTTTAACAAGCGAGGGCTTCTGCACAGCCAGGAAAATGATCTACTACTGCCAAGATGCTTTTGCTGTTTTGTGCTGTCACTGGCAGAGGTCTTGCAAAGTCAGTCTGCAGTCATTCCCATAGGACTTCACTATCTTGATGCAAGGCAGAGGCTTTTATTCCAGAGTTATCTGCAATGGGCATCACAGAAGAAAGGCAGTTCCTGCACCAGCCATTGTATGTTTCTTCATACAAGGACACAACTCATGGTCCTGTACCATGCTCAGAGTGATTTGTCTTCATTCTTGGATGCTGTTTATTTCTTCTCCAGTGTTCTGAGTCACAATTGAATACTTATTCCCTTTTGCCTCTACAGCTCAATAAATCTTATTTTTCCCTTGCTCTGCAGATCAGCCTGATGAGTCTTTTGACTTTATTTGCTGTAATTTCTTTAGTTGGATGGAATATTATACTCAAGTGGAATGAGCTGATGTGTTCCATCCCAGCCACTTGAAGCGACCTGCTCTTGACTCTTTTAGCCTATGTTTGCAACAGATGACCCAAGGTTATCAGTGCTCTCACACAACCTTCTTACTGCACGGTCAAATATAGGCAAGGCCACATGGGTGGAACCAAGTGGGCACCACCTGCAGGCTGCCCTGCTCCAAGGAGCTGCTGAAGCTGTGCTGGGATCAAGGAATGAGAGCATCCCAGCGCTGCCATGAAGGCTACATGAGACAAACAGCCCAGTAAGGCACTACTCTGACTTCTCCATGTGCAGTGCTATTCTGGTCAGGGTCACTGCTCTGGATGTCCTTGAACAAGGCTTCAGTTGTTCAGGTTTGGTTGCCTCCAGGAATGGGGCATACATAACTTCTTAGGGCAGTCAATTCCACCGACTCCAAGTAAAAACTGTCTTCCTAACATCTAATCTAAATCTCCCATCATTAGATTGAAGCAAATCCGCTTTGTCCTATTTCTATCTGTACAGAGGGGTTGTTAAGCACTGGAATGGGCTACCCAGGAAGGTGGTTGAGTCACCAACTCTGGATGTGTTTAAAGACTATTTGAATGTGGTGCTCAGGAATAAGAGTTAGCAGAGGGTTGTTAGGGTAGTATGGTTAGGTCGTGGTTGGACTCGATGATCTTGAAGGTCTTTTCCAGCCTGAGCAATTCTATGATCTATGGCCTATCAGACCATCTCATTCCTAACCCTAGAGTTAGGCATCTCATCTTCATGTGGAAACCCAGGGGCTGAAATGGGATTAAGTTCCTCATAAAACCATGGGAGCTGGGAGTCCTCTTGTTTGTGTTCAGATGTTTATAACGAGGTGTCTGCGTGTGAGCCCCTCATCTGAATCCTTGGTCTCTATTCAGTGGGGTCCTCATTGTTCAAGCACACACTGGCTGATGACCAAGGTGTCTGGGGTGCTCCTGGATGTGTGCTGGTGCTTGTAAAATGTGTGTGGGGAATCTCTGAGATAGACACCTCCTTCCTGAACATCAGCTGAGGGCCAGAGAGGGAACAGAGGATGTCCAAGAATACCTAAATGACAACAGACCCCAATGTTTAGGGCACCCAAGTGTGCCTTTTTCACCCGTCTCCATGGCACATGCAGAGATACTCAGCTGGCTAAATGGATGAGCTCACAAAAGAAGAGGCAGATCCTTTCCTGTTCTCCATCTACAGCATATTCTGGAGCTCAAGGCACTACAAAGCTAACATATTTCTTTATTCTTCAGCTGAAGAAACATCAGTTTACTCAGGGCTCACATGTGAATAACATCAGAAGCAGCCTAGTGTCACGCCAGTTCCCTGGGTTGCCCAGCACGCTCACATAGAATCATAGAATCACAGGTTTGGAAAGGACCTACAGGACCATCTAGTCCAACTGTGCTCCCATCACCATTACTGCCACCAGCACTAAACCAGATCTCGTAGCTCCTCATCCAGATGCCACTTGAACACTGCCAGGGACGGCGACTCCACCACCTCTCTGTGCAGCCATTCCAGTGCCTGACCACTCTCTGAGAGAAAAAGATCTTCCTTATGTCTACTCTAATCCTCTGGCACAATTTGCGGCCATTTCCTTGTGCCCCGTTTGTTGCCTGGGAGGAGAGGACAAACCCCTTCTCATCACAACCTGCCTTTAGGATGCTGTAGAGTGCAATGAGGTCTCCCCTGAGCCTCCTCATCTCCAGACTAAACAATCCCAGCTCTCTTATCCGCTCCTCTTAAGACTTGTGCTCCAGACCCAGTTTTGTTGCCCTTCTCTGGACACGTTTCAGGGTCTTTCTTGTAGTGAGGGGGCCAAAACCGAAAACAGCACTCAATGGGCAGCCTCACCAGTGCTGAGTACAGGAGGATGATTACCTCCCTTCAGCTGCTGGCCACACTATTTCTAATGCAGGCCAGGATGCCGTTGGCCCTCTTGGCCATCTGGGCACACTGCTGGCTCATGTTCAGCCGAGCATCAACCAACACCCCCAGGTCCCTTTCCTCTTCACAATCATCCAGCCACTCAGCCCCAAACCTATAGTGCTGCATGGGGTTGTTGTGGCCAAATGCAGGATCCGACACTTGGCCTCATCCCACTCACCTCAGCTTATCTAGACCCCTCTGCAGGGCCTCCCTACCCTCAGGCAGATTGACACCACCTCCCAACCTGGTGTCATTTGCAAACTTACTCAGGGTACACTCAATCCCTTCATCTAAGTCATCAATAAAGATATTAAACAGGATGGGCCACAGCACCGACCCCTGGGGGACACCACTTGAAACAGGTCGCTAGCTGGACTTCACTCCATTGACCACCACCCGCTGGGCACGGTCCTCCAGCCAGTTTCTTACCCAAAGGAGTGTGTACCTGTCCAGGCCACGGGTGGCCAGTTTCCCCAGAAGAAGCCTGTGAGAGACCGTGTCAAAGGCTTTGCTGAAGTCTATTAGACTACACTGACAGCCTTTCCCTCATCTACCAGTCTGGTCACCCGGTCGTAGAAGATGAGGTTGGTCAAGCACGACCTGCCTTTCATGAACCCATGTTGGCTGGGCCAGATCCCGTGGATGCCACGCATGAGCCGTGTGATCTCTCCCAGGAGGATTTGTTCCATGACCTTCCCTGGCACTGATGTCAGGCTGACAGGCCTGTAGTTCCCTGGATCCGTCTTACGGCCCTTCTTGTAGATGGGAGTCACATCAGCAAGCCTCCAATCCTCTGTAACCTCTCCAGTCATCCAGGAGCGCTGGTAGACAGCTGAGAGCAGCTTAGCAATCACCCCCACCAACTCCCTCAGCATCCTAGGATGAAGCCCATCCAGTCCCATGGACTTGTGACAGTCCAGATGGAGGAGGAGCTCCCTAACCGCCTCCACCTGAATTTCCGGGGGGATATTCTGCATATCAGCCCAGATTTTCAGATCAGGGCACAAAGCGCCCTGAGGATAACTGGTCTGACTATTAAAGGCAGATGTAAAGAAGGCGTTGAGGACCTCAGCCTTCTCCTTGTCTTCCGTGGTCACATTCCCCGCTGCATCAATTAAAGGATAGAGATTATCCTTGGTTCTTCTTTTGCCATTGATATCTTTGTAAAAGGATTTCTTATTCTCCTTTACTGCAGTGGCCAATCTGAGTTCAAGGTGGGCTTTTGCCTTCCAGACTTCCTCCCTGTGTATCTTAGCAACTTCCTTGTAATCTCCCCTAGCAGCCTGTCCCTTCTTTCAGAGGACACAGACTCTCTTTTTCTTCCTGAGTCTCAACAGTAATTCCTGGCTCATCCACACCAGTCTTCTTCCCCTACAGCTCGCCTTACGGTATTCAGGGACAGTCTGTTTTTGCGCCTTTAAGATTTCCATCTTGAGGAGCGTCCAGGCTTTCTGGACCCCTTTACCCTTAAGGAGTGACTCCCAAGGGACCCGTGCTACAAGCGTCCTGAACAGGTCAAAGTCCGCCCTCTTGAAGTTCAAGATAGCAGTTTTGCTAGTCACCCTTCTGACATCTCCATTCTACAATTTCATGGTCACTCTGCCCTAGACAGTCCCCAACCTTCACATCACCTACCAGTCCTTCTCTGTTAGCAAAGAGCAGGTCTAGCAGGGCACCACCCCTGGTAGGCTCTTGTACCAGCTGTGTAAGGAAGCTATCTTCCACACACTCTAGAAACCTCTTGGACTGCCTCCTTTGAGCCATATTATATTTCCAACATATATCAGGGAAGTTGAAATCCCCCACGAGAATGAGTGCTGGCGATCACGCGACTTCTGCAAGCTGCTCGTAGAACGCCTCGTCCATCTCCTCATCCTGATTCGGCAGTCTATAACAAACCCCAACCAAGATGTCTCCCCTACAGGCCTTCCCCCTGATCCTCACCCATAGACACTCCACTTTATCACTTGCAACCTCAAGCTCTTCAACATCAAAACAGTCTTTAATGTAAAGGACCACACCACCACCCTTCCCTCCTGTCTATCCCTCTGAAGAGCTTGTAGCCATCCATCACAACACTCCAGTCATGGGAGCGGTCCCACCATGTTTCAGTAATAGCAGCTAGATCATAGTTAGCCTGACGCACAATCGCTTCCAGTTTCTCCTGCTTGTTGCTCATGCTGCATACGTTGGTGTAGATGCAGTTCAGCCGAGTCATTTGCCTCACTCCCAGCTCAAACATCATTCCCCTAGGCTCTTCTCTTGTGAGGTCTGTGCTGTCCCCTTCCCCCGTCATAATGTTTAAAGCTCTATCAATGAGCCCTGCTAGCTCCTGAGCGAGGATTCGTTGCCCCCTTTGAGATAGGTGGGTTCCATGGTTGGACAGCAAGCCAGGGCCCGAGTAAACTACCCCATGGTCAAAGAACCCAAAGTTTCTGGCTTGGCACCAGTCTCTGAGCCAGTTATTCATTGCTTGCACCTTCCATGCCCGCTCCGAGTCCCACACTGCCCCTGACAGTACAGAACAAAAGATTACTTGCGCTCCCGCACCTTGAACTAAGCGCCCTAAACCCCTGAAATCCCTTTTCATTGTCTGTAGGCTTGTCTGAGCAATTTCCTCACTGCCCACCTGAACTATGAGCAACGGAAAGTAATCAGTGAGCATCACCAGCTTTGGTATTTTCCTGGTTATGTCCCTGACCTGGGCCCCAGGAAGGCAGCACACTTCTCGGCAGCTCGGGTCTGGTCTGCAGATGGGGCCCTGCGTTCCTCTGAGAAGGGAGTCAGTCACCCACTACGACCACCCTTCCTTCTTTCCTGACGGAGGCAATCTGGAGGCATGGGGGTGGCCACCTCGCCTTAGGCTCCCTCCTCGGCAGATCCTCCATCACCTCATCACTCACCTCACCTTCAATTTCCAGCATGTGAAACCTGCTGCTAAGGGGGATCTGGGGAAGTGGGGTAGGCAGGCAGGGGGGGTTCCCATGACGACGAGTAGGGACTCTCATCCAATCCTCCTCATCAGTCAGGTCTGTCCTACTCTGACAGGGCTGGGAGTCCACCACTTTTGTGAGGGTGTCTCCCTGGCACCCTTTCCTCTGACATGCCAGCGACTCACTCCACCAGTCTACCTCCCGTTCACATTCCCTGATGGTCCTAAGTCTCTGCACCTCTTCCTTGAGCTCAACCATCAGCTGGATCAACTCATCCACCTGCTCATACCTCACACAGGTGGAATCCCTGCCACTCTCCCCAGGTAGCAGCAGCATCAAAGGCAGTCCCTGCAGCCAGAGACCTGAACAGCCACATTTTTGGGCAGTCCCTCCGTCTGGGTCGCCACAGTCGTCTTAGAATAAACTCGTTGTCTGGTGGAAACCATGTTAGCCTCCCTGTTCTCAATAGGCCGAAACAATGGTTACTCGCCTGCTATGCTGTGTGGTCGGAAGATATCTTCCGCCCTCCCTGATGCTATTTATGGATTATTAGAAGGTGTGAACTGCTTATTAGCAGGTGCAAACGTTAAGAGTGGGGGTTTAAACTGAGCGGCGAACGAGCTGGCTCCACCCCCGCCGAGTCAAGATCCCGCGCACAAGCTGCTAGTTCCCCAGTAGGAGCACGGCACTGCTGCTAGCTTCAAACTAGCCCTAAAAAGAGCTTTTTGGTCGGTCTCTTTTACTCCAGATCCCTTGCCTAGAGCAGTCTTACCTGCTCTGATGCACGTCTCCACAGCAAAAATTCAGTAATTAAAGGGAGCTTATAAACAGGTGAGAGACTGACTTCTTGCTTAGGAAGAATGTGATAAAAAATTGGGCAACATTTTAAACCAAGAGACAAGACATTTGGATTATACAATAGCAGGAACATCTTTACTCAGGGACTGGGAAGGCACTGGTACGGAGAAAGAGGGAGATCTGAAGGTCCTCAAGTCCAGGCTGGATTCAGCCGTGGGCAACCTGTTCTAATGGGAGGCAACCATTTCCATGGCGAGTAGTTAGGAAGGATTTGTTAAGGCCCCTTTCAACCCAGGACATTCTCTGGTTTTATAATACCAGAATAAGTGCCACCAAGAAGGGAGCTCTTGATCAGGCACTTGATCACTTCCAGATCACCTGGGACTCTCAGCCTGTGTCCTTCAGTCTATGGAGAACTCCAGCAAATAAAGAGCAGAAAGCGACTCCTCGGCTGCATTGCTGATATCAGCCTTGGAAGAGGCCTCCAGGTCTCTGTTCTGAGCAGCCCCTTGTGTTATGCTGGTGCTGGCTAGTGCACATTGGTGCTCATTGCTGCTCCTGTCTGCCACCACAGGGATGCCACTGTGAGATGCGACAGGACTGCTGTGAAATGACACGAGACCCGAGGGCTACCAGGAGTGTAGAGGTACAGCATGGATACAGGAGTAGGAAAGCATGGGAGTGGAAAGAGCAGCACTCAAAAGACCACCTCCTGCCCCTGCCCATCGCCATGGCCCCAGCAAAGCAGCAGCCCTGGCTCAATGGGCACACATAGTGGGAGCCAACCAGGCAGTGAGGAGCATCGCCCAGGGACACCAGGGCTGATGGTCCATTTCGTAGTTGGGCTTCTGGTCACTGAAATCCTCCTACATAATGACTTTGCTCCACCAGGTCCAGAGCAGAAGGGCTGCTGAAACAAATGAATTACTATTGGCTTGTTTATTGAGCTTATCTACAGAGGAAGCCTGCTTCTGTAGGCACATGAGATGATTGGTCAAAATTACTAATTAGCAAGTAGAAGGATCATAATAACTATATTGAAATCAAAATTCAAGTGACAGGAAATAATAACAAGGACAAATATTAACAATTTCCTAATATTTTCTGATAGAGATGAGGATTACCCTATATTTTCTCAGCGCATCCTTAAGCTCCTGATTCCTCATGCTGTAGATGAGGGGGTTCAGTGCTGGAGGCACCACCGAGTACAGAAATGACACCACCAGGTTCAGAGAGTGAGATGAGATGGAGGGGGGCTTCAGGTAGGCAACCATGACAGTGCTGAGAAACAGGGAGACTACAGCCAGGTGAGGGAGGCACGTGGAGAAGACTTTGTGCCTTCCCTGCTCAGAGGGCATCCTCAGCACAGCCCTGAAGATCTGCACATAGGTCACAACAATGAATATAAAACAACCAAATAGGACAAGAACACTAACCACAATAAATCCAATTTCCCTATGGTAGCCTGATTCTGAGCAGGAGAGCTTGAGAATCTGAGGGATTTCACAGAAAAACTGATCCACAACATTGCCATGGCACAGTGGCTGAGAAAAGGTATTGGCAGTGTGCAGCAGGGAATAGAGAACCCCAGTGCCCCAGGCAGCTGCTGCCATGCTGGCACAAGCTCTGCTGTCCATCAAGGTCCCGTAGTGCAGGGGCTTGCAGATGGCAACGTAGCGGTCATAGGACATGATGGTGAGAATGGAATACTCCGCGGAAAACAAAAACAACAAAAAAAAGACCTGTGCAGCACATCCAGCATAGGAGATGTGTTTGGTGTCCCAGAGGGCATTGGCCATGGCTTTGGGGAGAGTGGTGGAGATGCAGCCCAGGTCGAGGAGGGCGAGGTTGAGGAGGAAGAAGTCCATGGGGGTGTGCAGGCGGTGGTGGCAGGCTACGGCTGTGCTGATGAGGCCGTTGCCCAGGAGGGCAGCCAGGTAGATGGCCAGCAAGAGCCAGAAGTGCAGGAGCTGCAGCTGCCGTGTGTCTGCCAACGCCAGCAGGAGGAACTCGCTGATGGAGCTGCTGTTGGGCATCTGCAGTTCCTGGGCACGGAGACCTGTCTGAGGAGGGAAAAGCGGGTAAATGTTACTTCAGACCTCTACAAATAAAGCCATCTCTATGTCTTCTGAGGACTCCCAGACTGCCTCCGATCTTTCTGCAAGATCTTTGAACTCTGAGTGCTGCTGGCTGTGGGTGAATCTCCATCCCACACTCTTCTGAGCCCTTAATGGCACTCTTAATCAAGTTCTCATGGCACTAGGAATGGATGCACAGGCTAACAGTGAAAACAAACCAAGGGGTTGCTGCACAGAAGGTATGTGCACTGCAAGGATGGCAGTGAGGTGCCCATTTCCCCTTCCAGCCTTTGCAGTCGGCACTCTCCTCTCCCTCCCTGCCCATGTCTCTGCTGCCTTGAGCTGTAACTGCCTGCAGCGGCTTCTCTGTCCCCACATCCTGTCCCTGGAGCTCACAGAGCACATCACAACCACTGTGTGCTCAGCTCTGCCCTGCAGACCAGTCCTGGCCCAAGAAAAACTCTTTGTGTGCAGGAGCCAAGAGCCGGGTCACGCAGACCCTGGTGACACTGGACCCAGAGCAATGGTGATTTGTATGGATGGAGGGGAAGTAAAAAAAATTGCTGTGAGTCCAGGTAACTCTCACTGTGATAGTAAGGGAGTCTCAGCCTCTTCTCTGAAACCACAACCTGCATTCCCACAAAGGCAAGTGAAGAGAAAACAGAAAGCAGAGGGTCAGGAAAGCCCACGCTGAAGAATCTAACCGCTGCCTTATTCTCCCTCTTGTAAAGTACTCTCAGAAGTGCCCTGAGGTTCTATGGAGCTGTGATCTCCCTGCCCCAGGCAGCAGCTGTGGCAGCAGAAGACCCCTGCCCTGCCCTACCCTGCCGGGGGACTCCTTCCCCCTACGTCTCCCGGCAGTGCCCCGGGCAGCTCCCCGGGCAGGCTGAGTGCTGAGTGCTGAGTGCTGAGTGCTGAGTGCTGAGCCTGGCAGGCGGCAGAGTCCCTGCTCCAGCACGCAGTCCCCGGGGCACAGCAGAGACCTGCTCTGCAGGACAGCCCTGGGCACCCGGCTGCAGCCCCGGCTGCACAGCCTGCAGCCGTCCTGCAACACGCAGCCCTCACAGCTGAGCTGTGATGCTGCAGCACGGAAACCCTCAGCTGGAGCAGTTCTTTATCCGTAATAAAGAAAAAGTGTATGCAGCCTCATCTGCAATGGGATGTCCCACATTTGGTGATCCCTGCTGGAAAATCCTCTTCATTTGCTGCAGCCAGAGACTTACCTTGTCAAGGGCTGTGAGAAATGCTCCTTCCGTGAGCACACAGTCTGCTAACGTGCCACACAGCGTATAAGCTCTCTTTCTTCTCCCATCTCTCTGTCACCTGCAGATCATGCCCCCAGCCCTGCTGTGCTGTGCTGTGCTGCGCAGAGGAGCTGTTTCTCTGCAGTGCTGCCCACTTGTATGAGCTCCCTGTGCCCCAGGAGCCTAGCCCAGCTCAGCAGCATAGAATGGGATTTCCTTCTCTCCATGGAGACATCCATTGGTCTCCAGGGGTGACATCTCCTCAGGGGCAGCAGGGTCATCACTGCAGAACGTACTACACAGTCAGCTCTGTTCATCACTACATGTCCACTGGATTCCACAAGCATGGTTGTTCCTAGAAAAAGATGTCTGACCATGAGAGAAGCAAATGCCAAATCTGGAAACAGCCGCTCATGAGCTCTAAGTCATAACATTACAGAATCATAGAACGGCATAATGTGGAGGAGATTTTAAATATCACCTAGTTCTAGCCCCCCAGCCATGGAAAGGGTTGCCATCTACCAGAACAGGCTGCCCAGGATCCCAACCAACCTGACCTTAAATGCCAGCAGGGACAGGCATCCACAGCTACTCTTGGCAACATTTTCCAGTGCCTGTGTGTAAAAAATGCCTTTCCAATATCGAACCTTAGTCACCCCTTCTTAATTTAAAGCCATTTCCATATGTCCTGTTAATATCAGACCATCTCATCCTAACCCTAGAGTTATTCATCTCATCCGCTGATGGAAAACCAGAGGCTGAAATAAGATCAGTTCTTCACAGAACCATGGGAGCTGGGAGTCCTCTTAGCTGAGTTCAGATGTGCACAGTGAGGTGTCTGTGTGTGAGCCCCTCATCTGAACCCTTGCTCTTTATTTAACAGGAACTGCACTGCTCACACACACACTCAGGGATAACCAAGGTGCCTGGGGTGATCCTAGCTGTGTGCCAGTGCTTGTAAACTGTGGTGGAAAATCTGTGAGACAGACAGCTCCTTCCTGAGGGATTGTTCTGATCTGCTCTGCACTGCTATAGCCTCATCTGGAGCACTGGGTGCACTTCTGGGCACTGCAGAACATAAAGGACCTAAAACAACTGGGGACTGTCCAAAGGAGGGAACCAGAACCGAGAGATCTGAAGTTCATTGGGATTGACTGCTTGTCCAGACTGGACCCTTCTCACTTCCCACATCCTGGCATGAGACACACTGCCCACATGGCACTTGGACTTCACAGTATCCTTGCACCCCATGCACAGTCTGGCAGCTGCTGTCCCACAGTCTTTCATTTGACATCAGACAAACCTCCATCCCACTGCCCCAGGAAGGGCCCTGAGCCAGCAGGAGGGACACGATCTCCCTGCCAAGGCTCTGCGGATCAGGCCTTGGCCTTTCTGCTTCACAAGACAAAGGAGGCTTTGCTCAGCATCACAGCCACCATCCCAGTGCCTTGGTCTGCCTGCAATCATGGCTTCCAATTATCTGCTCTAACAAGTCCCTGGGGAAGCTTGCTTGTCAATGGCCCTCAGTGGGGCCCATTAATACTCCAAGAAACTTCACTGTTCCTTCTGACTTTGTCTTCTTGAGCACTTCGTGCAATCTTCTCTGTGCACTGGAGGTTGATGGACTCAGCAGCAAATGCCCCGTGGGGCCCATTACAACCTGAAGAGCCTCCTGTGCCTTGTGCCTTCCTGTCATCTTCTTCAGGTGTTCAGAACTTGTGCAGCAAACTGGACAGGTATCTGGAGAGAGCTAAAAGAGGAAGAGCCAAATGGGCATTTAAGAATTCCATTTATTTATTTATTTATAGTTCATTTTAAACAAGAATCTAAACCAGCACTTTGGAATTGATATTGACCCAGGATGTCCGCTAATGAGCTTTGCTCTGTCACTGTGTGGACAAATGTCCTCCTCAGCCTCCCCACCCCATTTCTACTCACATTGGCCCCATGGGACTTGCATCACTTTTCCTCCCACACAGAATGTCATTCTATGACAAGGTGACCCGCTTAGTGGATGAAGGTAAGGCTGCTGATGTGGTCTACCTGGACTTCAGGAAAGCCTTTGACACTGTCCCCCACAACACTCTCATGGAGAAGCTGGCTGCCCACTGTTTGCATGGGCGCACGCTCTGCTGGTGAAACACTGGCTGGATGGCCGGGCCCAAAGAGTTGTGGTCAGTGGACAGTCGGCTGAATGTGAGCCAGCAGTGTGCCCGGGTGGCCAAGAAGGCCAATGGCATCCTGGCTTGGATCAGGAATGCAGTGGTGAGCAGGACCAGGGAAGTGATCCTGCCCCTGTACTCGGCACTGGGGAGGCCTCACCTCCAGTGCTGTGTTCAGCTGTGGGCAGCTCAGTACAGAAAGGACATGGAGGTGCTGGAGCAGGGCAACAAGGCTGGGGAAGCGCTTGGAGAATATGGCCTACGAGGAGAGACTGAAGGAACTGGGGCTGTTCAGTCTGGGGAAAAGGAGGCTGAGGGCAGACCTTTTTGCTCTCTTCCAGTATCTGAAAGGTGCTTACAGCAGAGCGGGGCTGGTCTCTTCTCACTGCTGACAGGACGAGGGGAAATGGCCTCAAGTTGCACCAGGGGAGGTTTAGGCTGGATATCAGGAAACACTTCTTTACAGCAAGGGTTGTGAAGCACTGGAATGGGCTCCCAGGGAGGTGGTTGAGTCACCATCCCTGGATGTGTTTAAAAACAGTTTAGATGTGGTGCTCAGGGACGTGATTTAGCTGAGGGTTGTTAGAGTTACGGTAGGATGGTTAGGTGGTGGTTGGACTCGATGATCTTGAAGGTCTTTTCCAGCCTGAGTGATTCTGTGATGCTATGGAAAAGGCCCCCTTCCCCGCTCACCCTTCAAACTGTCACCGCCCAGCAGCTCTGCAGCCAGCAGTGCGCTCCCAGCCACCTCCACAGCCACGTGCCTCCTGCGGGCCCACGAGGCTCGGAGGCAGAGCTGCTGCACCCCTGTGCATGCACACGCACGTGTATCCACATACCTGCACACACCCCGTGTGCAAACACACACACGTGTGCAAGGACACCTGTAATGAAGGCACTGGGGCACAGCTGCAGCCCCATCCTGAGATGCGGGTTGCTGCGGGATTCCTCGTTTGCACGCTGCGGGGTTAACCTGGAGCCGCAGTCTGAGGGACACTCCTCATGTGCTCTGCAGATGGAAGATGTGCCAGGAGCCGAGAAAAGACTTTCACAGACAGCGCAGGGGTGGCGTTCCTGGGCCGGGCGGGGACGTGCAGAGCAGCGCCCACTGCCCTGGGATCTGCAGCACTGCACAAGGGCTCAGGGTGCAGCACTGCGGCACAGCTCAATGAGGACGCCGGGTTCAGCACCAGAGCCCCAGGTGGGCTATGGGGGGCCTGGGACAGTGATGGGGGTCTTTTCAGGGACTGTGGAGGCTGGGAGATGTCAGGGGGAATCTGGAATGGGTAAGGGAGGTCCGAGGGAGGAAATACGGGGGTTTAAAGGGATCCCAGTTGGAGACATGGGATGCTGCTGGGGACTGTGGGGATCTGTGAGGTCCTGGGTTGGCTGTGGGGGAGGTGTACCGGATCTGAGAGGTCACTGAGAAACTATGGGGCTCTGTGGGGGGTTGTGGCAGACATGGGGTGGGTATGACAACACAGCCTGCAGGAGTAGAATGCTGCTCTCGAGCAGGCAAGATGTGGGAGGCAGGTGGAACGCTGGGGTATGGGGTAGTATGGAGAGATAGGGGGAACTGGGCGATGTGTGGAGCATTTTGGGGTAAAGAGGGGGGCTGTAGGGTGATGTTGGAGTGCATTTATTTCTTCCTGAGAGTGGACTGGGGGTCCCTATGGCCCAAAGGTGGGGCCCTGAGCCATAACCCCATATGAGCCATAACCCAAGATGACCACTAACCCTGTATGTGCGTGACCCCATGGCTGCATGTGACCCACAGCCCTGTGTGAACCATACCCCCACATGTCCCTGCGACTCCCTGACCCTGCCTGCCCCCATCACACTGCAACCCTATGCCATGCGGCCCCAGAACTCTGGGATCCTTGCCTCCACCTCACCTTGACTATATAACCCCATGTGGCCCAGAACTCCATGTCACCCCACATGACCCTACCATCCCACATGACCCCATCACTGTGACCCACAATCCCATCTGACCCCAAAACACTGAGCCACCCCATAAGCCGACATAACCCCATAACTCTGTGACCCTGCAGGACCCTCATGTGACCCACAACCCCGTGTCCGCACCCCATGTGGCCATAGAACCAGCTGTGTGTGGGGAAAAGGCATCTCCTCCTTCCTCGGGGTGGGGCTGCCCAGAGCTGCCTCAGAGAAATGGGGTGGGCTGCAGCCGTACGTCTTGGTTTGGAGAGCTGGGAACTGGACAAAGGGGCCACAAGAAGGACAGGAATGCTTCTGGACGGAAATACCTGCACAAGGGTTGGTGGGTTGGTAGCTTCTGTTCCTCTAAGTGGACGAGAACAGAACAAACTGATCCCACTGAGACTGGGGAAGGGACTGGAGCTGCAGTGCTGTGTGGCAACGACAGAGACTTGAACCAGGAATGGAGCTGGGATGGACTGAAGCAAATCAACTCCTTCACAAGACAGTGGGAGAAGAAATCCAAGTCAGCTGCAGAACAAACAGCAGAACTCCTTACAAAAAAGGTATCCCAGACTGGAGCAGGAATGGACAAAGAACTCTGATGGCAGGACAGCACGAGGAGGAAGGAATGCATGGTGGTGCAGAAGGAGAAGGATGGAGAACATCAGCAGTGGGATTCCCCCTTTTGCACGGTCACCCACTGCTACGGGACCCTGCAACAAGAAGCTGCACTCTGCCGTGGTCAGCATGGCCCTGTGTGTCACCTGTGTGCTGCTGGAAATCATCTGAGCAATAAGAAATGAGCTTTGCTGCTGCACCGAGAACTGTGCCTAATGGAACATCAGATGTTCCATGTTCTTGCACATCCCAAAGGCACTTGGCGGGATCTGCTGGGATGTGGGTAAGTCGTACAGAGCTGTGGGGCAGTAAAAGGACACCTATAGGAGGGTATAGGGGCACTCTGGGGCAGCTATGGGGCAGAACCACACCTAGGAGCTGCCTTTACCTAACACACCGCTGTGGTGGAACTGCTGCTGGCCACGGGCCGTGGGCAGTGATGGGGCTGTTCTGGGGCTGCTGTAGGATGGCTCTGGGGCTGCTATGGGGCAGCTATGGGACGCACCCACAGCTCAGTGGGGCTGATGTTCCCTCACATGCAGCTGGTGGTGAATCTGCTCTGATTATGGGACCTCCCTCATAGCCCCCCATTGCCCTTTTGACCCCCATCTTGCTCCCGAAGATGTGGGCAAGATGAGGGTCAGGAGCAGATAGAGACTGCTATTCTACAGCAGCCCCACAGCCACCCTACAGTACCCCCGGAACAACCCAAGAAGAGACTCATCACTGTCCACAGCCTCATATGGGCTGATAGTGCTCACAGGGCTATGGGTCATGTAGAGCCTTGGGGTCACGCTGAGTTCTATGGGGTTATGGGGTCATGTGGGGTTATGGATCAGGGCTCCACCTTTGGGCCACAGAGAACCCCAATCCCCTCTCTGGAAGAAATCAATACATGCACTCCGACATGGCCCCACATCCCCCATTCTGACCCCAAACCCATCCCCACATGCCTCCAGACCCGCTACGTCCCCATGCCACCCCATGTCCCCGTGCCCACAAGTCCCACCTTTACCTCACACGCTGCCTTCTGCTGTGCAGCACTCTGCTCCTGCAGCCTGTGGCCCAGATCCCCATATCCTCCCATGTTCCTGTGCCCCCATATCTCCAATGCCCCACACGTCACTTTTACCCACATCTGTACCCTACCCCTTCTCCAGCTCCAAATTCCTCTCCTGCAGCAGCCCTGACGCATTATTGTGCGATCATATGGGATCTGGGGGAACATGGGGTGAGGAGGGGCCCCAGGTGGGCTACGGGATTCCTGGAATGGTGACCCGGGTCCTGTCAGGGACTGTGGGGGTCTGTGAGATCCCAGGGGGATCCTGGAGGTGATAAGGGAGGACAGAGGGAGGAAATAAAGGGGCTCAGTGGGAGTCCAGTAAGGGACATGGGGTGCTGTTGGGGACTGTGGAGGTCTGGGATGTTTCCAGCCAGCTATGGAGGAGGAGTACCAGGTCTGAGGAGGTCCAGCAGGGGCTATGGGGCTCTGTGGGGGGCTGCGGGGTGCCTACAGGGATCTTGCCAGGGAAATACTGAGCGGGTTACTGGGGCTCTGAGGGAATTATGGGTGGGCTGTCATGGGAAAGGAAAGGGCAAGCTTGGGGAAAACAAGGGGCAGCCAGGGGGATGGAAGGGAAACCTACAGGAATGCAAGGGGAAGTCAGGCTGAGGCAAGGGGACAGCTAGGGGAAGAACAGAGGAACGTCCCAGGAACTGAGTTCTTCTTTCAAATCCACATCTTCTGCTTCCCAGCTTAGCTGCAAAGCTGCCAGAGGAGCTGCAGTACCGCTGCCTGCCTCCTGCCTGTGTCAGAAAGAGCTGCACGTTAGTGGGTGCAACTGCCATTAAAAAGCCAGCTCCATAATTGCAGTCACAAAACCATCACCTTCAGTATCTGGTACAGGCAGACAACCATGCCCTTGCACAGGAACCATTCCTACACAGCAAGGGAAGTCCTTCACTGCCTTAGGATGTGAGTAACAGGGAGGAAGGGCCCCAGAGCCTTCAAAACATGCTATCAAGCCACCGACTGTGGAAGCTAAACACATCTTCTAGTTCAAGAATAAGCAAGACAAACCAGTGCACCTTGCTGCTGGAGAGGGCTGCTGTGCTGCATCTCCTGCTGCCATCCTTGGGCTGTCATCACGCCGCCCATCCACAGCGCACTTTGAAGGGCCGCAGCCTTGCAAGAAAGAACAGAGAGCAGAGAGCTCTGCCTTGCATTTCCTGGGAGAACACAGAGATGAGCCACACAGCCCTTGCTCTCACAACACACACCTCTTCTCTTACCAGCTTCTTTCATGCCTGCACACCGCTGTTCAAACCCCTCCTCCATCTCTCCCTTCACAACGCAATGCGCAGCCTCTCCCCAGTGATGAGCTGTGGGCTGTTTAATGCCTGTGCCATCATCAGGACCTGCAGAACAAACCTTGGAGTTAAGGTTGGATTAGACAAGCGCTCTGTCTAGCAAAATTCACCATCTTAAACACTTCCAATAAGAGACTTCTTCAAACCGGCTGGAAGGGGAGCAAAGACACACGGAGGTCTGACACCTTTGAACAAAAGCAGGGCCACAAACACTGAGAAATACAAACACGGGGCCATTCTGCATGCACACAGATCAAATGGCATTACACACCAACACCGCTTTACCTCCTCCGCACCAACAGGCTCTGCAGTGCCCCAACGTCTGTCAGTGGCAGTCTGTGAGGAACGGCCCTGCAGAACACGCAGAGTCACGCAGGCTCTCCTCCTCCTGCTCCTCCAGGCGCCGCGTTCCTTCCTCTGGCACACAGAGCTCAGCTGCTGCTGCTGCAGGCAGTGCTTCCCGTGTCTGCCCAGCCTAAAGCCACCAGACAACATCAGCAGATGCCTGGTGCTCAGGCACAAGCAGAAGTGCTGGTGGAAAATCACCGCACAGCACAGAACGAATCGCTGGTACCTTGCAGCGAGGAAAGGCTGAGATGCACAACGTCCTTACCTGCTTGCTGGTTGCAAGTGAGGTTCAGCAGCAGCTCCACTCGTGATTAAGTCCTCCAAAAACATTCCTCTTTCTTCCTGATCAGGAGACTTCATACTGAAACCTTCTCCAAAGTCCTTATTAAGCAATACCTGCATCTAAAGCACAAGAAGAAAACACGTTTCAGATTTAAGACCACAAAACAATCATATTCTATTCCAGTACAACTTCAATTCTGATTTAAGTTTCATGACCAGCATTTCACCCACCTGCTATGGAAGGGGGAAAGGGAGGGGGCAAAGGTAGGGAAAGCCTTTTCGCCCCACATCCCCTTATAGCCCACCCTACAGCCCTGTATCACCCTATGGCCCCACACAACCCCGTAGAGATCCATATCCCCCATATACCTCCTATAGCCCCATTCTCCCTATAGCCGCCAATAGCCTCCCACTGCCACCCTATTTCCCCCCCACAGCCCCCCTCACAACCCCTTAGAGCACAACATCCCTCTCTATAGCCCCCTGCCTCCTATCATCCCAAACACCCTCCCACAGCCCACCACAACCCCTTATAACCCTATATCCCTCTATAACACCCCTTATAATTCTATATCCCCCTATAACACCCCCCCTATTTCCCCATATCTCCCTATATCCCTCCACAACCGCCTGTACCTCCCCAAAAGAATTGTATAGCTAGTTACAGCCCCATTTTGCCCCATCACCCCCCCAGATCCCAATAGCCCCTTATAGAGCCCCTATAGCCCTAAAACCCTCCCTACAGCCCCCCCAGCCCTTATAGCCACCCACAGCCCCACATCGATCCTATACCCCCCCTACAGTCCCCTACATCACCCCCACAGCCCCCTCTTGTTCCATATCCTCTTATACCCCTTCTATAGTCCCCCACAGCTTTCCATACCCCCATACCCCCCAGAGCCCCCGACAGCCCCCATCATCCCCTACATTCCACTCAGAACTTCCTGTTTCCTCACAGCCCCCGATATCCCCCCATATCCACCCCCACAGACCCCCCACAGCCCCCAATATCCCCACATTACTCTATGCCCCCCTGTAGCCCCACAGTACCCCATATCCCACAACATCCCCCAATACCCCCCAACATCCCCGCAGCCCCTAAACTCCCACATCCCCCCGGATCTCCCCCACCGCCCCCTGCACCCACAGCCCACCTCAGCCCCGGGGGGCACCGCGAGCAGCGCTGCCGGCTCCTCTCCCCGGCCCCGGCCCGGAGCCGTTCTCCCGCGCACCTCCGGCGCCGCTGTCCTCAGCACCGCTCCCGTCGTGCCGCGGTTCCGTCTCGGTGCTGCCCGGACAGCTCCGGCGCGCAGCGGCTGTGGGACCGGCACCGTCCGAGGGGAGAGCCGGCTGCCGACGGCCGTTCCCGCGCGCTGCGCCTCAGCCAATCGGAGCCGGCGGCGCTGCAACTGACCAATGAGAGGCACGAATGAACCGGAACTGCCTCTAACTAGTGAGAGGCGGGGGCGGGACGGAGCTGCCCCTGACCAATGAGATGCTGCGACAAGTCAGAACTGCCCCTGACCAATGAGAGCCCAGGGGCGGGACGGAGCTGCCGCTGACCAATGAGATGCTGCGACAAGCCGGAACTGCCCTTGACCAATGAGAGGCAGGGGGCGGGACGGAGCTGCGGTGGGGGCGGGGCTCGGAGTGTTCCCTATTGCTATGGGGGACAGGATGTGGGATTGGGATTGGGATCGGGATTTGGGATGAGGGATTGGGATTGACAGGTGTGAGATGGGGTTGGGATGTGGGATATAGGATGTGGGATCTAGGATATGGGATTGGGATGTTGACTGTGAGATTGGGATGTGGGGTGCGGGAATATGGATATGGGATGGATACGGGATGGGATATCAGGAAATGGGATATATATGGGCTGGGCTCTGGATACGGGATGGACTTGGAATGGATATGGCAGCGTAGAAGCGTAGAAGCACAGAACTGTTCAAGTTGGCAGAGCAGCGCTCCCTCTGAACTCGGTGCCGTCTGTGAACGCACTGAGGGTGCACTCAGTGCCCTGCTCAAGGTCATTGATAAAGGTGTTCAGTAGGAGTGGCCCCAGTCCCCAGCCCTGGGGAACGGCACTGGTGAGCGGCCGCCAGCTGGAAAATGCTGCTCTGGGTGTACAGACTTGGCCGGGTCCCTGTCTGCAAACAAAACTGCCAGGAGCCAAACGGCGTGGGGGCAGAAGAGCCTTGACGTGGGAGGCGTCTTGATGCCTGTCTGTCCGTCTGCACAGCAGGCCCAGCTGCCCCTCCTTCCCCCTCCATGGGAACTGCCCCTGCTGCCACTGCTGGAGTCTCTGCTGGCCACGGTGACCCGATGCGATTCCCCTCCATCCGCCCGTGCCCTGCCTGCTGCCCATCCCCACGGCAATTCACGGCACTGGGCAGCGCAGGCGAGCTGTGTGAAACGCCCTCTGCATCCCGCTGCACAAAGGATTGCAGAGAGAGAGGAGGGCTGGGGCTGCTGGTGGCAGCTGAGGGACACCGTGGCTATCTGTGGTGCCCCATCCTGCCCCGGAGATGGGCATGGGGAGCTGGGGGGCTGTGACACGCGCAAATGACTGCAGGCTTTTAATAAACGCAAAGCTTTTAATAACCTATCCGAGAATACAACAAGAAACAGAAAGGACAGTAATGCTACAATTCCCGTCCCACCACATCTGAGCGCCCAGACAACGTCCCATCCCACCGCACTGCTGACTGTGGAGGACGGCTGGGTTCTGGAGGGGAGGGATGGGGCCGCTGGTGGTGCCCCTGGAAGGCTGCGGCTGCCGCCTGGTGCTGCGGGGCCGGCGAGGAGCGCAGGGTTACGGGTAGCCGTACCGGTCGGCTATGGCCATGTCTATCTCCCGCTGCAGCAGGAACTGCACGGGGCCGATCTTCATCTGCCGGGCCGCCCGCTGCCGCTCCTCCTGGGCCAGCTTCTTCATGCGCTCCCGCTCGGGCCGCTGCTCGGCTGTGATGGGCAGCGACTCCTCCAGCGCTGTGGGTGCTGCGCCGCCACGCAGCCGGGGCCCCACGCAGGACACAAATTCCACGGGGCGCCGCGGCCGAGGCTGCGGTTTGTGCCGCTGTGACGGTGGGTCCCTCGGCAGCGGTGAGCTCCTCCGCGAGGACGGGTGCGGGCAGCTCGGCGCCGTCTTCTTGGCGGTGCCCTCCTCTCGTGCCGTGCCGCCTGGAGGTGCCGGCGCTGCCCGGTCCGTGCCGCCAGCTTGGGGCCGGGGGGCGGCGGGGCCAGCGCCGGCCGTAGGCTGGGGCTGCACAGAGGGTGGCTGGCGCACCGGCCCCACCGCAGTCACCCTCTGCCCCAGCGGGTGCACGGCCCGGATGGATTCGCACAAGTGCACGCGCAGCTCGCTGGCAGTGCCCGCTTGCCCGCTGCCGCTGGCTCCTGCGCTGGCCCCACACAGCTTCCCTTGGCCCAGGTGTTTGCAGACTTCTTTATCTCTTCTTTCTTTGCATGGCGGCAGCTTCCTTTTCTTGGCTGGGGCGCTGCTGCTGGGCTGCTCCTGCTGGGAGCTCTCCTCTTTCTGGGAGGTGCCAGCAGGCGCAGGGCGCTTGGCCCACTTGGTGCTGCCCCTGTTCTTCTTTTCTGCCGGAACCTCCTGGGGCTGCCTGTGCTGCACCTCCCTGATGGACTGTGTGCTTTGGGCTGCTTCGGGAGGTGTGCTGACAGCCAGGGTGGTCAGCTGTGGGCTGAGCCGGGCACTCGCTGGTGGCACGACTGGGTGCAGCTGCGACAACCCACACTGCAGCTCAGGCAGAAACCCAGGGGATGGTGGAAGCCCCCAGAAGGGGTCGGTGGGGGTCCCGGTGGCAGCCTGTGCCTCCGTGCTGAGCTCTCTGCTGTCACTGGGCTCGTCAGGGAGCTCAGCGATGAGGCATTCTGGGGCAGGGCTGCTGCACTTCTCATGGGGGACCTCAACAGCTCTTGCCACCTCTGGAAAAGCAAGAACATCCCCCAAAACATTGATGATAACCTTCCCACACCCACTCAGTGCAAACACGCACCTGCAGATTCCGCAGCCCCCAAACTCACCATTGATCCAAGAGAGCAAACCCTGAATGTCCGTGATGTCCTCCGGCACATCCGTCACTGCTGGGAAAAGCAAGAAAACCCCAAAGGCTCAATGCCAGCTCTCCCGTACCATGTTCACGGTAAGGGATCTCGGGTGAACATTGGGTTCCCATTACAAATCAGGACAGCAAAGGTAACTGCCAAGCCCAGGGATTAAGACCCAAAGCAACACGCAATGAGATCAGTCCCAGGAAAGAACAGGCAGAAAGCCTAACTAGAAATGCAGCGCACCAAACCCAGATGCCTGCTGTGTGTCTGTACCTCTCTTGGGTGCTGTGCCACACTCTGTGCTCCTCCCCTGGCTTTCCACATGGCTGCGCTTTGCTGGAAGGCAGCTTGCATCAGCTTCTGACAGAAAGGAGACAACAAAGACATGAAGAGCATCTCCGTGAAGGAAGGTTTGAGCACAGCCAACCACAAACTTCTGGTCTTCGAAAGCAGGTTCTTCAAGTTGCCTTTCCGCTGCTCCAACGTTGTGCCAGTTCTGCAGTCAGCACAGAACTGCCATGCCCTTTCCTCTCCCCTCCCTCACACACACTGCCCTTCACGCAGCCCTATTTAGAGGCAGGTACCCACACCACAGCTCACAAGAGCTTCTTACCAGCGGAGGCTTTCCGTTTCCCTCCTTGCCCTGCACCATTCCATGGACGCGCAGGCTCCGTCCCTACAACAACAGACTGTGTGTTGATTTCACAGACACCAGCAAGCAGCGGAAGTATTGTCCAGTAAGCCCACGTCCCCCCAGAAAACAGAAAGATGCTACTTTGACAGCCAAAACACACACTGGTAGTTCACTTCTCACTGCTCATTCCTGCATCCAAATGGATGGTGGCTCGACATCTCCTGCAGCACTGCACCCACCCAGAAGCAATTCTCAAAATTCATCCTTCCATCCTTCATGACAGAGGACTGAAGAAACTCACTCTTGCATGGCAGGAAGGACGGTCCGTCCCCATCGCGTCCCTCTGTGCGCTGCAAGGCGCAGTTGGATCTCTGGCAGCCTGCTGGCTGCTGTTCCCAAACGCAGGGAACCGCGCCGTGCTGCTTCTGAAGAGAGAAAGGAAGAAACGTTGGGGGAAACGGCAGCCAAGGTTTGCAGATAGCTTCCAGATCGTGCCAGAGATGGGATATCAGAGTGCTGAGATGTTAATTATCACTGAGGGAAAATACAGCCTGAGCCACGTGCACATCATTAACCCAGTGAGCGCATTGAGGTCATAAAGGACCAGAAGGGCTCCTCCTGCCCCAGCCCTTCCCTTGCAAATGAGAAAAAAAGAAGACATACCAAGCAAAAGACACCCAGCCATACCTTTCCACTTACGAGGCAGAAATAGGAATAGCAGTCCTCTCCTCGCTGAGACATGACCGGTGAAGTGTCAGAGGAAGCTGAAGTTCCGAGGGCTCTCTCCGCAGGAACTTCCCCCGCTCTTGGAAAGAGCTGGCTTCACTCTTGCTCAGACTGCCTCGATCCCCAAACTCTCCTTTTGGACAGGAACCCTGCAGAAAGTACCAACAAGTGACAAATCGTGAGAAAGCAGCATTTTCCCACCTTTCTTCTGCCGCGCCATTCAGTCTCTTGAGGAGGGCAATGTCTGGAAATCAGCTGGCTGCAAGAGCTGCCCAACCCTAGCTCCAGCTTGTGTCTGACTGCATGGCTTGTGTCAGCAAGTGCTCTTCTCCATCTCCTCAGCAGCTCTGCACCCAGCCATCCGTGGGGCAGCAAGGCACGACTTGAACTCTACGATGTTTGTGCTCTCCTTATTTTTCAGGGTCTGACATGAAGGCGGGGTCCCAGCAGCAATTGACCAGGGGAGGAATGGCATTTCATCATCCTCACCGAAACGTGGGATGGAATCGCAACAAGATCCCATTTCCCCTGGAAACAGCCGTGCCGAGGGGCACTGCTGGAGCTGGGAACTCCTCCCCAGCCCAGCTTTCCTGCTGAGACACCTCCCGGCAAGCAGCCGGCACCAAACCCAGCTCACCCGGTCACTGCTCAGCCTGAGCTGTGCCCAGCTCACAACACGCCGCAGCGCTGCTTCTGACGGGCTCAACAGGTGATCTGCTCCAAGGAAGGCTCACAGCTCAGTCTGCGTGCAGCACGCTCACCAGAGCACCAGCTCTGCTCACCAGCCGTGGCACAAACGCTCCCAGCCCAGCAACCACTGTGACCTCAGCGAGTGCCCGCATCGCTTCTGTGCCTTCATCACAAGTGAAGGAAACGGACGCCTCCCAGATCCAGCTTTTGGGAAATAAACACAGGGGTCCCCAATGGGGTTATGTGCAGTAAAGTAACGGAGAAGCGAGGATGACTTTGTGCAGCCCAATAAAAGCAGTGAAGACCAGTACGGCCTCATGGTGGTCAGTGGAGTCCCAGGGAACCAGCAGCAGCACTAGGAATGCACATCTGTATGCCCCAGGGCCGGTGCTGGCCTCTGGCTGTGGCTTCAGGCCCCGGGGCCGCTGTCGGCCTCCCGGGCTGTGGCTTCAGGCCCTGTGGCCAGTGCCGGCCTCGCTGGCTGTGGCTGTGGCTTTCGGTCCCTGGGCTGGTTCCAGCCTCTCGCGCTGTCTCTGGTCCCCAGGGCTGGTGCCGGCCTTTCTGGCTGTCGATGTGGCTTTAGGCCCCAGGGCTGCTGTCGGCCTCTGTGGCTGTAACTGTGGCTGTACAGCCCAGGGCTGGTGCCGGCCTCTTGTGCTGTGCTTTGGGCCCCAGGGCTGGTGCTGCTCTGCCTGGCTGTGGCTTTAGGCCCCAGGCTCACTGCCGGCCTCTCAGGCTGTGGCTGTGGCTCCAGGCCCCGGTGCCAGTGCCGGTCTCTCTGCTGAGTTTTTAGGCCCCAGAGCTGTGTCGGCCTCTCAAGCGGTGGCTGTAGGCACTAAAGCTTGTGCCAGCCTAGAACAACACGCATTTTAAACCAGTTCATGTAAGCAAATGAAAGCAGGAGAACACTGAGCTCTTCTGGGTATTTCTAGCACTGGGACAGAGACAGGAGAGCATGCTCAGCCGTGTGCGCTTGGTTGTATGCAGCAATCTCTGCCACATTTGTAAACACCTTTAAATCCTTGCTATCCTGCATTACAGGAGTAGAGTGTGACGAGAAGCCAATGACTATCAGTTTACAGGAGGTCATGAATTTAAACAGTTCCCCTTCTTCCCTTGGCACTTAGCTTACAGAGTTCTCCCATGCCATGTGCTGGTGTCATACCTCTAAACCACAGCACTGATGGCTTCAGCAAAGCTCACGGTAGCCGGCTTTGGTCATCCTCAGATCTTCATGATGAGAGAGACAAAAAGAAAAAAGTACGAGGTAACAGATATATTTTTTTTCTCCTAGTCAGCATGCCATAACTAAACCTTCCACACTAAGACTTGTACCTTGATAGGGATGTTCCCTTACCCTCACACCTTTAGCACAACCCCTTCTGTTGAGATTCCCACCAGTGAAGAAGTATTAGTACCACTCCGTGCTCCTTGCTGCTAGGATGGGCTGTTTGAAGACTGACGCACGTGCCGTGATCAGATCTGTCTTGCAAGAATAAAGAGCTGAGCAAAAAGAACGTTTGGGCCAGGTGACCTCAGCAGTCTGGCTGTTCTGGATGATGGCTGCTGATGGAAACAGGCATTCTTGTGCTGTTCAACTTTTAACGTGAGTCAGGTGTGCTGTAGCAAGAGCCATTAGGCTCTAAAATGCCTTTAAACACGCACACTACCTTTTTCTGTCCTGCATGCCATCTTTGCTTCTTTTTGGTGCAGGAATTTTTACTAGCATTGTTTGCTTGTGGAAGGAACAACGTTACAGGTAGTTTTCACAGTGGACTTCTGTTATGATTTCTTTGTACATTTAATCCTAACTATCAGGAGTGCTGCAAGAAAGGGCCCTGCCAGTGCCAGTAAGTTCCTACCCAGCTCTGTGTGACAGACCCCACTGTGGAGGGAAGCGTAAAGGATGGCAGTTCAGAATCCTCTCTTGCCAGCTTGACGTGCTGGATTTTGAGCATATGAAGTGTGCTCTGTCTTTCTAAGGTGTTCCCTTGTGCTTTAAAGGAGAAGGCTGCAGGGTGATATTTCCCTTTTGTCTTGCAGATGCTCTCCTTGGCACAGACCTCTCTCGGCCTTCAGCATTGTTTCCTTGTGCCAGACTATTTTGCAGACTGTGGGTGTCCCAAATTCAGCCTTCTATTTCTCTGGTCTGGCAGATATTTTATTTGGAACAGGAAGGAAAGAAAGTAGTTTAATGAGAATAGCATTTGAGTGCTAACGCAGTGAGGTGAATGAGGGCCACAGAGGCAACTTGGTGCTGCTGAAGCACTGCCCAGTGCCAAGGTCGGGGGTAACAGCTGCTGGCAGATGGGGATAATGCTTTTGGACTGAGTGAGGAGAGAATAAAACACAATGACTGAGCTGCCTGCAAAGAGCTGCTGGGGGAAGCTTGGTGCCAACTTGGAATTTGATCTGATAACTTCCTGTGCATGTTCTACGTTTATTCCACCCTCCATCTTTCCCACAGCCATACACGGGGCTCTGGGCAGTGGACGTTTCCATTGCTGGGGGTCCTGCTGCCACCTCGAGGTTCTGAGCCAAACTGCTACCTTCTGTGTGAAACATGAGGGAAAAACGCAATTCTGAACCCACGGCACCTCAAAGTCCCTTCAAGAGCCCCCACCTACTGCCCTGAGCCCT
Source organism: Chrysolophus pictus (assembly GCA_037305975.1). Taxonomy (NCBI): domain Eukaryota; kingdom Metazoa; phylum Chordata; class Aves; order Galliformes; family Phasianidae; genus Chrysolophus; species Chrysolophus pictus. The sequence goes on from CM074604.1 coordinate 2,239,500, forward strand.
CCAGTTTTCCCTGCTGTCCCTTAAAAGCCTCAGGAGTGCCAGCAGCACCTCGTGCCATAGGATGCCTTGTGGATTTCACAAGGATGCACTCATCTCCTGCATCCTCCATCAAAAGAGGGGTGGCCAGCAGGGACAGGGAGGTGATTGTTCCCCTCTACTCTGCTCTTGTGAGGCCCCATCTGGAGTACTGCGTCCAAGTGTGGAGCCCCCACTACAAGAAAGACAGGGAACTGTTGGAGAGGGTCCAGAGGGTCCAGAGGTGGGCCACAAAGATGATCAGGGGACTGGAGCACCTCCCCTATGAGGACAGGCTGAAGGAGCTGGGCTTGTTCAGCCTGGAGAAAAGAAGGCTGCGGGGTGACCTCATTGCAGCCTTCCAGTACCTAAAGGGAGCCTACAAACAGGAGGGGAATCAATTCTTTGAAAGGGTGAGTGACAGCAGGACAAGGGGAAATGGTTTTAAGTTGAGGGAAGGGAGATTTAGGTTGGACGTCAGGGGGAAATTCTTTACAGAGAGAGTGGTGAGGTACTGGAACAGGCTGCCCAGAGAGGTTGTGGATGCCCCATCCCTGGAGGTGTTCAAGGCCAGATTGGATGGGGCCCTGGGCAGCCTGGTGGGATTTTGGTGGCCCTTAGTGGGATGATTGGTGGCCCTGCATATGACAGGGGGGTTGGAGATTCATGATCCTTGAGGTCCCTTCCAACCCAGGCAATTCTGTGATTCTGTGATTCTGTGAGCCCTCCAGTTTTCCCTGCTGTCCCTTAAAAGCCTCAGGAGTGCCAGCAGCACCTCGTGCCTTAAGATGCCTGGTGGATTTCACAAGGATGCACTCATCTCCTGCATTGTGATCATTGGCAAAAATATCCAATGGCGCTGACCCGAGCTGGGGGCTCAGTGGTGACATACAGGGAAACCTGCTGTGCTGCAGTGCGAGCCTCCGGTCCTGCTGCTGGGCACCGCTGGGTGCAGCCCGGCTCCGTCCTCTCTGCACCTCCCTGCAGGGACTGATGGCCGTGCCCGGGATCCCCCGAGCCTCCTCTTCTGCAGGCTGAGCCGCCCCAGCTCTCCCAGAATCCCACCCCAGCCATTCCCCATCCCTACGTTCCCAGGCAGTGCTGACTGAGGGGGAGAGAGGATTTTGGGGGGGTGGGATGGGGCCGGTGGGGGCAGCCCTGGGACACGGCCCTTTGTGCTGCCCCATCCTGCCAACAGGTGTCTGCAGGGGACCTGGGGGGGCTTTGGTGCTGCATGAACAACTGCAGGTGGAGGCGTAGGAAAGTGAATGCAAAACATCTAATAATATAAGGTAATGTAAAATAACATAATTGATCATAACTGAACAGAATCTAACAGGATTTAACATAACGTAATTTAACACAGTCCCACATCGTCCTAGTCCAAGATGACGTTTGTGGACAGCCCAGGTTTGGAGGGGTAGGGCTGGGGCCGGTGCTGGTGCCCCTGGAGCACTGCTGCTGCTCTCTGTGTGTCACTGGGGCCGGCAAGGAGCCCAGGGCTACAGGTAGCCTTGTTTGTTGGCTATGGCCGTGCCTCCTGCTGCACCACGTGGGCCGGTTTCTGTGGACGCTCCCGCTCGTGCTGAGCCCACCCAGCTTCACCTAGCACCAGCGTTTCTGTCCTGGAGCGTCCTGGCCCAGGGGCAGCTTCCTCTTTCTGCTTGGGACGCTGCCAGTGCGCTGCTCGTGCCCTCTGCTCTTGTCTTTCCCGGTGGTGCAGGCGGGCGCTGGGCACTCGGCCGGCTCGGTGCCATCCCCGTGGGGGTCGTCTGGCACGTGGCAGGAGATGCAGCCGGGTGGCAGTGCCAGGCGGGTGAGAACCACCCGGGGCTGCCTCTGCCGCGCCTCTTCCATCCGATGCCCAAAGGGCAGCGACTCGGAGAGCTGCCCACAGCATGCTGGCTGCCTCCAGAATAGGTCGCTGATGGGCCTGGCATCAGCCTCTGCCTCTCCGCTGAGCTCCGTGCCGGCCCAGGGAAAGTCAGGGAGCGCTGCGATGAAAGGAGCGCTGTTGAGGCTGCTGGGGACAGCTGGGCTCGGTGGCTGCGTGGCATCGATCCACCGCAGCAGCTCTGCCCTTTCCTGGGCGTTCAGTTCTGGCAGCAGCTCATCGTTTTCCACAGTCTCAGTGCAATCAGTCCCCTCTGCTTGGACATCAACCAGGTCCTGGTTCTGCTGGGGGACCTCCAGAGGACTCGTCACTTCTAAAAAAGCAAGAACATCCCCCAGAATGATGATCACAGCATTCCCACAGCCACCCAATGCAGACACCCCCTGGCCAGCTGTGCAGTCCCCAGACTCACCATTGTTGACCCACACCAGGAGGTCATCCATGTCCGGGATGTCGTCCGGGATCTCTGTGCTGGATGTCACTTCTGGAAAAGGGAAGAAAATCCCCACACAGGCAATGCCAGCTTTCCCATGCCCGCTCAATGTGAACGCCTCCCTGCCAGCTCTGCTGCCCCCAAACTCACCGCTGTTCATCCATGTCAGGAGCTCATCGATGTCCGTGATGTCCTGCAAGATGTCTGCGCTCGTTGTCGCTTCTGGAAAAGCAAGAAAATCCCCAGTGGGGCAATGCCAGCTTTCCCACAGCCAGCCGGTGCGGACAGCCTGCCGCCCGCTCTGCAGCCCCCAAACTCACCACCTGATTCCAGCGCTGCGGTGCTGCAGGTGAGCGGAGCCGTGGTGGGATGGGGGCACACGTCGGTGGGCGCTGGGTGCCCCTGGTCCTCCGTGAGCACCATGGCATCTCCAAAGGGCCCCACCGCCTGCTCCCAGCTGGCGGGCAGCGTGCAGGGCACGGGGAGCACCTGCTGCTGCACTGAAGGTGCTGGCAGAAGGACGGGGCTGCCGGAGGCCTGCAGCGGGCAGCTGCCTGCGGGCTGCGGGGGCTCCCCATGGAGCATGGCCCCAGGCCACAGCCCTGCCAGCAGGGGATGTCCCCAGCAGTGGGCAGGGGCCGTGGGGGGAGCCATACCTGGGTGCAGCTCCCAGGGTAGCAGCTGAACCACGGCTGGAGGCAGCCCCCCAGGTGGGAGCTGCGCTCCCTGTCCCTGGACACCTGGTAGCCCAGGCCAGACAGAGGCCTGAGGCACCACGTGGGTGACACTGGGGACAGGGAGGGGTTGCGGTGACACCGGCACTGCTCCGCCGATGCTGAGTTGCATTGCAGCAGTGGCCGGTGGTGGCACAAAGGATCCAAAGAAAGCGGCGTCGGGTGTCGGAAGCACCGTCAGCGTCCCTGAAGGGATTCTCTCTGTGGGGAAATGCCCAAATGAAGAGATTCTCTCTGTGGGGAAATGCCCAAATGGGTGCCGGGCTGAGATCTGGGGCACTGGGATCACCCGGAGGGCCGCAGTGCCAGGAGCAGAGCAGCCTGCTGCCTTACCTGCCACGGGAGCTCGAGAGTGGCAGCGGGGGGTTCCGTGACCGCTGAGGTCAGCCCCTCTCCCCTGAGCTCACAAGGATTCTCTGTGACACTGTCACAGGCATTGCTCTCTGCCTGCCCCGTCACCAGCACTTGCTGTGGCTGCTCATTGTGGCCTTCCATTGTTTCAGTGGAGATGATAAACATGATGGAAATGAACTTTTTACGTGTCGAGATGGTGATGGGACAAAGGGGAATGGTTTTAACGTAAAGGGGGGAGATTTGGATTAGATGTCAGGGAAGTTCATCCCAGAGGCAGCCGAGGCCCTGGCACTGCTGCCCAGATGGGCCGTGGGGGCCCCAGCCCTGCAGCTGCACTCGACTCAGCTCCCATTGCAGTGAATGGAGACAAAGGGAGGGACGTGGCTGATGACGCTCAAACACGCGGTGACATCACAGGGCTGCGGCGCTCTGACTCTGCAAAGCCACCAAACTTCCACCTGCTGGCTGTCTCCCTTCACACATCCGCCTGTCACCGAAGCACAGGGGCTGGAAGGGACCTCTGCAGATGAGCGCAGTACAACCTCCCCCAGAGCGGCTCCCTTGCAGCGCTTGCACAGGAGAGGCTGCCTCGAGCTGCAGAGCCCAGAACCGACCCAGAGCTCCACACGTGCCCAGCGCTTCCTGCGGCCCTCCACAGCCTCCCAGGGCCACCAGTCCTGCCCAGTGCCCCCACGCCAACACACCCGACGCTCAGTACGTGACCATCTCCTTCCCCGGGCACAAAGCGGGGCGACGGGGGCACTGGCGGCAGCAGCGAGGAGGAGCTGGAAGAGCTGCAGGTCTCGGCCCGCTGCAACCACCCCAACATCCCCCAGCTGCTGGCCGCGCTCTATGGCACGGGCACCTCTGGCTGTGCGCCGTCTGCACGGGCTGTGCAGCCTGCCTTGTGCAAGCAGGGGGGAGCGGCACGGCGGCGGCAGCGCCGCGGGGAAACCCGCTGTGCTGCAGTGCGAGCCTCCGGTCCTGCTGCTGGGCACCGCCGGGCGTGGCCCGGCTCCGTCCTCTCCGCGCCTCCCTGCGGGGACCGACGGCCGTGCCCGGGATCCCCCCGAGCTCCTCTTCTGCGGGCTGAGCCGCCCCGGCTCTCCCAGAATCCCAGCCCAGCCATTTCCCACGCGGTGCCGAGGAGGGCAGGGGATGCGGGGGGAGCGACGGGGCCGGCGCTCGCATCCTATGACACGGCCGTTCGCGCCGCCCCGTCCTCACCCGGCGCCGGGCGCGGGGACGGGGCGGGTTATCGGAGCTGCAGAAACGAGCGCGGGCAGGAGCGCCGGGAAACGAAGGTTCGACGTTTAATCGATGAACGCGCAGAGCGATCCACGGAAACGACCGCGTTCCCGACCGGCTCCCGTCCGAACGGCGACTCCGGAGGACGGCTCGGTGCCGACGGGGGACGGAACGGCCCCGCGCCGCCTGCCCCTGACCGCCCGGCGTCCCCGAGGCACGGGGCGGGCGGCGGCGGGGACGCGGGGCGGCGGAGCGCCGCTTTCCCCCCGCGGAGCCCCGCGCTCCGCCGGCTCCATCGCAGCGGCGGCCGCCATTGGCGGAGAGCCCGCGCTCGGCCCGCCTCCGCCGCGCTGCCATTGGTCGGGCTGCGGAACGGGGCGGGCGCTGCACGCGGGGTCCTTTGCTTGGGCGGCCGCGCGGTTTTTGCGTCATCACCGCGCGCGTCCCGGCTGGCCCCGGCCCGGCTGCCCGCGGCGATGCCTGTCGCCGTGCGCCCGCTTTGCTTCCACGGCCCCTGGCAGCGTCGGAATGCGCGTGTGTGCAGAACCGTGCACACGAGTGCAAAGAGGCACTCACACACACCCCTCTGCATTCACACACACCCATGTGCACGCACCACCCACGAGCGTGCAGCCGTGTGCAAAACCACGCAGCCACGTGCAAAGACCCCGATGCTCCCAGCCGTGGTTATGCAGGCACACACGCGCGTGCAGACACGTGTGCAACGCGGCCCTTTTGCACGCTCACACGCAGATGCCGTCGAGGAAACATTCTCGTGTGCGTGCACGTGTGCAATCCCACCGCTCTGCACCGCCTTTCGCTGTCTGTCCGTCTGTCCGTCCCAGGGTACGTTTGGAGCTGACAGACAGGCTGTCTCAGGAGCAGAGTTGAGCAAACCACGCACCCAGAGCAGCACACGGCCTCGTGAGTTCCGTTTAGCACGCTCACACGGACACACACACAGGCACCCCTTGCAGGTGCTGGAAACATCCCAGTGATTTTTGTCAGGACGGGATCTCTGAGAAAAGCAGCTTTTAGTCGCGACTGCGACGGCGGGCGTCCCACAGGCAGGAGCACCTCTGGACACAACATGAAGTCTTCATACCCTGTTCTTCCCCCCCTTGCCTTGGAACGGCTGGGAAAGCACCTCCAGCACCCACTGCCAGGCAGTAAGAGACCGCCCCACCCGGAAGGGTCAGATCCCATGACTTCTGTAATGTACAGGGATAGGTACCTGGAATTGGAGCATTAACACTTTAATTCCAGTACATGATGTTTTGATGTGGAATACTGAAAATCAAAAAACATAAAACCATGACATTCCACCCCTTATTCTACATCACTACATCATGTTTAATATACACATACATACATATACAAACAAACAGAATGATTAAAGTGCATCACACACACACGTCTATATACATATACATAGAATTACTGTCTGCACTCCCCCAGCATCAAGTTTCCTTTTGGTACACATTGAACATCCCCATATTTCTCCATCACCCACCAGGTGGACCCTGGTCTCTGTGCAAAACCAGTTCCACAGAGGAGAGGTTTGCCCTTTCCAGAGGCTGGAAGGACCCAAACTCTTTTCCCACCATGCACTTTATGTGTACAACTGGGACTTTATCTCCCTCTACAGCATGTAGGGAGCTGGATATGATAGGACCATCACGAATGATAAATCCTCTGGTATTGGCCAACCAGGTGTCTTCTGCAAAATGCTTCTCCCAGTGCTTAAATGATCTGACACTCATTGCTTTCAGCACAGTTTTTAACAACCCATTGTATCGTTCAATTTTACCAGAGGCTGGCGCATGGTAGGGAATATGATAAATCCACTCAATGCCATGATCTTTGGCCCAAGTATTTCCAAGAGAATTTCTGAAATGAGTCCCATTATCTGACTCAATTCTTTCTGGGGTGCCATGTCTGCACAGGACTTGTTTCTCCACACCCAATAAGGTGTTTTGGGCGGTAGCATGGGGTACAGCATATGTTTCAAGCCACCCAGTGGTTGCCTCCACCATGGTAAGTACATAACACTTACCACTGCGGGATCGTGGCAAGGTGATAGAATCAACCTGCCATGCCTCCCCATATTTATACTTTTGCCATCGCCTTTCCTCCCAGAGTGGTTTCATCCTCTTGGTTTGTTTAATTATGGCACATGTGTCACAGTCATGAATAACCTGTGCAATAGCATCCACAGTTAAGTCCACCCCTCGGTCTCTCGCTCACTTATATGTTGCATCTCTCCCCTGATGGCCCGAGGTCTCATGAGCCCACCGAGCTAGAAATAATTCACCCTTGTTTTCTGCCAGTCCAGGTTTATTTGAGCCACCTCAATTTTGGCATCTCGGTCCACCTGATGGTTATTTTGCTGTTTGTCAGCAGCCTGACTCTTGGGCACATGAGCATCCACATGGTGCACCTTTGCAACCATATTCTTTATTTGAGCAGCAATATCTTTGCACAGACCAAATAGGTTTACCCCTCCACTGCAAGTTATTGTGCTCCCACTGCTGTAACCACCCCCATTGCCATCATTTGCCATCATCCATGACTTGCAGATGACACCAAGGTGGCAGGAAGCGTCGATCTGCCCGGGGATTGCATGGCCCTACAGAGGGATCTGGCAGGCTGAAGCCAATGGGATGGAATAGAATAAGGCCAAATGCCAGGTGCTGGGCTTTGGTCACTGCAACCCCAGGCAACCCTGCAGGTGTGGGGCAGAGTGGCTGGAAGACTGCATAGAGTAAGTGGACCTGGGGGTACTGGTCGATGCTTGTAGGAACATGAGCCAGCAGTGTGCCCAGGTGGCCAAGAAGGTCAATGGCATCTTGGCTTGCATCAGAAAAAGCATTGCTAGCAGGAATAGGGAAGTCATTGTCCCTCCGTACTGTGCACTGGTGAGGCTGTAACTTCAGTGCTGCATTCACTTTTTGGCTCCTCACTGCAAGGAGGACATTGAGGCCCTGGAGCATGTCCACAGAAGGATAACAAAGCTGGTAAGGGGTCTGGAGCACAAGTCTTATGAGGAGCAGCTGAGGGAGCTGTGATGATTTGTATGGAGAAGAGGAGGCTCAGGGGAGACCTGATTGCTCTCTGTAACTACTTGAAGGGAGGTTGCAGTGAGCTGGGGGTCAGCCTCTTCTCTCACGTGACAGTAATAGGACAAGAGGGAATGACCTCAAGTTGTGCCAAGGCTGGACTTTAGGAAATACTACATTACCAAAAGGGTGGTCAGGCACTGGAATGGGCAGCCCAGGGAGGTGGTGGAGTCACCGACCCTGGAGGTGTGCAAGGAATGTGAAGACGTTGTGTTGAGGGACATGGTTGAGTGAGAACTGTTGGTGATGGGTGGACGGTTGGACTGGATAATCTCAAAGGTCTTTTCCAACCTTGGTGATTCTAGGATTCCATGATCTCCAGACCCATGGTCATCAAACTGGTCGAAGGAGCTCACCCTGACTCCAACATCAGGCAGCACTGCTTTGTCTGCAGATTATCACCTGCCTCATCTCTTCAACTACCGTTGTGTCTCTCAGGAAAGTCAGATGCAGCTCCACACTCCTCTCCAGATTCTCTGATTAAATCAGAAGCAAATCATTACGCTATGATGAGCAAATGATGCTATCTCCCAGTATGATGTTAGAATCTTTCTTTCCCACCGTTCCCTTCCCTGCACGTGAAGCAGCAATCTGCTGATCGTCAGAGGGCTTATTTTGCCATCAGAAGGTGTCTGTGGTCATCTGAAGGCTTCTTTGGCTGTCAGAGTGTTCCACTGATTGTCAGAGGTGTTCATTAACCATCAGAAGGCTTCATTAATCGAGAGCAGGTGCCACTGGTCATCAGAGGGCTTCATTGATCATCAGGATATTTGAGGAGACCATGGGTGGGGATATGCAGACCTTGTTGTAGGTGACGGGGTAGGGGGTAGGGGGACTGAAGGAAGAGGAATGAAGCAGACCCAAAGGAGGGACAGGTAGCTGCAATAAAAGAGGGGGCTAAAGGAGGGTGACGTGGTCACACTGTGGCCACGCAGAGGTAGGGAAAAGGGCAAAGAGTTTGGAGAAACTGGAAGGAGGATCTGGGAGAGAACAGAGGGAGGGTATTGAGGCTGCATGGCAGCATGAGCAACTCCAACCTTCAGGACTTTGGAGCAGATGATGAGAGAGTGGGGAAGCCCACAGGGGTGTAGGACATGATGTGCATGGCATGGAGCTGGGGACCCCTCCCAGCACTTCAGAGTGGCCACTGCCAGGCAGGAACAGATCCGAGTGGTCCCTGCTGAGCATGAGAACAAGGACACAGACACACAGAGTGTAGCATTGCTGAGGGATTTATTGATCATCGGAGGGTGTCATTAATCATCAGGGTCTTCATATGTCTGGTATTGGTCAGTGTCCAGTGGACATTTGGTGGTTAATTAAGCAGATTTCAAAGTGCAGTTATGATGCTGTTGTCTTTCAGGTGCTGTTGGCCATGGAGACCCAGGGACATCTCGGGGGAGATCATTGGGAGGACAGAAATGGCATCCTCTGCTGCTGAGCTGTTCTGGGCTCCAGGGACACAGGGAGCTCCTACAAGTGGGCAGTGCTGCAGGGAGGCATCTGTGCCCAGGAGCAGCTCCTGTACAACACACTGCAGGGCTGGGAGCATGATCTGCAGGTGACAGAGAGAAGAAGGAAGAGAGCTTACACTCTGTGTGGCATCTTAGCAGGCTGTGAGCTCACTGGAGGAGCATTTCTCACAGCCCTTGACAAGGTAAGTTTCTCATTGCAGGCAGTGTAGTGGCTTTTTCTGCAGGGATCACTAAATTTGGGACATTCCATTGCAAAATCGGCTGCACACACGGCTTCCTTATCACTGAAAAAGATCTGCTCCAGCCGAGGGCTTTCCTGCTGCAGCATCAGAGCACAGCCCTGAGGGCTGCATGTTGCAGGACGGCTGCAGGCTGTGCAGCCGGGGCTGCAGCCGGGTGCCCAGGGCTGTCCTGCAGAGCAGGTCCCTGCTGTACCCCAGGGGCTGCGTGCCGGGGCAGGGACTCTGCTGCCTGCCAGGCTCAGCACTCAGCACTCAGCACTCAGCACTCAGCACTCAGCCTGCCCAGGAAGCTGCCCAGGGCGCTGCAGGCAGACGTGTGGGGGGAAGGAGCCCCCCTGCAGGGCAGGGCAGGGGCCTTCTGCTGCCACAGCTGCTGCGTGGGGCAGGGGCATCACAGCTACACTGCATGCCAGAGTGTTTCCAGGGGCACTTTGAAGAGGAGAGATAAGGAAGGGATTTTCCTTTTCCTATTCTGAGAAAAGGGAAACAGGTTGTAGGCAAAAATCTAAATCAGGCTGTCAACTTTGAACACAGATCTGAGACTTCTGAATGGTGCATTAATCAATCATCTGTTTTGCGTGCAGTCTCCCAGAATGTGCTTTCAGTCTCTCCTTTCATTTTCTGCATACATGAAGAATGCACTTATCCTGCAAACAGGCAGCTTTCTCTATCAGAAATTTAAGGGCACAGAGGTAGGTGCTGGAGACTTGAAGAGCAGTTGGGCTAAGGATATGAGACATGGAAACAGATGAAAATATCCACGAAGATAGGGTACAATCAGAAAATGAGAGGAAGGCAAAAACTCCATAAGCTTCTTCTGCTTATGGAATGCTGAGCACCATGAAATTAATTTCACGTAATGGAGTCAACGAACACTGAATAACGGAAAGAAAAAGTTCTGTAGTATAGCAGGAGGAGTGACTCTGAGAATTGTCCTGTCATTATCTTCTGTATTCTGAACAGGACTCCATGCCCAGATGCCCAACAGCAGCTCCATCAGTGAGTTCCTCCTGCTGGCGTTGGCAGACACGCGGCAGCTGCAGCTCCTGCACTTCTGGCTCTTGCTGGGCATCTACCTGGCTGCCCTCCTGGGCAACGGCCTCATCAGCACAGCCGTAGCCTGCCACCACCGCCTGCACACCCCCATGGACTTCTTCCTCCTCAACCTCGCCCTCCTCGACCTGGGCTGCATCTCCACCACTCTCCCCAAAGCCATGGCCAATGCCCTCTGGGACACCAGGACCATCTCCTATGCAGGATGTGCTGCACAGCTCTTTTTCTTTTTGTTTTTGTTTTCCGCAGAGTATTGCATTCTCACCATCATGTCCTATGACCGCTACGTTGCCATCTGCAAGCCCCTGCACTACGGGACCTTGATGGACAGCAGAGCTTGTGCCACCATGGCAGCAGCTGCCTGGGGCACTGGGGTTCTTTATGCTCTGCTGCACACTGCCAATACATTTTCACTGCCTCTCTGCCAAGGCAATGCCATCAATCAGTTCTTCTGTGAAATCCCCCACATCCTCAAGCTCTCCTGCTCAAAATCCTATCTCAGGGAAGTTGGGCTTATTGTTGTTAGTATCCTTGCCTTATTTGGGTGCTTTGTATTCATTGTTCTGTCCTATGTGCAGATCTTCAGGGCTGTGCTGAGGATGCCCTCTGAGCAGGGATGGCACAAAGCCTTCTCCACGTGCCTCCCTCACCTGGCCGTGGTCTCCCTCTTTCTCAGCACTGTGATGTTTACCCACCTGAAACCCCCATCACTTTCCTCCCCATCCCTGGACCTGGTGGTGTCATTTCTGTACTCAGTGGTGCCTCCAGCAGTGAACCCCCTCATCTACAGCATGAGGAACCGGGAGCTCAAGGATGCTCTGCGGAGACTGATGACCAAATGTGTTTCGAAAGCAGTGAACTGCTCACATTTTTCTATCTGAGAGTTGTAATGCAGATTTTAACAGAATCAAACTGTCTTACTTGGTTTATATATTAGTTTTCTAAGTGTAATTTATTGAATGTTTTATTCTGTTTTATGTATTGTAATGTTTTTCACTTAAATGTCATTATCCACATCAATTACTACTCAGTTTGTACCTATGCAGTGTTGCCCAGTCACAGGGTACATAAGGAACCAGGATCTCTCTGAAGCTTATCAAAACAAAAGGCATGCAATGATTTTGTCTATCTTCCTTCTTGTGGGACATTTATGGAGCTTTCGGGGTCAGCTGTTCTCAGCACCCCATAATCCAGCACGAAGCATTCGGCTGTTAATGAAACTGTGAGGTGACTGCAGCCTGCAATAGCTGACGGGCCATCCCTTGGCTCCTGGCTGGGGTCTGTGCTTCCAGGCTGACATCTGTCAGTGCCTCTGACAGGCCAGCAGCAGCACCTGGTTTGCACGTTGGTTGTCAGATCCCCTCTTCCTCAGTCCCTGTGAGACCTTGTGTAAGCAAATGCCTTGGTTATGGGTTCTCATCTCAAAGACTTAAACTGTTCCCTGAAGTCTCCCTTCAGTCTTCTTTCCATTTGCCACACAGAGCTGGGCACTGCCTTCACGATGCCCTAGGGTAGCTGAAGCACACATGAGAGCCTGGGGAAAGTTCCCCAGGACTCTCAGGAGACATTCTAGAGCATGATTTGTAGGTAGGAAGTGCAACTGTGGGGTAGCTCAGAGCTGCTGGGCAGGTGGTGCAGGTCCTCCTGCAGAGCTCTGTGTCCTTCTTCCTGAGTCAGGTGCCACTTCCATCTCAGGAATGGAACAGCCAACAGAGGTGAGACAGAAGCTTTTCAAGAAAAGGCTCAGTGTTGCACTGAGAGACAGAATTCAGTGGTGTGTTGAGCTGAAACTCAACCCCATAGACCCTTAGCCTTGCAGCTCCTGTGGCTTGGTGACAGTGCTGCTGCGTGGCTGCAAACACAAGCAAGGACACGCAGTGGGCACTTCTGTCACACAGACTGTTTCCACCACAGCAAGTCCATCGTTAATGGAGATCTGCTCATGGCAGTGCCTGAAGGCTCCGGGCTTCTTTAATTGTTGCTGCCAAGGACATTCCCAAGGAATGGACTGCACAGAATCCCACACTTAGTCTCCCACTCATGCTAAAACCAAGCTTTAATTGCTAGCATTAAAATATTGTATTTAACAATTGTTAAATACCCTCACTGCAGCCCAAAACAGAACGCTAATCCGTAATGCTTACCTGTACCCTAACACTGTCCTGAAAACCCTAGCAAAACACCAAGCCCTCTCACTAAAACTTTGCTTAACGTCAGCCCCAAAAGGTGAGTTCTAACCCTTAATCCCTATCCTGAACACACAACACCCACAGACCCTGCTCCTGTGCTCTGCCCTCCTCACCTTCATCCCCTCCCCTAACCCTAAACTTTGGATACCTGGCTCTGCAGGGCAGAGCAGGACTGGTGGAGTCTTAGAGCAAATCCATGTAATGCAGTGATGAATGTGAGGCGATGTCTGTACAGGAGGTGACGTGTGACAGATCAGCTTGAGGCCATAAGGAGGAGGTGGGTAGGAATGCTGCCATGAGCTCAGCTCTACCTCAGGCCCTCATGGGCCTGCAGGTGGCACGAGGCTGTGAAGGTGGCTGTGAGGTCACTTGTGTGTGTGGAGTTGACAGGCCAGCCCCAGGAGCGTGTCCCAGAAAGGAATGGTGTGCTGCCTTCTGCCTGAAGCAGCTGGTGGTCAGCCCTTGACTTCTGGCTGGGATCTGTGCACACAGGATCACATCTGCAGTGTCCCTGAGAGGCCGACAGAAAGTGCCAGGTTGACGTGTTGACTGTGGGATCCTCTCTGCCTGAGCACCTGGTAGGGCCCATGGAGGAAGAAGGAGGTTTGTGTAAGGGATTGTGATGGCTCTTCTGTGTGAGGACACAAGGGAGGGACATGACTCAGTCGTATTTGTCCATGAAGATGGCACGTGCCTTGGAAGATGATGGTGAGGTTCCTTCTTCTCAATGGCTGACAGGACACAAGAAAGCTGATGGGTGGCGTTTCCATGAGGAAGTGATTTCCAACATGATGGAGTTGACTTTGTTAATGGAAATGGGGAAAGGGGGGAAAAAAACTCCCTCAAAGTGCAGCTTGAAAGCTCGAGGCTGGGCACGAGGAGGCGGAAATGTCACTGGAAGGGTTATGATGTGGGGCCATGCTGAGGGATCACTCCATGGCTTTGTGTTTCAAGGGACGTTCAGAGAGGCTTGAGAGACATCAGTGACATGATTGCAGTGCCAGGGTCAGAGCGGGGTGGAGAGGAGAGGTGGGTGTCTGCAGACCACAGGGAAATAGGGGCTGGGCTGGAGCACCATAGGAAATCCGGCAGAGGAGAAGGTTAGGCCCGGAAAAGAGAGCATACACACACAAAGTAGGGTGTCAGTAAAACTCAGAGCAAAGTGTGAGTAAACACAAAGTACAGCGCGAGTAAAGTTGAAGACAAGTTGGAGAAAACCCTGATTAAAGTGTGAATCAAGCACACTCAAAAAAGAAGTGTGAGTAAACTGGAGTAAAGTGCAAGTAAGTAAAGTGTGAGTAAAACCCAGAGGAAAGTGTAAGTGCACTCGGAATAAAGTAGGAGTAAACCCAGAGTAAAGAGTGTGCAAGCCTGATACCTAGTGTGAGTAAACCAGGAGTAAAGTGTGAGTAAACTCACAGTGAAGTGTGAGAAACACCCAGAGTGAAGTGTGGGTAAGCCCAGAAGTAGGGTGTCAGTAAAACCAGGAGAAAAGTGTGAGTAAACCCTGAGTAAAGAGAGTGCAAGCCTTGTGCAAGTTGTGAGTCCATTCAATGTAGTGTAAGAGTAAACTGACACTCGGTGTCCTGACACAGTCATCAGTTTTAATGCGAATCTGTGCACTACAGTTATCTGTAAGGTACTGGAACTTCTACAGTTATTTCCATGTGCAGCTACACTTTGTGATGTTATAAGAAACCAAAGTAAGCCTTGTGTTACTTAATGTCTTTAAGAGAGGAAGGGGAAGAAAAGAGAGACAGAGAAGGGGGGGGAGAAATAGAGAGGGACAGAGAAAGAGATCACTGGTCAGGTTTCCAGCTTTGATCCAGCTGAGAGAAGTGGGGGGTGCTTGGCTTCTAAGTGTCCTTGTCCCACAGTTTTGTAGCATGAAAATCCCAAAACAGGACCTGAAGGATCTCTCTGGCATCCTTCTGTGGCTCCTTGGTTTACAGCTGTGTCATCCAGGGCTGTGAGTGAGCTGGCAATGAACAAGCCCATCAGAAACAAGTTTGCAGTCAGAACTTCCTACAGCACAATGGGAACATTTTGGACAGAGCAAGGCTGTCTCATTTTTCACAGGATTCCCTCCTCCCCAAGTGTCCAGCCTTCAGTCTGTTGACATTTCAGTGTACTTCCAAGCCTTTGAGACAACTCCAGGCACACCGCAGGCAAAGTGTTTTTTGTTGGTCTGCTACGTAATGCAGGACCTGAGGGCTGAGACAAGTGCAAGGAGAAAGGAGAACAGGGTGCAAAGGTGGTGCAAAGAGAGCAGCACTGAAAAGAGCCCGTCCTGCTGCTGCCCATGGCCGTGGCTCCAGGGAAGCAGCAGCACAACTCAAAGGCAGCAGAGAGGGAGCGCCCAGCAGGCGGTGAGGGGCAGCCCCACAGACACCAGGGCTGCTGCAACGTGTGGCATTGGGCTCTTGGTTCCTGCAGCCCTCCTGTGTGCAGGGCTGCTCTCTGAGATACAGAGGAGATGGGAGCTGAAGCAAACGATACTCTGATGATTTCCTTATCTATGCAAACAGCTGTGTTGCTTTTGTACATTAGGATTGCCAGCCGGAAGACAAAGGTAGAAATTCAAGAAGAAATGTGATGAACAGCATTGCTTTATTGGAAGAAAAAATATCATAGGAATAACAAACTGGGTGAGAGGGTGAGAGTTGAAATAAAGGCAATCTGAGCTTTTTCTGAATTTCTGATAGTCATGTGATGAACATTTTAATGATGCTGAAGCAATACATCTGCAAACAATTTTTTGAGTGCATTCTTGATTTCCTGATTCCTCATGCTGTAGATGAGGGGGTTCATTAGTGGAGGTACCACTGTGTATAACACTGCCACCACCAGGTCCAGGGATGGGGAGGAGACGGAGGGGGGCTTCAGGTAGGCAAACATGCAAGTGGCAACAAACAGGGAGACCACGGCGAGGTGAGGGAGGCACGTGGAGAAGGCTTTGTGCCGTCCCTGCTCAGAGGGCATCCTCAGCACAGCCCTGAAGATCTGCACATAGGACACAACAATGAAAACAAAACAACCAAAGAAGATTAAGGCACTAAATATGACAAGTCCAACTTCTGTAAGGTAAGAACCAGAGCAGGAGAGCTTAAGGATCTGGGGGATTTCACAGAAGAACTGTTGCAAAACATTGCCATGGCAGAAAGGCAGTGAAAATGTATTGGCAGTGTGCAGCAGAGAATGGAGAACTCCAATGCCCCAGGCAGCTGCTGCCATGCTGGCACAAGCTCTGCTGTCCATCAAGGTCCCGTAGTGCAGGGGCTTGCAGATGGCAACGTAGCGGTCATACGACATGATGGTGAGATGGGAATATTCTGCTGAGATGAGAAAGACAAACAGAAAACTCTGGGCAACACATCCCGCATAGGAGATGTGCCTGGTGTCCCAGAGGGCATTGGCCATGGCTTTGGGCAGAGTGGTGGAGATGCAGCCCAGGTCGAGGAGGGCGAGGTTGAGGAGGAAGAAGTCCATGGGGGTGTGCAGGCAGTGGTGGCAGGCTACGGCTGTGCTGATGAGGCCGTTGCCCAGGAGGGCAGCCAGGAAGATGCCCAGCAAGAGCCAGAAGTGCAGGAGCTGCAGCTGCCGCATGTCTGCCAACGCCAGCAGGAGGAAGTCGCTGATGGAGCTGCTGTTGGGCATCTGCAGTTCCTGGGCATGGAGTCCTGTCTGAGGAGGGAAAAACGGAACAATGTTACTTCAGACCTCTCCAAAAAAAGCCTTCTCCATGCCTTCTGAAAACTCCCAGACTGCCTCCGTCCTTTCTACAACTTTCTAGATCTTTGAACTCGGAGAGTGCAGGCTGTGGATGAGTCAGCTCTGTTCTACAGCAATAAAGCAATTGAAAAACAGAGTGATCTCAGATTAAAAATCTGAGGTATCAAAGAGCTTTCCACAAATTTCTCAAAACTGGACAGCAGCACTCTGTTAATAAATTTTCTTCAGTTGCCCCAGCATTCATGAAAAGTGTTTTTAAGGTAGAAATCCTTGATCACTGTGAGACACTTCAAGTGTCAGTGTCACTTCTGATGTCAGAGAGGCAAAGGACATACCCCTCACTTCCAAGTGATTGGCCTACGTGATCTGCTCTGTGTTTGCACCACTGGAGGATGGTCACACTCTAGGAGTTAACCTGACAAGACTCTGGTTGCCAGTAAGAGCAGAGGTTACTTGTGCAGAACTGCAAGTCTCTCGTCTTCCTTACCATACCAGGGGAAGATCTCAGCTCTCCCTTTCTCTGCAGGGACACTGCCATCCAGCAGCATTTCCATGGCCTTAACACTGAGGCATCTTCTCCGTGGTGCTGCTGGATAACACAGAGCTGCCATGGCAGAGCTGCAATATTTTGCAGGGCTGACTTCAGCCCAGGAGGAACCACAGGAGCAGAGTCAAAAGCCCCAAACAGGGGGTGTTCTAGAAAGAGAGTCAGCTCATTCCTAGCCCTAAAGTCAGCATTTATCAGAGAGTTGAGCCCTTAATGCAACTCTTAATCAAGTTCTCATGCACTAGGAATGGATGCACAGGGTGACAGTGAAAACAGGCCAGGGGGTTGCAGTAGGGAAGGTATGTGCATTGCAGGGATGGCTGTGAGATGCCCATTTTCCGCTCCCAGCCTTCTGCAGTGTCAGCAGCCTCATCTGCAATGGAATGTCCCAAATGTAGTGATCCCTGCATTAAAAACACTACTGCCTGTAAACAGAGACTTACCTTGTCAAGGGCTGTGAGAAATGCTCCTCCAGTGGGCTCTCAGCCTGCTAAGATGCCATGCAGGCTGTAAGCTCTCTTCTTTCTTCTGTCACCTGCAGATCATGCTCCCAGCCCTGCTGTGCTGTGCAGAAGAGCTGCTCCTGGGCTGTTTCTCTGCAGCACTGCCCACTTGTAGGAGCTCCCTGTGTCCCAGGAGCCCAGAACAGCTCCGCAGCAGATGATGCCATTTCTATCTAACCCACTGATCTCCCCTGAGATGTCCCCGGGTCTCCATGGCCAACAGCTCCTGAAAGACAACAGCATCATGACTGTACTTTGAAATCTTTGTACTGTACTTTGAACTAACCACCAAATGTCCAGTGGACAGTGACTAATTCCAGACATATTGTTAGTCCTACCAGAGTGTGATTGCTAAAACAAAAAGGCACACAGACCAGGACAGGGAGGGGTGGACTACCCCTGGGCAGGGCACTGATCCAGCTGAGGCAGTGCAGGCATCTCATTCCTACATCAGCAACTGAAACTGAACTGCAACTGAAAGCAACTGAAACTGCAACTGAAACTGCAACGGAAATGGGATTCTGCTCCCCACGGATCAACAGGAGCTGGGATTTCTCTGGTTGAGTTCAGGCATGCACAAGGAGTTGCCTGCATGTGAGCTCCTGCTCTGAGTCCTTCAGCAGGGAGTCAGTTGCTCACACACAGACCCTGGGTGATGACCAAGGTGCCTGGGGTGCTCCTGGTTGTGTGCTAGTGCTTGGGAAGTGTGTGGGAAATCCCTGAGATAGACACCTCCTTCCTGAGCATCAGCTGAGGGCCAGAGAGGGAATGGAGATATACTTGGCCATTCTGTACAACAACAGACCCCTTTGTTTAGGGCACCTGAGTGTGCCTTTGTTACTTGTCTCCATGGAGCATGCAGTTATGCAGCTGGCGAAAGGGATGAGCTCTCAAAAGAAGAGGCAGATCTTTCTCTGTTCTCCATCTGCTGCCTATTCTGGAGCTCAAGGCACTACAGAGCTGACACACATCTTTATTCTTCAACTGATGAAACCTCAGTTTTCTATGGGCTC
Organism: Chrysolophus pictus; assembly: GCA_037305975.1. Lineage (NCBI taxonomy): Eukaryota > Metazoa > Chordata > Aves > Galliformes > Phasianidae > Chrysolophus > Chrysolophus pictus. The sequence continues at coordinate 2,258,051 of CM074604.1, forward strand.
TCATGTGACTGGCCTCAGAAGCAGCCTAGTGTCATGGCAGTGTCCTGGGCTGTCCTGCACACTCACATGCAGCTGCAAATGCAGCACAGAGCCTTGAGGAAAGCCATGCCCTCAGAGTGTCTGTGCTGCTTGGACAACTCCAAGCCTCACAATGGGTCCGATGCCTGTGTGCCACTTTCTGAACACAAATAACATAGATGCGCTCCTCAGCCATGCTACACCTAATGATGTTTCCCAATTGGCATGTGTTTTGCACTATTGAAAACACCAAAATATGATGAGCTGGAAATTTTTGTGCAGTTTCAGGCTTGAGCTCTTGTTTGGACCACAGAGACACAATTATATGGCTTCCACAACTGGACTGCAGCACAAGGGGGATACAGAGTTTTTACAGTGGATGGGTGAGGAGAGAAGGAAGGACGACTGCCCTCTGTGAGAGTGCACTGAGCTCTTCCTGGGGATGGCAGAGCAGCCAGGTCAGAGCAAATGGAAATGGCAAACAGAGGAACCACAGAATCACAGAATTACCAAGGTTGGATAAGACCTTCGAGATCATCCAGTCCAACCATCCACCTATCACCAATAGTACTCACTAAACCGTGTCTCTCAACACAACATCCAGACGTTCCTTGAACACCTCCAGGGTTGGTGACTCCACCACTTCCCTGGGCAGCCCATTCCAGGGCCTGACCACTATTTCAGAAAAGTAGGATTTCCTAACGTCAGGCCTAAATCTCCCATGGCACTGCTTGAAGCCATTCCCTCCAGTCCTATCACCAGTTACACGAGAGAAGAGGCCTTAGCCCAGCTCACTACAACTTCCCTTCAGGTAGTTATAGAGAGCAATAAGGTCTCCCCTGCGCCTCCTCTTCTCCAGACTGAACAATCCCAGCTCCATCAGCCTCTCCTCATCAGGCCTGTGCTCCAGACTCCTCACCAGCTTTGTCACCCTTCTTTGAACCCTCTCCAGGGCCTCTATGTCTTTCTTGCAGCGAGGGGCTCAAAACTGGACCCAGTACTCGAGGTGCGGCCTCACCAGAGCCCTCCATGAACCCATGCTGACTAACTATGGTTAACTATGGAGGCTTGATCTTGCTGTGGTGAGCCTTAAACAGTTAAGTAAAATTAGGTTAGAGCTTATTTTTCCTGTTGTGGTTTGCAAAAGGCTTTAGTGAGCCTTAAGCAATGGGTAAAATTTAACCCCCTTCCATCAGTGTGTCGTCGTGAGAGCCCATCCTGCAACCCTACAAACCCAGAATGCTGGAATACTAGAGAAACCTTAGAAACTTACAGTTCTAGAGACCTAAAAGCCTTGAACCTAGAATCCTGTAATCCTATAAATCCTAGAAACCTGGAATTCTATAAACTGAAGAAACCTAGAATCCTAGCATCATGCAATCTTAGAAACCTAAGATAGCTAGCATTCAAAAAACCTAAATCCTGGAAACATAGAAGCCTATAATTCTTTAATCCTGGAAACCTGGAGTCCTGCTATCATAGAAATCTAGAAATCTAAGAAAGCTATAGTCCTACCATCCTGCAAACCTAAGAAAAGTACAAACTTAGAATCCTACAGAACAAGAATCCTACGTGCTTAAATTCCTACTCTCCTACAATTCCAGAATCCTAGAAGCGTTGAATTCTAGAAACATAGAATCCTATAAATGTAGAAACCTCGAATCCCAGCATGCTAGAATGTGAATGTCCTGGACTCTCAGAATCATCGAGGTTGGAGAAGACCTCTGAGGTCATCGAGCCCAACCAAGGACGTGCCGTGCCATGGAAGTCCCTCACCTGCTCCCCAGCAGCACAGGCTCAGGGCCAGCAGGGTGACCCAGCACAGATCTGGTGACAGGTCACAGCTGTGGGTTTAGCGGTGGACTTGAAGGTGCTGAGTTAACAGTTGGATGACCTGAGAGGTCATTTCTAACTAACTAAGAGCTAACTTGAGGGCAGAGGAGGATTGGCAGCAGGTCCCAGCTCGGCGATGCAGGCAATCCCCATCCCGACCTACCTCGGTTCCCCAGGTACCTCTATGTAATAGGTTTGAAGCCCTGAAACTGGAGGGTGCGGTGGCTGAGGATGAAGTGGGAGAGCTGCCTCCAAGCATTCCCAAGGAGAGGCGTCCAACCCCACGCTTAAAGACTGCCTCCTCCAGTAAAGAAAGGAGGGTGATAGTCATAGGAGACTCCCTTCTAAAAGGAACTGAGGGCCCAATATGTCGGCCTGCCCCCACCCGGAGGGAGGTGTGCTGCCTCCCTGGGGCCCAGGTCAGGGATATTTCTAGGAAACTTTCCAGTTTGATCCGCTCCTCTGATTATTATCCCTTATTGATAGTTCAGGCTGGCAGTGATGAGGTCACTGACGGAAGCCTGAGGACTATGAAAAATGACTTTAGGAGACTGGGGAGGTTAGTTGAAGGAGCAGGCGTACAGGTAGTATTTGCCTGTATTCCTACAATGGCAGGGAAGGATGCTGAGACCACCAGAAGAACACACCTTATAAACACGTGGCTGAAAGGCCGGTGCAAAAGCAAGAATTTGGGGTTCTTTGATCATGGGGCGGTCTACTCGGCACCTGGCCTGGGGTCTGCTGATGGGTCTCACCTGTCTCGAAGGGGGAAACGGATCCTTGCCCAAGAGCTGGCAGGACTGGTAGAGAGGGCTTTAAACTAGATGCGGAGGGGGTAGGGGATAAAACCAGGCCTGCTAGAGATGAGCCTGGGGGATCGGCGATGGGATTAGGGATGAGGCGAGGGGCTCGGCTGAAGTGCATCTACACCAATGCAGGCAGCATGGGCAACAAACAAGAAGAGTTGGAAGCCATGGTGCGGCAGGCAAGCTATGACCTAGTCGCCATCACGGAAACATGGTGGGACTGCTCCCACGACTGGAGTGCTGCAATGGATGGCTACAAGCTCTTCAGGAAGGATAGGCAAGGAAGAAGGGGTGGTGGTGTGGCTCTGTATGTTAGAGAATGCTTTGATGTTACTGAGCTTGTGGCTGGGGATGATAAGGTTGAATCCCTATGGGTAAAGATCAGGGGAAGGGCTGACAAGGCAGACATATTGGTGGGCGTCTGCTATAGACCGCCGAACCAGGATGAAGAGACAGATGAGGTGTTCTATGAGCAGCTGGCAGAAGCTGCGAGATCGCCAGCCCTTGTCCTCATGGGGGACTTCAACTTCCCTGACATATGCTGGGAATGCGGCGCAGCGCAGAAGAAGCAGTCTAGGAGGTTTCTGGAGTGTATAGAGGAGAACTTTCTGATGCAGCTGGTGAGAGAGCCTACGAGAGGAGCTGCCCCGCTAGACCTGCTGGTCACAAACAGAGAAGCTCTGGTGGAAGATGTGGCGGTCGGGGGCTGCCTTGGACAGAGCGACCATGAGATGGTAGAGTTCTCGATTCTTGGAGGAGCCAGGAGGAAGAACAGCAAAACTGTTACCTTGGACTTCCGGAGGGCGGACTTGGAGTTGTTTAGAAGACGTGTAGGGGGAGTCCCCTGGGATTCAGTCCTAGAGGGTAAAGGGGTCCAAGACAGCCGGTTGCTCTTCAGGAAGGAAGTCTTAAGGCGCAGGAGCGGGCTGTCCCCCTGAGCTGCAAAATGAGCCGGCGGGGAAGGAGAGCGGCGTGGATGAATAGGGAACTATTCCTGAGGCTCCGGGAGAAAAAGAGAATCTACCTCCTGTGGAAGAAGGGACGGGCGACTCAGAGAGAGTACAGAGAAGTTATTAAGATGTGCAGGGAGAAAATCAGAAAGGCGAAAGCCCGGCTCGAACTCAACCTGGCCGCTGGGATAAAAAGAAACAAGAAACCCTTTGACAAATATATCAACGGTAAGAGGAGGACTAAGGAGAATCTCCATTCTTTACTGGACGAGGCTGGGAATGTGACTAGTGAGGATAAGGAAAAGGCAGAGGTCCTGAACGCCTTCTTTACGTCTGTCGTTAGAGGTCAGACCAGTTATCCTCAGGGTACTCCGCTTTTTGACCTGGTGGACTCGGCTGGGGAGCAGACTAAGCCCCCCACGATTCAGGAGGAAACAGTCAGAGACCTGCTACTGCAACTGGACTGCCACAAGTCCATGGGGCTGGATGAGATCCACCCGAGAGTGCTGAGGGAACTGGCGGAGGTGAGAGCCGAGCCGCTTTCCATCATCTCTCAGCGCTCCTTGTTGACTGGTGAGGTCCCAGCAGACTGGAGGCTTGCCAACGTGACTCCCATCTACAAGAAGGGCTGTAAGGAGGACCCGGGGAGCTACAGGGCTGTTAGCCTGACCTCGGTGCCAGGGAAGGTTATGGAGCAGATTGTCTTGAGGGAGATCACACAGTGTGCGGGACAACCGGGGGATCAGGGCTAGCAGCATGGGCTCACGAAGGGCAGGTCCTGCTTGACCAACCTGATCTCCTTCTATGATCCAGTGACCCGCCTGGTGGATGAGGGGAAGGCTGTTGATGTGGTCTACCTTGACTTCAGCAAAGCCTTTGACACTGTCTCCCACAGCATTCTCCTGCGGAAGCTGGCAGTCCGTGGCTTGGACAGGTACCCCATACTGGGACAGCCTCAACCTGGAACCCTATGGGACTGGGATCCCCCAAACTGGATCTCCCCATAGTGGAGTCCTCCATAATAGGAACACCCCAAACTGGGATCAGCCCCCAAACTGGGACCCTATGGGACTGGGAATCCACAAACTGGGATCCTGTGGTACTGGGAGGCCCCAAACTGGGATCACCCCAAACTGGGATCACCCCAAACTGGAACCCAATTGAACCGGGGCACCCGTAAACTGGGAGCACCTTAAACTGGGATCCTATGGAACTGGGATCCCCCACAAACTGGGATCCGATGGGACTGGGATCAGCCCAAACTGGGATCCTATGGAACTGGGATCCCCCACAAACTGGGATCCGATGGGACTGGGATCAGCCCAAACTGGGACAGCCCCATACTGGGATCCCATCCCAAACTGGGATCACCCCAACCTGGAACCCAACTGAACCGGGGCACCCCTAAACTGGGAGCACCTTAAACTGGGATCTTATGGAACTGGGATCCCCCATACTGGGATCACTCTGTACTGGGATCCCCCACAAACTGGGATCCTATGGGACTGGGAAACCCCAAACTGGGATCACTCCATACTGGGAACCCCCAAAGTGGGACCCTATTGAACTGGGAATCCCCAAACTGGGAGCACCCCAAACTGGAACCCAATTGAACTGGGGCACCCCTAAACTGGGAGCACCTTAAACTGGGATCCTATGGAACTGGGATCCCCCACAAACTGGGATCCGATGGGACTGGGATCAGCCCAAACTGGGAGAGCCCCATACTGGGATCCCATCCCAAACTGGGATCACCCCAACCTGGAACCCAACTGAACCGGGGCACCCCTAAGGTGGGGTTGTTGTCGCCTTGGGGCCGCGGGTGAACCCGAAGGACGGCCGCCCTTCCTCTCCATCCTTCCTCACTTCCTCACTCCCACATCCCGTTGTCGGAGGACCAACACCCGCACGTGGTGGCAGTGATGTCACAGCGGGTGTCACAGAGCTGCCATTGTGACGCGTGAAGCTGGGAGCGGAGCAAAGGGCTGCGAGGCTCAGGCTGGGCATCACTGCGCTCTGGTGAGGCTCAGGGAGAGCAGGGAGACTCGCAGTGCTCGCCATCGACTCGCTGATGTCCGATAGCGAGAGGGAGGCTTCCTGCATGGAGGAAGCAGGTGAGAGCACAGCATCCCCGCACGCAGCCGGGCAGAGGGGTGCAGGGGCTCTGCTTGAAGCCGAGAGGGGAGGAAAGGGCAAACAGGAGCTCCCAGCCCCTCTGCTCTTCGGCTCAGCTTGGGCCGTGGTCCTCGGGGATGCCCGGCCCTGCCGGCTGCTCGGCTCTGCTCATTTTTGCTCTTTTCCTCTGCAGTGTGTGCGCTGTGTGGCCGGGCAGATGTGGACCCGGAGATGTGCGGGCGCGTGCTTCTGGAGGCTGGGATTCGTGTCCACGAGTTCTGCTTGGTGAGTTCCTCCCCATGGCGCTCCTTCCAGGTTCCCTCCAGGGATGCTCCCTTTTCCTTCCCGTCCTAATGAGATCCTCCTCTCCTCTCCTCTCCTCTCCTCTCCTCTCCTCTCCTCTCCTCTCCTCTCCTCTCCTCTCCTCTCCTCTCCTCTCCTCTCCTCTCCTCTCCTCTCCTCTCCTCTCCTCTCCTCTCCTCTCCTCTCCTCTCCTCTCCTCTCCTCTCCTCTCCTCTCCTCTCCTCTCCTCTCCTCTCCTCTCTTCTTTCCTTTCCTTTCCTTTTCCTTTTCTCTCCTCCAGATCTTTGCCAACATCACTACCGAATCAGGACCAGCGTGGCCAAGAACTGATGGCCTCCCCCTTGCTGCCATCGCACGCAAAGCCAAGCAGGCAGACGGGCAGGTGAGGAGCTGTAGGGAACAGGCAGATCTGTGCCGACAAGGGCTCACATCACCTTCATCTGGGCACAAGGAAAGCAATCACAGCCCTTCCAACCTCCTCCAGACCCAAGGAAAGCAATCACAGCCCTTCCAACCTCCTCAGAGCCCAAGGAAAGCAATCACAGCCCTTCCAACCTCCTCCAGACCCAAGGAAAGCAATCACAGCCCTTCCAACCTCCTCCAGACCCAAGGAAAGCAATCACAGCCCTTCCAACCTCCCCCACGACCCAAGTCCTGCACCGTAGCCGATCAACCCCGTCCCCCAGGCCGCTTTGTGCACAGAAATGCCCACATCCCTGCCCACCCCGAGGCGTGGGGCTGGCCGTGGAAGCCCTGAGCTGGCTGCCGACGGGGCCGTTCTGCTCTTTCCAGCAATGCTGTGTCTGCGGAGAGAGGAGGGCTGCCATCACGTGCGCCGGGAGCGACTGCGCTCGCAGCTTCCACCTGCCCTGTGCCGTGGATGGGGAGTGCGTCACCCAGTACTTTGGTGAGCACAGGTAAGGATCTGGAGTCCTTGGTGCCAGGGTGGCATCAAAGAAGAGGTTTTTCTCTTCGCCGCTCGTAGTACCGAGGCACAACCGCTCGCAAACTCGCTCCCATCCCCATAGGCTGGCAGGGCTCAGTTTAGTTTGTCTGGAGAGGGAACCAGCACTGACGTCTCACTGGTGGCACAGGTTTAGGGATGAGAAAGCGATCTCTGACGTGAACCCGAGCCACGGCCCTCAGGGATCTGCTTCCTCCGCTGTACGGCGGCGTTGATGAGCAGGGCTTCCATCCAAACCTCCCCTTCTCCCCTGCTCTTCCTTCAGCATCAGTTTAAAATAACGAAGGGCAAAGCCTTCCAACGCTTGGCCACCGCAGTCCTGTGGGCAAACGCTTGCCCCCCGTGGCTTTCCTTTGTGCTGTGACCTTGGTTGCCACCTCCCAGAGAGGACTCGCTCAAAACTCCCCTTGGCTCGAGGGCCAAAGATGCAATCGGAGCTCAGTTCAGACGCCGACGGCCGCGTTTCCTTTCCTGGACCTCTGCCCTCCTCGCATCGCTTCTCATCCGTTCCATCACTTCTCACCGTGCCCCATCCGCTCCGTCTTCCCCCAGGTCCTTCTGCCGACAGCATCGCCCTCGACAGCTGGCTCAGAAAGCTCCGCAAGGCACCAACTGCCTCATTTGCCTCGAGCCCGTGGGGGACGGCTTGTCCTACCACACCATGCTGTGTCCAACCTGCCAACGCGCCTGGTTCCACCGGCTCTGCATCCAGGTACGACCCCTCTCCTCACCCCGCAAGGATGCTGGGTGCTCAGCATCACCAGGCATTGCTGATTCTCACCCTGCTCGTGCTTCTCCTGCAGCGACAGGCGTCGAGCACCGGCACGGCGTTCTTCAGGTGCCCGGCTTGTCTCGATTTCGGTCTGTTCTGCGACCAAATGTCCAGCCTGGGGATCCGAATCCCTCTCAGGTTGGTGTCCTTCCCCTTCGCTTTCCGCTCAAAATGTTCCAGGAATGACGGTCTGGCTGGTTGCGTCGTTTCATCCCTGCTTTTCGTGGTGCCCTCCTCCTCTTCATCTTCGGGGTTTGTGAGCACTGTACCCAACTGGGATTCCAAGGCGCCATCGGGTTCTATTGGCTCCATCACTCGTTGCGTTGACCGCTCTGATGGAACCAGTTTCATCTCCACTCGCCCTCACCGTGGTTTCTGAATCAGCTTCCTTCCCTTCCCCTCCCCCTCCCCCTCCCCCTCCCCCTCCCCCTTCCCCTTCCCCCTCCCCCTCCCCTTCCCCCTCCCCCTCCCCTTCCCCCTCCCCCTCCCCCTCCCCCTCCCCCTCTCCTCTCCCATAGCTGAGCTACGACTCAAAAGACACTGCAGGCTGTTCAAACTCATCCTCCCCATCCCCAAAACTCGAGGACAAGGCAGCGGATTTTTTGGTCCAGCTCAGAGGCTTCGTGCTTCCCCTCTTCCTTTCCTAGTTCCCCTTTTCAGCTCCCCTCTTCCTTTCCTATTTCCCCTCAATCCTATTCAAGGCATCATTCTCACCTCTCTGTCCCTCCCGTTCTGTGTCACAAAGTCTCCAGGCTTGGCTTGGACTCCCCCACTTCGCTTTTTTGCGGAGTTTCTGATGTTTTCTCTTCTTGTTGTGTGGTTGTCCGCCGACTTTTCCAAGCGTGGCTGCAGCTTCTCTTGCCTGGAAGAGCCATTTCCTCGGTTTTTCTCCTTCTATCTGATATCCTGCGCTTTTTCCTCGGAGATGCTTTGCTGGAGATGCTCTTCCCAAGAGTTCTCGTGCAATTTCTCTGGGCTGAAGGCAGAGGTTTTCTTCTCCCCTCTGCCATCGCGTCGCTGCTTCTCCCCGTGAGACTCGTGCTCCTTGCTCCCATCCTCTTGGCTGCCATAAGCCTCGCGGGATTTCTCAGCTCCTTTTGGGTTTCTTGGAAGCTTGGAGCGGATGAGATGGGGGGGGGCTCATCGCTTCCCCTCCCTTCTCTTGCAGAGACCCGGAATGGGACCACCAAGGGGTCTACGATCCGCCCCGAGAGAGGCACAGCCGCTGCGACGCCAGCGAATGCCTTTACGAGGGAGGCAGAGAGCAGGCAGAGACAACGGGGTGAGCGGGGGGTCGGGGGGGTCCTCAGCCTCGCCGCAGGATGGCATCCCGTTATTCCCATATCCCCTCATTGCCCCCCGTACCCCCATATCCCCCCATATCCGCCATTATCCCCATATTCCCCCACATCCCCCCATTATCTCCCCATATCCCCCACATCCCCCAACATCCCCCCATATCCCCCATTATCCCCCCATATCCCCCATCCCCCCATATCCCCCATTATCCCCTTATTCCCCCCATCCCCCCATTACCCCCACATCCCCCCATTATCCCCCACATCCCTCATAGCCTCCCACATCCCCCATATCCCCCCATATCCCCCATATCCCCCCATTATCCCCCCATATCCCCCACCCCCCCACATCCCCCATATCCTCCCATATCCCCCCAAATATCCCCCCATATCCCCCATCCCCCCACATCCCCCCATACCCCCCACATCCCCCCATATCCCCCATATCCTCCCATATCCCCCCAAATATCCCCCATACCCCCACATCCCCCCACATCCCCCCATATCCCCATAGCCCCCCACATCCCCCCTAGGATCCTATGGGATGCATCCTCGCTCTGCAGGACGGCGGAGCGAGGGTTGAGAGCAGCAGAGATGCGCTGTGCAGGGCATCCCGTGGCTCGGTCCTCACATCCACCACCTTCCCCAGGTCCTGGCAGCTGATCCTGTGCAGCTCCTGCGCTGCTGAGGGAACCCATCGGCAGTGCTCCCAGCTGCACAACCCAAGAGACATGTGGGAGTGGGAATGCGACGGCTGTGCTGGTCTGGGGACCGGTAAGAAGCGTCGCATCAGATCTCAGGATGCTCTGATGCCGGGATGCCGGAGTCCGTCTGTCCCGATGCTCTGACGTCGGGATGCCGGAGTCCGTCTGTCCCATTCCGACTCACGACCTCCCTTTGCAGCCTCCGGCACCGATGTTGAGCTCGCCGGTCCCAGCCACAGGGCTCTGTGTTCATCCGGCAGCTGCGTGCCCAGCAGCCAGGCGGCATTTGGGGCATCGCAGAGCCACCTGCCCGACAGCGAGCGGCGGACAAACAGCCAGCATTTCGGCGACGATCGGCCTTCCTCTGAGCAGCTGCAAGGACGCAGGCAAACAGCGGCTGCAAACGGGTCCCACGCAGCCACCAGGAGGCCATCGGGGTCCTCCGGGGCATCTCCAGCTGCTGCACGCCGAACACATCGCAGGCAGGGGGGAAGAAGCCGCGCACGGAGCCGATCCCCGCTGCAATCTCGCATCCCGAGTTCCCAGAGCCGGCCGAGAAGGCGGCGTGGCGGCCGGCAAACGCCAGCCGCGGAGGAGCAGGGCAGCAGCAGCAGCAGCAGCTCGCCAACATCTGCCATTCCCGGGTCCGCGATGGCTCGCAGGGCGCAGACACGCGGGGGAGCATCCGGGCGGCGAGGGAGCATCCGCACCCAAAGCCCTCCTGCGGGCAGACGCGGGGCTCAGCCACGAAGAAGCAGCAGGATCCGGGGCCAGCAGAGGAGGATGTGCTGGGAATGAAGCTGGTTTCGTGAGCCAAAGCCCCCGCAGCCGTGAGCCAGAGTGCCTTCGGTTGAGGCGGACCGTCATCATCGCCCAGCTTCATCCCCTCTCCGACTTGCAGCCGCATCCAGCCTGGCTTCCCACACCTCCACGGCTGGGGATTGCACAGCATCCTCGGGAAAGCTGTTCCAGCGCGGCCGTGCTGATCTCCAACCCTTTTAATCCCCAAGCCAAAGCTGTTTGAGTTCTACAACCACCCCTCCCTCTCCCACCTCCCCGACTCACTCTGGTCCGACGCAATAAAGATCAGAGATCCCCCCCCCCCACCCCTCTTACCCCACAAATCGTTTGTCGGCTTCATCCTTCTTTGCTTTTGCTGAGGGGGGCGCAGGTAGGGGACCTGGATGACACGGGGCGTCCCAGTTCCATAGAATCCCAGTTTGGGGCTTCCCAGTTCCATAGGATCCCAGTTTGGGGCTTCCCAGTCCCATAGGATCCCAGTTTGGGGTTTCCCAGTTCCATAGGATCCCAGTTTGAGGCTGTCCCAGTTTGGAGGAGGTCCCAGTATGAGGGATCCCAGTCCCATAGGATCCCAGTTTGGGATGGGATCCCAGTATGGGGCTGTCCCATTTTAGGGTGCTACCAGTTTGGGGGATCCCAGTCCCATAGGATCCCAGTTTGTGGGGGATCCCAGTACGGAGTGATCCCAGTTTGGGGGTTCCCAGTTCCATAAGATCCCAGTTTAAGGTGCTCCCAGTTTAGGGGTGCCCCAGTTCAATTGGGTTCCAGTTCCATAGGATCCCAGTTTGGGGATTCCCAGTTCCATAGGATCCCAGTTTAAGGTGCTCCCAACTTAAGGGTGTCCCAGTTCCATAGGGTTCCAGTTTGGGGTGATCCCAGTTTGGGGGATCCCAGTCCCATAGGATCCCAGTTTGGGGCTTGAGAAGAGGGCGGGGCTTCGTCAGGAGGGCGGGGCCAGGACCGTTGGGCGGGGTTGTGGGGGCTCTCCCAGTTTCGGGTGATCCCAGTTTGGGGGATCCCAGTCCCATAGGATCCCAGTTTGGGGCTTGAGAGGTGGGCGGGGCTTCGAGAGGAGGGCGGGGCCAGGACCGTTGGGCGGGGCTTGTGGGGAGAGTGGGCGGGGCTTAGAGCGAGGGAGGACGGGCTTAAAGGGGCCGCGTCCCTTTTTCTCTTTCCAACCTGGCAGATGCTGGCCGTCCCTCGGGTTCACCCGCAGCCCCAAGGCGACAACTTGGGCTGGGAGTCCACGCCAGGTTTCTGGTGGCTCGAGTAAAGGTTGCAAGTGTGGCTGCGTGCGTGGCGAGAGGTTTTGTGCACGGGACGGAAGGGATGGGGCATGCTTTCTTTAGTGGAGATGAGATCAGATGGAGGCCAAGCGGAAATTCTGTCGTCCCAGCTTGGTGAGATGCAGAAATTCTGTGGTCCCAGCTCGGTGAGATGCTGGCACTGAGATGCTGTGGACTCTAGGCAGAAATCCCTTCTCCAACTCATTTTTCCATCACACAATCAGATCATCCCCTTTCCAATACACATGATGATGTCGCAGAGCCCCATGATGATGTCACGATACAGAAGCACAGAATCACAGAATCGCTAAGGTTGGAAAAGACCTATAAGATCATCCAGTCCAACCATCCACCTATCACCCATGGTTCTCGCTAAACCACGTCCCTCAACACAAAATCCAGACGTTCCTTGAACACCTCCAGGGTCGGTGACTCCACCACCTCCCTGTGCAGCCCATCCCAGTGCCTGACCACTCTTTCAGAGAAGCAGTATTTCCTAATATCCAGCCTGAATCTCCCCTGGCGCAGCTTGAAGCCATTCCCCCTAGTCCTATCACCAGTTACACGAGAGAAGAGGCCGACCCCCAGCTCGCTACAACCTTCCTTCACGTAGTTATAGAGAGCAATGAGGTCTTCCCTGAGCCTCCTCTTCTCCAGACTGAACAATCCCAGCTCCCTCAGCCGCTCCTCATCAGCCCTGTGCTCCAGACCCCTCACAGCTTTGTTGCCCTTCTTTGAACACGCTGCAGGGCCTCGATGTCTTTCTTGCAGTGAGGGGCCCAGAACTGGACACAGCACTCGAGGTGCGGCCTCACCAGAGCTGAGTACAGGGGGACAATCACTTCCCTGCTCCTGCTGGTCACACTGCTTCTGATACAAGCCAGGATGCCATTGGCCTTCTTGGCCACCCAGGCACACTGCTGGCTCGTGTTCAGCCCAGCGTCAACCAACACCCCCAGCTCCATTTCCTCTACACATCTTCCAGCCACTCCGCCCCAAGCCTGTAGCGTTGCTTGGGGTTGCTGTGGCCAAAGTGCAGGACCCGGCCTTTGGTCTGATTAAACCTCATCCCGTTGGCTTCAGCCCAGCTCTCCTGCCTGTCCAGATCCCTCTGGAGGGCCTCGCTACCCCCAGGCAGATCGACGCTTCCAGCCAGCTTGGTGTCATCTGCAAACTTCCTGAGGGTGCACTCAGTGCCCTCATCCAGGTCATCAATGAAGATCTTGAAGAGGACAGGCCCCAGCACCGACCCCTGGGGAACCCCACTCGTGGCCGGTCGCCAGCTGCATTTGGCTCCATTGACCACCACTCTCTGTGCCCGGCCCTCCAGCAGTTCCATAGGATCCCAGTTTGGAGGTTCCCAGTATGGGAGTTATCCAGTTTAGGGGTGCTCCAGTTTGGGAGGGGATCCCAATTTGGGAGGGGTACCAGTTTGGGGCTTCCCAGTTCCATAGGATTCCAGTTTGAGGGTTCCCAGTAAGGGAGTTTTCCAGTTTGGGGCGTCCCAGTTCCATAGGATCCCAGTTTGGGGATTCCCAGTCCCATAGGGTCCCAGTTTGAGGCTGTCCCAGTTTGGAGGGGGTCCCAGTATGAGGGATCCCAGTCCCATAGGGTCCCAGTTTGGGGGCTGATCCCAGTTTGGGGTGTTCCCATTATGGAGGACTCCACTATGGGGAGATCCAGTTTGGGGGATCCCAGTCCCATAGGGTTCCAGTTTGAGGCTGTCCCAGTATGGGGTACCTGTCCAAGCCACGGACTGCCAGCTTCCGCAGGAGAATGCTGTGGGAGACAGTGTCAAAGGCTTTGCTGAAGTCAAGGTAGACCACATCAACAGCCTTCCCCTCATCCACCAGGCGGGTCACTGGATCATAGAAGGAGATCAGGTTGGTCAAGCAGGACCTGCCCTTCGTGAGCCCATGCTGCTAGCCCTGATCCCCCGGTTGTCCCGCACACTGTGTGATCTCCCTCAAGACAATCTGCTCCATAACCTTCCCTGGCACCGAGGTCAGGCTAACAGCCCTGTAGCTCCCCGGGTCCTCCTTACAGCCCTTCTTGTAGATGGGAGTCACGTTGGCAAGCCTCCAGTCTGCTGGGACCTCACCAGTCAACAAGGAGCGCTGAGAGATGATGGAAAGCGGCTCGGCTCTCACCTCCGCCAGTTCCCTCAGCACTCTCGGGTGGATCTCATCCGGCCCCATGGACTTGTGGCAGTCCAGTTGCAGTAGCAGGTCTCTGACTGTTTCCTCCTGAATCGTGGGGGGCTTAGTCTGCTCCCCAGCCGAGTCCACCAGGTCCAAAAGTGGAGTACCCTGAGGATAACTGGTCTGACCTCTAACGACAGACGTAAAGAAGGCGTTCAGGACCTCTGCCTTTTCCTTATCCTCACTAGTCACATTCCCAGCCTCGTCCAGTAAAGAATGGAGATTCTCCTTAGTCCTCCTCTTACCGTTGATATATTTGTCAAAGGGTTTCTTGTTTCTTTTTATCCCAGCGGTCAGGTTGAGTTCGAGCCGGGCTTTCGCCTTTCTGATTTTCTCCCTGCACATCTTAACAACTTCTCTGTACTCTCTCTGAGTCGCCCGTCCCTTCTTCCACAGGAGGTAGATTCTCTTTTTCTCCCGGAGCCTCAAGAACAGTTCCCTCTTCATCCACGCCGCTCTCCTTCCCCGCCGGCTCATTTTGCAGCTCAGGGGGACAGCCCGCTCCTGCGCCTTAAGACTTCCTTCCTGAAGAGCAACCGGCTGTCTTGGACCCCTTTACCCTCTAGGACTGAATCCCAGGGGACTCCCCCTACACGTCTTCTAAACAACTCCAAGTCCGCCCTCCGGAAGTCCAAGGTAACAGTTTTGCTGTTCTTCCTCCTGGCTCCTCCAAGAATCGAGAACTCTACCATCTCATGGTCGCTCTGTCCAAGGCAGCCCCCGACCGCCACATCTTCCACCAGAGCTTCTCTGTTTGTGAACAGCAGGTCTAGCGGGGCAGCTCCTCTCGTAGGCTCTCTCACCGGCTGCATCAGAAAGTTCTCCTCCATACACTCCAGAAACCTCCTAGACTGCTTCCTCTGCGCTGCGCCGCATTCCCAGCACGTGTCAGGGAAGTTGAAGTCCCCCATGAGGACAAGGGCTGGCGATCTCGCAGCTTCTGCCAGCTGCTCATAGAACACCTCATCTGTCTCTTCATCCTGGTTCGGCGGTCTATAGCAGACGCCCACCAGGATGTCTGCCTTGTCAGCCCTTCCCCTGATCTTTACCCATAGGGATTCAATCTTATCATCCCCAGCCACAAGCTCGGTAACATCAAAGCATTCTCTAACATACAGAGCCACACCACCACCCCTTCTTCCTTGCCTATCCTTCCTGAAGAGCTTGTAGCCATCCATTGCAGCACTCCAGTCGTGGGAGCAGTCCCACCATGTTTCCGTGATGGCAACTAGGTCATAGCTTGCCTGCCGCACCATGGCTTCCAACTCTTCTTGTTTGTTGCCCATGCTGCGTGCATTGGTGTAGATGCACTTCAGCCGAGCCCCTCGCCTCATCCCTAATCCCATCGCCGATCCCCCAGGCTCATCTCTAGCAGGCCTGGTTTTATCCCCTACCCCCTCCACATCTAGTTTAAAGCCCTCTCTACCAGTCCTGCCAGCTCTTGGGCAAGGATCCGTTTCCCCCTTCGAGACAGGTGAGACCCATCAGCAGACCCCAGGCCAGGTGCCGAGTAGACCGCCCCATGATCAAAGAACCCCAAATTCTTGCTTTTGCACCGGCCTTTCAGCCACGTGTTTATAAGGTGTGTTCTTCTGGTGGTCTCAGCATCCTTCCCTGCCATTGTAGGAATACAGGCAAATACTACCTGTACGCCTGCTCCTTCAACTAACCTCCCCAGTCTCCTAAAGTCATTTTTCATGGTCCTCAGGCTTCCGTCAGTGACCTCATCACTGCCAGCCTGAACTATCAATAAGGGATAATAATCAGAGGAGCGGATCAAACTAGGAAGTTTCCTAGAAATATCCCTGACCCGGGCCCCAGGGAGGCAGCACACCTCCCTCCGGGTGGGTCAGGCCGACATATTGGGCCCTCAGTTCCTTTTAGAAGGGAGTCTCCTATGACTATCACCCTCCTTTCTTTACGGGAAGAGGCAGTCTTTAAGCGTGGGGTTGGACGCCTCTCCTTGGGAATGCTTGGAGGCAGCTCTCCCACTTCATCCTCAGCCACCGCACCCTCCAGTTTCAGGGCTTCAAACCTATTACATAGAGGTACCTGGGGAACCGAGGCAGGTCGGGATGGGGATTGCCTGCATCGCTGGGACCTGCTGCCAATCCTCCTCTGCCCTCAAGTTAGCTCTTAGTTAGTTAGAAATGACCTCTCAGGTCATCCAACTGTTAACTCAGCACCATCAAGTCCACCGCTAAACCCACAGCTGTGACCTGTCACCAGATCTGTGCTGTGTCACCCTGCTGGCCCTGAGCCTGTGCTGCTGGGGAGCAGGTGAGGGACTTCCATGGCACGGCACGTCCTTGGTTGGGATCGATGACCTCAGAGGTCTTCTCCAACCTCCATGATTCTGAGAGTCCAGGACATTCACATTCTAGCATGCTGGGATTCGAGGTTTCTACATTTATAGGATTCTATGTTTCTAGAATTCAACGCTTCTAGGATTCTGGAATTGTAGGAGAGTAGGAATTTAAGCACGTAGGATTCTTGTTCTGTAGGATTCTAAGTTTGTACTTTTCTTAGGTTTGCAGGATGGTAGGACTATAGCTTTCTTAGATTTCTAGATTTCTATGATAGCAGGACTCCAGGTTTCCAGGATTAAAGAATTATAGGGTTCTATGTTTCCAGGATTTAGGTTTTTTGAATGCTATGTATCTTATGTTTCTAAGATTCCACGATGCCAGGATTCTAAGTTTCTTCAGTTTATAGAATTCTAGGTTTCTAGGATTTATAGGATTGCAGGATTCTAGGTTCAAAGCTTTTAGGTCTCTAGAACTGTAAGTTTCTAAGGTTTCTCTAGTATTCCAGCATTCTGGGTTTGTAGGGTTGCAGGATGGGCTCTCACGACGACACACAGATGGAAGGGGGTTAAATTTTACCCATTGCTTAAGGCTCACTAAAGCCTTTTGCAAACCACAACAGGAAAAATAAGCTCTAACCTAATTTTACTTAACTGTTTAAGGCTCACCACAGCAAGATCTAGTCTCCATAGATAACCAGAGTTAGTCAGCATGGGTTCATGGAGGGCTCTGGTGAGGCCGCACCTTGAGTACTGGGTCCAGTTTTGGGACCCTTGATGCAAGAAAGACATTGAGGCCTTGGAGAGCGTTCAAAGAAGGGCGACAAAGCTGGTGAGGGGTCTGGAGCACAGGCCTGATGAGGAGAGGCTGAAGGAGCTGGGATTGTTCAGTCTGGAGAAGAGGAGGCTCAGGGGAGACCTTATTGCTCTCTATAACTACCTTTAGGGAATTTGTAGTGAGCTGGGCTAAGGCCTCTTCTCTCGTGTAACTGGTGATAGGACTGGAGGGAATGGCTTCAAGCAGTGCCACGGGAGATTTAGGCCTGACGTTAGGAAATCCTACTTTTCTGAAATAGTGGTCAGGCACTGGAATGGGCTGCCAAGGATGTGGTGGAATCACCAACCCTGCACGTGTTCAAAGAACGTTTGGATTTTGTGTTGAGAGACACGGTTTAGTGAGTACTATTGGTGATAGGTGGATGGTAGGACTGGATGATCTTGAAGGTCTTATCCAACCTTGGTAATTCTGTGATTCTGTGGTTCCTCTCTTTGCCATTTCCATTCGCTCTGTCCTGCTGCTCTGCCATCCCCAGGAAGAGCTCAGTGCACTCTCACAGAGGGCAGTCGTCCTTCCTTGTCTCCTCACCCATCCACTGTAAAGACTCTGTATCCCCCTTGTGCTGCCCTTGTATTAGCTCTGTAGTGCCTTGAGCTCAGAATATATAGATAGATAGAGAACAGAGAAAGATCCATTTAGTCAGCTGCATAACTCTGCATGTTCCATGGAGATGGGTGGAAAAGGCACACTTGGGTGCCCTAAACACAGGAGTCTGTTGCCATTTAGGATGAACAAGAATACCACTTAAGGACGAAGGATTTAGAGCAGGAGCTGACATGCAAGCAACTCCTTGTCCACATCTGAACTGAACCAGAGGAATCTCAGCTCCTGTGGGTCTGTGGGGAGCTGAATCCCATTTCAGCTGCATGGTTTCCCTCTAGGGATCAGATGCCTGCACTGCTTCAGCTGGATCATTGCCATGCCCAGGGGAAGTGCGCCCCTCCCTGTCCTTGTCTGTGTGCCCTTTTTGTTACAGCAGACACTCACTGTTAGGCTAACCATATGCCTGGAGTTGGTCACTGTCCAGTGGGCACTGGCGGTTAATTCAGCAGATTTCAGAGTACAGTCATGATGCTGTTGTCTTACAGGAGCTGTTGGCCATGGAGACCCAGGGACATCTCAGGGGAGATCAGCAGGGAGGATAGAAATGACATCCTCTGCTGCTGAGCTGTTCTGGGCTCCTGGGACACAGGGAGCTCCTACAAGTGGGCAGTGCTGCAGAGAGACAGCTGTACCCAGGAGCAGCCCCTGAGCCCCAGCACACTGCAGGGCTGGGAGCATGATCTGCAAGTGACAGAGAGAAGAAGGAGGAGAGCTTACAGGCTGTGTGGCATCTTAGCAGGCTGAGAGCTCACTGGAGGAGCATTTCTCACAGCCCTTGACAAGGTAGGTTTCTCATTGCAGGCAGTGTAGTGGCTTTTACTGCAGGGATCACTAAATTTGGGACCTTCCATTGCAAAACAGGCTGCATACACTCTGTTTCTTTATCATTGAAAAAGGTCTGCTCCAGCCGAGGGCTTTCCTGCTGCAGCATCAGAGCACAGCCCTGAGGGCTGCGTGTCCCAGGACGGCTGCAGGCTGTGCAGCCGGGGCTGCAGCCGGGTGCCCAGGGCTGTCCTGCAGAGCAGGTCCCTGCTGTGCCCCAGGGGCTGTGTGCCGGGGCAGGGACTCTGCCTCCTGCCAGGCTCAGCACTCAGCACTCAGCACTCAGCACTCAGCCTGCCCAGGGAGCTGCCCAGTGCGCTGCGGGGAGACGTGTCGGGGGAAGGAGCCCCCGGCAGGGCAGGGCAGGGCAGGGCAGGGGCCTTCTGCTGCCACAGCTGCTGCCTGGGCAGGGGGATTGCAGCTACACTGCACCCCAGAGTGTTTTCAAAGATGCTTTGCAAGAGGAGAGACAAGGCAGGGATTTTCCATTTCCTTTTCTCTGTTCATAAGGAAGGGAAGAGGATTGGAGGCTGAAATCTATAAGGGGCTGTCAACTTTGAAAACCTCTCTTAGACTCTTGAATTGTACTTATATCTTTTTTTTTTTTTTTTTTTTTTTTTTGGGTGGGTGGGGGGAACTGTCACATGGAAAGTGGTTTCAGCTTCACCTTTCTTCACCTTTCTTGAAGAACAGGAACAGTACTACTGAATACGTAGACATGAATAATGCACTTATCCTCTAAACAGGCATCTTTCTCTAACAGAATTTGATGTGCACAGAGGTTGGGATGGGGACTCTTGAGTGCAAACAGGGTAAAAATATGAGTCATGTAAATTGCTCAGAGGAGGAAAATATCCAGGAGGCTGGGATATAATTAGGAAATGAGAGGAAAGTAAGAGCTCCTTCAACTTCTCCCTCCTAAGGGATGATGAAGCTCATGAAAAAAAATTCAAGTTAGGAAGTTAAATGAACATTTTCCAAAGAGAAAGAAAAACATTTATAGATTGGTGAGGGAAGAATCCCTGAGAATGATCTTGTCTCCTCATTATCTTTTGCACTGTGCACAGGACTCCATGCCCAGAAGAACTGCAGATGCCCAACAGCAGCTCCATCAGCGAGTTCCTCCTGGTGGCATTGGCAGACACGCGGCAGCTGCAGCTCCTGCACTTCTGGCTCTTGCTGGGCATCTACCTGGCTGCCCTCCTGGGCAACGGCCTCATCAGCACAGCCGTAGCCTGCCACCACCGCCTGCACACCCCCATGGACTTCTTCCTCCTCAACCTCGCCCTCCTCAACCTGGGCTGCATCTCCACCACTCTCCCCAAAGCCATGGCCAATGCCCTCTGGGACACCAGGCACATCTCCTATGCTGGATGTGCTGCACAGGTCTTTTTTGTTGTTTTTGTTTTCCACAGAGTATTGCATTCTCACCATCATGTCCTATGACCGCTACGTTGCCATCTGCAAGCCCCTGCACTACGGGACCTTGATGGACAGCAGAGCTTGTGCCAGCATGGCAGCAGCTGCCTGGGGCACTGGTTTCCTTAATTCCCTGCTGCACACTGCCAATACATTTTCCCTGCCTCTCTGCCAAGGCAATGCCATCAATCAGTTCTTCTGTGAAATTCCCCAGATTCTCAAGCTCTCCTGCTCAGAATCAGACATCCTCAGGGAAACTGGGTTTATGGCTTTTAGTTTTTCTGTAGTCCTTGGATTTTTTGTTTTTATTCTTGTGTCCTATGCGCAGATCTTCAGGGCTGTGCTGAGGATGCCTTCTGAGCAGGGACAGCACAAAGCCTTCTCCATGTGCCTCCCTCACCTGGCTGTTGTCACCTTGTTTGTAAGCACTGTGATTTTTGCCTACCTAAAGCCCTCTTCTGTTTCCTCCCAATCCCTTGACCTGATGGTTTCATTTCTGTACTCAGTGTTACCTCCCACTGTGAATCCCTTCATCTACAGCATGAGGAACCAGGAGCTCAAGGACGCTTTGAGGACTCTTAGAAGAATCCCACAGTAGCTCAGAAACTATTAGAACAATATTTGATTATTTTTCTTTGTTGTTATTTCTTAAAACTTGGATTTTGAATTTAAGCCTCCTACTTGTTAGCTATTTATTTTGACCCGATCATCTCATGTACCTACAGAAGTAGGCTTCCTCTGTAGATAAACACTATAACTGAGCCAGAAGAAGTTCATTTCTTCCAGCAGCCATTTCTCTCCTTCTGCTCTGGACCTGGTGGAACAAAGTTGTTATGCAGGAGGATTTCAGGGACCAGGAGCCCAGTGCCAAATGGACCAGCAGTCCTGGTGTCCCTGGGCGATGCTCCTCACTGCCTGGTTGGCTCCCACTATCTGTGCCCATTGAGCCAGGGCTGCTGCCTTGCTGGGGCCATGGCGATGGGCAGGGGCAGGAAGTGGTCTTTTGAGTGCTGCTCTTTCCACTCCCATGCTTTCCTACGCTCCTGTACCCATGCTGTACCTCTACACTCCTGGTAGTCCTCGGGTCTCATGTCATTTCACTGAGTCCTGTTGCATCTCTCAGTGGCATCCCTGTGGCTGCAGGGTTGCTCTTTTCTTTTTTATTTGCTGGCGTTCTCCACAGACTGAAGGACACAGGCTGAGAGTCCCAGGTGATCTGGAAGTGATTGAGTGCTGAACTAAGAGCTCCTTTCTGGGTGGCATTTATTCTGGTATTATAAAACCATAGAATGTCTTGGGTTGAAAGGGGCCTTAACAATTCCTTCCTAACTACCCGTCAAGAGAAGGGTTGCCTCCCACTAGATCAGGTTGCCCAGGGCTGAATCCAGCCTGGCCTTGAGGACCTCCAGATTGCCCTCTTTCTCTGTACCAGTGCCTTCCCACTCCCTGAGGAACTATGTTCCTGCTATTGTATAATCCAAATGTCTTGTCTCTTGGTTTAAAATGTTGCCCCATTTTGTATCACGTTCTTCCTAAGCAAAAAGTCGGTCTCTCTCCTGTTTATAAGCTCTCTTTAATTATTGAAAAGCTGCAGTGAGGCTCCTCTAGAGCTCTCTCCAGACTGACCTCAACCTTTCTTCATATGAGAGGTGCTCCAGCTCTCTGGTGGTGCTGCTCTGGACCCACTCCAACAGTTCCACATCCTTCTTGTGTTGGGGACCTCAGAGCTGGATGCACTACTCCAGCTGGGGCATTACAAGGGCAGAGTAGAGGGGGACAATTCCCTCCCTCCACTGCTGGGCACTCCTATCTGATGCAGCCCGGAACACAGTTGACTTTCTGGGCTGTGAGAGCACACTCCCCAAATCTGGGAGTAAGTGTCACGTCCAGCTTTTCACTCATCAGGATTCCCGAGTCCTTCTCTGCAGGGCTGCTCTCTACGAGATCTTCTCCCACTCTGTGCAAATATCTGAGATTGTCCTGACCCAAGTGCAGTGCATTGTGCTTGACCTTGTTGAATCTCATTATGTTCATGTGGGCCACCTTCTCAAATCCAACCAGGTCTCTCTGAATGGTGTCCCTTCCTTCTGCTGTGTCAATTGCACCCTTCAGCTGTGTGTGATCACCAAACTTGCTAAGGGAACACTTGATCCCACAGTCTTTGCCATTCATAAAGATGTTGCAGATCACCTGTCCCAAGGACAACATTCGTCACAGGCCTCCGTCTGGACATAGGGCTGTAGATTGGACTTGAATTTCCAGGAGTGGGTCTACACATCTTTTGGTTACATCTTTTGATTTTGATTTTGATTGCAGGGAAGGAAATTCTCTGGGCAGCCGGTTCCAATGATCAGCAGCCCCCAGTAAATAAATTCTTCCCTGGAGTTGGACGAAATGTTATGCATTTCATCTGGATCCATTTGCCCCTTGTCCTTTTGCTAGACATCACTGAGAAGAGCCTGGCTCCCACTTCTTCAGGCCTCCCGTCAGATGTTTATATACACTGTCAAGGTACGTCTCCTTGGAGCTTCTCATCTCCAGGCTGGACATGCCCTGCTCTCATAGCCTCACCTGTTAGGAAGGTGAACCCAGTCCACTTTTTGAAGCTCTTTGTTGGTCCTGCTTCACTAAGCCAATGCTCCGTGCGTACTGGTGAGTGAGTGATGTTAGCAGTGCTGAACAGAGAGGAACGATCCCCTTCCTTGATCTGCTGGCTATGCTAGTCCTACTGCTGCCCAGCAGCTTGCAACCTCCTTTGCAGAAACAGCACATTGCTAGCTCATGGTGAGCTTGTTGTCCACAAGGAGCCCAAGTTCCTTCTGACAAAGCTGCAGGGAAGATCACAGTCAGTCAATCCCCCTCCTGCACTGATGCAGGGTGTTTGTTCTCCCTGTGTACCGTGTCTCCTGTTCCTAGAAACTAAAGCCCTGTTGCTGATAACCACTGCACAAACAATTGCTGACACCCAGGATCTGTCCAGTCCCCAGGGCTCTCCTCCTTACCAGCAGAACTGAGGAGAATATGACACTAGTCACTGTGATGTTTGGAGTCAAACTCTAACCCAAGTAAGATTACAAAGCAGGTCTGGTTTATTCAACGATGTGTGTACACTGGGTGTAAGGGGGATAGATCCACATAACTTGCACACCATCTGGAAAAATTGTGCTACAGATATAGGTCGAAGTAATGAATAATCAATAGTTTTCCCAGAATTCACATACATACTCATTACACCCCCAAGAGTTCATTAGCATGCAGACCCTCCCCTGTTGTGCATGTGCGGAGGGTTGTGGGATGAAGATTTGTTGTCTTCCTCGTGAAGGCTTCTTGTGGGAACGTAAGGAAAAACTGTTCAGAGCAGCAGCTCTGGAGTCGGGGGGGCTGCACAGAGCAGCAGCTGCGGAGCAAGATAAGCGGCATGAGAACCAAGGACACCTTCAGAAGAAGAAAGAACATCTCACGGCTCTGATTGGCTAAGCACCTGTGTGAACGGTTAAGGAGTGTTTTGCAGAATGCTCTGTTAACATAAAGTAGTGCTTAACAATAAAGCAGGCAAATGCCACTTCAAGGGTATTAGAGGAATTTCCAATCATGAGCTTCGCTTTTGCAATATGTATGAGCTAATTATTTCATGTATAAATAGCCACGATATACTTAATAAAGTTGAGACCTGTTGATCATGATAGCATGAGACTTGTCTCCCGTGGTCTTTTCTCCAACAAATGGTGACCCCGACGTGATAAGGAAATTCGGGTCCCTAAGCAGCGGGGACGGCGAAAGCACTCCGAGAAAGAAGAGGTGCCGCGCCTCAGGACACTCTGTGAGATCTGACCGATATTCTTCGGACACCACGCTAAGAGAGAGGGACTACGTTGGGTTCGGGTCCCACAGCTAGACGGACGGCGAAAGAGTGAAAATTTTTCGAAGAACTCCGTGCCCCGAGCGACCACAGCGGTGGGACTCGGCCGATACGTGCTGCCGAAGCTTGGAAGGTCTGCAACGGTACCGACGTGAGTATGGACAGGCAAGCAGCATATAAATTATTTATCGTCTTCTTGAGGAAGTGGCAGTTTAAGGGAATAGATTTAGATAAGGATCTCCCTGTGTTGTTAAGTCATGCAGTTTCTTGTGAGTTTTTTACGAACCCCCATACAGTACATACTTTAGCAGAGTGGAGACATTATGGGGATAAATTGTGGGAGTTAGTTTTGGAGGAAGATAAGTCAGAGAAAAAAAAAAAAAAAGAAAAAAAAAAGAAAAAGAAGAAAAACAAACAACAACAAAAAAAAGAGTAAATTATGGAAACCGGTACATAACGAATTGTTGATGTCCCAGGCCGA
The DNA here is from genome assembly GCA_037305975.1 of Chrysolophus pictus. Classification (NCBI taxonomy): domain Eukaryota; kingdom Metazoa; phylum Chordata; class Aves; order Galliformes; family Phasianidae; genus Chrysolophus; species Chrysolophus pictus. Next base: position 2,282,429 of record CM074604.1, read on the forward strand.
GAAAAGGGCGGCACAGGGTGCTCAAGCGGCGCAGCAGCAAAACCTTGATTATGAGCTCACCCATTACACCCCCCCCCCTCCTCCTTCCTCTACGGTGCTAACTATACCGCCACTTCTATCTGAGCCCTCAGCACCCCCATGCGAGTCCCCGGACACTAGCAGCTCTGCATCTGCCGCAGGGGAGGAACCTCGGCGTACCCCCCCCCCCCTCAGGTCTCTGTGCAGGCGCCGTGGAACTCCAAACCTGTCCCGGGGGCCGAGCCGGACCTGGCAGAGGCTATAGTTCGGGGAAGGCGGGAGATGTGGTCCATGTTAGCCAAACAGGGAATGGAGGAGGGCTATGCCGACCTCTTACAGGTGGCAACGGAACAGCTGGCGTTCCCGGTGGTATATACGCCCTCACCACAAGGGGGGATGAACGCTACAATCCATAATTTGGATTGGAAAATGCTCTCTCAGTTGCGCGCCACAGTAGGGTCTTATGGGGTGACTAGTGAGCCAGTTAAACAAATGCTAGACTACATCTTTAGTGCAGATACTCTCCTGCCTGCAGATATTAAGGCAGTAGCTAGGCTAATATATACCCCCCATCAGTTGCTCTTGTTTAATGCCCATTGGCAGCATGAGGCTACAATATCTGCCAAAGTGCAAAGGGGTCCTGGGGATCCGCTAGCAGGGGTTACAGTTGATCATCTAATGGGTCTAGGTCAATGGATACGGGCGGAGGCACAGGCACTTGCTGGCCCTGATATTTGTTGGGAAAGTATGGATACAGCCAGAAGAGCCATGAATAAGATAAAAGCCCCTGGAGGTACACCTATGTATATGGGCATAAAGCAAGGACGGGATGAGCCGTTAGGTGACTTTGTGGACAAGGTTATGGAGGCCATAAAAAGGGCTAATGTGCCCGAGCACATGCAGGGAGCTTTGCTTAGACAATGTGTATTGCAGAATGGTAATTCTTCAACCCGATTCCTTGTCGGCACTATGACTGGGGATTGGATGCTTCCAGACCTGTTAGAGAAGGCTGCTTCTATCCCGACGGGATCGCAAGCCCTGTTAGTCAATGCTTTGCAGTCATTAGGGGAAGGGCTGAGAGAACAGGCAAGGGTTTTTCAGAATCAGTCACAATCAGCGCACTCACAGGTGTTAGCAGCCCTTGCGCCCCTCCAAGTCGCAGCCACGGCAATCCCTCACTCCTCCAATAATTCCCAATAATAAAGTGCTTTCGTTGTGGAAGAACGGGACACGTTCACCGTGAGTGCCGAGCGAATGGGATTTGGTGTGGCAAATGTCAGTCACACATGCATAACGCCACAGCCTGCCGTCAGAAGTCGGGAAACGGGAGGAGCAGCGCGAACAGCGGCCGCGCCCGGACACAAATGGCTGCTGCAGCATCAACAACTCCCACCAACAGCAACTTCAACCAGCTACCAGAGGGAGCCTCGGCTTGGACCTGGCAGCCTCAGTAGATGTCACTATCCTGACAAGCCAGCCCCATCGAGTGCCCACTGGGGTATTTGGTCCTATCGTCATCCAGGGCCGAGAAACAGGAGGACTTTTGTTAGGAAGGTCATCTGCAAGCATAATGGGGTTATTCGTATTACCTGGGGTGATCGATGCTGATTTCCAAGGAGAAATTGTGATAATGGTATATACTCTATACCCTCCGATAAAGATACAGAAAGGTCAACGATTGGCTCAACTTATCCCGCTACCACAGTTATCAAAAGGACTAACACCGGTGAGCTGTCTGCCAAGGGACCAAGGAAGCCTCGGTTCTACTGGAGGATTGACCCCTCTCACCATCGATCTTGCATCTCGTCCCAGAAAGTTGTGTAAAATATCGTACAAGGATCATGACATTACTTTGATGGGACTGCTAGACACAGGTGCGGATACGTTGATCATCACTCCCGGAGAGTGGCCGTCTAACTGGCCACTTCAACCTTCAACGACTACTGTAACTGGGGTTGGGGGAATGACATTGGCTAACCGAACCCCCACCCTTACAGTGGAAATAGATGGCAGAAGAGCCACAGCGGTGTTCTCTATTGCACCGCTCCCGCCTACGGTTCCCTGTCTGATTGGCAGGGACATATTGGCCCAGCTTGGCCTTGTTCTTACCAATGAACACCCTTTGATGTAACGGCCATTGCTTGGACTTTCCCGCTACCTCTTACATGGACCACTGAGAATCCGGTTGTGGTGAAGCAATGGCCGCTAAAGCAGGAAAGCCTTCAACAAGCACACCAGTTGGTACAGGAACAGTTCAACCAGGGGCATCTGAAACTATCTACCAGCCCTTGGATACTCTGATTCTTGTAATCAAAAAGAAATCTGGCAAATATCGCCTACTTCATGATTTACGCGCCGTTAATGAGCAGATGGAGCCTATGGGAGCACTTCAACCGGGACTGCCCAATCCTTCTATGATCCCAGAGGATTGGCCCATTTTGATCATTGATCTGAAGGACTGCTTCTTCACTATTGCCTTACATCCTCGGGATACAAAACGCTTTGCGTTTACCTTGCCAGCGATTAATAAAGGTGAGCCCGATAAGAGGTTCGAATGGACGGTACTGCCTCAAGGAATGCGCAACTCCCCTACTCTTTGCCAATTATATGTTGATGCCGCTCTTCAGCCAATACGAGAACAAATGCCCAACACTATTGTGTATCATTACATGGATGACATCCTTTTTTCCCAAAGCTACCCTTTCACAGATGCACAGTTAGAAGTAATTCGGAAAACTCTTGCGAGTTTCTCCTTGGTGATTGCTCCAGAAAAGGTGCAGCGTACCACACCCTGGAACTACCTTGGATGGAAGATTACTGATAAGCAGGTGATGCCGCAGAAGCTGTCTCTCAATACGAACATCACCACGCTGAATGATGCACAGAGACTCTTGGGGGACCTACAGTGGTTAAAGCCAGTTGTAGGTATCCCCAATACGCTTTTAGAGCCGTTGCTACCCCTGTTAAAGGGTACGGACCCTTGCACTCCTGTATCGCTGTCAAAGGATCAGCGTACGGCTCTACAAACCATTACAGACCGTATCCTAAACGGCTTCGTCTCCCAGCTTGATCCTGCCTGCCCGTTGTCTTTCACAATTTGGAACAGTAAGGATCACCTTTTGGGCGCAGTTACTCAATTTGAACAGAAAAGGGGGGAGAGGGTGCTGGAATGGATGGCACCACCGTTGCAGAAACGAAAAACCATAACCACAAAAATTGAAAATTTGGCATCCTTAATTCAAAGAGGACGTTTACGGATTCTGGAGATCAGTGGCTCGGAGCCCACACGGATTCATCTGCCCATGGAAAAGACGACATTAGACTGGTATCTACTAAATTCTCCTAAGCTAGCAGAATCGATGCTGGCCTCCGGCGCTCACGTAGAAACGGGACCATTGATTCCGCGAGCCCTACGATGGATCGGTGAATGGGATTGGATCACGATGCCCTTGCGAAGGGACAGGCCCATCCCCGGAGCTGTGACAGCCTTTACAGATACTGGGAGGAAAACACGTAGAGCAGCGATTGCCTGGCAGGAGAAAGGAATCTGGCGACAGCATATAGTACAAGCCGTGCCTGCGGACAGCCTACAAACCCTTGAACTTGCAGCGGCTGCCCGGAGTGGATCCCTGCATGTTGGACTAAACCAGCCACAGCACCACAAGCTGGAGGACGTCAGGAACGTACCACTGCATTTAGAACTGCTGGTCCGGCCGCACCGGGAATTCCTGCACCACATCCTTGACCCAAGATTGGTGCACATTCGGATGCCTGAGCAAGGAATAAGACTATTTGAAGCTCTGGCAGGGTATCATAATCTGGGTCCGAAACAACATCATTGCTGGGGCTGTGCTGCGGCCTGGGGTTGTTACGCATGGGTTTTGTTAAATTGTGGGGGCTGTAACAGAATCAGCTGGATACATCAGACACAGTTACGAGCTTTATGGTGTAGTGGTTGTGAAGCGCGTTGGCAAGGAGACACCGCCGCGCGAGCTTTGGAGCACTACACGGGAGAGCCTCTATTCTCTGCAATAAGAATTTTTGAAAGTGCGGAGCAGCAGGCCCTCGCCCACTTCCGCTGGGAGCTCACCCACCTGGTTGCAAGGGCCCAGGCCCTTTATCAGTCAGACATTATTAAGACGCAGTGCGGTCAGCCTACACGGCACCCTACGGCGGCAGTTAAAAATGCAGGCCGTGGTCGTGCTGCTGGGCGTCACAACGCAACTCGTACATACAATCTGGGTACCCCCACAACCTAAGCAGAACATTTGGGTTACAATAGCTAACAAGACAGGGCAGGAAGCCTTCTGCCTAGCTCTCTCGTCCCCTGGTAACCCTTTCTCCACCTGTCTGGTAGGTCTACCCGTGGATGACCCCCCATACCCGAATGCAACTTCCAGCTTCAGGCTATTAAATCAATCAATTCAATCATATGCAGATACATGGGATCAGGTGGTGCCCTATTTTCCAACTGCTAATCTAGAGCCCCAGGAACTAGAGATACTGGGCACAGTGAAAGCTGACTGGTGTGTCTACTTTAATTGGATGAGTGCATATCGTGCCAGTCCAGGAAAATCAGGCGCCAACTCATACCCAACAATTGTTAATGCCAGCCATCCTGTATACCAAAATGCAACGGCATGGTGTAATTATACGAGCCCACATAGATCTCTATCATCCAACACTCCTATCTCACTGCCTCATGGAATATTTCTTATTTGTGGGGACAGAGCTTGGTCCGGAATTCCCTCGAAGTTAGTGGGAGGACCATGTACTCTCGGTCGTCTAACCCTACTAACTCCAAATACCTCTATGATCCTACAATTACATAGAGAACACCGTAGACTAAGGCGAGCAATTCATGCATTCACACCAGAATGTAAAGACAACGTGGACTTTTGGTCTGTATCAGAACGGGTTTTTGCCTCTTTCCTTGCCCCCGGTGTTGCCGCTGCAAAGGCCCTAGCAAATCTGAATAAGCTAGGATGTTGGTTGGCTAAACAGACTAATGCAACATCACGAGCATTGTCAGACCTATTAGTGGATGTTGACTCAATCCGTCATGCCACCCTTCAAAATCGAGCGGCCATAGACTTTCTATTGCTAGCACAAGGGCATGGATGTGAAGAGTTTGATGGTATGTGCTGCATGAATCTCTCCGACCATTCCCGTTCCATTCACGCACAGCTACAAATCATGCAGACCCTGACAACCCACCTTCAAGAGCACACAGGGTTTGGGCTTGACGACTGGTTGAAGGGGTGGGGTCTGGGACCGTGGCTAACATCCCTGCTGCGATACTTAATAACTATTGGGCTTGTAATATTAGTACTACTGCTTGTTTTACCGTGCTTCTTTCGCTGCCTGCAAAAGGCACTTGCAAATCTTGTTGATGCAAAATGGAATGCCTCTTTTCTGGTCCAAAAAGAAAACGGGGGAAGTGTGGAGAGACTGACTGAGACATGGTTGCAAGACAAGGGCCATGATATGATCAAGTTGGTGAAACAGTAACAATCAATATGGAATTCAGGGCAAGGACGCTGTGCCTTTGCCTTGAAAGTGTAACAGAAACAGGATGGCATGAGGCTGGGAGTTTGTAGATAGTAGGAAGCAGAATCCGCACAGCTAGCCGTGAAGGTCGGTTCTCACAGTTGAGGAATTTCCAATCACGAGCTTTGCTTTTGCAATATGTATGAGCTAATTATCTCATGTATAAATAGTTATATTGTACGTAATAAAGTTTGAGACCTGTTGATCATGATAGCATGAGACTTGTCTCCCGTGGTCTTTTCTCCAACATCCTCACTCCCACATCCCGTTGTCGGAGGACCAACACCCGCACGTGGTGGCAGTGATGTCACAGCGGGTGTCACAGAGCTGCCATTGTGACGCGTGAAGCTGGGAGCGGAGCAAAGGGCTGCGAGGCTCAGGCTGGGCATCACTGCGCTCTGGTGAGGCTCAGGGAGAGCAGGGAGACTCGCAGTGCTCGCCATCGACTCGCTGATGTCCGATAGCGAGAGGGAGGCTTCCTGCATGGAGGAAGCAGGTGAGAGCATGGCATCCCCGCACGCAGCCGGGCAGAGGGGTGCAGGGGCTCTGCTTGAAGCCGAGAGGGGAGGAAAGGGCAAACAGGAGCTCCCAGCCCCTCTGCTCTTCGGCTCAGCTTGGGCCGTGGTCCTCGGGGATGCCCGGCACTGCCGGCTGCTCGGCTCTGCTCATTTGTGCTCTTTTCCTCTGCAGTGTGTGCGCTGTGTGGCCGGGCAGATGTGGACCCGGAGATGTGCGGGCGCGTGCTTCTGGAGGCTGGGATTCGTGTCCACGAGTTCTGCTTGGTGAGTTCCTCCCCATGGCGCTCCTTCCAGGTTCCCTCCAGGGATGCTCCCTTTTCCTTCCCGTCCTAATGAGATCCTCCTCTCCTCTCCTCTCCTCTCCTCTCCTCTCCTCTCCTCTCCTCTCCTCTCCTCTCCTCTCCTCTCCTCTCCTCTCCTCTCCTCTCCTCTCCTCTCCTCTCCTCTCCTCTCCTCTCCTCTCCTCTCCTCTCCTCTCCTCTCCTCTCCTCTCCTCTCCTCTCCTCTCCTCTCCTCTCCTCTCCTCTCTTCTTTCCTTTCCTTTTCCTTTTCTCTCCTCCAGATCTTTGCCAACATCACTACCGAATCAGGACCAGCGTGGCCAAGAACTGATGGCCTCCCCCTTGCTGCCATCGCACGCAAAGCCAAGCAGGCAGACGGGCAGGTGAGGAGCTGTAGGGAACAGGCAGATCTGTGCCGACAAGGGCTCACATCACCTTCATCTGGGCACAAGGAAAGCAATCACAGCCCTTCCAACCTCCTCCAGACCCAAGGAAAGCAATCACAGCCCTTCCAACCTCCCCCACGACCCAAGTCCTGCACCGTAGCCGATCAACCCCGTCCCCCAGGCCGCTTTGTGCACAGAAATGCCCACATCCCTGCCCACCCCGAGGCGTGGGGCTGGCCGTGGAAGCCCTGAGCTGGCTGCCGACGGGGCCGTTCTGCTCTTTCCAGCAATGCTGTGTCTGCGGAGAGAGGAGGGCTGCCATCACGTGCGCCAAGAGCGACTGCGCTCGCAGCTTCCACCTGCCCTGTGCCGTGGATGGGGAGTGCGTCACCCAGTACTTCGGTGAGCACAGGTAAGGATCTGGAGTCCTTAGTGCCAGGGTGGCATCAAAGAAGAGGTTTTTCTCTTTGCCGGTCGTAGGACCGAGGCACAACCGCTCGCAAAGTCGCTCGCATCCCCATAGGCTGCCAGGGCTCAGTTTAGTTCGTCTGGAGAGGGAACCAGCACTGACGTCTCCCTGGTGGCACAGGTTTAGGGATGAGAAAGCGATCTCTGACTGGAACCCGAGCCACGGCCCTCAGGGATCTGCTTCCTCCGCTGTACGGCGGCGTTGATGAGCAGGGCTTCCATCCAAACCTCCCCTTCTCCCCTGCTCTTCCTTCAGCATCAGTTGAAAATAACGAAGGGCAAAGCCTTCTAATGCTTGGTCACCGCAGTCCCGTGGGCAAACGCTTGCCCCCCGTGGCTCTCCCTTATGCTGTGACCTTGGTTGCCACCTCCCAGAGAGGACTCGCTCAAAACTCCCCTTGGCTCGGGGGCCAAAGATGCAATCGGAGCTCAGTTCAGATGCCGACGGCCGCGTTTCCTTTCCTGGACCTCTGCCCTCCTCGCATCGCTTCTCATCCGTTCCATCACTTCTCACCGTGCCCCATCCGCTCCGTCTTCCCCCAGGTCCTTCTGCCGCGAGCATCGCCCTCAACAGCTGGCTCAGAAAGCTCCGCAAGGCACCAACTGCCTCATTTGCCTCGAGCCCGTGGGGGACAGCTTGTCCTACCACACCATGCTGTGTCCAACCTGCCAACGCGCCTGGTTCCACCGGCTCTGCGTCCAGGTACGACCCCTCTCCTCACCCCGCGAGGATGCTGGGTGCTCAGCATCACCAGGCATTGCTGATTCTCACCCTGCTCGTGCTTCTCCTGCAGCAACAGGCGTCGAGCACCGGCACGGCGTTCTTCAGGTGCCCAGCTTGTCTCGATTTTGGTCTGTTCTGCGACCAAATGTCCAGCCTGGGGATCCGAATCCCTCTCAGGTTGGTGTCCTTCCCCTTCGCTTTCCGCTCAAAATGTTCCAGGAATGACGGTCTGGCTGGTTGCGACATTTCATCCCTGCTTTTCGTGGTGCCCTCCTCCTCTTCATCTTCGGGGTTTGTGAGCACTGTACCCAACTGGGATTCCAAGGCGCCATCGGGTTCTATTGGCTCCATCACTCGTTGCGTTGACCGCTCTGATGGAACCAGTTTCATCTCCACTCGCCCTCACCGTGGTTCCTGAATCAGCTTCCTTCCCTTCCCTTCCCTTCCCTTCCCTTCCCTTCCCTTCCCTTCCCTTCCCTTCCCTTCCCTTCCCTTCCCTTCCCTTCCCTTCCCTTCCCTTCCCTTCCCTTCCCTTCCCTTCCCTTCCCTTCCCTTCCCTTCCCTTCCCTTCCCTTCCCTTCCCTTCCCTTCCCTTCCCTTCCCTTCCCTTCCCTTCCCTTCCCTTCCCTTCCCTTCCCTTCCCTTCCCTTCCCTTCCCTTCCCTTCCCTTCCTTCCCCTTCCCCTTCCCCTTCCCCTTCCCCTTCCCCTTCCCCTTCCCCTTCCCCTTCCCCTTCCCCTTCCCCTTCCCCTTCCCCTTCCCCTTCCCCTCTCCTCTCCTCTCCTCTCCTCTCCTCTCCTCTCCTCTCCTCTCCTCTCCTCTCCTCTCCTCTCCTCTCCTCTCCTCTCCTCTCCTCTCCTCTCCTCTCCTCTCTCATAGCTGAGCTACGACTCCAAAGACACAGCAGGCTGTTCAAACTCATCCTCCCCATCCCCAAAACTCGAGGACAAGGCAGCGGATTTTTTGGTCCAGCTCAGAGGCTTCGTGCTTCCCCTCTTCCTTTCCTAGTTCCCCTTTTCAGCTCCCCTCTTCCTTTCCTATTTCCCCTCAATCCTATCCGAGGCGTCATTCTTACCTCTCTGTCCCTCCCTCTCTGTGTCACAAAGTCTCCAGGCTTGGCTTGGACTCCCCCACTTCGCTTTTTGGCGGAGTTTCTGATGTTTTCTGTTCTTGGTGTGTGGTTGTCCGCTGACTTTTCCAAGCGTGGCTGCAGCTTTTGTTTCCTGGAAGAGCCATTTCCTCGGTTTTTCTCTTTCTATCTGATATCCTGCGCTTTTTCCTCGGAGATGCTTTGCTGGAGATGCTCTTCCCAAGAGTTCTCGTGCAATTTCTCTGGGCTGAAGGCAGAGGTTTTGTTCTCCCCTCTGCCATCGCGTCGCTGCTTCTCCCCGTGAGACTCGTGCTCCTTGCTCCCATCCTCTTGGCTGCCATAAGCCTCGCGGGATTTCTCAGCTTCTTTTGGGTTTCTTGGAAGCTTGGAGCGGATGAGATGGGGGGGGGCTCATCGCTTCCCCTCCCTTCTCTTTCAGAGACCCGGAATGGGACCACCAAGGGGTCTACGATCCGCCCCGAGAGAGGCACAGCCGCTGCGACGCCAGCGAATGCCTTTACGAGGGAGGCAGAGAGCAGGCAGAGACTACGGGGTGAGCGGGGGGGGGGTCGGGGGGGTCCTCAGCCTCGCCGCAGGATGGCATCCCGTTATTCCCATATCCCCTCATTGCCCCCCGTACCCCCATATCCCCCCATATCCCCCGTTATCCCCATATTCCCCCCACATCCCCCCATTATCCCCCCATCTCCCCCACAGCCCCCCACATCCCCCCATATCCCCCATTATCCCCCCACATCCCCCATATCCCCCATTATCCCCCCATCCCGCATATCCCCCCACATCCCCCATATCCCCCATATCCCACATATCCCCCCATACCCCCCACATCCCCCCATACCCCCCATATCCACCATATCCCCCCAAATATCCCCCCATACCCCCCATCCCCCTACATCCCCCCATATCCCCATAGCCCCCCACATCCCCCCTAGGATCCTATGCGATGCATCCTCGCTCTGCAGGACGGCGGAGCGAGGGCTGAGAGCAGCAGAGATGCGCTGTGCAGGGCATCCCGTGGCTCGGTCCTCACATCCACCACCTTCCCCAGGTCCTGGCAGCTGATCCTGTGCAGCTCCTGCGCTGCTGAGGGAACCCATCGGCAGTGCTCCCAGCTGCACAACCCAAGAGACATGTGGGAGTGGGAATGCGACGGCTGTGCTGGTCTGGGGACCGGTAAGAAGCGTCGCATCAGATCTCAGGATGCTCTGATGCCGGGATGCCGGAGTCCGTCTGTCCCGATGCTCTGACGTCGGGATGCCGGAGTCCGTCTGTCCCATTCCGACTCACGACCTCCCTTTGCAGCCTCCGACGCCGATGTTGAGCTCGCCGGTCCCAGCCACAGGGCTCTGTGTTCATCCGGCAGCTGCGTGCCCAGCAGCCAGGCGGCATTTGGGGCATCGCAGAGCCACCTGCCCGACAGCGAGCGGCGGACAAACAGCCAGCATTTCGGCGACGATCGGCCTTCCTCTGAGCAGCTGCGAGGACGCAGGCAAACAGCGGCTGCAAACGGGTCCCACGCAGCCACCAGGAGGCCATCGGGGTCCTCCGGGGCATCTCCAGCTGCTGCACGCCGAACACATCGCAGGCAGGGGGGAAGAAGCTGCGCACGGAGCCGATCCCCGCTGCAATCTCGCATCCCGAGTTCCCAGAGCCGGCCGAGAAGGCGGCGTGGTGGCCGGCAAACGCCAGCCCCGGAGGAGCAGGGCGGCAACAGCAGCAGCAGCTCGCCAACATCTGCCATTCCCGGGTCCACGATGGCTCGCAGGGTGCAGACACGCAGGGGAGCATCCGGGCGGCGAGGGAGCATCCGCACCCAAAGCCCTCCTGCGGGCAGACGCGGGGCTCAGCCACGAAGAAGCAGCAGGATCCGGGGCCAGCAGAGGAGGATGTGCTGGGAATGAAGCTGGTTTCGTGAGCCAAAGCCCCCGCAGCCATGAGCCAGAGTGGCTTCGGTTGAGGCGGACCGTCATCATCGCCCAGCTTCATCCCCTCTCCGACTTGCAGCCGCATCCAGCCTGGCTTCCCACACCTCCACGGCTGGGGATTGCACAGCATCCTCGGGAAAGCTGTTCCAGCGCGGCCGTGCTGATCTCCAACCCTTTTAATCCCCAAGCCAAAGCTGTTTTAGTTCTACAACCACCCCTCCCTCTCCCACCTCCCCGACTCACTCTGGTCCGACGCAATAAAGATCAGAGATCCCCCCCCCCCACCCCTCTTACCCCACAAATCGTTTGTCGGCTTCATCCTTCTTTGCTTATGCTGAGGGGGACGCAGGTAGGGGACCTGGATGACACGGGGCGTCCCAGTTCCATAGGATCCCAGTTTGGGGCTTCCCAGTATGGGAGTTTTCCAGTTTGGGGCTTCCCAGTACCATAGGATCCCAGTTTGGGGCTTCCCAGTTCCATAGGATCCCAGTTTGGTGTGTCCCAGTCCCATAGGATCCCAGTTTGGGGCTTCCCAGTATGGGAGTTTTCCAGTTTGGGGTTCCCAGTTCCATAGGATCCCAGCTGGGGGGTTCCCAGTATGGGAGTTTTCCAGTTTGGGGTTCCCAGTTCCATAGGATCCCAGTTTGAGGCTGTCCCAGTTTGGATGAGGTCCCAGTATGAGGGATCCCTGTCCCATAGGATCCCAGTTTGGGATGGGATCCCAGTATGGGGCTGTCCCAGTTTAGGGTGCTCCCATTTTGGGGGATCCCAGTCCCATTGGATCCCAGTTTGTGGGGGATCCCAGTACGGAGTGATCCCAGTTTGGGGGTTCCCAGTTTCATAAGATCCCAGTTTAAGGTGCTCCCAGTTTAGGGGTGCCCCAGTTCAATCGGGTTCCAGTTTGGGGTGATCCCAGTTTGGGGATTCCCAGTTCCATAGGATCCCAGTTTAAGGTGCTCCCAATTTAAGGGTGTCCCAGTTCAATTGGGTTCCAGTTTGGGGTGATCCCAGTTTGGGGGATCCCAGTCCCATAGGGTTCCAGTTTGAGGCTGTCCCAGTTTGGAGGGGGTCCCAGTATGAGGGATCCCAGTTTGGGGGATCCCAGTCCCATAGGATCCCAGTTTGGGGCTTGAGAGGTGGGCGGGGCTTCGAGAGGAGGGCGGGGCCAGGACCGTTGGGCGGGGCTTGTGGGGAGAGTGGGCGGGGCTTAGAGCGAGGGAGGACGGGCTTAAAGGGGCCGCGTCCCTTTTTCTCTTTCCAACCTGGCAGATGCTGGCCGTCCCTCGGGTTCACCCGCAGCCCCAAGGCGACAACTTGGGCCGGGAGTCCACGCCAGGTTTCTGGTGGCTCGAGTAAAGGTTGCAAGTGTGGCTGCGTGCGTGGCGAGAGGTTTTGTGCACGGGATGGAAGGGATGGGGCATGCTTTGTTTAGTGCAGATGAGATCAGATGGAGGCCAAGCGGAAATTCTGTCGTCCCAGCTGGGTGAGATGCAGAAATTCTGTGGTCCCAGCTCGGTGAGATGCTGGCACTGAGATGCTGTGGACTCTAGGCAGAAATCCCTTCTCCAACTCATTTTTCCATCACACAATCAGATCATCCCCTTTCCAATACACATGATGACGTCACAGAATCCCATGATGACGTCACGATACAGAAGCACAGAATCACTGAATCGCTAAGGTTGGAAAAGACCTATAAGATCATCCAGTCCAACCATCCACCTATCACCCATGGTTCTCGCTAAACCACGTCCCTCAACACAAAATCCAGACGTTCCTTGAACACCTGCAGGGTCGGTGACTCCACCACCTCCCTGTGCAGCCCATCCCAGTGCCTGACCACTCTTTCAGAGAAGCAGTATTTCCTAATATCCAGCCTGAATCTCCCCTGGCGCAGCTTGAAGCCATTCCCCCTAGTCCTATCACCAGTTACACGAGAGAAGAGGCTGACCCCCAGCTCGCTACAACCCCCCCTCAGGTAGTTATAGAGAGCAATGAGGTCTCCCCTGAGCCTCCTCTTCTCCAGACTGAACACTCCCAGCTCCCTCAGCCGCTCCTCATCAGCCCTGTGCTCCAGACCCCTCCCAGCTTTGTTGCCCTTCTTTGAACACGCTGCAGGGCCTCCATGTCTTTCTTGCAGTGAGGGGCCCAGAACTGGACACAGCACTCGAGGTGCGGCCTCACCAGAGCTGAGTACAGGGGGACAATCACTTCCCTGCTCCTGCTGGTCACACTGCTTCTGATACAAGCCAGGATGCCATTGGCCTTCTTGGCCACCCAGGCACACTGCTGGCTCGTGTTCAGCCCAGCGTCAACCAACACCCCCAGCTCCATTTCCTCTACACATCTTCCAGCCACTCCGCCCCAAGCCTGTAGCGTTGCTTGGGGTTGCTGTGGCCAAAGTGCAGGACCCGGCCTTTGGTCTGATTAAACCTCATCCCGTTGGCTTCAGCCCAGCTCTCCTGCCTGTCCAGATCCCTCTGTAGGGCCTCGTTACCCCCAGCATCTGCAGTTCTTCTGGGCATGGAGTCCTGTGCACAGTGCAGAAAATAATGACTGAAGTCAAGATAACTTGCAGAGACACTCCTCCTGCTATAGGATAGAAGTTTTTCTTTCTCTATGAAAATTGTTCATTTAGCTCCATATCTTGGGTTTATTTTCATGAGCTTTACCGTACCTTAAGAAGAAGAAGCTTAAGGAGCTCTAAGTTTCCTCTCATTTCCTAATCATATCTCAGCTTCCTGGACATTTTCCTTCTACGAGCAATTTTCATGTCTCATATCTTTATCCTTGATCCTTGATCCTTTATCCTTTATCCTTTATCCTTTATCCTTGATCCTTTATCCTTTATCCTGTCTGCTCTCCGAATGCCCATCCCAACCTCTGTGCATTTAAATTTCTCTTGGAGAAAGCTGCATCATTCATGACTGCAGAAAATGATGGTAATTTCAGCTGATGCTGTCCTTAGGGAGAGGAGAAGCTGATAGCACTTGAGGAGATTGTTCATATAACAGCAGATTGTGAAAGGTACAATTCAGGCTTCTCAGAGATGTGTTCATATTTCACATCTCCTTTCAGAATTCTGCCTCCAAGTCATTCTCCTTCCCTAAGAACAGGTATTGGAAAATCCCTGCCTTGTCTCTCCTCTTGCAAAGGGCCCTTGGAAACACCCAGCGGTGCAGTGTAGCTGTGATCCCCATGCCCCAGGCAGCAGCAGATGTCCCCTGCCCTGCCGGGGGGCTCCTTTCCCCCACGCGTCTCCCTGCAGCGCCCTGTGCAGCTCCCCAGGCAGACTGAGTGCTGAGTGCTGAGTGCTGAGTGCTGAGTGCTGAGTGCTGAGTGCTGAGTGCTGAGTGCTGAGTGCTGAGCCTGGCAGGCAGCAGAGTCATAGCCTGCAGTGAGACTTACCTTGCCAAAGGCTGTGAGCAGTGCTCCTGCAGTGAGCTCAACACCCGCTCACACCGTACACATCCTATAAGCTCTCTGTCCTTTCTCTTCTCTCCTCCTGTCACCTGCAGGCTGTGCTGTGCAGAAGAGCTGCTCCTGGGCACAGCTGTCTCTCTGCAGCGCTGCCCACTTGGAGCTCCCTGTGTCCCAGGAGCCCGGCCCAGCTCAGCAGCAGAGGATGTCATTTTCTCTTCCTCACTGCTCTCCCTGGAGATGCCCTTGGGGCTGCGGGGCTGGCAGCTCCTGATAGACAACAGGGTCATCTCTGCAAAACGTACTTTGAAGTCAGATGAATTAATCACCAGTAGACAGGCTGATTCCAGAAGCATGGTTCAACAACATAACAGATTGTGTGTGCCTAGCAAAGCTGCAAATGCCCCATCTGGTGTCAAGGTTTTATGACTCTTGATATCAGTATTCCATATCATAACATCATGTAAAGCACTTGGATTAAGGGTTAGGTATTAGAGATAATACCTCAGTTCTGTGTACTGACTGTTCTGGATACCTGGTTCTCAGAAGAGAAGAAGAACTGCCTTTCCTGAGGACTCTGAGTTCAGAGGGGAAGATAAGCCATGGGAGGAAGTCCCGGGATCTCTCACTTGCTCGCTGCCTGGCAGTGTGTGGCTGCGCGCCCCAGCCGTGCGCCTTCAGTTCAAAGTAAGGCTTTTGGTTTCAGACACTCGCTCTCTCATTATATTTGATTTATTACCCTAAATTCCAATTTTATTTTATAACATTGTGTTTCCTTACATTCCAAAATCATATTTAGTAAAAATAAGTGTCCTCCTTCGATCTTTGCCGCTGTTTTTTATTATTTTTATTATTATTTTATTTCCTTATTTATTATTATATTATATTATATTATATTATATTATATTATATTATATTATATTATATTGTATTATATTATAGTTTAGTTTAGTTTAGTTTAGTTTAGTTTAGTTATTTTTTGGCCAGTGGAACTGCCAAGCCTTCTGCCCTCTGTCACGGACACACATTGATCTAGATAACTCCGTAACAAGACAACACACTCAGTCATATGCCCTGCTTTTAGGACGGGCGTGTGGAGCCAAATGTGGGACCTGATGATCACTATGGGTCCTTTCCATTGCGGGTTGTCCCAGGATTCTATGACAGTGGGTACAAGCACGGTGATGTTGGATCACTGTGCTGTCACAGTGGGTAGGAGTTCAGTGACAGCACAGTCACGGTGTTGTCTCGGTAGTGTGGAGAGCAGTGATGTCAGAATTCCTGAGTTGTGGCAGAGGTCAGTATTGCAGTGATGTCAGAGTCACTGTGCTGGAAAGGGGAGACAAGCTCAGTGATTTCAGCTCCACTGTGTCGTCACAGCTGATATGAGCACAGTGGTGTTGCAGTCAGACAGGAGCTCTGCATGTGGGTGAGCATCAAACACGGCATCCCCAGAACCAAATGCTACCAGTGAGGAAATGGTGCCTCCACCTTGGGCCGGAGAGATCTGGAGTTCAAAGTTTCATTGTGACTGACTGCTTGCCCAGACTGGGCCCTTCTCACATCCCACATCCTGGGATGAGACACACTGCCCACATGGGACTTGGGCCTCACGGCATCCTTGCACCCCATGCAGAGTCTGGCAGCTGCTGTCCCCTGGTCTTTCATTTGACATCAGACAAACCTCCATCCCACTGCCCCAGGAAGGGCCCTGAGCCAGCATAAGGGAGGGACACGATCTCCCTGCCAAGGCTCTGGGGATCAGGCCTTGGCCTTTCTGCTTCACAAGACAAAGGAGGCTTTGCTCAGCATCACAGCCACCATCCCAGTGCCTTGGTCTCCTGCAATTATCTGCTCTAACAAGTCCCTGGGGAAGCTTGCTTGATAATGGCCTCAGTGGGGCCCATTAATACTCCAAGAAACTTCACTGTTCCTTCTGACTTTGTCTTCTTGAGCACTTCATGCAATCTTCTCTGTGCACTGGAGGTTGATGGACTCAGCAGCAAATGCCCCGTGGGGCCCATTACAACCTGAAGAGCCCTCCGGTGCCTTGTGCCTTCCTGTCATCTTCTTCAGGTGTTCAGAACTTGTACAGCAAACTGGACAGGTATCTGGAGAGAGCTAAAAGAGGAAGAGACAAATGGGCAGTTAAGAATTCCATTTATTTATTTATTAATAGTTCAGTTTAAAGAAGAATTTAAAGCAGCACTTGGCGATTGATAATGATCCAGGATGTCCCCTAATGTGCTTTGCTCTGTCATGTGTGGAGAAACATCCACTTCAGCTTCCCCACCCCATTTCTACTCCCATTGGCCCCATGGGACTTGCATTACTTTTCCTCACATCACTCTTCTCTTCTGCAGTGACTCGCTCAGTGTTAAACCTCCTTTGCACCAACTCCCCCCTCACTTTATTCAGAGAACCAGCTGCACATGCACAAGGAAAGATTTCAACTTTATTTTATTTTATTTTATTTTATTTTATTTTATTTTATTTTATTTTATCACTTATTTCCCAACAAATGGAAGGAAATATGATGCAACTGAAAGAACACTAAAACAAAAAGATCAACTGCATGCCTTGTCCTAGCTGCATCTAATGAGGTTTGCCTTTCACAGGGAATATTTGTACAAGAAATGAGTTAGATAGAGATTGGAAGGGATAGATAGAATCACAGTTAAGGAGTTGAGAAAAGAGTCCATCAGACTTAAGAGAGATGGAGCAAATTCCAGTAATCTCCCTGAGTGTGATAGGTCAGCCAGATATTTGGGAGGTATCTGAGTGAAGAACGAGCAAGGGATGTGGAAATCTGGAGAGCAGTGGGAAGAGCATGTGTCCAGATGGCCTGCTGAAAACACGCCCTGAACCATGGTCATTGATTTAGGAGAGCTGGAGACACCTGGAGGATGAGGGACATCAAATACGCAGCAGGGTAGAGCAGCGGTGGATGCTGGGCATTGGTCACAGGGCATTGGCACTGGCACCACTGTCTGTGTCCCTGTACCTGAAGGCATCTGTGTCCTGCTAACAAAATTCTAGAAAAAAACTGTATTTAAGAAAAAATGAAAACAGAAAAAAAAAACCAAAAGATCTCCTCAATGACTAGTGCTTTCACCTAAAAAGAGAGAGGACTCATGAGGTGATTAGAAGTTGAGAAGTGTGTTAGTATATTTTTCTTGATCTTGGTCTTCAAACTACTGTTTCAATTTCATTGCCATTAATGAACATCTTTTAGACTTACAGCTTCACAAAGAAGAGAAGATCCATTTGTGTCTTGCACAGAGCCTGGAGCCCCCCCAGAATTTCCCTGCCCAGAACTGTCCATGACATCTCTCAGTCTTTGCACTGACTGAGTCACACTGTGGTGCTGAGTTCTACTCGTTTTTCTCACAGCTTCTTTAGGTGGTCACATGCAGCACAGGGTTCATCACGCCCGTCATGCCCTTCATAACAGGTACCCTGCCCCGTTCTACTTGGTCCACATTCACCCTAGCCTTCCTTTTGCTGCATATGTATTTCTACACGTCCTTCTTGTCTTAGATATGCCTGGGCAGATTCAACCGCGTTTGAGCTTTAGGCTTTCAAATTCATCTCAAAAGGCACACCAGGACAAAGTCTCTTCTGCTGCCAAGTGACCACTTCTTGTTACCGCTTCCTGTATGAAGAATCCAAGGCGTTCTCTCCTGATGCCAAAGGTGTGAGCTTGTTGTGAGTTTGTGTGAGCCTAGAGTCATGAATTTGTCTTACGCCCTCCCTTCAGAAATCTTTACTATCTCATGGGCACTGTGGCCCAGGCTATCTTTGATACTCATATTCCCAACGACTTCCTCCTTGCTGGTGACTATGAGATCCAGCAGAGCAGCTCTCCTCTTTGGTTCTTCTATGGCTTGATGAAGAAGCTGTCAGCAGCGCTCTCCAGGGATCTTCTGGATGTTGTATGCTCTGCTGGGCTGTCCCTGCAGCAGGTACTGGAGAGAGTAAGGTTCCTGAGTGGGACAAGGGCCTGAAAATGTGAAGCTCCTGTTTGTCTTTTTGGGTCCCCTTTTGCTTGTTTTTCCTGATCAGGAAGCAAGGAACAGATGTGGCTGGTCTCTTCTTTGAGTCATTTCCATCAGTTCTCAGCTGGCTGCTCTGCTACCCCCAGGCAGAGCTCAGTGCACTCTCACAGAGAGCAGCAGCCTATCCTTTTCTTCTTTGACCATCCATCATAAAGTGTCTGTACCCCCTCTGCTACAGTTCAGAGGTGGGAACCATCCCACCATGTCTCTGTGATCTGAACAAGATCCCAGGACTGCAAATGCACCAAGATTTCAAGGTCACTGTGTTAATGTTTGTGGTCTTCTCATCAGTGTAAAGACACTTCAGAAAGCGTCCCATGCCAGAAGCATTATTTGACTTAGCCTGGCTGGGCCTTGCATCTGCACCATGGTACTGGTGTTCAGAAGGTGGCACACAGGTACTAGACCCACTGTGGGGCTCACAGTTGTCCAGCAAGTACTGACACCACCAGGGCATGGCTTTCCTGAAGGCCCTGAGCTGCATTTGCCAGCTGGCTGGGGGCGTGCTGGAGATCCCAGGGAACTGCCATTCAAAGGAGAGCCCAGAAAAAACGAAGGTGTCATCAGTGAAAGAATGTAGGTGTGTCACAGCTTTGTAATGCCTTAAGCTCCAGCATATGCAATAGATGGAGAATAGAGAAAGATCTGACTCTTCATCTGGTGAGCTCATCCATTTGGTCAGCTGAATAACGCTGCATGCTCCATGGGGAGAGGTGAAACATGACACTCTCAGGTGCCCATTCCTAGCAGATCTGATGTCATTTAAGATGGACAAGAATACTCCCAGGCTCTGCCTGGCCTCTAGCTGATGCTCAGGAAGGAGGTTGCTCTCTCAGAGGTTGTCTACCACAGCTTGCAGGCACTGTTGCCCACATCTAGGAGCCCCACAGGCACCTTGGTCATCATTGAGTGCCTGTGTGCGAGCAAGCAATTTCCCACTGAAGGAAGACCAGGGGCTCACAAATGCAGGCAACTCATTGTGCACATCTGATCTGAACCAAGAGGAGTCCCATCTCCCATGGGTCTGTGGGGAACTGAACTGCTTTTCAACTCCAGGCTTTTCCATCTCGAGATGAGACACCTGCACTGATTGCCTCAGCTGAATGACTGCTCTGTGCAGGGGAATTCAGAGGATCCCTGTCCTTGTCAGTGTGTCCTTTTAGTTAAGAGCCATGAGCAGTGGTTTCCAGATGAGGCAATTACAGCTCTGCTAGGCAAGCACGATCTGTTATGACCAAAGATGCTTCTGGAATCAGTCTGTCTAGTGGTGATTAATTTATCTGACTTCAAAGTTTGTTTTGCAGAGAAGACTTTGTTGTCTATTAGGAGCTGCCAGCGCCACATTCCCAAGGACATCTCCAGGGAGAGCAGTGAGGAAGAGAAAATGACATCCTCTGATGCTGAGCTGGGCTGGGCTCCTGGGACACAGGGAGCTCCTACAAGTGGGCAGTGCTGCAGAGAGACAGCTGTGCCCAGGGGCAGAAGATCTAGGGCAGCATGCAGCAGGGCTGGGAGCATGATCTGTGGATGAGAGGGAGAGAAGAGAAGGTAAAGAGCTTACAAGCTGTGTGGAGTGTGAGCAGGCTGTGTGCTCACTGCAGGAGCGTTGCTCACAGTCTTTGAGAAGGTAAGCCTTTTGCTACAGGCAATGGAGCTACGTTTTCCTGGAGGGATCACTAAATTTGGGGCATCCCAGTGCAGATCTGGATGAAGACAGTCTGTGTTTCCATATTGTGGAGAAAGACCTGCTCCAATTGAAGGCTTCTGTGCTGCAGCATCAGAGCACAGCCCTGAGGGCTGCGTGTCCCAGGACGGCTGCAGGCTGTGCAGCCGGGGCTGCAGCCGGGTGCCCAGGGCTGTCCTGCAGAGCAGGTCCCTGCTGTGCGCCAGGGGCTGTGTGCCAGGGCAGGGACTCTCTTGCCTTCCAGGCTCAGCACTCAGCACTCAGCACTCAGCACTCAGCACTCAGCACTCAGCCTGCCAAGGGAGCTGCCCAGGGCGCTGCGGGGAGACGTGTGGGGGGAAGGAGCCCCCCAGCAGGGCAGGGCAGGGCAGGGCAGGGCATGGCATGGCAGGGGTCTTTTGCTGCCACAGCTGCTTCCTGGGGCAGGGGCATCGCAGATACACTGCATCACAGTGTTTCTAAGAGCAATTTGCAAGAGGAGTAACAAGGCAGGGTTTTCCATTTCCTGTTCTTAGGGATGAGGAAAGTGTTAAGGGTAGAAATCTGAAAGGAGCTGTGAAATACAAACACATCTCTGAGCATCCTGAACTGTGCCTTTCTCAATCTTTTGTTATGCGAACCATTTCGTAAAGTGTTTTCAACCTCTCCCCTCCCAAAGGGCAGCACCAGCTGAAATTACCGTCTTTTTCTGCTGAGATAAATAATGCATTAATCCTGCAAGCAGGCAGCTTTCTCTAACAGAAATGTAAGTGCACAGAGGTTGGGATGGGCACTCTGAGTGCAGACAAGGTAGAGAGATGAGGCATGGAAATTGCTCATAGGAGGAAAATATCCAGGAGGCTGAGATATGATTAGGAAATGAGAGGAAAGTAAGAGCTCCTTCATTTTTTACTTCTTAAGGGATGGTGAAGCTCATGAAAGTAAGTTCAAGTTATGGAGTTAAATGAACATTTTCCAAAGAGAAAGAAAAACTGTTGTAGTTTGGAGAGAAGAGTGTCTCTGAATAATGTCTTGACTTGTCATTATCTTCTGCACTGTGAACAGGACCCTGTGACTAGGAATTGCCGATGCCCAACAGCAGCTCCATCAGCGAGTTCCTCCTGCTGGCGTTGGCAGACACACGGCAGCTGCAGCTCCTGCACTTCTGGCTCTTGTTGGGCATCTACCTGGCTGCCCTCCTGGGCAACGGCCTCATCAGCACAGCCGTAGCCTGCCACCACCGCCTGCACACCCCCATGTACTTCTTCCTCCTCAACCTCGCCCTCCTCGACCTGGGCTGCATCTCCACCACTCTGCCCAAAGCCATGGCCAATGCCCTCTGGGACACCAGGCACATCTCCTACTCAGGATGTGCTGCACAGGTCTTATTGTTTTTGTTTTTGTTTTCTGCAGAGTATTGCATTCTCACCATCATGTCCTATGACCGCTACGTTGCCATCTGCAAGCCGTTGCACTACAGGACCTTGATGGACAGCAGAGCTTGTGCCAGCATGGCAGCAGCTGCCTGGGGCGCTGGGGTTCTCTATTCTCTGTTGTACACTGCCAACACATTTTCACTGCCTCTCTGCCAAGGCAATGCCATCAATCAGTTTTTCTGTGAAATCCCCCAGATTCTCAAACTCTCCTGCTCACACTCCTACCTCAAAGACATTTGGGTTCTTGTGGTCAGTGCCTCTTTAGCATCTGGGTGCTTTGCTTTCATTCTGTTCTCCTACGTGCAGATCTTCAGGGCCGTGCTGAGGATGCCCTCTGAGCAGGGACGGCACAAAGCCTTCTCCACGTGCCTCCCTCACCTGGCTGTGATCTCCCTGTTTGTCAGCACTGCCACATTTGCACACCTGAAACCCCGGTCCATGTCCTCCCCATCTATTGATCTGATAGTGGCAGTTCTGTACTCAGTGGTGCCTCCAACACTGAACCCTCTCATCTACAGTGTTAGAAACAAGGAGCTCATGTGTTCAGTTAGAAAAGTCATTTCACAAATGTTTCTGAGCTGTCATAAGTTCACTCTCTGTTCTTGCAGTCTTTAGAGTCACTTGCTTTTATTGTTCTCTCAGGTTGATGGTTTTGTTTATGTGCATTCCACTGAAGAATGATTCTGATTTGTTTATATTTCCATCTGTATAAATATGCATTCAAATGTAGATCAGTGCCAAATTAGCATCTGCTTAATAAAACAGGATATCCACATTGCACTGCCTGAAGGTTGCTTGAAGTCTGTGGAGAGGCCTTGAAGAGGGGAATTAAGAGCTGAGCAATCACCAACTGCATGACTGTTAACAAGAGCAAGTGTTTGAATCTGCACATGGGATGGGGCAACTTTGTCCATGTGTACGGACTGTGGTCAGAGGGCTGGGGAGCAGCTGTGGGAAAGGGATCTGGGGGTTCAGGTTGATGTCAAGTTGAGCATGAACCAGCAGTTTGCCCTGACAGCCAGAGGATCCAACCGTCCCCAGGGGTGCATCAGGGCCAGCACTGCTGGCTGCTGGGTGAGGGAAGGGATTGTCCTGCTCTGCTCTGTGCTGGTACAGCCTCACCTCAAACACTGGGTGCAGTTTGGGTGCCACAGTTTAAGAAGGACATCAAGCTATTGGAGAGCATCTCTATGAGAGCTCTGAAAATGGTACGTGTCCAGAAGAGAGAAGTATGACGAATGGCTGAAGTCACCTGGCTTGTTCATCTTAGACAAGGGGAGACTGAGGGGAGACTGCATAATAAGCTTCCTACCAGGAACCATGATAGTCAGTGGAACAGTGGCTCAGTGTGTTCCAGGGTGCTCAGAGAAGCCCGCAGTCCGAGGAAATGTCAGGTTCCTTTCATTTTTCCTTCACTAAGGAATTGAGAAGCTTCTAGGGACTCTTAGAAGACTGTCCTTGAGAAGAACAGCAATTGAGGCATGGCAGTGGGGCAGGTGACAGTCTTGGTGCTGTCCTTCAGGGCCCCCCACACCTGGAACTGAAGTGACAAAAGCAGCTGCAACAGAAGAGCTTGTTGATGGAGGGGGTGTGTTTCAGCACAGGGGAAGAGGCTGGGATAATGCTCAGAGCCTGTCATGGTTATCTCTATCTGTCTGTGTCCATGACAGTGGGACGGCAGGCACACAGGTCCACTGGCCCAAAAAAGGGGGAGGAGAATGGGGAGAGGGAACAAAGGGGGAAAGAAAACAAACAAACAAACAAACAAACAAAACAGCAGCAACAGTCTGTGGAGGAGAATTAATTTACTAATTGTAATAGTAAAAATACAAGTTAATAGGGATTGAAGCTAATAAATCAAATAAATGGGTTTCTGAAAACTGAGGTTCTCACTCTGATCTGCCAGGGAGAAAACAGAGAAAGTCTCATGACTTCCAGTCAGTTTTCTCTTTCCTTCTGATTGGAAAATGGAAACGGAACAGCAAAGATTTCTGGGATCTGCAGTACATTTCTTCTCTTCAAAGACTCTCAGTGCAGTTCATGATGTGATGATGTGGAATACCAACACCAAAAATCATAAAACCACTGAAACACCACACAGATTGGTGTCATCTGCAAACTGGATGTGAGTGCGCTCAATCTCACTGCTGGTGTCACTGAAGAAGATCTTAAAGACTATTGGTCCCTATTCCGTTCCATGAGGCACATCACTTGTCACTGATCTCCATCCAGACACTGAGCCACTGACCACCACTCTCTGGTTTCAGTCCTGCAGTCAGTTCTTCATCCAGCAAACAGTCCACCCATCAAATCCATGTCTTGCCAATTTGGAGAGAAGGGTGTTATGAGGTACCTTGTCAAAGGCCTCACTCAAGTCCACAGAGATGACATCAATGGCTCCTCCTTCGTCCGCTGTTGTGGTGACACCATCATAGAAAGCCACCAGGTTGGTCAAGCAGGACTTGAACCATTGGTTGAATGTTATTTGATACACTTCATTTTAAAAGCTTGTGTTTGTCTGATCAGGTCCTGGGCCCAAAGGAAAGGGATGAGTAGATATGTTGCAGTGAGGTCACTTGTGCAAACAGAACTCATTCTTTTGTAGCAAGCATGTGGCTGAGATGGTGCTTGAGAGGTTATTTCTGTCTCTGGAGGTGACAGAGCAGCAGCAGGAACATGGCTGGCAAAGGAGCTTGGAAGACATTCATTCCGTAGTAGCCAGTAGGACAGCCTTTAATGCAGGGCTGAGGTCTGTACCTTTAGGAATGCAGCTAATGGTCATTCCCATGTCTCTGGTAAGCCAGCAGAAGGCACCAGGTTGGCAGGTGGATTGAGAGATCCCTTTTGCCTGAGAAGCTGATTGCCTGTATGCAGGAAGAGGCTTTGGGTGTGGGTTTTCACGTCCCCTGCACGTTAGCACAAGATGGGCACATAACATGGGCATGTCTACCTGAAAGGTCAGGATCAGGCTTGTGACTGAGAGATCATGGTGAGATTTCCTCTGTATGGTCTGCTGGCAGGCCAAAAGAAGGCTGATGGGTTGGTACACTGCCTGGAGGGTAGATTCTGAAATGATGGCACTTTCGGTCTACCTGGACTGGTGGAAGACATTTGATACTGCCTTGTATGACACCCTTCTCTCTAGATGGTAGAGGCATGAACGGATGGATTGGCCACTCGATGGATAAAGAGTTGGCTGGATGCTCATGGCCAGAGTTGTGGTCAACAACTCAAGGGCTGTGTGAAGACAGCGGTACACCTCAGGGGTCTGCAAGTGGGTCTGGTGCTATTTCACCTCTTTGTTGCTGACTGGGACAGTGCTGTTGAGTGCACCTTCAGCAAGTTTGTGGGTGACACCACTTTCTGTGATGAGCTCAACCCAATAAAGAGAAGAGATGCCATCCAGAGGCACTTTGACAGGCTACAGAGGTGGGTCTGTACAAAACTGATGAAGATCAGCAAGGCCATGTGCAAGGATATTCACACGGGTCAGGGCAGTCCCAAGCACAAATACAAGCAGAGTGGAGAATGCACTTAGAGCAGTCCTGAGGAGAAACACTTTGGGTGTCAGTTGATGAAAAACTTAACTGGCAGTGTGCATTTACAGCCCAGAAAACCAACCATATCCTGGGCTGCACCCAATGGAGTGTAGCTAGGAGGTCAAGGGAGGCGATTCTTCCCCTCTATTCCAGTCTTGGAGACTCCAGCCAGAGTACAGCATTTGGATCAAGGGCCGCAAACAACAGGGCATGTATCTGCTGGAGCAAGTCCAGAGGAGGGTAGCAAGGATGAACAGAGGACTGGAACATGTCTGATCTGTGCAAAGAGAGGCTGAGAGAGGTGGGGTCATTGAGCCTGGAGAAGAGACGTCTGTGGGGAGACCATCTGGCTGTTTTTCACAGCACAAGTCTCTACAAGGAAGTTAGGGAGGGAATTTTTATCAGGAATGAAGTGATGACACAAGGGGTAGCAGCTTAAATCAAAGCAGAGTTGATTTAAATTGGATTTTCAGAAGAAATTCTTTCTTATGAGAATGATAGCAAACTTGAGAGGTTGCCCAGACAAGCTGTGGCCATCCTATCCCTGGAGGAGTTAAATGTCAGTTTGGACGGGGCAAGAGAAAGGTGACCCTGCACATGGCGGAAGGATTGGAACTAAGTGTTTTTTATTGTCCCTTCCAACCTAAACCGTTCTGTGATTCAATGATTCTACAGCTCCCTGGTGGTGGGAAACAGCAGGAAAGAGAAAAACTGGGGAAAACTGCAGCTTGGATGGTGGAGACTGGGCATGAGGAAAAGGCTGCCCGGAGAGGTTGTGCAGTCTCCTCCAATGGAGATATTCACACGCATCTGGACACCTGCCTGTGCAACATATTGTAGAGTACTTGCTCTAGCAGAGGGGTTGGACTCAATGATCTCTTCCTACACCTTTGATTCCATGATGGTGTGAAATATCACTCAAGGTGTTGTGGTGCCAGAGGTCATAGAATCACAGAAGCATAGAATGTTTCTAATGTAAATCTTGACTCCTTCAATGAAAAACTCTTTCCCCTTCTCCTATCACTATCTGCCCATGTAAAACGTTGATTTCCCTCTTGTTTCTAAGTTCTCTTTGAATATTGCAAAGCTGCAATGTGTTCTCCTTGGAGCTTTTTCTTTTCCAGTCAGAACGAGACCAGCTCCCTCAGCCTCTCTTCATAGGGGAGGTTCCCAGCACTCTGATCATCCTCGTGGCTTTCCTCTGAACCAGCTCCAAAAGTTCTATGTCATACTCCAGATGCAGCCTTATGAGGGCTGAGTAGAAAAGGACAGTGCCCTCCCTTGCTCTGATGACCACCTCTCTGCTGATGCAGCACAGGGTACAGTTGGCCTCTCAGGCTGCAAGCACCCACTGCTGGCTCCTGTTAAGGTTTTCATCCACCAGGACCCCTAAGACCTTCCCCTTCATATGGGCTCCAGGAGAAAGAGAGCAGTGTGGTGCCTCATAGAAATGGAAGGAATCCAAACACAAGTTTAGGAACATGATATCCACTGACAGTAAATACAGACATATATGTATCTGAAGAGCAAAGGAAAATGTATCTATTAATGAAAAGAAATACATAAAATAAACAGAAGCGAACATAAAATAGTGTTGTTGTGGAGAAGACAGAATCATATGTAGAGACAGATTAGAAGTTTATCCCTGCTGAAATGTGACCATGACATCATTTTCCTCACTGCATCCCTAAGCTCCTGGTTCCTCATGCTGTAGATGAAGGGGTTCAGTGTTGGAGGCACCACTGAGTACAGAACTGCCACTGTCAGATCCAAGGATTGGTAGGAAAGGGAGGGGGGCCTTAGATTGGCAAAAAAGCCAGTGGTGACAAAGAGGGACACCACGGCCAGGTGAGGGAGGCAGGTGGAGAAGGCTTTGTGCCGTCCCTGCTCAGAGGGCATCCTCAGCACGGCCCTGAAGATCTGCACATAGGACACAACAATGAAAACAAAACATCCAAATAGGACAAGGACACTACACATAATAAGTCCAACTTCCCTGAGGTAGGATTTTGAGCAGGACAGCTTGAGTATCTGGGGGACTTCACAGAAGAACTGATCCACAGCATTGCCTTGGCAGAGAGGCAGGGAAAATGTATTGGCAGTGTGCAGCAGAGCATTGAGAACACCACTGCTCCAGGCAGCTGCTGCCATGGTGGCACAAGCTCTGCTGTCCATCAAGGTCCCATAGTGCAGGGGCTTGCAGATGGCAACGTAGCGGTCATAGGACATGATGGTGAGAATGCAATACTCTGCTGACATGAGAAAGACAAACAGAAAAGTCTGTCCAACACATCCTGTGTAGGAGATGATCCTGGTGTCCCAGAGGGCATTGGCCATAGCTTTGGGCAGAGTGGTGGAGATGCAGCCCAGGTCAAGGAGGGCAAGGTTGAGGAGGAAGAAGTCCATGGGGGTGTGCAGGCGGGGGTGGCAGGCTACGGCTGTGCTGATGAGGCCGTTGCCCAGGAGGGTAGCCAGGTAGATGCCCAGCAAGAGCCAGAAGTGCAGGAGCTGCAGCTGCCGCGTGTCTGCCAACGCCAGCAGGAGGAACTCGCTGATGGAGCTGCTGTTGGGCATCTGCAGGTCCTGGGCGTGCAGTCCTGTTCACAGTGCAGAAGATAATGACAAGTCAAGACCATTCGCACAAACACTCTTCCCACTACTATACAGAAGTTTTTCTATGTGTATGGATAATATTCATTTAATTCCATTACGGGAGTTTATTTTAATGAGCTTCACCGTACCTGAATAAGTAGAAGCTATGGGGCTCTTATTTCCTCTCATTCCCTGATCATATCTCAGCTGCCTGGATATTTTACTCTTACAAGAAATTTCCATGTCTCATGTCTTTACCTGTCTGCACGCAGAGTGCATCTCAACTTCTGTGCATTCAAATTTCTCTTAAAGAAAGCTGCCTGTTTACAGAACAAGTGCATTGTTCCTGTCTGCAGAGAATTATGATAATTTCAGCTGGTGCTGTCCTTTGGGAGAGGAGAAACTGAAAGCACTTGAGGAGATGATTCATATAACAGCAGAATGAGAAATGTACAATTCAGGATTCT
Source organism: Chrysolophus pictus (assembly GCA_037305975.1). Classification (NCBI taxonomy): domain Eukaryota; kingdom Metazoa; phylum Chordata; class Aves; order Galliformes; family Phasianidae; genus Chrysolophus; species Chrysolophus pictus. The sequence continues at coordinate 2,310,584 of CM074604.1, forward strand.
CAGTGTTCATATTCCACAGCTCCTTTTAGAGTTCTGTCTAAAACACTTTCCCCTTTCCTATGTACAGAAAATGGAAAATCCCTGCCTGATCTCTCCTCTTGCAAAGTGTCTTTGGAAACAGCCTACGGCGCAGTGTAGCCATAATCCCCCTGCCCCAGGCAGCAGCTGTGGCAGCAGAAGGCCCCTGCCCAGCCCGGCCCTGCCGGGGGGCTCCTTCCCCCTACATGTCTCCCTGCAGCGCGCTGGGCAGCTCCCCTGGCAGGCTGAGTGCTGAGTGCTGAGTGCTGAGTGCTGAGCCTGGCAGGCGGCAGAGTCCCTGCCCCAGCACACTGCCCCTGGGGCACAGCAGGGACCTGCTCTGCAGGACAGCCCTGGGCACCCGGCTGCAGCCCCAGCTGCACACCTGCAGCTGTCCTGGGACATGCAGCCCTCAGGTCTGTGCTCTGATGCTGCAGCATGGAAGCCCTCAGCTGGAGCAGGTTTTTTTCCATGATCAAGAAACAGTTTATACAGCCTGACCTGCAATGGGATGTCCCAAATTTAGTGATCCCTCCAGGAAAAGCAGCTGCATTACCTTCAGTGAGAGTCTTAACTTGTCAAGGGCTGTGAGCAATGCTCCTTTAATGAGTTTGCAGCCTAATGTGTCACACAACCTGTAAGCTCTCCTTCTTCTGTCCCTGTCACCTGCAGATCATGCCCCCAGCCCTGCTGCATGCTGCACCGGAGCTGCTCCTAGGCACAGCTGTCTCTCTGCAGTTCTGCCCATTTGTAGGAGCTCCCATTGTCCCAGGAGCCCAGCCCAGCTCAGCAGCAGACGATGTGATTTCCTTCTCTCCTGGGAGATGTCCATGGCCCTCCTGAATTGAAAGCTCCTGCAACTCAACAGGGTCATCACTATAGAACGTACTTCAAAGTCAGCTCAACTAAGCAACACATCCACTGGATTACAGAAACACAGTTGTTCCTGCAAGAAGAAATTTGATCATGAGAGAAACAAATGGCAAATCTGGAAATCCTCCATTCATGACTTGTAAATGCAGTCATAAGATTACAGAATCATAGAAAGGCTTTGGCTGGAGGGGACTTTGAAGATCACCTAATTCCAAGCCCCCAACCATGGACCGAGTTGCCAACAACCAGATCAGACTGTCCAGCATCCAATCCATCCTGATCTTGAATGCATGCAGGCATGGATCATCCACAGTCTCTCTGGGCAACATTTTCCAGTGCCTGTGTGTCAAAAGCTTATTTCTAACACAATTTAAAGCCATTTCAATTTGTCCAATTACTATCAGGCCATCACATCCTTAGCCTAAAATCAGGTATATCTTCCGCTGATGGAAACCCTGGGGCTGAATTGGGATCAGTTCCTCACAGAACCATGGGAGCTGGGAGTCCTCTTAGCTGAGTTCAGATGTTTCCTCTACTGAGGTTAGAGAAGACTTTCAAAGCAATGTAGACAAGTAAGAGAACTGGGTAAACAGAAAAAGCACGTGAAGTATAACAAGAACAAGGCTTGATTTTGCACCTGGGTAGGGGCAACCCTGGACATACACACTGACTGCATATGGGACACTGGAGAGCAGTCCCACTGAAAGGGACTGGGGGTCCTGGCCAACATCAAATGGAACGTGAGTCAGCAGTGTGCCCAGGCAGCCAGGAAGGCCAACTGTCCCCTGGGGTGCATTGAGCATGGCAGTGCCAGCTGGGTGAGGGAAAGGGATTGTCCTCATCTGCTCTGCTCTGCACTGCTGCAGCCTCAACAGGAGCACTGGGTGCACTTCTGGGCATTGCAGAACAAAAAGGACATAAAACTACAGGAGACTGTCCAAAGGAGGGCACTAGAACTGTGAGATCTGAAGCTCAAAGTTTCATTGGGATTGACTGCTTGTTCAGACTGGGCCCTTCTCACATCCCACGTCCTGGCATGAGACACACTGGGACTTGGGCCTCATGGCATCCTTGCACCTCATGCAGAGTCTGGCAGCTGCTGTCCCACAGTCTTTCATTTGACATCAGACAAACCTCCATCCCACTGCCCCAGGAAGGGCCCTGAGCCAGCACGAGGGACACGATCTCCCTGCCAAGGCTCTGCGGATCAGGCCTTGGCCTTTCTGCTTCACAAGACAAAGGAGGCTTTGCTCAGCATCACAGCCACCATCCCAGTGCCTTGGTCTGCCTGCAGTCATGGCTTCCAATTATCTGCTCTAACAAGTCCCTGGGGAAGCTTGCTTGTGAATGGCCCTCAGTGGGGCCCATTAATAGTCCAAGAAACTTCACTGTTCCTTCTGACTTTGTCTTTCTGAGCACTTTGTGCAATCTTCTCTGTGCACTGGAGGTTGATGGACTCAGCAGCAAATGCCCCGTGGGGCCCATTACAACCTGAAGAGTCCTCCTGTGCCTTGTGCCTTCCAGTCATCTTCTTCAGGTGTTCAGAACTTGTGCAGCAAATTGGAGAGGTATCTGGAGAGAGCTTTAAGAGGAAGAGAATGACGGGCATTTATGAAAACTAATTAATTATTTATTTATAGTTGGCTTTAAACAAGAAGTTGCAGCAGCACTTTGTAAATGATATTGATCCAAGATGTCCCCTAATGAGCTTTGCCCTGTCACTGTATGGACAAATGTCCTCTGCAGCTACCCAACCCCATTTCTACTCCCATTGGCCCCATGGGACTTGCATCAGTTTTCCTCACATCACTTTTCTCCTCTGCAGTCACCCACTCAGTGCTAAACCTCGTTTGCAGCATCTCCCACTGGCTTTCCTCAGAGAACCAGCTGCACATGGGCAAGGAAAGATTTTTTTTTTTTTTTTTTTTGCCAACAGTTGTAAACATGATGCAATTGAATGAACAGTAGAACAATGTAATCAACTGCATGCCTTGTCCAAGCCACACCTCATGAGGTTTGTCTTTCACTGGGAATATTAGTACAAGAAATACGTTAGGCAGAGATAGGAAGGCATAGATAGAATCACAGTTAAGGAGTTGATCAAAGAGTCCATCAGACTTTGCAGAGATGTTGCAAGTTCCAATAATCTCCCTGAAGTTCACAGATCAGCCAGATAACTGGGAGGTATCTGAGTGAACACAGAGCAAGGGAAGGAAAAATGTGTAGAGCAGTGGGAAGAGCATGTGTCCAGATGGCCTGCTGAAAACTTGCCCTGAACCATGGTCATTGATTTAGGAGAGCTGGAGACACCTGGAGGATGAGGGACATCAAATACGCAGCAGGGTAGAGCAGCGGTGGATGCTGGGCATTGGTCACAGGGCATTGGCACTGGCACCAATTCCTCAGAGAACCAGCTGCACATGGGCAATGAAAGATTTCTCAATTTTCCAACAAACAGAATTCCTTCATGATGAACAATGAAACACAGTCTGTGCCTCTGTACCTGAAGGCATGTGTTTCCTGCTAACACAGTTCTGCAAAATGTTGTTCTTTTTTGAATAAAATAGAAAGGACACAAAATCCCCTAAAAGACTTGAATTTTCAACTAAAAAGAAAAAAAAAAAAAGCAGATCACATGAGTATTTTAGGACTTGAGAGGTGTGTTAATTCATTTTCATTGATTTCCATCTTGGTCTTCAATCCATTCAATTCAATTCAATTCAATTCAATTCAATTCAATTCAATTCAATTCAATCCATTCAATTCAATTCCATTGCTTCAGTTTTATTGACATGAACATCTTTCAGACTTACAGCTTCAAAAATAAAAGAAAATCCATCTGTGTTTTGAACAGAGCCTGGCGCTCCCCAGGATTTCCCTGCCGAGAATTGTCCATGACAGCTCTCCGTGTTTCCACTAACTGAGTCACACTGTGGTACTGAGATCTTCTCACGTTCTCAGACCTTGTTTTAGAAGGTCACATGCAGCACAGGACGCTTCACGCCCTTCATGCCAGGTAGCATGCCCCATTTCACTGTGAGCTCACATTCACCCTAGATTTCCTTTTGCTGTGTATATATTTCTAAAAGCCCTTCTGTCTTTGATATGCCTGGGCAGGTTCAACTCTGTGTGAGCTTTAGACTTTCTAAATTACTCTCAGCAGGTACACTAGGACAAACACTCTGCATTGCTGACCAATTCTTGTTTCCAGTTCCTATATATGCTTTCTTTCTGAATCGTACACCACAGACACTTGAAGAAGCCAAGGTGTGCTCTCCTGAAACCCAAAGGTGTGAACTTGACTTTTGCCCTCCCTTCAGACTCCACAGCTCCACCATCCCATGGCCATTGCAGACCAGGTTCACTTTGACCTTCAAATTCTCCACCAGCCCTTCCTTGCCGGTGAGTAGGAGATGCAGCAGAGCACCTCTCCTCTTTGGTTCCTCTAAGGCTTGGTGAAGAAACTGTCAGCTGTGCTCTCCAGGGATATCCCTGATCTTGTATGCCCTGCTGTGCTGTCCCTGCTGCAGATACTGCAGTGGAAAAGGCCCCAAAGGGGACAAGGGCCTGACAACATGAGGCTCCCATCTGTCTGCAGAGGGCACCTTCCACTTGCTCTTCCTGATCAGGAAGCCAGGAACAGACACTGTTGGTCTCTTCTGTTTGCCATTGCCATTCGCTCTGACCTGGCTGCTCTGCCATCCCAAGGAAGAGCTCATTGTGGAATTGCCCTTCCTTGTCTCCTCTCCCATCTATCATAAAGACTTGTGCTACAGTCCAGCTGTGAAAGCCATTAAACCACATCCCAGTGATCCAAACAAAAGCTCAGACCTGCAAGTGTACAAAGCTCTCTAGCCCAGCACATATTGGTGATCTCATTCGTGTAAAAGCACATAAGAAAACATCCTGTTCAGGAGGCACTACTGGATTCAGTGCATCCATGGTATCTATGAAGGTGGCACATAATCATTGGACCCACTGTGGGGCGCCAAGTTGTCCAAGCAGCATGGATAATCCTGGACATGGCTTTCCTGAAGGCCCTGTGCTGCATTTGCAGCTGCATGTGAGCGTGCTGGACAGCCCAGGGAACTGGCATGACACTAGGCTGCTTCTGATGTCATTCACATGAGAGCACATAGAAAACTGAGGCTTCTTCAGGTGAAGAACACAGATGTGTGTCAGCTCTGTAGTGCCTTGAGCTCCAGAATAGGCAGCAGATGGAGAACAGAGGAAGATCTGCCTCTTCTTTTGTGAGCTCATCCATTTAGTCAGCTGCACAACTCTGCATGCTCCCTGGAGATGAGTAAGACATACTCCAGTGCCCTAAATGCAGTGGTCTGTTGTCATTTAGGATGGCCAAGAATACCTGTGTTCCATCTCTGGCCCTCATCTGATGCTCAGGAAGGAGATGTCTGTCTCAGGGATTTCCCACACACTCCACAAGCACTAGCACACATCCAGGAGCACCCCAGGCACCTTGGTCATCACCCAGGGTCTGTGTGTGAGCAACTAACTCTCCACTGGAAGATCAAGGACTCAGAGCAGAGCTCACATGCAGGCAACTCCTTGTGCACATCCGAACTGAACCAGAGAAATCCCAAACCTATTTCCGCCATAGGGTTTCCATCTAGGGATGAGATGCCAGCACTGCCTCAGCTGGATCACTGCCCTGCCCAGGGCAAGTCTACCCCTCCCTGTCCTTGCCTGTGTGCTCTTTTTGTTACAGCAACACTCACTGGAGGACTAACTGTATGTCTGGAATTAGTCACTGTCCAGTGGGCATTTGGTGGTTAATGCAGCAGATTTCAGAGTACAATCATGACACTGCTGTCTTTCAGGAGCTGTTGGCCACGGAGACCCAGGGACATCCCAGGAGAGATCATTGGGAGGATAGAAATGACATCCTCTGCTGCTGAGCTGTTCTGAGCCCCTGGGACACAGGGAGCTCCTACAGGTGGGCAGTGCTGCAGAGACACAGCTCTGACTAAGAGCAGCTCCCATGTACTCTGCATCAGCAGTAGGGGCACGTTCTGCAGGTGACATGAAGATGGAAGAGAAAGGAGAGAGGGATTACAGGATGTGTGGGGTGTGAGCAGGCTGCAACCTCACTCCAGGAGCATTGCTTTTGGCCACTGACACGGTAAGTCTCTCACTGTAGGTAATGCAAACAGTTTTCCATGAGGGATCAACAAATCTGGCACATCCCAGTGCAGACCAGGCTGCATACAGTCTATGTTTCTTTATCACGGAATTAGGGCTGTTCCAGTTGAGGTCTTCCCTGCTGCAGCAGGGAATGAATGTTAGGTTTCCTTTGCAATATGCGTGGTGATGAGGCACTGCTGAAGTACGTTGAGAAATGATGAATATTCCGTGATGGGCAGTGGATTCCTCTGCTCTCAGCTGGGTCTGCCTTCTTTTCACAATGTTTTGGGTGTGTAATCCTTCTCTCTCTTCAAAATTGGCAAGCTCAGAGCAATTAGAAACAAGCCCAACCAGCTGCCCTTTCTCCACACTAAGGAGAGGTAAATCCCTTTGCCTCTCAGATCTCATAGGCATTCATATTCAGTACAGCAGAAGAGCTCCGAATTTCTCAATTCAGCAAACACTCCATGGACACACTTTGTGAGAGGAGGGAGTGCAGAAAAAAAATCACTGCAACTTCCATTTGTGATCCACATATTTTTGGCTTTGAGTCCACAGATGCTGACAAGCATCTCCCTATTAGAATTTACTTCATGTGACACATTTTGAAAAGAAAACCTTTCCCTACACGACCTCATTTCCCTGTCCCTATGGGGACAAGACTACCTCCTGGAGAAAAAAGTGCAGAAGCCCTCAAGGCAAACTCAACATCAAGAAAAGTAGCTCACATCATTGGGGTTGAATGAACATTTTCCACACTGAAGTCTCTGTCTTTAACTTTTGTACTCCCTGGACAGGTTCTTGTGGCAAAAGGCAAAAAACAGATGCCCAACAGCAGCTCCATCAGCGAGTTCCTCCTGCTGGCGTTGGCAGACACGCGGCAGCTGCAGCTCCTGCACTTCTGGCTCTTGCTGGCCATCTACCTGGCTGCCCTCCTGGGCAACGGCCTCATCAGCACAGCCGTAGCCTGCCACCACCGCCTGCACACCCCCATGTACTTCTTCCTCCTCAACCTCGCCCTCCTCGACCTGGCCTGCATCTCCACCACTCTGCCCAAAGCCATGGCCAATGCCCTCTGGGACACCAGGCACATCTCCTATGCAGGGTGTGCTGCACAGGTCTTTTTCTTTCTCTCCTTAATAGCTACAGAATTTTATTTACTCACCATCATGTCCTATGACCGCTACATTGCCATCTGCAAGCCCCTGCACTACGGGACCTTGATGGACAGCAGAGCTTGTGCCACCATGGCAGCAGCTGCCTGGGGAACTGGGTTTTTCTATGCTGGGATGCAAACTACCAGTACATTTTCACTGCTTCTCTGTCATAAGACTGTTTTGGACCAGTTCTTTTGTGAAGTCCCCCAGATCCTCAAGCTTTCCTGCTCACGCTCCTTCCTGAGGAAACTAGGACTTCTTGTGTTTGGTATCCTTGTGCTATTTGGGTGCTTTGTTTTCATTCTTTTCTCCTATGTGCAGATCTTCAGGGCTGTGCTGAGGATGCCCTCTGAGCTGGGACGGCACAGAGCTTTCTCCACGTGCCTCCCTCATCTGGCTGTGGTCTCCCTCTTTGTCAGCACTGCCACATTTGCATATCTGAAGCCTTTTTCTCTATCCTCCCCATCTATTGATCTGGCAGTGACAGTTCTGTACTCGGTGGTGCCTCCAACATTGAACCCCCTCATCTACAGCATGAGGAACCAGGAGCTCAAGGATGCAGTGAGGAAAATGATGCTCTGGTCATGTTTCAGCAGGGATAAACTTCACACCTGTCTATACAAATGACTCCCAGTCTGTCCCATAACACACCTATTATGTTTTTTAATGATTATAATAATTAATTATATTAATAGGTACATTTTTCTTTGTGGTTCATATTTATATGTGTGTAATTATCATTAGTGGGGGTGTTAGGATTCCTTTCACTTCTAGTGAGGCATTACCCTGCTCTCTTTCTCCTGGAGCCCATAGGAACTCTGTGTCAGCGCTGACTCTCCCACAGCCTCTGTGTTCCATCTCTGTATCTGCAGGCAAATAAGATGCCAGCAGGCGCCGTGGAGCTGAAATAGGCTTGATTAGCAAAAGGGATCAATGAATTAGCCTAAGGACTAATAAATTAATTAGCAAATGGAATCAGTGTGTGCTCACCCTAAATCTTCTGTGTTTAGCTTTGCTTCGTGTGTGAACAGCCCTGTTTTTATCAAGGATCCTGTTTCACAGAAGCACTGAAATCACATATTTGCCTCCGCTGGGTGCAAGGACTTGTTCTTGGGTTTGGTGTAAACTGTTTGCAGTTATAGAGCACCAAGATAGAAAGTTGCTGATTGTGGCAAAACAAGCAATGGAAGTTTGCCAAATTGGGGGAAAAGAACTAAAAGGTGAGCCAGGGTGCATGGTGATGAAGAGGAAGATGAACTGAAAGGGAGGAAGTAGGTGCTGTGAGAAGGAGGACATGCGGTGTCAGGGGCTGTGCTGGGGGCACATCTCTGTAGCACTGCACGCATGCTGCCCCACACAGTGCCTGCACTGAGCTGCCAGGGGCTGCCTGTGGGGCGGTGGGGCCGGGCTGTCCTGCAGAGGGGAAGGTACATGGAGCCTCATGCTGCAGGGCTGGGACCCCAAATCAGCCTGGAACTCAGCACCCAGCTGTGCTGTGCTCACCTTGCCTGGCTCCCAGGTGCCTCCTATGCTGCTCTGTCACTGCCCCTCCCCTACAGGATGGGAGAGAAAACACAACTCAACAATTCCTGTGCTGAGGCAAAAAGCACTTTATTTTTTCTCTGCTTAAAACCCGTGAGAACCAATTGTGTGTGTTAATGGCTACATATCAAATGCAATGTTTTCTGCACACTTTGGAACAGCTATTGCATTTAGCGTCCCTTCCACCTTAATATATTAATTGAAACCACATGTAACCCACAACACATGTGACTAATCGTTTATATAATTTAAAGGATTTCCAACATCTGCTCACAGTCAGTTAGGATTTCACATCCCTCTTCTTCCTTACCTACTTACTCTAATTAAAATGATATGCCACTTTTGTATTTCTTTGTCCTCTCACATCCTGAACTTTTTTTTTTTTCTTTTTTCTAATATTTACCAATAACTAACCCCTTGTACCACTTAGTTATTTCTGTTGTTGCTGTCAGACCCAGTCTGTTGTGTCACTGCAGTTCAGGTACGATTCACTTCTGAATGCTTTGGTCATTTGCAGAACTCCAGACCATTCCAATAACAGCTCTCTGGATCCCAAAGTAAAGGTTGCTACGTTACAGAAGCACACTCATCTCCCAGGTACCACTTGTAAGCAAAGAAACAATCTCATAAACAATTTCTTTGTGTGTGCTGTAAAAAGACGTATTTTACTATAACACAGCCTTGGTCCTGAGGTTTACAATGCTTTGTTTAGAACAGTATTATAAGGATCTAAATGAGAAATCAGTATTTTCCCCAAAGTTCATTAAATGCTGTGGTTCTTTATGGTCAGAATGATAACGTGGACACTTTGGCAGTACATCAGTTACACAGACCAGTACAAAAATCTCCCTGGACTATTGAAAGTCCTTTGGCATGATCCCACATCCCACCCTTATCTCTGTGCAGGGATATGTGAGATGGATTTGAAGGGCTGCTTCCCGCTCTGCCCCGAGGAGCCGCGCTGGATTGCGATTGGAGCGCGGTAGCGAACTGACCCAGGTCCAGGGCCCGGGACTCAGGCCTGCAGCCTGCCCTCGCCGTGCAGAAGGGTTCTTCTCCTGGGGTCCCATTTTGGGACCGGCAGAGCGGTGATCTCTTCAGCTTGATGGTAAGGTGGCGGGACTGGATGCACTCGAGGAGGGCTGACAAGTGCTGAACTGAGGGATGGAACTGACGTGAGCAAATCAAACCGTATAACCACTGAGTAGTCCTAAAGCAGGTGTGTTTAATCAGGGCTGCACACATGCCAGATGCAGAGGGGATATCGCCACCTAGCCTGCATAATGGAGGCAAGAAGTGCACATACTTAAAGAGCAGACTGCTTACATATGCATTAGATGTCCAAGAATAGGCTGGCTTAATTACACTGAGTCCCAAAAATGATTGATACCCCCCCCCCCAACCCTGAGTCTCAGTTATTTTACGCATACCGTCTTTGCAATGAAAGTCATTGGGTTACTTTCTTAAGCTTGGGTTAGGATGGAGGACGCTTGGCTGCTTCTGGTTGGTCATCTCATCGACCACAACTCCGTTCACCAATCTGCTGCTTCTTCATTAATTTGTGGTTTTACTGTCTGAGCCTGCTGCCTGGCATTCCAGAAATAGGATAACTAACAGTGTTGTCTGGAAAAATGATCGACCTGCTATCTGCACTAATTGCCTGTAGAAAATGATGCTGTAGAAAAGCATCTGTTATCGGAATGAAAACCTGGCTTAGCAAGGTCAAATCTGCAGCTGCCGATTCAACACCCCATGAAGGCAAATAACATCTAACTAAATTATTTTCTATAATTAAGTAAACCTGGGGTGAAGGGTGAGCAAAAGCTAGAGAAAACTGTCAGTAAACTCAGAATAAAGTGTGAGAAAAAACCCACAGAACTAAGGGAGTAAACTTGGAGAGAAATGTGAATAAAACCTGGAGTAAGGTGTGAGTACGCCAAGTGCAGGGTACGAGGGGGGTGTTCTGGTAACGGGGGATGCTGAGAAGGCGGAGATACTGAACGCCTTCTTTGCTTCTGTCTTCAGTGAAAAAGTTCCCCCTCGGGAATCCCAGACCCTGGCAGTTAGTGAGAAGGTCTGGGGAATGGAAGACTTCCCTTTAGTCAGGGAAGAGGCAGTTCGAGAGCGCCTAGGCAACCCCAATGTTCATAAATCCATGGGACCCGATGGGGTGCATCCACGGGTGCTGAGGGAGCTGGCAGAGGTGATTGCTGAACCGCTCTCTGTCATCTTTGAGAGGTCTTGGAGAATGGGGGAGGTGCCTGAAGACTGGAGGATAGCCAATGTCACTCCGGTCTTCAAAAAGGGCAAGAAGGAAGATCCAGGTAATTACAGGCCAGTCAGCCTCACCTCTGTCCCTGGAAAGGTAATGGAACAGATTGTGCTGGATGCCATCACCAGACAACTGGAAGAAAAGGAGGTTATCAGGAGTAGTCAGCATGGGCTCACCATGTCGTGCTTGACCAACATGGTAGCCTTCTATGATGTTGTCTCTGGCTGGGTGGATGGGGGGAGAGCAGTGGATGTAGTCTACCTTGATTTCAGCAAGGCGTTTGACACTGTCTCCCACGACATCCTTCTAACAAAGCTGAGGAAGTGCGGGATAGATGAGTGGACAGTGAGGTGGGTTGAGAACTGGCTGACTGGCAGAGCGCAGAGGGTTGTTGTTGGCGGTGCAGAGTCTGGTTGGAGGCCTGTAACCAGCGGTGTTCCCCAGGGGTCGGTGCTGGGTCCGATCTTGTTCAACATCTTCATCAATGACCTTGATGAGGGGATAGTGGCCACCCTCAGCAAGTTTGCTGATGATACGAAGTTGGGAGGATTGGCTGACACACCCGATGGCTGTGCTGCCATTCAGCGAGACCTGGACAGGCTGGAGAGCTGGGCAGTAAGAAACCAGATGAGGTTTAACAAAAGCAAGTGTCGAGTCTTGCACCTAGGGAGGAATAATTGCATGCACCAGTACAGGCTGGGGGATGAGCTGCTGGAGAGGAGCTCTGCAGAGAGGGACCTGGGTGTCCTGGTGGACAACAGGTTGGCCATGAGCCAGCAGTGTGCCCTTGTGGCCAAAAAGGCCAATGGCATTCTGGGGTGCATTAAAAAGAGCGTGGCCAGCAGGTCGAGGGAGGTGATCCTCCCCCTCTACTCTGCCCTGGTAAGGCCTCATCTGGAGTACTGTGTCCAGTTCTGGGCTCCCCAGTACAAAAACAACAGGGATCTCTTGGAAAGAGTCCAGCGGAGAGCCACAAAGATGGTGAAGGGCCTGGAACATCTCCCCTATGAAGAAAGGCTAAGAGAACTGAGTCTGTTCAGCCTTGAGAAGAGAAGACTGAGAGGGGACCTGATCCAGGTCTATAAATATCTAAAGTGTGGGGGGCAGAGTGATGAGGCCAGACTGTTTTCAGCAGTGTGCGGAGACAGGACAAGGGGAAACGGCCAGAAGCTGGAGCACAGGAAGTTCTGCACCAATGTGCGCAAGAACTTCTTTACGGTGAGGGTGACGGAGCACTGGAACAGGCTGCCCAGGGAGGTGGTGGAGTCTCCTTCTCTGGAGATATTCAAGACTCGCCTGGACGCCTACCTGTGCGACCTGGTGTAGGGAGCCTGCTTTGGCAGGGGGGTTGGACTCGATGATCTCTGGAGGTCCCTTCCAACCCCTACGATTCTATGATTCTGTGATTCTGTGACCTGATCAGATAAAGATAAGCTTGTAAAATTAAATGTATCAAATAACATTCAACCAGTGGCTCAAGTTCTGCTTGACCAACCAACCTGGTGGCTTTCTGTGATGGTGTCACTGCATCAGCAGACAAAGGAGGAGCCACTGATGTCATCTGTGTGGACTTGAGTAAGGCCTTGTATGACATGTATGAGTATGACATGGTACCTCATAACATCCTTCTCTCCAAATTGGAAAGATAACGATTTGATGGGTGGACTGTTTGCTGGATGAAGAACTGATTGCAGGACTGAAACCAGAGAGTGACGGTCAGTGGCTCAGTGTCTGGATGGAGATCAGTGACAAGTGATGTGCCTCACAGATCAGAGCAGGGACCAATAGTCATTAAGATCTTCATCAGTGACAACAGCACTGAGATTGAGTGCACTTAAATCAAGTTTGCAGATGACACCGGGCTGAGTGGTGTTGTCGTGGTTTTATGATTTCAGTTATTGTTATTCCACATCGTCACATCATGGAGTGCACCAGGAGTCTCAGAAGAGAAGAAATGTACTGCAGCTGCAGAAAACTTTGCTGTTCAGTTTCCATTTTCCAGAAAGATGAAACTGACTGGAAGTCATGAGACCTCCTCTGTTTGCTCTATGGCAGATCAGAGTAAGAACCTCAGTTTTCAGAAAATCTCTCATTTATTTGATTTATTAGCTTCAATCCCAATTAACTTGTATTTCTACTATTATAATTAGTAAATTAATTCTCCTCCACACACTGTTGCTGCTGTTTGTTTGTTTTTTCTTTCCCTCTTTATTCCCTCTCCCCATTCTCCTCCCCTTTTTATGGACCAGTGGACCTGTGGGCCTGCCATCCCCCTGTCATAGGCAGAGATAGATGTAGAGATAACCATGCCAGGGTCTGAGCATTATCCCAGCCCCTTCCCCTGTGCTGATCCCCTCCATCAGGTGCTGCTGCTGCAGCTGCTTTTGTCACTTCAGTTTTGATGTGGGGATCCATTCGGACAGCACCGACTGTCACCTGCCCCACTGCCATGCCTGAAGTTTGATGTCCCTCTTTCATTGTGCACCCGGTGTTTGAGGTGAGGCTGTACTGGCACACAGCAGAGCAGGACAATCCCTTCCCTCACCCAGTGGCCAGCAGTGCTGGCCCTGATGCACCCCACGGGACGGTTGGATCTTTTTGCTGTCAGGGCAAACTGCAGGCTCATGCTCAACTTGACGTCAACCAGAACCCCCAGATCCCTTTCCCACAGCTGCTCCCCAGCCTTTTGTCCCCCACTCTGTATACATGGACAGGGTTGTCCCATCCCAGGCGCAGATTCTAAAACTTGCTCTTGTTAACAGTCGTGCAGTTGGTGATTGCTCAGCTCTTAATTCCCCTCTTCAAGACCCCTCCACAAACTTCAGGCAAACTTCAGACAGTGCAATGTGGATATCGTGTTTAATTAAGCAGATGCTAATTTAGCACTGATCTACATTTAGATACATATTTATACAGATGGCAATATAAACAAATCAGAATAATTCCTCATTGGAACTCTGATGAATAAAATAATTTATCACAAAGAACAATAAAAGCAAATGACACTAGAGACTGCAAGAACAGAGAGTGAACTTACCACAGTCCAGAAACATTTGTGAAATGACTTCCCTAACTGAACACATGAGTTCCTTGTTTCTAACACTGTAGATGAGGGGGTTCAGTGTTGGAGGCACCACTGAGTACAGAACTGCCACTGTTAGATTCAGGGATGGGGAGGATAGGGAAGGAGGCTTCACATAAGCAAAGGTACCAGTGCTGACCAAGAGGGAGAGCACGGCCAGGTGAGGGAGGCACGTGGAGAAGGCTTTGTGCCGTCCCTGCTCAGAGGACATCCTCAGCACGGCCCTGAAGATCTGCACATAGGACACAACAATGAAAACAAAGCAACCAAAGGCTAAAGAGACACTAATCACAAGAAGACAAATTTCTTTGAGGTAGGACTGTGAGCAGGAGAGCTTGAGGATCTGGGGGATTTCACAGAAGAACTGATCCACAACATTACCTTGACAAAGTGGTGTAGAAAATGTACTGGCAGTGTGCAGCAGGGAATAGAGAACCCCAGTGCCCCAGGCAGCTGCTGCCATGCTGGCACAAGCTCTGCTGTCCATCAAGGTCCCGTAGTGCAGGGGCTTGCAGATGGCAACGTAGCGGTCATAGGACATGATGGTGAGAATGCAATATTCTGCTGAAAACAGAAACAAAAAGTAAAAGACCTGTGCAGCACATCCAGCATAGGAGATGTGCCTGTTGTCCCAGAGGGCATTGGCCATGGCTTTGGGGAGAGTGGTGGAGATGCAGGCCAGGTCGAGGAGGGCGAGGTTGAGGAGGAAGAAGTGCATGGGGGTGTGCAGGCGGTGGTGGCAGGCTACGGCTGTGCTGATGAGGCCGTTGCCCAGGAGGGCAGCCAGGTAGATGGCCAGCAAGAGCCAGAAGTGCAGGAGCTGCAGCTGCCGCGTGTCTGCCAACGCCAGCAGGAGGAACTCGCTGATGGAGCTGCTGTTGGGCATCTGCAGTTCTTCTGGGCACCAGGACCTGTTCAAGGAGGAAAAAAGTCAAGGAGAAGTCTTTCTATGTGGGCTGTGTTCATTCATCTCCGTGATGTGATTTACATTTCATGAGGTCGAGTTTGGCATGAGGGACTCTGCACTTTTTATCTCAATGAAGCAGACTTGTCCCTATTGTTACATGGAACCATGGTGATGCTGTGGATTCAAACTTTACTTTCAGAATGTATCAGATAAAATCACTTCTAATACAGAAGTGCTGGTTGGCATCTGAACCTTAATGCCAAAAATATGTGGGTCAAAAATAGAAGTTCTAGGGATCGCTTTTTCCTACAAATTCTCACCCTGCTCACCATGCCTAAGGAGTGTTTGCTGAAGTCTGAACAGCTGTAAGACCTGCGAGGCAAAGGGATTCACTGCTGCTTAGTGCAGGGTAAAGGGAGCTGACTGGCTTTCTTTCCAATTGCTCTGAGCTTGACTACTTAGCAGATGCAAGACGATTGCATTCCCATAAAGTTCTGAAGGCAGAGCCAGCTCAGAAAACAGGAGTCCACTGCCCATCACTGTGTATTCACCCTTTCTTGACGTACTGCAGCAGTGCCTCATCACCACACATCTTGCAAATGACCCCTAACACTGATTTCACCAACCCCACAGCATTTGCATATTGCATCTCTCTGCTTCTTCCCTGCACTTTGATCTCCTGAGTAGGGGAAATAAATGCATCCTGAAGGTCAGCTCACGGCTCTGAAGGACACCTCAGGGAGCTGTGTCCTACTGATGGCATCTCATTAAGGGAAAGCCAGCTCCTTCCCAGCCTCACAGCCTGCATTGCCCACAGCCCCACGCAGTGGCTCTCAGCCCCTGTGCACTGCAGAGGGTGATGGACACGTGCCTGGGGAGATGCTGCTCTGCTCTGCTGGAGCTCTGCCTGCACAGGAGCTGGTTCATGCATCGGACCCCATGGCCATGTGGGCAGAGGCGTTTCTAGGTGGGAGCTTGCTCAGAGGAAGGTCCCTGCACTGAAGGGGGTAATTCCCTGATCATATCTCTGTGGTCTGCAGATTTTCATCCTGGGGGCTGCTTTCCTGTCATTTCCCTGACTGAGCATACAGACACCAGCCCAAACTCTCTGCATTCCTATTTGCTGTCCAGAACCCACCCCGTCTGCAGGGCACTATCTGAGTGCATGCTCATTTTTTTTCAAATGAAAAAGGGAACCTAAGAGAACTGCCATGGCTTTATTGAAAGAATATATACATTGAAGGAAAGCAGAGAGGTAAAATACACTTAAGGGTTCTCTCTTGATGTGCCCTCAGAGCTGTGCTCTGACACTGCAGCAGGGAAGCCCCCCGCTGGAACAGCTCTTATTCCATGATAAAGAAACACTGGGTGTATGCAGCCTGATCTGCACTGGGATGTGCCAGATTTGGTGATCCCTCTTGGAAAAGTGTTTGCATTACCTATGGTGAGAGACTTACCGTGTCAGTGGCTGGAAGCAATGCTCCTGCAGTGAGGTCGCAGTCTGCTCACACCCCTCACATCCTGTAATCCTTCTCTCCTCTCTTTTCCATCTTCATGTCACCTGCAGAATGTGCCCCTAGTACTGATGCACAGTACACGGGAGCTGCTCTTAGTCAGAGCTGTGTCTCTGCAGCACTGCCCACTTGTAGGAGCTCCCTGTGTCCCAGGGGCTCAGGACAGCTCAGCAGCAGAGGATTTCACTTCTATCCTCCCAGTGATCTCCGCAGAGATGTGCCTGGGTCTCCACGGCCAACAGCTCCAGAAAGACAGCAGTGTCATGATTGTACTCTGAAATCTGCTGCATTAACCACCAAATGTCCACTGGACAGTGACCAATTGCATACATACGGTTAGTCCTACCAGAGAGTGTTTGCTGTAACAAAAAGAGCACACAGGCAAGGACAGGGAGGGGTAGACTTGCCCTGGGCAGGGCAGTGATCCAGCTGAGGCAGTGCTGGCATCTCATCCCTAGATGGAAACCCTGCAGCTGAAATGGGATTCAGATCCCCACAGACCCAGAGAAACTGGGGTTCCTGTGGTTCAGTTCAGATGTACACAAGGAGTTGCCTGCATATGAGCTCCTGCTGTGAGTCCTTGGTTCCCCAGTGGAGAGTCAGTTGCTCACACACAGAGCCTGGGTGATGACCAAGGTGCCTGGGGTGCTCCTGGATGTGTGCTAGTGCTTGTAAAGTGTGTGGGAAATCCCTGAGGTAGACAACTCCTTCCTGAGCATCAGATGAGGGCCAGAGATGGAACAGAGCTATTCTTGGCCATCCTAAATGACAACAGACCACTGCGTTTAGGGCACTGGAGTATGTCTTTTTTGCTCACCTCCATGGATCATGCAGAGTTATTCAGCTGACTAAATGGCTGAGCTCACAAAAGAAGAGGCAGATCTTCCTCTGTTCTCCATCTGCTGCCTATTCTGGAGCTCAAGGCACTACAGAGCTGACACACATCTGTGTTCTTCACCTGAAGAAGCCTCAGTTTTCTATGTGCTCTCATGTGAATGACATCAGAAGCAGCCTAGTGTCATAAGAGTTCCCTGGGCTGTCCAGCACACTCACATGCAGCTGCAAATGCAGCACAGGGCCTTCAGGAAAGCCATGTCCAGGAGTATCCATGCTGCTTGGACAACTTGGCGCCCCACAGTGGGTCCAATGATTATGTGCCACCTTCATAGATACCATAGATGCACTGAATCCAATAATGCCTCCTAAATAGAATGTTTTCTTATGTGGTTTTACACGAATGAGAACACCAATACGTGCTGGGCTAGAAAGCTTTGTACACTTGCAGGTCTGAGCTCTTGTTTGGATCACAAGGACACAGTTTAATGTCTTCCACAGCTGGACTGCAGCACAAGTCTTTATGATAGATGGGAGAGGAGACAAGGAAGGGCAATTGCCCTCTATGAGAGCACAATGAGCTCTTCCTTGGGATGGCAGGGCAGCCAGGTCAGAGTAAATGGCAATGGCAAACAGAGGAGACCAACAGTGTCTGCTCCTGGCTTCCTGATCAGGAAGAGCAAGTGGAAGGTGCCCTCTGCAGACAGATGGGAGCCTCATGTTGTCAGGCCCTTGTTCCCTTTGGGGGCCTTTTCCACTGCAGTATCTGCTGCAGGGACAGCACAGAAGGGCATACAAGATCCAGGATATCCCTGGAGAGCACAGCTGACAGTTTCTTCACCAAACCTTAGAGGAACCAAAGAGGAGAGGTGCTCTGCTGCATCTTCTACTCACCTGCAAGGAAGGGCTGGTGGAGAATTTGAAGGTCAAATGAACCTGGTCTGCAGTGGCCATGGGATGGTGGAGCTGAGGAATCTGAAGGGAGGGCAAAAGTCAAGTTCACATCTTTGGGTTTCAGGAGAGCACACCTTGGCTTCTTCAAGTGTCTGTGGTGTACGGTTCAGAAAGAAAGCATATATAGAAATTGGAAACAAGCAGTGGTCAGCTGGGAGCAATGCAGAGTGTTTGTCCTAGTGTACCTGCTGAGATTAATTTAGAAAGTCTAAAGCTCACACAGAACTGAACCTGCCCAGGCATATCAAAGACAGAAGGGCTTTTAGAAATATATACACAGCAAAAGGAAAGCTAGGGTGAATGTGAGCTCACAGTGAAATGGGGCATGCTACCTGGCATGAAGGGCGTGAAGCATCCTGTGCTGCATGTGACCTTCTAAAACAAGGTCTGAGAACGTGAGAAGATCTCCGTACCACAGTGTGACTCAGTTAGTGGAAACACGGAGAGCTGTCATGGACAATTCTTGGCAGGGAAATCCTGGGGAGCGCCAGGCTCTGTTCAGAACACAGATGGATTTTCTTTTATTTTTGAAGCTGTAAGTCTGAAAGATGTTCATGTCAATAAAACTGAAGCAATTGAATTGAATTGAATGGATTGGATTGGATTGGATTGGATTGGATTGAATTGAATTGAATTGAATTGAATTGAATTGAATTGAATTGAATGGATTGAAGACCAAGATGGAAATCAGTGAAAATGAATTAACACACCTCTCAAGTTCTGAAATACTCATGAGATCTGTTTTTGGTGTTTTTTTTTTTTTTTTTTTTTATGTTGAAAATTCAAGTCTTTTAGGGGATTTTGTGTCCTTTCTATTTTATTCAAAAAAGAACAACATTTTGCAGAGCTGTGTTAGCAGGAAACACATGCCTTCAGGTACAGGGACACAGACTGTGTTTCATTGTTCATCATGAAGGAATTCTGTTAGTTGGAAAATTGAGAAATCTTTCATTGCCCATGTGCAGCTGGTTCTCTGAGGAATTGGTGCCAGTGCCAATGCCCTGTGACCAATGCCCAGCATCCACCGCTGCTCTACCCTGCTGCGTATTTGATGTCCCTCAACCTCCAGGTGTCTCCAGCTCTCCTAAATCAATGACCATGGTACAGGGCAAGTTTTCAGCAGGCCATCTGGACACATGCTCTTCCCACTGCTCTACACATTTTTCCTTCCCTTGCTCTTTGTTCACTCAGATACCTCTGAACTATCTGGCTGATCTGTGAACTTCAGGGAGATTATTGGAACTTGCAATGTCTCTGTAAACTCTGATGGACTCTTTGATCAACTCCTTAACTATGATTCTATCTATGCCTTTCTATCTCTGCCTAACATATTTCTTGTACAAATATTCCCAGTGAAAGACAAACCTCATGAGGTGTGGCTTGGACAAGGCATGCAGTTGATCACATTGCTCTACTGTTCATTCAATTGCATCATGTTTACAACTGTTGGCAAAAAAAAAAAAAAAAAAAAATCTTTCGTTGCCCATGTGCAGCTGGTTCTCTGAGAAAAGCCAGTGGGAGATGCTGCAAACGAGGTTTAGCACTGAGTGGGTGACTGCAGAGGAGATAAGTGATGTGAGGAAAACTGATGCAAGTCCCATGGGGCCAATGGGAGTAGAAATGGGGTTGGGTAGCTGCAGAGGACATTTGTCCATACAGTGACAGGGCAAAGCTCATTAGGGGACATCTTGGATCAATATCATTTACAAAGTGCTGCTGCAACTTCTTGTTTAAAGCCAACTATAAATAAATAATTACTTAGTTTTCATAAATGCCCATCATTCTCTTCCGCTTTAAGCTCTCTCCAGATACCTGTCCAGTTAGCTGTACAAGTTCTGAACACCTGAAGAAGATGACAGGAAGGCACAAGGCACAGGAGGGCTCTTCAGGTTGTAATGGGCCCCACGGGGCATTTGCTGCTGAGTCCATCAACCTCCAGTGCACAGAGAAGATTGCATGAAGTGCTCAAGAAGACAAAGTCAGAAGGAACAGTGAAGTTTCTTGGAGTATTAATGGGCCCCACTGAGGGCCATTCACAAGCAAGCTTCCCCAGGGACTTGTTAGAGCAGATAATTGGAAGCCATGATTGCAGGCAGACCAAGGCACTGGGATGGTGGCTGTGATGCTGAGCAAAGCCTCCTTTGTCTTGTGAAGCAGAAAGGCCAAGGCCTGATCCGCAGAGCCTTGGCAGGGAGATCGTGTCCCTCGTGCTGGCTCAGGGCCCTTCCTGGGGCAGTGGGATGGAGGTTTGTCTGATGTCAAATGAAAGAGAAGGGGACAGCAGCTGCCAGACTCTGCATGGGGTGCAAGGATGCCGTGAGGCCCAAGTCCCATGTGGGCAGTGTGTCTCAGCAGAGGATGTGGGATGTGAGAAGGGCCCAGTCTGAACAAGCAGTCAGTCACAATGAAACTTTGAACTCCAGATCTCTCAGGCCCAAGGTGGAGGCACCATTTCCTCACTGGTAGCATTTGGTTCTGGGGATGCCGTGTTTGATGCTCACCCACATGCAGAGCTCCTGTCTGACTGCAACACCACTGTGCTCATATCAGCTGTGACGACACAGTGGAGCTGAAATCACTGAGCTTGTCTCCCCTTTCCAGCACAGTGACTCTGACATCACTGCAATACTGACCACTGCCGCAACTCAGGAATTCTGACATCACTGCTCTCCACACTACCGAGACAACACCGTGACTGTGCTGTCACTGAACTCCTACCCACTGTGACAGCACAGTGATCCAACATCACCGTGCTTGTACCCACTGTCATAGAATCCTGGGACAACCCGCAATGGAAAGGACCCATAGTGATCATCAGGTCCAACATTTGGCTCCACACGCCCGTCCTAAAAGCAGAGCATATGACTGAGTGTGTTGTCTTGTTATGGAGTTGTCTGGAACAGTGTGTGTCTGTGACAGATGGCCGAAGGCTTGGCAGTCCCAATGGCCAAAAAATAACTAAACTATACTAAACTAAACTAAACTAAACTAAACTAAACTAAACTAAACTAAACTAAACTAAACTATAATATAATATAATATAATATAATATAATATAATAACAAATAAGGAAATAAAATAATAATAAAAATAATAAAAAACCAGCGGCAAAGATCTAAGGAGGAAACTTATTTTTACTAAACATGATATTGGAATGTAAGATAACACAGTGTTATAAAATAAAATTGGAATTTAGGGTAATAAATCAAATATAATGAGAGAGCGAGTGTCTGAAACCAAAAGCCTTACTTTGAACTGAAGGCGCACGGCTGGGGCGCGCAGCCACACACTGCCAGGCAGCGAGCAAGTGAGAGATCCCGGGACTTCCTCCCATGGCTTATCTTCCCCTCTGAACTCAGAGTCCTCACGAAAGGCAGCTCTTCTTCTCTTCTGAGAAACAAATATCCCTAAAGTTGTCCATTCACAGAACTGGAGTATTAACTCTCTAATTCCCCATGCTTTACATGATGTTATGATGTGGAATACTGATAACAATATTCGTAAAACCATGACACCAAATCAGGCATTTGCAGCTTTGCTAGGCACACACAATCTGTTAGGACAAACAATGCTTCCGGAATCAGCCTGTCTACTGGTGATTAATTCATCTGACTTCAAAGTACGTTTTGCAGAGATGACCCCGTTGTCTATCAGGAGCTGCCAGCCCCGCAGCCCCAAGGGCATCTCCAGGGAGAGCAGTGAGGAAGAGAAAATGACATCCTCTGCTGCTGAGCTGGGCCGGGCTCCTGGGACACAGGGAGCTCCTACAAGTGGGCAGCGCTGCAGAGAGACAGCTGTGCCCAGGAGCAGCTCTTCTGCACAGCACAGCCTGCAGGTGACAGGAGGAGAGGAGGGAAAGGAGAGAGGGATTGTAGGATGTGTACGGTGTGAGCAGGTGTTGAGCTCACTGCAGGAGCACTGCTCACAGCCTTTGGCAAGGTAAGTCTCACTGCAGGCTATGACTCTGCCTCCTGCCAGGCTCAGCACTCAGCACTCAGCACTCAGCACTCAGCACTCAGCACTCAGCACTCAGCACTCAGCCTGCCCAGGGAGCTGCACAGGGCGCTGCAGGGAGACGCGTGGGGGAAAGGAGCCCCCCGGCAGGGCAGTGGACATCTGCTGCTGCCTGGGGCAGGGGGATCACAGCTACACTGCACCGCTGGGTGTTTCCAAGGGCCCTTTGCAAGAGGAGAGACAAGGCAGGGATTTTCCAAGACCTGTTCTTAGGGAAGGAGAATGAGTTGGAGGCAGAATTCTGAAAGGAGATGTGAAATATGAACACATCTCTGAGAAGCCTGAATTGTACCTTTCACAATCTGCTGTTATATGAACAATCTCCTCAAGTGCTATCAGCTTCTCCTCTCCCTACGGACAGCATCAGCTGAAATTACCATCATTTTCTGCAGTCATGAATGATGCAGCTTTCTCCAAGAGAAATTTAAATGCACAGAGGTTGGGATGGGCATTCTGAGAGCAGACAGGATAAAGGATAAAGGATAAAGGATAAAGGAAAAAGGATAAAGGATAAAGGATAAAGGATAAAGGATAAAGGATAAGGGATAAAGGATAAAGATATGAGACATGAAAATTGCTCATAGAAGGAAAATGTCCAGGAAGCGGAGATATGATTAGGAAATGAGAGTGCACAAAACCTCTCGCCACGCACGCAGCCACACTTGCAACCTTTACTCGAGCCACCAGAAACCTGGTGTGGACTCCCAGCCCAAGTTGTCGCCTTGGGGCTGCGGGTGAACCCGAGGGACGGCCAGCATCTGCCAGGTTGGAAAGAGAAAAAGGGACGCGGCCCCTTTAAGCCCGTCCTCCCTCGCTCTAAGCCCCGCCCACTCTCCCCACAAGCCCCGCCCAACGGTCCTGGCCCCGCCCTCCTCTCGAAGCCCCGCCCACCTCTCAAGCCCCAAACTGGGATCCTATGGGACTGGGATCCCCCAAACTGGGATCGCTCATACTGGGACCCCCTCCAAACTGGGACAGCCTCAAATTGGAACCCTATGGGACTGGGATCCCCCAAACTGGGATCACCCAAAACTGGAACCCAATTGAACTGGGACACCCTTAAATTGGGAGCACCTTAAACTGGGATCCTATGGAACTGGGAATCCCCAAACTGGGATCACCCCAAACTGGAACCCAATTGAACCGGGGCACCCCTAAACTGGGAGCACCTTAAACTGGGATCTTATGGAACTGGGAACCGCCAAACTGGGATCACTCCGTACTGGGATCCCCCACAAACTGGGATCCAATGGGACTGGGATCCCCCAAACTGGGAGCACCCTAAACTGGGACAGCCCCATACTGGGATCCCATCCCAAACTGGGATCCTATGGGACTGGGATCCCTCATACTGGGACCTCCTCCAAACTGGGACAGCCTCAAACTGGGATCCTATGGAACTGGGAACCCCAAACTGGAAAACTCCCATATTGGGAAGCCCCAAACTGGGATCCTATGGAACTGGGAAGCCCCAAACTAGGATCCTATGGAACTGGGACGCCCCGTGTCATCCAGGTCCCCTACCTGCGCCCCCGTCAGCAAAAGCAAAGAAGGATGAAGCCGACAAACGATTTGTGGGGTAAGAGGGGTGGGAGGGTGGGGATCTCTGATCTTTATTGCGTCAGACCAGAGTGAGTCGGGGAGGTGGGAGAGGGAGGGGTGGTTGTAGAAGTAAAACAGCTTTGGCTTGGGGATTAAAAGGGTTGGAGATCAGCACGGCCGCGCTGGAACAGCTTTCCCGAGGATGCTGTGCAATCCCCAGCCGTGGAGGTGTGGGAAGCCAGGCTGGATGCGGCTGCAAGTCGGAGAGGGGATGAAGCTGGGCGATGATGGCGGTCCGCCTCAACCGAAGCCACTCTGGCTCACGGCTGCGGGGGCTTTGGCTCACGAAACCAGCTTCATTCCCAGCACATCCTCCTCTGCTGGCCCCGGATCCTGCTGCTTCTTCGTGGCTGAGCCCCGCGTCTGCCCGCAGGAGGGCTTTGGGTGCGGATGCTCCCTGGCCGCCCGGATGCTCCCCCGCGTGTCTGCGCCCTGCGAGCCATCGCGGACCCGGGAATGGCAGATGTTGGCGAGCTGCTGCTGCTGCTGCCGCCCTGCTCCTCCGGGGCTGGCGTTTGCCGGCCGCCACGCCGCCTTCTCGGCCGGCTCTGGGAACTCGGGATGCGAGATTGCAGCGGGGATCGGCTCCGTGCGCGGCTTCTTCCCCCCTGCCTGCGATGTGTTCGGCGTGCAGCAGCTGGAGATGCCCCGGAGGACCCCGATGGCCTCCTGGTGGCTGCGTGGGACCCGTTTTCAGCCGCTGTTTGCCTGCGTCCTCGCAGCTGCTCAGAGGAAGGCCGATCGTCGCCGAAATGCTGGCTGTTTGTCCGCCGCTCGCTGTCGGGCAGGTGGCTCTGCGATGCCCAAAATGCCGCCTGGCTGCTGGGCACGGAGCTGCCGGATGAACACAGAGCCCTGTGGCTGGGACCGGCGAGCTCCACATCGGCGTCGGAGGCTGCAAAGGGAGGTCGTGAGTCGGAATGGGACAGACGGACTCCGGCATCCCGACGTCAGAGCATCGGGACAGACGGACTCCGGCATCCCGGCATCAGAGCATCCTGAGATCTGATGCGATGCTTCTTACCGGTCCCCAGACCAGCACAGCCGTCGCATTCCCACTCCCACATGTCTCTTGGGTTGTGCAGCTGGGAGCACTGCCGATGGGTTCCCTCAGCAGCGCAGGAGCTGCACAGGATCAGCTGCCAGGACCTGGGGAAGGTGGTGGATGTGAGGACCGAGCCACGGGATGCCCTGCACAGCGCATCTCTGCTGCTCTCAGCCCTCGCTCCGCCGTCCTGCAGAGCGAGGATGCATCCCATAGGATCCTAGGGGGGATGTGGGGGGCTATGGGGATATGGGGGATGTGGGGATAATGGGGGATATGGCGGATATGGGGGGATGTGGGGGGTATGGGGGGATAATGGGGGGATATGGGGGGTATGGGGGGTATGGGGGATGTGGGGGGATATGGGGGACTGTGGGGATAATGGGGGATATGGGGGATATGGGGGGATGTGGGGGGTATGGGGGGATGTGGGGATAATGGGGGGATGGGGGGAATATGGGGATAATGGGGGATATGGGGGTATGTGGGGATATGGGGGGATATGGGGGTAATGGGGGGATGGGGGGAATATGGGGATAATGGGGGATAATGGGGGGATATGGGGGTACGGGGGGCAATGAGGGGATATGGGAATAACGGGATGCCATCCTGCGGCGAGGCTGAGGACCCCCCCGACCCCCCGCTCACCCCGTTGTCTCTGCCTGCTCTCTGCCTCCCTCGTAAAGGCATTCGCAGGCGTCACAGCGGCTGTGCCTCTCTCGGGGCGGATCGTAGACCCCTTGGTGGTCCCATTCCGGGTCTCTGCAAGAGAAGGGAGGGGAAGCGATGAGCCCCCCCCCATCTCATCCGCTCCAAGCTTCCAAGAAACCCAAAAGGCCCTGAGAAATCCCGCGAGGCTTATGGCAGCCAAGAGGATGGGAGCAAGGAGCACGAGTCTCACGGGGAGAAGCAGCGACGCGATGGCAGAGGGGAGAACAAAACCTCTGCCTTCAGCCCAGAGAAATTGCACGAGAACTCTTGGGAAGAGCATCTCCAGCAAAGCATCTCCGAGGAAAAAGCGCAGGATATCAGATAGAAGGAGAAAAACCGAGGAAATGGCTCTTCCAGGCAAGAGAAGCTGCAGCCACGCTTGGAAAAGTCGGCGGACAACCACACACCAAGAAGAGAAAACATCAGAAACTCCGCCAAAAAGCGAAGTGGGGGAGTCCAAGCCAAGCCTGGAGACTTTGTGACACAGAGAGGGAGGGACAGAGAGGTGAGAATGACGCCTCGAATAGGATTGAGGGGAAATAGGAAAGGAAGAGGGGAGCTGAAAAGGGGAACTAGGAAAGGAAGAGGGGAAGCACGAAGCCTCTGAGCTGGACAAAAAAATCCGCTGCCTTGTCCTCGAGTTTTGGGGATGGGGAGGATGAGTTTGAACAGCCTGCTGTGTCTTTGGAGTCGTAGCTCAGCTATGGGAGAGGAGAGGAGAGGGGAAGGGGAAGGGGAAGGGGAAGGGGAAGGGGAAAGGGAAGGGGAAGGAGAATGAAGGGGAAGGGGAAGGGGAAGGGGAAGGGGAAGGGGAAGGGAAGGAAGCTGATTCAGGAACCACGGTGAGGGCGAGTGGAGATGAAACTGGTTCCATCAGAGCGGTCAACGCAACGAGTGATGGAGCCAATAGAACCCGATGGCGCCTTGGAATCCCAGTTGGGTACAGTGGTCACAAACCCCGAAGATGAAGAGGAGGAGGGCACCACGAAAAGCAGGGATGAAACGACGCAACCAGCCAGACCGTCATTCCTGGAACATTTTGAGCGGAAAGCAAAGGGGAAGGACACCAACCTGAGAGGGATTCGGATCCCCAGGCTGGACATTTGGTCGCAGAACAGACCGAAATCCAGACAAGCCGGGCACCTGAAGAATGCCGTGCCGGTGCTTGACGCCTGTCGCTGCAGGAGAAGCACGAGCAGGGTGAGAATCAGCAATGCCTGGTGATGCTGAGCACCCAGCATCCTTGCGGGGTGAGGAGAGGGGTCGTACCTGGATGCAGAGCCGGTGGAACCAGGCGCGTTGGCAGGTTGGACACAGCATGGTGTGGTAGGACAAGCCGTCCCCCACGGGCTCGAGGCAAATGAGGCAGTTGGTGCCTTGCGGAGCTTTCTGAGCCAGCTGTCGAGGGCGATGCTCTCGGCAGAAGGACCTGGGGGAAGACGGAGCGGATGGGGCACGGTGAGAAGTGATGGAACGGATGAGAAGCGATGCGAGGAGGGCAGAGGTCCAGGAAAGGAAACGCGGCCATCGGCATCTGAACTGAGCTCCGATTGCATCTTTGGCCCCCGAGCCAAAGGGAGTTTTGAGCGAGTCCTCTCTGGGAGGTGGCAACCAAGGTCACAGCATAAAGGAGAGCCACGGGGGGCAAGCGTTTGCCCACGGGACTGCGGTGGCCAAGCGTTAGAAGGCTTTGCCCTTCGTTATTTTAAACTGATGCTGAAGGAAGAGCAGGAGAGAAGGGGAGGTTTGGATGGAAGCCCTGCTCATCAATGCCGCCGTACAGCGGAGGAAGCAGATCCCTGAGGGCCGTGGCTCGGGTTCGAGTCAGAGATCGCTTTCTCATCCCTAAACCTGTGCCACCAGTGAGACATCAGTGCTGGTTCCCTCTCCAGACGAACTAAACTGAGCCAGGGTAGCCTATGGGGATGCGAGCGGTTGTGCCTCGGTCCTACGAGCGGCGAAGAGAAAACCTCTTCTTTGATGCCACCCTGGCACCAAGGACTCCAGATCCTTACCTGTGCTCACCGAAGTACTGGGTGACGCACTCCCCATCCACGGCACAGGGCAGGTGGAAGCTGCGAGCGCAGTCGCTCTTGGCGCACGTGATGGCAGCCCTCCTCTCTCCGCAGACACAGCATTGCTGGAAAGAGCAGAACGGCCCCGTTGGCAGCCAGCTCAGGGCTTCCACGGCCAGCCCCACGCCTCGGGGTGGGCAGGGATGTGGGCATTTCTGTGCACCAAGCGGCCTGGGGGACGGGGTTGATCGGCTACGGTGCAGGACTTGGGTCGTGGGGGAGGTTGGAAGGGCTGTGATTGCTTTCCTTGGGTCTGGAGGAGGTTGGAAGGGCTGTGATTGCTTTCCTTGTGCCCAGATGAAGGTAATGTGAGCCCTTGTCAGCACAGATCTGCCTGTTCCCTACAGCTCCTCACCTGCCCGTCTGCCTGCTTGGCTTTGCATGCGATGGCAGCAAGGGGGAGGCCATCAGTTCTTGGCCACGCCGGTCCTGATTCGGTAGTGATGTTGGCAAAGATCTGGAGGAGAGAAAAGGAAAAGGAAAGGAAAGAAGAGAAGAGAGGAGAGGAGAGGAGAGGAGAGGAGGAGAGGAGGAGAGGAGAGGAGAGGAGAGGAGAGGAGAGGAGAGGAGAGGAGAGGAGAGGAGAGGAGAGGAGAGGAGAGGAGAGGAGAGGAGAGGAGAGGAGAGGAGAGGAGAGGAAGAGAGAGAAGGAGAGGAGAGGAGAAGGAGAGGAGAGGAGAAGGAAAGGGAAAGGAAAGGAAAGGAAAGGAGGATCTCATTAGGATGGGAAGGAAAAGGGAGCATCCCTGGAGGGAACCTGGAAGGAGCGCATGGGGAGGAACTCACCAAGCAGAACTCGTGGACACGAATCCCAGCCTCCAGAAGCACGCGCCCCGCACATCTCCGGGTCCACATCTGCCCAGGCCACACAGCGCACACACTGCAGAGGAAAAGAGCAAAAATGAGCAGAGCCGAGCAGCCGGCGGGCCGGGCATCCCCGAGGACCACGGCCCAAGCTGAGCGAAGAGCAGAGGGGCTGGGAGCTCCTGTTTGCCCTTTCCTCCCCTCTCGGCTTCAAGCAGAGCCCCTGCACCCCTCTGCCCGGCTGCGTGCGTATGCCGTGCTCTCACCTGCTTCCTCCATGCAGGAAGCCTCCCTCTCGCTATCGGACATCAGCGAGTCGATGGCGAGCACTGCGAGTCTCCCTGCTCTCCCTGAGCCTCACCAGAGCGCAGTGATGCCCAGCCTGAGCCTCGCAGCCCTTTGCTCCGCTCCCAGCTTCACGCGTCACAATGGCAGCTCTGTGACACCCGCTGTGGACATCACTGCCACCACGTGCGGGTGTTGGTCCTCCGACAACGGGATGTGGGAGTGAGGAAGTGAGGAAGGATGGAGAGGAAGGGCGGCCGTCCCTCGGGTTCACCCGCGGCCCCAAGGCGACAACAACCCCACCTTAGGGGTGCCCCGGTTCAGTTGGGTTCCAGGTTGGGGTGATCCCAGTTTGGGATGGGATCCCAGTATGGGGCTGTCCCAGTTTGGGCTGATCCCAGTCCCATCGGATCCCAGTTTGTGGGGGATCCCTGTTCCGAAGATCCCAGTTTACGGTGCTCCCAGTTTAGGGGTGCCCCAGTTCAATTGGGTTCAAGTTTGGGGTGATCCCAGTTTGGGGATTCCCAGTTCAATAGGGTCCCACTTTGGGGCCTCCCAGTACCACAGGATCCCAGTTTGGGGGTTCCCAGTATGGAGTGATCCCAGTTTGGGGTTTCCAGTCCCATAGGATCCCAGTTTGAGGCTGTCCCAGTTTGGAGGGGGTCCCAGTATGAGGGATCCCAGTCCCATAGTTTCCAGTTTGGGATGAGATCCCAGTATGGGGCTGTCCCAGTTTGGGGTGCTCCCAGTTTGGGGGATCCCAGTCCCATAGGATCCAGTTTGTGGGGGATCCCAGTCCCATAGGATCCCAGTTTGGGGGTTCCCAGTTCCATAGGATCCCAGTTTAAGGTGCTCCCAGTTTAGGGGTGCCCCAGCTCAATTGGGTTCCAGTTTGGGGTGATCCAGTTTGGGGATTCCCAGTTCAATAGGGTCCCACTTTGGGGGTTCCCAGTATGGAGTGATCCCAGTTTGGGGTTTCCCAGTCCAATAGGATCCCAGTTTGAGGTTGTCCCAGTTTGGAGGGGGGTCCCAGTATGAGGGATCCCAGTCCCATAGTTTCCCAGTTTGGGATGGGATCCCAGTACAGAGTGATCCCAGTATGGGGGATCCCAGTTCCATAGGATCCAGTTTAAGGGGCTCCCAGTTTAGGGGTGCCCCGGTTCAGCTGGGTTCCAGTTTGGGGTGATCCCAGTTTGGGATGGGATCCCAGTATGGGGCTGTCCCAGTTTGGGCTGATCCCAGTCCCATCGGATCCCAGTTTTGTGGGGGATCCCAGTTCCATAGGATCCCAGTTTGGGCTGATCCCAGTCCCATAGGATCCCCGTTTGTGGGGGATCCCAGTTCTGTAAGATCCCAGTTTAAGGTGCTCCCAGTTTAGGGGTGCCCCAGTTCAATTGGGTTCCAGTTTGGGGTGATCCCAGTTTGGGGATTCCCAGTTCAATAGGGTCCCACTTTGGGCCTCCCAGTACCACAGGATCCCAGTTTGTGAGGGTTCCCAGTATGGAGTGATCCCAGTTTGGGGTTTCCCAGTCCCATAGGATCCCAGTTTGGGATGGGATCCCAGTATGGGGCTGTCCCAGTTTGGGGATCCCAGTCCCATAGGATCCCAGTTTAAGGTGCTCCCAATTTAAGGGTGTCCCAGTTCCATAGGGTCCCAGTTTGGGGCTCTCCCAGTTTGGGGATTCCCAGTTCCATAGGATCCCAGTTTGGAGGTCGATCCCAGTTTAAGGGGATCCCAGTTTGGGGTGTTCCCATTTTGGAGGACCCCAGTATAGGGAATCCCAGTTTGGGGGACCCCAGTCCCATAGAGTTCCAGTTTGGGGCTGTCCCAGTTTGGGGGCGCTCCCAGTTTGGGGTTTCCCAGTTCCATAGGATCCCAGTTTGGGGCGTTGGAATGGAAGAACAAGTCCCGCCCACAAAACCCTCAACCAATCACCGTGGTCCTCCTCATCCAGCCCTCGGAGCCCTCGACCAATCACCGCGCTCGCTCCCATCCCGCCCGCAGAGCTTTCAACCAATCTCAGCGATCCCTTTCTTCCCGCCTCCTTCGTAGCCCCGCCCCTTGCGCCACAATGCCGGAAACCCCGCGTTCCGCGGAAGGATGGGTGGAATTTCGTGATAAAAAAGCGGCGCGTCGTGCGGCCTCCAACCTGCAGGGGGCGCCCATCAGCAATAGGCCGAGGAGCCGCTTCCGGTACGATCGATGGTGCCTGAAGGTGAGACCGGAAAAGAAGGTCACGTGGCCGAGGGTCACG
This sequence comes from Chrysolophus pictus, assembly GCA_037305975.1. Lineage (NCBI taxonomy): Eukaryota > Metazoa > Chordata > Aves > Galliformes > Phasianidae > Chrysolophus > Chrysolophus pictus. Next base: position 2,341,670 of record CM074604.1, read on the forward strand.
TGGGAAAGGGGCTGGGAGTCGATGGGAGAGTTTTAAGGTGGAATTGAGGGGTTGTAGTGTTGGGGGCGGTCTTTTAAGGTGGAATATTTTTGGGGGGGAGTTAAGGAGGAATTTCTTGGGGGGGGGATCTTAAGGGTGATTTATGTTGGGGGGTTGGGGGGGTTAAGGTAGAATTTATTGGGCGGATGGAGGTTCTTCCCTCAGGACTTCCTATAGAGCCCCTCAGGACCCCCATAAAGGTCCCCAGGACCCCCTTAGGTGCACCCAAGACCCCCATAGAGCCCCTCAGGACCCCCATAGAGTCCCCAAGGACTCCTTTAGGTGCATTCAGGAGCCCTAAAGAGCCCCCCAGAACCCCCGTAGACCCCCCAGGACCCCCATAGAGCCCCCCAGGACCCCCATAGGAGCACTCAGGACCCCATAGAAACAGTCAGGACCCCCATAGAACCCCCAGGGACCCCCGTAGAGCCCCTCAGGACCCCCATAGATCCCTCAGGACCCCCATAGGAGCACTCAGGACCCCCATAGAGCCCCTGAGGACCCCCTTAGGAGCACTCAGGACCCCCATAGGAGCACTGAGGACCCCATAGACCCACTCAGAACCCCCATAGAACCCCCAAGGACCCCCATAGAGCCCCTCAGGACCCTCATAGATCCTTCAGGACCCCAGTAGGAGCACTCAGGACCCCCATAGAGCCCCTCAGGACCCCCATAGTACCCCTCAGGACCCCCATAGAGCCCCTCAAGACTCTCATTGATCTGTTAGGACCCCCCATAGGAGCACTCAGGACCCCCGTAGGAGCACTGAGGACCCCATAGACCAACTCAGGACCCCCTCCCCTAACCCCATTTCTTTCCCCCCCCCCCCCAGTACCTGCCAGGATTCCGCTGGCCCCACCTGAGTGAACGTTTGGCCGCCGAACGCCAGGCCAGAGCCCACCGCCTCCGAGCCAAAGCAGCCCAGGCCAAACGTGAGGGGGGGTTCTACCGTCGCTGCGCCGCCATGGCCGCCCCCCCCCAAAGACCCCCAAGCCCCTCAGGACCACCCAAAAGACCCCAAACCACACAGGACCCTCAAACGGACTGTCACCCCACGTGGGGTTTCACTCAGCGCCCCACGGAGCCAGAGATTTGGGGCAGAAAGAAGCAGCCCCCCCAGGCCCTCACCCGTCAGCTGTTGGCAAAGGTGTTCGGGGGGGGGAGGTGAAACATTCGGGGGGGGGGGAAAAGTGGTTTTAGGTATAAAAATGGCCAAAAAAAGAAAAAAAAAGCAGCTTTTGTGGTGGTTTGTATAGGGGGAAGGATGCTGGTTGCCATGGCAACAAGGAGAGGTGGGCAAAAGATGCGAGTTGCCATGGCGCCGGGTTTGATTGACAGGTACTGCCACAGCAACCGGGGGTGGGTCCTAAGGGCTGGTTGCCATAGCGCCGGGTGTGATTGACAGCTGCTGCCATCGCAACCGGAGGGGTGGGCACTGAGAAACGGTTGCCATGGTGATGAGCTTGATTGGCAGACGTTGCCATGATGCTGGGGGGGGGGATGCGCTCAAGGCGTTGCCATGGCAACAGGGGGAAGCAGGACTCAGCAGAGCGTTGCCACAGCAACCAGAGGATGGAGCCCCCATCTGCAAGACCCCCATATCTTCCGCCACATTTACGCTCCCAACGCCCTATTGACCCCATCACCCCAAAATTCGACCCCCCCGCCCCAAATCAGCCCCCACACCCCCTATATTTACCCCCCACTTACCAAATCTGCCCCACAACTGTCCCCTGCCACCCACATTGCACCTCCAAGCCCCAAATCTCCCTCTTTCGCCCCATATCTGCCCTCCACGCTCCATGTTGACCCCCTCTTCCCCCCCCCCCCCCCAAAGTAAAACCCCCCAATTTTGCCCCTTTCGCCCCACATCTGCAACCCCGCGCCCCCATTGGTGGAGCCCCGCCACCACCTCCCAACACCGCCGCCGCCCATTGGTCCGCGCCGCGACCCAATCACCATTCTCCTCCCCGCCCCCAACATGGCGGCGCCGCGCCGTTATCCAACATGGCGCCCGGAGCGGCACCGCACGCCTTCATCTCAAGCCCCGCCCCTCGCACCGTAGCGAAGCTCTGATTGGTGGAGGGGCGGAGATCGCGGCGCTGATTGGAGGAGGCGGAGACGCGGGGTGAAGGCAGGGCGACGGCGGAGTGCGGGGCTGCGCTCTTTGGGTAGGGCGGCTTATGGGGTTTGTTTATATGGGGGATTTTGTAGGGTCGCCTTATGGGAGGGGGGGGGGTTTGGATACGGTTTCCATATTGACCCCCTCATTGTTTTGGTGGGGTTCCCATTAATGACCCCATAGCCCTGTAGGGTCTCCATTAACAACGCCCCATTGTTTCTATAGGGTCCCCATTGTTTCTGTAGGGTCCCCCATAGCCCTGTAGGGTCCCCCGTTACTCTGTAGGGTCTCCCGTTGCTCCGTAGGTCCCCCATTGTTTCCATAGGGCCTCCATTACCCCACAGCCCCCCATAGCTCCCCACAGCCTCCATAGCCCCCCCATCCCCCATAGCCCCCTATCCCCCCTCATTGCCCCCCACATCCCTCCATTATCCCCATATCCTCCCATACCCCCCAATTATTCCCCCATATCCCCCATGTCCCCCTATTATCCACCCACAGCCCCCCATAGGCCCCCACATCCCCCCATAACCCCCCATATCTCCCCATAACCCCCCACATCCCCCCATATCCCCCCATTATCCCACAGTCCCCCATATTCCCCCATCCCCCCGTAGCCAGGTCCCATATCCCCCCCATTATCCCCATATCACCCCATATCCCCCACAGCCTCCCATATCCCCCATATCCCCCCATAGCCCCCATATCCCCCCCATTATCCCCCATATCCCCCATTATCCCCACATCCCCCCACAACCCCCAAATCCCCCCATATCCCCCATATCCCCTATATCCCCCCATTGTCCCCATATCCCCCCCATTCTCCCCATATCTCCCACATCCCCCATAGCCCCCCATATCCCCCATAGTCCCCATATCCCCACATATCCCCCATATCCCCCCATATCCTCCCATATCTTCCCACATCCCCCCCATATCCCCCCATTATCCCCATATCCCCCACATCCCCCGTATCCCCCCATATCCCCCATTATCCCCATAGCACCCCATAGCCCCCATCCCCCATAGCCCCCCACATCCCCCATATCCTCCCGTCCCCCCACATCCCCCAGATCCCCCCATTATCCCCACATCCCCCATAGCCCCCCACAGCCCCTCATTATCCCCATATCCCCCCATAGCCCCCCATTCTCCCCATACCGCCATATCCCCCCATATCCCCCATAGTCCCCATATTCCCCCATATCCCCCCATATCCTCCATACCCCCATATCCCCCCTATATCACCCCATTATCCCCCCACAGCCCCCCATTCCCCACATCCCCCCACATCCCCCCATATCCCCCATATATGCCACATCCCCCCATATACCCATATTTCCTATATCCCCCCATATCCCCCCATTATCCCCCATATCCCCCCATTATCCCCCATATCCCCCATAGTCCCCATTTCCCCCCATATCCCTCATATCCCCCATTATCCCCATAGTCCCCATATCCCCCCATATCCCCATATCCCCCATATCCCCCCCATCCCCCCACATCCCCCCATATCCCCCATTATCCCCACATCCCCCACATCCCCCATATCCCCCATTAGCCCCCCATCCACCATAGCCCCCCACATCCCCCATATCCCCCCATTCTCCCCATACCCCCATATCCCCCCATAGACCCCCAGCCCCCATATCCCCCCATATCTCCCATTATCCCCATAGTCCCCATATCCCCCCATAGCCCCCCATCCTCCATAGCCCCCCACATCCCCCATATCCCCCCATTATCCCCACATCCCCCATATCCCCCATATCCCCCATATCCCCCCATTATCCCCACATCCCCCATATCCCCCATATCCCCCATTAGGCCCCCATCCCCCATAGCCCCCCACATCCCCCATATCTCTATCATACCATATGCCCCCCATATCATATGCCACCCCCCATACCATATGCCCCCCATATCATACTGGGAACCCCCAAACTGGGATCCTATGGAACTGGGAAGCCCCAAACTGGAAAACTCCCACACTGGGAACCCCCAAACTGGGATCCTATGGAACTGGGAAGCCCCAAACTGGAAAACTGCCATACTGGGAACCCCCAAACTGGGATCCTATGGAACTGGGAACCCCCAAACTGGGATCCTATGGAACTGGGATCCCTCTTCTCATCCAGGTCCCCTACCTGCGCCCCCCTCAGCAAAAGCAAAGAAGGATAAAGCCGACAAACGATTTGTGGAGTGAGAGGGGTGGGGGGGGGGGGATCTCTGATCTTTATTGCGTCGGACCAGAGTGAGTCGGGGAGGTGGGAGAGGGAGGGGTGGTTGTAGAAGTAAAACAGCTTTGGCTTGGGGATTAAAAGGGTTGGAGATCAGCACGGCCGCGCTGGAACAGCTTTCCCGAGGATGCTGTGCAATCCCCAGCCGTGGAGGTGTGGGAAGCCAGGCTGGATGCGGCTGCAAGTCGGAGAGGGGATGAAGCTGGGCGATGATGGCGGTCCGCCTCAACCGAAGCCACTCTGGCTCACGGCTGCGGGGGCTTTGGCTCACGAAACCAGCTTCATTCCCAGCACATCCTCCTCTGCTGGCCCCGGATCCTGCTGCTTCTTCGTGGCTGAGCCCCGCGTCTGCCCGCAGGAGGGCTTTGGGTGCGGATGCTCCCTGGCCGCCCGGATGCTCCCCCGCGTGTCTGCGCCCTGCGAGCCATCGCGGACCCGGGAATGGCAGATGTTGGCGAGCTGCTGCTGCTGCTGCCGCCCTGCTCCTCCGGGGCTGGCGTTTGCCGGCCGCCATGCCGCCTTCTCGGCCGGCTCTGGGAACTCGGGATGCGAGATTGCAGCGGGGATCGGCTCCGTGCGCGGCTTCTTCCCCCCTGCCTGCGATGTGTTCGGCGTGCAGCAGCTGGAGATGCCCCGGAGGACCCCGATGGCCTCCTGGTGGCTGCGTGGGACCCGTTTGCAGCCGCTGTTTGCCTGCGTCCTCGCAGCTGCTCAGAGGAAGGCCGATCGTCGCCGAAATGCTGGCTGTTTGTCCGCCGCTCGCTGTCGGGCAGGTGGCTCTGCGATGCCCAAAATGCCGCCTGGCTGCTGGGCACGGAGCTGCCGGATGAACACAGAGCCCTGTGGCTGGGACCCGCGAGCTCAACATCGGCGCCGGAGGCTGCAAAGGGAGGTCGTGAGTCGGAATGGGACAGACGGACTCCGGCATCCCGACGTCAGAGCATCGGGACAGACGGACTCCGGCATCCCGGCATCAGAGCATCCTGAGATCTGATGCGACGCTTCTTACCGGTGCCCAGACCAGCACAGCCGTCGCATTCCCACTCCCACATGTCTCTTGGGTTGTGCAGCTGGGAGCACTGCCGATGGGTTCCCTCAGCAGCGCAGGAGCTGCACAGGATCAGCTGCCAGGACCTGGGGAAGGTGGTGGATGTGAGGACCGAGCCACGGGATGCCCTGCACTAGCGTATGGGGGGATATGGGGGATATGGGGGGATAATGGGGGGATGTGGGAGGCTATGGGGGATGTGGGGGATATGGGGGGATGTGGGGGTAATGGTGGAATATGGGGGAATATGGGGATAATGGGGGATATGGGGGGATGGGGGATATGGGGGGATATGGGGGATGGGGGGATAATGGGGGATATGGGGGGATGTGGGGTTACGGGGGGCAATGAGGGGATATGGGAATAACGGGATGCCATCCTGCGGCGAGGCTGAGGACCCCCCCGACCCCCCGCTCACCCCGTTGTCTCTGCCTGCTCTCTGCCTCCCTCGTAAAGGCATTCGCTGGCGTCGCAGCGGCTGTGCCTCTCTCGGGGCGGATCGTAGACCCCTTGGTGGTCCCATTCCGGGTCTCTGCAAGAGAAGGGAGGGGAAGCGATGAGCCCCCCCCCATCTCATCCGCTCCAAGCTTCCAAGAAACCCAAAAGGCCCTGAGAAATCCCGCGAGGCTTATGGCAGCCAAGAGGATGGGAGCAAGGAGCACGAGTCTCACGGGGAGAAGCAGCGACGCGATGGCAGAGGGGAGAACAAAACCTCTGCCTTCAGCCCAGAGAAATTGCACGAGAACTCTTGGGAAGAGCATCTCCAGCAAAGCATCTCCGAGGAAAAAGCGCAGGATATCAGATAGAAGGAGAAAAACCGAGGAAATGGCTCTTCCAGGCAAGAGAAGCTGCAGCCACGCTTGGAAAAGTCGGCGGACAACCACACACCAAGAAGAGAAAACATCAGAAACTCCGCCAAAAAAAGCGAAGTGGGGGAGTCCAAGCCAAGCCTGGAGACTTTGTGACACAGAGAGGGAGGGACAGAGAGGTGAGAATGACGCCTCGAATAGGATTGAGGGGAAATAGGAAAGGAAGAGGGGAGCTGAAAAGGGGAAATCGGAAAGGAAGAGGGGAAGCACAAAGCCTCTGAGCTGGACCAAAAAATCCGCTGCCTTGTCCTCGAGTTTTGGGGATGGGGAGGATGAGTTTGAACAGCCTGCTGTGTCTTTGGAGTCGTAGCTCAGCTATGAGAGAGGAGAGGAGAGGAGAGGAAAGGAGAGGAGAGGAGAGGAGAGGAGAGGAGAGGAGAGGAGAGGAGAGGAGAGGAGAGGAGAGGAGAGGGGAAGGGGAAGGGGAAGGGGAAGGGGAAGGGGAAGGGGAAGGGGAAGGGGAAGGGGAAGGGGAAGGGGAAGGGGAAGGGGAGGGGGAAGGGGAGGGGAAGGGAAGGGAAGGAAGCTGATTCAGGAACCACGGTGAGGGCGAGTGGAGATGAAACTGGTTCCATCAGAGCGGTCAACGCAACGAGTGATGGAGCCAATAGAACCCGATGGCGCCTTGGAATCCCAGTTGGGTACAGTGGTCACAAACCCCGAAGATGAAGAGGAGGAGGGCACCACGAAAAGCAGGGATGAAACGACGCAACCAGCCAGACCGTCATTCCTGGAACATTTTGAGCGGAAAGCAAAGGGGAAGGACACCAACCTGAGAGGGATTCGGATCCCCAGGCTGGACATTTGGTCGCAGAACAGACCGAAATCGAGACAAGCCGGGCACCTGAAGAACGCCGTGCCGGTGCTTGACGCCTGTCGCTGCAGGAGAAGCACGAGCAGGGTGAGAATCAGCAATGCCTGGTGATGCTGAGCACCCAGCATCCTTGCGGGGTGAGGAGAGGGGTCGTACCTGGATGCAGAGCCGGTGGAACCAGGCGCGTTGGCAGGTTGGACACAGCATGGTGTGGTAGGACAAGCCGTCCCCCACGGGCTCGAGGCAAATGAGGCAGTTGGTGCCTTGCGGAGCTTTCTGAGCCAGCTGTCGAGGGCGATGCTCTCGGCAGAAGGACCTGGGGGAAGACGGAGCGGATGGGGCACGGTGAGAAGTGATGGAACGGATGAGAAGCGATGCGAGGAGGGCAGAGGTCCAGGAAAGGAAACGCGGCCGTCGGCATCTGAACTGAGCTCCGATTGCATCTTTGGCCCCCGAGCCAAAGGGAGTTTTGAGCGAGTCCTCTCTGGGAGGTGGCAACCAAGGTCACAGCATAAAGGAGAGCCACGGGGGGCAAGCGTTTGCCCACGGGACTGCGGTGGCCAAGCGTTAGAAGGCTTTGCCCTTCGTTATTTTAAACTGATGCTGAAGGAAGAGCAGGGGAGAAGGGGAGGTTTGGATGGAAGCCCTGCTCATCAACGCCGCCGTACAGCGGAGGAAGCAGATCCCTGAGGGCCGTGGCTCGGGTTCACGTCACAGATCGCTTTCTCATCCCTAAACCTGTGCCACCAGTGAGACATCAGTGCTGGTTCCCTCTCCAGACGAACTAAACTGAGCCCTGGCAGCCCATGGGGATGTGAGCGACTTTGCGAGCGGTTGTGCCTCGGTCCTACGAGCGGCGAAGAGAAAAACCTCTTCTTTGATGCCACCCTGGCACCAAGGACTCCAGATCCTTACCTGTGCTCACCGAAGTACTGGGTGACGCACTCCCCATCCACGGCACAGGGCAGGTGGAAGCTGCGAGCGCAGTCGCTCTTGGCGCACGTGATGGCAGCCCTCCTCTCTCCGCAGACACAGCATTGCTGGAAAGAGCAGAACGGCCCCGTTGGCAGCCAGCTCAGGGCTTCCACGGCCAGCCCCACGCCTCGGGGTGGGCAGGGATGTGGGCATTTCTGTGCACCAAGCGGCCTGGGGGACGGGGTTGATCGGCTACGGTGCAGGACTTGGGTCGTGGGGGAGGTTGGAAGGGCTGTGATTGCTTTCCTTGGGTCTGGAGGAGGTTGGAAGGGCTGTGATTGCTTTCCTTGGGTCTGGAGGAGGTTGGAAGGGCTGTGATTGCTTTCCTTGGGCTCTGAGGAGGTTGGAAGGGCTGTGATTGCTTTCCTTGTGCCCAGATGAAGGTGATGTGAGCCCTTGTCGGCACATATCTGCCTGTTCCCTACAGCTCCTCACCTGCCCGTCTGCCTGCTTGGCTTTGCGTGCGATGGCAGCAAGGGGGAGGCCATCAGTTCTTGGCCACGCCGGTCCTGATTCGGTAGTGATGTTGGCAAAGATCTGGAGGAGAGAAAAGGAAAAGGAAAGGAAAGAAGAGAGGAGAGGAGAGGAGAGGAGAGGAGAGGAGAGGAGAGGAGAGGAGAGGAGAGGAGAGGAGAGGAGAGGAGAGGAGAGGAGAGGAGAGGAGAGGAGAGGAGAGGAGAGGAGAGGAGAGGAGAGGAGGATCTCATTAGGACGGGAAGGAAAAGGGAGCATCCCTGGAGGGAACCTGGAAGGAGCGCCATGGGGAGGAACTCACCAAGCAGAACTCGTGGACACGAATCCCAGCCTCCAGAAGCACGCGCCCGCACATCTCCGGGTCCACATCTGCCCGGCCACACAGCGCACACACTGCAGAGGAAAAGAGCAAAAATGAGCAGAGCCGAGCAGCCGGCGGGGCCGGGCATCCCCGAGGACCACGGCCCAAGCTGAGCCGAAGAGCAGAGGGGCTGGGAGCTCCTGTTTGCCCTTTCCTCCCCTCTCGGCTTCAAGCAGAGCCCCTGCACCCCTCTGCCCGGCTGCGTGCGGGGATGCCGTGCTCTCACCTGCTTCCTCCATGCAGGAAGCCTCCCTCTCGCTATCGGACATCAGCGAGTCGATGGCGAGCACTGCGAGTCTCCCTGCTCTCCCTGAGCCTCACCAGAGCGCAGTGATGCCCAGCCTGAGCCTCGCAGCCCTTTGCTCCGCTCCCAGCTTCACGCGTCACAATGGCAGCTCTGTGACACCCGCTGTGACATCACTGCCACCACGTGCGGGTGTTGGTCCTCTGACAACGGGATGTGGGAGTGAGGATGTTGGAGAAAAGACCACGGGAGACAAGTCTCATGCTATCATGATCAACAGGTCTCAAACTTTATTACGTACAATATAACTATTTATACATGAGATAATTAGCTCATACATATTGCAAAAGCAAAGCACATGATTGGAAATTCCTCAACTGTGAGAACCGACCTTCACGGCTAGCTGTGCGGATTCTGCTTCCTACTATCTACAAACTCCCAGCCTCATGCCATCCTGTTTCTGTTACACTTTCAAGGCAAAGGCACAGCGTCCTTGCCCTGAATTCCATATTGATTGTTACTGTTTCACCAACTTGATCATATCATGGCCCTTGTCTTGCAACCATGTCTCAGTCAGTCTCTCCACACTTCCCCCGTTTTCTTTTTGGACCAGAAAAGAGGCATTCCATTTTGCATCAACAAGATTTGCAAGTGCCTTTTGCAGGCAGCGAAAAAAGCACGGTAAAACAAGCAGTAGTACTAATATTACAAGCCCAATAGTTATTAAGTATCGCAGCAGGGATGTTAGCCACGGTCCCAGACCCCACCCCTTCAACCAGTCGTCAAGCCCAAACCCTGTGTGCTCTTGAAGGTGGGTTGTCAGGGTCTGCATGATTTGTAGCTGTGCGTGAATGGAACGGGAATGGTCGGAGAGATTCATGCAGCACATACCATCAAACTCTTCACATCCATGCCCTTGTGCTAGCAATAGAAAGTCTATGGCTGCTCGATTTTGAAGGGTGGCATGACGGATTGAGTCAACATCCACTAATAGGTCTGACAATGCTCGTGATGTTGCATTAGTCTGTTTAGCCAACCAACATCCTAGCTTATTCAGATTTGCTAGGGCCTTTGCAGCGGCAACACCGGGGGCAAGGAAAGAGGCAAAAACCCGTTCTGATACAGACCAAAAGTCCACGTTGTCTTTACATTCTGGTGTGAATGCATGAATTGCTCGCCTTAGTCTACGGTGTTCTCTATGTAATTGTAGGATCATAGAGGTATTTGGAGTTAGTAAGGTTAGACGACCTAGAGTACATGGTCCTCCCACTAACTTCGAGGGAATTCCGGACCAAGCTCTGTCCCCACAAATAAGAAATATTCCATGAGGCAGTGAGATAGGAGTGTTGGATGATAGAGATCTATGTGGGCTCGTATAATTACACCATGCCGTTGCATTTTGGTATACAGGATGGCTGGCATTAACAATTGTTGGGTATGAGTAGTTGGCGCCTGATTTTCCTGGACTGGCACGATATGCACTCGTCCAATTAAAGTAGACACACCAGTCAGCTTTCACTGTGCCCAGTATCTCTAGTTCCTGGGGCTCTAGATTAGCAGTTGGAAAATAGGGCACCACCTGATCCCATGTATCTGCATATGATTGAATTGATTGATTTAATAGCCTGAAGCTGGAAGTTGCATTCGGGTATGGGGGGTCATCCACGGGTAGACCTACCAGACAGGTGGAGAAAGGGTTACCAGGGGACGAGAGCGCTAGGCAGAAGGCTTCCTGCCCTGTCTTGTTAGCTATTGTAACCCAAATGTTCTGCTTAGGTTGTGGGGGTACCCAGATTGTATGTACGAGTTGCGCTGCGACGCCCAGCAGCACGACCACGGCCTGCATTTTTAACTGCCGCCGTAGGGTGCCGTGTAGGCTGACCGCACTGCGTCTTAATAATGTCTGACTGATAAAGGGCCTGGGCCCTTGCAACCAGGTGGGTGAGCTCCCAGCGGAAGTGGGCGAGGGCCTGCTGCTCCGCACTTTCAAAAATTCTTATTGCAGAGAATAGAGGCTCTCCCGTGTAGTGCTCCAAAGCTCGCGCGGCGGTGTCTCCTTGCCAACGCGCTTCACAACCACTACACCATAAAGCTCGTAACTGTGTCTGATGTACCCAGCTGATTCTGTTACAGCCCCCACAATTTAACAAAACCCATGTGTAACAACCCCAGGCCGCAGCACAGCCCCAGCAATGATGTTGTTTCGGACCCAGATTATGATACCCTGCCAGAGCTTCAAATAGTCTTATTCCTTGCTCAGGCGTCCGAATGTGCACCAATCTTGGGTCAAGGATGTGGTGCAGGAATTCCCGGTGCGGCCGGACCAGCAGTTCTAAATGCAGTGGTACGTTCCTGACGTCCTCCAGCTTGTGGTGCTGTGGCTGGTTTAGTCCAACGTGCAGGGATCCACTCCGGGCAGCCGCTGCAAGTTCAAGGGTTTGTAGGCTGTCTGCAGGCACGGCTTGTACTATATGCTGTCGCCAGATTCCTTTCTCCTGCCAGGCAATCGCTGCTCTACGTGTTTTCCTCCCAGCATCTGTAAAGGCTGTCACAGCTCCGGGGATGGGCCTGTCCCTTCGCAAGGGCATCGTGATCCAGTCCCATTCACCGATCCATCGTAGGGCTCGCGGAATCAATGGTCCCGTTTCTACGTGAGCGCCGGAGGCCAGCATCGATTCTGCTAGCTTAGGAGAATTTAGTAGATACCAATCTAATGTCGCCTTTTCCATGGGCAGATGAATCCGTGTGGGCTCCGAGCCACTGATCTCCAGAATCCGTAAGCGTCCTCTTTGAATTAAGGATGCCAAATTTTCAATTTTTGTGGTTATGGTTTTTCGTTTCTGCGACGGTGGTGCCATCCATTCCAGCACCCTCTCCCCCCTTTTCTGTTCAAATTGAGTAACTGCGCCCAAAAGGTGATCCTTACTGTTCCAAATTGTGAAAGACAACGGGCAGGCAGGATCAAGCCGGGAGACGAAGCCGTTTAGGATACGGTCTGTAATGATTGTATCGCTGATCCTTTGACGGCGATACAGGAGTGCAAGGGTCCGTACCCTTTAACAGGGGTAGCAACGGCTCTAAAAGCGTATTGGGGATACCTACAACTGGCTTTAACCACTGTAGGTCCCCCAAGAGTCTCTGTGCATCATTCAGCGTGGTGATGTTCGTATTGAGAGACAGCTTCTGCGGCATCACCTGCTTATCAGTAATCTTCCATCCAAGGTAGTTCCAGGGTGTGGTACGCTGCACCTTTTCTGGAGCAATCACCAAGGAGAAACTCGCAAGAGTTTTCCGAATTACTTCTAACTGTGCATCTGTGAAAGGGTAGCTTTGGGAAAAAAGGATGTCGTCCATGTAATGATACACAATAGTGTTGGGCATTTGTTCTCGTATTGGCTGAAGAGCGGCATCAACATATAATTGGCAAAGAGTAGGGGAGTTGCGCATTCCTTGAGGCAGTACCGTCCATTCGAACCTCTTATCGGGCTCACCTTTATTAATCGCTGGCAAGGTAAACGCAAAGCGTTTTGTATCCCGAGGATGTAAGGCAATAGTGAAGAAGCAGTCCTTCAGATCAATGATCAAAATGGGCCAATCCTCTGGGATCATAGAAGGATTGGGCAGTCCCGGTTGAAGTGCTCCCGTAGGCTCCATCTGCTCATTAACGGCGCGTAAATCATGAAGTAGGCGATATTTGCCAGATTTCTTTTTGATTACAAAAATCAGAGTATCCAAGGGCTGGTAGATAGTTTCAGATGCCCCTGGTTGAACTGTTCCTGTACCAACTGGTGTGCTTGTTGAAGGCTTTCCCGCTTTAGCGGCCATTGCTTCACCACAACCGGATTCTCAGTGGTCCATGTAAGAGGTAGCGGGAAAGTCCAAGCAATGGCCGTTACATTCAAGGGTGTTCATTGGTAAGAACAAGGCCAAGCTGGGCCAATATGTCCCTGCCAATCAGACAGGGAACCGTGGGCGGGAGCGGTGCAATAGAGAACACCGCTGTGGCTCTTCTGCCATCTATTTCCACTGTAAGGGTGGGGGTTCGGTTAGCCAATGTCATTCCCCCAACCCCAGTTACAGTAGTCGTTGAAGATTGAAGTGGCCAGTTAGACGGCCACTCTCCGGGAGTGATGATCGACTTATCCGCACCTGTGTCTAGCAGTCCCATCAAAGTAATGTCATGATCCTTGTACGATATTTTACACAACTTTCTGGGACGAGATGCAAGATCGATGGTGAGTAGGGTCAATCCTCCAGTAGAACCAAAGCTTCCTTGGTCCCTTGGCAGACAGCTCACCGGTGTTAGTCCTTTTGATAACTGTGGTAGCGGGATAAGTTGAGCCAATCGTTGACCTTTCTGTATCTTTATCGGAGGGTATAGAGTATATACCATTATCACGATTTCTCCTTGGAAATCAGCATCGATCACCCCAGGTAATACGAATAACCCCATTATGCTTGCAGATGACCTTCCTAACAAAAGTCCTCCTGTTTCTTGGCCCTGGATGACGATAGGACCAAATACCCCAGTGGGCACTCGATGGGGCTGGCTTGTCAGGATAGTGACATCTACTGAGGCTGCCAGGTCCAAGCCGAGGCTCCCTCTGGTAGCTGGTTGAAGTTGCTGTTGGTGGGAGTTGTTGATGCTGCAGCGGCCATTTGTGTCCGGGCGCGGCCGCTGTTCGCGCTGCTCCTCCCGTTTCCCGACTTCTGACGGCAGGCTGTGGCGTTATGCGTGTGTGACTGACATTTGCCACACCAAATCCCAGTCGCTTGGCACTCATGGCGAACGTGTCCCGTTCTTCCACAGCGAAAGCACTTCAGGTGGGAATTATTGGAGGAGCGAGGGATTGCCGTGGCTGCGACTTGGAGGGGCGCAAGGGCTGCTAACACCTGTGAGTGCGCTGATTGTGACTGATTCTGAAAAACCCTTGCCTGTTCTCTCAGCCCTTCCCCTAATGACTGCAAAGCATTGACTAACAGGGCTTGCGATCCCGTCGGGATAGAAGCAGCCTTCTCTAACAGGTCTGGAAGCGTCCAATCCCCAGGCATAGTGCCGACAAGGGATCGGGTTGAAGAATTACCATTCTGCAATACACATTGTCTAAGCAAAGCTCCCTGCATGTGCTCGCGCACATTAGCCCTTTTTATGGCCTCCATAATCTTGTCCACAAAGTCACTTAACGGCTCATCCCGTCCTTGCTTTATGCCCATATACATAGGTGTGCCTCCAGGGGCTTTTATCTTATTCATGGCTCTCCTGGCTGTATCCATACTTTCCCGACAAATATCAGGGCCAGCAAGTGCCTGTGCCTCCACCCGTATCCATTGACCTAGACCCATTAGATGATCAACTGTAACCCCTGCTAGCGGATCCCCAGGACCCCTTTGCACTGTGGCAGATATTGTAGCCTCATGCTGCCAATGGGCGTTAAACAAGAGCAGCTGATGGGGGGTATATATTAGCCTAGCTACCGCCTTAATATCTGCAGGCAGGAGAATATTTGAACTAAAGATATAGTCTAGCATTTGTTTAACTGGCTCACTAGTCACCCCATAGGAGCCTACTGTGGCGCGCAACTGAGAGAGCATTTTCCAATCCAAATTATGGATCGTAGCGTTCATCCCCCCTTGTGGTGAGGGCGTATATACCACCGGGAACGCCAGCTGCTCCGTTGCGGCCTGTAAGAGGTCGGCATCGCCCTCCTCCATTCCCTGTTTGGCCAACATAGACCACATCTCCCGCCTTCTCCGAACTATAGCCCCAGCCAGGTCCGACTCGACCCCCGGGACAGGTTTGGAGTTCCACGGCGCCTGCACAGAGACCTGAGGGGGGGTACGCCGAGGATCCTCCCCTGCGGCAGATGCAGAGCTGCTAGTGTCCGGGGACTCGCATGGGGGCGCTGAAGGCTCAGATACGGGTGGCGGTATAGTTAGCACCGTAGAGGAAGGAGGAGGGGGGGTGTAATGGGTGAGCTCATAATCGAGGTTTTGCTGCTGCGCCGCTTGAGCACCCTGTACTGCCCTTTTCTCCGCCTGAGACATCAGTAATTCGTTATGTACAGCTTTCCATAATTTAGTCATCTTTTTTGCTAGCTTATCCTCATCTAAAACTAACTCCCACAATTTATCCCCATAACGTCTCCACTCTGCTAAAGTATGTACTGAATGGGGGTTCGTAAAAAACCCACAAGAAACTGCATGACTTAACAACACAGGGAGATCCTTATCTAAATCTATTCCTTTAAACTGCCGCTTCCTCAAGAAGACGGTAAATAATTTATATGCTGCTTGCCTGTTCATACTCACGTCGGTACCGTTGCAGACCTTCCAAGCTTCGGCAGCACGTATCGGCCGAGACCCACCGCTGTGGTCGCTCGGGGCGCGGAGTTCCACAAAAATTTTTACTCTTTCGCCGTCCGTCTAGCTGCGGGACCCGAACCCAACGTAGTCCCTCTCTCTTAGCGTGGTGTCCGGACATCGGTCAGGTCTCACAGAGTGTCCTGAGGCGCGGCACTTCTTCTTTCTCGGAGTGCTTTCGCCGTCCCCGCTGCTTAGGGACCCGAATTTCCTTATCACGTCGGGGTCACCATTTGTTGGAGAAAAGACCACGGGAGACAAGTCTCATGCTATCATGGTCAACAAGTCTCAACTTTATTAAGTATATCGTGGCTATTTATACATGAAATAATTAGCTCATACATATTGCAAAAGCGAAGCTCATGATTGGAAATTCCTCTAATACCCTTGAAGTGGCATTTGTCTGCTTTATTGTTAAGCACTACTTTATGTTAACAGAGCATTCTGCAAAACACTCCTTAACCGTTCACACAGGTGCTTAGCCAATCAGAGCCATGAGATGTTCTTTCTTCTTCTGAAGGTGTCCTTGGTTCTCATGCCACTTATCTTGCTCCGCAGCTGCTGCTCTGTGCAGCCCCCCTGACTCCAGAGCTGCTGCTCTGAACAGTTTTTCCTTACGTTCCCACAGCGTCCCAGTTCCATAGGATCCCAGTTTGGGGCTTCCCAGTTCCATAGGATCCCAGTTTGGGGCTTCCCAGTCCCATAGGATCCCAGTTTGGGGCTTCCCAGTATGGGAGTGTTCCAGTTTGGGGTGTCCCAGTTCCATAGGATCCCAGTTTGGGGCTTCCCAGTTCCATAGGATCCCAGTTTGGGGGTAATCCCAGTATGGGGGATCCCAGTTTGGGGTTTCCCAGTTCTATAGGATCCCAGTTTGAGGCTGTCCCAGTTTGGAGGAGGTCCCAGTATGAGGGATCCCAGTCCCATAGGATCCCAGTTTGGGATGGGATGCCAGTATGGGGCTGTCCCAGTTTAGGGTGCTCCCAGTTTGGGAGATCCCAGTCCCATTGGATCCCAGTTTGTGGGGGATCCCAGTACGGAGTGATTCCAGTTTGGGGGTTCCCAGTTCCATAAGATCCCAGTTTAAGGTGCTCCCAGTTTAGGGGTGCCCCAGTTCAATCGGGTTCCAGTTTGGGGTGATCCCAGTTTGGGGATTCCCAGTTCCATAGGACCCCAGTTTAAGGTGCTCCCAATTTAAGGGTGTCCCAGTTCAATTGGGTTCCAGTTTGGGGTGATCCCAGTTTGGGGGATCCCAGTCCCATAGGGTTCCAGTTTGAGGCTGTCCCAGTTTGGAGGGGGTCCCAGTATGAGGGATCCCAGTTTGGGGGATCCCAGTCCCATAGGATCCCAGTTTGGGGCTTGAGAGGTGGGCGGGGCTTCGTCAGGAGGGCAGGGCCAGGACCGTTGGGCGGGGCTTGTGGGGAGAGTGGGCGGGGCTTAGATCGAGGGAGGACGGGCTTAAAGGGGCCGCGTCCCTTTTTCTCTTTCCAACCTGGCAGATGCTGGCCGTCCCTCGGGTTCACCCGCAGCCTCAAGGCGACAACTTGGGCTGGGAGTCCACGCCAGGTTTCTGGTGGCTCGAGGAAAGGTTGCAAGTGTGGCTGCGTGCGTGGCGAGAGGTTTTGTGCACGGGACGGAAGGGATGGGGCATGCTTTGTTTAGTGGAGATGAGATCAGATGGAGGCCAAGCGGAAATTCTGTCGTCCCAGCTTGGTGAGATGCAGAAATTCTGTGGTCCCAGCTCGGTGAGATGCTGGCACTGAGATGCTGTGGAGTCCATGCAGAAATTCCTTCTCCAACTCATTTTTCCATCACACAATCGGATCATCCCCTTTCCAATACACATGATGACGTCACAGAGCCCCATGATGACGTCACGATACAGAAGCACAGAATCACTGAATCGCTAAGGTTGGAAAAGACCTATAAGATCATCCAGTCCAACCACCCACCTATCACCCATGGTTCTCGCTAAACCACGTCCCTCAACACAAAATCCAGACGTTCCTTGAACACCTGCAGGGTTGGTGACTCCACCACCTCCCTGTGCAGCCCATCCCAGTGCCTGACCACTCTGTCAGAGAAGCAGTATTTCCTAATATCCAGCCTGAATCTCCCCTGGCGCAGCTTGAAGCCATTCCCCCTAGTCCTATCACCAGTTACACGAGAGAAGAGGCCGACCCCCAGCTCGCTACAACCTCCCCTCAGGTAGTTATAGAGAGCAATGAGGTCTCCCCTGAGCATCCTCTTCTCCAGACTGAACACTCCCAGCTCCCTCAGCCGCTCCTCATCAGCCCTGTGCTCCAGACCCCTCACAGCTTTGTTGCCCTTCTTTGAACACGCTGCAGGGCCTCGATGTCTTTCTTGCAGTGAGGGGCCCAGAACTGGACACAGCACTCGAGGTGCGGCCTCACCAGAGCTGAGTACAGGGGGACAATCACTTCCCTGCTCCTGCTGGTCACACTGCTTCTGATACAAGCCAGGATGCCATTGGCCTTCTTGGCCACCCAGGCACACTGCTGGCTCGTGTTCAGCCCAGCGTCAACCAACACCCCCAGCTCCATTTCCTCTACACATCTTCCAGCCACTCCGCCCCAAGCCTGTAGCGTTGCTTGGGGTTGCTGTGGCCAAAGTGCAGGACCCGGCCTTTGGTCTGATTAAACCTCATCCCGTTGGCTTCAGCCCAGCTCTCCAGCCTGTCCAGATCCCTCTGGAGGGCCTCGCTACCCCCAGCATCTGCAGTTCTTCTGGGCATGGAGTCCTGTGCACAGTGCAGAAAATAATGACAGAAGTCAAGATAACTTGCAGAGACGCTCCTCCTGCTATAGGATAGAAGTTTTTCTTTCTCTATGAAAATTGTTCATTTAGCTCCATATCTTGGGTTTATTTTCATGAGCTTTACCGTACCTTAAGAAGAAGAAGCTTAAGGAGCTCTAAGTTTCCTCTCATTTCCTAATCATATCTCAGCTTCCTGGACATTTTCCTTCTACGAGCAATTTTCATGTCTCATATCTTTATCCTTTATCCTTGATCCTTTATCCTTGATCCTTGATCCTTTATCCTTTATCCTTTATCCTGTCTGCTCTCAGAATGTCCATCCCAACCTCTGTGCATTTAAATTTCTCTTGGAGAAAGCTGCATCATTCATGACTGCAGAAAATGATGGTAATTTCAGCTGATGCTGTCCTTAGGGAGAGGAGAAGCTGATAGCACTTGAGGAGATTGTTCATATAACAGCAGATTGTGAAAGGTACAATTCAGGCTTCTCAGAGATGTGTTCATATTTCACATCTCCTTTCAGAATTCTGCCTCCAACTCATTCTCCTTCCCTAAGAACAGGTCTTGGAAAATCCCTGCCTTGTCTCTCCTCTTGCAAAGGGCCCTTGGAAACACCCAGCGGTGCAGTGTAGCTGCGATCCCCCTGCCCCAGGCAGCAGCAGATGTCCCCTGCCCTGCCGGGGGGCTCCTTTCCCCCACGCGTCTCCCTGCAGCGCCCTGGGCAGCTCCCCAGGCAGACTGAGTGCTGAGTGCTGAGTGCTGAGTGCTGAGTGCTGAGTGCTGAGCCTGGCAGGCGGCAGTCATAGCCTGCAGTGAGACTTACCTTGCCAAAGGCTGTGAGCAGTGCTCCTGCAGTGAGCTCAACACCTGCTCACACCGTACACATCCTATAAGCTCTCTGTCCTTTCTCTCCTCTCCTCCTGTCACCTGCAGGCTGTGCTGTGCAGAAGAGCTGCTCCTGGGCACAGCTGTCTCTCTGCAGCGCTGCCCACTTGTAGGAGCTCCCTGTGTCCCAGGAGCCCGGCCCAGCTCAGCAGCAGAGGATGTCATTTTCTCTTCCTCACTGCTCTCCCTGGAGATGCCCTTGGGGCTGCGGGGCTGGCAGCTCCTGATGGACAACAGGGTCATCTCTGCAAAACGTACTTTGAAGTCAGATGAATTAATCACCAGTAGACAGCCTGATTCCAGAAGCATTGTTTGTCCTAACAGATTGTGTGTGCCTAGCAAAGCTGCAAATGCCTAATCTGGTGTCAAGGTTTTATGACTCTTGGTATCAGTATTCCACATCATAACATCATGTAAAGCATGGGGAATTAGAGAGTTAATACTCCAGTTCTGTGAATGGACAACTTTAGGGATATTTGTTTCTCAGAAGAGAAGAGCTGCCTTTCGTGAGGACTCTGAGTTCAGAGGGGAAGATAAGCCATGGGAGGAAGTCCCGGGATCTCTCACTTGCTCGCTGCCTGGCAGTGTGTGGCTGCGCGCCCCAGCCGTGCGCCTTCAGTTCAAAGTAAGGCTTTTGGTTTCAGACACTCGCTCTCTCATTATATTTGATTTATTACCCTAAATTCCAATTCTATTTTATAACATCGTTTTATCTTACATACCAACATCATATTTAGTAAAAATAAGTTTCCTCCTTAGATCTTTGCCGCTGGTTTTTTATTATTATTTTATTTCCTTAATTATTATTATATTATATTATATTATATTATATTATATTATACTATATTATATTTTAGTTTAGTTTAATTTAGTTTAGTTTAGTTTAGTTTAGTTTAGTTTAGTTTAGTTATTTTTTGGCCAGTGGGACTGCCAAGCCTTCTGCCCCCTGTCACAGACACACACTGATCCAGATAACTCCGTAACAAGACAACACAGTCATATGCCCTGCTTTTAGGACGGGCGTGTGGAGCCAAATGTGGGACCTGATGATCACTATGGGTCCTTTCCATTGCGGGTTGTCCTAGGATTCTATGACAGTGGGTACAAGCACGGTGATGTTGGATCACTGTGCTGTCACAGTGGGTAGGAGTTCAGTGACAGCACAGTCACGGTGTTGTCTCGGTAGTGTGGAGAGCAGTGATGTCAGAATTCCTGAGTTGTGGCAGAGGTCAGTATTGCAGTGATGTCAGAGTCACTGTGCTGGAAAGGGGAGACAAGCTCAGTGATTTCAGCTCCACTGCGTCGTCACAGCTGATATGAGCACAGTGGTGTTGCAGTCAGTCAGGAGCTCTGCATGTGGGTGAGCATCAAACACGGCATCCCCAGAACCAAATGCTACCAGTGAGGAAATGGTGCCTCCACCTTGGGCCTGAGAGATCTGGAGTTCCAAGTTCCATTGCGGTTGAATAATTTGTCCAGACTGGGCCCTTCTCACATCCCACATCCTGGCATGAGACACACTGCCCACATGGGACTCGGGCCTCACGGCATCCTTGCACCCCATGCAGAGTCTGGCAGCTGCTGTCCCCTGGTCTTTCATTTGACATCAGACAAACCTCCATCCCACTGCCCCAGGAAGGGCCCTGAGCCAGCACGAGGGACACGATCTCCCTGCCAAGGCTCTGCGGATCAGGCCTTGGCCTTTCTGCTTCACAAGACAAAGGAGGCTTTGCTCAGCATCACAGCCACCATCCCAGTGCCTTGGTCTGCCTGCAATCATGGCTTCCAATTATCTGCTCTAACAAGTCCCCAGGGAAGCTTGCTTGTCAATGGCCCTCAGTGGGGCCCATTAATACTCCAAGAAACTTCACTGTTCCTTCTGACTTTGTCTTCTTGAGCACTTCATGCAATCTTCTCTGTACACTGGAGGTTGATGGACTCAGCAGCAAATGCCCCGTGGGGCCCATTACAACCTGAAGAGCCCTCCTGTGCCTTGTGCCTTCCTGTCATCTTCTTCAGGTGTTCAGAAGTTGTACAGCAAACTGGACAGGTATCTGGAGAGAGCTAAAGGAGGAAGAGAACAACGGGCATTTATGGAGACTATTTATTTATGTATTTATTTATAATTGGGTTTAAACAAGAAGTTGCAGCAGCACTTGGCAATTGATATTGACCCAGCATGTTCCCTAATGAGATTTGTTCTGTCACTATATGGACAAATGTCCTCCTCTGCTACCGCACTCCATTTCTACTCACATTGGCCCTATGGGACTTGCATCACTTTTCCTCCCATCACACTTCTCCTCTGCAGTCCCCAACTCAGTGTTAAACCTCCTTTGCACCAAATCCAACTGGCTTTTTCAGAGAATAAGCTACACATGGGCAAGGAAAGATTTCTCTCTATTTTTTTTTTTTTTTTTTTTCCCAACAAACAGTTGTAAACATGATGCAATTGAATGAACAATTGCATGCCTTGTCCAAGCCGTATCTAATGAGGTTTTTTCTTTCACAGGCAATAGTTGTGCAAAAAATGAGTTAGGCAGAGAGAGGAAGGGATAGATATAATCACAGTTAAGGAGCAGATCAAAGAGTCCATCGGACTTTGGAGAGATGGAGCAAGTTCCTGAAATCTTCCTAAAGGTCACAGATCAGCCAGATAGTTGGGAGGTATCTGAGTGAACAAAGAGCAAGGAATGGGGAAATCTTGAGAGCAGATGGCCTGCTGAAAACACGCCCTGAACCATGGACATTGATTTAGGAGAGCTGGAGACACCTGGAGGATGAGGGACATCAACTACGCAGCAGGGTAGAGCAGCGGTGGATGCTGGGCATTGGTCACAGGGCATTGGCACTGATTTCTGTCTTAGTCTTCAATCCTTTTTTTCAATTTTACTGACATTAGTGAACATCTTTCAGGCTTAAAGCTTCAAAAAGAAGAGAAGATCCATTTGTGTCTGGCACGGAGCCTGTTGCTCTCCAGAATTTCCTTGCCCAGAAATGTCCGTGACATCTCTCAGTCTTTGTATAAATGGAGTTACACTGTGGTAATGAGCTTTTTTCTTCTTTCTCAGTTGTTGTTTTAGATGGTCCCATGCAGCACAGGACTCATCATGCCCTTCATGCCCTTCATGCCCTTCATGCCGTGTACCCTGCCCCATTCTACTGTTGGTACACACTGGCCATAGTGTTCCTTGTGCTGCCTATGTAGTTCCACAAGCCTTTATTGTGTTTGATATGCCTGGGCAGATTCAGCTGTGTTTGAGCTTTGGCCTTCTTAAACATATCTCAGCAGGTACAATAGGACAAATACTCTGCACTGCTCCCAGCTGACCACTTCTTGTTTACACTTCCTACGTGCTTTCTTTCTGTGCTGTACTCCACAGACTTGAAGAAGAAGCCAAGGTGTGCTCTCCTGAAGTCCAAAGATGTGAGTTTCTCCTTTGGCCTCCCTTCAGACTCCTCAGCTGCACCATCCCATGGCCACTGCAGACCAGGTTCTCTTTGACCATCACATTCCCCATGTGTCCTTCCTTGCTGGTGAGTATGAGAACCAGTGCAGCACCTCTCCTCTTCGGTTCTTCCATGGGTTGGTCAAGAAGCTGCCAGCTGTGCTCCTCAGGGTTCTGGATGGTGCCTGCCCTGCTGTGCTGCCCCTGCAGCAGATACTGCAGTGAAAAAGGCCTCCAAAGGGGACGAGGGCCTGACAACAGGAGGCTCCCATCTGTCTGCAGAGGGCACCTTCCACTTGCTCTTCCTGATCAGGAAGCCAGGAAAAGATACTGTTGGTCTCCTCTGTTTGCCACTGCCATTTGCTCTGTCCTGTCTGCTCTGCCATCCCCATCAAGAGCTCAGTGCACTCTCACAGAGGGCAGGTGCCCTTCCTTGTCTCCTCGCCCATCCATCATATAGACTCTGTATCCTCCTGGTGCTACAGTTCAGTTGTGGAAGCCATTTAACCATGTCCCTGTGGTCCAAACAAGAGCAACTCTACCAGCATTTCTAGCTCAGCATGTGTTGCTGTTCTCATTAGTGTAAAAACACATAGGACAACTACCTACCCAGGATGGATCATTGGATTTAGTGCATCTACGTTATTTTTGTTCAGAAGGTGGCACACATGCGTTAGACCCACTGTAAGGCTCAGAGCTGTCCAAGCAGCACAGACACGGCTAGGGCATGGCTTTCCTGCAGGCCCTGAGTTGCATTTGCAGCTGCATGTGAGTTTGCTGGACAACTAAGGAAATCAGCACGACACTAGGCTGCTTCTGATGCCATTCACATGGGTTTTCATCAGTTGAGGAATAAAGATGCGTATTAGCTTTGCAGTGCCTCGAGATACAGAATGTGCAGCAGAAGGAGAACAAGGGAAGATCTGGCTCTTCTTTTGGGAGCTCAGCCATTTAGTCAGCTGCAAAATTTTGCATGCTCCAAGGAGATGGGTGAAAAAGACACTTTGAGATGCCATAAATGCAGGAAGTTTGTTCTCATTTAGGATTGCCAAAAATATTGCTAATCCTTCTCTGGTCTCATCTAGGGATGAGATGCTTGCACTGCTTCAGCTGGATCGCTGTCCTGCCCAGGGGAAGTCCACCCCTCCCTGTCCAGGTCTGTGTGCCCTTTTTGTTTTAGCAAACACTCTCTGGTAGGACTAACCATATGTCTGGAATTGGTCACTGTCCAGTGGACATTTGGTGGTTAATGCAGGATGTTTCAGAGTACAGTCATGACACTGTTGTCTTTCTGGAGCTGTTGGCCATGGAGACCCAGGCACATCTCCGGGGAGATCACTGGGAGGATAGAAGTGAAATCCTCTGCTGCTGAGCTGGGCTGAGCCCCTGGGACACAGGGAGCTCCTACAAGTGGGCAGTGCTGCAGAGACACAGCTCTGACTAAGAGCAGCTCCCGTGTACTGTGCATCAGCACTAGGGGCACGTTCTGCAGGTGACATGAAGATGGAAGAGAAAGGAGAGAGGGATTACAGGATGTGTGGGGTGTGAGCAGGCTGCGACCTCACTGCAGGAGTATTGCTTTCAGCCACTGACACGGTAAGTCTCTCACTGTAGGTAATGCAAACACTTTTCCAACAGGGATCACCAAATCTGGCAAATCCCAGTGCAGATCAGACTGCATACACCCAGTGTTTCTTTATCATGGAATAAGAGCTGTTCCAGATGAGGGCTTCCCTGTTGCAACGTCAGAGCACAGCTCTGAGGGCACATCAAGAGAGAATCCTGAAGTTCATTTTACCTCTCCACTTGCCTTTAACTTATACTTTCAATGAACCCATGGGAGTTCTCTTAGGTTCCCTTTTCCACTTGAAAAAAAAAAAATGAACATGCACTTAGAAAGTGCCCTGCAAATGGAGTGGGTTCTGGACAGCAAATAGGAATGCAGAGCGTTTGGGCTGGTGTCTGTATGCTCAGTCAGGGAAATGACAGGAAAACAGCCTCCAGGATGAAAATCTGCAGACCACAGAGATATGATCAGGGAATTACCCCCTTCAGTGCAGGGACCTTCCTCTGAGCAAGCTCCCACCTAGAAACGCCTCTGCCCACATGACCATGGGGTCCGATGCGTGAACCATCTCCTGTGCAGGCAGAGCTCCAGCAGAGCAGAGCAGCATCTCCCCAGGCACGTGTCCATCACCCTCTGCAGTGCACAGGGGCTGAGAGCCACTGCCTGGGGCTGTGGGCAATGCAGGCTGTGAGGCTGGGAAGGAGCTGGCTTTCCCTTAATGAGATGCCATCAGTAGGACACAGCTCCCTGAGCTGTGAGCTGACCTTCAGGATGCAAATCTTTCCCCTAGTCAGGAGATAAGAGTTCAGGGAAGAAGCAGAGAGATGCAATATGCAAATGGTGTGGGGTTGGTGAAATCAGTGTTAGGGGTCATTTGCAAGATGTGTGGTGATGAGGCACTGCTGAAGTACATTGAGAAATGGTGAATACAAAGTGATGGGCAGTGGACTCTGTTTTCTGAGCTGGGTCTGACTTCTGAACTTTATGGGAATGCAATCGTCTTGCATCTGCTAAGTAATCAAGCTCAGAGCGATTGAGAAGAAACCCAGGGTAAGCTCCCCTTACCCTGCACTAAGCAGCAGTGAATCCGTTTGCCTCTCAGGTCTTACAGCTGTTCAGACTTCAGCAAACACTCCTTAGGCATGGTGAGCAGGATGAGAATTTGTAGGAAAAAGCGATCCCTACAACTTCTATTTTTGACCCACCTATTTTTGGCATTAAGGTTCAGATGCCGAACAGCACTTCTGCATTAGAAGTGATTTTATCTGATTCTTTCTGAAAGTGAAGTTTGACTCCACATCATCACCATGGTTCCATGTAACAATAGGGACAAGTCTGCTTCATTGAGATAAAAAATGCAGAGTCCCTCATGCCAAACACAACGTCATGAAATGTAGATCACATCATGGAGCTGAATGAACACAGCCCACATAGAAAGACTTCTCCTTGACTTTTTTCCTCCTTGAGCAGGTCCTGTTGCCCAGAAGTACCAGATGCCCAACAGCAGCTCCATCAGCGAGTTCCTCCTGCTGGCGTTGGCAGACACGCGGCAGCTGCAGCTCCTGCACTTCTGGCTCTTGCTGGCCATCTACCTGGCTGCCCTCCTGGGCAACGGCCTCATCAGCACAGCCGTAGCCTGCCACCACCGCCTGCACACCCCCATGCACTTCTTCCTCCTCAACCTCGCCCTCCTCGACCTGGGCTGCATCTCCACCACTCTGCCCAAAGCCATGGCCAATGCCCTCTGGGACACCAGGCACATCTCCTACGCAGGATGTGTTGCCCAGACCTTCCTGTTTGTCTTTCTGGTATCGGCAGAATATTTCATTCTCACCATCATGTCCTATGACCGCTACGTTGCCATCTGCAAGCCTCTGCACTACAGGACCTTGATGGACAGCAGAGCTTGTGCCAGCATGGCAGCAGCTGCCTGGGGCGCTGGGGCTCTCCATGCTCTGCTGCACACTGCCTGTACATTTTCAATACCACTTTGCCAAAATAATACTGTAGACCAGTTCTTCTGTGAAGTAGCCCAGATCCTCAAACTCTCCTGCTCAGAATCAGACTACCTCAGGGAAGCTGTGAATATCTATTTTAGTCTTTGTTTAATCTTCAGTTGTTTTGTATTCATTGTTCTGTCCTATGTGCAGATCTTCAGGGCCGTGCTGAGGATGGCCTCTCAGCAGGAACGGCACAAAGCCTTCTCCACGTGCCTCCCTCACCTGGCCGTGGTCTCCCTGTTTGTCAGCACTCTCTTGTTTGCCTACCTGATGCCACACTCCCTTTCTTCCCCATCCCTGGACCTGGTGGTGTCATTTCTGTACTCAGTGATTCCTCCCACAATGAATCCTTTCATCTATGGTGTGAGGAATCAGGAGCTCAGGGATGCCCTGAGGAAACTTTGGGAAATCCCCAGCTGTATCAGAAAATACTAGGATAATATTTTGTTATGTTACATGTTGTGTTTGTTATTTCCTAAAATTTGCATTACCTTTTCAATATAGTTGCTCTAATTATGTTACTATATTAAAGTATTTGTTTTTGACCCAGTCATCTCACGTACCTGCAGAACTATATAGGTACATGTGCATAGACACAATGAAGAGGACAGCAGAAATTTATTTATCTCAGCTCACTTTTCTTCCCTTCTCCTCGAGAGCTGGAAGAGAAACTCCCTACACAGGAGAGATTCAGGGTCCAAGGGCCCAGTTCCAAATGGAGCAGCAGCCCAAATTTCCTTGGGGGCTGCCCCTCACTACTCAGGGGGCTTCTGCTCCTCACTGCCTTCAAGTCAGGGCTGCTGCTTTCCTGGAGCCATGACGATGGGCAAGGGCAAGATGTGGTCTTTTGAGTGCTGCTCTCTTTCCACTTCCTTGCTTTCCTATTGTACCTCTACACTTCTGGTAGCCCTCGAGTCTCAAACGAATTGACAGCAGTCCTGTTGTCTCTGCAGCGGCATCCAGTGGCACCCAGTGGCAGTGAGGTAGCAGGCAGGAACAGGCAATACGTACCAATGTGTCAGAGTTTGTCTCACTGCTGCCAGCACCATCAGACAAGGGGCTGCTTGTCACAGGCTAGCAACACGACACAGGGTTCTTGTGCAAAAATTCCCCTTTATTTTCCCATGCAAAGCTTTTATAGTCTAACACGTGTATTCAGGACGTTTCCACTAACAATTCAATGGCTAGAAAGCAAGCAAGTTTCAAAACAGATCTTCCTAACAGCAGCGAGCGTATCTTATGCTTAGATACTCTGAGAAACACGCTCAAGATCAACAATTTCTAATCAGACAAAGATCTCTGTGAAGAGCAGTTTGTTCATTACTGCAGTAATGGGCGCACACCCCTTACTGACCAGGGAGAAGTTGCACAACTAGTCAGCGAAATCCATCCCGTTATATGCCCTGGGTCTGACGCAGGTAAAGCCTCTCCTGGCACTCATTGGTTGAGCATCTCAGGCTCACAATCTTCTGACACTATGGCTACATTACACTTCCATAGCTATATTACACTTCCATAGCTATGTTACACTTCCTTAGCTACGTTTACACTCTCATAGCTACATTTATACTTCCATAGCTATGGTTACACTTCCATACCTAAGTTGCACTTCCATAGCTACATTACACTTTCATAGCTATGGTTACACTTCCATACCTACGTTACACTTCCATAGCTACATTTACACTTCCACACAATGTCTGCTACCAATCCATTGTCTTTGGGAATATTCTGGACTTTTTATTGTGATAGGAGGACAATATTTTCACTTGTTCTGTCTCTTCTTTACCCTAGTGTGTGTACCAATTCTTCCTAGGTCGAAACGCCCCAGTCTCAACTTGACTCTGTTCAGTTTTCTTTGTAAAAGGTTTCTTATCCTACGCTATATACAGAAAATACTGGAAACTTCCAATGCAAAAACACAGTCTACCTCCCACAGGCCCATGGCCATTCTGGGCCCTTCTGGACACAAATGAAAGGGGATTGCATTTGCACCATAGTAAAATGTAGTATCATTATTATGATTATTAATATCATTATTCAACCTGCTGGGTCATCCTGAAATCAAGGTCCGTCTGTCCACGTGTGGGTCATTCAAGACTCCTGTAGACACAAAAGGAAAGAAAATACACTCAGTCACATTTGATTGCAAGCATTAAAAAGGTGACATCTATCAGGTGCTTATCCAGGATAACTTTACCAAACAATTTCTTGCTTCTCACACTTAGGGATTTTTGGGAATAGGTAGTACCATCGATATTGCTCCAATCTGAGGCGTTTTCAGCAGTACAGGTTGCTGCAAAATCCCATAGGATCTCTTCCTGGCTTGGTATGAACTTCTAGGATGTTTGTATTCACAGATAGACAAATGGCTTTCATGTTGAGGCAGCAACCCCCACTTCATCTACTAATTAATTGGTTGGCAGCATTATACAATTGCAAACACCACCCAGATTCAAGTATTTCTGAAAGAAACTTAACCACCAGTTGGTGTGTTCAGCGATGCCTTAGCCTGAGAATAGCAGGGAGTGTGGCATACCCAACAAACCCCTTCCTACTTGGCCCAGTCTTAGAATCGTAGAATCATAGATCCCTCAGAGTTGGAAGGGACCTCTGAAGGCCATCTAGCCCAACTCCCCTGCAGTGCACAAGGTCACCACAGCTCCATCAGGCTTCCCAGGGCCTGATCCAGCCTCACTTGCAAAGTCTCCAGGGACAGGGCATCAACCACATCAGTGGCCCATCTGTGCTTGTGCCTCGCCACCCTCACTGTAAAATACTTTTCTCTTACATCTAACCTAAATCTACCCTCTTTGAGCTTGAAGCCATTTCCCTTTGTCCTTGCCACAGTCTTTGCTGAAGATTCTGTCCCCTTCTTTCCTGTAGCTCTCATTCAGATACTGACAGGCTGCTCTCAGGTTACCTTGCAGCCTTCTCTTCTCCAGGCTGCACAGCCCCATCTCTCTGTCTGTCCTTATAAGAGAGGTGTTCCATTCTGTGGATCAGTTTTGTGGCCCTTCTTTATACATGCTCCAACAGCTCCATGTCTCCCCTGTACTGAGGACTCCACATCTGAACGCCGTACTCCAGGTGAATTCTCACCAGCACGCAGTAGAGGAGCAGGATCACCTCTCTTACCCTGATGGCCACGCTTCTTCTGAAGCAACCCAGAGTACGGCTGGCTTTCTGGGCTGTGAGGGCACATTGCTGGCTCACGTCCAGCTTCCCATCCATGGTTGTGTCAACCACACCTCACAGCTTGGGGTTTCATGACTGACAAAAAAAAAAAAAAAAAGAAAAAAAAGAAAGCACAAAACACAAATGGTGTTGGAACTGTGCAGAGTGTCACTCGCCCCACGCTTCAAGGTAACAGCCATGTACCATCCTGTGGTTTTACCTGCGTGACCATGGAGAGGGTATGAGGATGTGGGATGGCAAAACTCACCTCAGCCCTACAGGCATGGGTACATGAGGTGCAAGGGAAAACAATCACAAGAAAGGCTCCTTCCAGGAAAATGGTGGCTCCAGGTTCCAGAGAGCCTGATGGTCTGATCTTATCCCTGAGGTTGTCAGTGAGCCTTCTGGTTTTTGCACACAAAAGACGAGTTATGAATACACAAATCAGAACTCAAGGGGCCCTCCCTGCAGCTAGGTTGAGGAAAGGGGCAATTGGGTTTATTGGACTGCATGGATTCAATGGCCTGGCACATCAGGACTAAAGAAATAGGAGGCTCTAGTTGACACTGGTGCATAATGTACTCTAATGCCATCAAGTTATGAAGGAACAAAACCAGTTTGTATTTCAGGAGTGACAGGGGAATCCAAGAGTGAACTCTACTAGAGGCCAAAGTGAACCTAACTAAATGAGTGGCAAAAGAATGTTTGTGATTACCATTGTGACTGGCCCAGAGGCTCTGTGCATCCCTGCTACAGATTGCTTCGGGAGAGAGCACTTCAAGGACCCAAAAAGGGTATTGGTGGGCTTTCAGTACAGCTGCCTTGGAGATGGAGGGCATTAAACAGCTGTATACCTTGTCTGGTCTCTCAGAGGACCCTTCTGTTGCAGGATTGCTAAGAGCAGAAAGGCAGCAGGTGCCGATCGCTGCTGAAATGGTATGTTGATGTCAATATTGCATCAACAGGGACTCCCTGCTTCTCATTCATTATCTGACTCACCAACTGCAGAATCAAGGAGTAATCAGCAAGGTTCACTCACCCATTTGGTCCTCTAGACTCACTAATGTCCTATTTGGCCTAAAGTCTAATGGAGAAGAGAGGAGTAGAGGACTATGATGGCCAGAATGAAGTCACACCACTGCTAAGCACTGCTGTGCCAGGCATGCTAGAACTCCAATATGAACTGGAGTCAAAGGCAGCCAAGTGATATGTCACAACTGACAATGGCAGTGTGTTTTTTCTCCAGTCGTCTGGCAGCAGAGTGCAGGCCATATTTGGCTTTTACTTGGAGGGGCAATATGGAAGAGTATTTGGGCATGTGTGTTATACTCAGCCACCCTGAGCATGGCTAGGCAATGAAGGATGTACATGAGACAGAGACCATTTTACCCCCAGGGCAGCTGGGGAGTACAGCTTGGGCTGAAGAGAGAGAGAGAGACATAGTTCTCCCTATGGCACATGAATCCATTTTCTCAGCTCAGTATTTCTGGGTGCTGCTTTGCACAAAATGAGTAGAGAAGAGGTTCAATTGACCTCCACATAGGTATCTTTCACTTCACTTAGAGAGATTTCCCACCAAAAGAATATCTCCAGATCCAGAACGAGGTTCCTCAATCAACTCATCTGAGTAATTTTCTTCTGCTTGGGCACCTGTGATCCCTGCCTGTCACTGCCCAGGTGCCCTGTCGGTGTTGGGACAAGGGGGGGTGGCTTTTCTACTTAACTTTGTCTCTGACAGGAGCAGTGACACTGCTGGGAAGGAAAGTGTTCTCCCACTTAGAGGAAAGGAACTTCAAGGACTCCTTCAGTATTTTTCCACGTATCATCCTGTGGAGCCCTAGGGACATCTGCACGGAGCCCACAGGGATGGAGAAAGGGATCCCTTGTGCCTCTGCTGCTGAGCTGGGCCGGGCATCTGGGACACAGGGAGCTCATACAGCTGCTGGTACAGGAGCAGCTCCTCTGCACAGTGCAGGACTCCGAAGACATGGCTTGTAGGTGACAATGAGGAGACAGAAGGGAGAGAAATGCAACACGCAGCGTAGAAGGGAGAAGGCTGAGTTCACGGAAGGATCAATGCTCACAACCTTAACACAGTAAGTCTACATTGGCAGGGCAAAGTACACAAGACCATCCAATCACTCTTGATCTTGTTAGACCAGTGTATCAGTCAGGAGGCACTCCATGCTTCTTTATTGCAGAGCAGGACCTGCTCCAGCTGAGGGCTTCTGTGCTGCAGCATCAGAGCACAGCCCTGAGGGCTGCGTGTCCCAGGACGGCTGCAGGCTGTGCAGCCAGGGTTGCAGCCGGGTGCCCAGGGCTGTTCTGCAGAGCAGGTCCCTGCTGTGCCCCAGGGGCTGTGTGCCGGGGCAGGGACTCTGCCGCCTGCCAGGCTCAGCACTCAGCACTCAGCACTCAGCACTCAGCACTCAGCCTGCCCGGGAAGCTGCCCAGGGCGCAGCGGGGAGACATGTGGGGGAAGGAGCCCCCTAACACACAGGGCAGGGCAGGGGCCTTCTGCTGCCACAGCTGCTGCCTGGGGTAGGGGCTCTTGAGGCTTCTGTGGAGACTTTCCATGTATCCAACTTTCACATAAGGATCTTGCAGAGTATGACCTTTTATTTTTCACCTAAATGAAAGCACAA
Source organism: Chrysolophus pictus (assembly GCA_037305975.1). Taxonomy (NCBI): domain Eukaryota; kingdom Metazoa; phylum Chordata; class Aves; order Galliformes; family Phasianidae; genus Chrysolophus; species Chrysolophus pictus. Next base: position 2,373,717 of record CM074604.1, read on the forward strand.
ATGGGTTTGAATTAATCACTGAGGCTCTTGCATCAAGAAGGAGATATTTGAAGCAGCTCCTGTAAGGAACAGCTTCAGAATGTAAATATAGGCACAGACAGATAGGGAACTTTTGACAGTAAGGGTCTGCAATGCGGTTTTGGACTGTGCTGCTTGGGAGGTGTGTGTGCAGCTGGGGAAGGAGAAGGCTTCCTGGAGTGCCCCTTGCAACCGCAGTGCTGATGGGGGATGTTAAGCTCCAGTTCTGCTACTGATCCTGTCCTAGGGGAGTTTTTTTAAGATCACGTTGCCCCTCTCCTTAACACTTCTCACGATTGGTGCAGTGTGATTGTTTCTGATTAAGGAATGAGCTCGTTCTCCCCAGGAGACATCAGCTCGAGGCTACCACTGTGGCGGTGCCCTGGAAAACTGCCACAAGTTCCAAGATGGGCACAGCTCCTGTGTGCCCATCCTCCAATCTGAGAGCCTTTGCTTCTATCATGTGAATCAGAAGCCTCGCCATATCCCTTTCCTTCTGCCCCCCGGAGCTGTGCTGAGAGAGAGCAGTTGGACATTGGCCCTCTGCACAGCCTTGAGCAACCTGTGTGTGCAGTTGAGCAAGGGGCAGCACAGGGCAGGTAGGAACAAGCCTGATGGACAGAGCAGCTGGACTCTTCTCTACGAGAGAAGGTTTTACCTCTGAGGACTAACTTGTGCTTACGCCAGGAAAGCAAACCTGAAGATTTTTTAGAGTCACACATTTTAAGGGAGAATCCAAACCCAATTCATAGATTTTTTTTTTTTCCTCTCATCTCATTGAAAGCAAGATATAATGATTATTTTAATCAGTGGGAGACAGCATAAAGCAAAGCTTTTTCATCCTATTAATCACACAGGATCTGAAGAAACAGAGCATTCTGCAAATTCATTTGAAGTCAGGCTCTCCCCTACCAAAATGACAAAATGCGTAGAGGTTTGGTTCAGTGCTGATCTCATGAGCATCTCTTTCTCCCTTGCCCAGCGTGGGAACATGAGTTCTGTGATTCAGACCCATCTCTGAAGGATAGCAAAGTAGGACGAGATGAATGCCATCATCTTCCCTTACCCAGATCGATGGACAGAGTGCCAGTTTCATGGCACATTGTGATAAAATGCTAGCATTCCCAAAAAGCCACTGGACAGAATCTGAATAATTTAAAGTAGGGATGCAAGTGCAGGAAACTTTCCATTTCAAATCTAAGAGATACTGATGGAAACTTCCATTTCCCCCAAGGCTTAGAGCAGGGTTGACTCCTCTGAAATCTTTTCTAACATCTTGTCTTCTTCTCTGTGCACAGAACCACATCCACAGAAGCAGCAGATGCCCAACAGCAGCTCCATCAGCGAGTTCCTCCTGCTGGCGTTGGCAGACACGCGGCAGCTGCAGCTCCTGCACTTCTGGCTCTTGCTGGCCATCTACCTGGCTGCCCTCCTGGGCAACGGCCTCATCAGCACAGCCGTAGCCTGCCACCACCGCCTGCACACCCCCATGGACTTCTTCCTCCTCAACCTCGCCCTCCTCGACCTGGGCTGCATCTCCACCACTCTGCCCAAAGCCATGGCCAATGCCCTCTGGGACACCAGGACCATCTCCTATGCTGGATGTGCTGCACAGGTCTTCTTTTTACTACTATTCTTTGGTGCAGAGTATTCCCTTCTCACTTTTATGTCCTATGACCGTTACATTGCCATCTGCAAGCCCCTGCACTACGGGACCTTGATGGACAGCAGAGCTTGTGCCAGCATGGCAGCAGCTGCCTGGGCGCTGGGGTTCTCTATTCCCTGCTGCACACTGCCAGTACATTTTCACTGCCTCTCTGCCAAGGCAATGCTGTGGATCAGTTCTTCTGTGAAATCCCTCAGATCCTCAAGCTCTCCTGCTCAAAATCCTATCTCAGGGAATTTGGACTAATTGTGCTTAGTGCCCTTGTGTTTTTTGGGTGCTTTGCTTTCATTCTTTTCTCCTATGTGCAGATCTTCAGGGCTGTGATGAGGATGCCCTCTGAGCAGGGACGGCACAAAGCCTTCTCCACGTGCCTCCCTCACCTGGCCGTGGTCTCCCTGTTTCTCAGCACTGTAGTGTTTGCTTACCTGAAGCCCTTCTCCATTTCCTCCCCACTCCTGGACCTGGTGGTAGCAATTCTCTACTCAGTGGTTCCTCCAACGCTGAACCCTATTATCTATAGCATGAGGAACAAGGAGCTTAAGCATGCCCTCAGCAAAGTGTTGTAATATGCAATATTCCAGCTTCAATAAAGTGCACATCATCCTCACATGATTCCCTGTGATGGTTCTTTATATTTGATGTATGTATGACTTTTTGTTTGTGTAAGTGTAATACAATAATCTTGAAAAAAACGTTGCAATTTATTCCACTTCTTCTTTCCATCTACTTTCCATTGTCTCACACCAAGAGCTCATGTAAATATGGAACCAGGTTCCTGGCATAGATTAAAAGGTTCCTAAAATGCTTTCAAAAGTACTTTTTCTTAGCTCTTCTCTCTCCCTACCTTGTCAGGATTTGGGGTCGTTACAGCCAAGGACAGCAGCACAACACACTCTTTTCATTCCTGGTCTCTTTTCACTGCTCTCAAGTCCTTGCATTTGTGCAGACCTGAAGGTCTTGTGTGTCTCACCACAGTGCTGTTGTCTCTACATCTGAACCGCGGTGTCACAGCTGCTCTCCTTGCTGGAACCCCCATAACAAGAGGGGCTCATCAGAGCAGGACCGGAGAACTGGAGGCCTCTTCCACAGCCGGTGTAAGGAATAAACCTCAGGAGCTGCTCTCTTGGAAAACCTCGAGATCTTCTGGTGCTCTTCACTGAGTCACGGGGGCAGTTCCAGAGTCCTAAGTTAATCTGTTTTGGACTCAGGATGGAATTGTGGTTTAACGTGGAAGGTGGCTCAGCACCACATGGTTATTCTCTCACTGCCCCCCTTCCCAGTGGATGAGGGCAGAAAACTGGAATAAAACCACAAAGTCAAATCTGTGAGTTGAGATAATATTATCTAGTAAGACAGCGAAAAAGAAAAGGATAATAATTCTGACATACGTATTTATGCATATAGGATATATATAGTATATATTCAACTTTTGTGAAAGGAGGTTGTGGATGCCCCACCTCTGAATGCATTCAAGGCTAGACTGGATGCGGCTTTGGGCAGCCTGGTCTAGTATTTGGTGTTCCTGCACATAGCAGGGAGTTTGAAACTGGATGATCACTGTGGTCCTTTTCAACCCAGACCAGTCTATGATTCTATGATGTATATCATACACGCAATTGCAAACAGTTTTTGCATAGGCACCGATATATATGCATTTATATTTGCAACTCCAGGTCCTGTTGCAGGGATTGGAGCGACCGCAGGGCTTGTCCTGGGAGCTGGAGGGACCACGGGGCTGTGCTTTTGGGGAGGAATTCTTTTCCTTTTCTTATCACAGGACGTGGAACAGCTGCAGGAGCTGTAGCAGGAGTGACCACAGGGCTCATGGTGAGGGTAGGAGTGACAGCAGTGTTGGTCACAAAGCTTGCTGCAACCGTGGGACCTGTAAGAATTGGGAACAAGAATTGGAGCTGCTGCAGGGTCTGTCCCAAAACTTGGAGAGGCTGCAGCAGTGCCAGCAGATCCAGCTCTCTTCCCCTTGGGGATGCTGAAGAGTGTTGAGCACAGCTCAGTAGGTGTGGGCCAGGCCCTGGCACACTGCAGTGATTTGTGCCTCTTTAGGATTCCCAGGGCAGCAGCAGACCTTCCCCAAATATTCTACCAGTTTCTCAGGATTCCGCAGTTGCTCGGAGATGAAGTTCCAAACCCTTGGGGGATTCTGACCTCTCCAGGCACCTGCCCAGACCGCCCCACATCCCCTGCCATGCAGAGCTATCCTGCCTTGGGACAGATCTCTCCGTGATATTTTTGAATGATTGTTTAATCTGAAACGTAACCTGAAACACACTGATGACACGCAGTAATGGGAGCACACTGGTTTGAACATCCCACGGATAGACAGAATTCTCAGGAGCTATTGTGACCAGCTCTTGAGCTCTAAAGAAAGAAGAAGAGAAAGGGAGGCTGGGGAACCTCTGGAAGGTGTCCTCCCTTACCTCATCCATAGCTGGGCTCCCTGAGGACACAAAGCCAAGGGTGTAATTACTAATCATATCAACAATATTGCTTCCAAAACCCAATAATGACTGCAGAGCTGAATGCGCACAAAACTTCAGTTTGTCAGCTGGCAATTTGATCATGATGTAAGCCAAGGGCAAACAGCACAGCAAAATTAAAACCCTCATCCAGCCCCCAGAGTTGACAAACAATGCAGCAGGAAAAACAAGCAGCAAGCAAGGAGCTGTGCAGTGCAGCGTCATGAGAAGGCTCAACGAGCTCCAGCAGTAGCAAAAAAATCAGCATCATGGCCAGCAGTTATTCAAGTACCACAAACACCTGTGATAAATTGCTCTGGACAGATCTGCTGTTATCTCAACCATTGCAGCCCCACATCAGGCACCAAAAGTGGTGGTTGAAGCCAGCAGGTGGCTCAGCACCACACAGTGCTTTGTGCACCGCCCCTTCCCTGTGGGATGGAGAGGAGAACTGGGAAAAAAATAAACAAAGTACAACACGTGGGTTGAGATAAAGCTCTTTGCTAAGAGAGATGAAAGAAATGTATAATAGTTATGACTACATATACCTCCATATAGAATCATAGGATCGTAGAATCACTCAGGTTGGAAAGGACTAAAGGAGTAAAATGTGTGTAAACCTAGTGTAAATTATCATTAAAACCAGGAGAAAAGTAAAAGCAAACCCAGGGTAACGTGTGAGCAAAACTTGGGTAAAGAGTGAGTAAAACGCAGAGGAAATTGTAAGTAAAACCCTGAGTAAGTTGTGGGCACACACGGAGTAAAGTGTGAGGGCACCCAGAGAAAAGTAAACCCAGAGTAAAGTGTGAGGGCACCCAAAATAACATGTGAGTAAAATCCAAAATAAAGTTGGAGTAAACCTGGAGTAGAGGGTGACTAAAGGACTGAGTGAAGTGTTAGGAAACCCTGAGTAAAATGTGAGAAAACAGTGAAGTAAAGTGTGTAAATCCTGAAGTAAATTGTGAGTAAAATCCAAAGTAAGGTATGAGTAAACCTGGAGTAAAGAATGAGTAAGCCTGAAGTAAAATATGCCTTGAGTAGAGTGTAAGCAAACCCAGAATAAAGGGTGAGGAAAAGCCAGAGTAAAGTATAAGTGACCCCAAAGGAAAGTGTGATTAAACTCAGAGTACGTTGTGAGCACATGCAGGGTGAAGTGTAAGTGCTCAGCAAAGTATGAGAAAACCTGAGGTAAAGCGTGAGTAAACCCAGACTAAAGGGTGAGTAAATTTGGAGAAGATTGTAAATACACGCAGAGTAGAGTCTGAATCAAACCTGGAGAAAAGTCAGAGTAAAGCAGGAGTAAAGTATCAATAAACCCAGAGTAAAGTGTCAGGAAAGCAGAAGTAAAGGGTGAGTAAACCTGGTGTAACGTGTGAACAAATCCTAAAGTAAGGTGTGAGTACACTCAGAATGGAGCGTGAGTACACCAGTTGTGCAGTGTGAGTAAAACCTGGAGAAAAGTAAGAATAAAGCAGGAGTAATTCTTGAGTCAATAAGTAAATTGTGAGTAAAACATGAAGATGAGAGAACACCTGGAGTATGGTGTGAGTAAATTCTGGAGAAAACTAAGAGTAAACATGAAGAAAAGTGTGAGTAAACTTGAAGTAAAGTCTGAGTAATCCTGGAATAAAGTGTGAGTAAAACACAGAGTGAAGTGTGAGTAAAACCCAGAGTAAATTGTGAGTACACCCAGCATACAGTGTGACCAAAACACAGAGAAAAGTAAGAGTAAACCTGGAGTAAAGAGTGACTACCGATGGAGCAGACTACTCACGCTTTTCTCCAGATTTACTCACACTCTTCTTTGTGATTACTCACACTTGAGTTCTGCTTTTCTCACACTCTGCACTGGGTGCATTCACAACATGATTTTTCTCACACTTTATTTCATGTTTACTCACAGTTACTTCAGGATCACTCTCACTCCATTCCCAATGTACAAACACTTCAGGTTTACTCCAACTTTTCTTCAAGTTTACTCACACTTTTCTCTGTGTTTACTCAAACATTATTCCAGGTTTACCCTGAATTTACTCTGTGTAAACTCACACTGTACTCCGGGTTTATTCTTACTTTCCTCAGGTTTTTACTTTTTTTTTTTTTTTTTTTTTTTTTTTCCCTTTAGGGTTATTCACAATTTTCTTTGGATTTCCTCACATGTTACTCCGGATATACTCACACACTACTCAGGGTGTTCTCACACCTTACATTGGATCTTATTCTAACTTTACACCACATTTACTCACACTGTACTCCGGCTGTACTCACACTTCATACTGTGTGTTCCCTCATCTTACTTTGGATTTTACTCACACTTTACTCCAGATTTTACATTTCAATCCAGGTGTACTCACTCTTTACTCTAGGTTTACTCTCAGTTTTCGGTTTACTCACACTTTTCTTCTTGTTTACTCAGTCTATTTTTCTTTTTTTTCACACTCTACACTGGGTGTCCTTATGCTTTACTCCATATTTACCCATGCTTTACTCAGGATTTACTCACACTTGACTCCAGGTTTGCTCACACTTGACTCCAGCATCACTCACTCTTGTATCCAGGCTTACAAACAGTTTGGTCAGGTTTATTCACACTTGACTTCAGCGTTACACAAAATTTACTCTGGGCTTACTTGCACTTTACTTCAGACTTACTCAGACCTTACTCGAGGTTTGCTGACTCACTACTCTGAGTGTACTCACACTTTACTCTAGGTTTACATACAGTTTATCTCCGTATGTAATCATAGATTCATAGATCAGTCTGGGTTGAAAAGGATCACAGTGATCGTCTTGCTTTAACCCCACTGCCGCAGGCAGGGTCACCAACCAGCAGCCCAGGCTGTCCAGAGTCACATCCAGCCTGGCCTTGAATGCCTCCAGTGATGGGACATCCACAGCCTCCTTGAGCAACCAGTCCCAGTGCTTCACAACCTCTGAGTGAAAAAGGCCACAATGAGGTCTCCCTGCAGCCTTCTCTTCTCCAAGCTAAACAATCCCTGTTCCCTCAACCTTTCCACATACGAGAGGTGCTCCAGCCCTCTGATCATCTTAGTGCCCTCCTCAGGACCCACCCCAACAGCTCCATGTCCTTCCTGTGCTGGGGGCGCCAGGCCTGGACGCAGCACTGCAGATGGGGCCTCACAAGAGCTGAGTAGAGGGGGACAATCACCTCCCTCTCCCTGCTGGCCACCCCTTTTAATGCAGCCCAGAACACAGTTGGCCTTCTGGGCTGCAAGCGCACACTGTGGCTCATGTCTAGCTTCTCATCCACCAGGACCCCCAAGTCCTTCTCCACAGGGCTGCTCTCAAGCGTTTCTTTGCCCAGTCTGTATAAACACCTTGCATTGCTCCAGCCAAAGTGCAGCACCTTGCACTTAGCCTTGCTGAACCTCTTTAGTTTCACATGGTCCCACTTCTCCAGCCTGTCCAGGTCCCTCTGCTTAGCTTCCCTTCCCTCCAATGGATCGACTGCACTGCTCAGCTTGGTGTCATTTTTAAACTTGCTGAGAGTGCACTCGATGCCATCATCTGCGTCATTGATGAAGATGCTGAAGAGCATCCATGCCAAGACTGATCCTTGAGGGACACCACCTACATTCTTCCTCACGTTATGGCATAAAAACCAGTGTCCTTCACTCTGACAGTGTTTGCATTGGCTCATGGATTAAATGAATTAGGTCTCTTTTAGTTCAATTGAGGCACAATCCAATGCCTTTTGCTCTCCACCTCTGTAGCAGATAAATTTTACATACCCTTCATCTGAGGACTGACGTGATGGATCTTTCCACACTGTTGTTTTTAATGTCCATAGTTTGGTGGGGATGTTTTCCCACTGTGATGGGTTTCACCGCAGTGTGTCTGTGACCCATACTTGAGTCTTTCAGGCTGAGTTTGATACCAATGACCCCTCTTGGAAAGCTGCCTGTCCCAGACAGGACCTCTCAGGCCCCTGGAGATGGCATGGGATGCTTGTGATCACACAGTGGGGTTTTGCTCCCCACTCATTTATCCTTCAATTAATCATTTATCCTCACTCATTTATCCTTCAATTAATTTGTGTTTCCTATTAATATTTATCATTTCCTATCTACCTTTGTAAAGTACTTCTCCTATTGGGAAGGTGAACCACGCTGGTGGGATATGGCTGAGGAGCATGCTCTGTTTTTAGGGAACTTGTATTGTATTTTACTGTTGCTTGTTTTAAACGAGGAAACCTGTCCTGTGCCCGTGCGCAGACAGTTCTCTAAGGAAAGCAAGTAAAGGAATGGTCTGAAGGAACTGTAACATCCAGCTGCAGACTCCAGTGGAGAATTCTGCTGTAGGGAAAAGTGATGCAAGTGCCAGGTGGCATACAGCAGACACGTCAGGCCTGGGGAGGTGAGCAGTCAGGTTGTCCGTACTGTGTCAGACCTCAAGCAATTGCTTTTCCTGCCTATGCAGATCTCCTTAGGAGACTCTCTGAATCAATATCAATTGGAGAATCACAGAATCACAAAATGGCCTGGGTGGGAAGGGACCTCAAGGATCGCGAATCTCCAACCCTCCGGCCACATGCAGGGCCACCAACCTCCACATTTAATACCAGCCCAGGATGCCCAGGACCCCATCCAGCCTGGCCTTGAACACCTCCAGGGATGGATGGAGCATCCACAACCTCTCTGGGCAGCTGCTCCATCACCTCACCACTCTCATAGCAAAGAACTTCCCCCTGACAGCCAACCTAAATCTTCCCTCCCTCAACTTCAAACCATTTTCCCTTGTCCTGCTGTTACCTACCCCTTCAAAGATTTGATTCCCCTCCTGCTTGTAGGCTCCCTTTAGGTACTGAAAGGCTGCAATGAGGTCACCCCGCAGCCTTCTTTTCTCCAGGTGGAACAAGCCCAGCTCCCTCAGCCTGTCTTAGTAGAGGAGGTGTTCCAACCCCCTGATCATTTCCATGGCTCTCCTCTGGATCCTCTCCAAAAGAATGATGCTCCAAAAGCAACAAAATGCACGACTGTAAATCAGAAAATATTTTAATTGGGTGCCCTTTGAAGTCTTTTTTCTTTACTACATTATGAAAGTTCTCCAACTATCTGTATAAATCTTGACTTCAAACACATTATGGAACAGGCATGGCTCATTGCAACTTGCTGCACTTCAGAGAGACCCGTGGTACATTTGATGTCAGGTCTATGAACCTCAGGTATTGAGTGGAGAATGTTGTAAGCACTTGAGAAAGTAAAGTTGGAAGAAAAAGATGAGGGATCTTGGCGTACTAATGGGGCCCACTGAGGGACATTACCAACACAGCCTCCCCTTGGACTTGTTAGAGCAGGGAATTGGAGGCAATGATTAAAGTAATGTGCTGAGAAACCTCTTGGTTTGTTTGATGAAGAAAGACCAAGGCCTGACATCCAGACCCTGGAAGGGAGATCCATCATATCTGAGGGAATGAGCTCAGGGCTTATCCTGGGGTTGGTGTGGTGGGCGGATTGTACTCCATGAGAAGGACAAAGGTGTGACACCTCCCAGTCTCTGCATGGGGATGCAAGGAGGCAGTGAGGCCCCATTACCATAAGCATAATAAATCTCCTCACAAACCATGGCCAAGGGGACAAAGATTTCATTGCTTTTGGGGCCTTCCATCCTCACCAGCACCCACTGCCTTCTCCTCTGCAGGATTTCCTGTGCTGTTCCAGCCCAGCCCCTATTTCCCTGTGGTCTGCAGACACCCACCTCTCCTCTCCGCCCCGCTCTGACCCTGGCACTGCAATCATGTCACTGATGTCTCTCAAGCCTCTCTGAACGTCCCTTGAAACGCAAAGCCATGGAGTGATCCCTCAGCATGGCCCCACATCATCACCCTTCCAGTGACATTTCTTCCTCCTCATGCCCAGCCTTGAGCTTTCAAGCTGCCCTTTGAGAGAGTTTTTTTCCCCCTTTGCACATTTTCTCTACCAAGGTCAACTCCATCGTGTTGGAAATCACTTCCTCATGGAAACGCCACCCATCAGCTTTCTTGTGGCCTGTCAGCCATTCAGAAGAAGGAACCTCACCATCGTCTTCCAAGGCACGTGCCAGCTTCATGGGCAGACACGACCAAGTCATGTCCCTCCTGCTACCCCACCATTCCTTTCTGGGACACGCTCCTGGGGCTGGCCTGTCAACTCCACACACAGAAGTGACCTCACAGCCACCTTCACAGCCTCGTGCCACCCGCAGGCCCATGAGGGCCTGAGGTAGAGCTGAGCTCATGGCAGCATTCCTACCCACCTCCTCCCTATGGCCTCAAGCTGATCAGTCACACGTCACCTCCTGTACAGACATCGCCTCACATTCATCACTGCATTACATGGATTTGCTCTAAGACTCCACCAGTCCTGCTCTGCCCTGCAGAGCCAAGTACCCAAAGTTTAGGGTTAGGGGAGGGGTTGAAGGTGAGGAGGGCAGAGCACAGGAGCAGGGTCTGTGGGTGTTGGGTGTTCAGGATAGGGATTGAGGGTTAGCACTCACCTTTTGGGGCTGAGGTTAAGCAAAGGTTTATTGAGAGGGCTCGGTGTTCTGCTAAGGTTTTCAGGACAGTGTTAGGGTACAGGTAAGCATTACGGATTAGCGTTCTGTTTTGGGCTGCAGTGAGTGTATTTAACAATTGTTAAATACAATATTTTAATGCTAGCAATTAAAGCTTGGTTTTAGCATGAGTGGGAGAGTAAGGCTGGGAATCTGTGCAGTCCATTCCTTGGAATGTTCTTGTCAGAAACAATTAAAGAAGCCCTGAGCCTTCAGGCACTGCCATGAGCAGATCTCCATTAACGATAGACTTGCTGTGGTGGAAACAGTCTGTGTGACAGAAGTGCCCACTGCATGTCCTTGCTTGTGTTTGCAGCCACACAGCAGCACTGTCACCAAGCCACAGGAGCTGCAAGGCTAAGGGTCTATGGGGTTGAGTTTCAGCTCTATGCTGTATGCTTCCTGCTGAATTATGGGGTGCTGAGAACAGCTGACCCCGAAAGCTCCAGCAATGTCCCACAAGAGGGAAGATAGACAAAATCATTGCATGCCTTTTGTTTTGATAATATTCACAGAGATCCTGGTTACTTATGTACACTGTGACTGGGCAACACTGCATAGGTACAAACTGAGAAGTAATTGATGTGGAAAATGACATTTAAGTGAAAAACATTAGAATACATAAAACATGGAATAAAACATTCAATAAATTAGACTTAGAAAATGAATACATAAACCACATAAGACAGCTTGATTCTGTTAAAATCTGTATTACAACTCTTAGATAGAAAAAGGTGGGCAGTTTATTGCTTTTGAAACGCATTTGGTCATCATATTCTGCAGAGCATCTTTGAGCTCCCGGATCCTCATGCTGTAGATGAGGGGGTTCAGTGCTGGAGGCACCACTGAGTACAGAAATGAAACCATCAGGTCAAGGGATTGGGAGGGGATGGTGGGGGGCTTCAAATAGGCAACCATGCCAGTGCTGAGAAAGAGGGAGACCACGGCCAGGTGAGGGAGGCACGTGGAGAAGGCTTTGTGCCGTCCCTGCTCAGAAGGCATCCTCAGCACGGCCCTGAAGATCTGCACATAGGACACAACAATGAATACAAAGCACCCAAATAAGGCAAGGATACTAACAACAATAAGCCCAACTTCCCTGAGATAGGATTTTGAGCAGGAGAGCTTGAGGATGTGGGGGATTTCACAGAAGAACTGATCCACAGCATTCCCTTTGCAGAGAGGCAGTGAAAATGTATTGGCAGTGTGCAGCAGGGAATAGAGAGCCCCAGGGCCCCAGGCAGCTGCTGCCATGCTGGCACAAGCTCTGCTGTCCATCAAGGTCCCGTAGTGCAGGGGCTTGCAGATGGCAACGTAGCGGTCATACGACATGATGGTGAGAATGCAATATTCTGCTGAAATAAAAAACAAAAAGAAAAAGACCTGTGCAGCACATCCAGCATAGGAGATGTGCCTGGTGTCCCAGAGGGCATTGGCCATGGCTTTGGGGAGAGTGGTGGAGATGCAGCCCAGGTCGAGGAGGGCGAGGTTGAGGAGGAAGAAGTACATGGGGGTGTGCAGGCGGTGGTGGCAGGCTACGGCTGTGCTGATGAGGCCGTTGCCCAGGAGGGCAGCCAGGTAGATGGCCAGCAAGAGCCAGAAGTGCAGGAGCTGCAGCTGCCGCGTGTCTGCCAACGCCAGCAGGAGGAACTCGCTGATGGAGCTGCTGTTGGGCATCTGCTGCTCCTGGGCATGGAGTCCTGTGCACAGTGCAGCAAATAATGGCGAGTCATGATCATTCACACAGACACTCCTCTTGCTACACTATAAAAGTATTTTCTTTCTCTATGGAAACTGTTCATTTAGCTCTTTAACTTGCATTTATTTTCATGAGCTTCACCATCCCTTAAGAAGGAGAAGCTTAAGAAGCTCTAATTTTGCTCTCATTTCCTAATCATATCTCAGCCTCCTGGATATTTTCCATCTTTGAGCAATTTCCATGTCTCATATCTTTATGCTGTCTGCTCTTGGAGTGCCCATCCCTACCTCTGTGCCCTTAAACTTCTGTTAGAGAAAGCTGCCTGCCTGCAGGACAAGTGCATTATTCATCTCAGTGGAAAACAATGACAATTTCAGCTGGTGCTGTCCTTTAGAAGACGAGAGGTTGAAAGCACTTTAGGAGATTGTTCGCATAACAGCAGACTGAGAAACGTACAGTTCAGGATTCTCAGAGATGTGTTCATATTTCACAATTCCTTTTAGATTTCTGCTTCCAACACTTTCCTTGTCCCTAAGAACAAGAAATGAAAAATCCCTGCCTTGTCACTCCACTCGCAGAGTGCTTTTAGAAACACTCTGGGGTGCAGTGTATCTGCGATCCCCCTGCTCCAGGTAGCAGTTGTGGCAGCAGAAGGCCCCTGCCATGCCTTGCCCTGCTCTGCCCTGCCCTGCTGGGGGGCTCCTTACCCCAACACGTCTCCACGCAGAGCCCTGGGCAGCTCCCTGGGCAGGCTGAGTGCTGAGTGCTGAGTGCTGAGTGCTGAGTGCTGAGCCTGGCAGGCAACAGAGTCCCTGCCGGCACACAGCCCCTGGGGCACAGCAGGGACCTGCTCTGCAGGACAGCCCTGGGCACCCGGCTGCAGCCCCGGCTGCACAGCCTGCAGCCGTCCTGGGACACGCAGCCCTCAGGGTTGTGCTCTGATGCTGCAGCATGGAAGCCCTCAGCTGGAGCTGATGGATAAAGAAACACTGAGTGTTTACATCCTGACCTGAAATGGGATGTCCCGAATTTAGTGATTCCAGCAATAAAAGCTGCTACATTGCCTGCAGCCAGAGACTTACTGTGTCTATGGCTGTGAGCAATGCTCCTTCCGTGAGCTCACAGCCCAACGTGCCACACAGCTTGTTAGTTTTCTTCCTTCTTTCCTCTCCCTGTCTCTTGCAGATCATGCCCACAGACCTGCTGCATGGGGCACAGGAGCTGCTCCTGGGCACAGCTGTCTCCCTGCAGTGCTGCCCACTTCTATAAGCTCCCTGTGTCCCAGGAGCCCCGCCCAGCTCAGCAGCTGAGGATGTGATTTCATTCTCTCTATGCAGATATACATGGCCCTCCTGAGCTGACAGCTCCTGCAAGGCAGTAGGGTCATCACTGCAGAACGAATTTCAAAGTCAGCTCAGTTAATCAGGATGTCCACTGTTTTCCAGAAGCACCGTTATTTGTACTCAAAGAAGTTTGACCAAGGGAGAAGCAAATGCCAAATCTGGGAATCCTGCATTCATGACCTGTAAGTGCAGTCATAACATTACAGAATCACAGAATTGCTTATGTTGGAGAGGACTTGAAAGATCACTTAGTTCCAAGCCCCCATCTGTGGGCAAGGGCTGTCAATCACAAGATCAAGCTGCCCAGGATTGCATCAATCCTGACCTTGAATGCTTCCAGGGATGGGGCACACAAAATTCTATGGGCAACCTGTTCTACATCTTCTGAGTAGAAAATTTCTCCCTAAGAGCTAAACTAAATCTCCCCTTTTTAATTTCAAGTCATTGCCCTTTGTCCTGTTAATATCAGACCATCACATCACATCCTAACCCTAAAATTAGGCAACTCATCAGCTGATAGAAACCCTGGGGCTGAAATGGGATTCTGTCCTTCACAGAACCATGGGAGCCAGGAGCCCTCTTAGCTGAGTTCAGATGTGCACAGTGAGGTGTCTGTGTGTGAGTCCCTCATCTGAATCCTTGCTCTTTATTCAACAGGGACTGCACTGCTCACACACAGACACTCAGTGATGACCAAGGTGCCTGGGGTGATCCTAGCTGTGTGCTCGTGCTTGTAAACTGTGGTGGAAAATCTGTGAGACAGACAGCTCCTTCCTGAGCATCAGCTGAGGGCCAGAAGGGAGGTATTCTTGGCCATCCTAAATGCCACCACAGCCCTGTGCTTGGGGCACCCACTGTGCCTTTTGCACCTGTCCCCATGGAGCATGTTGTGCTCTTCTGCTGACCAAATGGATGAGCTCACAAAGGAACAGCCAGATCTTCCTCTTTGCTCCATCCGTGGCATAGTCTGGAGTTGAAAGCTATGACACATTTACCTTCTTTCACTGATGACACCTTATGAGTTTGCTCTGGGCTCTCATGTGAATGTCATCAGAAGTATTCTAGGGTTATGCCAGTTCCCAGTTGACCGGAAGCTGGCAAACACTGTTTCAATTTTATGGAAGAACAACAAGTATTATCTGGGCAATGATAGACCTGTCTGACTCTCTTCAGTGCCTGGTAAACTTGAGGAGAAAACATGCTGGGAGTTACTGAAAAACACTGAAGGACAATTCTGTCATTGGTCACAGCCAACACCAGTTCAAGAAGAGCAAGTCCTGTTTAACTTCATGTCCTTTTATAAGGTCAAACAAGGGAAGCCATCTGATGTAATCATTGAGGATTTCAGAAGAGCTTTTGATACTGTTTGTCACAGAATTAGTCCGGACAAAATGTCCTGTGTATTGCTAGACAGAAACATCATGTGATGGGTGAGCTGTTGGCTGATGGGTCAGGCCCAGAAGGCAAATGGGGCTCCACCAGGCTGGCAGATGGCCACAAGAAGAGTTCCCTAGGGCTCCATCTGAGGGCCACTTCTCTTTATTGTTTTTGTGAATTATGTGCATGTAGGGCTAGAAGATGTATTGAGTAAGATTGCTGATGATACCAAATAGGGTGAGGCTGTTGTCACCAGTGAAGGTGTAGAGGTGTTGCAGAGTGATGTGGACAAGTTAGAGAAATGGGTAAGCACAAAATGCACATGAAGTATAACAAGTGCCTGACTCTGCATCTGGGTGGGGACAACCATTGACATACACACTGACTGGATATGGGACACGGGAGAGCAGTCTGACTGAAAGGGATTGGAGGTCCTGGTCAGCATCAGATTGAACGTGAGTCAGCAGTGTGCCCAGGCAGCCAGGAAGGTCAACTGCCCCTGGGTGCATTGAGCATGGCATTGCAAGCTGGGTGAGGGAAGGGATTGTCCTCATCTGCTCTGCTCTGCTGCAGCCTCACCAGGAGCACTGGGTGCACTTCAAAGCAGCACAGAACATAAAGGACATGAAACTATTGGAGACTGTCCAAAGGAGGGCACTAGAACTGAGAGGGTTTTTGTTCAAAGATTTATTGGGATTGACTACTTGTTCAGACTGGGCCCTTCTCACATCCCTCATCCCGGCATGAGACACACTGCCCATATGGGACTTGGGCCTCACGGCATCCTTGCACCTCATGCAGAGTCGGGCAGCTGGTGTCCCACAGTCTTTCATTTGACATCAGACAAACCTCCATCCCACTGCCCCAGGAAGGGCCCTGAGCCAGCACGAGGGACACGATCTCCCTGCCAAGGCTCTGGGGATCAGGCCTTGGCCTTTCTGCTTCACAAGACAAAGGAGGCTTTGCTCAGCATCACAGCCACCATCCCAGTGCCTCGGTCTGCCTGCAATCATGGCTTCCAATTATCTGCTCTAACAAGTCCCTGGGGAAGCTTGCTTGTCAATGGCCTCAGTGGGGCCCATTAATACTCCAAGAAACTTCACTGTTCCTTCTGACTTTGTCTTCTTGAGCCCTTTGTGCCATCGTCTCTGTGCACTGGAGGTTGATGGACTCAGCAGCAAATGCCCCGTGGGGCCCATTACAACCTGCAGAGCCCTCCTGTGCCTTGTGCCTTCCTGTCATCTTCTTCAGGTGTTCAGAACTTGTACAGCTAACTGGAGAGGTATCTGGAGGGAGCAAAAATTGAAAGGGAATGATTGGCATTTATGAAGACTACTTAATTATTTATTTATAGTTGAGTTTAAACAACAAGTTGAATCAACACCTGGCAATTGGTATTGATCCAGGACGTCCCCTAATGAGCTTAGCTCTGTCACTCTGTGGACAAATGTCCTCCTCAACTTACCCACCCTATTTCTGCTCACAATGGCCCCATGAAACTTACATCACTTATCCTTACGACGCTCTTCTCCTCTGCAGTCACCCACTCAGTGTTAAACTTCCGTTGCACCATCTCCTCCTGGTTTCCCTCAGAGAACCAGCTGCATGTAGGCAAGGAAAGATTTCTCTCCTTTTTGCCCGCAAACAGAAGGAAACATAATGCAATTGAATGAACAGTAAAACACAGTGATCAACTGCATGCCTTGTCCAAGCTGCATCTAATGAGGTTCGTCTTTCACAGGGAATAGTTGTACAAGTAATGAGCCAGACAGAAATAGGAAGGGTAGATACAATCACAGTTAAGGAGCTGATCAAAGACTCCATCAGATTTTGGAGTGATAGAGCAATAATCTCTCACAAATCAGCCAGATAGTTGGGAAGCATTTGAGTGAACAAAGAGCAAGGGATGGGGAAATCTGCAGAGCAGTGGGAAGAGCATGTGTCCAGATGGCCTGCTGAAAACATGCCCTGAACCATGGTCATTGATTTAGGAGAGCTGGAGACACCTGGAGGATGAGGGACATCAAATACGCAGCAGGGTAGAGCAGCGGTGGATGCTGGGCATTGGTCACAGGGCATTGGCACTGGCACCACTGTCTGTGTCCCTGTACCTGAAGGCATCTGTGTCCTGAAAACACAGTTCTGGAAAACATTGTATTTAAGAAAATTTAAAAACATATAAGACACAAAATCCTCTCAAGGACTTGTGTATTCAACGTCAAAAGAGAGAGGACTCCTGCAAATACTAGAAGTGAGAATTGCCTTAACATATTTTCACTGATTTCTATCTTAGTTTTCAATCTTTTTTTCCAATTTTACTGACATTAATGAACATCTTTCAGGCTTACAGCTTCAAAAAGAAGAGAAGATCCATTTGTGTCTTGCACGGCGCCTGTTCCTCCCCTGAATTTCCCTGCCCAGAACTGTCCGTGACATCTCTCAGTCTTTGTATAAATGGAGTTACACTGTGGTAATGAGCTTTTTTCTTCTTTCTCAGTTGTTGTTTTAGATGGTCCCATGCAGCACAGGACTCATCATGCCCTTCATGCCCTTCATGCCCTTCATGCCAGGTACCCTGCCCCATTCTACTGCTGGTCCACATTGAGCACAGTGTTCCTTGTGCTGCCTATGTAGTTCTACAAGCCTTTATTGCGTTTGATATGCCTGGGCAGTTTCAGCTGTGTTTCAGCTTTGGCCTTCTTAAACACATCTCAGCAGGAACAATAGGGCAAATACTCTGCACTGCTCCCAGCTGACCACTTCTTGTTTACACTTCCTACGTGCTTTCTTTCTGTACTGTACTCCACAGACTTGAAGAAGAAGCCAAGGTGTGCTCTCCTGAAGTCCAAAGATGTGACTTTGTCCTTTGGCCTCCCTTCAGGCTCCTCAGCTGCACCATCCCATGGCCACTGCAGACCAGGTTCTCTTTGACCACCACATTCCCCACCAGCCTTTCCCTGCTGGTATGAGATGCAGCAGAGCACCTCTCCTCTTCGGTTCTTCCATGGGTTGGTCAAGAAGCTGCCATCTGTGCTCCTCAGGGATCTTCTGGATGGTGCATGCCCTGCTGTGCTGTCCCTGCAGCAGATACTGCAGTAAAAAAGGCCTCCAAAGGGGACAAGGGCCTGACAACAGGAGGCTCCCATCTGTCTGCAGATGGCACCTTCCACTTGCTCTTCCTAATCAGGAAGGCAGGAACAGACAATGTTACACTGTTGGTCTCCTCTGTTTGCCACTGCCATTTGCTCTGTCCTGTCTCCTCTGCCATCCCCATCAAGAGCTCAGTGCACTCTCACAGAGGGCAGGTGCCCTTCCTTGTCTCCTCGCCCATCCATCATAAAGACTCTGTATCCCCTGGTGCTACAGTTGAGTTTTGGAAGCCATTTAACCATGTCCCTGTGGTCCAAACAAGAGCAACTCTACCAGCATTTCTAGCTCAGCATGTGTTGCTGTTCTCATTAGTGTAAAAACACATAGGACAACTACCTACCCAGGATGGATCATTGGATTTAGTGCATCTACGTTATTTTTGTTCAGAAGGTGGCACACACGTGTTAGACCCACTGTAAGGCTCAGAGCTGTCCAAGCAGCACAGACACTGCTAGGGCATGGCTTTCCTGAAGGCCCTGAGTTGCATTTGCAGCTGCATGTGAGTTTGCTGGACAACTAAGGAAATCAGCACGACACTAGGCTGCTTCTGATGCCATTCACATGGGTTTTCATCAGTTGAGGAATAAAGATGCGTATTAGTTTTGCAGTGCCTTGAGATACAGAATGTGCAGCAGAAGGAGAACAAAGAAAGATCTGGCTCTTCTTTTGGGAGCTCGGCCATTTAGTCAGCTGCAAAATTCTGCATGCTCCATGGAGACGGGTGAAAAAGACACTTTGAGATGCCATAAATGCAGGAAGTTTGTTCTCATTTAGGATTGCAAAAAATATTGCTAATCTTTCTCTGGTCTCATCTAGGGATGAGATGCTTGCACTGCTTCAGCTGGACCACTGTCCTGCCCAGGGGAAGTCCACCCCTCCCTGTCCAGGTCTGTGTGCCCTTTTTGTTTTAGCAAACACTTTCTGGTAGGACTAACCAAATGTATGTAATTGGTCACTTTCCACTGGACATTTGGTGGTTAATTCAGCAGATTTCAGAGTACAATCATGATGCTGTTGTCTTTCAGGAGTTGTTGGCCACAGAGACCCAGGCACATCTCAGGGGAGATCAGTGGGGAAAAAAAAAAATCACAGCCACTGCTGCTGAGCTGGGCTGAGCCCCTGGGACACAGGGAGCTCCTACAAGTGGGCAGTGCTGCAGAGACACAGCTCTGACTAAGAGCAGCTCCCGTGTACTGTGCATCAGCAATAGGGGCACGTTCTGCAGGTGACATGAAGATGGAAGAGAAAGGAGAGAGGGATTACAGGATGTGTGGGGTGTGAGCAGGCTGCAACCTCACTGCAGGAGCATTGCTTTCAGCCACTGACACAGTAAGTCTCTCACCATAGGTAATACAAATTCTTTCCCAAGAGGAATCACCACATCTGGCACATCCCAGTGCAGATCAGGCTGCATACAATCTGTGTTTCTTTATCATGGAATAAGAGTTGTTCCAGATGAGGTCTTCCCTGCTGCAGCGTCAGAGCACAGCTCTGAGGGCACATCAAGAGAGAATCCTAAAGTGCATTTTACCTCTCTGCTTTGCTCTAACATATATATTCTTTCAATGAACCCATGGGAATTCTCTTAGGTTCCCTTTTTCACTTGAAAAAATGAACATGCCCTTAGATAGTGCCCTGCAAACGGGGTGGGTTCTGGACAGCAAATAGGAATGCAGAGAGTTTGGGCTGGTGTCTGTATGCTCAGTCAGGGAAATGACAGGAAAACAGCCCCCAGGATGAAAATCTGCAGACCACAGAGATATGGTCAGGGAATTACCCCCTTCAGTGCAGGGTCCTTCCTCTGAGCAAGCTCCCACCCACAAATACTTCTGCCCTCTTACCCATCAGGTCTGATGCATGAACACCTCCTGTGCAGGCAGAGCTCCAGCAGAGCAGAGCAGCATCTCCCCAGGCACGTGTCCATCACCCTCTGCAGTGCACAGGGGCTGAGAGCCACTGCCTGGGGCTGTGGGCAATGCAGGCTGTGAGGCTGGGAAGGAGCTGGCTTTCCCTTAATGAGATGCCATCATTAGGACACAGCTCCCTGAGGTGTCCTTCAGAGCTGTGAGCTGGCGTTCAGAATGCAAATCCTTCCCATAGCCTGGACAACAAATTTGAGGGAAGTAGCAGAGAGATGCAATAAGCAAGGAAATGCTGTGGGGCTGGTGAAATGAATGTTAGGTTTCCTTTGTGATACGTGGTGATGAGGCACTGCTGAAGTACGTTGAGAAATGATGAATATTCCGTGATGGGCAGTGGATTCCTCTGCTCTCAGCTGGGTCTGACTTCTTTTCACCATGTTTTGGGAGTGTAATCCTTCTCCCTCTTCAAAACTGTCAAGCTCAGAGCAATTAGAAACAAGCCCAACCAGCTGCCCTTTCTCCACACTAAGGAGAGGTGAATCCCTTTGCCTCTCAGATCTCATAGGCATTCATATTGAGTACAGCAGAAGTGCTCCGAATTTCTCAATTCAGCAAACACTCCATGGGCACACTGAATGCAGAAAAAAACTGTCACTGCAACTTCCATTTGTGACCCACATATTCTTGGCATTGAGTCCACAAATGCTGACAAGCACCTCCCTATTGGAATTTACTTCATGTGACACATTTTGAAAAGAAAACCTTTCCCTACACAACCACATTTCCCTGTCCCTATGGGGACAAGACTGCTTCCTGGAGAAAAAAGTACAGAAGCCCTCAAGGCAAACTCAACATCAAGAAAAGTAGCTCCCATCATTGGGGTTGAATGAACATTTTCCACACTGAAATCTCTGTCTTTAACTTTTGTACTCCTTGGACAGGTTCTTGTGGCAAAAGGCAGCAGATGCCCAACAGCAGCTCCATGAGCGAGTTCCTCCTGCTGGCGTTGGCAGACACGCGGCAGCTGCAGCTCCTGCACTTCTGGCTCTTGCTGGCCATCTACCTGGCTGCCCTCCTGGGCAACGGCCTCATCAGCACAGCCGTAGCCTGCCACCACCGCCTGCACACCCCCATGTACTTCTTCCTCCTCAACCTCGCCCTCCTCGACCTGGGCTGCATCTCCACCACTCTCCCCAAAGCCATGGCCAATGCCCTCTGGGACACCAGGCACATCTCCTACGCAGGATGTGCTGCACAGGTCTTTTTCTTTTCTTTTTTGTTTTCAGCAGAGTATTCTGTCCTCACCATCTTGTCCTATGACCGCTATGTTGCCATCTGCAAGCCCCTGCACTACGGGACCTTGATGGACAGCAGAGCTTGTGCCAGCATGGCAGCAGCTGCCTGGGGCACTGGGGTTCTCTATTCCCTGCTGCACACTGCCAGTACATTTTCCCTGCCACTGTGCCAAGACATTGCTGTGGATCAGTTCTTCTGTGAAATCCCCCAGATCCTCAAGCTCTCATGCTCACAGTCCTACTTCAGGGAATTTGGGTTTCTCCTTCTTCGTGTCTGTTTAGCCTTCGGGTGCTTTGTTTTCATTGTTGTGTCCTATGTGCAGATTTTCAGGGCCGTGCTGAGGATGCCCTCTGAGCAGGGACGGCACAAAGCCTTCTCCACGTGCCTCCCTCACCTGGCTGTGGTCTGCCTGTTTCTCAGCACAGGCATGATTGCCTACTTGAAGCCACACTCCCTTTCTTCCCCATCCCTGGACCTGGTGGTGTCATTTCTGTACTCGGTGGTGCCTCCAGCAGTGAACCCCCTCATCTATAGCATGAGGAACAAGGATCTCAAGGATGCTCTGTGGAAACTGATGACCAAATGTGTTTTGAAAGCAGTGAACTGCCCACATTTTTCTACCTAAGCGTTGTAATGCAGATTTTAACAGAATACAACTGCCTTTTTTTTTTTTTTGGTTTGTATATTCATTTTCTAAGTGTAATTTATTGAAAGTTTTTTTGTGTGTGTTTTATGTATTCCAATGTTTTTTGCTGAAACATTGCTATCCACATCAAGTACTACTTAGTGTGTACCTATGCAGTGTTGCCCAGACACGCTGTACATGAGTGACCAGGATTTCTGTGAAGCTTAACAAACAAAGGACAAGCAATGCCTTCATTTATCGTCCTTCCTATGAGACATTTCTGGAGCAGCTGGGGTAAACTGTTCTCAGAAATCCAAAATCCAGCACGAAGAATACGACTGTTAATCAAACTGTGCATGAAAATGCACAATGTTGTGCTAAGAGAAAGAATTCGATGGTGATGCGGTGGTGTGTTGAGCTGAAACTCAACCGTATAGCCCCTTAGCCTTGCAGCTCCTGTGGCTTGGTGACGTGCTGCTGTGTGGCTGCAAACACAAGCAAGGACACGCAGTGGGCACTTCTGTCACACAGATTGTTTCCACCACAGCAAATACATTGTTAATGGAGATCTCCTCATGGCAGTGCCTGAAGGCTCAGAGCTTCTTTAATTGTTGCTGCCAAGAACATTCCCAAGGAATGGACTGCACAGATTCCCAGCCTTACTCTCCCACTCATGCTAAAACCAGGCTTTAATTGCTAGCATTAAAATATTGTATTTATCAATTGTTAAATACCCTCACTGCAGCCCAAAACAGAACGCTAATCCGTAATGCTTACCTGTACCCTAACAGTGTCCTGAAAACCTTAGCAGAACACCAAGCCCTCTCACTAAACCTTTGCTTAATCTCTGCCCCTAAAGGTGAGTGCTAACCCTTAATCCCTATCCTGAACACCCAACACCCACAGACCCTGCTCCTGTGCTCTGCCCTCCTCACCTTCAACCCCTCCCCTAACCCTAAACTTTGGGTACTTGGCTCTGCAGGGCAGAGCAGGACTGGTGGAGTCTTTGAGCAAATCCATGTAATGCAGTGATGAATGTGAGGCGATGTCTGTACAGGAGGTGACGTGTGACTGATCAGCTTGAGGCCATAAGGAGGAGGTGGGTAGGAATGCTGCCATGAGCTCAGCTCTACCTCAGGCCCTCATGGGCCTGCAGGTGGCACGAGGCTGTGAAGGTGGCTGTGAGGTCACTTGTGTGTGTGGAGTTGACAGGCCAGCCCCAGGAGCGTGTCCCAGAAAGGAATGGTGTGCTGCCTTCTGCCTGAGGCAGCTGTTGGTCAGCCCTTGACTTCTGGCTGGGATCTGTGCACACAGGATCACATCCGCAGTGTCCCTGAGAGGCCGACAGAAAGTGCCAGGTTGACGTGTTGACTGTGGGATCCTCTCTGCCTGAGCACCTGGTAGGGCCCATGCAGGAAGAAGGAGGTTTGTGTAAGGGATTGTGATGGCTCTTCTGTGTGAGGACACAACTCCATAGCAGGAGGGACGTGACTCGGTTGTGTCTGTCCATGAAGCTGGCACGTGCCTTGGAAGATGATGGTGAGGTTCCTTCTTCTCAATGGCTGACAGGCCACAAGAAAGCTGATGGGTGGTGTTTCCATGAGGAAGTGATTTCCAACATGATGAGTTGACCTTGGAAGAGAAATGTGCAAAGGGAGGAAAAAACTCCCTCAAAGTGCAGCTTGAAAGCTCGAGGCTGGGCATGAGGAGGAGGAAATGTCACTGGAAGGGTGATGATGTGGGGCCATGCTGAGGGATCACTCCATGGCTTTGTGTTTCAAGGGAGGTTCAGAGAGGCTTGAGAGACATCAGTGACATGATTGCAGTGCCAGGGTCAGAGCGGGGCGGAGAGGAGAGGTGGGTGTCTGCAGAGCACAGGGAAATAGGGGCTGGGCTGGAGCAGCATAGGAAATCCTGCAGAGGAGAAGGCAGTGGGTGCTGGTGAGGATGGAATGCCCCAGCAGCAATGAAATCTTTGTCCCCTTGGCCATGGTTTGTGAGGAGATTTATTACGGTTATGGTAATGGGGCCTCACTGCCTCCTTGCATCCCCGTGCAGAGGCTGGGAGGTGTCATACTGCTGTTCTTCAAATGGAGTGCAATCTGCCCCACCACACCAACCTGTTGCTTTTGGAACATCCTTCTCCAATGGATGTTGATCCAGAGAGTCTCCTAAGGAGATCTGCATAGGCAGGAAAAGCAATTGCTTGAGGTCTGACACAGTACGGACAACCTGACTGCCCACCTCCCCAGGCCTGACGTGTCTGCTGTATGCCACCTGGCACTTGCATCACTTTTCCCTATCTCCACTTTTCTCCTCTGAAGTCTGCAGCTGGATGGTACAGTTCCTTCAGACCATTCCTTTACCTGCTTTCCTTAGAGAACTGTCTGCACACAGGCTCAGGATGTTGCTTTCCTACTTTTAAACAAACAACAGTAAAGCACGAGACAATTTCCCTAAAAACGGAGCATACTCCTCAGCCATATCCCACCAGTGTGGTTCACCTTCCCAATAGGAGAAGTACTTTACATAGGTAGATAGGAAATGATAAATATTAATAGGAAATGCATATTAATTGAAGGATAAATGATAAGAAGCAAAACCCCACTGTGTGATCACAAGCATCTCCAATGATCTCCAGGAGCCTCAGGGGTCCTGTCTGGCACAGGCAGCTTTCCGAGAGGACCTGCAGGAGACCAGAGTCCCTTGGAAGCTGCAGATGGAACTTGGGAAGAGGGTCTCAGGGCAGTACACTGCCAACTGTTGTCTTTGTCCCTGTAGCTGCAGTCCAACCCAGCTCACTCAGTGCCCCCCAGACAAGTCAGTGGATTCATGGGGGTGACCCAGCACTGAAATGGACACAGGGAAGCCAAGAAACTCTGATTTATTCTCAATAAACACAAACATCCAAGAACCATTTTGGGTCACTGGTGTCAAGCTCAACCTGAAAGACTCAAGTATGGGTCACAGTCATTGCAGTGAAAGCCATCACAGTGGGAAAACATCCCCACCAAACTATGGATATTAAAAAGGAACAGTGTGGAAGATCCATCAGGTCAGTCCTCAGATGAAGGGTATGTAAAATTTATCTGCTACAGAGGTGGAGAGCAAAAGGCATTGGATTGTGACTCAAAGAACTAAAAGCGATCTAATTCATTTAATCCATGAGCTAATGCAAACACTGTCAGAGTGAAGGACACTGGTTTTTATGCCATAACGTGAGGAAGAATGTAGGTGGTGTCCCTCAAGGATCAGTCTTGGCATGGATGCTCTTCAGCATCTTCATCAGTGACACAGATGATGGCATCGAGTGCACCCTCAGCAAGTTTAAAAATGACACCAAGCTGAGCAGTGCAGTCGATCCACTGGAGGGAAGGGAAGCTAAGCAGAGGGACCTGGACAGGCTGGAGAAGTGGGACCATGTGAAACAAAAGAGGTTCAGCAAGGCCAAGTGCAAGGTGATGAACTTTGGCTGGAGCAATGCAAGGTGTTTATACAGACTGGGCGAAGAAACGCTTGAGAGCAGCCCTGCGGAGAAGGACTTGGGGGTCCTGGTGGATGAGAAGCTGGACATGAGCCAGCAGTGTGCGCTTGCAGCCCAGAAGTCCAACTGTGTTCTGGGCTGCATTAAAGGGGGTGGCCAGCAGGGAGAGGGAGGTGATTGTCCCCCTCTACTCAGCTCTTGTGAGGCCCCATCTGCAGTGCTGCGTCCAGGCCTGGGGCCCCCAGCACAGGAAGGACGTGGAGCTGTTGGGGCAGGTCCTGAGGAGGGCCACTAAGATGGTCAGAGGGCTGGAGCACCTCTCATATGTGGAAAGATTGAGGGAACTGGGTTTGTTCAGCTTGGAGAAGAGAAGGCTGCAAAGAGACCTCATTGTGGCCTTCCAGTACTTGAAGGGAGCATATAAACAGGAGGGGGGACAGCGGTTTACGAGGGTGGATGGTGATAGGACAAGGGGCAATGGTTTTAAACTGAGACTGGGGAGGTTTAAGTTAGATATTAAAAGGAAGTTTTTCACTCAGAGGGTGGTGAGGCACTGGGACAGGTTGCCCAAGGAGGTTGTAGATGCCCCATCCCTGGAGGGATTCAAGGCCAGGCTGGATGTGGCTCTGGGCAGCCTGGTCTGCTGGTTGGCTACCCTGCCTGTGGCAGGGGGTTGAAACCAGATGATCATTGTGATCCTTTTCAATAGAGGCCATTCAAAGATTCTGTGATAACATAGGCATGTTACGGAAAAGGCTGTGAGTCATTTCTTGAGACAGATGAGATGAGAACCCCTACTGAAATTTGTCCACGACATCATTTTCCTCACTGCATCCTTGAGCTCCTGGTTCCTCATGCTGTAGATGAGAGGGTTCAGTGTTGGAGGCACCACCGAGTACAGAAATGACACCACCAGGTCCAGGGATGCAGAGGAGATGGAGGGGGGCTTCAGGTAGGCCAATAAGTCAGTGCTGACAAAGAGGGAGACCACGGCCAGGTGAGGGAGGCACGTGGAGAAGGCTTTGTGCCGTCCCTGCTCAGAGGGCATCCTCAGCACAGCCCTGAAAATCTGCACATAGGACACAACAATGAAAAGAAAGCACCCAAATATGGCAAGAACGCTAACCACAATAAATCCAATTTCCCTGTGGTAGTCTGATTCTGAGCAGGAGAGCTTGAGAATCTGAGGGATTTCACAGAAGAACTGATCCACAGCATTGCCTTGGCAGAGAGGCAGGGAAAATGTATTGGCAGTGTGCAGCAGGGAATTAAGGACCCCAGCGCCCCAGGCAGCTGCTGCCATGGTGGCACAAGCTCTGCTGTCCATCAAGGTCCCGTAGTGCAGGGGCTTGCAGATGGCAACGTAGCGGTCATAGGACATGATGGTGAGAATGCAATACTCTGCTGAAATCAAAAACAAAAAGAAATAGACCTGTGCAGCACACCCTGAGTAGGAGATGGTCCTAGTGTCCTAGAGGGCATTGGCCATGGCTTTGGGGAGAGTGGTGGAGATGCAGCCCAGGTCGAGGAGGGCGAGGTTGAGGAGGAAGAAGTAGATGGGGGTGTGCAGGCGGTGGTGGCAGGCTACGGCTGTGCTGATGAGGCCGTTGCCCAGGAGGGCAGCCAGGTAGATGGCCAGCAAGAGCCAGAAGTGCAGGAGCTGCAGCTGCCGCGTGTCTGCCAACGCCAGCAGGAGGAACTCAGTGACGTTGGACATCTTTACTTCTGCGTGTGGAGACCTATGCAGGAGTGGTAAGGTAAGGCAATGCTAGGCCTGCTTTTAGAGGAATCAGTTTTGCTCTAAGTCAGTGGGCAAATGAAGGTTTCCACCAATCTTCCCATTTGCATTTGAAGAGGGATGTTTCCTGCTGTTGAATGAGTCAGATTCTGTCCACTGTCTCTGTGGGGATATTCACTGCTGATCAAACAAGAGATGAAGTTGGTACATTGTCCATCTGCCTGTGTAGGAGAAAACAGAGGGATTAATCTCTTTGTACTTTGCCCTCCTGCAGTGATTTGTCCCTAATATCAGAACCAGAGATCTCATGCTCCCATGCTGGGCATAGGAACGTGGCTCATGACTTCAGAATTGATTCAATCCTTTGCATACGGCCTTATTTTCTAGAGTACAGCCTGATTTCGCACCAATTCCAAATATTCTAATGTAGTATTTTTCCTGGTACCAAATGTGTAATGAAATTTAAACAGCTTTCTTTCTGTAAGCACACAGATGAGAGTAAACTTCTCACCTTGCTCTTCAGAAGACAAGAGGTAACCTAATGAACTACTTATGTGCCTCTTTGAGATTTAGATTACCCCATTAAATTTAGGAAATGGAAAAATTCTTCAGGGTTTCCTTTGTTCTCAGTATAAACACAAGTCGCTGCTCAGAGGCAGAATGTCCGGGCTGTGCACAGAGCCATTGTCCAACTCCTCTCTCCTTCAGATCCGATCTGGGGAAAAGGAGGAAAGGGACATGGTGGGGCTTCTGATTCCTGGGGCTGGAGAAAGGGCACAAAGGAGCTGTACCCACCTTGGAGCTTGTGGCAGTTTTTCAGGGCATCTCCACAGTGGTAGCCTTGAGCTGATGTCTCCTGGGGATGGGAGCTCACTCCTGAAACTGAAACTACTGCACTGCAAAGAGCTAGAAATGCGCAAAGGAGACAGAAGTTGTTGCAAAAGTGCCAGAGAGAGAAGAGGAGCATTGCACATAAATGGAGAAACGGGGGAAAAAAAAATACTGTGATTCTCCTGCTGAGGAAGCAAGGAGTGAAGAGACAGCCAGCACTCCAGAAGGCCTTTTCCTTACCACTCCTGAGATAGCAAAGTCACAAGTTGTAACTCTCAGCCTCTTGGATCTCTCAGCAAAAGGAGTCCATGTCTGGAGAGATGCAACTCTGCTCTGCAGATCTGTGGCTGCAGAGGAGCAGCTCATGGCCTGGCCCCAGGGCTGAGAAGGCAGAGGCTGTGCTGGGTGGGAGGGGAGCACAGGTGGTTTGCTCATAGGAAGACATCTGCACTGGAGGGACAGATGGAGGGCAGCCCAAACCCACCGTGCAGAGCCTTTCTGTGACACATTCCCTGTCTGTCTCTGTCCCTGTATCTGCACCCTGGAGCTGTTCCTTGCTGTAGCTATTTCTTATCAGCCACAGACCCCATCCTAGCCCCTGTGCACTCAGTGTCCCCTGCAGACCCCACCTGGCAGCAGGGCACTGTTCATGAGCATCTCCCTGTCTGCAGCAGGCTACACAAACCCCGATGTGGCCAGCAAAAGGGATTCCGTTGCTGCATGCAGGCAGAGGAGTGGGCATGGGGAATTTATGAGGTTCCAGGCAGGTTTCATTATCTCCCAGTGGAATGATTCAGAACACTCAGTGTTGAATCCTAAGACCTCCTTCCTTCCCTTTATGAGGAATCTAAAAGCACAAACTGAACGGAAACACAAGCTCTACTTTTCCTGTACTGACAGACAGTCATCTTGAAGTTCCTTCTTTGCTGTGGAGCCATGAATCCCCTGCCCCAGGCAGCAGCGGAGGCAGCAGAAGGCCCCTTCCCTGTCATGCCAGGGGGTTCCTTCCCCCCACACATCTCCTGGGCATCTCCCTTGGCAGGCTGAGTGCTGAGTGCTGAGTGCTGAGTGCTGAGCCTGGCAGGCAGCAGAGTCCCTGCTCCAGCACGCAGTCCCCGGGGCACAGCAGAGACCTGCTCTGCAGGACAGCCCTGGGCACCCGGCTGCAGCCCTGGCTGCACAGCCTGCAGCCGTCCTGGGACATGCAGCCCTCAGGGCTGTGCTCTGATGCTGCAGCACAGAAGCCCTCAGCTGGAGCAGGTCCTGCTCTGCAATAAAGAAGCATGGAGTGCCTCCTGACTGATACACTTGTCTAACAAGACCAAGAGCAATTGGATGGTCTTGTGTACTTTGCCCTGCCAATGTAGACTTACTGTGTTAAGGTTGCGAGCATTGATCCCCCCGTGAACTCAGCCTTCTCCCTTCTACGCTGCGTGTTGCATTTCTCTCCCTTCTGTCTCCTCATTGTCACCTACAAGCCATGTCT
The DNA here is from genome assembly GCA_037305975.1 of Chrysolophus pictus. Classification (NCBI taxonomy): domain Eukaryota; kingdom Metazoa; phylum Chordata; class Aves; order Galliformes; family Phasianidae; genus Chrysolophus; species Chrysolophus pictus. The sequence goes on from CM074604.1 coordinate 2,403,318, forward strand.
TCGGAGTCCTGCACTGTGCAGAGGAGCTGCTCCTGTACCAGCAGCTGTATGAGCTCCCTGTGTCCCAGAAGCCCGGCCCAGCTGAGCAGCAGAGGCACAAGGGATCCCTTTCTCCATCCCTGTGGGCTCCGTGCAGATGTCCCTAGGGCTCCACAGGATGATATGTGGAAAAATACTGAAGGAGTCCTTGAAGTTCCTTTCCTATGCGTGGGAGAACACTTTCCTTCCCAGCAGTGTCATTGCTCCTGCCAGAGACAGAGTTAAGTGGAAAAGCCACCCCCCCTTGTCCCAGCACAGACAGGGCACCTGGGCTGTGACAGGCAGGGATCACAGGTGCCCAAGCAGAAGAAAATTACTCAGATGAGTTGATTGAGGTACCTCATTCTGAATCTGGAGATATTCTTTTCGTGGGAAATCTCTCTAAGTGAAGTGAAAGATACCTATGTGGAGGTCAGTTGAACCTCTTCTCTACTCATTTTTGTGCAAAACACCATCCAGAAATACTGAGCTGAGAAAATGGATTCATGTGCCATAGGGAGAACTATGTCTCTCTCTCTCTTCAGCCCAAGCTGTCCTCCCCAGCTGCCCTGGGGGTAAAATGGTCTCTATCTCATGTACATCCTTCATTGCCTAGCCATGCTCAGGGTGGCTGAATATAACACACATGCCCAAATACTGTTCCATATTGCCCCTCCAAGTAAAAGCCAAATATGGCCTGCTCTCTGCTGCCAGACGACTGGAGAAAAAACGCACTGCCATTGTCAGTTGTGACATATCACTTGGCTGCCTTTGACTCCAGTTCATATTGGAGTTCTAGCATGCCTGGCGCAGCAGTGCTTAGCAGTGGTGTGACTTCATTCTGGCCATCATAGTCTTCTACTCCTCTCTTCTCCATTCGACTTTTGGGCCAAACCGGACATTAGTGAGTCTAGAGGACCAAATGGGTGAGTGAATCTTGCTGATCACTCTTTGATTCTGCAGTTGGTGAATCAGATGATGAATGAGAAGCAGGGAGTCCCTGTTGATGCAATATTGACATCAACATACCATTTCAGCAGCGATCGGCACCTGCTGCCTTTCTGCTCTTAGCAATCCTGCAACAGAAGGGTCCTCTGAGAGACCAGACAAGGTATACAGCTGTTTAATGCCCTCCATCTCCAAGGCAGCTGTACTGAAAGCCCACCAGTACCCTTTTTGGGTCCTTGAAGTGCTCTCTCCCAAGGCAATCAGTAGCAGGGATGCACAGAGCCTCTGGGCCAGTCACAATGGTAATCACAAACATTCTTTTGCCACTCATTTAGTTAGACTCACTTTGGCCTCTAGCAGGAATACTCTTGTATTCCCCTGTCACTCCTGAACTACAAATCGGTTTTGTTCCTTTGTAACTTGATGGCATTAGAGTACATTGTGCACCAGTGTCAGCTAGAGCCTCCTATTTCTTTAGTCCTGATGTGCCAGGCCATTGAATCCATGCAGTCCAATAAGCCCAATTGCCCCTTTCCTCTACCTAGATGCAGACAGGGCCCCTCGAGTTATGATTTGTGTATTCATAACTCATCTTTCGTGTGTAAAAACCAGAAGGCTCACTGACAACCTCAGGGATAAGATCAGACCATCAGGCTCACTGGAAACTGGTGCCGCCACTTTCCTGGAAGGACTCTTTCTTGTGATTGTTTTCCCTTGCACCTCACGTACCCATGCCTGTGGGGCTGAGGTGAGTTTTGCCATCCCACATCCTCATACCCTCTCCATGGTCACGCAGGTAAAACCACAGGATGGTACATGGCTGTTACCTTGAAGCGTGGGGCGAGTGACACTCTACACAGTTCCAACGCCATTTGTGTTTTCCTTTTTTTTTTTTTTTTTTTTTTTTCTTCAGTCACGAAACCTAAAGCTGTGAGGTGTGGTTGACATGACCATGGATGGGAAGCTGGATGTGAGCCAGCAATATGCCCTCACAGCCCAGAAAGCCAGCCGTACTCTGGGTTGCTTCAGAAGAAGCGTGGCCAGCAGGGTAGGAGAGGTGATCCCTCTCCTCTACTGTGTGCTGGTGAGAATTCACCTGGAGTACGGCGTTCAGATGTGGAGTCCTCAGTACAGGGGAGACATGGAGCTGTTGCAGCACATATAAAGAAGGGCCACAAAACTGATCCACAGATGTAACACCTCTCTTATGAGGACAGGCAGAGAGATAGGGCTGTGCAGCCTGGAGAAGAGAAGGCTGCAAGGCAACCTGAGAGCAGCCTGACAGTATCTGAATGGGAGCTACAGGAAAGAAGGGGACAGAATCTTCAGCAAAGTCTGTGGCAAGGACAAAGGGAAATGGCTTCAAGCTCAGAGAGGGTAGATTTAGATTAGATGTAAGGAAAAAGTATTTTACAGTGAGGGTGGCGAGGCACAGGCAGAGATGGACCACTGATGTGGTTGATGCCCTGTCCCTGGAGGTTTTCCAAGTGAGGCTGGATCAGGCCGTGGGCAGCCTGATGGAGCTGTGGTGACCTTGTGCACTGCAGGGGAGTTGGGATAGATGACCTTCAGAGGTCCCTTCCAACTCTAAGGATTCTATGATTCAATGATTCTAAGACTGGGCCAAGTAGGAAGGGGTGTGGTGGGTATGCCACACTCCCTGCTATTCTCAGGCTAAGGGCATCGCTGAACTCACAAACTTTCAGAAATACTTGAATCTGGGTGGTGTTTGCAATTGTATAATGCTGCCAACCAATTAATTAGTAGAAGTGGGGGTGGCTGTCTCAACATGAAAGCCATTTGTCTATCTGTGAATACAAAGATCCTAGAAGTTCATATCAAGCTAGGAAAAGATCTTATGGCATTTTGCAGCAACCTGTACTGCTGAAAACGCCTCAGATTGAAGCAATATCGATGGTACTACCTATTCCCAAAAATCGCTAAGTGTAAGAAGCAAGAAATTGTTTGGTAAAGTTATCCTGGATAAGCAACTGATAGATGTCACCTTTTTAATGCTTGCAATCAAATGTGACTGAGTGTATTTTCTTTCTTTTTGTGTCTACAGGAGTCTTGAACGACCCACACGTGGACAGACGGACCTTGATTTCAGGATGACCCAGCAGGTTGAATAATGATATTAATAATCATAATAATGATACTACGTTTTACTATGGTACAAATACAATCCCCTTTCATTTGTGTCCAGAAGGGCCCAGAATGGCCATCGGCCCGTGAGAGGCAGATTGTGTTTTTGCAGTGGAAGTTTCCAGTATTTTCTGTATATAGCGTAGGATAAGAAACCTTTTACAAAGAAAACTCCTGAACAGAGTCAAGTTGAGACTGGGGCATTTTGACCTAGGAAGAATTGCTACAGGCACTTGGGTAAAGAAGAGACAGAACAAGTGAAAATATTGTCCTCCTATCACAATAAAAAGTCCAGAATATTCCAAAAGACAATGGATTGGTAGCAGACATTGTGTGGAAGTGTAAACGTAGCTATGGAAGTGTAACGTAGGTATGGAAGTGTAACCATAGCTATGAAAGTGTAATGTAGCTATGGAAGTGCAACTTAGGTATGGAAGTGTAACCATAGCTATGGAAGAACAAAGTAGGTATGGAAGTGTATCATAACTATGGAAGTGTAATCATAACTATGGAAGTGTAAATGTAGCTATGAGAGTGTAATGTAGCCATAGTGTCAGAAGATTGTGAGCCTGAGATGCTCAACCAATGAGTGCCAGGAGAGGCTTTACCTGCGTCAGACCCAGGGTATATAACGGGATGGATTTCGCTGACTAGTTGTGCAACTTCTCCCTGGTCAGTAGGGGGTGTGCGCCCATTATTGCAGTAATGAACAAACTGCTCTTCACAGAGATCTTTGCCTGATTAGAAATTGTTGACCTTGAGCATGTTTCTTACAGTATCTAAGCATAAGATACGCTCGCTGCTGTTATGAAGATCTGTTTTGAAACTTGCTTGCTTTCTAGCCATTGGATTGTTAGTGAAAACGTCCTGAATACACGTGTCAGACTATAAAAGCTTTGCATGGGAAAATAAAGGAGCATTTTTGCACAAGAACCCTGTGTCATGTTGCTATCCTGTGACAAGCAGCCCCTTGTCTGATGGTGCTGGCAGCAGCGAGACAAACTCTGACACATTGGTACGTATTGCCTGTTCCTGCCTGCTACCTCACTGCCGCTGGGTGCCACTGGATGCCACTGTAGAGACAACAGGACTGCTGTCAATTCGTGTGAGACCCGAGGGCTACCAGGAGAGTAGAGGTACAATAGGAAAGCATGGAAGTGGAAAGAGAGCAGCACTCAAAAGACCACATCTTGCCCTTGCCCATCGTCGTGGCTCCAGGAAAGCAGCAGCCCTGACTTGAAGGCAGTGAGGAGCAGAAGCCCACTGAGTAGGGAGGGGCAGCCTCCATGGAAGTTTAGGCTGCTGCTCCATTTGGAACTGGGCCCTTGGCCCCTGAATCCCACATGTGTAAGGAGGTTTCTCTTCCAGCTCTAGAGAAGGGAAGAAAAGTGAGCTGAGAGAAATAAATTTCTGCTGTCCTCTTCATTGTGTTTATGCACATGTACCTACATATTTCTGTAGGTACGTGAGATGACTGGTTCAAAATACATACTTAACTATTATAATATAATATCTATATTTAAAAGGAAATGCAAGTTTTAGGAAATAACAAACACAACATGTGACAAAATATTGTCCTAATATTTTCTTATATAGCTGGAGTTTTCCCAAAGTTTCCTCAGGGCATCCCTGAGCTCCTGGTTCCTCACACCATAGATGAAAGGATTCATTGTGGGAGGAATCACTGAGTACAGAAATGACACCACCAGGTCCAGGGATGGGGAAGAAAGGGAGTGTGGCATCAGGTAGGCAAACAAGAGAGTGCTGACAAACAGGGAGACCATAGCCAGGTGAGGAAGGCACGTGGAGAAGGCTTTGTGCCGTCCCTGCTCAGAGGGCATCCTCAGCACGGCCCTGAAGATCAGCACATAGGACAGAACAATGAATACAAAACAACCGAAGATTAAACAAAGGCTAAAATAGATATTCACAGTTTCCCTGAAGTAGTCTGATTCTGAGCAAGAGAGCTTGAGAATCTGGGCCACTTCACAGAAGAACTGGTCCACAGTATTGTTTTGGCAAAGTGGTATTGAAAATGTGTTGACAGTGTGCAGCAGGGAATAGAGAACCCCAGTGCCCCAGGCAGCTGCTGCCATGCTGGCACAAGTTCTGCTGTCCATCAAGGTCCCGTAGTGCAGGGGCTTGCAGATGGCAACGTAGCGGTCATAGGACATGATGGTGAGAAGAAAAATCTCTGCAGAAAATAAGAATAATACAAAGAAGACCTGTGCAGCACATCCAGCATAGGAGATGTGCCTGGTGTCCCAGAGGGCATTGGCCATGGCTTTGGGGAGAGTGGTGGAGATGCAGGCCAGGTCGAGGAGGGCAAGGTTGAGCAGGAAGAAGTCCATGGGGGTGTGCAGGCGGTGGTGGCAGGCTACGGCTGTGCTGATGAGGCCGTTGCCCAGGAGGGCAGCCAGGTAGATGGCCAGCAAGAGCCAGAAGTGCAGGAGCTGCAGCTGCCGCGTGTCTGCCAACGCCAGCAGGAGGAACTCGCTGATGGAGCTGCTGTTGGGCATCTGCAGTTCCTGGGCATGGAGTCCTGTTCACAGTGCAGAAGATAATGACAGAAGTCAAGATAACTTGCAGATACTCTCCTCCTGCTATACTATAGAAATGTTTCTTTCTCTTTCAAAAATGTTCATTTAACTCCATAACTTCAATTTACTTGCACGAGCTTTAGTGTACCTTAAGAAGTAGAAGCTGAAAGAGCTCTTACTTTCCTCTCATTTCCTATTCATATCTCAGCTTCCTAGATAATTTCCTCTTACAATCAATTCCCATCCCTCATATCTTTATGCTGTCTGCACTCACAGTGCCCATTCCTACCTCTTTGCATTTCAATTTCTGTTAGAGAAAGCTGTCTGTTTTCAGGATAAGGGCATTATTCATGTCAGCAGAAAACGATAGCAATTTAAGCTGAAAGCACTTGAGGAGATTGTTCATATAAGGGCAGATTGTGAATGGTACAATTCAGGATTCTCTGAAATGTGTTCATAGTTCACATCTCCTTTCAGAATTCTGCCTCCAACTCATTCTCCTTCCCTAAGAACAGGTGTTGGAAAATCCCAATCTTGTCTCTCCTCCGGCAAAGCACCCTTGGAAAAAAACTAGCCAGTGGTGCAGTGTAGCTATTATCCCCCTGCCCCAGGCAGCAGCTGTAGCAGCAGAAGACCCCTGCCCTGCCCTACTGGGGGGCTCCTTCCCCCCACACATCTCCCTGCAGCGCCCTGGGAAAGCTCCCCAGGCAGACTGAGTGCTGAGTGCTGAGTGCTGAGCCTGGCAGACGGCAGAGTCATAGGCTGCAGTGAGACTTACCTTGCCAAAGGCTGTGAGCAGTGCTCCTGCAGTGAGCTCAACACCTGCTCACACCGTACACATCCTATAAGCTCTCTGTCCTTTCTCTCCTCTCCTCCTGTCACCTGCAGGCTGTGCTGTGCAGAAGAGCTGCTCCTGGGCACAGCTGTCTCTCTGCAGCGCTGCCCACTTGTAGGAGCTCCCTGTGTCCCAGGAGCCCGGCCCAGCTCAGCAGCAGAGGATGTCATTTTCTCTTCCTCACTGCTCTCCCTGGAGATGCCCTTGAGGCTGCGGGGCTGGCAGCTCCTGATAGACAACGGGGTCATCTCTGCAAAATGTACTTTGAAGTCAGATGAATTAATCACCAGTAGACAGGCTGATTCCAGAAGCATGGTTCAACAACATAACAGATCGTGTTCGCCTTGCCAAGTTGCAAATGCCTGATCTGGTGTCAAGGTTTTATGACTCTTGGTATCAGTATTCCATATCATAACATCATGTAAAGCACCAGGAATTAGGGTTAGGTATTAGAGATAATACTTCAGTTCTGTGTACTGACTGTTCTGGATACCTGGTTCTCAGAAGAGAAGAAGAACTGCCTTTCCTGAGGACTCTGAGTTCAGAGGGGAAGATAAGCCATGGGAGGAAGTCCCGGGATCTCTCACTTGCTCGCTGCCTGGCAGTGTGTGGCTGCGCGCCCCAGCCGTGCGCCTTCAGTTCAAAGTAAGGCTTTTGGTTTCAGAAACTCGCTCTCTCATTATATTTGATTTATTACCCTAAATTCCAATTTTATTTTATAACATCGTTTTATCTTACATTCCAACATCATATTTAGTAAAGATAAGTTTCCTCCTTAGATCTTTGCCGCTGTTTTTTATTAGTTTTATTATTATTTTATTTCTGTATTTATTATCATATCATATCATATTATATTACATTATATTATAGTTTAGTTTAGTTTAGTTTAGTTTAGTTTAGTTTAGTGTAGTTTAGTTTAGTTATTTTTTGGCCAGTGGGACTGCCAAGACTTCTGCTCTCTGTCATGGACACACATTGATCTAGACAACTCCATAACAAGACAACACACTCAGTCATATGCTCTGCTTTTAGGACGGGCGTGTGGAGCCAAATGTGGGACCTGATGATCACTATGGGTCCTTTCCATTGCGGGTTGTCCCAGGATTCTATGACAGTGGGTACAAGCACGGTGATGTTGGATCACTGTGCTGTCACAGTGGGTAGGAGTTCAGTGACAGAACAGTCACGGTGTTGTCTCGGTAGTGTGGAGAGCAGTGATGTCAGAATTCCTGAGTTGTGGCAGAGGTCAGTATTGCAGTGATGTCAGAGTCACTGTGCTGGAAAGGGGAGACAAGCTCAGTGATTTCAGCTCCACTGTGTCGTCACAGCTGATATGAGCACGGTGGTGTTGCAGTCAGACAGGAGCTCTGCATGTGGGTGAGCATCAAACACGGCATCCCCAGAACCAAATGCTACCAGTGAGGAAATGGTGCCTCCACCTTGGGCCTGAGAGATCTGGAGTTCAAAGTTCCATTGCAGTTGAGTAATTTGTCCAGATTAGGGCCCTTCTCACATCCCACATCCTGGGATGAGACACACTGCCCACATGGCACTTGGGCCTCATGACATCCTTGCACCCCATGCAGAGTCTGGAGCTGCTGTGCCCTGGTCTTTCATTGGACATCAGACAAACCTCCATCCCACTGCCCCAGGAAGGGCCCTGAGCCAGCAGGAGGGACACGATCTCCCTGCCAAGGCTCTGGGGATCAGGCCTTGGCCTTTCTGCTTCACAAGACAAAGGAGGCTTTGCTCAGCATCACAGCCACCATCCCAGTGCCTTGGTCTGCCTGCAATCATGGCTTCCAATTATCTGCTCTAACAAGTCCCTGGGGAAGCTTGCTTGATAATGGCCCTCAGTGGGGCCCATTAATACTCCAAGAAACTTCACTGTTCCTTCTGACTTGGCCTTCATGGGCACTTCATGCAATCTTCTCTGTGCAGTGGAGGTTGATGGACTCAGCAGCAAATGCCCCGTGGGGCCCATTACAACCTGAAGAGCCCTCCTGTGCCTTGTGCCTTCCTGTCATCTTCTTCAGGTGTTCAGAACCTGTGTAGCAAATTGGACAGGTATCTGAAGGGAGCTTAAAGAGAAAGAGCCAAATGGGCATTTAATAATACCATTTATTTATTTATTTACAGATAGGTTTGAACAAGAATCTAAACCAGCACTTTGGAATTGATATTGACCCAGGATGTCCCCTAATGAGCTTTGCTCTGTCACTGTGTGGACTAATGTTTTCCTCAACTTCCCCACCCCATTTCTACTCCCATTGGCCCCATGGGACTGGCATCACTTTTCCTCCCACCACACTTCTCCTCAGCAGTCATGCGCTCAGTGTTAAACCTCCGTTACACCAACTCCAACTGGCTTTCCTCAGAGAACCAGCAGCACAAGGGTCATGAAAGATTTTTTTTTCTTTTTTTTTTCTTTTTTCCAAGCAGACAGAAGGAAATGTGATGCAATTGAAAGAAGAATAAAACACAGTGATCAACTGTATGCCTTGTGCTAGCTGCATCTAATGAGGTTTGCCTTTCACAGGGAATATTTGTACAAGAAACAAGTTAGATAGAGATTGGAACAGATAGATAAAATCACAGTTAAGGAGTTGAGAAAAGAGTCCATCAGGCTCTGGAGAGATGGAGCAAATTCCAGTAATCTCCCTGAGTGTGATAGGTCAGCCAGATATTTGGGAGGTATCTGAGTGAAGAACGAGCAAGGGATGGGGAAATCTGGAGAGCAGTGGGAAGAGCATGTGTCCAGATGGCCTGCTGAAAACACGCCCTGAACCATGGTCATTGATTTAGGAGAGCTGGAGACACCATGAGGATGAGGGACATCAAATACGCAGCAGGGTAGAGCAGCGGTGGATGCTGGGCATTGGTCACAGGGCATTGGCACTGGCACCACTGTCTATGTCCCTGTACCTGAAGGCATCTGTGTCCTGCTAACAAAATTCTAGAAAAAAACTGTATTTAAGAAAAAATGAAAACAGAAAAAAAAACCCAAAAGATCTCCTCAATGACTAGTGCTTTCACCTAAAAAGAGAGAGGACTCATGAGGTGATTAGAAGTTGAGAAGTGTGTTAGTATATTTTTCTTGATCTTGGTCTTCAAACTACTGTTTCAATTTCATTGCCATTAATGAACATCTTTTGGACTTACAGCTTCACAAAGAAGAGAAGATCCATTTGTGTCTTGTACAGAGCCTGGTGCCCCCCAGAATTTCCCTGCCCAGAACTGTCCATGACATCTCTCAGTCTTTGCACTGACTGAGTCACACTGTGGTGCTGAGCTCTTTTATTTTTTCTCAGAGCTTCTTTTCGATGGTGACATGCAGCACAGGGTTCATCACGCCCGTCATGCCCTTCATAACAGGTACCCTGCCCCGTTCTACTTGGTCCACATTCACCCTAGCCTTCCTTTTGCTGCATATGTATTTCTACACGTCCTTATTGTCTTAGATATGCCTGGGCAGATTCAACCGCTTTTGAGCTTTAGGCTTTCAAACTCATCTCAAAAGGCACACCAGGACAAAGTCTCTTCTGCTGCCAAGTGACCATTTCTTGTTACCGCTTCCTGTATGAAGAATCCAAGGTGTTCTCTCCTGATGCCAAAGCTGTGAGCTTGTTGTGAGTTTGTGTGAGCCTAGAGTCATGAATTTGTCTTACGCCCTCCCTTCAGAAATCCTTACTATCTCATGGGCACTGTGGCCCAGGCTATCTTTGATACTCATATTCCCAACGACTTCCTCCTTGCTGGTGACTATGAGATCCAGCAGAGCAGCTCTCCTCTTTGGTTCTTCTATGGCTTGATGAAGAAGCTGTCAGCAGCGCTCTCCAGGGATCTTCTGGATGTTGTATGCTCTGCTGGGCTGTCCCTGCAGCAGGTACTGGAGAGAGTAAGGTCCCTGAGTGGGACAAGGGCCTGAAAATGTGAAGCTCCTGTTTGTCTTTTTGGGTCCCCTTTTGCTTGTTTTTCCTGATCAGGAAGCAAGGAAAAGATGTGGCTGGTCTCTTCTTTGAGTCATTTCCATCAGTTCTCAGCTGGCTGCTCTGCCACCCCCAGGCAGAGCTCAGTGCACTCTCACAGAGGGCAGCAGCCTATCCTTTTCTTCTTTGACCATCCATCATAAAGTGTCTGTATCCCCTCTGCTACCATTCAGAGGTGGGAACCATCCCACCATGTCTCTGTGATCTGAACAAGATCCCAGGACTGCAAATGCAGATTTCAAGGTTACTGAGTTAATGTTTGTGGTCTTCTCATCAGTGTAAAGACACTTCAGAAAGCGTCCCATGCCAGAAGCATTATTTGACTTAGCCTGGCTGGGCCTTGCATCTACACCATGGTACTGGTGTTCAGAAGGTGGCACACAGGTACTAGACCCATTGTGTGGCTCACGGTTATCCAGCGAGCACTGACACCACCAGGGCATGGCTTTCCTGAAGGCCCTGAGCTGCATTTGCCAGCTGGCTGGGGGCGTGCTGGAAACCCAGGAAACTGCCATTCAAAGGAGAGCCCAGAGAAAATGAAGGTGTCATCAGTGAAAGAATGTAGGTGTGTCACAGCTTTGTAATGCCTTAAGCTCCAGCATATGCAATAGATGGGGAATAGAGAAAGATCTGACTCTTCATCTGGTGAGCTCATCCATTTGGTCAGCTGAATAATGCTGCGTGCTCCATGCGGAGAGGTGAAAAATGACACTCTCAGGTGCCCATTCCTGGCAGATCTGATGTCATTTAAGATAGACAAGAATACTCCCATTCCCTGTCTGGCCTCCAGCTGATGCTCAGGAAGGAGGTGGCTCTCTCAGAGGTTGTCTACCACAGCTTGCAGGCACTGTTGCACACATCTAGGAGCCCCACAGGCACCTTGGTCATCATTGAGTGCCTGTGTGCGAGCAAGCAACTTCCCACTGAAGGAAGACCAGGGGCTCACAAATGCAGGCAACTCATTGTGCACATCTGATCTGAACCAAGAGGAGTCCCATCTCCCATGGGTCTGTGGGGAACTGAACCCTTTTCAACTCCGGCTTTTCCATCTGGGGATGAGACACCTGCACTGATTGCCTCAGCTGAATGACTGCCCTGTGCAGGAGAAGTCAGAGGGTTCCTTTTTGTTAAGGGCCATGCGCAGAGCTTTCCAGATGAGGCATTTGCAGCTCTTCTAGGCAAGCATGATCTGTTAGGATGAACCATGCTTCTGGAATCAGCCTGTCTACTGGTGATTAATTCATCTGACTTCAAAGTTTGTTTTGCAGAGATGACCCTGTTGTCTATCAGGAGCTGCCAGCCCCGGAGCCCTAAGGACATCTCCAGGGACAGCAGTGAGGAAGAGAAAATGACATCCTCTGCTGCTGAGCTGGGCTGGGCTCCTGGGATACATGGAGCTCATACAAGTAGGCAGTGCTGCAGAGATTTAGCTGTGCTCAGGAGAAGATCAAGGGCACCACGCAGCAGGGCTGGGGGCATGATCTGCAGGTGACAGGGAGAGGAGAGAAGGAAGAAAGTTTACAAGTGTGTGAGTGTCTGTCTCCAGGCTGTGAGCTCACTGCAGGAGCGTTGCTCACAGTCTTTGAGAAGGTAAGCCTTTTGCTACAGGCAATGGAGCTACGATTCCCTGGGACATCCCAGTGCAGATCTGGATGAAGACAGTCTGTGTTTCCTTATTGTGGAGAAAGACCTGCTCCAGCTGAAGGCTTCTGTGCTGCAGCATCAGAGCACAGCCCTGAGGGCTGCGTGTTCCAGGACGGCTGCAGGCTGTGCAGCCGGGGCTGCAGCCGGGTGCCCAGGGCTGTCCTGCAGAACAGGTCCCTGCTGTGCCCCAGGGGCTGTGTGCCGGGGCAGGGACTCTGCCGCCTGCCAGGCTCAGCACTCAGCACTCAGCACTCAGCACTCAGCACTCAGCACTCAGCACTCAGCCTGCCCGGGGAGCTGCCCAGGGCGCTGCAGGGAGACGTGTGGGGGGAAGGAGCCCCCCAGCACGGCGGGGCCGGGCATGTGCCTTCTGCTGACACAGCTGCTGCCTGAGGCAGGGCCATCGCAGATACACTGCATCACAGAGTGTTTCTAAGAGCAATTTGCAAGTGGAGTAACAAGGCAAGGTTTTCCATTTCCTGTTCTTAGGGATGAGGAAAGTGTTGGGGGTAGAAATCTGAAAGGAGCTGTGAAATATAAACACATCTCAGAGCATCCTGAATTGTACCTTTCTTATTCTGCTATTATGCGAACCATCTTGTAAAGTGCTTTCAACCCCACCCCTCCCAAAGGACAGCACCAGCTGAAATTATCGTCTTTTTCTGCTGAGGTGAATAATGCATTAATCCTGCAAACAGGCAGCTTTCTCTAGCAGAAATATAAGTGCACAGAGGTTGGGATGGGCACTCTGAGTGCAGACAAGGTAGAGAGATGAGGCATGGAAATTGCTCATAGAAGGAAAATATCTAGCAGGCTGAGATATGATTAGGAAATGAGAGCAAAATTAGAGCTCCTTCATTTTTTACTTCTTTTGGGATGGTGAAGCTCATGAAAGTAAGTTCAAGTTATGGAGTTAAATGAACATTTTCCAAAGAGAAAGAAAAACTACTGTAGTTAGGAGAGAGGAGTGTCTCTGAATAATGTCTTGACTTGTCATTGTCTTCTGCACTCTGCACAGGACCCTGTGCCTAGGAATTGCAGATGCCCAACAGCAGCTCCATCAGCGAGTTCCTCCTGCTGGCGTTGGCAGACACGCGGCAGCTGCAGCTCCTGCACTTCTGGCTCTTGCTGGCCATCTACCTGGCTGCCCTCCTGGGCAACGGCCTCATCAGCACAGCCGTAGCCTGCCACCACCGCCTGCACACCCCCATGGACTTCTTCCTCCTCAACCTCGCCCTCCTCGACCTGGGCTGCATCTCCACCACTCTGCCCAAAGCCATGGCCAATGCCCTCTGGGACACCAGGACCATCTCCTATGCTGGATGTGCTGCACAGGTCTTCTTTTTACTACTATTCTTTGGTGCAGAGTATTCCCTTCTCACTTTTATGTCCTATGACCGTTACATTGCCATCTGCAAACCACTTCGTTATGGGACCTTGATGGACAGCAGAGCTTGTGCCAGCATGGCAGCAGCTGCCTGGGGCGCTGGGGTTCTCTATTCCCTGATGCACACTGCCAATACATTTTCACTGCCTCTCTGCCAAGGCAATGCTGTGGATCAGTTCTTCTGTGAAATCCCTCAGATCCTCAAGCTCTCCTGCTCAAAATCCTATCTCAGGGAATTTGGACTAATTGTGCTTAGTGCCCTTGTGTTTTTTGGGTGCTTTGCTTTCATTCTTTTCTCCTATGTGCAGATCTTCAGGGCTGTGATGAGGATGCCCTCTGAGCAGGGACGGCACAAAGCCTTCTCCACATGCCTCCCTCACCTGGCCGTGGTCTCCCTGTTTCTCAGCACTGTAGTGTTTGCTTACCTGAAGCCCTTCTCCATTTCCTCCCCACTCCTGGACCTGGTGGTAGCAATTCTCTACTCAGTGGTTCCTCCAACGCTGAACCCTATTATCTATAGCATGAGGAACAAGGAGCTCAAGCATGCCCTCAGCAAAGTGTTGCAATATGCAATATTCCAGCTTCAGTAAAGTGCACATCATCCTCACATCATTCCCTGTGATGGTTCTTTATATTTTATGTATGTATGACTTTTTGTTTGTGTGTATAAGTGTAATACAATAGTCTTGAAAAAAAAATTGGCAATTTATTCCACTTCTTCTTTCCATCTACTTTCCATTTTCTCATACCAAGAGCTCATGTAAATATGGAACCAGGTTCCTGGCATAGATTAAAAGGTTCCTAAATTGCTTTCAAAAGTACTTTTTCTTAGCTCTTCTCTCTCCCTACCTTGTCAGGATTTGGGGTCGTTACAGCCAAGGACAGCAGCACAACACACTCTTTTCATTCCTGGTCTCTTTACACTGCCACACCACTCTAGAGTCCTTGCATTTGTGCAGACCTGAAGGTCTTGTGTGTCTCACCACAGTGCTGTTGTCTCTACATCTGAACCGCGGTGTCACAGCTGCTCTCCTTGCTGGAACCCCCATAACAAGAGGGGCTCATCAGAGCAGGACCGGAGAACTGGAGGCCTCTTCCACAGCTGGTGTCAGGAATAAACCTCAGGAGCTGCTCTCTTGGAAAACCTCGAGATCTTCTGGTGCTCTTCACTGAGTCACGGGGGCAGTTCCAGAGTTCTAAGTTAGTCTGTTGTGGACTCAGGATGGAATTGTGGTTTAACATGGAAGGTGGCTCAGCATCAGATGGTTGTTCTCTCACTGCCCCCCTTCCCAGTGGATGAGGGCAGAAAACTGAAATAAAACCACAAAGTCAAATCTGTGAGTTGAGATAATATTATCTAGTAAGGCAGAGAAAAAGAAAAGGATAATAATTCTGACATACGTATTTATGCATATAGGATATATATAGTATATATTCAACTTTTGCGAAAGGAGGTTGTGGATGCTCCATCCCTGAATGCATTCCAGGCTAGGCTGGATGTGGCTCTGGGCAGCCTGGTCTGGTGTTTGGTGTCCCTGCACATAGCAGGGAGGTTGAAACTGGATGATCACTGTGGTCCTTTTCAACCCAGACCAGTCTATGATTCTATGATCCTACGATGCTATGATTCCATGATATATATCGTATAAGCAGTTGCAAACATTTTTGCATAGGTTCCAATATATATGTGCTTATATTTGCAACTCCAGGTCCTGTTGCAGAGGTTGGAGCTGCCACTGGGCTCATTGCAGGGGTTGGAGCAACCGCAGGGCTTTTCCTGGGAGCTGGAGGGACCACGGGGCTGTACCTCTTGACACAGTGCACCTCCCTTGGGAGGAATTCTTTTCCTTTTCTTATCACGGTACGTGGAACAGCTGCAGGAGCTGTAGCAGGAGTGACCACAGGGCTCATGGTGAGGGTAGGAGTGACAGTAGGGTTTGTCACAAAGCTTGCAGCAACCGTGGGACCTGTAAGAATTGGGAACAAGAATTGGAGCTGCTGCAGGGTCTGTCCCAGGAGTTGGAGAGGCTGAAGCAGTGCCAGCAGATCCAGCTCTCTTCCCCTTGGGGATGCTGAAGAGTGTTGAACACAGCTCAGTAGGTGTGGGCCAGGCCCTGGCACACTGCAGTGATTTGTGCCTCTTTAGGATTCCTGGGGCAGCAGCAGACCTTCCCCAAATATTCTACCAGTTTCTCAGGGTTCTGCAGTTGCTCGGAGATGAAGTTCCAAATCCTGGGGGATTCTGACCGCTCCAGGCACCTGCCCAGACTGCCCCACATCCCCTGCCATGCAGAGCTATCCTGCCTTGGGACAGATCTCTCCGTGATATTTTTGAATGATTGTTTAATCTGAAATGTAACCTGAAACATATTGACGGCACGCAGTAATGGGAGCACACTGGTTTGAACATCCCATGGATAGACAAAATTCTCAGGAGCTGTGCTAACTAGCTCTTGAGCTCTAGGGAAAGAAGAGAAAGGGAGGCTGGGGAACCTCTGGAAGGTGTCCTCCCTTACCTCATCCATAGCTGGGCTCCCTGAGGACACAAAGCCAAGGGTGTAATTACTAATCATATCAACAATATTACTTCCAAAACCCAATAATGACTGCAGAGCTGAACGCGCACAAAACTTCAGTTTGTCAGCTGGCAATTTGATCGTGATGTAAGCCAAGGCCAAACAGCACAGCAAAATTAAATCCCTAATCCAGCCCCCAGACTTGACAAACAATGCAGCAGGAAAAACAAGCAGCAAGCAAGGAGCTGTGCAGTGCAGCGTCATGAGAAGGCTCAACGAGCTCCAGCAATAGAGAAAAAATCAGAATCATGACCAGCAGTTATTCAAGCATCACAAACACCTGTGATCACAGAATCACAGAATTGTAGGGGTTGGAAGGGACCTCCAGAGATCATCAAGTCCAACCCCCCTGCCAAAGCAGGCTCCCTACACCAGGTCGCACAGGTAGGCGTCCAGGCGGGTCTTGAATATCTCCAGAGAAGGAGACTCCACAACCTCCCTGGGCAGCCTGTTCCAGTGCTCCGTCACCCTCACCGTAAAGAAGTTCTTGCGCACATTGGTGCAAAACTTCCTGTGCTCCAGCTTCTGGCCGTTTCCCCTTGTCCTGTCTCCGCACACTGCTGAAAAGAGTCCGGCCTCGCCACTTTGCCCCCCACACCTTAGCTATTTATAGACCTGGATCAGGTCCCCTCTCAGTCTTCTCTTCTCAAGGCTAAACAGACCCAGTTCTCTTAGCCTTTCTTCACAGGGGAGATGTTCCAGGCCCTTCACCATCTTCGTGGCTCTCCGCTGGACTCTTTCCAAGAGATCCGTCTTTTTTGTACTGGGGAGCCCAGAACTGGACACAGTACTCCAGATGAGGCCTTACCAGGGCAGAGTAGAGGGGGAGGATCACCTCCCTCGACCTGCTGGCCACGCTCTTTTTAATGCACCCCAGAATGTCATTGGCCTTTTTGGCCACAAGGGCACACTGCTGGCTCATGGCCAACCTGTCGTCCACCAGGACACCCAGGTCCCTCTCTGCAGAGCTCCTCTCCAGCAGCTCATCCCCCAGCCTGTACTGGTGCATGCAATTATTCCTCCCCAGATGCAAGACTCTACACTTGCTTTTGTTAAACCTCATCTGGTTTCTTACTGCCCAGCTCTCCAGCCTGTCCAGGTCTTGCTGAATGGCAGCACAGCCATCGGCTGTGTCAGCCAATCCTCCCAACTTCGTATCATCAGCAAACTTGCTGAGGGTGGCCACTATCCCCTCATCAAGGTCATTGATGAAGATGTTGAACAAGACCGGACCCAGCACCGACCCCTGGGGAACACCGCTGGTTACAGGCCTCCAACCAGACTCTGCACCGCCAACAACAACCCTCTGCGCTCTGCCAGTCAGCCAGTTCTCAACCCACCTCACTGTCCACTCATCTATCCCGCACTTCCTCAGCTTTGTTAGAAGGATGTCGTGGGAGACAGTGTCAAACGCCTTGCTGAAATCAAAGTAGACTACATCCACTGCTTTCCCCCCATCCACCCAGCCAGAGACAACATCATAGAAGGCTACCAGGTTGGTCAAGCACGACCTCCCCCTGGTGAACCCATGCTGACTACTCCTGATAACCTCCTTTTCTTCCAGTTGTCTGGTGATGGCGTCCAGCACAATCTGTTCCATTACCTTTCCAGGGACAGAGGTGAGGCTGACTGGCCTGTAATTACCTGGATCTTCCTTCTTGCCCTTTTTGAAGACCGGAGTGACATAGACTATCCTCCAGTCTTCAGGCACCTCCCCCATTCTCCAAGACCTCTCAAAGATGACAGAGAGCGGTTCAGCAATCACCTCTGCCAGCTCCCTCAGCACCCGTGGATGCACCCCATCGGGTCCCATGGATCTATGAACATTGGGGTTGCCTAGGCGCTCTCGAACTGCCTCTTCCCTGACTAAAGGGAAGTCTTCCATTCCCCAGACCTTCTCACTAACTGCCAGGGTCTGGGATTCCCGAGGGGGAACTTTTTCACTGAAGACAGAAGCAAAGAAGGCGTTCAGTATCTCCGCCTTCTCAGCATCCCCCGTTACCAGAACACCCCCCTCACTTAGTAGGGGACCTACATTCTCCCTAGTCTTCCTTTTACTGTTAACATACTTAAAAAAGCCTTTTTTATTATCCTTTACCACCTTTGCTAGATTCAATTCCAGATGGGCTTTAGCCTTCCTCGACGCATCCCTGCAGGCCCTGACTGCAGTCAGTGCAAAGACTGAGAGATGTCATGGACAGTTCTGGGCAGGGAAATTCTGGGGGGGGCACCAGGCTCTGTGCAAGACACAAATGGATCTTCTCTTCTTTGTGAAGCTGTAAGTCCAAAAGATGTTCATTAATGCCAATGAAATTGAAACAATGGTTTGAAGACCAAGATCAAGAAAAATATACTAACACACTTCTCAACTTCTAATCACCTCATGAGTCCTCTCTCCTTTTAGGTGAAAGCACTAGTCATTGAGGAGATCTTGTGGGTTTTTTTTGTAAATAGAGTTTCTTTCTAGAATTTGGTTAGCAGGGCACAGATGCCTTCAGGTACAGGGACACAGACAGTGGTGCCAGTGCCAATGCCCTGTGACCAATGCCCAGCATCCACCGCTGCTCTACCCTGCTGCGTATTTGATGTTCCTCATCCTCATGGTGTCTCCAGCTCTCCTAAATCAATGACCATGGTTCAGGGCATGTTTTCAGCAGGCCATCTGGACACATGCTCTTCCCACTGCTCTCCAGATTTCCCCATCCCTTGTTTGTTCTTCACTCAGATACCTCCCAAATATCTGGCTGACCTATCACACTCAGGGAGATTACTGGAATTTGCTCCATCTCTCTTAAGTCTGATGGACTCTTTTCTCAACTCCTTAACTGTGATTCTATCTATCCCTTCCAATCTCTATCTAACTTGTTTCTTGTACAAATATTCCCTGTGAAAGGCAAACCTCATTAGATGCAGCTAGGACAAGGCATGCAGTTGATCTTTTTGTTTTAGTGTTCTTTCAGTTGTATCATATTTCCTTCCATTTGTTGGGAAATAAGTAATAAAATAAAATAAAACAAAATAAAATAAAATAAAATAAAGTTGAAATCTTTCCTTGTGCATGTGCAGCTGGTTCTCTGAGGAAAGTGAGGGGGGAGTTGGTGCAAAGGAGGTTTAACATTGAGCAAGTCACTGCAGAAGAGAAGAGTGATGTGAGGAAAAGTAATGCAAGTCCCATGGGGCCAATGGGAGTAGAAATGGGGTGGGGAAGCTGAAGTGGATGTTTCTCCACACATGACAGAGCAAAGCACATTAGGGGACATCCTGGATCAATATCAATTGCCAAGTGCTGCTTTAAATTCTTGCTTAAACTGAACTATTAATAAATAAAAAAATGGAATTCTTAAATGCCCATTTGGCTCTTTCTCTTTTAGCTCTCTCCAGATACCTGTCCAGTTTGCTGTACAAGTTCTGAACACCTGAAGAAGATGACAGGAAGGCACAAGGCACCGGAGGGCTCTTCAGGTTGTAATGGGCCCCACGGGGCATTTGCTGCTGAGTCCATCAATCTCCAGTGCACAGAGAAGATTGCATGAAGTGCTCCAGAAGACAAAGTCAGAAGGAACAGTGAAGTTTCTTGGAGTATTAATGGGCCCCACTGAGGCCATTGACAAGCAAGCTTCCCCAGGGACTTGTTAGAGCAGATAATTGGAAGTCATGATTGCAGGCAGACCAAGGCACTGGGATGGTGGCTGTGATGCTGAGCAAAGCCTCCTTTGTCTTGTGAAGCAGCAAGGCCAAGGCCTGATCCCCAGAGCCTTGGCAGGGAGATCGTGTCCCTCCTGCTGGCTCAGGGCCCTTCCTGGGGCAGTGGGATGGAGGTTTGTCTGATGTCAAATGAAAGACCAGGGGACAGCAGCTGCCAGATTCTGCATGGGGTGCAAGGATGCTGTGAGGCCCAAATCCCATGTGAGCAGTGTGTCTCATCAGAGGATGTGGGATGTGAGAAGGGCCCAGTCTGAACAAGTTGTCAATCCCAATGAAACTTTGAACTTCAGATCTCTCCGTTCTAGTGCCCTCCTTGAGATGGTATCCCATAGTTGTATGTCCTTTATGTTCTTTATGTTCTGACCCACTGTCCAACGGCTCACCCATCAAAATATGTTTCTGTGTAGCCCTGTGCAGAACATGTGGCCCAGAAGGATACTGTGAGAAATAGTGTCAAACTATTCTCTCTATACTCTATTGAAATCCTCAAGGATAACCTCAACTGGCTTCCCTTGGTCAACTCAATGGGTGATGCTATCATAAAGGGATATGAAGTTAAACAGGACCTTCCCCTCATGGACTTGTGTTGGCTGTGACCAATGAAAGAGTTGTCCTTCAGGTGTTTTTCAGTAACTCTCAGCACCATTTTCTCCATTAGTTTACCAGGCATTGAAGTGAGAATGACAGCTCTGTAATTACTGATGTCCTCTTACTTCCTTATGTTTAAAATAAGGACAATGTTTGCCATCTTTCTGTCAGCTGGGAACTGACACGACCCTAGACTTCTTCTGATGCCACCCACATGAGAGCCCAGAGCAAACAACTAAGGTGTCATCAGTGAAAGAAGGTAGATGTGTCATAGCTTTGTAATGCCTTGAACTCCAGAGTTTGCCACAGATGGAGCAGAGAGGAAGGTCTGGCTCTTGTGTTGTGAGCTCATCCATTTGGTCAGCAGAATGACACGACGTGCTCCATGGGGACAGGTGCAAAAGGCACAGTGGGTGCCCCAAGCACAGGGCTGTGGTGGCATTTAGGATGGCCAAGAATACCTCCCTTCTGGCCCTCAGCTGATGCTCAGGAAGGAGCTGTCTGTCTCACAGATTTTCCACCACAGTTTACAAGCACGAGCACACAGCTAGGATCACCCCAGGCACCGTGGTCATCCCTGAGTGTCTGTGTGTGAGCAGTGCAGTCCCTGTTGAATGAAGGTCAAGGATTCAGCTGAGGGGCTCACACACAGACACCTCACTGTGCACATCTGAACTCAGCTAAGAGGACTCCAAGCTCCCATGGTTCTGTGAGGAACTGAACTCATTTCATCCCCACGGTTTCCATCAGCAGATGAGTTGCCTAAACCTAGGGTCAGGGTGAGATGTTCTGATAGAATCAGAACAAAGGAAAATGGCTTTAAATTAAAAAGGGGAGACTGAGGTTAGATATTAGAAAGACATTTTTTACATGCAGTCACTGAAAAATGTTGCCCGGAGAGGTGGATGGCCATCCCTGGAGGCATTCAAGGTCAGAATGGATGAGATGCTGGGCAGACTGATCTGGTGGTCAGCAACACTGCCCATGGCTGTGGAGTTAGAACTAGGTGATTTTTAAAGTCCTCCCCACCCTATGTTATTCTATGATTCTGTAATGTTATGATTGCATTTACAGGTCATGAGCAGAGGTTTCCAGATTTGGCATTTGCTTCTCCCTTGGTCAAACAACTTTTACTAAAAACAACCGTGCTTGTTGAATCCTGTGGACAAGTGGTGATTAACTGAGCTGACTGTGTAGTACGTTCTGCAGTGATGACCCTGCTGCCCCTGAGGAGATGTCACCCCTCAGGAGACCAATGGATATCTCCATGGAGAGAAGAAAATCATATCCTCTGCTGCTGAGCTGGGCTGGGCTCCTGGGACACAGGGAGCTCATACAAGTGGGCAGCACTGCAGAGGAACAACTCCTCTGCGCAGCACAGCAGGGCTGGGGGCATGATCTGCAGGAGAAGAGAGATGGGAGAAGAAAGAGAGCTTATAGGCTGTGTGGCACGTTAGCAGGCTGTGTGCTCACAGAAGGAGCATTTCTCACAGCCCTTGACAAGGTAAGTCCCTGGCTGCAGCAAATGAAGAGGCTTTTCCAGCAGGGATCACTAAATCTGGGACATCCCAGTGCAAAACAGGCTGTATACACTGCTTCTTCATTATGGATAAAGAACTGCTCCAGCAGTGCTGCAGCATCAGAGCTCAGCCCTGAGGGCTGTGTGTCCCAGGACGGCTGCAGGCTGTGCAGCCGGGGCTGCAGCCGGGTGCCCAGGGCTGTCCTGCAGAGCAGGTCCGTGCTGTGCCCCAGGGGCTGTGTGCCGGGGCAGGGACTCTGCCGCCTGCCAGGCTCAGCACTCAGCACTCAGCACTCAGCACTCAGCACTCAGCACTCAGCACTCAGCACTCAGCCTGCCCGGGGAGCTGCCCAGGGCACTGCGGGGAGACGTGTGGAGGGAAGGAGCCCCCTGGCACGGCACGGCAGGGCAGGGGCCTTCTGCTGCCACAGTTGCTGCCTGGGGCAAGGGGATTGCAGCTACACTGAAGCCCAGAGTGTTTTCAAAGATGCTTTGCAAGAGGAGAGACAAGGCAGGGATTTTCCATTTCCTTTTCTCTGTTCATAAAGAAGGGAAGAGGATTGGAGGCTGAGATCGAAAAGGGGCTGTCAACTTTGAAAACATCTCTTAGACTCCTGAATTGTACTTTTATCTTTTTCTTTTTCTTTTTTTTTTTTTTTAACTGTCACATGGAAAGTGGTTTCAGCTTCACCTTTCTTCACCTTTCTTGAAGGACAGGAACAGTACTACTGAATATGTAGACATGAATAATGCACTTATCCTCTAAACAGGCATCGTTCTCTAACAGAATTTGATGTGCACAGAGGTTGGGATGGGGACTCGGAGTGCAAACAGGGTAAAAATATGAGTCATGTAAGTTGCTCAGAGGAGGAAAATATCCAGGAGGCTGGGATATGATTAGGAAATGACAGGAAAGTAAGAGCTCCTTCAACTTCTCCTTCCTAAGGGATTGTGAAGCTCATGAAAATAAATTCAAGTTAGGGAGTTAAACAAACATTTTCCAAAGAGAAAGAAAAACGTTTATAGATTGTTGAGGGAAGAATCCCTGAGAATGGTCTTGTCTCCTCATTATCTTTTGCACTCTGCACAGGACTCCATGCTCAGGAAGTACAGATGCCCAACAGCAGCTCCATCAGCGAGTTCCTCCTGCTGGCGTTGGCAGACACGCGGCAGCTGCAGCTCCTGCACTTCTGGCTCTTGCTGGGCATCTACCTGGCTGCCCTCCTGGGCAACGGCCTCATCAGCACAGCCGTAGCCCGCCACCACCGCCTGCACACCCCCATGTACTTCTTCCTCCTCAACCTCGCCCTCCTCGACCTGGGCTGCCTCTCCACCACTCTCCCCAAAGCCATGGCCAATGCCCTCTGGGGCACCAGGCACATCTCCTATGCAGGATGTGCTGCACAAGTATTTTTCTTTTCTTTTTTTTTTTCCGCAGAGTACTGCATTCTCACCATCATGTCCTATGACCGCTACGTTGCCATCTGCAAGCCCCTGCACTACGGGACCTTGATGGACAGCAGAGCTTGTGCCAGCATGGCAGCAGCTGCCTGGGGCACTGGGGCTCTCTTTGCTCTTCTGCACACTGCCAATACATTTTCACTGCCTCTCTGCCAAGGCAGTGCTGTGGATCAGTTTTTTTGTGAAATCCCCCAGATCCTCAAGCTCTCCTGCTCAGAATCAGACATCCTCAGGGAAACTGGGATTCTTACTTTTAGTTTTTCTGTAGTCCTTGTATGTTTTGTTTTTATTGTTGTGTCATATGCACAGATCTTCAGGGCTGTGCTGAGGATGCCCTCTGAGCAGAGACGGCACAAAGCCTTCTCCATGTGCCTCCCTCACCTGGCTGTGGTCACCTTGTTTGTAAGCACTGTGATTTTTGCCTACCTAAAGCCCTCTTCTGTTTCTTCCCAATCCCTTGACCTGATGGTTTCATTTCTGTACTCAGTGTTACCTCCCACTGTGAATCCCTTCATCTACAGCATGAGGAACCAGGAGCTCAAGGACGCTTTGAGGACTCTTAGAAGAATCCCACAGTAGCTCAGAAACTATTAGAACAATATTTTGTTATTTTTCTTTGTTGTTATTTCTTAAAACTTGGATTTTGAATTTAAGCCTCCTACTTGTTAGCTATTTATTTTGACCCAATCATCTCATGTACCTACAGAAGTAGGCTTCCTCTGTAGATAAACACTATAACTGAGCCAGAAGAAGTTCATTTCTTCCAGCAGCCATTTCTCTCCTTCTGCTCTGGACCTGGTGGAACCAAGTCGTTATGCAGGAGGATTTCAGGGACCAGAAGCCCTGTGCCAAATGGTGCAGCAGCCCTGGTTTCCCTGGGCGATGCTCCTCACTGCCTGGTTGTCTCCCGCTATCTGTGCCCATTGAGCCAGGGCTGCTGCTTTGCTGGGGCCATGGAGATGGGCAGGGGCAGGAGGTGGTCTTTTGACTGCTGCTCTTTCCACTCCCATGCTTTCCTACTCCTGTATCCATGCTGTACCTCTACACTCCTGGTAGCCCTCGGGTCTCGTGTCATTTCACAGCAGTCCTGTTGCATCTTACAACATCTTACAGTGGCAGTCCTGTGGTTGCAGACAGGAGCAGCAATGAGCACCAATGTGCACTAGGCAGCACCAGTATAACACAACGGGCTGCTCAGAACAGAGACCTGGAGGCCTCTTCCAAGGCTGATATCAGCAATGCAGCCAAAGAGTTGCTCTTTTCTTTTTTACTTTCTGGACTTCTCCACAGACTTGAAGGACACAGGTGATCTGGAAGTGATTGAGTGCTGAACCAAGAGCTCCTTTCTGGGTGGCATTTATTCTGGTATTATAAAACCATAGAATGTCCTGGGTTAAAAGGGGCCTTAACAATTCCTTCCTAACTACCCGTCAAGAGAAGGGTTGCCTCCCATTAGATCAGGTTGCCCAGGGCTGAATCCAGCCTGGCCTTGAGGACCTCCAGATTGCCCTCTTTCTCTGTACCAGTGCCTTCCCACTCCCTGAGTAACTACGTTCCTGCTATTGTATAATCCAAATGTCTTGTCTCTTGGTTTAAAATGTTGCCCCATTTTGTAACACGTTCTTCCTAAGCAAAAAGTCGGTCTCTCTCCTGTTTATAAGCTCTCTTTAATTATTGAAAAGCTGCAGTGAGGCTCCTCTAGAGCTCTCTCCAGACTGACCTCAACCTTTCTTCATATGAGAGCTGCTCCAGCTCTCTGGTGGCGCTGCTCTGGACCCACTCCAACAGTTCCACATCCTTCTTGTGTTGGGGACCTCAGAGCTGGATGCACTACTCCAGCTGGGGCAGAGTAGAGGGGGACAATTCCCTCCCTCCACTGCTGGGCACTCCTATCTGATGCAGCCCGGAACACAGTTGACCTTCTGGGCTGCGAGAGCACATTGCTGACTCACGTCCAGCTTTTCACTCATCAGGATTCCCGAGTCCTTCTCTGCAGGGCTGCTCTCTACGAGATCTTCTCCCACTCTGTGCAAATATCTGAGATTGTCCTGACCCAAGTGCAGTGCATTTTGCTTGACCTTGTTGAATCTCATTATGTTCATGTGGGCCACCTTCTCAAATCCAACCAGGTCTCTCTGAATGGTGCCCCTTCCTTCTGCTGTGTCAATTGCACCCTTCAGCTTGGTGTGATCACCAAACTTGCTAAGGGAACACTTGATCCCACTGTCTATGCCATTCATAAAGATGTTGCAGATCACCTGTCCCAAGGACAACATTCGTCACAGGCCTCCGTCTGGACATAGGGCTGTAGATTGGACTTGAATTTCCAGGAGTGAGTCTACACATCTTTTGGTTACATCTTTTGATTTTGATTTTGATTGCAGGGAAGGAAATTCTCTGGGCAGCCGGTTCCAATGATCAGCAGCCCCCAGTAAATAAATTCTTCCCTGGACTTGGACGAAATGTTATGCATTTCATCTGGATCCATTTGCCCCTTGTCCTTTTGCTAGGCATCACTGAGAAGAGCCTGGCTCCCACTTCTTCAGGCCTCCCGTCAGATGTTTATATACACTGTCAAGGTACGTCTCCTTGGAGCTTCTCATCTCCAGGCTGGACATGTCCTGCTCTCATAGCCTCACCTCTTAGGAAGGTGAACCCAGTCCACTTTTTGAAGCTCTTTGCTGGTCCTGTTTCACTAAGCCAATGCTCCGTGCGTACTGGTGAGTGAGTGATGTTAGCAGTGCTGAACAGAGAGGAACGATCCCCTCCCTTGATCTGCTGGCTATGCTAGTCCTACTGCTGCCCAGCAGCTTTCAAACTCCTTTGCAGAAAAAGCACATCACTAACTCATGGTGAGCTTGTTGTCCACAAGGAGCCCAAGTTCCTTCTGACAAAGCTGCAGGGAAGATCACAGTCAATCAAACCCCCTCCTGCACTGATGCAGGGTGTTTGTTCTCCCTGTGTACCATGTCTCCTGTTCCTAGAAACTAAAGCCCTGTTGCTGATAACCGCTGTTGGATGGGGCCCCTGGGCAGCCTGGGCTGGTATGAAATGTGGAGGTTGGAGGCCCTGCATGTGGCAGGAGGGTTGGAGATTCATGATCCTTGAGGCCCCTTCCCACCCAGGCCATTCTGTGATTCTCCACTTGATGTTGATCCTGTGTCTCCTAAGGAGATCTGCATAGGCAGGAAAAGCAATTGCTTGAGGTGTGACACAGTATGGACAACCTGACCGCTCACCTCCCCAGGCCTGACATGTCTGCTGTATGCCACCTGGCACTTGCATCACTTTTCCCTATTTCCACTTTTCTCCACTGAAGTCTGCAGCTGGATGGTACAGTTCCTTCAGACCGTTCCTTTACCTGCTTTCCTTAGAGAACTGTCTGCACACGGGCACAAGATGGGCTTCCCACTTTAAGACAAACAACAGTAAAATACAATACAACTTTCTAAAAACAGAGCATACTCCTCAGCCATATCCCACCAGCATGGTTCCCCTTTCCAATAGGAGAAGTACTTTACATAGGTAGATAGGAAATGATAAATATTAATAGGAAACACATTAATTGAAGGATAAATGAGTGAGGATAAATGATGAATTGAAGGATAAATGAGTGGGGAGCAAAACCCCACTGTGTGATCACAAGCATCCCATGCCATCTCCAGTGGCCCCAGAGGTCCTGTCTGGGACAGGCAGCTTTCCGAGAGGACCTGCAGGAGACCAGAGCCTCCTGGAAGCCGCAGATGGAACTTGGCAAGAGGGTCTCAGGGCAGTAACTGCCAACTGTTGTCTTTGTCCCTGTAGCTGCAGCCCAACCCAGCACACTCAATGCCCCCCAGACAAGTCAGTGGAGCCCTGGCGGTGACCCAGCACTGAAATGGCCACTGGGAAGCAAAGAAACTCTTTTATGATTTATTCTCAATAAACACAAACATCCATGAACCATTTTGGGTCATTGGTGTCCAGCTCAGCCAGAAAGACTCAAGTATAGGTCACAGTCACTGCGGTGAAACCCATCACAGAGGGAAAACATCCCCACCAAACTATGGACATTAGAAAGAACAGTGTGGAAAATCCATCAGATCAGTCCTCAGATGAAGGGTATGTAAAATTTATCTGCTACAGAGGCGGAGAGCAAAAGGTATTGGATTGTGACTCAAAGAACTAAAAGAGGTCTAATTCATTTAAGCCATGAGCCAATGCAAACACTGTCAGAGTGAAGGACACTGGTTTATGACATAATGTGAGGAAGAAAGTAGGCTGCTGGTCTATGAAACGTCATTCCTGTGCCATGACCAATGCAGATAACGCTGGAGTAGAAGCTCCAGGCCACAAGCACACTGAGCACAAGTTCTCACTTGCCAAATGAACATGGAGGCCTCCACTGAAAAAATGCTGCTTCCCACCATCTTTTCCCTCTGGACTCTGCTCCACACCATCAAGTCCACTATCAGTACCCCCAGGAGCCCACCAGGCTGGCAGCTGGGAGGAGTCAACGTGGGGACAGGAAGCGCATCCCTACAGCACTCATCCCAGCAGGGACAGGACAGGGCAGAGGAGCAAGGGAGAGGCAGGCTGAGGACAGGTGGCCGGAGTGGTGATG
Organism: Chrysolophus pictus; assembly: GCA_037305975.1. Classification (NCBI taxonomy): domain Eukaryota; kingdom Metazoa; phylum Chordata; class Aves; order Galliformes; family Phasianidae; genus Chrysolophus; species Chrysolophus pictus. The sequence continues at coordinate 2,431,276 of CM074604.1, forward strand.
TGAGCTCACTGTCACTGCAGCACCTGAATGGCCCCTGCAAGATGTGGCGGCCGGCAGCACTGGGAGGTCATGGAGTGCATCAGCAGTGACAGCACTGGAGAGGGGAGGGCAGGGCGGGTGGCAGAGCTCCATCCAGGTGCTGGCTGCGGGTCCTCTCTGGTGCAGCCACCTGCAGCAGGAGGGCAAGCAGAGCATGTTCCTGCTCATCCATCCATCCCTGAACACACAGAAATGCTCCATAGCCCCTCTCCAGGCCCAGCCCTACTTCCACATATCCTTGCTGAGGGCAGTGTGTCTTCGCTGGCCTGGCAGCAGCTCCCTGTTCCCTCATGCTTCCCTTCCCAAGCTTCCTGCAGGGCCCTGAGCTGGCAGAACTGCCCTGCAGAGTGAGGGAGCTGTGGTGCCCTGGCGCACTGGGCTGACCCTGTGCTGCTCAGGGTGGGAGGCAGGCCCAGCTGGATAGGATCTCTACTGCTGAGTTCCTCTCCATCTGCCCTGCTGGCTCAGCAGCACCACTGCAGAGCCTTCATTTGTCTATGGGCTCCTCGGGTTTCCCTGTTCCTTTGGATCAGTGGTCTGTTACTGCATAAGGAATCATTCATTGCCTTACACTTACACTGTCTCTTACACTGTCTCTGGAGATCCCCTGGCTATTCCAGGCTGCTTCAGATTCCTCTCCAGGACAGCATCTGCCATCAGTCCCACAGCAGCAGGGACAGTCCCACACAGTCATGTTCAAGACCAGTTACTGTTTGCTGGGCCATGTACAACCAAGAAGGGAGCTCTCGTTTGTCCTTTGGTCCTCTTTGATCACCCTGGGACTTTGAACCATGCAGAACCCCAGGAAAGCAAGAGGACTTTCCCGAGGGCAACTCTTTGGCTGTATTCCTGGCACAGCTTTGGAAGAGGCATTCAGACTTCTGGCCCTGCCCTGAGCAGCCCCTTCTTTTATGAAGGTCCAAGCAGGGAGGCCAGCTGTGGCACAGTGCTGCACACTGCCTGCCTGCCTGCAGCCACAGGGATGCCACTATAGAGACAACAGCGCTGTCACCAATTGCACCAGAACTGAGAGCTGACACAAATGCAAGGACACAAGAGCTCAGTTGGGAACATAAAGAGAGCAGCACTGAAAAGAGCATGTCCTGCTGCTGCCCATGGCTGTGGCTCCAGGAAAGCAGCAGCACAATTCAAAAGCAGCAGAAAGTCCTCACCAGACAGTGACGGACATGCCTCAGGGATACTGCTGCTCCTTGTGGCATTTGTGTCTTAGATCATGAGCTTCTGCTGATGATCCAGAATGGAGGCAAAACAAATGATTCTCTGTTGATTTCTTTATCTACACTGCCCTGTAGTGAGGTAAGGCCTCATCTGGAGTACTGTGTCCAGTTCTGGGCTCCCCAGTACAAAAAAGACAGGGACCTCTTGGAAAGAGTCCAGCGGAGAGCCACAAAGATGGTGAAGGGCCTGGAGCATCTCTCCTATGAGGAAAGGCTGAGGGAGCTGGGCCTGTTTAGCCTTGAGAAGAGAAGACTGAGAGGAGACCTGATCCAGGTCTATAAATATCTAAGGTGTGGGGGGCAGAGTGGCTTGGCCAGACTCTTTTCAGTGGTATGTGGAGACAGGAGAAGGGGAAACGGCCGAAAACTGGAGCACAGGAAGTTCCGCACCAATGTGTGCAAGAACTTCTTTACGGTGAGGGTGACGGAGCACTGGAACGGGCTGCCCAGGGAGGTTGTGGAGTCTCCTTCTTTGGAGATATTCAAGACCTGCCTGGACGCCTACCTGTGCAACCTGGTGTAGGGAGCCTGCTTTGGCAGGGGGGTTGGACTCGATGATCTCTGGAGGTCCCTTCCAACCCCTACAATTCTGTGATTCCGTGATTCTGTGATTCATAGAACCTGGTTCCTTAAGTACAATAGGTTCAACACATGGAAGTAAAAATAAGTAAACATAAAAACTGATGATGAATATTATTTAATTGGAATTAAATCACACTTTCCCTAACTTCTTTGCAGTCTTGAGGCTCTGATGAACATCATTTTGATGGAGAAACAATGTATAATAGAGAACTTTCTTGAGGGCACCCTTGAGCTCCTGATTCCTCATGCTGTAAATGAGGGGGTTCAGTGCTGGAGGCACCACTGAGTACAGAAATGACACCAACAGGTCCAGGGATGGAGAAGAGACAGAGGGGGGCTTCAGGTAGGCAAACATGGCAGTGCTGACAAACAGGGCGACAACAGTCAGGTGAGGGAGGCACGTGGAGAAGGCCTTGTGCCGTCCCTGCTCAGAGGGCATCCTCAGCACAGTCCTGAAGATCTGCACATAGGACAGCACAATGAATAAAAAACAACCAAATAAGACAAGGACACTAGCCATGATAAGTCCAAATTCCCAGAGGTAAGATTCTGAGCAGGAGAGCTTGAGGATCTGGGGGATTTCACAGAAAAACTGATCCACAGCATTGCCTTGGCAGAGAGGCAGTGAAAATGTGTTGGCAGTGTGCAGCAGGGAATAGAGAAACCCAGTGCCCCAGGCAGCTGCTGCCATGCTGGCACAAGCTCTGCTGTCCATCAAGGTCCCGTAGTGCAGGGGCTTGCAGATGGCAACGTAGCGGTCATAGGACATGATGGTGAGAATGCAATACTCTGCACAGAAGAATAATAGTAAAAAGAAGACCTGTGCAGCACATCCTGCATAGGAGATGTGCCTGGTGTCCCAGAGGGCATTGGCCATGGCTTTGGGGAGAGTGGTGGAGATGCAGCCCAGGTCGAGGAGGGCGAGGTTGAGCAGGAAGAAGTGCATGGGGGTGTGCAGGCGGTGGTGGCAGGCTACGGCTGTGCTGATGAGGCCGTTGCCCAGGAGGGCAGCCAGGTAGATGGCCAGCAAGAGCCAGAAGTGCAGGAGCTGCAGCTGCCGCGTGTCTGCCAACGCCAGCAGGAGGAACTCGCTGATGGAGCTGCTGTTGGGCATCTGCAGGTCCTGGGCATGGAGTCCTGTGCAGAATGCAGAAGATAATGACGAGTCAAGATCATTCGCACAAACACTCTTCCCACTACTATACAGAAGTTTTTCTATGTTTATGGATAATGTTCATTTAATTCCATTACGGGAGTTTATTTTAATGAGCTTCACTGTACCTTAATAAGTAGAAGCTTATGGGGCTCTTATTTCCTCTCATTCCCTGATGATATCTCAGCTGCCTGGATATTTTACTCTGACAAGAAATTTCCATGTCTCATGTCTTTACCTGTCTGCACGCAGAGTGCATCTCAACTTCTGTGCATTCAAATTTCTCTCAAAGAAAGCTGCCTGTTTACAGAACAAGTGCATTGTTCCTGTCTGCAGAGAATTATGATAATTTCAGCTGGTGCTGTCCTTTGGGAGAGGAGAAACTGAAAGCACTTGAGGAGATGATTCATATAACAGTAGAATGAGAAATGTACAATTCAGGATTCTCAGTGTTCATATTCCACAGCTCCTTTTAGAGTTCTGTCTAAAACACTTTCCTCTTTCCTATGTACAGAAAATGGAAAATCCCTGCCTGATCTCTTCTCTTGCAAAGTGTCTTTGGAAAAAGCCTACGGCGCAGTGTAGCCATAATCCCCCTGCCACAGGCAGCAGCTGTGGCAGCAGAAGGCCCCTGCCCTGCCCTGCCGTGCCAGGGGGCTCCTTCCCCCCACACGTCTCCCTGCAGCGCCCTGCACAGCTCCCCGGGCAGGCTGAGTGCTGAGTGCTGAGTGCTGAGTGCTGAGTGCTGAGTGCTGAGCCTGGCAGGCAGCAGAGTCCCTGCCCCGGCACACAGCCCCTGGGGCACAGCAGGGACCTGCTCTGCAGGACAGCCCTGGGCACCCGGCTGCAGCCCCGGCTGCACAGCCTGCAGCCGTCCTGGGACACGCAACCCTCAGGGCAGTGCTCTGATGCTGCAGCATGGAAGCCCTCAGCTGGAGCAGGTTTTTTTCCATGATCAAGAAACAGTTTATACAGCCTGACCTGCAATGGGATGTCCCAAATTTAGTGATCCCTCCAGGAAAAGCAGCTGCATTACCTTCAGTGAGAGTCTTACCTTGTCAAGGGCTGTGAGCAATGCTCCTTTAGTGAGTTTGCAGCCTAATGTGTCACACAACCTGTAAGCTCTCCTTCTTCTGTCCCTGTCACCTGCAGATCATGCCCCCAGCCCTGCTGCGTGCTGCACCGGAGCTGCTCCTGGGCACAGCTGTCTCTCTGCAGCACTGCCCATTTGTAGCAGCTCCCTTTGTCCCAGGTGCCCAGCCCAGCTCAGCAGCAGACGATGTGATTTCCTTCTCTCCCGGGAGATGTCCATGGCCCTCCTGAACTGAGAGCTCCTGCAACTCAACAGGGTCATCACTATAGAACGTACTTCAAAGTCAGCTCAACTAAGCAACACATCCACTGGATTACAGAAACACAGTTGTTCCTGCAAGAAGAAATTTGATCATGAGAGAAACAAATGGCAAATCTGGAAATCCTCCATTCATGACTTGTAAATGCAGTCATAAGATTACAGAATCATAGAAAGGCTTTGGCTGGAGGGGACTTTGAAGATCACCTAATTCCAAGCCCCCAACCATGGACCGAGTTGCCAACAACCAGATCAGGCTGTCCAGCATCCAATCCATCCTGATCTTGAATGCATGCAGGCATGGATCATCCACAGTCTCTCTGGGCAACATTTTCCAGTGCCTGTGTGTAAGAAGTTTCTTTCTAACACAATTTAAAAGCCATTTCAATTTGTCCAGTTACTATCAGGCCATCACATCCTTAGCCTAAAATCAGGTATATCTTCCGCTGATGGAAACCCTGGGGCTGAAATGGGATCAGTTCCTCACAGAACCATGGGAGCTGGGAGTCCTCTTAGCAGAGTTCAGATGTGCACAGTGAGGTGTCTGTGTGTGAGCCCCTCAGCTGAATCCTTGCTCTTTATTCAACAGGGACTGCACTGCTCACACACACAGACACTCAGTGATGACCAAGGTGCCTGGGGTGATCCTAGCTGTGTGCTCGTGCTTGTAAACTGTGAGACAGACAGCTCCTTCCTGAGCATCAGCTGAGGGCCAGAAGGGTGGCATTCTTGGCCATCCTAAATGCCACCACAGCCCTGTGCTTGGGGCACCCACTGTGCCTTTTGCACCTGTCCCCATGGAGCATGTTGTGTTATTCTGCTGACCAAATGGACAAGCTCACAATAGAAGAGCCAGACCTTCCTCTCTGCTCCATCTGTGGCACAGTCTGGAGTTCAAGGCATTCCAAAGAGGACATAGGCAATTACAAAACTGTCAGTCTCTCTTAAGTACCTGGCATAATTACGGAAAAAAAATGACGCTGGCAGTTACTGAAAAACACCTGAAGGACAATTCTGTCACTGGTCACAGCCAACACAAGTTCATGAGGGAAAGGTCTTATTAAACTTAATGTCATTTTATGACAAGGTCGCACATCTAGTTGACCAAGGGAAGCCAGCTGAGGTTATCCTTGAGTATTTCAGTGAAGCTTTTGATACTGTTATTTAGACAATTCTTCTGGACCAATTTTCCTGCACAGGGCTAAACAGAAACATAATCTAATTTGCGAGCAGTTGGCCGATGGGTCTGGCTCTAAAGGGTTACATTAAATGGGGTTCCATCAGGCTGGTGGAAGTTCACTAGCAGGGTTCCCCAGGGCTCCATTTGAGGGCCACTTCTCTGTAATGTTTTCATCAGTGACTTGCATGCAGGACTAGATGTTTTGAGTACATTTGCTGATGATATCAAGCTGGGTACAGCTGTTTCCTCTACTGAGGGTAGACAAGACTTTCAGAGAGATGTGGACAAGTAAGAGAACTGGGTAAACATAAAATGCACATGAAGTATATAACAAGAACAAGTGCTTGATTCTGCACATGGGTGGGGGCAACCCTGAACATACACACTGACTGAATATGGGACACTGGAGAGCAGTCCCACTGAAAGGGACAGGGGGTCCTGGTCAACATCAAATGGAACGTGAGTCAGCAGTGTGCCCAGGCAGCCAGGAAGGCCAACTGTCCTCTGGGGTGCATTGAGCATGGCAGTGCCAGCTGGCTGAGGGAAGGGATTGTCCTCATCTGCACTGCTCTGCACTGCTGCAGCCTCACCAGGAGCACTGGGTGCACTTCTGGGCATTGCAGAACAAAAAGGACATAAAACTACAGGAGACTGTCCAAAGGAGGGCACCAGAACTGATAGATCTGAAGCTCAAAGTTTCATTGGGACTGACTGCTTGTCAACTCCCCCCCCCACTTTCCTCTGAGAACCAGCTGCACATGCACAAGGAAAGATTTCCATTTTATTTTATTTTATTTTATTTTATTTTATTTTATTTTATTTTATTTTATTTTATTTTATTTTATTTTATTTTTTTACTTGTTTCCCAACAAATGGAAGGAAATATGATTCAATTGAAAGAACACTAAAACAAAGAGATCAACTGCATGCCTTGTCCTAGCTGCATCTAATGAGGTTTGTTTTTCACAGGGAATATTTGTACAAGAAATGATTTAGACAGAGAAAGGAAGGGATAGATAGAATCACAGTTAAGGAGTTGAGAATAGCGTCCATCGGAGTTTGGAGAGATGGAGCAATAATCTCCCTGAAGACCAGATAGTTGGGAAGCATTTGAGTGAACAAAGAGCACGAGATGTGGAAATCTGGAGAGCAGTGAAGAGCATGTGTCCAGATGGCCTGCTGAAAACTTGCCCTGAACTATGGACATTGATTTAGGAGAGCTGGAGACACCTGGAGGATGAGGGACATCAAATACGCAGCAGGGTAGAGCAGCGGTGGATGCTGGGCATTGGTCACAGGGCATTGGCACTGGCACCACTGTCTGTGTCCCTGTACCTGAAGGCATCTGTGCCCTGCTAACAAAATTCTAGAAAAAAACTGTATTTAAGAAAAAATGAAAACAGAAAAAAAAAAAACACAAGATCTCCTCAATGACTAGTGCTTTCACCTAAAAACAGAGAGGACTTATGAGGTGATTAGAAGTTGAGAAGTGTGTTAGTATGTTTCTCTTGATCTTGGTCTTCAAACCATTGTTTCAATTTCATCGCCATTAATGAACATCTTTTGGACTTACAACTTCACAAAGAAGAGAAGATCCGTTTGTGTCTTGCACAGAGCCTGGTGCCTCCCCAGAATTTCCCTGCCCAGAACTGTCCATGACATCTCTCAGTCTTTGCACTGACTGAGTCACACTGTGGTGCTGAGTTCTACTCGTTTTTCTCACAGCTTCTTTTAGATGGTCACACGCAGCACAGGATTCATCACGCCCTTCATGCTCTTCATGCCCTGCATGCCCTTCATAACAGGTACCCTGCCCCGTTCTACTTGGTCCACATTCACCCTAGCCTTCCTTTTGCTGCATATGTATTTCTACACGTCCTTCTTGTCTTAGATATGCCTGGGCAGATTCAACCGCTTTTGAGCTTTAGGCTTTCAAATTCATCTCAAAAGGCACACCAGGACAAAGTCTCTTCTGCTGCCAACTGACCACTTCTTGTTACCGCTTCCTGTATGAAGAATCCAAGGTGTTCTCTCCTGATGTGCAAAGCTGTGAGCTTGTTGCGAGTTTGTGTGAGCCTAGAGTCATGAATTTGTCTTACGCCCTCCCTTCAGAAATCTTTACCATCTCATGGGCACTGTGGCCCAGGCTATCTTTGATACTCATATTCCCAACGACTTCCTCCTTGCAGGTGACTATGAGATCCAGCAGAGCAGCTCTCCTCTTTGGTTCTTCTATGGCTTGGTTAGGAAGCTGTCAGCAGCGCTCTCCAGGGATCTTCTGGATGTTGTATGCTCTGCTGGGCTGTCCCTGCAGCAGGTACTGGAGAGAGTAAGGTTCCTGAGTGGGACAAAGGCCTGAAAATGTGAGGCTCCTGTTTGTCTTTTTGGTCTTTTTGGGTCCCCTTTTGCTTGTTTTTCCTGATCAGGAAGCAAGGAACAGATGTGGCTGGTCTCCTCTTTGAGCCATTTCCATCAGTTCTCAGCTGGCTGCTCTGCCACCCCCAGGCAGAGCTCAGTGCACTCTCACAGAGGGCAGCAGCCTACCCTTTTCTTCCTTGACCATCCATCATAAAGAGTCTGTACCCCCTCTGCTACCATTCAGAGGTGGGAACCATCCCACCATGTCTCTGTGATCTGAACAAGACCCCAGGACTGCAAATGCACCAAGATTTCAAGGTCACTGTGTTAATGTTTGTGGTCTTCTCATCAGTGTAAAGACACTTCAGAAAGCGTCCCATGCCAGAAGCATTATTTGACTTAGCCTGGCTGGGCCTTGCATCTACACCATGGTACTGGTGTTCAGAAGGTGGCACACAGGTACTAGACCCACTGTGTGGCTCACGGTTATCCAGCGAGCACTGACACCACCAGGGCATGGCTTTCCTGAAGGCCCTGAGCTGCATTTGCCAGCTGGCTGGGGGCGTGCTGGAGACCCAGGGAACTGCCATTCAAAGGAGAACCCAGAAAAAACGAAGGTGTCATCAGTGAAAGAATGTAGGTGTGTCACAGCTTTGTAATGCCTTAAGCTCCAGCATATGCAATAGATGGGGAACAGAGAAAGATCTGACTCTTCATCTGGTGAGCTCATCCATTTGGTCAGCTGAATAACGCTGCATGCTCCATGGGGAGAGGTGAAAAAGGACACTCTCAGGTGCCCATTCCTGGCAGATCTGATGTCATTTAGGATGGACAAGAATACTCCCAGGCTCTGCCTGGCCTCCAGCTGATGCTCAGGAAGGAGGTTGCTCTCTCAGAGGTTGTCTACCACAGCTTGCAGGCACTGTTGCCCACATCTAGGAGCCCCACAGGCACCTTGGTCATCATCGAGTGCCTGTGTGCGAGCATGCAATTTCCCACTGAAGGAAGACCAGGGGCTCACAAATGCAGGCAACTCATTGTGCACATCTGATCTGAACCAAGAGGAGTCCCATCTCCCATGGGTCTGTGGGGAACTGAACCGCTTTTCAACTCCAGGCTTTTCCATCTGGGGATGAGACACCTGCACTGATTGCCTCAGCTGAATGACTGCCCTGTGCAGGGGAAGTCAGAGGATCCCTGTTCTTGTCTGTGTGTCTTTTTCGTTAAGAGCCATGAGCAGTGGTTTCCAGATGAGGCATTTACAGCTCTGCTAGGCAAGCATGATCTGTTATGACCAAAGATGTTTCTGGAATCAGTCTGTCTACTGGTGATTAATTTATGTGACTTCAAAGTTTGTTTTGCAGAGATGACCCCGTTGTCTATCAGGAGCTGCCAGTCCCAGAAACCTAAGGACATCTCTAGGGAGAGCAGTGAGGAAGAGAAAATGACATCCTCTGCTGCTGAGCTGGGCTGGGCTCCTGGGAGACAGGGAGCTCGTAAAAGGTGGCAGTGCTGCAGAGATATAGCTGTGCTCAGGAGAAGATCAAGGGCACCACGCAGCAGGGCTGGGGGCATGATCTGCAGGGGACAGGGAGAGAAGAGAAGGAAGAAATTTTACAAGCTGCGTGGAGTGTGAGCAGACTGTGCGCTCACTGCAGGAGCGTTGCTCACAGTCTTTGAGAAGGTAAGCCTTTTGCTACATGCAACGCAGCTACATTTCTCTGGGGCATCCCGGTGCAGATCTGGATGAAGACAGTCTGTGTTTCCTTATTGTGGAGAAAGACCTGCTCAGGCTGAAGGCTTCTGTGCTGCAGCATCAGAGCACAGCCCTGAGGGCTGCGTGTCCCAGGATGGCTGCAGGCTGTGCAGCCGGGGCTGCAGCCGGGTGCCCAGGGCTGTCCTGCAGAGCAGGTCCCTGCTGTGCCCCAGGGGCTGTGTGCCGGGGCAGGGACTCTGCCACCTGCCAGGCTCAGAACTCAGCACTCAGCACTCAGCCTGCCCGAGGAGCTGCCCAGGGCACTACAGAGAGACGTGTGGGGGGAGAAGGAGCCCCCTGGCACGGCAGGGCAGGGCAGGGCAGGGCAGGGACCTTCTGCTGCCACAGCTGCTACCTGGGGCAGGGGGATTACAGCTACTGCACCAAGAGTGTTTCTAAGAGAAAGAGGGGAGACAAGGCAGGGATTTTCCATGTTCTGTTCTTAGGGATGGGGAAAGTGTTGTGGGTAGAAATCTGAAAGGAGCTGTGAAATACGAACACATCTCTGAGCAGCCTAAAACTGTACCTTTCTCAATCTGCTGTTATGCGAATCATCTCTTAAGGTGCTTTCAACCTCTCCCCACAAAGGACAGTACCAGCTGAAACTATCGTCTTTTTCTGCTGTGATGAATAATGCACTTACCCTGCAAACAGGCAGCTTTCTCTAAGCGAAATGTAAGTGCACAGAGGTTGGGATGGGCACTCTGAGTGCAGACAAGGTAGAGAGATGAGACAAGGAAATTGCTCATAGGAGGAAAATATCCAGGAGGCTGAGATATGATTAGGAAATGAGAGGAAAATTAGAGCTCATTCATTTTCTCCTTCTTAAGGGATTGTGAAGCTCTTGAAAATAAATTCAAGTTACAGAGTTAAATGAACATTTTCCAAAGAGAAAGAAAAGTTTTTGTAGTGTAGCAGGTGGAGTTTCTGTGAAAAAGATCTTGACTTGTCATTATCTTCAGCACTCTGCACAGGACTCCATGCCCAGGAACTGCAGATGCCCAACAGCAGCTCCATCAGCGAATTCCTCCTGCTGGCGTTGGCAGACACGCGGCAGCTGCAGCTCCTGCACTTCTGGCTCTTGCTGAGCATCTACCTGGCTGCCCTCCTGGGCAACGGCCTCATCAGCACAGCCGTAGCCTGCCACCACCGCCTGCACACCCCCATGTACTTCTTCCTCCTCAACCTCGCCCTCCTCGACCTGGGCTGCCTCTCCACCACTCTGCCCAAAGCCATGGCCAATGCCCTCTGGGACACCAGGACCATCTCCTACGCAGGGTGTGCTGCACAAGTCTTTTTCTTTCTCTTCTTCCTCTCAGCAGAATATTTTCTTCTCACCATCATGTCCTATGACCGCTACGTTGCCATCTGCAAGCCCCTGCACTACGGGACCTTGATGGACAGCAGAGCTTGTGCCAGCATGGCAGCAGCTGCCTGGGGCACTGGGGTTCTCTATTCCCTGCTGCACACTGCCAATACATTTTCTCTGCTCCTCTGTAAAGGCAATGCCATCAATCAGTTCTTCTGTGAAATCCCCCAAATCCTCAAGCTCTCCTGCTCACACTCCTATCTCAAAGACATTTGGGTTCTTGTGGTCAGTGCCTCTTTAGCATCTGGGTGCTTTGCTTTCATTCTGTTCTCCTATGTGCAGATCTTCAGAGCTGTGCTGAGGATGCCCTCTGAGCAGGGACGGCACAAAGCCTTCTCCACATGCCTCCCTCACCTGGCCGTGCTCTCCCTCTTTGTCAGCACTGGTACCTTTGCTTACGTGAAGCCTCCTTCCCTATCCTCCCCATCTATTGATCTGATAGTGTCACTTCTGTACTCGCTGGTGCCTCCAACACTGAACCCTCTCATCTACAGTGTTAGAAACAAGGAGCTCATGTGTTCAGTTAGGAAAGTCATTTCACAAATGTTTCTGAGCTGTCATAAGTTCATTCTCTGTTCTTGCAGTGTTTAGAGTCACTTGCTTTTATTGTTCTCTCTGATCAATGTTTTTTTTTATCTGCATTCCACTGAGGAATGATTCCGATTTGTTTATATTTCCATCTGTATAAATATGCATTCAAATGTAGATAAGTGCTAAATTAACATCTGCTTAATAAAACAAGATATCCAAATTGCACTGCCTGAAGTTTGCTTGAAGTCTTTGGAGAGGCCTTGAAGAGGGGTATTAAGAGCTGAGCATCACCAACTGCATGGCTGTTACCAAGAGCAAGTGTTTGAATCTGTGCATGGGATGGTGCAACTTTGTCCATGTGTACAGACTGTGGTCAGAGGGCTGGGGAGCAGCTGTGGGAAAGGGATCTGGGGGTTCTGGTTGATGTCAAGTTGAGCATGAACCAGCAGTTTGCCCTGACAGCCAGAGGATCCAACCGTCCCCTGGGGTGCACCAGGGCCAGCACTGCTGGCTGCTGGGTGAGGGAAGGGATTGTCCTGCTCTGCTCTGTGCCGGTACAGCCTCACCTCAAACACTGGGTGCAGTTTGGGTGCCACAATTTAAGAAGGACATCAAGCTATTGGAGAGCATCTTTATGAGAGCTCTGAAAATGGTAGGTGTCCAGAAGAGAGAAGTATGACGAATGGCTGAAGTCACCTGGCTTGTTCATCTTAGACAAGGGGAGACTGAGGGGAGACTGCATAATAATCTACAGCTTCCTACCAGGAACCATGATAGTCAGTGGAACAGTGGCTCAGTGTGTTCCAGGGTGCTCAGAGAAGTCCGCAGTCCGAGGAAACGTCAGGTTCCTTTCATTTTTTCCTTCACTAAGGAATTGAGAAGCTTCTAGGGACTCTTAGAAGACTGTCCTTGAGAAGAACAGCGATTGAGGCATGGCAGTGGGGCAGGTGACAGTCTTGGTGCTGTCCTTCAGGGCCCCCCACACCTGGAACTGAAGTGACAAAAGCAGCTGCAACAGAAGAGCTTGTTGATGGAGGGGGTGTGTTTCAGCACAGGGGAAGAGGCTGGGATAATGCTCAGAGCCTGTCATGGTTATCTCTAGATCTGTCTGTGTCCATGACAGTGGAACGGCAGGCACACAGGTCCACTGGCCCAAAAAAGGGGGAGGAGAATGGGGAGAGGGAACAAAGGGGGAAAGAAAACAAACAAACAAACAAACAAACAAAACAGCAGCAACAGTGTGTGGAGGAGAATTAATTTACTAATTGTAATAGTAGAAATACAAGTTAATAGGGATTGAAGCTAATAAATCAAATGAATGGGTTTCTGAAAACTGAGGTTCTCACTCTGATCTGCCAGGGAGAAAACAGAGAAAGTCTCATGACTTCCAGTCAGTTTTCTCTTTCCTTCTGATTGGAAAATGGAAATGGAACAGCAAAGATTTCTGGGATCTGCAGTACATTTCTTCTCTTCAAAGACTCTCAGTGCAGTCCATGATGTGATGATGTGGAATACCAACACCAAAAATCATAAAACCACTGAAACACCACACAGATTGGTGTCATCTGCAAACTGGATGTGAGTGCGCTCAATCTCACTGCTGGTGTCACTGAAGAAGATCTTAAAGACTATTGGTCCCTATTCCGTTCCATGAGGCACATCACTTGTCACTGATCTCCATCCAGACACTGAGCCACTGATCACCACTCTCTGGTTTCAGTCCTGCAGTCAGTTCTTCATCCAGCAAACAGTCCACCCATCAAATTGTTATCTTTCCAATTTGGAGAGAAGGGTGTTATGAGGTACCTTGTCAAAGGCCTCACTCAAGTCCACAGAGATGACATCAATGGCTCCTCCTTTGTCTGCTGATGTGGTGACACCATCATAGAAAGCCACCAGGTTGGTCAAGCAGGACTTGAACCATTGGTTGAATGTCATTTGATACATTTCATTTTAAAAGCTTGTGTTTCTCTGATCAGGTCCTGGGCCCAAAGGAAGGAGTAGATATGTTGCAGTGAGGTCACTTGTGCAAACAGAACTCATCATTTTATAGCAAGGATGTGGCTTAGATGGTGCTTGAGAGGTTATTTCTGTCTCTGGAGGTGACAGATTTCTGTCTCTGGAGGTGACAGAGCAGCAGCAGGAACATGGCTGACAAAGGGCCTTGAAAGACATTCATTCCATAGCAGCCAGTAGGACAGCCTTTAATGCAGGGCTGAGGTCTGTACCTTTAGGAATGCAGCTAATGGTCATTCCCATGTCTCTGCAGAAGGCACCAGGTTGGCGGGTGGATTGAGAGATCCCTTCTGCCTGAGAAGCGTATTGCCTGCATGCAGGAAGAGGTTTTGGGTGTGGGTTTTCACATCCCGTGCACGTTAGCACAAGATGGGCACATAACATGGGCATGTCTACCTGAAAGGTCAGGATCAGGCTTGTGACTGAGAGATCATGGTGAGATTTCCTCTGTGTGGTCTCCTGACAGGCCAAAAGAAGGCTGATGGGTTGGTACACTGCCTGGAGGGTAGATTCTGAAATGATGGCACTTTCGGTCTACCTGGACTGGTGGAAGACATTTGATACTGCCTTGTATGACACCCTTCTCTCTAGATGGTAGAGGCATGAACGGATGGATTGGCCACTCGATGGATAAAGAGTTGGCTGGATGCTCATGGCCAGAGTTGTGGTCAACAGCTCAAGGGCTGTGTGAAGACAGCGGCACACCTCAGGAGTCTGCAAGTGGGACTTGTGTTATTTCACCTCTTTGTTGCTGACTGGGACAGTACTGAGAGCACCTTCAGCAAGTTTGTGGGTGACACCACTTTCTGTGATGAGCTCAACCCAATAAAGAGAAGAGATGCCATCCAGAGGCACTTTGACAGGCTACAGAGGTGGGTCTGTACAAAACTGATGAAGATCAGCAAGGCCATATGCAAGGATATTCACACGGGTCAGGACAGTCCCAAGCACAAATGCAAGCAGGGTGGAGAATGCACTTAGAGCAGTCCTGAGGAGAAACACTTTGGGTGTTAGTTGATGAAAAATTCAACTGACAATGTGCATTTACAGCCCAGAAAACCAAGCATATCCTGGGCTGCACCCAATGGAGTGTAGCTAGGAGGTCAAGGGAGGCGATTCTTCCCCTCTATTCCACTCTTGGGAGACTCCAGCCAGAGTACAGCATTTGGATCAAGGGCCACAAACAACAGGGCATGTATCTGCTGGAGCAAGTCCAGAGGAGGGTAGCAAGGATGAACAGAGGATTGAAACATGTCTGATCTGTGCAAAGAGAGGCTGAGAGAGTTGGGGTCATTGAGCCTGGAGAAGAGACGTCTGTGGGGAGACCATCTGGCTGTTTTTCACAGCACAAGTCTCTACAAGGAAGTTAGGGAGGGAATTTTTATCAGGAATGAAGTGATGGCACAAGGGGTAGCAGCTTAAATCAAAGCAGAGTTGATTTAAATTGGATTTTCAGAAGAAATTCTTTCTTATGAGAATGATAGCAAACTTGAGAGGTTGCCCAGACAAGCTGTAGCAGTCCTATCCCTGGAGGAGTTAAATGTCAGTTTGGACGGGGCAAGAGAAAGGTGACCCTGCCCATGGTGGAAGGATTGGAACTAAGTGACTTTTATTGTCCCTTCCAACCTAAACCGTTCTGTGATTCAATGATTCTTCAATTCCCTGGTGGTGGGAAACAGCAGGAAAGAGAAAAACTGGGGAAAACTGCAGCTTGGATGGTGGAGACTGGGTACGAGGAAAAGGCTGCCCGGAGAGGTTGTGCAGTCTCCTCCAGTGGAGATATTCACACCCATCTGGACGCATGCCTGTGCAACCTATTTTAGAGTACTTGCTCTAGCAGAGGGGTTGAACTTGGTGATCTCTTGAGGTCCCTTCCCACCTCTTCAATTCTGTGATGGAGTGAAATGTCACTGAAAGAGTAGAGCTGTGGTGCCAGAAGTCAGAGAATTGTAGAAGCTCTTATTGGAAGGGACCTCAAAGAACATCTAGTTCCATCCCCCATGCTGCGGACAGGGTAGACAACCACTAAATCAGGCACTACATCAGGCTGCCCAAGGCCCCATCCAGCCTGGGCTTGAACACCTCCAGTGATGGAGCATCCACAACTTCTCTGTGGCCATGTACTAGTGCTTCAAAGTAAAAGTTTTCCCCTAACATGTTCATTTTTATGATGTGTGTGGGTAAGATTTTTTCTTTGTACTGAAGTGCCTACAATTGGCAGTTGGTGGACAAATGTGTTTTTGTAACTTAGCAATTTCTCTGGTTCAGGAAAGAAAAAAAAAAAAAAGATATCTAGAATGCTATTATTTAAATCATTGGGAGTTCAGCAAATTACCAAATCATTCAGAAGTGAGGCATTCCTTGAGCTATGGTGATGCTGTCAGTGATCTGACAGCAAGAACAGAAATGATTAACCTGCATATTGGTGTAATTTAGGAAGTTGTGTTAGTTTTAGATCGTAGGAAAAACAGCAGGACATCAAACAACAAAACTGAAAAATATACACATATAAGAAAATTGTTTCAGTAAATAAAAACAAGAGGGATAAGAAATCCTAACAAACGGTGAGAAAACTCTGTGTTGGAAATGATACAAATTATATAAAATATTAGTCAAAAGTGTTGTGGGTCTAGTTTCATTTAATCAAATGTGTTGTGGGTCTAGTTTCATTTAGTATATTAAAGTGAAATGGACGCTGAATTCAATAGCTGTTCCAAAGTGTGCAGAAAAACCTGCATTTGATTTGTAGACATTAACACACAAAATTTGTTGTCATTGGGTTTTAAGCAAGAAAAGAATAAAGCGTAGTTTGTCTCAACCCAGGAATTGCTGAATTGTGTTTTCTCCCCTGTCCTGGTGAGGGGCAGTGACAGAGCAGCACAGGGGGCACCTGGGAGCCAGGAAGGTGAGCACAGCACAGCTGGGAGCTGAATACCAGGTTGATTTGGGGTCCCAAACATGTAGCATGAGACTCTGTGCATTCTTCCCTGTGGGACAGCTCGGCCCCACTGTTCAACAGGCAGCCCCTGGGAGCTCTGTGCAGGCACTGCGTGGGGCAGCATGCCCCCAGCACAGCCCTGACATCCCGCTCTGCCCTTCTGCTCCCCCACCAGCTGGACCCTGCCCAGCCCCAGTGTGTCCCGCACAGCCCACAGCCAGCCCTGATCCGGGCTCTGTTGGGCTGTGGGCCAAGAGAGAACTTGGCCAGGCTTCCCATTCCGCAGTGCAGGCACTGAGCCCAGTGCCCTGGTGGAGAGGTCCCACTTCAGCCATCAGCCCTCAGCAGTTTATGATGAGAAGTGCTGCTGGGTGTGAGGTCTGGGGCTGCTGGTAGCTTCCTTGGGCAGTGTTTCCTTTCTGTTCATGCAGAGGAAAGCCATGCTGGATCGATGTGCTGAGGCACCCTGCTTCCGGGCCACAGCATCACCTCTGCCTGCTCCCTTCTCCTGTGGGCTCCCACAGCCTGCAGCCCTGCAGAGCACCCAGAAGAGAGCTCATCCTGCGTATGGTCACAACAGGACCCTGGTGCTCCATCTGCCCCCAGCACCCACACGGTCTTGTCTAGAGGTGGTCCTTGGAGAAATGCCAAAGTTGGGACAGGGGCTGAGGAACAACTGCAAGGCCATAGGACTCCAAACCATGCTTGCCTCCGCAGGGAAATGTCATGCCCAGATCAGCTCCCATCAGTCCCCATCCCTCCTCTGATCAGTTCGGCCATTGATTGGTGACTGTGCACTGACTGTACTGGTCAGGGTGGGAAGCAGAACCAGACAGATGGGGATGAGTGCAGCTATACTCCCTCCCTGGGAGTCTGCGGGTGTGCAAAATGCTTGAAACGATAAGAAAGCATTTCCAAAAGCACTTGGAATGTTCACGTACAGCCAAGGATGACAGGAATCCCTGCACCGTTACATCCCCACTGACACAGGGAAGACTGCAGACCCCTTTTTTTTCGTGCAGATCCAGAGACAGTACACAGAGGATACAAGAGTCAGCTTGGACCCACATTAAATACGGGCTCCAGAAGAAAGAGAGCAGGTTGATGCCTCAGCAGACATAGAATGAATCAAAATATTACTGCAACAGCATAAGAACCATTACTAAACATAACAGAAAAATAATAATAATAATAATAATAATAATTACTATAAATATAGAGGAACAATAGAGGCCTGCAATTGGTCAGTCAGTGAGTCATTTAGAGAGAAAAGGTTCATTGCTAATGAAAAGTGTCCGTGACACCAATTTCCCCAATGCGTCCTTGAGCTCCTGGTTCCTCATGCCATAGATGAGGGGGTTAATTGCTGGAGGCACCACCGAGTACAGAAATGACACTGTCAGTTCGAGGGATGGGGAGGAGATAGAGGGGGGCTTCAGATAGGCAAATGTGGCAGTGCTGAGTAACAGGGAGAGCACGGCCAGGTGAGGGAGGCACGTGGAGAAGGCTTTGTGCCGTCCCTGCTCAGAGGGCATCCTCAGCACAACCCTGAAGATCTGCACATAGGACAGCACAATGAAAACAGAACACCCAAAAAACATAAGGGCACTAACCACAATAAGCCCAACTTCCCTGAGGTAGGATTTTGAGCAGGAAAGCTTGAGGATCTGAGGGATTTCACAGAAAAACTGATCCACAGCATTGCCTTTACAGAGGAGCAATGAAAATGTATTGGCAGTGTGCAGAAGAGCAAAGACAATGCCCGCCCCCCAGGCAGCTGCTGCCATGGTGGCACAAGCTCTGCTGTCCATCAAGGTCCCGTAGTGCAGGGGCTTGCAGATGGCATAGGACATGATGGTGAGAAGGGAATACTCTGCTCAGATGAAGAAGAGAAAGAAAAAGACCTGTGCAGCACATCCAGCATAGGAGATGTGCCTGGTGTCCCAGAGGGCATTGGCCATGGCTTTGGGCAGAGTGGTGGAGATGCAGCCCAGGTCGAGGAGGGCGAGGTTGAGGAGGAAGAAGTCCATGGGGGTGTGCAGGCGGTGGTGGCAGGCTACGGCTGTGCTGATGAGGCCGTTGCCCAGGAGGGCAGCCAGGTAGATGGCCAGCAAGAGCCAGAAGTGCAGGAGCTGCAGCTGCCGCGTGTCTGCCAACGCCAGCAGGAGGAACTCTCTGATGGAGCTGCTGTTGGGCATCTGCAGTTCCTGAGCATGGAGTCCTGTCTGAGGAAGGAAAAATGGGAAAATGTTAATTCAGAACTCTCTAAAAAAAGCCTTCTCCATGTCTTCTGAATACTCCCAGACTGCCTCCGTCCTTTCTGCAAGATCTTTGAGTGCTGCTGGCTGAGGGTGCCACAGAGTACAAGGAGCTCTGATGCTGGCTGTGGATGAGTCAGCTCTGTTCTATAGCAATGAAACAATTTAAAAACAGAGTGATCTCAGATTAAAAAATCTGAGAAATCAGGGAGCTTTCCACAGATTTCTCAAAAATGGACAGCAGCACTCTGTTAATAAATTTTCTTCTATTTTCCCCAGCATTCATGAAAAGTGTTTTTAAGGTAGAAATCCTTGATCACTGTGAGACACTTCAAGTGTCAGTGTCACTTTTGATGTCAGGCAAAAGGCATACCTCTCACTTCCAAGTGATTGGTCTACGTGATCTGCACTGTGTTTGCACCACTGGAGGATGGTCACACTCTAGGAGTTAACCTGAAAAGACTCTGGTTGCCAGTAAGAGCAGAGGTTACTTGTGCAGAACTCCAAGTCTTTCGTCTTCCTTACCATACCAGGGGAAGATCTCAGCTCTCCCTTTCTCTGCAGGGACACTGCCATCCAGCAGCATTTCCATGGCCTTAACACTGAGGCATCTTCTCCGTGGTGCTGCTGGATAACACAGAGCTGCCGTGGCAGAGCTGCAATATTTTGCAGGGCTGACTTCAGCCCAGGAGGAACCACAGGAGCAGAGTCAAAAGCCCCAAACAGGGGGTGTTCTAGAAAGAGAGTCAGCTCATTCCTAGCCCTAAAGACAGCATTTATCAGAGGGTGCCTGAGCCCCTCCTGAATCCTCATCCTACACTCTGTTGAGCCCTTAGTGCAACTCTTCATCAAGTTCTCATGGCACTAGGAATGGATGCACAGAGTGACAGTGAAAACAGACCACAGTTGCTGCAGGGAAGGTATGTGCACTGCAGGGATGGCAGTGAGGTGCCCATTTCCCCTCCCAGCCTTTGCAGTCAGCACTCTCCTCCACCTCCCTGCCCGTGTCTCTGCTGCCTGCAATTGTCCCTGCCTGCAGCCGCTTCTCTGTCCCCACATCCCTTTCCTGGAGCTCACAGAGCACATCACAGAGGCTGTGTGCTCAGCAATGCCCTGCAGAGCCCTTCTGGCCCGGCACACAGCCCCTGGGGCACAGCAGGGACCTGCTCTGCAGGACAGCCCTGGGCACCCAGCTGCAGCCCCGGCTGCACAGCCTGCAGCCATCCTGGGACATGCAGCCCTCAGGGCTGTGCTCTGATGCTGCAGCACGGAAGCCCTCAGCTGGAGCAGGTTTTTATCCAAAATAAATAAATTTGGAGTGTCTTCAGCCTGACCTGCAGTGGACTGTAACAGATTCAGTGATATTTCCAGGAAAAGTGCCAGCTTTATCTGCAGCCAGAGACTTACCTTGTTAAGGGCTGTGAGAAGTGCTCCTCCAGTGAGCTCACAACCTGGTCACAGCACCCAAAATCTCTCTCTCCTTGCATTTCTGTTCTCATGTCACCTGCAGATCATGTCCCCAGTCCTGCTGTGTGCTGCACAGGATCTGCTCCTGGGCTCAGCTGTCTCCCTACAGCGCTGCCCACTTGTATGAGCTCCCTGTGTCCCAGGAGCCCAGCCCAGCTCAGCTGCAGAGGATGAGATTTCTTTCTCTCCCTGGAGGTATCCATGCCCATCCTGATCTGACTGCTCCTCCAAGGCAGCAGGGTAATCACTGCAGAACGTACTTCAAAGTCAGCTCAATGAGCCAACACGTCCAGAGGATTCAAATGTACAGTTATTCATACTAAAAGAAATTTGACCATGAGAGAAGCGAATGCTAAATCTGGAAACCTCTGCTTCTGACCCATTAAGAATAAAAACGTCACACAGGCAAGGACAGGGAGGGTTTGATTTCCCCTGTTCAGGGCAATGATTCATTTGAGGCAGTGCAGGCAGAACATTACAGAATCACAGAATCTTTTAGGTTGGAGTGGGCTTCAATGATCACCTAGTTCCAAGTCCCCAGCCATGGGCATGATATCCAGCCACCAGATCCGGCAGCCCAGAATCCCATCCATCCTGACCTTGAATGCCTCCAGGGATGGGGCACACAGAACTTTGAGCAGCCTGTTCCACTACCTTTGAGTAGAAATTTTCTTCCTTGAAGGTAAACTAGATCTCCCCTTTTTAAACACACAGGCACTCAGTGATGACCAAGGTGCCTGGGGTGATCCTAGCTGTGTGCTCGTGCTTGTAAACTGTGGTGGAAAATCTGTGAGACAGACAGCTCCTTCCTGAGCATCAGCTGAGGGCCAGAAGGGAGGTATTCCAGGCCATCCTAAATGCCACCACAGCCCTGTGCTTGGGAAACCCACTGTGCCTTTTGCACCTGTCTCCATGGAGCATGTCGTGTTATTCTGCTGACCAAATGGATGAGCTCAGAACACAAGAGCCAGATCTTCCTCTCTGCTCCATCTGTGGCAAACTCTGGAGTTCAAGGCATTACAAAGCTATGACACATCTACCTTCTTTCACTGATGACACCTTATTAGTTTGCTCTGGGCTCTCATGTGGCTGGCATCAGAAGAAGTCTAGGGTCGTGTCAGTTCCCAGCTGACAGAAAGATGGCAAACGTTGTCCTTATTTTAAACACGAGGAAGTAAGAGGACATCAGTAATTACAGAGCTGTCATTCTCACTTCAATGCCTGGTAAACTTATGGAGAAAATGGTGCTGAGAGTTACTGAAAAACACCTGAAGGACAACTCTGTCGTTGGTCACAGCCAACACAATTCCAAGAGGGGAAGGTCCTGTTTAACTTCATGTCCCTTTATGACAGCATCACCCATTGAGTTGAGCAAGGGAAGCCAGTTCAGGTTATCCTTTAGGATTTCAATAGAGTATAGAGAGAATAGTTTGACTATTTCTCACAGTATCCTTCTGGGCCACATGTTCTGCACAGGGCTACACAGAAACATGATTTGATGGATGAGCCATTGGACAGTGGGTCAGAACATAAAGAACATAAGGACATACAACTATGGGATACCATCTCAAGGAGGGCACTAGAACGGAGAGATCTGAAGTTCAAAGTTTCATTGGGATTGACAGCTTGTTCAGTCTGGGCCCTTCTTGCATCCCACATCCTCTGCTGAGACACACTGCCCACATGGGACTTGGGCCTCACAGCATCCTTGCACCCCATGCAGAGTCGGGCAGCTGCTGTCCCCTGGTCTTCCATGTGACATCAGACAAACCTCCATCCCACTGCCCCAGGAAGGGCCCTGAGCCAGCAGGAGGGACACGATCTCCCTGCCAAGGCTCTGGGGATCAGGGCTCGGCCTTTCTGCTTCACAAGACAGAGGAGGCTTTGCTCAGCATCACAGCCACCATCCCAGTGCCTTGGTCTGCCTGCAATCATGGCTTCCAATTATCTGCTCTAACAAGTCCCTGGGGAAGCTTGCTTGTGAATTGCCCTCAATGGGACCCATTAATACTCCAAGAAACTTCACTGTTCCTTCTGACTTTGTCTTCTTGAGCACTTCATGCAATCTTCTCTGTGCACTGGAGGTTGATGGACTCAGCAGCAAATGCCCCGTGGGGCCCATTACAACCTGAAGAGCCCTCCTGTGCCTTGTGCCTTCCTGTCATCTTCTTCAGGTGTTCAGAACTTGTGCAGCAAACTGGACAGGTATCTGGAGAGAGCTGAAAGAGGAAGAGCCAAATGGGCATTTAAGAATTCCATTTATTTATTTATTAATAGTTCAGTTTAAACAAGAATTTAAAGTAACACTTGGCAATTGATACTGATCCAGGATGTCCCCTAATGAGCTGTCACTGTGTGGAGAAACATCCACTTCAACTTCCCCACACCATTTCTACTCCCATTGGCCCCATGGGACTTGCATCACTTTTCTTCACATCACTCTTCTCCTCTGCAGTCACTCGCTCAGTGTTAAACCTCCTCTGCACCAACTCCCCCCCCACTTTCCTCAGAGAACCAGCTGCACATGCACAAGGAAAGATTTCCATTTTATTTTATTTTATTTTATTTTATTTTATTTTATTTTATTTTATTTTATTTTATTTTATTTTACTTCATTTTATTTTATTTCATTTCATTTATTTATTTATTTCCCAACAAATGGAAGGAAATATGATGCAATTGAAAGAACAGTAGAACACAGTAATCAACTGTATGCCTTGTCCTAGCTGCATCTAATGAGGTTTGCCTTTCACAGGGAATATTTGTACAAGAAATGAGTTAGACAGAGAAAGGAAGGGATAGATAGAATCACAGTTAAGGAGTTGAGAATAGCGTCCATCGGAGTTTGGAGAGATGGAGCAATAATCTCCCTGAAGACCAAATAGTTGGGAAGCATTTGAGTGAAGAAAGAGCACGAGATGTGGAAATCTGGAGAGCAGTGGGAAGAGCATGTGTCCAGATGGTCTGCTGAAAACATGCCCTGAACCATGGTCATTGATTTAGGAGAGCTGGAGACACCTGCAGGATGAGGGACATCAAATACGCAGCAGGGTAGAGCAGCGGTGGATGTAGGGCATTGGTCACAGGGCATTGGCACTGGCACCACTGTCTGTGTCCCTGTACCTGAAGGCATTTCTATCCTGCAAACCCAATTCTAGAAAAAACTGTATTTAAGAAAAAATGAAAACAGAAAAAAAAAAACCATAAAATCTCCTCAATGACTAATGTTTTCAACCTAAAATGAGAGAGAACTCATGAGGTGATTAGAAGTTGAGACGTGTGTTTTTATGTTTTTCTTTATTTCTAGCTTGGTCTTCAAACCATTGTTTCAATTTCATTGCCATTAATGAACATCTTTTGGACTTACAGCTTCACAAAGAAGAGAAGATCCATTTGTGTCTTGCACAGAGCCTGGAGCCCCCCCAGAATTTCCCTGCCCAGAACTGTCCATGACATCTCTCAGTCTTTGCACTGACTGAGTCACACTGTGGTGCTGAGCTCTTTTAGTTTTTCTCACAGCTTCTTTTAGATGGTCACACGCAGCACAGGACTCATCACGCCCTTCATGCCCTTCATGCCCTGCATGCCCTTCATAACAGGTACCCTGCCCCGTTCTACTTGGTCCACATTCACCCTAGCCTTCCTTTTGCTGCATATGTATTTCTACACGTCCTTCTTGTCTTAGATATGCCTGGGCAGAATCAACCGCGTTTGAGCTTTAGGCTTTCAAACTCATCTCAAAAGGCACACCAGGACAAAGTCTCTTCTGCTGCCAAGTGACCACTTCTTGTTACCGCTTCCTGTATGAAGAATCCAAGGTGTTCTCTCCTGATGCCAAAGCTGTGAGCTTGTAGTGAGTTTGTGTGAGCCTAGAGTCATGAATTTGTCTTACGCCCTCCCTTCAGAAATCTTTACTATCTCATGGGCACTGTGGCCCAGGCTATCTTTGATACTCATATTCCCAACGACTTCCTCCTTGCTGGTGACTATGAGATCCAGCAGAGCAGCTCTCCTCTTTGGTTCTTCTATGGCTTGATGAAGAAGCTGTCAGCAGCGCTCTCCAGGGATCTTCTGGATGTTGTATGCTCTGCTGGGCTGTCCCTGCAGCAGGTACTGGAGAGAGTAAGGTTCCTGAGTGGGACAAGGGCCTGAAAATGTGAAGCTCCTGTTTGTCTTTTTGGGTCCCCTTTTGCTTCTTTTTCCTGATCAGGAAGCAAGGAACAGATGTGGCTGGTCTCTTCTTTGAGTCATTTCCATCAGTTCTCAGCTGGCTGCTCTGCTACCCCCAGGCAGAGCTCAGTGCACTCTCACAGAGAGCAGCAGCCTATCCTTTTCTTCTTTGACCATCCATCATAAAGTGTCTGTACCCCCTCTGCTACAGTTCAGAGGTGGGAACCATCCCACCATGTCTCTGTGATCTGAACAAGATCCCAGGACTGCAAATGCAGATTTCAAGGTCACTGTGTTAATGTTTGTGGTCTTCTCATCAGTGTAAAGACACTTCAGAAAGCATCCCATGCCAGAAGCATTATTTGACTTAGCCTGGCTGGGCCTTGCATCTACACCATGGTACTGGTGTTCAGAAGGTGGCACACAGGTACTAGAGCCACTGTGTGGCTCACGGTTATCCAGCGAGCACTGACACCACCAGGGCATGGCTTTCCTGAAGGCCCTGAGCTGCATTTGCCAGCTGGCTGGGGGCATGCTGGAAACCCAGGAAACTGCCATTCAAAGGAGAGCCCAGAAAAAACGAAGGTGTCATCAGTGAAAGAATGTAGGTGTGTCACAGCTTTGTAATGCCTTAAGCTCCAGCATATGCAATAGATGGGGAACAGAGAAAGATCTGACTCTTCATCTGGTGAGCTCATCCATTTGGTCAGCTGAATAATGCTGCGTGCTCCATGCGGAGAGGTGAAACATGACACTCTCAGGTGCCCATTAATGGGAAATCTGGTGTCATTTAGGATGGAAAAGAATACTCCCATTCCCTGTCTGGCCTCCAGCTGATGCTCAGGAAGGAGGTGGCTCTCTCAGAGGTTGCCTACCACAGCTTGCAGGCACTGTTGCCCACATCTAGGAGCCCCACAGGCACCTTGGTCATCATCGAGTGCCTGTGTGCAAGCAAGCAACTTCCCACTGAAGGAAGACCACGGGCTCACATATGCAGGCAACTCATTGTGCACATCTGATCTGAACCAAGAGGAGTCCCATCTCCCATGGGTCTGTGGGGAACTGAACCTCTTTTCAACCCCGGCTTTTCCATCTGGAGATGAGACACCTGCACTGATTGCCTCAGCTGAATGACTGCCCTGTGCAGGCGAAGTCAGAGGGTTCCTTTTTGTTAAGGGCCATGCACAGAGCTTTCCAGATGAGGCATTTGCAGCTCTTCTAGGCAAGCATGATCTGTTAGGATGAACCATGCTTCTGGAATCAGTCTGTCTAGTGGTGATTAATTAATTCATCTGATTTCAAAGTTCATTTTGCAGAGATGACCCTGTTGTCTACCAGGAGCTGCCAGCCCCGCAGCATCCCCAGGGAGATCAGTGAGGAAGAGAAAATGACTTCCTCTGCTGCAGAGCTGAGCTGGGCTCTTGGGACACAGGGAGCTCATAAAAGGTGGCAGTGCTGCAGAGATATAGCTGTGCTCAGGAGAAGAACAAGGGCACCACGCAGCAGGGCTGGGGGCATGATCTGCAGGGAGAGGGAGAGAAGAGAAGGAAGAAAGTTTACAAGTGTGTGGAGTGTCTGTCTCTAGGCTGTGAGCTCACTGCAGGAGCATTGCTCACAGTCTTTGAGAAGGTAAGCCTTTTGCTACAGGCAATGCAGCTACGTTTCCCTGGGACATCCCAGTGCAGATCTGGATGAAGACAGTCTGTGTTTCCTTATTGTGGAGAAAGACCTGCTCCAGCTGAGGGCTTCTGTGCTGCAGCATCAGAGCACAGCCCTGAGGGCTGCGTGTCCCAGGACGGCTGCAGGACATTTGGCCCAGGGCTGTCCTGCAGAGCAGGTCCCTGCTGTGCCCCAGGGGCTGTGTGCCGGGGCAGGGACTCTGCTGCCTGCCAGGCTCAGCACTCAGCACTCAGCACTCAGCACTCAGCACTCAGCACTCAGCCTGCCCGGGGAGCTGCCCAGGGCGCTGCGGGGAGACGTGTGGGGGGAAGGAGCCCCCCAGCAGGGCAGGGCAGGGCAGGGCATGGCAGGGTAGGACAGGGCAGGGGTCTTTTGCTGCCACAGCTGCTTCCTGGGGCAGGGGCATCACAGATACACTGCATCACAGTGTTTCTAAGAGCAATTTGCAAGAGGAGTAACAAGGCAGGGTTTTCCATTTCCTGTTCTTAGGGACGAGGAAAGTGATAAGGGTAGAAATCTGAAAGGAGCTGTGAAATACAAACACATCTCTGAGCATCCTGAATTGTGCATTTCTCTATCTGCTGTTATGCGAACCATCTCATAAAGTGCTTTAAACCTCTCGTCT
The DNA here is from genome assembly GCA_037305975.1 of Chrysolophus pictus. Taxonomy (NCBI): domain Eukaryota; kingdom Metazoa; phylum Chordata; class Aves; order Galliformes; family Phasianidae; genus Chrysolophus; species Chrysolophus pictus. Next base: position 2,457,987 of record CM074604.1, read on the forward strand.
CCCAGTGGACAGCACCAGCTGAAATTATCATCTTTTCCTGCTGAGATGAATAATGCACCAATCCTGCAAACAGGCAGCTTTCTCTAACAGAAATTGAAGTGCACAGAGGTTGGGGTTGGGGGCTCTGAGTGCAGACAGGATTGAGATATGAGGCATGGAAATTGCTCATAAGAGGAAAATATCCAGGAGGCTGGGATATGATTAGGGAATGAGAGGAAAGTAAGAGCTCCTTCATTTTTTAATTCTTAATGGATGGTGAAGCTCATTAAAGTAATTCAAGGTATGGAGTTAAACAAACATTTTCCAAAGAGAAAGAAAAACTGTTATAGTTCGGACAGAGGAGTGTCTCTGAATAATGTCTTGACTTATTGTCTTCTGCACTCTGCACAGGACTCCTGTGCCCAGGACCTGCAGATGCCCAACAGCAGCTCCATCAGCGAGTTCCTCCTGCTGGCACTGGCAGACACGCGGCAGCTGCAGCTCCTGCACTTCTGGCTCTTGCTGGCCATCTACCTGGCTGCCCTCCTGGGCAACGGCCTCATCAGCACAGCCGTAGCCTGCCACCCCCGCCTGCACACCCCCATGTACTTCTTCCTCCTCAACCTCGCCCTCCTCGACCTGGGCTGCATCTCCACCACTCTGCCCAAAGCCATGGCCAATGCCCTCTGGGACACCAGGCACATCTCCTACTCAGGATGTGCTGCACAGGTCTTCTTTTTACTATTATTCTTCTGTGCAGAGTATTGCATTCTCACCATCATGTCCTATGACCGCTATGTTGCCATCTGCAAGCCGCTGCACTATGAAACCCTTATAAGCATTAGAGCTTGTGCCAGCATGACAGCAGCTGCCTGGGGCACTGGGTTTCTCTATTCCCTGCTGCACACTGCCAGTACATTTTCACTGCCTCTCTGCCAAGGCAATGCTGTGGATCAGTTTTTCTGTGAAATCCCCCAGATACTCAAGCTCTCATGCTCAGAATCTTACCTCAGGGAATTTGGACTTATCATGGCTAGTGTCCTTGTCTTATTTGGTTGGTTTTTATTCATTGTGCTGTCCTATGTGCAGATCTTCAGGGCCGTGCTGAGGATGCCCTCTGAGCAGGGACGGCACAAGGCCTTCTCCACGTGCCTCCCTCACCTGACTGTTGTCGCCCTGTTTGTCAGCACTGCCATGTTTGCCTACCTGAAGCCCCCCTCTGTCTCTTCTCCATCCCTGGACCTGGTGGTGTCATTTCTGTACTCAGTGGTGCCTCCAGCACTGAACCCCCTCATTTACAGCATGAGGAATCAGGAGCTCAAGGGTGCCCTCAGGAAAGTTCTCCATTATACACTGATTCTCCATCAAAATGATGTTCATCAGAGCCTCAAGACTGCAAAGAAGTTAGGGAAAGTGTGATTTAATTCCAATTAAATAATATTCATCATCAGTTTTTATGTTTACTTATTTTTACTTCCATGTGTTGAATCTATTGTACTTAAGGAACCAGGTTCTATGAATCACAGAATCACAGAATCTCAGAATCGTAGGGGTTGGAAGGGACCTCCAGAGATCATCGAGTCCAACCCCCCTGCCAAAGCTGGTTCCCTACACCAGGTCGCACAAGTAGGCATCCAGGCAGGTCTGGAATATTTCCAGAGAAGGAGACTCCACCACCTCCCTGGGCAGCCTGTTCCAGTGCTCCGTCATCTCACCGTAAAGAAGTTCTTGCGCACATTGGTGCGGAACTTCCTATGCTCCAGTTTTCGGCCGTTTCCCCTTGTCCTGTCTCCACAACCACTGAAAACAGTCTGGCCAAGCCACTCTGCCCCCCACACCTTAGATATTTATAGACCTGGATCAGGTCTCCTCTCTGTCTTCTCTTCTCAAGGCTAAACAAACCCAGCTCACTCAGCCTTTCCTCATAGGAGACTCTTTCCAAGAGGTCCCTGTCTTTTTTGTACTGCGGAGCCCAGAACTGGACACAGTACTCCAGATGAGGCCTTACCAGGGCAGTGTAGATAAAGAAATCAACAGAGAATCATTTGTTTTGCCTCCATTCTGGATCATCAGCAGAAGCTCATGATCTAAGACACAAATGCCACAAGGAGCAGCAGTATCCCTGAGGCATGTCTGTCACTGCCTGGTGGGGATTTTCTGCGGCTTTTGAATTGTGCTGCTGCTTTCCTGGAGCCACGGCCATGGGCAGCAGCAGGACATGCTCTTTTCAGTGCTGCTCTCTTTATGTTTCCAACTGTTCTCTTGTGACCCTGCATTTGTGTCAGCTCTCAGTTCTGGTGCAATTGGTGACAGTGCTGTTGTCTCTATGGTGGCATCTCTGTGGCTGCAGGCAGGCAGGCAGTGTGCAGCACTGTGCCACAGCTGGCCTCCCTGCTTGGACCTTCATAAAAGAAGGGGCTGCTCAGGGCAGGGCCAGAAGTCTGAATGCCTCTTCCAAAGCTGTGCCAGGAATACAGCCATGGAGTTGCCCTCGGGAAAGTCCTCTTGCTTTCCTGGGGTTCTGCATAGTTCAAAGTCCCAGGGTGAGGACCAAAGGACGGACGAGAGCTCCCTTCTTGGTTGTACATGGCCCAGCAAACGGTAACTGGTCTTGAACATGACTGTGTGGGACTGTCCTGCTGCTGTGGGACTGATGGCAGATGCTGTCCTGGGGAGGAATCTGAAGCAGCCTGCAATAGCCAGGGGATCTCCAGAGGCAGTGTAAGAGACAGTGTAAGTGTAAGGCAATGAATGATTCCTTATGCAGTAACAGACCACTGATCCAAAGGAACAGGGAAACCTGAGGAGCCCACAGGCAAATGAAGGCTCTGCAGTGGTGCTGCTGAGCCAGCAGAGCAGATGGAGAGAGACTCAGCAGGAGAGATCCCATCCAGCTGGGACTGCCTCCCACCCTGAGCAGCACAGGGTCAGCCCGGTGCCCCAGGGCACCACAGCTCCCTCGCTCTGCAGAGCAGCTCCACTAGCTCAGAGTCCTGCACATAGCACGGGAAGGGAAGCAGGAGGGAACAGGGAGCTGCTGCCAGGCCAGCAAGGACACACTGCCCTGGGCAAGGCTCTCTCTGGGAGGATAGCAGGCCTGGAGAGGGGCTATGAAGCATTTCTGTGTGTTCAGGGATGGATGGATGAGCAGGAACATGCTCTGCTTGCCCTCCTGCTGCAGGTGGCTGCACCAGAGAGGACCCGCAGCCAGCACCTGGATGGAGCTCTGCCACCCGCCCTGCCCTCCCCTCTCCAGTGCTGTCACTGCTGATGCACTCCATGACCTCCCAGTGCTGCCGGCCGGCACATCTTGCAGGGGCCATCCAGGTGCTGCAGTGACAGTGAGCTCACATCACCACTCCAGCCACCTGTCCTCAGCCTGCCTCTCCCTTGCTCCTCTGCCCTGTCCTGTCCCTGCTGGGATGAGTGCTGTAGGGATGCGCTTCCTGTCCCCACGTTGACTCCTCCCAGCTGCCAGCCTGGCGGGCTCCTGGGGGTACTGATAGTGGACTTGATGGTGTGGAGCAGAGTCCAGAGGGAAACGATGGTGTGAACCAGCATTTTTGCAGTGGTGGCCTCCATGTTCATTTGGCAAGTGAGAACTTGTGCTCAGTGTGCTTGTGGCCTGGAGCTTCTACTCCAGCGTTATCTGCATTGGTCACGGCACAGGAATGATGTTTCATAGACCAGCAACCTCCTTCCTCACGTTATGTCATAAACCAGTGTCCTTCGCTCTGACAGTGTTTGTATCAGCTCGTGGATTAAATGAATTAGACCTCTTTTAGTTCTTTGAGACACAATCCAATGCCTTTTGCTCTCCGCCTCTGTAGCAGATAAATTTTACATACCCTTCATCTGAGGACTGACCTGATGAATCTTCCACACTGTTCCTTTTTAATGTCCATAGTTTGGTGGGGATGTTTTCCCAATGTGATGGGTTTCACTACAGTGACTGTGACCTGTAGTTGAGTCTTTCAGGTTGAGCTTGACACCAATGACCCAAAATGGTTCATGGATGTTTGTGTTTATTGAGAATAAATCAGTGTTTCTTGGCTTCCCAGTGGCCATTTCAGTGCTGGGTCACCCCCAGGGTTCCACTGAATTGTCTGGGGGGCATTGAGTGTGCTGGGTTGGACTGCAGCTACAGGGACAAAGACAACAGTTGGCAGTGTACTGCCCTGAGACCCTCTTGCCAAGTTCCATCTGCAGCTTCCAGGGGGCTCTGGTGTCATGCAGGTCCTCTTGGAAAGCTGCCTGTCCCAGACAGGACCTCTGAGGCCTCTGGAGATGGCATGGGATGCTTGTGATCACGCAGTGGGGTTTTGCTCCTTTTCATTTATCCTTCAATTAATATGTGTTTCCTATTAATATTTATCATTTCCTATCTACCTGTGTAAAGCACTTAACCTTTTGGGAAGGCGAACCACGCTGTTGGGATATGGCTGAGGAGTATGCTCTGTTTTTAGGGAAACTGTGTTGTATTTTACTGTTGTTTGTCTTAAAGTAGGAATGGTCTGAAGGAACTGTACCATCCAGCTGCAGACTTCAGTGGAGAATTCTGCTGTAGGAAAAGTGATGCAAGTGCCAGGTGGCATACAGCAGACACGTCAGGCCTGGGAGGTGAGCGGTCAGGTTGTCCGTACTGTGTCAGACCTCAAGCAATTGCTTTTCCTGCCTATGCAGATCTCCTTAGGAGACTCTCTGAATCAATATCAATTGGTGAATGTTGCCCCAAAAGCAACAAGATGCACTACTTTAAATCAGAAAACATTTATATTGGGTGCCCTTTAAAAACTTTTTTCTTTCCTATAGTAAACGTGGAGTCAAGTGTGAGTAAATCCCAGAGGAAGGACTGAGTCCACATGGAGTGGAGTAAGTGCAAATGCACAGTAAAGGGTGGGCAAGCCTGGTGCAAAGTGTGAGTAAAACCTGGAGAAAACTGAATAAACTCGGAGTCAAGTGTGAGAAACACCCAGAATAAAGTGTGGGTAGGCCTGGAAGAAAGAGTATACACACCCAAAGTGGGGTATCAGTAAAACCTGGAGAAAAGCTTGAGTAAACCCAGAGGAAAGTGTGAGTAAAGTTGAAGAAAAGTTTGAGGAAACCTTGAGGAAAGTATGAATAAACAACACTCAAAAAAGAAGTGTGAGTAAACCCAGAGTAAAGTACGAGTAAACTTGGAGTAAAGTGCGAGGTAAGCCCAAGTGAAGTGTGAGAAAACCAGGTGTAAAATGTTAGTGAACGTGGAGTAAACTGTGAGTAAAACCCAGAGAAAGTTGTGAACTCACCCGGAGTGGAGTAAGAGTAAACCCAGAGTAAATACTGTGCAAACCTTGTGCAAAGTGTGAGTAAAATTGGTAGAAAACTGGGAGCAAACCAGGAGTAAAGTGTGAGTAAACTCAGAGTCAAGTGTGAGAAACACCCAGAGTAAAAAGGGGGTAGGCCTAGAAGGGAGAGTGTATAGATCCAGAGTAGGGTGTCAGTAAAACATGGAGAGAAGTGTGAGTAAAACCAGAGTTAAGTGCAGACGTGCGGAATCAAGCTCTGTGACCCAAGTAAGGTTACAAAGCAGGTATGGTTTATTCAGTGCTGCGCAGACACCAGGTGCAAAGGGGTAGATCCACCTAACTTGCACACCATCCGGAAAAATGGTGCTACAGATATAGGCCAAACTAATGCATAATCAATAGTTTTCCTGGAATTCGGATACATATTCATTACACCCCCGAGAGTTCATTAGCATGCAGACTATACCCTCTTGTGCGTGCCTTGTGGGTCGTGGGATGAAGGTTTGTTGTCTTCCTCGCAAAAGCTTTTGACTTTTCTTGCTGTAAACTTCTGATCTTTTGGGAGGACATCCCCCCAAACCTGTTTCTTCTTGCCCTGTGGACATCTCATCACCTTCCTGCCAAATGTCCTCGGGTTGTTCTCAAGCCTTATCATATGGCCTTCATCCCCGTCACTATCCCAGACCCAGTGTCTGCCATCCCTTATTTCTTTAACAAGCTCCACATTCTTTCTTCTATAAGCTATCTCTAACTACCCTCATCCTCAGTCCCTGTGAAGCCCTTTTCTCACCTTCTACTCTTTTACTGTGGGGCCCTTTTCTCACCCTTCAAACAAGGTGAGAGAACAAAACTGAAATACAAACACAGCAAATCACTTCAATTACAGTAAATAGGTAAGGAATATGAAGGATGTGAAATCCTAACTGACTGTGAGCAGATTTCTGTATTGGAAATCATTTAAATTACGTAAACTATTAGTCAAATGTGTTGTGGGTCAAGTGTTGTTTCAATTAATATATTAAGGTGAAAGGGACGCTGGATTCAACAGCTGTTCCAAAGCGTGCAGGAAAAAAACCTGCATTTGATATGTAGCCATAAACACACTTAGTTTGTTGTCATTGTGTTTTAAGCAAGGGAAGAATAAAGCACCTTTTCCCTCAACGCAGGAATTGTTGAACTGTGTTTTCTTCCCCGTCCTGTTGAGGAGGGGCAGTGACAGAGCAGCACAGGGGGCACCTGGGAGCCAGGCAAGGTGAGCACAGCGCAGCTGGGCGCTGAGTTCCAGGGTGATTTTGGGGTCCCAGCCCTGCAGCATGAGGCTCCATATGCTTTCCCCTCTGCAGGACAGCCCTCCCCCACCGCCCCACAGGGAGCTCAGTGCAGGCACTGTGTGGGGCAGCGTGCGTGCAGTGGTACAGAGATGTGCCCACAGCAGAGCCCCTGCCAGCCTGCATTGCCCTTCTGCTCCAGCAGCCTCCCCCACAAGCTGTTCCCTGCCCAGCTCCAACATGTCCTATACAGCTCACAGCCATCCCTGTTCTGAGCTCTGCTGAACTCTGGTCTGGGAGAGGATGCAGCCAGGCTGCCCACTCCCCAGTGAAGGCACTGAGCCCAGGCGGAATGTGGAATGGTCCCATCTCAGCCCTCAGCCCTCAGCAGATTACAGTGAAAAGTGCTGCTGGAAATCACTGGTGCAAGGTCTGGTTCTGCAGAGGGCTTATCCTGTGAATGGTCACAACCAGACCCTGGTGCTCCATCTGTCCCCCAGCACACTCATCTTGTACCAGGGTTGACTTTGGGGTAATGGCCATCATGAGGGTTGGGAGACTGTCACAAGGACTTCTGTCTGGGACAGGAACTGAACAACAGCAGCAAGGTCATAGGGGTCCTGGTCGTACTTGATTCTTCAGGGAGATTTCATGAGCACATCAACTCCCATCAGACTCCATCCCTCCTCTGATCTGATCTGATGATGACACTGTGCTGGCCATGCTGATAAGAGTGGGCAGCAGACCCAGGTCGACAGGGATGAGTGCTGATAAATCCTCTCCCTGAGAGTCTGCGGGTGTGCAAAATGCTTGGAATGACAATGAAGCATTTCCAAAGGCACTGTGTGTGCACAGGTATGCCTGAGGAATCTTCCTCCAGCCTCCTGTCCTGGATCTGCTGCATCCCCACTGCCTCCACAGTGCCTGCTGGCATCTCATTTGCCTGCAGATACAGAAGGATAAGACAGAGGCTGTGGGAGAGTCAGCACTGACCCAGAGTTCATACGGGCTCCAGGAGAAAGAGAGCACGGTGATGCCTCAGTACAAGTGGAAGGAAGCCAAACACTTGTATAGGACCATGATAACCACTACTGGTACTCACACACGCACACATATATATGAACAGCAGAGAAAAACGTATCTATTAATATAAATAAATATTATAAACATTAAAAATCATAATGTAGGCCTGTTACAGGACAGACTTTGAGTCATTCGTAGAGACAGATGAGAAGTTTATCCCTGGTGGAAGTGGGAATACAAGATAGACTATTTAGAGCAGAAGTGGTGGAGCAAGACAAACAGCATGAGAAAGCAAGGCTGAGAACCAAGGCTATCTCTAGAAGAAAAGTAAAAGGAATGGTGCACAGCTCTGATTGGATTACCACCTGTCTGCATGGATAAGGAATGTTTGTGGAATACTTTGTTAACATGAAAAGGCAAATGGGAAAGTTGTAAAGGCTGATGGGAAAGGTAAAAAAGGAAACTTGTGAGTGTATATAAGTGATATGAGAGCCTGTAATAAACAATTTGGATCATTCACTTTGGAGTCTGAGCCTGTTTGCCACAGACGGAATTTGTCCATGACATCATTTTCCTCACTGCATCCTTGAGCTCCTGGTTCCTCATGCTGTAGATGAGGGGGTTCAGTGTTGGAGGCAACACCGAGTACAGAAATGACACCACCAGGTTCAGTGAAGGGGACAACAGAGAGGGTGACTTCAGATAGGCAAAAAAATCCGTGCTGAGAAACAAAGAGACCACGGCCAGGTGAGGGAGGCATGTGGAGAATGCTTTGTGCCGTCCCTGCTCAGAGGGCATCCTCAGCACGGCCCTGAAGATCTGCACATAGGACACAATAATGAAAAGAAAGCACCCAAATATGGCAAGAACGCTAACCACAATAAATCCTATTTCCCTGTGGTACCCCGATTCTGAGCAGGAGAGCTTGAGGATCTTGGGGATTTCACAGAAGAACTGATTCACAGCATTGCCTTTGCAGAGAGGCAGTGAAAATGTATTGGCAGTTTGCAGAAGAGAATTAAGAACCCCCATGCCCCAGGCAGAAGCTGCCATGCTGGCACAAGCTCTACTGTCCACCAGGGTCCCATAATGAAGCGGCTTGCAGATGGCAACATAGCGGTCATAGGACATGATGGTGAGAATGCAATACTCTGCCGAAAACAAAAAAGAAAAGAAAAAGACCTGTGCAGCGCATCCTGCGTAGGAGATGGTCCTGGTGTCCCAGAGGGCATTGGCCATGGCTTTGGGGAGAGTGGTGGAGATGCAGCCCAGGTCGAGGAGGGCGAGGTTGAGGAGGAAGAAGTACATGGGGGTGTGCAGGTGGTGGTGGCAGGCTACGGCTGTGCTGATGAGGCCGTTGCCCAGGAGGGCAGCCAGGTAGATGGCCAGCAAGAGCCAGAAGTGCAGGAGCTGCAGCTGCCGCGTGTCTGCCAACGCCAGCAGGAGGAACTCGCTGATGGAGCTGCTGTTGGGCATCTGCGGTTCCTGGGCATGGAGTCCTGTGCACAGTGCAAAAGATAGTGAGGAGACAAGACCATTCACACAGAAACTCTTCCCACCATTATATAGAAGTTTTTCTATGTGTATGGAAAATGTTCATTTAACTCCATAGCGTGAGTTTATTTTAATGAGCTTTACTGCACCTTAAGAAGTAGAATCTTAAGGAGCTCTTACTTTCCTCTCATTCCCTAATCATATCTCAGCTGCCAGGATATTTTACTCTTACAAGTGATTTCCATGTTTAATGTCTTTACCCCTTCTGCACTCAGAGTGCCCATCCCAAACTCTATGCACTTCAATTTCTGTTAGAGGAAGTTGCCTGTTTGCAGGATAAGTGCTTTATTCATGTCTGCAGAGAATTACGATAATTTCAGCTGGTGCTGTCCTTTGGGAGAAAAGAGGCTGAAAGCACATGGGGAGGTTGTTCATATAACTGCAGACTGAGAAACATATAGTTTAGGATTCTCAGATATGTGTTCATATTTCACATCTCCTTTCAGAATTCTGCCTCCAACTCATTCTCCTTCCCTAAGGACAGGTATGGGAAAATCCCTGTCTTGTCTCTCCTCTTGCTAAGTGCCCTTGGAAACACTCTGGGATGCAATGAAGCCGTGTGGCAGCAAAAGGCCCCTGCCCTGCCCTGCCCTGCCGGGGGCTCCTTCCCCCCACACATCTCCCCGCAGCGCCCTGGGCAGCTCCCCGGGCAGGATGAGTGCTGAGTGCTGAGTGCTGAGTGCTGAGTGCTGAGTGCTGAGTGCTGAGTGCTGAGCCTGGCAGGCGGCAGAGTCCCTGCCCCGGCACACAGCCCCTGGGGCACAGCAGGGACCTGCTCTGCATCTTACATGATGGGGTGGAGCGGTCTTCAAAAATCACCTGGTTCTAACTCCACAGCCATGGGCAGTGTTGCCAACCACCAGATCAGGCTGCCCACGATCCCAATCAACCTGACCTTGAATGCCTCCAGGGATGGCCATCCACCTCTCCGGGCAACAATTTCCAGTGCCTGCATGTAAGAAGTGTCTTTCTAACATCTAACCTCAGTCTCCCCTTTTTAATTTAAAGCCATTTCCCTTTGTTCTGATTCTATCAGGAAATACCACCCTAACCTTAGGGTTAGGCAACTCATCTGCTGATGGGAACCCTGGGGCTGAAATGGGTTCAGTTCCTCACAGAACCATGGGAGCTGGGAGTCCTCTTAGCTGAGTTCAGATGTGCACAGTGAGGTGTCTGTGTGTGAGCCCCTCAGCTGAATCCTTGCTCTCTATTCAACAGGGACTGCACTGCTCACACACAGACACTCAGGGATGACCAGGATGACCTGGGGTGATCCTAGCTGTGTGCTCGTGCTTGTAAACTGTGGTGGAAAATCTGTGAGACAGACAGCTCCTTCCTGGGCATCAGCTGAGGGCCAGAAGGGAGGTATTCCTGGCCATCCTAAATGCCACCACAGCCCTGTGCTTGGGGCACCCACTGTGCCTTTTGCACCTGTCCCATGGAGCATGTTGTGTTATTCTGCTGACCAAATGGATGAGCTCAGAACACAAGAGCCAGATCTTCCTCTCTGCTCCATCTGTGGCACAGTCTGGAGTTCAAGGCATTACAAAGCTATGACACATCTACAGTCTTTCACTGATGACACCTTACTAGTTTGCTCTGGACTCTTATGAGAGTGGCATCAGAAGAAGTCTAGGGTCATGCCAGTTCCCAGTTCAGAGGAAGATGGCAAACACTGTGCTAATTTTAAAGGTGAAGAAAGAGGACATCGGCAATTACAGAGCTGTCATTCTTACTTCAAAGGCTGGTAAACATATGGAGAAAATGGTGCTGAGTGTTCCTGAAAAGAACTTGAAGGACAATTCTGTCACTGGCCCAGCCAACACAAGTTCATGAGGGGAAGGTCCTGTTGAACTTCATGTCCCTTTATGACAACTTCACCCATTGAGTCGACCAAGGGAAGACAGTTGAGGTCATCCTTTAGGATTACAATAGAGCCTTTGATACTATTTCTCACAGTATCCTTCTGGGCCAAATGTCCTGCATTCAGCTACACAGAAACCGAATGTGATGGGTGAGCAGTTGACCAATGGGTTGGACCAAAGGATTACAGTAAAAGTGGTTCCATCAGGCTAATGGACTGTCAATAGCAGGGTTCCCTAGTACTCCATTTAAGGGCACTTCCCTTTATTGTTTTCATCAATGACTTGTATGCAGGACTAGAAGATGTTTTGAGAAAGTTTGCTGATGATACCAAGTTGATTCTATGAGGTTGGAGAAGACTTACAGAGAGATGTGGACAAGTTAGAGAACTGGGTAGCACCAATTGTAATACGTGTAAGAAGTGCCTGATTTTGCACCTGGGTTGGGGCAACACTGAATATACTCACTGACTGAATATGGGACACTGGAGAGCAGTTTGACGGAAAGGGATTGGGGGTCCTGGTCAACATCAAATGGAACATGAGTCAGCAGCGTGCCCAGGCAGCCAGGAAGGCCAACCGTTCCCTTGGGTGCACTGTGCATGGCATTGCTAAATGGGGAACTGAGGGGGGATTTTCCTGATCTGCTCTGCACTGCTGGAGCTCTGGGAGCACTTCTGGGCACTGCAGAACATAAAGGACATAAAACTATTGGAGACTGTCCAAAGGAGGACAGAAGAGCTGAAAGATCTGGAGTTCGAGGTTTCACTGGGATTGACTACTTGTTCAGACTGGGCCCTTCTCATGACATACACACTGACTGGATTTGGGACACTGGAGAGCAGTCCCACTGAAAGGGATTGGCGGTCCTGGCCAACATCAAATGGAACGTGAGTCAGCAGTGTGCCCAGGCAGCCAGGAAGGCCAACTGTCCCCGGGGATGCACCGAGCATGGCTTTGCCAGCTGGGTGAGGGAAGGGATTGTCCTGATCTGCTCTGCTCTGCTGCAGCCTCACCTGGAGCACTGGGTGCACTGCTGGGCACTGCAGAACATAAAGGACGTAAAACTATTGGAGACTGCCCAAAGGAGGGCAATAGAGGTGAGAGATCTGATGTTCATATTTGTTGTCATTTGGATTGACTGCTTGTTCAGACTGGGCTCTTCTCACATCCCACATCCTCAGATGAGACACACTGCCCACATGGGACTTGGGCCTCACGGCATCCTTGCACCCCATGCAGAGTCTGGCAGCTGCTGTCCCACAGTCTTTCATTTGACATCAGACAAACCTCCATCCCACTGCCCCAGGAAGGGCCCTGAGCCAGCAGGAGGGACACGATCTCCCTGCCAAGGCTCTGCGGATCAGGCCTTGGCCTTTCTGCTTCACAAGACAAAGGAGGCTTTGCTCAGCATCACAGCCACCATCCCAGTGCCTTGGTCTGCCTGCAATCATGGCTTCCAATTACCTGCTCTAACAAGTCCCTGGGGAAGCTTGCTTGTCAATGGCCCTCAGTGGGGCCCATTAATACTCCAAGAAACTTCACTGTTCCTTCTGACTTTCTCTTCCTGAGCACTTTGTGCAATCTTCTCTGTGCACTGGAGGTTGATGGACACAGCAGCAAATTCCCCGTGGGGCCCATTACAACCTGCAGAGCCCTCCTGTGCCTTGTGCCTTCCTGTCATCTTCTTCAGGTGTTCAGAACTTGTACAGTAAATTGGAGAGGTATTTGGAGAGAGCTTAAAGAGCTTAAAGAGGAAGAGAATGATGGGCATTTATGAAAACTAATTATTTATTTATTTATAGTTGGGTTTAAACAAGAAGTTGCAGCAGCACTTTGTAAATGATATTGATCCAAGATGTCCCCTAATGAGCTTTGCCCTGTCACTGTATGGACAAATGTCCTCCTCAGCTACCCCACCCCATTTCTACTCCCATTGGCCCCATGGGACTTGCATCAGTTTTCCTCACATCGCCTTTCTCCTCTGCAGTCACCCACTCAGTGCTAAACCTCACTTGCACCAACTTCCCACTGGCTTTCCTCAGAGAACCAGCTGCACATGGGCAATGAAAGATTTTTTTTTTTTTTTTTTTTTTTTTTTTTTTTGCCAACAGTTGTAAACATGATGCAATTGAATGAACAGTAGAACAATGTGATCAACTGCATGCCTTGTCCAAGCCACACCTAATGATGTTTGTCTTTCACTGGGAATAGTTGTACAAGAAATATGTTAGGCAGAGATAGGAAGGCATAGATAGAATCACAGTTAAGGAGTTGATCAAAGAGTCCATCAGACTTTACAGAGACGTTGCAAGTTCCAATAATCTCCCTGAAGTTCGCAGATCAGCCAGATAACTGGGAGGTATCTGAGTGAACAAAGAGCAAGGGAAGGAAAAATGTGTAGAGCAGTGGGAAGAGCATGTGTCCAGATGGCCTGCAGAAAACTTGCCCTGAACCATGGTCATTGATTTAGGAGAGCTGGAGACACCTGCAGGATGAGGGACATCAAATACGCAGCAGGGTAGAGCAGCGGTGGACGCTGGGCATTGGTCACAGGGCACTGGCACTGGCACCAATTCCTCAGAGAACCAGCTGCACATGGGCAATGAAAGATTTCTCAATTTTCCAACTCACAGAATTCCTTCATGATGCAATTGAATGAACAATGAAACACAGTCTGTGTCCCTGTACCTGAAAGCATGTGTTTCCTGCTAACACAGTTCTGCAAAATGTTGTTCTTGGAATAAAATCGAAAGGACACAAAATCCCCCAAAAGACTTGAATTTTCAAATTAAAACAAACAAACAAACAAACAAACAAACAAACAAAAACAGATCTCATGAGTATTTTAGAATTTGAGAGGTGTGTTAATTCAGTTTCACTGATTTCCATCGTGGTCTTCAATCCATTCAATTCAATTCAATTCAATTCAATTCAATTCATTCAAATCAATTCCATTGCTTCTGTTTTATTGACATGAACATCTTTCAGACTTACAGCTTCAAAAATAAAAGAAAATCCATCTGTATTCTGAACAGAGCCTGGCGCTCCCCAGGATTTCCCTGCCGAGAATTGTCCATGACAGCTCTCCGTGTTTCCACTAACTGAGTCACACTGTGGTACTGAGATCTTCTCACGTTCTCAGACCTTGTTTTAGAAGGTCACATGCAGCACAGGACGCTTCACGCCCTTCATGCCAGGTAGCATGCCCCATTTCACTGTGAGCTCACATTCACCCTAGATTTCCTTTTGCTGTGTATATATTTCTAAAAGCCCTTCTGTCTTTGATATGCCTGGGCAGGTTCAACTCTGTGTGAGCTTTAGACTTTCTAAATTAATCTCAGCAGGTACACTAGGACAAACACTCTGCATTGCTCCCAGCTGACCACTGCTTGTTTCCAATTTCTATATATGCTTTCTTTCTGTACCGTACACCACAGACACTTGAAGAAGCCAAGGTGTGCTCTCCTGAAACCCAAAGGTGTGAACTTGACTTTTGCCCTCCCTTCTGACACCACAGCTCCACCAACCCATGGCCACTGCAGACCAGGTTCACTTTGACCTTCAAATTCTCCACCAGCCCTTCCTTGCAGGTGAGTATGAGATGCAGCAGAGCACCTCTCCTCTTTGGTTCCTCTAAGGTTTGGCGAAGAAACTGTCAGCTGCGCTCTCCAGGGATATCCTGGATCTTGTATGCCCTGCTGTGCTGTCCCTGCAGCAGATACTGCAGCGGAAAAGACCCCCAAAGGGGACAAGGGCCTGACAACAGGAGGCTCCCATCTGTCTGCAGAGGGCACCTTCCACTTGCTCTTCCTGATCAGGAAGCCAGGAACAGACACTGTTGGTCTCCTCTGTTTGCCATTGCCATTCGCTCTGACTCTGTGTGCTCTCACAGAGGGCAATTGCCCTTCCTTGTCTCCTCTCCCATCTATCATAAAGACTTGTGCTACAGTCCAGCTGTGGAAGCCATTAAACCACATCCCTGTGATCCAAACAGGAGCTCAGACCTGCAAGTGTACAAAGCTCTCTAGCCCAGCACATATTGGTGTTCTCATTCGTGTAAAAGCACATCAGAAAACATCCTGTTCAGGAGGCATTACTGGATTCAGTGCATCCATGGTATCTATGAAGGTGGCACATAATCATTGGACCCACTGTGGGGTGCCAAGTTGTCCAAGCAGCATGGATACTCCTGGACATGTCTTTCCTGAAGGCCCTGTGCTGCATTTGCAGCTGCATGTGAGGGTGCTGGACAGCCCAGGGAACTGGCATGACACTAGGCTGGTTCTGATGTCATTCACATGAGAGCACGTAGAAAACTGAGGCTTCTTCAGGTGAAGAACACAGATGTGTGTCAGCTCTGTAGTGCCTTGAGCTTCAGAATAGGCAGCAGATGGAGAACAGAGGAAAATCTGCCTCTTCTTTTGTGAACTCATCCATTTAGTCAGCTGAATAACTCTGCATGCTCCATGGAGATGAGTAAAAAAGACATACTCCAGTGCCCTAAACACAGTGGTCTGCTGTCATTTAGGATGGCCAAGAATAGCTCTAACCCCTCTCTGGCCCTCAGCTGATGCTCAGGAAGGAGGTGTCTAT
Organism: Chrysolophus pictus; assembly: GCA_037305975.1. Lineage (NCBI taxonomy): Eukaryota > Metazoa > Chordata > Aves > Galliformes > Phasianidae > Chrysolophus > Chrysolophus pictus. The sequence continues at coordinate 2,473,557 of CM074604.1, forward strand.
CTCAGGGATTTCCCACACACTCCACAAGCACTAGCACACATCCAGGAGCACCCCAGGCACCTTGATCATCACCCAGGCTCTGTATGTGAGCAACTGACTCTCCACTGGAGAACCAAGGACTCAGAGCAGGAGCTCAAATGCAGTCAACTCCTTGTGCACATCTGAACTGAACCAGAGAAATCCCAAACCTATTTCCGCCATAGGGTTTCCATCTAGGGATGAGATGCCTGCACTGCCTCAGCTGGATCACTGCCCTGCCCAGGGCAAGTCTACCCCTCCCTGTCCTTGCCTGCGTGCTCTTTTCGTTACAGCAAACACTCTCTGGTAGGACTAACCATATGTCTACTATTGGTCACTGTCCAGTGGATATTTGGTGGTTAATGCAGCAGATTTCAGAGTACAATCATGACACTGTTGTCTTTCAGGAGGTGTTGGCCATGGAGACCCAGGCACATCTCAGGGGAGATCAGTGGGAGGATAGACGTGAAATCCTCTGCTGCTGAGCTGGGCTGAGCCCCTGGGAAACAGGGAGCTCCTACAAGTGGGCAGCACTGCAGGGAGACAGCTCTGACTAAGAGCAGCTCCCGTGTACTGTGCATCAGCAGTAGGGGCACGTTCTGCAGGTGACATGAAGATAGAAGAGAAAGGAGAGAGGGATTACAGGATGTGAGGGGTGTGAGCAGGCTGCGACCTCACTGCAGGAGCATTGCTTTCAGCCACTGACACGGTAAGTCTCTCACCATAGGTAATGCAAACACTTTTCCAACAGGGATCACCAAATCTGGCACATCCCAGTTCAGGCTGCATTCAATCTATGTTTCTTTATCATGGAATAAGAGCTGTTCCAGATGAGGGCTTCTCTGTTGCAACGTCAGGGCACAGCTCTTTGGGCACATCAAGAGAGAACCCTTAAGTGCATTTTACCTCCCTACTTTCCTTTAATGTATATAGTCTTTCAGTAAAGCGATGGCTGTTCTCTTAGGTTCCCTTTTTCACTTGAAAAAATGAACATGCCCTTAGATAGTGCCCTGCAGACGGGGTGGGTTCTGGACAGCAAATAGGAATGCAGAGAGTTTGGGCTGGTGTCTGTATGCTCAGTCAGGGAAATGACAGGAAAACAGCCCCCAGGATGAAAATCTGCAGACCACAGAGATATGATCAGGGAATTACTCCCTTCAGTGCAGGGACCTTCCTCTGAGCAAGCTCTCACCTAGAAATGCCTTTGCCCACACTACCATGGGGTCCGATGTGTGAACCAGCTCCTGTGCAGGCAGAGCTCCAGCAGAGCAGAGCAGCATCTCCCCAGGCACGTGTCCATCACCCTCTGCAGTGCACAGGGGCTGAGAGCCACTGCCTGGGGCTGTGGGCAATGCAGGCTGTGAGGCTGGGAAGGAGCTGGTTTTACCTTAATGAGATGCCATCAGTAGGACACAGCTCGCTGACGTGTCCTTCAGAGCCGTGAGCTGACCTTCAGGATGCAAATCTTTCCCCTAGTCAGGAGATCAAAGTGCAGGGAAGAAGCAGAGAGATGCAATATGCAAATGCTGTGGGGTTGGTGAAATCGGTGTTAGGGGTCATTTGCAAGATGTGTGGTGATGAGGCACTGCTGAAGTACGTCAAGAAAGGGTGAATACACAGTGATGGGCAGAGGACTCCAGTTTTCTGAGCTGGGTCTGACATCAGAACTTTATGGGAATGCTATTGTCTTACATCTGCTAAGTAGTCAAGCTCAGAGCAATTGGAAAGAAAGCCAGTCAGCTCCCCTTCCCCTGCACTAAGCAGCAGTGAATCCCTTTGCCTCGCAGGTCTTTCAGCTGTTCAGACTTCAGCAAACACTCCTTAGGCATGGTGAGCAGGATGAGAATTTGTAGGAAAAAGCGATCCGTAGAACTTCTATTTTTGACCCACATATTTTTGGCATTGAGGTTCAGATGCCAACCAGCACTTCTGCATTAGAAGTGATTTTATCTGATTCTTTCTGAAAGTAAAGTTTGACTCCACATCATCACCATGGTTCCATGTAACCACAGGGACAAGTCTGCTTCACTGAGATAAAAAATGCAGAGTCCCTCATGCCAAACTCAACGTCATGAAATGTAGATCACGTCATGGAGCTGAATGAACACAGCCCACGTAGAAAGACTTCTCCTTGACTTTTTTCCTCCTTGAACAGGTCCTGTTGCCCAGAAGTACCAGATGCCCAACAGCAGCTCCATCAGCGAGTTCCTCCTGCTGGCGTTGGCAGACACGCGGCAGCTGCAGCTCCTGCACTTCTGGCTCTTGCTGGCCATCTACCTGGCTGCCCTCCTGGGCAACGGCCTCATCAGCACAGCCGTAGCCTGCCACCACCGCCTGCACACCCCCATGTACTTCTTCCTCCTCAACCTCGCCCTCCTCGACCTGGGCTGCATCTCCACCACTCTCCCCAAAGCCATGGCCAATGCCCTCTGGGACACCAGGGCCATTTCCTACACAGGATGTGTTGCCCAGACCTTCCTGTTTGTCTTTCTGGTATCAGCAGAATATTTCATTCTCACCATCATGTCCTATGACCGCTACGTTGCCATCTGCAAGCCCCTGCACTACGGGACCTTGATGGACAGCAGAGCTTGTGCCAGCATGGCAGCAGCTGCCTGGGGCGCTGGGGCTCTCCATGGTCTGCTGCACACTGCCAGTACATTTTCAATACCACTTTGCCAAAATAATACTGTAGACCAGTTCTTCTGTGAAGTAGCCCAGATCCTCAAACTCTCCTGCTCAGAATCAGACTACCTCAGGGAAGCTGTGAATATCTATTTTAGTCTTTGTTTAATCTTCAGTTGTTTTGTATTCATTGTTCTGTCCTATGTGCAGATCTTCAGGGCCGTGCTGAGGATGGCCTCTCAGCAGGAACGGCACAAAGCCTTCTCCACGTGCCTCCCTCACCTGGCCGTGGTCTCCCTGTTTGTCAGCACTCTCTTGTTCGCCTACCTGATGCCACACTCCCTTTCTTCCCCATCCCTGGACCTGGTGGTGTCATTTCTGTATTCAGTGATTCCTCCCACAATGAATCCTTTCATCTATGGTGTGAGGAACCAGGAGCTCAGGGATGCCCTGAGGAAACTTTGGGAAATCCCCAGCTGTATCAGAAAATACTAGGATAATATTTTGTTATGTTACATGTTGTGTTTGTTATTTCCTAAAATTTGCATTACCTTTTCAATATAGTTGCTCTAATTATGTTACTATATTAAAGTATTTGTTTTTGACCCAGTCATCTCACGTACCTGCAAAACTATATAGGTACATGTGCATAGACACAATGAAGAGGACAGCAGAAATTTATTTATCTCAGCTCACTTTTCTTCCCTTCTCCTCGAGAGCTGGAAGAGAAACTCCCTACACAGGAGAGATTCAGGGTCCAAGGGCCCAGTGCCAAATGGAGCAGCAGCCCGAATTTCCTTGGGGGCTGCCCCTCACTACTCAGTGGGCTTCTGCTCCTCACTGCCTTCAAGTCAGGGCTGCTGCTTTCCTGAGGACATGACGATGGGCAAGGGCAAGATGTGGTCTTTTGAGTGCTGCTCTCTTTCCACTTCCTTGCTTTCCTATTGTACCTCTACACTTCTGGTAGCCCTCGAGTCTCACATGAATTGACAGCAGTCCTGTTGTCTCTGCAGCGGCATCCAGTGGCACCCAGCGGCAGTGAGGTAGCAGGCAGGAACAGGCAATACGTAGCAATGTGTCAGAGTTTGTGTCACTGCTGCCAGCACCATCAGACAAGGGGCTGCTTGTCACAGGCTAGCAACACGACACAGGGTTCTTGTGCAAAAATTCCCCTTTATTTTCCCATGCAAAGCTTTTATAGTCTGACACGTGTATTCAGGACATTTCCACTAACAATTCAATGGCTAGAAAGCAAGCAAGTTTCAAAACAGATCTTCATAACAGCAGCGAGCGTATCTTATGCTTAGATACTGTGAGAAACACGCTCAAGATCAACAAATTCTAATCAGGCAAAGATCTCTGTGAAGAGCAGTTTGTTCATTACTGCAATAATGGGTGCACACCCCTTACTGACCAGGGAGAAGTTGCACAACCAGTCAGCGAAATCCATCCCGTTATATACCCTGGGTCTGACGCAGGTAAAGCCTCTCCTGGCACTCATTGGTTGAGCATCTCAGGCTCACAATCTTCTGACACTATGGCTACATTACACTTCCATAGCTACGTTACACTCTCATAGCTACATTTACACTTCCATAGTTATGGTTACACTTCCATAGCTATGATACACTTCCATACCTACTTTATACTTCCATAGCTATGGTTACACTTCCATGCCTAAGTTGCACTTCCATAGCTACATTACACTTTCATAACTATGGTTGCACTTCCATACCTAAGTTGCACTTCCATAGCTACATTACGCTTTCATAGCTATGGTTACACTTCCATACCTACGTTACACTTCCATAGCTACATTTACACTTCCACACAATGTCTGCTACCAATTCATTGTCTTTGGGAATATTCTGGACTTTTTATTGTGATAGGAGGACAATATTTTCACTTGTTCAGTCTCTTCTTTACCCTAGTGTGTGTACCAATTCTTCCTAGGTCGATACGCCCCAGTCTCAACTTGACTCTGTTCAGGAGTTTTCTTTGTAAAAGGTTTCTTATCCTATGCTATATACAGAAAATACTGGAAACTTCCACTACAAAAACACAATCTACCTCCCACAGGCCCATGGCCATTCTGGGCCCTTCTGGACACAAATGAAAGGGGATTGCATTTGCACCATAGTAAAACGTAGTATCATTATTATGATTATTAATAACATTATTTAACCTGCTGGGTCATCCTGAAATCAAGGTCCATCTGTCCACGTGTGGGTTGTTCAAGACTCCTGTAGACACAAAAGGAAAGAAAATGCACTCAGTCACATTTGATTGAAAGCATTAAAAAGGTGACATCTATCAGTTGCTTATCCAGGATAACTTTACCAAACAATTTCTTGCTTCTCACACTTAGGGATTTTGGGGTATAGATAGTACCACTGATATTGCTCCAATCTAAGGTGTTTTCAGCAGTACAGATTGTTGCAAAATCCCATAAGATCTTTTCCTAGCTTGATATGAACTTCTAGGATCTTTGTATTCACAGATAGACAAATGGCTTTCATGTTGAGGCAGCCACCCCTACTTCATCTATTAGTTAATTGGTAGGCAGCATTATACAATTGCAAACACCACCCAGACTCAAGGATTTCTTAAAAACAAACAAACAAACAAACAAACAAACAAACAAACTTAACCAATGAGTTGGTGTGTTCAGCGATGCCTTAGCCTGAGAATAGGAGGGAGTGTGGCATACCCACCACACCCCTTCCTACTTGGCCCAGTCTTAGAATCGTAGAATCATAGATCCCTTAGAGTTGGAAGGGACCTCTGAAGGCCATCTAGCCCAACTCCCCTGCAGTGCACAAGGTCACCACAGCTCCATCAGGCTGCCCAGGGCCTGATCCAGCCTCACTTGCAAAGTCTCCAGGGACAGGGCATCAACCACATCAGTGGCCCATCTGTGCTTGTGCCTCGCCACCCTCACTGTAAAATACTTTTCTCTTACATCTAACCTAAATCTACCCTCTTTGAGCTTGAAGCCATTTCCCTTTGTCCTTGCCACAGTCTTTGCTGAAGATTCTGTCCCCTTCTTTCCTGTAGCTCTCATTCAGATACTGACAGGCTGCTCTCAGGTTACCTTGCAGCCTTCTCTTCTCCAGGCTGCACAGCCCCATCTCTCTGTCTGTCCTTATAAGAGAGGTGTTCCATTCTGTGGATCAGTTTTGTGGCCCTTCTTTATACATGCTCCAACAGCTCCATGTCTCCCCTGTACTGAGGACTCCACATCTGGACGCAGTACTCCAGGTGAATTCTCACCAGCGCACAGTAGAGGAGCAGGATCACCTCTCTTACCCTGCTGGCCACGCTTCTTCTGAAGCAACCCAGAGTACGGCTGGCTTTCTGGGCAGTGAGGGCACATTGCTGGCTCACGTCCAGCTTCCCATCCATGGTTGTGTCAACCACACCTCACAGCTTGGGGTTTCATGACTGACAAAAAAAAAAAAAAAAGAAAAAAAAGAAAGCACAAAACACAAATGGTGTTGGAACTGTGCAGAGTGTCACTCGCCCCACGCTTCAAGGTAACAGCCATGTACCATCCTGTGGTTTTACCTGCGTGACCATGGAGAGGGTATGAGGATGTGGGATGGCAAAACTCACCTCAGCCCTACAGGCATGGGTACATGAGGTGCAAGGGAAAACAATCACAAGAAAGGGTCCTTCCAGGAAAATGGTGGCTCCAGGTTCCAGCGAGCCTGATGGTCTGATCTTATCCCTGAGGTTGTCAGTGAGCCTTCTGGTTTTTGCACACAAAAGACGAGTTATGAATACACAAATCAGAACTCAAGGGGCCCTCCCTGCAGCTAGGTTGAGGAAAGGGGCAATTGGGTTTATTGGACTGCATGGATTCAATGGCCTGGCACAACAGGACTAAAGAAATAGGAGGCTCTAGTTGACACTGGTGCATAATGTACTCTAATGCCATCAAGTTATGAAGGAACAAAACCAGTTTGTATTTCAGGAGTGACAGGGGAATCCAAGAGTGAACTCTACTAGAGGCCAAAGTGAACCTAACTAAATGAGTGGCAAAAGAATGTTTGTGATTACCATTGTGACTGGCCCAGAGGCTCTGTGCATCCCTGCTACAGATTGCTTCGGGAGAGAGCACTTCAAGGACCCAAAAAGGGTATTGGTGGGCTTTCAGTACAGCTGCCTTGGAGATGGAGGGCATTAAACAGCTGTATACCTTGTCTGGTCTCTCAGAGGACCCTTCTGTTGCAGGATTGCTAAGAGCAGAAAGGCAGCAGGTGCCGATCGCTGCTGAAATGGTATGTTGATGTCAATATTGCATCAACAGGGACTCCCTGCTTCTCATTCATTATCTGACTCACCAACTGCAGAATCAAGGAGTAATCAGCAAGATTCACTCACCCATTTGGTCCTCTAGACTCACTAATGTCCTATTTGGCCTAAAGTCTAATGGAGAAGAGAGGAGTAGAGGACTATGATGGCCAGAATGAAGTCACACCACTGCTAAGCACTGCTGTGCCAGGCATGCTAGAACTCCAATATGAACTGGAGTCAAAGGCAGCCAAGTGATATGTCACAACTGACAATGGCAGTGTGTTTTTTCTCCAGTCGTCTGGGAGCAGAGTGCAGGCCATATTTGGCTTTTACTTGGAGGGGCAATATGGAAGAGTATTTGGGCATGTGTGTTATACTCAGCCACCCTGAACATGGCTAGGCAATGAAGGATGTACATGAGACAGAGACCATTTTACCCCCAGGGCAGCTGGGGAGTACAGCTTGGGCTGAAGAGAGAGAGAGAGACATAGTTCTCCCTATGGCACATGAATCCATTTTCTCAGCTCAGTATTTCTGGGTGCTGCTTTGCACAAAATGAGTAGAGAAGAGGTTCAATTGACCTCCACATAGGTATCTTTCACTTCACTTAGAGAGATTTCCCACCAAAAGAATATCTCCAGATCCAGAACGAGGTTCCTCAATCAACTCATCTGAGTAATTTTCTTCTGCTTGGGCACCTGTGATCCCTGCCTGTCACTGCCCAGGTGCCCTGTCGGTGTTGGGACAAGGGGGGGTGGCTTTTCTACTTAACTTTGTCTCTGACAGGAGCAGTGACACTGCTGGGAAGGAAAGTGTTCTCCCACTTAGAGGAAAGGAACTTCAAGGACTCCTTCAGTATTTTTCCACGTATCATCCTGTGGAGCCCTAGGGACATCTGCACGGAGCCCACAGGGATGGAGAAAGGGATCCCTTGTGCCTCTGCTGCTGAGCTGGGCCGGGCATCTGGGACACAGGGAGCTCATACAGCTGCTGGTACAGGAGCAGCTCCTCTGCACAGTGCAGGACTCCGAAGACATGGCTTGTAGGTGACAATGAGGAGACAGAAGGGAGAGAAATGCAACACGCAGCGTAGAAGGGAGAAGGCTGAGTTCACGGAAGGATCAATGCTCACAACCTTAACACAGTAAGTCTACATTGGCAGGGCAAAGTACACAAGACCATCCAATCACTCTTGATCTTGTTAGACCAGTGTATCAGTCAGGAGGCACTCCATGCTTCTTTATTGCAGAGCAGGACCTGCTCCAGCTGAGGGCTTCTGTGCTGCAGCATCAGAGCACAGCCCTGAGGGCTGCGTGTCCCAGGACGGCTGCAGGCTGTGCATCCAGGGTTGCAGCCGGGTGCCCAGGGCTGTTCTGCAGAGCAGGTCCCTGCTGTGCCCCAGGGGCTGTGTGCCGGGGCAGGGACTCTGCTGTCTGCCAGGCTCAGCACTCAGCACTCAGCACTCAGCGCTCAGCACTCAGCACTCAGCCTGCCTGGGGAGCTGCCCAGGGCGCTACGGGGAGATGTGTGGGGGAAGGAGCCCCCCAGCAGGGCAGGGCAGGGCATGTGCCTTCTGCTGCCACAGCTGCTGCCTGGGGTAGGGGCTCTTGAGGCTTCTGTGGAGACTTTCTATGTATCCAACTTTCACATAAGGATCTTCCAGAGTATGAGCTTTTATTTTTCACCTAAATGAAAGCACAAATGGGTTTGAATTAATCACTGAGGCCCTTGCATCAAGGAGGAGATATTTGAAGCAGCTCCTGTAAGGAACAGCTTCAGAATGTAAATATAGGCACAGACAGATGGGGAACTTTTGACAGTAAGGCTCTGCAATGCGGTTTTGGACTGTGCTGGTTGGGAGGTGTGTGTGCAGCTGGGGAAGGAGAAGGCTTCCTGGAGTGCCCCTTGCAACCGCAGTGCTGATGGGGGATGTTAAGCTCCAGTTCTGCTACTGATCCTGTCCTAGGGGAGTTTTTTTAAGATCACGTTGCCCCTCTCCTTAACACTTCTCACGATTGGTGCAGTGTGATTGTTTCTGATTAAGGAATGAGCTCGTTCTCCCCAGGAGACATCAGCTCGAGGCTACCACTGTGGCGGTGCCCTGGAAAACTGCCACAAGTTCCAAGATGGGCACAGCTCCTGTGTGCCCATTCTCCAATCTGAGAGCCTTTGCTTCTGTCATGTGAATCAGCAGCCTCGCCATATCCCTTTCCTTCTGCCCCCCGGAGCTGTGCTGAGAGAGAGCAGTTGGACATTGGCCCTCTGCACAGCCTGGGATCTTCTCTTGAGCAACCTGTGTGTGCAGTTGAGCAAGGGGCAGCACAGGGCAGGTAGGAACAAGCCTGATGGACAGAGCAGCTTGACTCTTCTCTACGAGAGAAGGTTTTACCTCTGAGGACTGACTTGTGCTTACGCCAGGAAAGCAAACCTGAAGATTTTTTAGAGTCACACATTTTAAGGGGAAATCCAAACCCAATTCATAGAAACTTTTTTTCCTCTCATCTCATTGAAAGCAAGATATAAGGATTATTTTAATCAGTGGGAGACTGCATAAAACAAAGCTTTTTCATCCTATTAATCACACAGGATCTGAAGAAACAGAGCATTCTGCAAATTCATTTGAAGTCAGGCTCTCCCCTACCAAAATGACAAAATGCGTAGAGGTTTGGTTCAGTGCTGATCTCATGAGCATCTCTTTCTCCCTTGCCCAGTGTGGGAACATGAGTTCTGTGATTCAGACCCATCTCTGAAGGATAGCAAAGTAGGACGAGATGAATGTCATCATCTTCCCTTACCCAGATCGATGGACAGAGTGCCAGTTTCATGGCACATTGTGATAAAATGCTAACATTCCCAAAAAGCCACTGGACAGAATCTGAATAATTTAAAGTAGGGATGCAAGTGCAGGAAACTTTCCATTTCAAATCTAAGAGATACTGAAACTTCCATTTCCCCAAAGGCTTAGAGCAGGACTGACTTCTCTGAGATCTTTTCTAACATCTTGTCTTCTTCTCTGTGCACAGAACCACATCCACAGAAGCAGCAGATGCCCAACAGCAGCTCCATCAGCGAGTTCCTCCTGCTGGCGTTGGCAGACACGCGGCAGCTGCAGCTCCTGCACTTCTGGCTCTTGCTGGCCATCTACCTGGCTGCCCTCCTGGGCAACGGCCTCATCAGCACAGCCGTAGCCTGCCACCACCGCCTGCACACCCCCATGTACTTCTTCCTCCTCAACCTGGCCCTCCTCGACCTGGGCTGCATCTCCACCACTCTGCCCAAAGCCATGGCCAATGCCCTCTGGGACACCAGGACCATCTCCTATGCTGGATGTGCTGCACAGGTCTTCTTTTTACTACTATTCTTTGGTGCAGAGTATTCCCTTCTCACTTTTATGTCCTATGACCGTTACATTGCCATCTGCAAACCACTTCGTTATGGGACCTTGATGGACAGCAGAGCTTGTGCCAGCATGGCAGCAGCTGCCTGGGGCGCTGGGGTTCTCTATTCCCTGATGCACACTGCCAATACATTTTCACTGCCTCTCTGCCAAGGCAATGCTGTGGATCAGTTCTTCTGTGAAATCCCTCAGATCCTCAAGCTCTCCTGCTCAAAATCCTATCTCAGGGAATTTGGACTAATTGTGCTTAGTGCCCTTGTGTTTTTTGGGTGCTTTGCTTTCATTCTTTTCTCCTATGTGCAGATCTTCAGGGCTGTGATGAGGATGCCCTCTGAGCAGGGACGGCACAAAGCCTTCTCCACATGCCTCCCTCACCTGGCCGTGGTCTCCCTGTTTCTCAGCACTGTAGTGTTTGCTTACCTGAAGCCCTTCTCCATTTCCTCCCCACTCCTGGACCTGGTGGTAGCAATTCTCTACTCAGTGGTTCCTCCAACGCTGAACCCTATTATCTATAGCATGAGGAACAAGGAGCTCAAGCATGCCCTCAGCAAAGTGTTGCAATATGCAATATTCCAGCTTCAGTAAAGTGCACATCATCCTCACATGATTCCCTGTGATGGTTCTTTATATTTTATGTATGTATGACTTTTTGTTTGTGTAAGTGTAATACAATAATCTTGAAAAAAACGTTGCAATTTATTCCACTTCTTCTTTCCATCTACTTTCCATTTTCTCACACCAAGAGCTCATGTAAATATGGAACCAGGTTCCTGGCATAGATTAAAAGGTTCCTAAAATGCTTTCAAAAGTACTTTTTCTTAGCTCTTCTCTCTCCCTACCTTGTCAGGATTTGGGGTCGTTACAGCCAAGGACAGCAGCACAACACACTCTTTTCATTCCTGGTCTCTTTTCACTGCTCTCAAGTCCTTGCATTTGTGCAGACCTGAAGGTCTTGTGTGTCTCACCACAGTGCTGTTGTCTCTACATCTGAACGGCGGTGTCACAGCTGCTCTCCTTGCTGGAACCCCCATAACAAGAGGGGCTCATCAGAGCAGGACCGGAGAACTGGAGGCCTCTTCCACAGCCGGTGTAAGGAATAAACCTCAGGAGCTGCTCTCTTGAAAAACCTTGAGATCTTCTGGTGCTCTTCACTGAGTCACGGGGGCAGTTCCAGAGTTCTAAGTTAGTCTGTTGTGGACTCAGGATGGAATTGTGGTTTAACATGGAAGGTGGCTCAGCATCAGATGGTTGTTCTCTCACTGCCCCCCTTCCCAGTGGATGAGGGCAGAAAACTGGAATAAAACCACAAAGTCAAATCTGTGAGTTGAGATAATATTATCTAGTAAGGCAGAGAAAAAGAAAAGGATAATAATTTTGACATATGTATTTACGCATATAAGATATACATAGTATATATTCACCTTTTGCGCAAGGAGGTTGTGGATGCTCCATCCCTGAATGCATTCCAGGCTAGGCTGGATGTGGCTTTGGCAGCCTGGTCTGGTGTTTGGTGTCCCTGCACATAGCAGGGAGGTTGAAACTGGATGATCACTGTGGTCCTTTTCAACCCAGACCAGTCTATGATTCTATGATCCTACGATGCTATGATTCCATGATATATATCGTATAAGCAGTTGCAAACATTTTTGCATAGGTTCCAATATATATGTGCTTATATTTGCAACTCCAGGTCCTGTTGCAGAGGTTGGAGCTGCCACTGGGCTCATTGCAGGGGTTGGAGCAACCGCAGGGCTTGTCCTGGGAGCTGGAGGGACCACGGGGCTGTACCTCTTGGCACAGTGCACCTCCCTTGGGAGGAATTCTTTTCCTTTTCTTATCACAGGACGTGGAACAGCTGCAGGAGCTGTAGCAGGAGTGACCACAGGGCTCATGGTGAGGGTAGGAGTGACAGCAGGGTTGGTCACAAAGCTTGCAGCAACCGTGGGACCTGTAAGAATTGGGAACAAGAACTGGAGCTGCTGCAGGGTCTGTCCCAAAACTTGGAGAGGCTGCAGCAGTGCCAGCAGATCCAGCTCTCTTCCCCTTGGGGATGCTGAAGAGTGTTGAGCACAGCTCAGTAGGTGTGGGCCAGGCCCTGGCACACTGCAGTGATTTGTGCCTCTTTAGGATTCCCGGGGCAGCAGCAGACCTTCCCCAAATATTCCACCAGTTTCTCAGGGTTCTGCAGTTGCTCGGAGATGAAGTTCCAAATCTCTGGGGGTTCCGACCACTCCAGGCACCTGCCCAGACCGCCCCACATCCCCTGCCATGCAGAGCTATCCTGCCTTGGTACAGATCTCTCCGTGATATTTTTGAATGATTGTTTAATCTGAAATGTAACCTGAAACATATTGACGGCACGCAGTAATGGGAGCACACTGGTTTGAACGTCCCACGGATAGACAAAATTCTCAGGAGCTGTGCTAACTAGCTCTTGAGCTCTAGGGAAAGAAGAAGAGAAAGGGAGGCTGAGGAACCTCTGGAAGGTGTCCTCCCTTACCTCATCCATAGCTGGGCTCCCTGAGGACACAAAGCCAAGGGTGTAATTACTAATCATATCAACAATATTACTTCCAAAACCCAATAATGACTGCAGAGCTGAACGCGCACAAAACTTCAGTTTGTCAGCTGGCAATTTGATCATGACGTAAGCCAAGGCCAAACAGCACAGCAAAATTAAAACCCTCATCCAGCCCCCAGAGTTGACAAACAATGCAGCAGGAAAAACAAGCAACGAGCAAGGAGCTGTGCAGTGCAGTGTCATGAGAAAGCTCAACGAGCTCCATCAATAGAGAAAAAATCAGCATCATGGCCAGCAGTTATTCAAGTACCACAAACACCTGTGATAACTTGCTCTGGACAGATCTGCTGTTATCTCAATCATTGCAGCTCCACATCAGGCACCAAAAGTGGTGGTTGAAGCCAGCAGGTGGCTCAGCAGCACACAGTGCTTTGTGCACCGCCCCTTCCCTGTGGGATGGAGAGGAGAACTGGGAAAAAATAAACAAAGTACAACACGTGGGTTGAGATAAAGCTCTTTACTAAGAGAGATGAAAGAAATGTATAATAGTTATGACTACATATACCTCCATACAGAATCATAGTATCGTAGAATCACTCAGGTTGGAAAGGACTAAAGGAGTAAAATGTGTGTAAACCTAGTGTAAATTGTCATTAAAACCAGGAGAAAAGTAAGAGCAAACCCAGGGTAACGTGTGAGCAAAACTTGGGTAAAGGGTGAGGAAAAGCCAAAGTAAAGTACGAGTGACCCCAAAGGAAAGTGTGATTAAACTCAGAGTATGTTGTGAGCACATGCAGGGTGAAGTGTAAGTGCTCAGCAAAGTATGAGTAAGCCTGAAGTGAAGCGTGAGTAAACCCAGAGTAAAGTGTGAGTAAACCTGGAGAAGATTGTGAATACACCCAGAGTAGAGTCTGAATCAAAGCTGGAGAAAAGTCAGAGTAAAGCAGAAGTAAAGTATCAATAAACCCAGAGTAAAGTGTCAGGTAACCAGAAGTAAAGGGTGACTAAACCTGGTGTAACGTGTGAATAAATCTTAAAGTAAGGTGTGAGTACACACAGAATAGAGTGTGAGTACACCAGTTGTGCAGTGTGAGTAAAACCTGGAGAAAAGTAAGAATAAAGCAGGAGTAATTCTTGAGTCAATAAGTAAATTGTGAGTAAAACATGAAGATGAGAGAACACCTGGAGTATGGCGTGAGTAAAACCTAGAGAAAACTAAGAGTAAACATGGAGAAAAGTGTGAGTAAACTTGAAGTAAAGTCCGAGTAAACCTGGAATAAAGTGTGAGTAAAACACAGAGTGAAGTGTGAGTAAAACCCAGAGTAAATTGTGAGTACACCCAGCATACAGTGTGACCAAAACACAGAGAAAAGAGTAAACATGGAGTAAAGAGTGAGTATCGATGGAGCAGACTACTCACGCTTTTCTCCAGATTTACTCACACTCTTCTTTGTGATTACTCACACTTGAGTTCTGCTTTTCTCACACTCTGCACTGGGTGCATTCACAACATGGTTTTTCTCACACTTTATTTCATGTTTACTCAGTTACTTCAGGACCACTCACAGTCCACTCCCAGTGTACACACACATCAGGTTTCCTCAAACTTTTCTTCAAGTTTACTCACACTCTTCTCTGTGTTTACTCAAACATTAATCCAGGTTTACCCTGAATTTACTCTGGGTAAACTCACACTTTACTCTTACTTTCCTCAGGTTTTTACTTTAAGGTTTTTTTTTTTTTTTTTTTTTTTTCTTTAGGGTTATTCACACTTCTCTTTCGATTTCCTCACATGTTACTCCGGATGTACTCACACACTAATCAGTGTGTTCTCACACCTTACATTGGATCTTATTCTAACTTTACACCACATTTACTCACACTGTACTCCGGCTGTACTCACACTTCATACTGTGTGTTCCCACATCTTACTTTGGATTTTACTCACACTTTACTCCAGATTTTACATTTCAATCCAGGTGTACTCACTCTTTACTCTAGGTTTACTCTCAGTTTTCGGTTTACTCACACTTTTCTTCTGGTTTACTCAGTCTATTTTTCTTTTTTTCACACTCTACTCCGGGTGTTCTTACGCTTTACTCCATGTTTACACATGCTTTACTCAGGGTTTACTCACACTTCACTCCAGGTTTGCTCACACTTGACTCCAGCATCGCTCACTCTTGTATCCAGGCTTACAAACAGTTTGGTCAGGTTTATTCACACTTGACTTCAGCTTTACACAAAATTTACTCTGGGCTTACTTGCACTTTACTTCAGACCTTACTCAAGGTTTGCTGACTCACTACTCTGAGTGTACTCACACTTTACTCCAGGTTTACATACAGTTTATCACCGTATGTAATCATAGATTCATAGATCAGTCTGGGTTGAAAAGGACCACAGTGATCGTCTTGCTTCAACCCCACTGCCGCAGGCAGGGTCACCAACCAGCAACCCAGGCTGCCCAGAGTCACACCCAGCCTGGCCTTGAATGCCTCCAGTGATGGGGCATCCACAGCCTCCTTGAGCAACCAGTCCCTGTGCTTCACAATCCTCTGAGTGAAAAAGGCCACGATGAGGTCACCCTGCAGCCTTCTCTTCTCCAAGCTAAACAAGCCCAGTTCCCTCAACCTTTCCACATAGGAGAGATGCTCCAGCCCTCTGATCACCTTAGTGGCCTTCCTCTGGACCCGCTCCAAGAGCTCCAAGAGCTTCCTGTGCTGGGGGCCCCAGGCTGGACACAGCACTGCAGATGGGGCCTCACAAGAGCTGAGTAGAGGGGGACAATCACCTCCCTCTCCCTGCTGGCCACCCCTTTTTTAATGCAGCCTAGAACACAGTTGGCCTTCTGGGCTGCGAGCGCACACTGCTGGCTCATGTCCAGCTTCTCATCCACCAGGACCCCCAAGTCCTTCTCCACAAGGCTGCTCTCAAGGAGATCCTCCCCCAGTTTGTATAAACACCTGGGATTGTGCTGGCCCAAGTTCATCACCTTGCACTTAGCCTTGCTGAACCTCTTTAGTTTCACATGGGCCCACTTCTCCAGCCTGTCCAGGTCCCTCTGGATGACTTCCCTTCCCTGCAATGGATGGACTGCACTGCTCAGCTTGGTGTCGTTGGCAAACCTGCTGAGGGTGCACTCGATGCCATCATCCATGTTGTTGATGAAGATGATGAAGAGCAGCAGAGCCAAGACAGAGCCCTGAGGGACACTGCTTGTGACCGCCTCCACCCTGACACAGAACCACTGATCACAACCCTTTAGCTGCATCCGTGTCATGGTTTTATACTTTTCTTATTGGTATCACACATCATAACGTCATGTAAAGCACGGGTAATTAAAGAGCTAATATTCCAGTTCACTGGACCGACAACTCTCCAGAAGAGAAAGAGAAGTGCATATCCCTGGGTATTTCAAGGTCAGAGAGGAAGATGAACCATAAAATAAAATAGATAGAATATCAGTCAAATGTACTGTGGGTTAGGTGTGGTTTCAATTAATATATTAAGGTGAAAGGGACACTGAATGCAATAGCTGTTCCCAAGTGTGCAGAAAAAAACTACATTTGATATGTAGCCATTAATGCACACAATTTGTTGTCTTTGGGTTTTAAGCAAGGAAAGAATAAGACTCCTTTAGTCTCAACCCAAGAATTGTTGAATTGTGTTCCCCCCCCCTGTCCTGTAGAGGGGCAGTGACAGAGCAGCACAGGGGGCACCTGGGAGCCAGGCAAGGTGAGCACAGCGCAGCTGGGCGCTGAGTTCCAGGGTGATTTTGGGGTCCCAGCCCTGCAGCATGAGGCTCCGTGTGCCTTCCCCTCTGCAGGACAGCCCGGCCCCACCACCCCACAGGCAGCCCCTGGCAGCTCAGTGCAGGCACTGTGTGGGGCAGCATGCGTGCAGTGCTACAGAGATGTGCCCCCAGCACAGCCCCTGACACCGCATGTCCTCCTTCTCACAGCACCTACTTCCTCCCCTTTAGTTCATCTTCCTCTGCATTATGATGCACCCAGGCTCACCTTATAGCACTTATTCCCCAATTTGGCAAATTTCCATTGCTTGTTTGCTTGCCACAGTCAGCAACTTTCTATCTTGGTGCACTATAACTGCAGTTTATACCGAACTCAAGAACAAGTCCTTGCACTCAGCAGAGGCAAAAAAAAAAAAAAAAAAAAAAGTGGCTGTTCACACACCAAGTGAAGCTAAAATGAGAAATTTTAGGACGAGCACATACTGACTCCTTTTGCTAATGTAATATATTGGTCCTTTGGCGAATACATTGATCCAGTTTGCTAATCGAGCCTATATCAGCTCCATGGTGCCTGCTGGCATCTCATTTGCCTGCAGATACAGAGATGGAACACAGAGGCTGTGGGAGAGTCAGCACTGACCCAGAGTTCATACGGGCTCCAGGAGAAAGAGAGCAGGGTGATGCCTCAGTAGAAGTGGTAGGAAGCCAATCACTTGTATAGGAACACAATAACCACTAATGATAATTACACACACACACACACATATGAACAGCAAGGGAAAATGTATCTATTAATATAAATAAAGAAAAAAATATAAACAGTAAAAAACACGATAATGGAGCAGACTGTGAGTCATTTACTGAAACAGATGAGAAGTTTATCCATGCTGAAATGTGATGATGACATCATTTTCCTCACTGCATCCTTGATCTCCTGGTTCCTCATGCTGTAGATGAGGGGATTCAGTGTTGGAGGCACCACTGAGTACAGAAATGACACCACCAGGTCCAGGGATGGGTAGGAAAGAGAGGGAGGCCTCAGATTGGCAGATATACCAGTGCTGAGAAACAGGGAGACCACGGCCAGGTGAGGGAGGCACGTGGAGAAGGCTTTGTGCCGTCCCTGCTCAGAGGGCATCCTCAGCACGGCCCTGAAGATCTGCATGTAAGACATAAAAATGAAAACAAAGCACCCAGATGCTAAAGAGGCACTGACCACAAGAAGCCAAATTTCTCTGAGGTAGAAGTCTGAGCAGGAGAGCTTGAGGATCTGGGGGATTTCACAGAAGAACTGATCCACAGCATTGCCTTGACAAAGAGGCAGTGAAAAGGTATTGGCAGTGTGCAGCAGGGAATTAAGGAAACCAGTGCCCCAGGCAGCTGCTGCCATGCTGGCACAAGCTCTACTATGCACCAAGGTCCCATAGTGCAGGGGCTTGCAGATGGCAACGTAGCGGTCATAGGACATGATGGTGAGAAGGGAATATTCTGTTGATATGAAGAAAATAAAGAAAAAGACCTGTGCAGCACATCCATAATGGGAGATGTGCCTGGTGTCCCAGAGGGCGTTGGCCATGGCTTTGGGGAGAGTGGTGGAGATGCAGCCCAGGTCGAGGAGGGAGAGGTTGAGGAGGAAGAAGTACATGGGGGTGTGCAGGCGGTGGTGGCAGGCTACGGCTGTGCTGATGAGGCCGTTGCCCAGGAGAGCAGCCAGGTAGATGGCCAGCAAGAGCCAGAAGTGCAGGAGCTGCAGCTGCCGCGTGTCTGCCAATGCCAGCAGGAGGAACTCGCTGATGGAGCTGCAGTTGGACATCTGCAGTTCCTGGGCATGGAGTCCTGTGCACAGTGCAGAAGATAATGAGGAGACAAGACCATTCGCACAGACACTCTTCCCACCATTATATAGAAGTTTTTCTATGTGTATGGAAAATGTTCATTTATCTCCATAGCGTGAGTTTATTTTAATGAGCTTTACTGCACCTTAAGAAGTAGAAGCTTAAGGAGCTCTAATTTTCCTCTCATTCCCCAGTCATATCTCAGCTGCCGGGATATTTTACTCTTACAAGTGATTTCCGTGTCTCATGTCTTCACCCCTTCTGCACTCACAGTGCCCATCCCAAACTCTGTGCACTTCAATTTCTGTTAGACAAAGCTTCCTGTTTACAGGATAAGTGCTTTTATTCATGTCTGCAGAAAATTTCAGTTATTTCAGCTGGTGCTGTCCTTTGGGAGAAAAGAGGCTGAAAGCACATGGGGAGGTTGTTCATATAACTGCAGACTGAGAAACATATAGTTTAGGATTCTCTAAGATGTTACGTATTTCACATTTCCTTTCAGAATTCTGCCTCCAACTCATTCTCCTTCCCTAAGGACAGGTGATGGAAAATCCCTGTCTTGTCTCTCCTCTTGCTAAGTGCCCTTGGAAACTCTGGGATGCAATGAAGCCGTGATCCCTTTGCCCCAGGCAGCAGCTGTGGCAGCAGAAGGCCCCTGCCCTGCCCTGCCCTGCCCTGCCCTGCCGGGGGACTCCTTCCCCCCACACGTCTCCCCGTAGCGCCCTGGGCAGCTCCCCGGACAGGCTGAGTGCTGAGTGCTGAGCCTGGCAAGCGGCAGAGTCCCTGCCCCGGCACACAGCCCCTGGGGCACAGCAGGGACCTGCTCTGCAGGACAGCCCTGGGCACCCGGCTGCAGCCCCGGCTGAACAGCCTGCAGCCGTCCTGGGACACACAGCCCTCAGTAGGGCTGTGCTCTGATGCTGCAGCATGGAAACCCTCAGCTGGAGAAGTTCTTTATCCACAATAAAGAAACAGTGTATGCAGCCTCATCTGCGATGGGATGCCCCAAATTTAGTGATCCCTCCAGGAAAAGCAGCTGCATTGGCTGCAGCCAGAGACTTACCTTGTCAGGTGCTGTGAGCAATGCTCCTTCTGTGAGCACACAGCCTGCTCACGTGCCACACAGCCTGTAAGCTCTCTTTCTTCTCCCCTCTCTCTGTCACCTGCAGATCATGCCCCCAGCCCTGCTGTGCTGTGCTGTGCTGTGCTGTGCTGAGCTGCGCAGAGGAGCTGTTCCTCTGCAGTGCTGCCCACTTGTATGAGCTCCCTGTGTCCCAGGAGACCAGCCCAGCTCAGCATCAGAGGATATGATTTCCTTCTCTCCATGGAGATATCCATTGGCCTCCAGGGGTGACATCTCCTCAGGGGCAGCAGGGTCATCACTGCAGAACGTCTACACAGTCAGCTCAGTTAATCACCACATGTCCTGTGGATTCCACAAGCACGGTTGTTTTTAGTAAAAGATGTTTGACCATGAGACAAGGAAATGCCAAATCTGGAAACCTCTGCTCATGACCTGTAATTGCAGTCATAACATTACACAATCATAGAATAACATAGGGTGGAGAGGACTTCATAAATCACCTGGTTCTAACTCCACAGCCATGGGCAGTGTTGCCAACCACCAGATCAGGCTGCCCAGTGTCACGGAGTTAACTAGATCAGTTTATGCCCATGACAGGGGGCAGTAGGCCCCTGCCCTCCCCACCCCCTGCCTGGCCCCACAGAATGGGAAGGAAGGAAGGGGGGAAAAAAAACAGCAGCAACAATCTATGGAGATAAACTTATCTTACTAACTATGATATCGGAATGCAAGATAACACAATATAATGCAATCTAACTGAAATTGAGACTAATAAATCAAATAAGATATGAGAGAGAGTTCCCGAGACCGAGTCAAACCTGGAAAGCTTGGAACGGCTAGGAAAGCACCTCCAGCACCCACTGCCAGGCAGTAAGAGACCTCCCCACCCGAAGGCTCAGATCCATGGCTTCTGTAATGTATAGGGATAGGTGCGTAGAATTGGAGCATTAACACTTTAATTCCAGTACATGATGTTTTGATGTGGAATATTGAAAATCAAAAAAACATAAAACCATGACAATATGTTTCCTATTAATTATAATTTCTTATCTACCTATGTACTTATCCTTTTGGGAAGGTGAACCACGCTGGTGGGATACGGCTGAGGAGCATGCTCTGTTTTTAGGGAACTTGTATTGTGTTTTACTGTTGTTTGTTTTAAAGTAGAAAGCAACATCCTGTGCCCGTGCGCAGACAGTTGTCTAAGGAAAGCAGGTAAAGGAACGGTATAATGGAACTGTACCATCCAACTCCAGATTTCAGTGGAGAATTCTGCTGTAGGGAAAAGTGATGCAAGTGCCAGGTGGCATACAGCAGACATGTCAGGCCTGGGGAGGTGAGCAGTCAGATTGTCCATACTGCCTCAAGAAATTGCTTTTCCTGCCTATGCAGATCTCCTTAGGAAACACTCTGGATCAACATCTATTGGAGAATCACAGAATCACAAAATGCCCTGGGTGGGAAGGGACCTCAAGGATCGTGAATCTCCAACCCTCCTGCCACATGCAGGGCCACCAACCTCCACTTTTAATATCAGCCCTGGCTGCCCAGGACCCCATCCAACCTGGCCTTGAACACCTCCAAGGATGGATGGGGCATCCACAACCTCTCTGGGCAGCTGCTCCAGCACCCCACCACTCTCTCTGTAAAGAACTTCCCCCTGACAGCCAACCTAAATCTTCCCTCCCTCAACTTCAAACCATTTTCCCTTGTCCTGCTGTTACCTACCCCTTCAAAGATTTGATTCCCCTCCTGTTTGTAGGCTCCCTTTAGGTACTGGAAGGCTGCAATGAGGTCACCCCGCAGCCTTTTCTCCAGGCTGAACAAGCCCAACTCCCTCAGCCTGTCTTAGTAGAGGAGGTGTTCCAACCCCCTGATCATTTCCATGGCTCTCCTCTGGATCCTCTCCAACAGAATGATGCTCCAAAAGCAACAAGATGCACGACTGTAAATCAGAAAACATTTTTATTGGGTGCCCATTGAAGTCTTTTTTCTTTACTACATTATGAAAGTTCTCCAACTATCTGTATAAATCTTGACTTCAAACACACTATGGAACAGACATGGCTCATTGCAACTTGCTGCACTTCAGAGAGACCCGTGGTACATTTGATGTCAGGTCTATGAACCTCAGGTATTGAGTGGAGAATGTTGTAAGCACTTGAGAAAGTAAAGTTGGAAGAAAAAGATGAGGGATCTTGGCGTACTAATGGGGCCCACTGAGGGACATTACCAACACAGCCTCCCCTTGGACATGTTAGAGCAGGGAATTGGAGGCAATGATTAAAGTAATGTGATGAGAAACCTCTTGGTTTGTTTGATGAAGAAAGACCAAGGCCTGACATCCAGACCCTGGAAGGGAGATTCATCGTATCTGAGGGAATGAGCTCCAGGCTTATCCTGGGATTGGTGTAGTGGGGCAGATTGTACTCCATGTGAAGGACAACGGTGTGACACCTCCCAGTCTCTGCACGGGGATGCAAGGAGGCAGTGAGGCCACATTACCATAAGCATAATAAATCCCCTCATAAACCATGGCCAAGGGGACAAAGATTTCATTGCTTTTGGGGCCTTCCATCCTCACCAGCACCCACTGCCTTCTCCTCTGCAGGATTTCCTATGCTTTCCAGCCCAGCCCCTATTTCCCTGTGGTCTGCAGACACCCACCTCTCCTCTCCGCCCCGCTCTGACCCTGGCACTGCAATCACGTCACTGGTGTCTCTCAAGCCTCTCTGAACGTCCCTTGAAACACAAAGCCATGGAGTGATCCCTCAGCATGGCCCCACATCATCACCCTTCCAGTGACATTTCCTCCTCCTCATGCCCAGCCTCGAGCTTTCAACCTGCACTTTGAGGGAGTTTTTTCCCCCCTTTCCCCATTTCTATTAACAAAGTCAACTCCATCATGTTGGAAATCACTTCCTCATGGAAACACCACCCATCAGCTTTCTTGTGGCCTGTCAGCCATTGAGAAGAAGGAACCTCACCATCATCTTCCAAGGCACGTGCCAGCTTCATGGACAGACATGACCAAGTCACGTCCCTCCTGCAATCGAGTTGTGTCCTCACACAGAAGAGCCATCACAATCCCTTACACAAACCTCCTTCTTCCTTCATGGGCCCTACCAGGTGCTCAGGCAGAGAGGATCCCACAGTCAACACGTCAACCTGGCGCTTCCTGTCGGCCTCTCAGGGACACTGCGGATGTGATCCTGTGTGCACAGATCCCAGCCAGAAGTCAAGGGCTGACCAACAGCTGCTTCAGGCAGAAGGCAGCACACCATTCCTTTCTGGGACACGCTCCTGGGGCTGGCCTGTCAACTCCACACACACAAGTGACCTCACAGCCACCTTCACAGCCTCGTGCCACCTGCAGGCCCATGAGGGCCTGAGGTAGAGCTGAGCTCATGGCAGCATTCCTACCCACCTCCTCCTTATGGCCTCAAGCCGATCAGTCACACGTCACCTCCTGTACAGACATCGCCTCACATTCATCACTGCATTACATGGATTTGCTCTGAGACTCCACCAGTCCTGCTCTGCCCTGCAGAGCCAAGTACCCAAAGTTTAGGGTTAGGGGAGGGGTTGAAGGTGAGGAGGGCAGAGCACAGGAGCAGGGTCTGTGGGTGTTGTGTGTTCAGGATAGGGATTAAGGATTAGAACTCACCTTTAGGGGCAGAGATTAAGCAAAGGTTTAGTGAGAGGGCTTGGTGTTCTGCTAAGGTTTTCAGGACAGTGTTAGGGTACAGGTAAGCATTACGGATTAGCGTTCTGTTTTGGGCTGCAGTGAGGGTATTTAACAATTGTTAAATACAATATTATAATGCTAGCAATTAAAGCTTGGTTTTAGCATGAGTGAGTGAGAAAGTGCGGGATTCTGTGCAGTCCATTCCTTGGAATGTTCTTGGCAGCAACAATTAAAGAAGCTCGGAGCCTTCAGGCACTGCCATGAGCAGATCTCCATTAACAATAGACTTGCTGTGGTGGAAACAGTCTGTGTGACAGAAGTGCCCACTGCGTGTCCTTGCTTGTGTTTGCAGCCACACAGCAGCACTGTCACCAAGCCACAGGAGCTGCAAGGCTAAGGGTCTATGGGGTTGAGTTTCAGCTCAACACACTGCCACCACACCACTGAATTCTGTCTCTTAGCGCAACAGTGTGCATTTTCATGCACAGTTTGATTAACAGTCATATGCTTCCTGCTGGATTATGGGTTTCTGAGAACAGTTGACCCCAGCAGCTCCAGAAATGTCTCACAGGAAGGAAGACAAATGAAGTCATTACATGTCCTTTGTTTTGTTAAGCTTCACAGAGATCCTGGTCACTCACGTACAGCGTTTCCAGGCAACAGTGCATGGGTACAAACTTAGTAGTAAATGATGTGGATAATGACATTTAAATGAAAAACATTAGAATACATAAAACACAGAATAAAACATTCAATAAATTGCACTTAGAAAATGAATACATAAACCAAGTAAGACAGCTTGATTCTGTTATAATCTGTATTACAACTCTTAGATAGAAAAATGTGGGCAGTTTATTGCTTTTGAAACGCATTTGGTCATCAAATTCTGCAGAGCATCTTTGAGCTCCTGGTTCCTCATGCTGTAGATGAGAGGGTTCACTGCTGGAGGCACAACTGAATATAGAAATGACACCACCAGGTCCAGAGATGGGGAGGAGATGGAGGGGGGCTTCAAATAGGCAACCATGCCTGTGGTGAGAAACAGGGAGACCACAGCCAGGTGAGGGAGGCACGTGGAGAAGGCTTTGTGCCGTCCCTGCTCAGAGGGCATCCTCAGCACGGCCCTGAAGATCTGCACATAGGACAGCACAATGAATACAAAGTACCCAAATAAGACAAGCACACCAGCCATGATAAGCCCAACTTTCCTGAGGTAGGCATCTGAGCAGGAGAGCTTGAGTATCTGGGGAATTTCACAGAAAAACTGATCCACAGCATTGCCTTTGCAGAGAGGCAGTGAAAATGTATTGGCAGTGTGCAGCAGGGAATAGAGAACCCCAGTGCCCCAGGCAGCTGCTGCCATGCTGGCACAAGCTCTGCTGTCCATCAAGGTCCCGTAGTGCAGGGGCTTGCAGATGGCAACGTAGCGGTCATAGGACATGATGGTGAGAATGGAATATTCTGCTGATAACAGAAAGAAAAAGAAAAAGACCTGTGCAGCACATCCTGCATAGGAGATGGTCCTGGTGTCCCAGAGGGCATTGGCCATGGCTTTGGGGAGAGTGGTGGAGATGCAGGCCAGGTCGAGGAGGGCGAGGTTGAGCAGGAAGAAGTCCATGGGGGTGTGCAGGCGGTGGTGGCAGGCTACGGCTGTGCTGATGAGGCCGTTGCCCAGGAGGGCAGCCAGGTAGATGCCCAGCAAGAGCCAGAAGTGCAGGAGCTGCAGCTGCCGCGTGTCTGCCAACGCCAGCAGGAGGAACTCGCTGATGGAGCTGCTGTTGGGCATCTGCTGCCTCAAGGCATAGACACCTGTCTGAGGAGGGAAAAACGGGAAAAGGTTACTTCAGACCTCTCCAAGCAAACCTTACACCATGTCTTCCGAAAACTCCCAGACTGTTTCCGTCCTTTCTGAAAGATCTTTGAACTCTGGATGCTGCTCGCTGAGAGTACCACAGAGTACAAGGAGCTCTGCTTCAGGCTGTGGATGAGCCAGCTTTGTCCTACAGAAATAAAACAATTTAAAAATAGAGTGATCTCAGATTAAAAATCTGAGGTATCAAAGAGCTTTCCACAAATTTCTCAAAAATGGACAGCGCACTCTGTCAATATATTTTCTTTTAGTTGCCCCAGCATTCATGAAAAGTGTTTTTAAGGTAGAAATCCTTGATCACTGTGAGACACTTCAGGTGTCAGTGTCACTTTTGATGTCAGAGAGGCAAAGGGCATGCCCCTCACTTCCAAGTGATTGGTCTACGTGATCTGCTCTGTGTTTGCACCACTGGAGGATGCTCACACTCCAGGACTTAACCTGACAGGACTCCGGTTGCCAGTAAGAGCAGAGGTTAGTTGTGCAGAACTCCAAGTCTCTTGTCTTCCTTACCATACCAGGGGAAGATCTCAGCTCTCCCTTTCTCTGCAGGGACACTGCCATCCAGCAGCATTTCCATGGCCTTAACACTGAGGCATCTTTTCCGCGGTGCTGCTGGATAACACAGAGCTGCTATGGCAGAGCTGCAATATTTTGCAGGGCTGACTTCAGCCCAGGAGGAACCACAGGAGCAGAGTCAAAAGCCCCAAACAGGGGGTGCCCTAGAAAGTGAGTCAGCTCATTCCTAGCCCTAAAGTCAGCATTTATCAGAGAGTCGAGCCCTTAATGCAACTCTTAATCAAGTTCTCATGCACTAGGAATGGATGCACAGGCAGTGAAAACAGGGCAGGGGGTTGCTGCAGGGAAGGTATGTGCATTGCAGGGATGGCAGTGAGATGCCCATTTTCTGCTCCCAGCCTTTGCAGTCAGCACTCTTCTCTCCCTCCCTGGCCATGTCTCTGCTGCCTGCAGCTGTCCCTGCCTGCAGCTGCTTCTCTGTCCCCGCATCCCCTACCTGGAGCTCACAGGTACATCACAGACGCTGTGTGCTCACCTCTGCCCTG
The DNA here is from genome assembly GCA_037305975.1 of Chrysolophus pictus. Classification (NCBI taxonomy): domain Eukaryota; kingdom Metazoa; phylum Chordata; class Aves; order Galliformes; family Phasianidae; genus Chrysolophus; species Chrysolophus pictus. The sequence goes on from CM074604.1 coordinate 2,499,709, forward strand.
CAGACCCCTCTTGGCCCACGGGAATCTCGGTGTTTGCAGGTGCCAAGGGCCAGATCACACAAATCCTGGTGACACTGGACACAGGGCAATGGTGATTTGTATGGATGGAGGGGCAATAAAGAAATTTGCTGTGAGGCCTGGTAACTCTCAGTGTGATAGTATCGGAGTCTCAGTCTCTTCTCTGAAATCAGAACCTCCATCTCACAAAGGTAAGTGAAGAGAAAACAGAAAGCACAGGCTCAGGAAACCCAACGCTGTAGCATAACTGCTGTCTTATTCTCCCTCTTGCAAAGTACCCTCAGAAGTGCCCTGCAATTCTAAGCCCCTGCAACAGGGAGCAGCTGTGGCAGCAAAAGGCCTCTGCCCTGCCCTGCCCTGCCCTGCCCTGCTGGGGGGCTCCTTCCCCCCACACGTCTCCCCGCAGCGCGCTGGGCAGCTCCTCGGGCAGGCTGAGTGCTGAGTGCTGAGTGCTGAGTGCTGAGTGCTGAGTGCTGAGTGCTGAGTGCTGAGCCTGGCAGGCGGCAGAGTCATAGCCTGCAGTGAGACTTACCTTGCCAAAGGCTGTGAGCAGTGCTCCTGCAGTGAGCTCAACACCTGCTCACACCGTACACATCCTACAATCCCTCTCTCCTTTCTCTCCTCTCCTCCTGTCACCTGCAGGCTGTGCTGTGCAGAAGAGCTGCTCCTGGGCACAGCTGTCTCTCTGCAGCGCTGCCCACTTGTAGCAGCTCCCTGTGTCCCAGGAGCCCAGAACAGCTCAGCAGCAGATGATGCCATTTCTATCCAACCCACTGATTTCCCCTGAGATGTCCCCGGGTCTCCATGGCCAACAGCTCCTGAAAGACAACAGCATCATGACTGTACTTAGAAATCTTTGTACTGCACTTTGAACTAACCACCAAACGTCCAGTGGACAGTGACTGATTCCAGACATATTGTTAGTCCTACCAGAGGGTGATTGCTATAACAGAAAGGACACACAGACAACAGCAGGGTGGGGTGGACTTCCTCTGGGCAGGGCACTGATACAGCTGAAGCAGTGCAGGCATCTCATCCCTAGATGGAAACCCTGCAGCTGAAGCGGGATTCAGCTCCCCATGGACCCACAGGAGCTGGGATTCTTCTGGTTGAGTTCAGGCATGCACAAGGAGTTGCCTGCATGTGAGCTCCTGCTCCGAGTCCTTGGTCCTTCAGCAGGGAGTCAGTTGCTCACACACAGAGCCTGGGTGATGACCAAGGTGCCTGGGGTGCTCCTGGATGTGTGCCAGTGCTTGGGAAGTGTGTGGGAAATCCCTGAGATAGACACTTCCTTCCTGAGCATCAGATGAGGGCCAGAGAGGGGATGGAGATGTACTTGGCCATCCTGTACGACAACAGACCCCCTTTCTTTAGGGCACCTGAGTGTGCCTTTGTTACTTGTCTCCATGGAGCATGCAGTTATGCAGCTGGCGAAAGGGATGAGCTCACAAAAGAAGAGGCAGATCTTTCTCTGTTCTCCATCTGCTGCCTAATCTGGAGCTCAAGGCACTACAGAGCTGACACACATCTTTTTTCTTCATCTGAAGAAACCTCAGTTTTCTATGTACTCTCATGTGACTGGCCTCAGAAGCAGCCTAGTGTCACGGCAGTGTCCTGGGCTGTCCAGCACACTCACATGCAGCTGCAAATGCAGCACAGAGCCTTGAGGAAAGCCATGCCCTCAGAGTGTCTGTGCTGCTTGGACAACTCCAAGCCTCACAATGGGTCCGATGCCTGTGTGCCACCTTCTGAACACAAATACCATAGATGTGATCCTCAGCCATGCTACACCTAATGATGTTTCCCAATTGGCATGTGTTTTGCACTATTGAAAACACCACAATATGATGAGCCGGAAATTTTTGTGCAGTCTCAGGCTTGAACTCTTGTTTGGACCACAGAGACATGATTATATGGCTTCCACAACTGGACTGCAGCACAAGGGGGATACAGAGTCTTTACAGCGGATGGGTGAGGAGACAAGGAAGGACGACAGCCCTCTGTGAGAGTGCACTGAGCTCTTCCTGGGGATGGCAGAGCAGGTCAGAGCGAATGGAAATGGCAAACAGAGGAACCACAGAATCACAGAATTACCAAGGTTGGATAAGACCTTCGAGATCATCCAGTCCAACCATCCACCACCTATCACCAATAGTACTCACTAAACCGTGTCTCTCAACACAACATCCAGACGTTCCTTGAACACCTCCAGGGTTGGTGACTCCACCACCTCCCTGGGCAGCCCATTCCAGTGCCTGATCGCTATTTCAGAAAAGTAGGATTTCCTAACGTCAGGCCTAAATCTCCCATGGCACTGCTTGAAGCCATTCCCTCCAGTCCTATCACCAGTTACACAAGAGAAGAGGCCTTAGCCCAACTCACTACAGATTCCCTTCAGGTAGTTATAGAGAGCAATAAGGTCTCCCCTGAGCCTCCTCTTCTCCAGACTGAACAATCCCAGCTCCTTCAGCCTCTCCTCATCAGGCCTGTGCTCTAGACCCCTCACCAGCTTTGTCGCCCTTCTTTGAACCCTCTCCAGGGCCTCAATGTCTTTCTGGCAGCAAGGGTCCCAAAACTGGACCCAGTACTCGAGGTGCAGCCTCACCAGAGCCCTCCATGAACCCATGCTGACTAACTATGGTTAACTATGGAGGCTTGATCTTGCTGTGGTGAGCCTTAAACAATGGGTAATATTAGGTTAGAGCTTATTTTTCCTGTTGTGGTTTGCAAAAGGCTTTAGTGAGCCTTAAGCAATGGGTAAAATTTAACCCCCTTCCATCAGTGTGTCGTCGTGAGAGCCCATTCTGCAACCCTACAAACCCAGAATGCTGGAATACTGGATAAACCTTAGAAACTTACAGTTCTAGAGACCTAAAAGCCTTGAACCTAGAATCCTGTAATCCTATAAATCCTAGAATCCTGGAATTCTATAAACTGAAGAAACCTAGAATCCTAGCATCATGGAATCTTAGAAACCTAAGATACCTAGCATTCAAAAAACCTAAATCCTGGAAACATAGAACCCTATAATTCTTTAACCCTGGAAACCTGGAGTCCTGCTATCATAGAAATCTAGAAATCTAAGAAAGCTGTAGTCCTACCATCGTGCAAACCTAAGAAAAGTACAAATTTAGAATCCTACAGAACAAGAATCCTACGTGCTTAAATTCCTACACTCCTACAATTCCAGAATCCGAGAAGCGTTGAATCCTAGAAACATAGAATCCTATAAATGTAGAAACCTCGAATCCCAGCATGCTAGAATGTGAATGTCCTGGACTCTCAGAATCATCGAGGTTGGAGAAGACCTCATCGAGCCCAACCAAGGACGTGCCGTGCCATGGAAGTCCCTCACCTGCTCCCCAGCAGCACAGGCTCAGGGCCAGCAGGGTGACACAGCACAGATCTGGTGACAGGTCACAGCTGTGGGTTTAGCGGTGGACTTGATGGTGCTGAGTTAACAGTTGGATGACCTGAGAGGTCATTTCTAACTAACTAAGAGCTAACTTGAGGGCAGAGGAGGATTGGCAGCAGGTCCCAGCTCGGCGATGCAGGCAATCCCCATCCCGACCTACCTCGGTTCCCCAGGTAGCTCTATGTAATAGGTTTGAAGCCCTGAAACTGGAGGGTGCGGTGGCTGAGGATGAAGTGGGAGAGCTGCCTCCAAGCATTCCCAAGGAGAGGCGTCCAACTCCACGCTTAAAGACTGCCTCCTCCAGTAAAGAAAGGAGAGTGATAGTCATAGGAGACTCCCTTCTAAAAGGAACTGAGGGCCCAATATGTCGGCCTGCCCCCACCCGTAGGGAGGTGTGCTGCCTCCCTGGGGCCCGGGTCAGGGATATTTCTAGGAAACTTCCTAGTTTGATCCGCTCCTCTGATTATTATCCCTTATTGATAGTTCAGGCTGGCAGTGATGAGGTCACTGACGGAAGCCTGAGGACTATGAAAAATGACTTTAGGAGACTGGGGAGGTTAGTTGAAGGAGCAGGCGTACAGGTAGTATTTGCCTGTATTCCTACAGTGGCAGGGAAGGATGCTGAGACCACCAGAAGAACACACCTTATAAACACGTGGCTGAAAGGCTGGTGCAAAAGCAAGAATTTTGGGTTCTTTGATCATGGGGCGGCCTACTCGGCACCTGGCCTGGGGTCTGCTGATGGGTCTCACCTGTCTCAAAGGGGGAAACGGATCCTTGCCCAAGAGCTGGCAGGACTGGTAGAGAGGGCTTTAAACTAGATGCGGAGGGGGTAGGGGATAAAACCAGGCCTGCTAGAGATGAGCCTGGGGGATCGGCGATGGGATTAGGGATGAGGCGAGGGGCTCGGCTGAAGTGCATCTACACCAATGCACGCAGCATGGGCAACAAACAAGAAGAGTTGGAAGCCATGGTGCGGCAGGCAAGCTATGACCTAGTTGCCATCACGGAAACATGGTGGGACTGCTCCCACGACTGGAGTGCTGCAATGGATGGCTACAAGCTCTTCAGGAAGGATAGGCAAGGAAGAAGGGGTGGTGGTGTGGCTCTGTATGTTAGAGAATGCTTTGATGTTACCGAGCTTGTGGCTGGGGATGATAAGATTGAATCCCTATGGGTAAAGATCAGGGGAAGGGCTGACAAGGCAGACATATTGGTGGGCGTCTGCTATAGACCGCCGAACCAGGATGAAGAGACAGATGAGGTGTTCTATGAGCAGCTGGCAGAAGCTGCGAGATCGCCAGCCCTTGTCCTCATGGGGGACTTCAACTTCCCTGACATAAGCTGGGAATACGGCGCAGCGCAGAGGAAGCAGTCTAGGAGGTTTCTGGAGTGTATGGAGGAGAACATTCTGATGCAGCTGGTGAGAGAGCCTACGAGAGGAGCTGCCCCGCTAGACCTGCTGTTCACAAACAGAGAAGCTCTGGTGGAAGATGTGGCGGTCGGGGGCTGTGTTGGACAGAGCGACCATGAGATGGTAGAGTTCTCGATTCTTGGAGGAGCCAGGAGGAAGAACAGCAAAACTGTTACCTTGGACTTCCGGAGGGCGGACTTGGAGTTGTTTAGAAGACATGTAGGGGGAGTCCCCTGGGATTCAGTCCTAGAGGGTAAAGGGTTCCAAGACAGCCGGTTGCTCTTCAGGAAGGAAGTCTTAAGGCGCAGGAGCGGGCTGTCCCCCTGAGCTGCAAAATGAGCCGGCGGGGAAGGAGAGCGGCGTGGATGAATAGGGAACTATTCCTGAGGCTCCGGGAGAAAAAGAGAATCTACCACCTGTGGAAGAAGGGACGGGCGACTCAGAGAGAGTACAGAGAAGTTGTTAAGATGTGCAGGGAGAAAATCAGAAAGGCGAAAGCCCGGCTCGAACTCAATCTGGCCGCTGGGATAAAAAGAAACAAGAAACCCTTTGACAAATATATCAACGGTAAGAGGAGGACTAAGGAGAATCTCCATTCTTTACTGGACGAGGCTGGGAATGTGACTAGTGAGGATAAGGAAAAAGCAGAGGTCCTGAACGCCTTCTTTACGCCTGTAGTTAGAGGTCAGACCAGTTATCCTCAGGGTACTCCACTTTTTGACCTGGTGGACTCGGCTGGGGAGCAGACTAAACCACCCACGATTCAGGAGGAAACAGTCAGAGACCTGCTACTGCAACTGGACTGCCACAAGTCCATGGGGCCGGATGAGATCCACCCGAGAGTGCTGAGGGAACTGGCGGAGGTGAGAGCCGAGCCGCTTTCCATCATCTCTCAGCGCTCCTTGTTGACTGGTGAGGTCCCTGCAGACTGGAGGCTTGCCAACGTGACTCCCATCTACAAGAAGGGCTGTAAGGAGGACCCGGGGAGCTACAGGGCTGTTAGTCTGACCTCGGTGCCAGGGAAGGTTATGGAGCAGATTGTCTTGAGGGAGATCACACAGTGTGCGGGACAACCGGGGGATCAGGGCTAGCAGCATGGGCTCACGAAGGGCAGGTCCTGCTTGACCAACCTGATCTCCTTCTATGATCCAGTGACCCGCCTGGTGGATGAGGGGAAGGCTGTTGATGTGGTCTACCTTGACTTCAGCAAAGCCTTTGACACTGTCTCCCACAGCATTCTCCTGCGGAAGCTGGCAGTCCGTGGCTTGGACAGGTACATCTTGGCTGGGTAAGGAACTGCTGGAGGGCCGGGCACAGAGAGTGGTGGTCAATGGAGCCAAATCCAGCTGGTGACCGGCCACGAGTGGGGTTCACCAGGGGTCGGTGCTGGGGCCTGTCCTCTTCAAGATCTTCATTGATGACCTGGATGAGGGCACTGAGTGCACCCTCAGGAAGTTTGCAGATGACACCAAGCTGGCTGGAAGCGTCGATCTGCCTGGGGGTAGCGAGGCCCTACAGAGGGATCTGGACAGGCTGGAGAGCTGGGCTGAAGCCAACGGGATGAGGTTTAATCAGACCAAATGCCGGGTCCTGCACTTTGGCCACAGCAACCCCAAGCAACGCTACAGGCTTGGGGCGGAGTGGCTGGAAGATGTGTAGAGGAAATGGAGCTGGGGGTGTTGGTTGACGCTGGGCTGAACACGAGCCAGCAGTGTGCCTGGGTGGCCAAGAAGGCCAATGGCATCCTGGCTTGTATCAGAAGCAGTGTGACCAGCAGGAGCAGGGAAGTGATTGTCCCCCTGTACTCAGCTCTGGTGAGGCCGCACTTCGAGTGCTGTGTCCAGTTCTGGGCCCCTCACTGCAAGAAAGACATCGAGCCCCTGCAGCGTGTTCAAAGAAGGGCAACAAAGCTGTGAGGGGTCTGGAGCACAGGGCTGATGAGGAGCGGCTGAGGGAGCTGGGAGTGTTCAGTCTGGAGAAGAGGAGGCTCAGGGGAGACCTTATTGCTCTCTATAACTACCTGAGGGGGGGTTGTAGCCAGCTGGGGGTCGGCCTCTTCTCTCGTGTAACTGGTGATAGGACTAGGGGGAATGGCTTCAAGCTGCGCCAGGGGAGATTCAGGCTGGATATTAGGAAATACTGCTTCTCTGAAAGAGTGGTCAGGCACTGGGATGGGCTGCACAGGGAGGTGGTGGAGTCACCGACCCTGGAGGTGTTCAAGGAACGTCTGGATTTTGTGTTGAGGGATGTGGTTTAGCGAGAACCATGGATGATAGGTGGATGGTTGGACTGGATGATCTTATAGGTCTTTTCCAACCTTAGCGATTCTGTGATTCTGTGCTTCTGTATGGTGACGTCATCATGGGGCTCTGTGACGTCATCGTGTGTATTGGAAAGGGGATGATCTGATTGTGTGACGGAAAAATGAGTTGGAGAAGGGATTTCTGCATGGACTCCACAGCATCTCAGTGCCAGCATCTCACCGAGCTGGGACCACAGAATTTCTGCATCTCACCAAGCTGGGACGACAGAATTTCCGCTTGGCCTCCATCTGATCTCATCTCCACTAAACAAAGCATGCCCCATCCCTTCCGTCCCGTGCACAAAACCTCTCGCCACGCACGCAGCCACACTTGCAACCTTTACTCGAGCCACCAGAAACCTGGCGTGGACTCCCAGCCCAAGTTGTCGCCTTGGGGCTGCGGGTGAACCCGAGGGACAGCCAGCATCTGCCAGGTTGGAAAGAGAAAAAGGGACGCGGCCCCTTTAAGCCCGTCCTCCCTCGCTCTAAGCCCCGCCCACTCTCCCCACAAGCCCCGCCCAACGGTCCTGGCCCCGCCCTCCTCTCAAGCCCCAAACTGGGATCCTATGGGACTGGGATCCCCCAAACTGGGATCACCCGAAACTGGGAAAGCCCCCAACTGGGATCCTATGGAACTGGGATCCCCCAAACTGGGATCACCCCAAACTGGAACCCAATTGAACTGGGACACCCTTAAATTGGGAGCACCTTAAACTGGGATCCTATGGGACTGGGATCAGCCCAAACTGGGACAGTCCCATACTGGGATCCCATCCCAAACTGGGATCACCCCAAACTGGAACCCAATTGAACCGGGGCACCCCTAAACTGGGAGCACCTTAAACTGGGATCCTATGGAACTGGGATCCCCCACACTGGGATCACTCTGTACTGGGATCCCCCACAAACTGGGATCCTATGGGACTGGGATCAGCCCAAACTGGGACAGCCTCATACTGGGATCCCATCCCAAACTGGGAACCTATGGAACTGGGAATCCCTCATACTGGGACCCCCTCCAAACTGGGACAGCTTCAAACTGGGATCCTATGGAACTGGGATCTCCCAAACTGGGATCCCCCATACTGGGATCACCCCCAAACTGGGATCCTATTGGACTGGGAAACTCCAAACTGGTTTCACTCCCATACTGGGAACCCCCACAAACTGGGATCCTGTGGTACTGGGAGGCCCCAAACTGGGATCACCTTAAACTGGGGATCTTATGGAACTGGGATCCCCCACAAACTGGGATCCTATGGAACTGGGAATCCCCAAACTGGGATCACCCTAAACTGGAACCCAATTGAACTGGGGCACCCCTAAGGTGGGAGCACCTTAAACTGGGATCCTATGGAACTGGGATCCCCCACAAACTGGGATCCGATGGGACTGGGATCAGCCCAAACTGGGATCCTATGGAACTGGGATCCCCCACAAACTGGGATCCTATGGGACTGGGATCAGCCCAAACTGGGACAGCCCCATACTGGGATCCCATCCCAAACTGGGATCACCCCAACCTGGAACCCAACTGAACCGGGGCACCCCTAAGGTGGGGTTGTTGTCGCCTTGGGGCCGCGGGGGAAGCCGAGGGACGGCCGCCCTTCCTCTCCATCCTTCCTCACTTCCTCACTCCCACATCCCGTTGTCGGAGGACCAACACCCGCACGTGGTGGCAGTGATGTCACAGCGGGTGTCACAGAGCTGCCATTGTGACGCGTGAAGCTGGGAGCGGAGCAAAGGGCTGCGAGGCTCAGGCTGGGCATCACTGCGCTCTGGTGAGGCTCAGGGAGAGCAGGGAGACTCGCAGTGCTCGCCATCGACTCGCTGATGTCCGATAGCGAGAGGGAGGCTTCCTGCATGGAGGAAGCAGGTGAGAGCACGGCATCCCCGCACGCAGCCGGGCAGAGGGGTGCAGGGGCTCTGCTTGAAGCCAAGAGGGGAGGAAAGGGCAAACAGGAGCTCCCAGCCCCTCTGCTCTTCGGCTCAGCTTGGGCCGTGGTCCTCGGGGATGCCCGGCCCTGCCGGCTGCTCGGCTCTGCTCATTTTTGCTCTTTTCCTCTGCAGTGTGTGCGCTGTGTGGCCGGGCAGATGTGGACCCGGAGATGTGCGGGCGCGTGCTTCTGGAGGCTGGGATTCGTGTCCACGAGTTCTGCTTGGTGAGTTCCTTCCCATGGCGCTCCTTCCAGGTTCCCTCCAGGGATGCTCCCTTTTCCTTCCCGTCCTAATGAGATCCTCCTTTCCTTTCCTTTCCTTTCCCTTTCCTTTCCTTTCCTTTCCCTTTCCTTTCCCTTTCCTTTCCCTCTCCTCTCCTCTCCTCTCCTCTCCTCTCCTCTCCTCTCCTCTCCTCTCCTCTCCTCTCCTCTCCTCTCCTCTCCTCTCCTCTGTTCTTTCCTTTCCTTTCCTTTTCCTTTTCTCTCCTCCAGATCTTTGCCAACATCACTACCGAATCAGGACCGGCGTGGCCAAGAACTGATGGCCTCCCCCTTGCTGCCATCGCACGCAAAGCCAAGCAGGCAGACGGCCAGGTGAGGAGCTGTAGGGAACAGGCAGATCTGTGCCGACAAGGGCTCACATCACCTTCATCTGGGCACAAGGAAAGCAATCACAGCCCTTCCAACCTCCTCCAGACCCAAGGAAAGCAATCACAGCCCTTCCAACCTCCTCCAGACCCAAGGAAAGCAATCACAGCCCTTCCAACCTCCTCAGAGCCCAAGGAAAGCAATCACAGCCCTTCCAACCTCCTCAGAGCCCAAGGAAAGCAATCACAGCCCTTCCAACCTCCTCCAGACCCAAGGAAAGCAATCACAGCCCTTCCAACCTCCCCCACCACCCAAGTCCTGCACCGTAGCTGATCAACCCCGTCCCCCAGGTCGCTTTGTGCACAGAAATGCCCACATCCCTGCCCACCCCGAGGCGTGGGGCTGGCCGTGGAAGCCCTGAGCTGGCTGCCGACGGGGCCGTTCTGCTCTTTCCAGCAATGCTGTGTCTGCGGAGAGAGGAGGGCTGCCATCACGTGCGCCAGGAGCGACTGCGCTCGCAGCTTCCACCTACCCTGTGCCGTGGATGGGGAGTGCGTCACCCAGTACTTCGGTGAGCACAGGTAAGGATCTGGAGTCCTTGGTGCCAGGGTGGCATCAAAGAAGAGGTTTTTCTCTTCGCCGCTCGTAGGACCGAGGCACAACCGCTCGCAAAGTCGCTCGCATCCCCATAGGCTGCCAGGGCTCAGTTTAGTTCGTCTGGAGAGGGAACCAGCACTGATGTCTCACTGGTGGCACAGGTTTAGGGATGAGAAAGCGATCTCTGACTTGAACCCTAGCCACGGCCCTCAGGGATCCGCTTCCTCCGCTGTACGGCGGCGTTGATGAGCAGGGCTTCCATCCAAACCTCCCCTTCTCCCCTGCTCTTCCTTCAGCATCAGTTGAAAATAACGAAGGGCAAAGCCTTCTAACGCTTGGCCACCGCAGTCCCGTGGGCAAACGCTTGCCCCCCGTGGCTCTCCTTTATGCTGTGACCTTGGTTGCCACCTCCCAGAGAGGACTCGCTCAAAACTCCCCTTGGCTCGGGGGCCAAAGATGCAATCGGAGCTCAGTTCAGATGCGACGGCCGCGTTTCCTTTCCTGGACCTCTGCCCTCCTCGCATCGCTTCTCATCTGTTCCATCACTTCTCACCGTGCCCCATCCACTCCGTCTTCCCCAGGTCCTTCTGCCGCGAGCATCGCCCTCGACAGCTGGCTCAGAAAGCTCCGCAAGGCACCAACTGCCTCATTTGCCTCGAGCCCGTGGGGGACGGCTTGTCCTACCACACCATGCTGTGTCCAACTGCCAACGCGCCTGGTTCCACCGGCTCTGCATCCAGGTACGACCCCTCTCCTCACCCCGCGAGGATGCTGGGTGCTCAGCATCACCAGGCATTGCTGATTCTCACCCTGCTCGTGCTTCTCCTGCAGCGACAGGCGTCGAGCACCGGCACGGCGTTCTTCAGGTGCCCAGCTTGTCTCGATTTCGGTCTGTTCGCGACCAAATGTCCAGCCTGGGATCCGAATCCCTCTCAGGTTGGTGTCCTTCCCCTTTGCTTTCCGCTCAAAATGTTCCAGGAATGACGGTCTGGCTGGTTGCGTCGTTTCATCCCGCTTTTCGTGGTGCCCTCCTCCTCTTCATCTTCGGGTTTGTGACCACTGTACCCAACTGGGATTTCAAGGCGCCATCGGGTACTATTGGCTCCATCACTCGTTGCGTTGACCGCTCTGATGGAACCAGTTTCATCTCCACTCGCCCTCACCGTGGTTCCTGAATCAGCTTCCTTTCCTTTCCTTTCCTTCTTTCCTTCCTTTCCTTTCCTTTCCTTTCCTTTCCTTTCCTTTCCTTTCCTTTCCTTTCCTTTCCTTTCCTTTCCTTTCCTTTCCTTTCCTTTCCTTTCCTTTCCTTTCTTTCCTTTCCTTTCCTTTCCTTTCCTTTCCTTTCCTTTCGTTCCTTTCCTTTCCTTTCCTTTCCTTTCCTTTCCTTTCCTTTCCTACCCTTTCCTACCCTTTCCTACCCTTTCCTTTCCTACCTTTCCTTTCCTACCCTTTCCTTTCCTACCCTTTCCTTTCCTACCCTTTCCTACCCTTTCCTTTCCTACCCTTTCCTTTCCTACCCTTTCCTTTCCTACCCTTTCCTACCCTTTCCTACCCTTTCCTACCCTTTCCTTTCCTACCCTTTCCTTTCCTTTCCTACCCTTTCCTACCCTTTCCTTCCTTTCCCGTTCCTTCCTTCCTTCCCTTCCTTCGCCTTCCTGTCCCTTTCCCTTCCCTTTCCCTTTCCCTTTCCCTTTCCCTTTCCCTTTCCCTTTCCCTTCCCTTTCCCTTCTTTCCCTTTCCTTTTCCCTTTCCCTTTCCCTTTCCTCCCTTCCCCTCCCTCCCCTCCCCTCCCCTCCCCTCCCCTCCCCTCCCCTCCCCTCCCCTCTCCTCCCCTCTCCTCCCCTCTCCTCCCTCTCCTCCCCTCTCCTCTCTTCCCCTCTCCTCTCCTCTCTCATAGCTGAGCTACGACTCCAAAGACACAGCAGGCTGTTCAAACTCATCCTCCCCATCCCCAAAACTCGAGGACAAGGCAGCGGATTTTTTGTCCAGCTCAGAGGCTTCGTGCTTCCCCTCTTCCTTTCCTATTTCCCCTCAATCCTATTCGAGGGGTCATTCTTACCTCTCTGTCCCTCCCGTTCGTGCCAGAAAGTCTCCAGGCTTGGCTTGGACTCCCCCACTTCGCTTTTTTGCGGAGTTTCTGATGTTTTCTCTTCTTGGTGTGTGGTTGTCCGCCGCCTTTTCCAAGCGTGGGCTGCAGCTTCTCTTGCCTGGAAGAGCCATTTCCTCGGTTTTTCTCCTTCTATCTGATATCCTGCGCTTTTTCCTCGGAGATGCTTTGCTGGAGATGCTCTTCCAAGAGTTCTCGTGCAATTTCTCTGGGCTGAAGGCAGAGGTTTTGTTCTCCCCTCTGCCATGGCGTCGCTGCTTCTCCCCGTGAGACTCGTGCTCCTTGCTCCCATCCTCTTGGCTGCCATAAGCCTCGCGGGATTTCTCAGGGCCTTTTGGGTTTCTTGGAAGCTTGGAGCGGATGAGATGGGGGGGGGCTCATCGCTTCCCCTCCCTTCTCTTGCAGAGACCCGGAATGGGACCACCAAGGGGTCTACGATCCGCCCCGAGAGAGGCACAGCCGCTGCGACGCCAGCGAATGCCTTTACGAGGGAGGCAGAGAGCAGGCAGAGGCAACGGAGTGAGCGGGGGGTCGGGGGGGTCCTCAGCCTCGTCGCAGGATGGCATCCCGTTATTCCCATATCCCCTCATTGCCCCCCGTACCCCCATATCCCCCCATATCCCCCATTATCCCCATATTCCCCCACATCCACCCATTATCCCCCATATCCCCCCTATTCCCCCCACATCCCCCCATTATCCCCCATTATCCCCATATTCCCCCCATATCCCCCCATTATCCCCCATATCCCCCATATCCCCCATTATCCCCCCATCCCCATTATCCCCCCATATCCCCCATATCCCCCCATACCCCCCACATCCCCCATATCCCCATATCCTCCCATATCCCCCATATCCCCATCCCCCCACATCCCCCAATCCCCATAGCCCCCCACATCCCCCTAGGATCCTATGGGATGCATCCTCGCTCTGCAGGACGGCGGAGCGAGGGCTGAGAGCAGCAGAGATCCTCCCATATCCCCCCATTATCCCCACATCCCCCCATATCCCCCATTATCCCCCCATCCCCCATATCCCCCCATATCCCCCATCCCCCATATCCCCCATTATCCCCATATTCCCCCCATCCCCCCATTACCCCCACATCCCCCATATCCCCCATAGCCTCCCATATCCCCCCAAATATCCCCCCACACCGCCCATCCCCCCACATCCCCCCATATCCCCATAGCCCCCCACATCCCCCTAGGATCCTATGCGATGCATCCTCGCTCTGCAGGACGGCGGAGCGAGGGCTGAGAGCAGCAGAGATGCGCTGTGCAGGGCATCCCGTGGCTCGGTCCTCACATTCACCACCTTCCCCAGGTCCTGCAGCTGATCCTGTGCAGCTCCTGCGCTGCTGAGGGAACCCATCGGCAGTGCTCCAGCTGCACAACCCAAGAGACATGTGGGAGTGGGAATGCGACGGCTGTGCTGGGCTGGGGACCGGTAAGAAGCGTCGCATCAGATCTCAGATGCTCTGATGCCGGGATGCCGGAGTCCGTCTGTCCCGATGCTCTGACGTCGGGATGCCGGAGTCCGTCTGTCCCATTCCGACTCACGACCTCCTTTGCAGCCTCCGGCGCCGATGTGAGCTCGCCGGTCCCCAGCCACCAGGGCTCTGTGTTCATCCGGCAGCTCCGTGCCCAGCAGCCAGGCGGCATTTGGGGCATCGCAGAGCCACTCTGCCCGACAGCGAGCGGCGGACAAACAGCCAGCATTTCGGCGACGATCGGCCTTCCTCTGAGCAGCTGCGAGGACGCAGGCAAACGGCGGCTGCAAACGGGTCCCACGCAGCCACAGGAGGTCCTCGGGGTCCTCCGGGGCATCTCCAGCTGCTGCACGCCGAACACATCGCAGGCAGGGGGGAAAGAAGCCAGCGCACGGAGCCGATCCCCGCTGCAATCTCGCATCCCGAGTTCCAGAGCCGGCCGAGAAGGCGGCCGTGGCGGCCGGCAAACGCCAGCCGCGGAGGAGCAGGGCGGCAGCAGCAGCAGCAGCTCGCCAACATCTGCCATTCCCGGGTCCGCGATGGCTCGCAGGGCGCAGACACGCGGGGGAGCATCCGGGCGGCGAGGGAGCATCCGCACCCAACGCCCTCCTGCGGGCAGACGCGGGACTCAGCCACGAAGAAGCAGCAGGATCCGGGGCCAGCAGAGGAGGATGTGCTGGGAATGAAGCTGGTTTTCGTGAGCCAAAGCCCCCGCAGCCGTGAGCCAGAGTGCCTTCGGTTGAGGCGGACCGTCATCATCGCCCAGCTTCATCCCCTCTCCGACTTGCAGCCGCATCCAGCCTGGCTTCCCACACCTCCACGGCTGGGGATTGCACAGCATCCTCGGGAAAGCTGTTCCAGTGCGTCCGTGCTGATCTCCAACCCTTTTAATCCCAAGCCAAAGCTGTTTTACTTCTACAACCACCCCTCCCTCTCCCACCTCCCCGGACTCACTCTGGTCCGACGCAATAAAGATCAGAGATCGCCCCCCCCCCCCCCCCTCTTACCCCACAAATCGTTTGTCGGCTTCATCCTTCTTTGCTTTTGCTGAGGGGGGGCGCAGGTAGGGGACCTGGATGAGAAGAGGGATCCCAGTTCCATAGGATCCCAGTTTGGGCTTCCAGTTCCATAGGATCCCAGTTTGGGGGTTCCCAGTATGGCAGTTTTCCAGTTTGGGGCTTCCCAGTTCCATAGGATCCCAGTTTGGGGGTTCCCAGTGTGGGAGTTTTCCAGTTTGGGGCTTCCCAGTTCCATAGGATCCCAGTTTGGGGGTTCCCAGTATGATATGGGGGGCATATGGTATGGGGGGTGGCATATGATATGGGGGGCATATGGTATGATAGAGATATGGGGGATGTGGGGGGCTATGGGGGATGGGGGCCTAATGGGGGATATGGGGATATGCGGGATGTGGGGATAATGGGGGGATATGGGGGGATGTGGGGGGCTATGGAGGATGGGGGGCTATGGGGGGATATGGGGACTATGGGGATAATGGGAGATATGGGGGGATATGGGGGCTGGGGGTCTATGGGGGGATATGGGGGGTATGGGGAGAATGGGGGGATATGGGGGATGTGGGGGGCTATGGGGATGGGGGGCTAATGGGGGATATGGGGGATGTGGGGGATGTGGGGATAATGGGGGATATGGGGGGACTGTGGGGGGATGGGGGGGATATGGGGGATATGGGATATGGGGGATATGGGAATCTATGGGGATAATGGGGGATATGAGGGATATGGGCGGAAATGGGGTCTATGGGGGATATGGGGGATAATGGGGGGATATGGGGGATAATTGGGGGATATGGGGGGATATAGGAAATATGGGTATATGGGGGGATGTGGCATATATGGGGGATATGGGGGATGTGGGGGGATGTGGGGAATGGGGGGCTGTGGGGGGATAATGGGGTGATATAGGGGGGATATGGGGTATGGAGGATATGGGGGGATATGGGGGAATATGGGGACTATGGGGGATATGGGGGGATATGGGGGGTATGGGGAGAATGGGGGGCTATGGGGGGATATTGGGATAATGCGGGGCTGTGGGGGGCTATGGGGATGTGGGGATAATGGGGGGATCTGGGGGATGTGGGGGGACGGGAGGATATGGGGGATGTGGGGGGCTATGGGGGATGGGGGCTATGGGGTGCTATGGGGATAATGGGGGATACGGGGGGATATGGGGGATGTGGGGGATATGGGATAATGGGGGGATATGGGGGGGATGTGGGAAGATATGGGAGGATATGGGGGGATATGGGGGATATGTGGGGATATGGGGACTATGGGGGATATGGGGGGCTATGGGGGATGTGGGAGATATGGGGAGGAATGGGGGGATATGGGGACAATGGGGGGATATAGGGGATATGGGGGATATGGGGGGATTTGGGGGTTGTGGGGGGATGTGGGGATAATGGGGGATATGGGGGATAATGGGGGGGATATGGGGGCTATGGGGGGATATGGGGGGATATGGGAGATATGGGGGGATATGGGGGGCTGTGGGGGGATATGGGGTGATATGGGGATAATGGGGGGGATATGGGACCTGGCTACGGGGGGGATGGGGGAATATGGGGGACTGTGGGGGATAATGGGGGGATATGGGGGGATGTGGGGGGTTATGGGGAGATATGGGGGGTTATGGGGGATGTGGGGCCTCTGGGGGGCTGTGGTGGATAATAGGGGGACATGGGGGATATGGGGGGGACATAGGGGATATGGGGGAATAATTGGGGGGTATGGGAGGATATGGGATAATGGAGGGATGTGGGGGGCAATGAGGGGGGGATGGGGGGCTATGGGGGATGGGGGGCTATGGGAGGCTGTGGGGAGCTATGGGGGGCTGTGGGGTAATGGAGGCCCTATAGAAACAATGGGGGACCTACGGAGCAACGGGAGACCCTACAGAGTAACGGGGGACCCTACAGGGCTATGGGGGACCCTACAGAAACAATGGGGACCCTATAGAAACAATGGGGCGTTGTTAATGGAGACCTACAGGCCTATGGGGTCATTAATGGGAACCCCACCAAACAATGAGGGGGTCAATATGGAGACCGTATCCAAACACCCCCCCCCCCCCCCATAAGGCGACCCTACAAAATCCCCCATATAAACAAACCCCATAAGCCGCCCTACCAAAGAGCGCAGCCCGCACTCCGCTGTCGCCCTGCCTTCACCCCGCGTCTCCGCCTCCTCCAATCAGCGCCGCGATCTCCGCCCCTCCACCAATCAGAGCTTCGCTACGGTGTGAGATGTAGGGCGGTGCCGCTCCGGGCGCCATGTTGGATGAGGGCGCGGCGCCGCCATGTTGGGGGCGGGGAGGGGAATGGTGATTGGGTCGCGGCGCGGACCAGTGGGCGGCGGCGGTGTTGGGAGGTGGCGGCTGGGCTCCGCCAATGGGGGCGCGGGTTTGCAGATGTGGGGCGAAAGGGGGCAAAATTGGGGGGTTTTATTTTGGGGGGGGGGGAAGAGGGGGTCAACCATGGAGCGTGGGAGGGCAGATATGGGGCGAAAGAGGGAGATTTGGGCTTGGAGGTGCAATGTGGGGGGCAGGGGACAGTTGTGGGCAGATTTGGTGAGTGGGGGGTAAATATAGGGGGTGTGGGGGCTGAATTGGGGCGGGGGGGTCGAATTTTGGGTGAGATTGGGGTCAATAGGGCGTTGAGAGCGTAAATGTGGGGGAAGATATGGGGGTCTTGCCAGATGGGGGCTCCATCCTCTGGTTGCTGTGGCAACGCTCTGCTGAGTCCTGCTTCCCCTGTTGCCATGGCAACCGCCTTGAGCGCATCCCTCCAGCATCATGGCAACGTCTGTCAATCAAGCTCATCACCATGGCAACCGTTTCTCAGTGCCGCCCCTCCGGTTGCGATGGCAGCAGCTGTCAATCAAACCCGGCGCTATGGCAACCAGCCCTTAGGACCCACCCCCCGGTTGCTGTGGCAGCAGCTGTCAATCAAACCCAGCGCCATGGCAACCCGCATCTTTTCCCCACCTCTCCTTGTTGCCATGGCAACCAGCATCCTCCCCCTATACAAACCACCACAAAAGCTGCTTTTTTTTCTTTTTTTGGCCATTTTTATACCTAAAACCACTTTTCCCCCCCCCGAATGTTTCACCTCCCCCCCCCGAACACCTTTGCCAACAGCTGACGGGTGGGGGCCCCGGGGGGGCTGCTTCTTTCTGCCCCAAATCTCTGGCTCCGTGGGGCGCTGAGTGAAACCCCACGTGGGGTGACGGTCCGCTTGAGGGTCCTGTGTGGTTTGGGGGTCTTTTGGGTGGTCCTGAGGGGTTTGGGGTCTTTGGGGGGGGCGGCCATGGCAGCGCAGCGACGGTAGACCACCCCCCCCTCACGTTTGGCCTGGGCTGCTTCGGCTCGGAGGCGGTGGGCTCTGGCCCTGGCGTTCGGCGGCCAAACGTTCGCTTCAGGTGGGGCCAGCGGAATACTGGCAGGTACTGGGGGGGGGGGGGAAAGAATGGGGTTAGGGGAGGGGGTCCTGAGTTGGTCTATGGGGTCCTCAGTGCTCCTACGAGGGTCCTGAGTGCTCCTATGGGGGTCCTCAGGGCTCTATGGGGGGTCCTGAGTGCTCCTATGGGGGGGTCCTGAGGGATCTATGGGGGTCCTGAGGGGCCTCTACGATCCTGGGTAATGGGGTTCTATGGGGGTCCTGAGTGGGTCCGATGGGGTCCTAACTGTTCCTATGGGGGTCCTGAGTGCTCCTATGGGGGTCCTGGGGGGCTCTATGGGGGGTCCTGGGGGGGTCTACGGGGTTCTGGGGCTGGCTCTTTAGGGCTCCTGAGTGCACCTAAAGGGGTCCTTGGGGGGCTCTATGGGGGGGTCCTGAGGGGCTCTATGGGGGTCTTGGGTGCACCTAAGGGGGTCCTGGGGACCTTTATGGGAGTCCTGAGGGGCTCTATAGGAAGTCCCTGAGGGAAGAACCTCCATCCCGCCCAATAAATTCTACCTTAACCCCCCAACCCCCCAACATAAATCACCCTTAAGACCCCCCCCCCCCCCCCAAGAAATTCCTCCTTAACCTCCCCCCCCAAAAATATTCCACCTTAAAAGACCGCCCCCAACAATACCAACCCCTCAATTCCACCTTAAAACTCTCCATCGACTCCCAGCCCCTTTCCCTCACGTGACCCTCGGCCACGTGACCTTCTTTTCCGGTCTCACCTTCAGGCACCATCGATCGTACCGGAAGCGGCTCCTCGGCCTATTGCTGATGGGCGCCCCCTGCAGGTTGGAGGCCGCACGACGCGCCGCTCTTTTATCACGACTCCATCATCTCAATTACAGGTTTCCTGCATTGTGGCTATGAAGGCTGCTAAGGAGGCGTGGAAGAAGGGATTGCTGAGATTGCTGCTGAAAGATCTGCGAAGCGTGGATGGGAGCTTAGCTGTGATTGGTCGAGGGTTCAGGGCTGGATGAGGAGGACCACGGTGACTGGTTGAGGGGCTCGCAGGACTTGTTCATCCATTCCAACGCCCCAAACTGGGATCCCATGGAACTGTGAAACCCCAACCGGGAGCGCCCCAAACTGGGACAACCCCAAACTGGAACTCTATGGGACTGTCCCCAAATCAGATTCTCATACTGGGGTCCTCCAAAATGTAGAACACCAAACTGGGATCCTCAATCCGGGATTGACCAAACTGGGATTCAAGGAATCAGGGAACTCAAACTGGGATCACCCCAAACTGGAACCCCATGGAACTGGGACACCCTTAAATTGGGAGTACTTGGGCTGGGATCCCAAGGGACTGGATCCCCAAACTGGCACAGCCCCATACTGGGATCCCATCCCAAACTGGATCCATGAGACTGGGAAAACCCCAAACTGGGATCACTCCATACTGGGTCCCTGCAACCTGGGATCCTGTGGTACTGGGAGGCCTCTGGGTGGACCCTATTGAACTGGGAATCCCTGAACCAGATCACCCCAAACTGAACCCAATTGAACTGGGACACCCCTAAACTGGGAGCACCTAAACTGGGATCCCATGGAACTGGGATCCCCCACAAACTGGGATCCTATGGACTGGGATTCCCCAAACTGGGAGCACCCTAAACTGGGACAGCCCCATACTGGGATCCCATCCCAAACTGGGAAACCATGGACTGGGATCCCCCATACTGGGACCCTCCAAACTGGGACAGCTCAAACTGGGGATCCTAAGGACTGGGAAACCCCAAAACTGGGATCATTCAGAGGCTTGAACCCAAACTGGGATCCTGTGGTACTGGGTGGCCCCAAAGTGGGACCCGCTGAACTGGAATCCTAACTGGGATCACCCAAACTGGAACCCAATTGAACTGGGGCACCCCCAAACTGGGAGCACCAAACTGGATCCTATGGAACTGGGATCCCCTACAAACTGGGATCCGATGGGACTGGGATCAGCCTAAACTGGGCAGCCCCATACTGATCCCATCCCAAACTGGGATCACCCCACCTGGAACCCAACTGAACCGGGGCACCCCTAAGGTGGGGCTATGCCTGGTGTCGCTGGTGGAACTCGAGGGACGGGCCGCCTCTTCCCTCTCCATCCTTCCTCACTTCCCCTCACTCCCACATCCCGCGAGTGTCGAGGACCAACACCGCACGTGGCAGGCAGTGATGTCACAGCGGGTGTCACAGAGCGCTATTGTGACGCTGCAGCTGGGAGCGTGAGCAAGGGTCATGCAGGCTCAGGCTGGGAGGTCACTGCGGTCTGGTGAGGCTCAGGAGAGCAGGAGACTCTCGCAGTGCTCGCCATCGACTCGCTGATGTCCTGGAGCAGCTGCAGAGGGAGGCTTCTCCGCATGTGGAGGAAGCAGGTGAGAGCACGGCATCCTCAAGACGCAGTCAGGGCAGAGGTGCAGGGGCTTCAAGCTTGAAGCCGAGGGAGAAAGGAAACAGGAGCCCCAGCCCCTCTGCTCTTCGGCTCAGCTTTGGGCCGTGGTCCTCGGGATGCCCCGGCCCTGCCGGCTGCTCGGCCTGCTCATTTGTGCTCTTTCCTCTGCAGTGTGCGCTGTGTGGCCGGGCAGATGTGGACCCGGGAGTGTAAGTGGCCAGTGGCTTCTGAGAGGCTGGGATTGTGGTCCACGAAGTTCTGCTTGTGAGTTCTTCCCCATGGCGCTCCTTCCAGGTTCCCTCCAGGGATGCTCCCTTTTCCTTCCTGTCCTAATGAGATCCTTTTCTTCCTCTTTCCTTTCTCCCTTTCTTTCCTTTCCCTTTCCTTTCCCTTTTCCTTTCCTTTTCCTTTCCTTCTCCTCCTCTCCCTCTCCTTCCTCCTCTCCTCCTCTCCTTCTCCTTCCTCTCCTCCTCCTCTCCTCTCCTCTCCTCTCCTCCTCTCCTCCTCTCCTCCTCTCCTCTGTTCTTCCTTTTCCTTTCTCTCCTCCAGATCTTGCCAACATCACTACCGAATCAGGATCATAAACAGAGCTGATGCAGGTCTCCCCCCCTGCCGGCCATCGCACGCAAAGCCAAGCAGGCAGACGGGCAGGTGAGGAGCTGTAGGGAATAGGCAGATTCAAAGGACAAGGGCTCATCACTCTTCATCTGGCACACAGCAGCAATCACAGCCCTTCCAACCCTCCTCCAGACCCAAGGAAAGTAATCACAGTTCTTCCAACTCTCTCAGAGCCCAAGGAAGCAATCACAGCCCCTTCCAACCTCCTCAGAACCTGCGAAAGCAATCACAGCCCTTCCAACCTCCTCCTCCAGACCTGCTGGAAAGCAATCACAGCCCTCCAACCTCCCCAGCCACCTCCAAGTCCTGCACCGTAGCCATCAACCCCGTCCCCAGGCCGCTGAGCCGTGAAACAGACATCCTGCCCACCCCGAGGCGTGGGCTGGCCGTGGAAGCCCTGAGCTGGCTGGCCACGGGGCCGTTTCTTGCTCTTTCCAGCAATGCTGTGTCTGCGGAGAGAGAGGCGGCCAGCCCATGCCAAGAGCGATGCGCTCACAGCTTCCACCTGCCCTGTGCCGTGGATGGGGAGGCGTCACCCAGTACTTCGTGAGCACAGGAGTGATCTGAGTCCTGGGTTGTGGGTGTACCAGCAGAGGCGCTTTCTGTCGTAGGACCGAGGCACAACCGTCGCAAAGTCGCCATCCCATAGGTTGCCAGGGTCTAGTTTAGTCTGTCTGAGAGGAACCAGTACTGATGTCTGCCTGGTGGCACAGGTTTAGGGATGAGAAAGGACTTGACTCAACCCGAGCCACGGCCCGCAGGGATCTAAGCTTCCTCCGCTGCACGGCGGGCGTTGACATGGCAGGGGCCTATCCAAACCCCTCCCTTTCCTGCTCTTCCTTCAGCATCAATTTAAAATAACGATGGGCAGCTCTAACGCTTTGCCACCGTGAACCTGTAAACGCTGCCCCGTGGCTTCCTTTATGCTGTGACCTTGGTTGCCACCTCCCAGAGAGGACTCGTCAAAACTCCCTTTAGTTCAACACAAGATGCAATCGGAGCTCAGTTCAGATGCCGACGGCCGCGTCTTTCCTCTGGACCTCTGCCCTCCTCGCACGCTCTCATCCGTTCCATCACCTTCACCGTGCCCCATCCGCTCCGCTCTCTCCCCAGGTCCTCTGCCGAGAGCACGCCCCCGACAGCTGGCTCAGAAAGCCTCGCAAGGCACCAACTGGCCCCATTTGCCTCGAGCCTGTGGGGGCTGTCCCACACCATGCCATGTCCAACCTGCCAACGCGCCTGGTTCCACCGGCTCTGCATCCAGGCACGACTTTCCACCCGCAAGGATGCCAAGCCCAAACATCACCAGGCATTGCTGACTTCACCGCCTGGCTCCTGCAGCGACAGGCGGCGAGCACCGGCACGGCGGCTCTTCAGGTGCCCAGCTTGTCTCGATTTCGGTCTGTTCTAAGGCATCAAATGTCCAGCCTGGGATCCAATCCCTTCTTCAGGGTGGTGTCCTCCCCTTTGCTTTCCGGCCTGCAAAATGTTCCAGGAATGACGGTCTGGCTGGCTGCGCTGTCATCCTCTGCTTTTCGTGGTGCTCCTCTCACATCTTCGGGCTTGTGAGCACTGTACTCAACTGGGATTCCATGTGCCAATGTCCTATTGGCTCCATCACTCGTTGGCAAGATCGCTTGATGGAACCAGTTTCATCTCCACTTTCACTTCTCACTGTATTCCTTGAATCAGTTTCCTTCCCTTCCCTTTCCCTCTTCCCCTCTTCTTCTTCTTCTTCTTCTTTCTCTCTCTTCTCTCTTCTCTCTTCTTCTTTCTCTTTCTCTCTCTTTCTCTTCTCTTCTTCTTCTCTTCTCTCTTCTCTTCTTCTTCTTTCTCTTCTCTTCTTCTTCTTCTTCTTCTTCTTCCTCTCTCTCTCTCTCTCCTCTCTCTCCTCTCCTCTCTCCCTCCTCCTTCCTCTCCTCCCTCTCTCCTTCCTCCTCCCCTCCCTCCCCTCTCCTCCCCTCTCCTCCCCTCTCCTCCCTCTCCTCCCCTCTCCTCCCTCCCTCCCCTCTCCCCCTCGTCTCCTCTCCTCTCCTCTCCTCCCCTCCTCCTCCCCTCTCCTCCCTCCCTCTCCTCCCCTCTCCTCTCCCTCTCCTCTCCTCCTCCCTCTCCTCTCCTCTCCCTCTCCTCTCCTCTCTCCTCTCCTCTCCTCTCCTCTCCTCTCCTCTCCTCTCCTCTCTCTCCCTCTCCTCTCCTCTCCTCTCCCTCTCCTCTCCTCTCCTCTCCTCCCCTCCCCTCTCCTCCCCCTCTCCTCCCCTCTCCTCCCTCTCCTCCCTCCTCTCCTCTCCTCCTCTCCTCCCCTCTCCCCTCGTCTCCTCTCCTCTCCTCTCCTCTCCTCTCCTCCCCTCTCCTCCCCTCTCCTCCCCTCTCCTCCCCTCTCCTCTCCTCCCCTCTCCTCTCCTCCCTCTCCTCTCTCTCCTCTCCTCTCCTCTCCTCTCCTCTCCTCTCCTCTCCTCTCCTCTCCTCTCCTCTCCTCTCCTCTCCTCTCCTCTCCTCTCCTCTCCTCTCCTCTCTCTCCCCTCCTCTCCCCTCCTCTCCCCTCCTCTCCCCTCCTCTCCCCTCCTCCCCTCTCCTCCCCTCTCCTCCCCTCTCCTCCCCTCTCTCCTCCTCTCTCCTCTCCTCTCCCATAGCTGAGCTACGACTCCAAAGACACAGCAGGCTGTTCAAACTCATCCTCCCCATCCCCAAAACTCGAGGACAAGGCAGCGGATTTTTTTGTCCAGCTCAGAGGCTTCGTGCTTCCCCTCTTCCTTTCCTAGTTCCCCTTTTCGGCTCCCCTTTTCCTTTCCTATTTCCCCTCAATCCTATTTGAGGCGTCATTCTTACCTCTCTGTCCCTCCCGTTCTGTGCCAGAAAGTCTCCAGGCTTGGCTTGGACTCCCCCACTTCGCTTTTTTGCGGAGTTTCTGATGTTTTCTCTTCTTGGTGTGTGGTTGTCCGCCGCCTTTTCCAAGCGTGGCTGCAGCTTCTCTTGCCTGGAAGAGCCATTTCCTCGTTTTTTCTCCTTCTATCTGATATCCTGCGCTTTTTCCTCGGAGATGCTTTGCTGGAGATGCTCTTCCCAAGAGTTCTCGTGCAATTTCTCTGGGCTGAAGGCAGAGGTTTTCTTCTCCCCTCTGCCATCGCGTCGCTGCTTCTCCCCGTGAGACTCGTGCTCCTTGTTCCCATCCTCTTGGCTGCCATAAGCCTCGCGGGATTTCTCAGGGCCTTTTGGGTTTCTTGGAAGCTTGGAGCGGATGAGATGGGGGGGGGCTCATCGCTTCCCCTCCCTTCTCTTGCAGAGACCCGGAATGGGACCACCAAGGGGTCTACGATCCGCCCCGAGAGAGGCACAGCCGCTGCGACGCCAGCGAATGCCTTTACGAGGGAGGCAGAGAGCAGGCAGAGACAACAGGGTGAGCGGGGGGTCGGGGGGGTCCTCAGCCTCGCCGCAGGATGGCATCCCGTTATTCCCATATCCCCTCATTGCCCCCCGTACCCCCATATCCCCCCATTATCCCCCCACATACCCCCCTATTCCCCATTTATCCCCCCATCCCCATTATCCCCCCATTATCCCCACATCCCCCCATACCCCCCACATCCCCCCATATCCCCCATATCCCCCCATATCCCCCCATATCCCCCATCCCCCCACATCCCCCCATATCCCCATAGCCCCCCACATCCCCCCTAGGATCCTACGGGATGCATCCTCGCTCTGCAGGACGGCGGAGCGAGGGCTGAGAGCAGCAGAGATGCGCTGTGCAGGGCATCCCGTGGCTCGGTCCTCACATTCACCACCTTCCCCAGGTCCTGGCAGCTGATCCTGTGCAGCTCCTGCGCTGCTGAGGGAACCCATCGGCAGTGCTCCCAGCTGCACAACCCAAGAGACATGTGGGAGTGGGAATGCGACGGCTGTGCTGGTCTGGGGACCGGTAAGAAGCATCGCATCAGATCTCAGGATGCTCTGATGCCGGGATGCCGGAGTCCGTCTGTCCCGATGCTCTGACATCGGGATGCCGGAGTCCGTCTGTCCCATTCAGACTCACGACCTCCCTTTGCAGCCTCCGGCGCCGATGTTGAGCTCGCCGGTCCCAGCCACAGGGCTCTGTGTTCATCCGGCAGCTCCGTGCCCAGCAGCCAGGCGGCATTTGGGGCATCGCAGAGCCACCTGCCCGACAGCGAGCGGCGGACAAAACAGCCAGCATTTCGGCGACGATCGGCCTTCCTCTGAGCAGCTGCGAGGACGCAGGCAAACAGCGGCTGAAAACGTGTCCCACGCAGCCACCAGGAGGCCATCGGGGTCCTCCGGGGCATCTCCAGCTGCTGCACGCCGAACACATCGCAGGCAGGGGGGAAGAAGCCGCGCACGGAGCCGATCCCCGCTGCAATCTCGCATCCCGAGTTCCCAGAGCCGGCCGAGAAGGCGGCGTGGTGGCCGGCAAACGCCAGCCCCGGAGGAGCAGGGCGGCAGCAGCAGCAGCAGCTCGCCAACATCTGCCATTCCCGGGTCCGCGATGGCTCGCAGGGCGCAGACACGCGGGGGAGCATCCGGGCGGCCAGGGAGCATCCGCACCCAAAGCCCTCCTGCGGGCAGACGCGGGGCTCAGCCACGAAGAAGCAGCAGGATCCGGGGCCAGCAGAGGAGGATGTGCTGGGAATGAAGCTGGTTTCGTGAGCCAAAGCCCCCGCAGCCGTGAGCCAGAGTGGCTTCGGTTGAGGCGGACCGTCATCATCGCCCAGCTTCATCCCCTCTCCGACTTGCAGCCGCATCCAGCCTGGCGTCCCACACCTCCACGGCTGGGGATTGCACAGCATCCTCGGGAAAGCTGTTCCAGTGCGTCCGTGCTGATCTCCAACCCTTTTAATCCCCAAGCCAAAGCTGTTTTAATTCTACAACCACCCCTCCCTCTCCCACCTCCCCGACTCACTCTGGTCCGACGCAATAAAGATCAGAGATCCCCACCCCCCCACCCCTCTTACCCCACAAATCGTTTGTCGGCTTCATCCTTCTTTGCTTTTGCTGAGGGGGGCGCAGGTAGGGGACCTGGATGACACGGGGCGTCCCAGTTCCATAGGATCCCAGTTTGGGGCTTCCCAGTTCCATAGGATCCCAGTTTGGGGCTTCCCAGTCCCATAGGATCCCAGTTTGGGGCTTCCCAGTATGGGAGTTTTCCTGTTTGGGGTGTCCCAGTTCCATAGGATTCCAGTTTGGGGGATCCCAGTCCCATAGGATCCCAGTATGAGGGATCCCAGTTCCATAGGATCCCAGTTTGGGGGTTCCCAGTATGGGAGTTTTCCAGTTTGGGGTTCTCAGTTCCATAGGATCCCAGTTTGGGGTTTCCCAGTCCCATAGGATCCCAGTTTGAGGCTGTCCCAGTTTGGAGGAGGTACCAGTATGAGGGATCCCAGTCCCATAGGATCCCAGTTTGGGATGGGATCCCAGTATGGGGCTGTCCCAGTTTAGGGTGCTCCCAGTTTGGGGGATCCCAGTCCCATTGGATCCCAGTTTGTGGGGGTACCCAGTACGGAGTGATCCCAGTTTGGGGGTTCCCAGTTCCATAGGATCCCAGTTTAATGTGCTCCCAATTTAAGGGTGTCCCAGTTCAATTGGGTTCCAGTTTGGGGTGATCCCAGTTTGGGGGATCCCAGTCCCATAGGGTTCCAGTTTGAGGCTGTCCCAGTTTGGAGGGGGTCCCAGTATGAGGGATCCCAGTTTGGGGGATCCCAGTCCCATAGGATCCCAGTTTGGGGCTTGAGAGGTGGGCGGGGCTTCGAGAGGAGGGCGGGGCCAGGACCGTTGGGCGGGGCTTGTGGGGAGAGTGGGCGGGGCTTAGAGCGAGGGAGGACGGGCTTAAAGGGGCCGCGTCCCTTTTTCTCTTTCCAACCTGGCAGATGCTGGCCGTGCCTCGGGTTCACCCGCAGCCCCAAGGCGACAACTTGGGCTGGGAGTCCACGCCAGGTTTCTGGTGGCTCGAGTAAAGGTTGCAAGTGTGGCTGTGTGCGTGGCGAGAGGTTTTGTGCACGGGACGGAAGGGATGGGGCATGCTTTGTTTAGTGGAGATGAGATCAGATGGAGGCCAAGCGGAAATTCTGTCGTCCCAGCTTGGTGAGATGCAGAAATTCTGTGGTCCCAGCTCGGTGAGATGCTGGCACTGAGATGCTGTGGACTCTATGCAGAAATCCCTTCTCCAACTCATTTTTCCATCACACAATCAGATCATCCCCTTTCCAATACACACGATGACGTCACAGAGCCCCATGATGACGTCACGATACAGAAGCACAGAATCACAGAATCGCTAAGGTTGGAAAAGACCTATAAGATCATCCAGTCCAACCACCCACCTATCACCCATGGTTCTCGCTAAACCACGTCCCTCAACACAAAATCCAGACGTTCCTTGAACACCTCCAGGGTCGGTGACTCCATCACCTCCCTGTGCAGCCCATCCCAGTGCCTGACCACTCTGTCAGAGAAGTAGTATTTCCTAATATCCAGCCTGAATCTCCCCTGGCGCAGCTTGAAGCCATTCCCCCTAGTCCTATCACCAGTTACACGAGAGAAGAGGCCGACCCCCAGCTGGCTACAACCCCCCCTCAGGTAGTTATAGAGAGCAATAAGGTCTCCCCTGAGCCTCCTCTTCTCCAGACTGAACACTCCCAGCTCCCTCAGCCGCTCCTCATCAGCCCTGTGCTCCAGACCCCTCACAGCTTTGTTGCCCTTCTTTGAACACGCTGCAGGGCCTCGATGTCTTTCTTGCAGTGAGGGGCCCAGAACTGGACACAGCACTCGAAGTGCGGCCTCATCAGTGCTGAGTACAGGGGGACAATCACTTCCCTGCTCCTGCTGGTCACACTGCTTCTGATACAAGCCAGGATGCCATTGGCCTTCTTGGCCACCCAGGCACACTGCTGGCTCGTGTTCAGCCCAGCGTCAACCAACACCCCCAGCTCCATTTCCTCTACACATCTTCCAGCCACTCCGCCCCAAGCCTGTAGCGTTGCTTGGGGTTGCTGTGGCCAAAGTGCAGGACCCGGCCTTTGGTCTGATTAAACCTCATCCCGTTGGCTTCAGCCCAGCTCTCCAGCCTGTCCAGATCCCTCTGGAGGGCCTCGCTACCCCCAGCATCTGCAGTTCTTCTGGGCATGGAGTCCTGTGCACAGTGCAGAAAATAATGACTGAAGTCAAGATAACTTGCAGAGACACTCCTCCTGCTATAGTATAGAAGTTTTTCTTTCTCTATGAAAATTGTTCGTTTAGCTCCATATCTTGGGTTTATTTTCATGAGCTTTACCGTACCTTAAGAAGAAGAAGCTTAAGGAGCTCTAAGTTTCCTCTCATTTCCTAATCATATCTCAGCTTCCTGGACATTTTCCTTCTACGAGCAATTTTCATGTCTCATATCTTTATCCTTTATCCTTGATCCTTGATCCTTGATCCTTTATCCTTGATCCTTGATCCTTTATCCTTGATCCTTTATCCTGTCTGCTCTCAGAATGCCCATCCCAACCTCTGTGCATTTAAATTTCTCTTGGAGAAAGCTGCATCATTCATGACTGCAGAAAATGATGGTAATTTCAGCTGATGCTGTCCTTAGGGAGAGGAGAAGCTGATAGCACTTGAGGAGATTGTTCATATAACAGCAGATTGTGAAAGGTACAATTCAGGCTTCTCAGAGATGTGTTCATATTTCACATCTCCTTTCAGAATTCTGCCTCCAACTCATTCTCCTTCCCTAAGAACAGGTCTTGGAAAATCCCTGCCTTGTCTCTCCTCTTGCAGAGGGCCCTTGGAAACACCCAGCGGTGCAGTGTAGCTGTGATCCCCCTGCCCCAGGCAGCAGCAGATGTCCCCTGCCCTGCCGGGGGGCTCCTTTCCCCCACGCGTCTCCCTGCAGCGCCCTGTGCAGCTCCCCAGGCAGACTGAGTGCTGAGTGCTGAGTGCTGAGTGCTGAGTGTTGAGTGCTGAGTGCTGAGCCTGGCAGGTGGCAGAGTCAAAGCCTGCAGTGAGACTTACCTTGCCAAAGGCTGTGAGCAGTGCTCCTGCAGTGAGCTCAACATCTGCTCACACCGTACACATCCTACAATCCCTCTCTCCTTTCTCTCCTCTCCTCCTGTCACCTGCAGGCTGTGCTGTGCAGAAGAGCTGCTCCTGGGCACAGCTGTCTCTCTGCAGCGCTGCCCACTTGTAGCAGCTCCCTGTGTCCCAGGAGCCCGGCCCAGCTCAGCAGCAGAGGATGTCATTTTCTCTTCCTCACTGCTCTCCCTGGAGATGCCCTTGGGGCTGCGGGGCTGACAGCTCCTGATAGACAACGGGGTCATCTCTGCAAAACGTACTTTGAAGTCAGATGAATTAATCACCAGGAGACAGGCTGATTCCGGAAGCACTGTTTGTCCTAACAGATTGTGTGTGCCTAGCAAAGCTGCAAATGCCTGATTTGGTGTCATGGTTTTATGAATATTGTTATCAGTATTCCAGATCATAACATCATGTAAAGCAAGAGGAATTAAAGAGTTAATACTCCAGTTCTGTGAATGGACAACTTTATGGATATTTGTTTCTCAGAAGAGAAGAAGAACTGCCTTTCGTGAGGACTCTGAGTTCAGAGGGGAAGATAAGCCATGGGAGGAAGTCCCGGGATCTCTCACTTGCTCGCTGCCTGGCAGTGTGTGGCTGCGCGCCCCAGCCGTGCGCCTTCAGTTCAGTGTAAGGCTTTTGGTTTCAGAAACTCGCTCTCTCATTGTATTTGATTTATTACACTAAATTCCAATTCTATTTTATAACATCGTTTTATCTTACATTCCAACATCATATTTAGTAAAGATAAGTTTCCTCCTTAGATCTTTGCCGCTGTTTTTTATTAGTTTTATTATTATTTTATTTCTGTATTTATTATCATATCATATCATATTATATTACATTATATTATAGTTTAGTTTAGTTTAGTTTAGTTTAGTTTAGTTTAGTTTAGTGTAGTTTAGTTTAGTTATTTTTTGGCCAGTGGGACTGCCAAGACTTCTGCTCTCTGTCATGGACACACATTGATCTAGACAACTCCATAACAAGACAACACACTCAGTCATATGCTCTGCTTTTAGGACAGGCGTGTGGAGCCAAATGTGAGACCTGATGATCACTATGGGTCCTTTCCATTGCGGGTTGTCCCAGGATTCTATGACAGCGGGTAGAAGCACGGTGATGTTGGATCACTGTGCAGTCACAGTGGGTAGGAGTTCAGTGACAGCACAGTCACGGTGTTGTCTCGGTAGTGTGGAGAGCAGTGATGTCAGAATTACTGAGTTGTGGCAGTGGTCAGTATTGCAGTGATGTCAGAATCACTGTGCTGCAAAGGGGAGACAAGCTCAGTGATTTCAGCTCCACTGTGTCGTCACAGCTGATATGAGCACAGTGGTGTTGCAGTCAGACAGGAGCTCTGCATGTGGGTGAGCATCAAACACGGCATCCCCAGAACCAAATGCTACCAGTGAGGAAATGGTGCCTCCACCTTGGGCCTGAGAGATCTGGAGTTCAAAGTTCCATTGCAGTTGAGTAATTTGTCCAGACTGGGCCCTTCTCACATCCCACATCCTGGGATGAGACACACTGCCCACATGGGACTTGGGCCTCACGGCATCCTTGCACCCCATGCAGAGTCGGGCAGCTGCTGTCCCCTTCTCTTCCATTTGACATCAGACAAACCTCCATCCCACTGCCCCAGGAAGGGCCCTGAGCCAGCACGAGGGACACGATCTCCCTGCCAAGGCTCTGGGGATCAGGCCTTGGCCTTTCTGCTTCACAAGACAAAGGAGGCTTTGCTCAGCATCACAGCCACCATCCCAGTGCCTTGGTCTGCCTGCAATCATGGCTTCCAATTATCTGCTCTAACAAGTCCCTGGGGAAGCTTGCTTGTCCATGGCCCTCAGTGGGGCCCATTAATACTCCAAGAAACTTCACTGTTCCTTCTGACTTTCTCTTCCTGAGCACTTTGTGCAATCTTCTCTGTGCACTGGAGGTTGATGGACTCAGCAGCAAATGCCCCGTGGGGCCCATTGCAACCAAAAAGAGCCCTCCTGTGCCTTGTGCCTTCCTGTCATCTTCTTCAGGTGTTCAGAACTTGTGCAGCAAACTGGACAGGTATCTGGAGAGAGCTAAAAGAGGAAGAGACAAATGGGCATTTAAGAATTCCATTTATTTATTTATTTATAGTTCAGTTTAAAGAAGAATTTAAAGCAGCACTTGGCAATTGATATTGATCCAGGATGTCCCCTAATGAGCTTTGCTCTGTCATGTGTGGAGAAACATCCACTTCAGCTTCCCCACCCCATTTCTACTCCCATTGGCCCCATGGGACTTGCATTACTTTTCCTCACATCACTCTTCTCTTCTGCAGTGACTCGCTCAGTGTTAAACCTCCTTTCCACCAACTCCCCCCTCACTTTCCTCAGAGAACCAGCTGCACATGCACAAGGAAAGATTTCAACTTTATTTTATTTTATTTTATTTTATTTTATTTTATTTTATTTTATTTTATTTTATCACTTATTTCCCAACAAATGGAAGGAAATATGATGCAATTGAAAGAACACTAAAACAAAAAGATCAACTGCATGCCTTGTGCATGCTGCATCTAATGAGGTTTGCCTTTCACAGGGAATATTTGTACAAGAAATGAGTTAGATAGAGATTGGAAGGGATAGATAGAATCACAGTTAAGGAGTTGAGAAAAGAGTCCATCAGACTTAAGAGAGATGGAGCAAATTCCAGTAGTCTCCCTGAGTGTGATAGGTCAGCCAGATATTTGGGAGGTATGTGAGTGAAGAACGAGCAAGGGATGGGGAAATCTGGAGAGCAGTGGGAAGAGCATGTGTCCAGATGGCCTGCTGAAAACTTGCGCTGAACCATGGTCATTGATTTAGGAGAGCTGGAGACACCTGGAGGTTGAGGGACATCAAATACGCAGCAGGGTAGAGCAGCGGTGGATGCTGGGCATTGGTCACAGGGCATTGGCACTGGCACCGCTGTCTGTGTCCCTGTACCTGAAGGCATCTGTGTCCTGAAAACACAGTTCTTTAAAACACTGTCCTTTTAGGAAAAAAATATCTAAATAAATAAACAAAATAAAAGACATAATATCCCTCAAATATGAGTGTTTTCAGCTTAAAAAGTGAGAAATGACACATGAGAATATTTGAAGTTGAGAAGTGTTAACACCTTTATACCATCTCCCACTTGCAGACATCTTTCCTGTGTTGAGGATCTGACATGTGGAGGCATTACTCTGCTTTATGCCTTCCTTCCATCTTTAGCCATGCTCTTGCTCAAACACAAAAAGGTGGAGACGGACTTCTTACATTACTTCGGAATAGTAGGGCTAGGAGGACAAGATGATAAACTGAGAGATTTACATTAGACATTTGGAAGGAATTTCTAACATTCCATAGATCATGATGTGAGGCATGGAGCTGGTATGGAACAGGCTGCCCAGAGAAGATGTGGCTGCCCCATCCCTGGAGATGTTTGAGATGTCAAGGGCTCCAGGCATCCTGATCTACTGTGGGACAGCCCTGCACACAGCAAGGGAGATGGAACTGGATGGTCTTTAAGGTCCTTCCAACACAAACCATTCCAAAATCCTATGATTCCTGTCAGCTTCTTCCAACAGGGGATCCTGTTTGCTTAGGTATTCCCTGATCACCTCTTCTTTCACCACTAGTACATCCGCCTTGCACCAACATTTCCCACCTGTCTCTGGCACCTAGGATTCCAAGAATCCCAGTCCAACTAATAAAATGTGAAGTCAGAAAGGAAATGAGTATCAGAGGCTTTTCCATGTCCTGTCTCACCAGGTTCCCTGCCCCATTCTACTATGGGACCACTTTCTTCCTAGCCTTTCTTTTGTAAACTACATATTTCTACAAGCCCTTCTTGTCTGTGATATGCCTGGGCACATTCAATTGCAGTTGAACTCTGACTTACCTATACTCATCCCAGCATGTACGCTGGACAAAGTCTCTGCATTGCTACCAGGTGACCTCTTCTTTTTTCCACTACATATTTGCTTCCTTTCAGTGTTTGGGTGAGACCAATGCAATCCATTCCCAGTCATGCAGGAATTCTGACATTTTTATTTGGCTTCCTCTTCCTTGGAATGGACATATTATGCTTGGAAGCCAAGATCCTCAGATAGTTACCACATTTGTTGACCCTATTCCCTCAGAGCCTTTCCCTGCTGTTCTCTACCCCACAGACACTTGAAGAATCCAAGATGTGCTCTCCTGAAGCTCAAAGGTGTGAACTTGTCTTTTGTCCTCCTTCAGAATCCTCAGCTTCACCATCCCATGGCCACTGCAGACCAGGTTCCCTTTGACATTGCCTTTCCCCACCAGCCCTTCCTTGCCAGTGAGTACGAGATCCCGCAGAGCACCTCTCATCTCTGGTTCCTCTCTGGCTTGGTCAAGAAGCTGCCAGCTCTGCTCTCCAGGGATCTTCTGGATGGTGTATGACCTGCTCTGCTGTCCCTGCAGTGGAAAAGGCCCCCAAAGTGGACAACGGCCTGACAACAGGAGGCTCCCATCTGTCTGCAGAGGGCATCTTCTGCTTGCTCTTTCCTATCACGAAGCCAGAAGCAGACACTGTTGGTCTCCTAGGTTTGCCATTGCCATTTGCTCTGACCTGGCTGCTCTGCCATCCCCAGAAAGAGCTCAGAGCACTCTCACAGAGGGCAGTGGCCCTTCCTTGTCTTCTTGCCCATCCGTTGTAAAGACCTGTGCTACAGTCCAGTTGTGGAAGCCATATAACCATGTCCCTGTGGTCCAAACGAGAGCTCAGACCTGCAAGTGTACAAAGCTTTCTAGCCCAGCATGTGCTGGTGTTCTCATTAGTGTAAAAACATAAGAAAACATCCTGTTCAGGAGGCATTACTGGATTCAGTACATCCATAGAACCATAGAATCATAGAATCACAGGTTTGCAAAGGACCTACAAGACCATCTAGCCCAACTATCCTCCCATTCCCATTGCTACCACCAGCACTAAACCAGATCTTGTAGCTCTTCATCCAGACGCGTCTTGAACACTGCCAGGGACGACGACTCCACCACCTCCCTGTGCAGCCATTCCAGTGCCTGACCACTCTCTGAGAGAAAAAGTTCTTCCTTATGTCTAACCTAAACCTCCTGTATAATTTGCGGCCATTTCCCCGGGTCCTGTTTGTTGCCTGGGAGGCCAAACCCCTCCTCACCACAGCCTCCCTTCAGGAAGTTGTAGAGTGTGATGTGGTCTCCCCTGAGTCTCCTCTTCTCCCGACTAAACAATCCCAGCTACCTCAGCTGCTCCTCATAAGACTTGTGCTCCAGACCTCCCAACACTTTCATTGTCCTTCTCTGGACACGCTCCAGGGCCTCAATGTCTTTCTTGTAGTGAGGGGCCCAAACCTGGACTCAATAGTCAAGGTGCAGCCTCACCAGAGCTGAGTACAGGGGGATGATTCCCTCCCTGCTCCTGCTGGCTACACAGTTTGTAGTACAGGCCAGGATGCCATTGGCCCAAATTAATCCATGGTATTTATGAAGTTGGCACAGAGGCATTGAACACATTGTGAGGACAAGTTGTCCAAGCAGCACAGACAATGCAAGGACATGGCTTTCCTCAAGGCCCAGTGCTGAATTTGCAGCTGCATGTGAGTGTGCTGGACAGCCCAGGACACTGCCATGACACTAGGCTGCTTCTGATGCCATTCACATGAGAGCCCATAGAAAACTCAGGTTTCATCAGTTGAAGAATAAAGACGCGTATTAGCTTTGTAGTGCCTTGAGCTCAGAATATACAGTAGATAGACAACAGAGAAAGATCCGTTTAGTCAGCTGCATAACTCTGCATGTTCCATGGAGATGGGTGGAAAAGGCACACTTGGGTGCCCGAAATGCAGGAGTCTGTTGCCATTTAGGCTGAACAAGAATACCACTATGCCCTCTCTGGCCCTCAGCTGATGCTCAGGAAGGAGGTGTCTATCTCAGGGATTTCCCACACACTTCCCAAGCACTAGCACTCATCCAGGAGCACCCCAGGCACCTTGGTCATCACCCAGGCTCTGTGTGTGAGCAACTGACTCCCTGCTGAAGGACCAAGGACTCAGAGCAGGAGCTCACATGCAAGCAACTCCTTGTGCATGCCTGAACTCAACCAGAAGAATCCCAGCTCCTGTGGGTCCATTGGGAGCTGAATCCCGTTTCAGCTGCAGGGTTTCCATCTAGGGATGAGATGCCTGCACTGCTTCAGCTGGACCACTGCCCTGCCCAGAGGAAGTCCACCCCACCCTGCTGTTGTCTGTATGTCCTTTCTGTTTCAGCAAACACTCTCTTGTATGGCTATCCATATGTCTGGTATTGGTCAGTGTCCAGTGGACATTTGGAGGTTAATTCAGCAGATTTCAAAGTGCAGTTATGATGCTGTTGTCTTTCAGGTGCTGTTGGCCATGGAGACCCAGGGACACCTCAGGGGAGATCATTGGGAGGATAGAAATGACATCCTCTGCTGCTGAGCTGTTCAGGGCTCCTGGGACACAGGGAGCTCCTACAAGTGGGCAGTACAGCAGGGAGGCTGCTGTGCCCAGGAGCAGCTCCTGTGCAACACACTGCAGGGCTGGGAGCATGATCTGCAGGTGACAGAGAGAAGAAGGAAGAGAGCTTACAGGCTGTGTGGCATCTTAGCAGGCTGAGAGCTCACTGGAGGAGCATTTCTCACAGCCCTTGACAAGGTAAGTTTCTGGCTGCAGGCAGTGTAGTGGCTTTTTCTGCAGGGATCACTAAATTTGGGACATCCCATTGCAAAATCGGCTGCACACACGGCTTCCTTATCACTGAAAAAGATCTGCTCCAGCCGAGGGCTTTCCCGCTGCAGCATCAGAGCACAGC
The DNA here is from genome assembly GCA_037305975.1 of Chrysolophus pictus. Taxonomy (NCBI): domain Eukaryota; kingdom Metazoa; phylum Chordata; class Aves; order Galliformes; family Phasianidae; genus Chrysolophus; species Chrysolophus pictus. The sequence goes on from CM074604.1 coordinate 2,535,953, forward strand.
CCTGAGGGCTGCGTGTCGCAGGACGGCTGCAGGCTGTGCAGCCGGGGCTGCAGCCGGGTGCCCAGGGCTGTCCTGCAGAGCAGGTCCCTGCTGTGCCCCAGGTGCTGTGTGCCAGGGCAGGGACTCTGCCGCCTGCCAGGCTTAGCACTCAGCACTCAGCACTCAGCACTCAGCACTCAGCCTGCCCGGGAAGCTGCCCAGGGCGCTGCAGGCAGACGTGTGGGGGGAAAGAGCCCCCCGGCAGGGCAGGGCATGTGCCTTCTGCTGCCACAGCTGCTGCGTGGGGCAGGGGCATCACAGCTACACTGCATGCCAGAGTGTTTCCAGGGGCACTTTGAAGAGGAGAGATAAGGAAGGGATTTTCCTTTTCCTATTCTGAGAAAAGGGAAACAGGTTGTAGGCAAAAATCTAAATCAGGCTGTCAACTTTGAACACAGATCTGAGACTCCTGAATGGTGCATTAATCAATCATCTGTTTTGCGTGCAGTCTCCCAGAATGTGCTTTCAGTCTCTCCTTTCATTTTCTGCATACATGAATAATGCACTTATCCTGCAAACAAGCAGCTTTCTCTATTAGAAATTTAAGGGCACAGAGGTAGGTGCTGGAGACTTGAAGAGCAGTTGGGCTAAGGATATGAGACATGGAAACAGATGAAAATATCCACGAAGATAGGGTAAGATCAGAAAATGAGAGGAAGGCAAAAACTCCATAAGCTTCTTCTGCTTATGGAACGCTGAGCACCATGAAATTAATTTCAAGTAATGGAGTCAATGAACACTGCAATAACGGAAAGAAAAAGTTCTGTAGTATAGCAGGAGAAGTGTCTCTGAGAATGGTCTTGTCATTATCTTCTGTATTCTGAACAGGACTCCATGCCCAGATGCCCAACAGCAGCTCCATCAGCGAGTTCCTCCTGCTGGCGCTGGCAGACACGCGGCAGCTGCAGCTCCTGCACTTCTGGCTCTTGCTGGCCATCTACCTGGCTGCCCTCCTGGGCAACGGCCTCATCAGCACAGCCGTAGCCTGCCACCACCGCCTGCACACCCCCATGTACTTCTTCCTCCTCAACCTCGCCCTCCTCGACCTGGGCTGCATCTCCACCACTCTCCCCAAAGCCATGGCCAATGCCCTCTGGGACACTAGGACCATCTCCTACTCAGGATGTGCTGCACAGGTCTTTTTCTTTTTGTTTTTGATTTCAGCAGAGTATTGCATTCTCACCATCATGTCCTATGACCGCTACGTTGCCATCTGCAAGCCCCTGCACTACGGGACCTTGATGGACAGCAGAGCTTGTGCCAGCATGGCAGCAGCTGCCTGGGGCACTGGGGTTCTTTATGCTCTGCTACACACTGCCAATACATTTTCATTGCCTCTCTGCAAAGGGAATGCTGTGGATCAGTTCTTCTGTGAAATCCCCCAGATCCTCAAGCTCTCCTGTTCAAAATCCTATCTCAGGGAAGTTGGGCTTATTGTTGTTAGTATCCTTGCCTTATTTGGGTGCTTTGTATTCATTGTTGTGTCCTATGTGCAGATCTTCAGGGCCGTGCTGAGGATGCCCTCTGAGCAGGGACGGCACAAAGCCTTCTCCACGTGCCTCCCTCACCTGGCCGTGGTCTCCCTGTTTCTCAGCACTGTGATGTTTACCCACCTGAAACCCCCATCACTTTCCTCCCCATCCCTGGACCTGGTGGTGTCATTTCTGTATTCAGTGGTGCCTCCAGCAGTGAATCCCCTCATCTACAGCATGAGGAACCGGGAGCTCTCTATCTGAGAGTTGTAATGCAGATTTTAACAGAATCAAACTGTCTTACTTGGTTTATGTATTAGTTTTCTAAGTGCAATTTATTGAATGTTTTATTCTGTGTTTTATGTATTCTAATGTTTTTCACTTAAATGTCATTATCCACATCAATTACTACTCAGTTTGTACCTATGCAATGTTGCCCAGTCACAGGGTACATAAGGAACCAGGATCTCTGTGAAGCTTATCAAAACAAAAGGCACGCAATGATTTTGTCTATCTTCCTTCTTGTGGGACATTTATGGAGCTTTCGGGGTCAGCTGTTCTCAGCAACCCATAATCCAGCAGGAAGCATTCGGCTGTTAATGAAACTGTGCGGTGACTGCAGCCTGCAATAGCTGACGGGCCATCCCTTGGCTCCTGGCTAGGGTCTGTGCTTTCAGGCTCACATCTGTCAGTGCCTCTGACAGGCCAGCAGCAGCACCTGGTTTGCACGTTGGTTTTCAGATCCCCTCTTCCTCAGTCCCTGTGAGACCTTGTGTAAGCAAATGTCTTGGTTATGGGTTCTCATCTCAGAGACTTAAACTTTTCCCTGAATTCTCCCTTCAGTCTTCTTTCATTTTGCAACACAGAGGTGGGCACTGCCTCCACGATGCCCTAGGGTAGCTGAAGCACACATGAGAGCCCAGGAAAGGTTGTCCAGGACTCTCAGGAGACATTCTAGCATTCTAGAGCATGATTTGTAGGTAGGAAGTGCAACTGTGGGGTAGCGCATGGCTGCTGGGCAGGTGGTGCAGGTCCTCCTGCAGAGCTCTGTGTCCTTCTCCTTCCTGAGTCAGGTGCCACTTCCATCTCAGGAATGGAACAGCCAACAGAGGTGAGACAGAAACTTTTCAAGAAAAGGCTCAGTGTTGCACTGAGAGACAGAATTCAGTGGTGTGGTGGTGGTGTGTTGAGCTGAAACTCAACTCCATAGACCCTTAGCCTTGCAGCTCCTGTGGCTTGGTGACAGTGCTGCTGTGTGGCTGCAAACACAAGCAAGGACACGCAGTGGGCACTTCTGTCACACAGACTGTTTCCACCACAGCAAGTCTATTGTTAATGGAGATCTGCTCATGGCAGTGCCTGAAGGCTCAGGGCTTCTTTAAAAGTTGTTGCCAAGAACATTCCAAGGAATGGATTGCACAGATTCTCAGTCTTACTCTCCCACTCATGCTAAAACCAAGCTTTAGTTGCTAGCATTAAAATACTGTATTTAACTCTAGCCCTGACTGCAGCCCAAAACAGAACGCTAATCCGTAATGCTTACCTGTACCCTAACACTGTCCTGAAAACCTTAGCAGAACACCAAGCCCTCTCACTAAACCTTTGCTGAATCTCTGCCCCTAAAGGTGAGTGCTAACCCTTAATCCCTATCCTGAACACCCAACACCCACAGAGCCTGCTCCTGTGCTCTGCCCTCCTCACCTTCAACCCCTCCCCTAACCCTAAACTTTGGGTACTTGGCTCTGCAGGGCAGAGCAGGAATGGTGACGTCTTTGAGCAAATCCATGTAATGCAGTGATGAATGTGAGGCGATGTCTGTACAGGAGGTGACGTGTGACTGATCGGCTTGAGGCCATAAGGAGGAGGTGGGTAGGAATGCTGCCATGAGCTCAGCTCTACCTCATGGGCCTGCAGGTGGCACGAGGCTGTGAAGGTGGCTGTGAGGTCACTTGTGTGTGTGGAGTTGACAGGCCAGCCCCAGGAGCGTGTCCCAGAAAGGAATGGTGTGCTGCCTTCTGCCTGAAGCAGCTGGTGGTCAGCCCTTGACTTCTGGCTGGGATCTGTGCACACAGGATCACATCCGCAGTGTCCCTGAGAGAAAGTGCCAGGTTGACGTGTTGACTGTGGGATCCTCTCTGCCTGAGCACCTGGTAGGGCCCATGGAGGAAGAAGGAGGTTTGTGTAAGGGATTGTGATGGCTCTTCTGTGTGAGGACACAACTCGATTGCAGGAGGGACGTGACTTGGTCGTGTCTGTCCATGAAGCTGGCACATGCCTTGGAAGATGATGTTGAGGTTCTTTCTTCTCAATGGCTGACAGGCCACAAGAAAGCTGATGGGTGGCGTTTCCATGAGGAAGTGATTTCCAACACGATGGAGTTGACCTTGGCAGTGGAAATGAGCAAATGGGGGGGGGAAAAACTCCCTCAAAGTGCAGCTTGAAAGCTCGAGGCTGGGCATGAGGAGGAAGAAATGTCACTGGAAGGGTGATGATGTTGGGCCATGCTGAAGGATCTCTCCATGGCTTTGTGTTTCAAGGGACATTCAAAGAGGCTTGAGAGACACCAGTGAAATGATTGCAGTGCCAGGGTCAGAGCGGGGCGAAGAGGAGAAGTGGGTGTCTGCAGACCACAGGGAAATCAGGGCTGGGCTGGAAAGCATTAGGAAATCCTGCAGAGGAGAAGGCAGTGGGTGCTGGTTGAGGATGGAGGGCCCCAGCAGCAATGAAATCTTTGTCCCCTTGGCCATGTTTGTGAGGAGATTTATTATGCTTATGGTAATGGGGCCTCAATGCCTCCTCGCATCCCTGTGCAGAGACTGGGAGGTGTCACACTGCTGTCCTTCACATGGAGTACAATGTGCCCCACCACACCAACCCCAGGACGAGCCCTGCGCTCATTCCCTCAGATACAACGGATCTCCCCTCCAGCGTCTGGATGTCAGGCCTTGGTCTTTCTTCATCAAACAAACCAAGAGGTTTCTCAGCACATTCCTTTACCTAACTGTAATCATTATCTCCAATTCCCTGCTCTAACATGTCCAAGGGGAGGCTGTGTTGGTAATGTTCCTCAGTGGGCCCCATTAGTACGCCAAGATCCCTCATCTTTTTCTTCCAATTTTACTTTCTCAAGTGCTTACAGCATTCTCCACTCAATACCTGAGGTTCATAGACCTGACATCAAATGTACCATGGGTCTCTCTGAAGTGTAGAAAGTTCCAGTGAGCCATGTCTGTTCCATAATGTGTTTGAAGTCAAGACTTAAACAGCTAGGTGGAGAGGTTTCATAATGTAGTAAAGGATGAAGATTTCAAAGGTTACCCAATAAAAATGTTTTCAGATTTAAAGTAGTGCATCTTGTTCTGATGTTGATCCAGAGAGTCTCCTAAGGAGATCTGCATAGGCAGGAAAAGCAATTGCTTGAGGTCTGACACAGTACGGACAACCTGACTGCTCACCTCCCCAGGCCTGAGTGTCTGCTGTATGCCACCTGGCACTTGCATCACTTTCCCTACAGCAGAATTCTCCACTGAAATCTGCAGCTGGATGGTACAGTTCCTTTACACCATTCCTTTACCTGCTTACCTTAGAGAACTGTCTGCGCACGGGCACAAGACGGGCTTCCTACTTTAAGACAAACAACAGTAAAATACAATACAGTTTCCCTAAAAACAGAGCATAGTCCTCAGCCATATCCCACCAGCGTGGTTCACCTTCCCAATAGGATAAATACTTTACATAGGTAGATAGGAAATGATAAATATTAATAGGAAACACACACTGATTGAAGGATAAATGACAAGGAGCAAAACCCCACTGTGTGATCACAAGCATCCCATGCCATCTCCAGTGGCCTCAGAGGTCCTGTCTGGGACAGGCAGCTTTCTGAGAGGACCTGCAGGAGACCTGAGGCCCCTGGGAGCTTCAGATGGAACTTGGGAAGAGGGTCTCAGGGCAGTAACTGCCAACAGTTGTCTTTGTCCCTGTAGCTGCAGTCCAACCCAGCGCACACAATGCCCCCCCGACAAGTCAGTGGAGCCCTGGGCATGACCCAGCACTGAAATGGACACTGGGAAGCCAAGAAACTCTGATTTATTCTCAATAAACACAAACATCCATGAACCATTGTGGGTCATTGGTGTCAAGCTCTGCCTCAAAGTCACAAATACAGGTCACAGTCACTGTGGTGAAACCCATCACATTGGGAAAACATCTCCACCAAACTATGGACATTAAAAAGAACAGTGTGGAAGTTCCATCAGGTCAGTCCTCAGATGAAGGGTATGTAAAATTTATCTGCTACAGAGGCAGAGAGCAAAAGGCATTGGATTGTGACTCAAAGAACTAAAAGAGATCTAATTCATTTAATCCATGAGCTAATGCAAACACTGTCAGAGTGAAGGACACTGGTTTATGACATAACGTGAGGAAGAAAGGAGGTGGTGTCCCTCAAGGGTCAGTCTTGACAAGGATGCTCTTCAGCATCTTCATCAATGACACAGATGATGGCATCGAGTGCACCCTCAGCAAGTTTGAAAATGACACCAAGCTGAGCAGTGCAGTCGATCCATTGGAGGGAAGGGAAGCTAAGCAGAGGGACCTGGACAGGCTGGAGAAGTGGGACCATGTGAACCAAAAGAGGTTCAGCAAGGCCAAGTGCAAGGTGCTGCAATTTGGCTGGAGCAATGCAAGGTGTTTATACAGACTGGGCGAAGAACCACTTGAGAGCAGCCCTGTGGAGAAGGACTTGGGGGTCCTGGTGGATGAGAAGCTGGACATGAGCCAGCAGTGTGCACTTGCAGCCCAGAAGGCCAACTGTGGGAACGTAAGGAAAAACTGTTCAGAGCAGCAGCTCTGGAGTCACGGGGGCTGCACAGAGCAGCAGCTGCGGAGCAAGATAAGCGGCATGAGAACCAAGGACACCTTCAGAAGAAGAAAGAACATCTCACGGCTCTGATTGGCTAAGCACCTGTGTGAACGGTTAAGGAGTGTTTTGCAGAATGCTCTGTTAACATAAAGTGGTGCTTAACAATAAAGCAGACAAATGCCACTTCAAGGGTATTAGAGGAATTTCCAATCATGAGCTTCGCTTTTGCAATATGTATGAGCTAATTATTTCATGTATAAATAGCCACGATATACTTAATAAAGTTGAGACCTGTTGACCATGATAGCATGAGACTTGTCTCCCGTGGTCTTTTCTCCAACAAATGGTGATCCCGACGTGATAAGGAAATTCGGGTCCCTAAGCAGCGGGGACGGCGAAAGCACTCCGAGAAAGAAGAAGTGCCACGCCTCAGGACACTCTGTGAGACCTGACCGACGTCCGGACACCACGCTAAGAGAGAGGGACTACGTTGGGTTCGGGTCCCGCAGCTAGACAGACGGCGAAAGAGTAAAAATTTTTGTGGAACTCCGCGCCCCGAGCGACCACAGCGGTGTGTCTCGGCCGATACGTGCTGCTGAAGCTTGGAAGGTCTGCAACGGTACTGACGTGAGTATGGACAGGCAAGCAGCATATGAATTATTTACCGTCTTCTTGAGGAAGCGGCAGTTTAAGGGAATAGATTTAGATAAGGATCTCCCTGTGTTGTTAAGTCATGCAGTTTCTTGTGGGTTTTTTACGAACCCCCATTCAGTACATACTTTAGCAGAGTGGAGACGTTATGGGGATAAATTGTGGGAGTTAGTTTTGGAGGAAGATAAGTCAGAGAAAAAAAAAAAAAAAAAAAAGAAAACGAAGAAAAACAAACATCAACAAAAAAAAGAATAAATTATGGAAACCGGTACATAACGAATTGTTGATGTCCCAGGCCGAGAAAAGGGCGGCACAGGGTGCTCAAGCGGCGCAGCAGCAAAACCTTGATTATGAGCTCACCCATTACACCCCCCCCCCTCCTCCTTCCTCTACGGTGCTAACTATACCGCCACCTCTATCTGAGCCCTCAGCACCCCCATGCGAGTCCCCGGACACTAGCAGCTCTGCATCTGCCGCAGGGGAGGAACCTCGGCGTACCCCCCCCCCCCTCAGGTCTCTGTGCAGGCGCCGTGGAACTCCAAACCTGTCCCGGGGCCGAGCCGGACCTGGCAGAGGCTATAGTTCAGGGAAGGCGGGAGATGTGGTCCATGTTAACCAAACAGGGAATGGAGGAGGGTTATGCCGACCTCTTACAGGCAGCAACGGAACAGCTGGCGTTCCCGGTGGTATATACACCCTCACCACAAGGGGGGATGAATGCTACAATCCATAATTTGGATTGGAAAATGCTCTCTCAGTTGCGCGCCACAGTAGGGTCTTATGGGGTGACTAGTGAGCCAGTTAAACAAATGCTAGACTACATCTTTAGTGCAAATACTCTCCTGCCTGCAGATATTAAGGCAGTAGCTAGGCTAATATATATCCCCCATCAGCTGCTCTTGTTTAACGCCCATTGGCAGCATGAGGCTACAATATCTGCCACAGTGCAAAGGGGTCCTGGGGATCCGCTAGCAGGTGTTACAGTTGATCATCTAATGGGTCTAGGTCAATGGATACGGGCGGAGGCACAGGCACTTGCTGGCCCTGATATTTGTCGGGAAAGTATGGATACAGCCAGGAGAGCCATGAATAAGATAAAAGCCCCTGGAGGCACGCCTATGTATATGGGCATAAAGCAAGGACGGGATGAGCCGTTAAGTGACTTTGTGGACAAGATTATGGAGGCCATAAAAAGGGCTAATGTGCCCGAGCACATGCAGGGAGCTTTGCTTAGACAATGTGTATTGCAGAATGGTAATTCTTCAACCCAATCCCTTGTTGGCACTATGCCTGGGGATTGGACGCTTCCAGACCTGTTAGAGAAGGCTGCTTCTATCCCGACGGGATCGCAAGCCCTGTTAGTCAATGCTTTGCAGTCATTAGGGGAAGGGCTGAGAGAACAGGCAAGGGTTTTTCAGAATCAGTCACAATCAGCACACTCACAGGTGTTAGCAGCCCTTGCGCCCCTCCAAGTGGCAGCCACGGCAATCCCTCGCTCCTCCAATAATTCCCGCCTGAAGTGCTTTCGCTGTGGAAGAACGGGACACGTTCGCCGTGAGTGCCAAGCGACTGGGATTTGGTGTGGCAAATGTCAGTCACACACGCATAACGCCACAGCCTGCCGTCAGAAGTCGGGAAACGGGAGGAGCAGCGCGAACAGCGGCCGCGCCCGGACACAAATGGTCACTGCAGCATCAACAACTCCCACCAACAGCAACTTCAACCAGCTACCAGAGGGAGCCTCGGCTTGGACCTGGCAGCCTCAGTAGATGTCACTATCCTGACAAGCCAGCCCCATCGAGTGCCCACTGGGGTATTTGGTCCTATCGTCATCCAGGGCCAAGAAACAGGAGGACTTTTGTTAGGAAGGTCATCTGCAAGCATAATGGGGTTATTCGTATTACCTGGGGTGATCGATGCTGATTTCCAAGGAGAAATTGTGATAATGGTATATACTCTATACCCTCCGATAAAGATACAGAAAGGTCAACGATTGGCTCAACTTATCCCGCTACCACAGTTATCAAAAGGACTAACACCGGTGAGCTGTCTGCCAAGGGACCAAGGAAGCTTCGGTTCTACTGGAGGATTGACCCTACTCACCATCGATCTTGTATCTCGTCCCAGAAAGTTGTGTAAAATATCGTACAAGGATCATGACATTACTTTGATGGGACTGCTAGACACAGGTGCGGATACGTCGATCATCACTCCCGGAGAGTGGCCGTCTAACTGGCCACTTCAATCTTCAACGACTACTGTAACTGGGGTTGGGGGAATGACATTGGCTAACCGAACCCCCACCCTTACAGTGGAAATAGATGGCAGAAGAGCCACAGCGGTGTTCTCTATTGCACCGCTCCCGCCTACGGTTCCCTGTCTGATTGGCAGGGACATATTGGCCCAGCTTGGCCTTGTTCTTACCAATGAACACCCTTGAATGTAACGGCCATTGCTTGGACTTTCCCGCTACCTCTTACACGGACCACTGAGAATCCGGTTGTGGTGAAGCAATGGCCGCTAAAGCAGGAAAGCCTTCAACAAGCACACCAGTTGGTACAGGAACAGTTCAACCAGGGGCATCTGAAACTATCTACCAGCCCTTGGATACTCTGATTTTTGTAATCAAAAAGAAATCTGGCAAATATCGCCTACTTCATGATTTACGCGCCGTTAATGAGCAGATGGAGCCTATGGGAGCACTTCAACCGGGACTGCCCAATCCTTCTATGATCCCAGAGGATTGGCCCATTTTGATCATTGATCTGAAGGACTGCTTCTTCACTATTGCCTTACATCCTCGGGATACAAAACGCTTTGCGTTTACCTTGCCAGCGATTAATAAAGGTGAGCCCGACAAGAGGTTCGAATGGACGGTACTGCCTCAAGGAATGCGCAACTCCCCTACTCTTTGCCAATTATATGTTGATGCTGCTCTTCAGCCACTACGAGAACAAATGCCCGACACTATTGTGTATCATTACATGGACGACATCCTTTTTTCCCAAAGCTACCCTTTCACAGATGCACAGTTAGAAGTACTTCGGAAAACTCTTGCGAGTTTCTCCTTGGTGATTGCTCCAGAAAAGGTGCAGCGCACCACACCCTGGAACTACCTTGGATGGAAGATTACTGATAAGCAGGTGATGCCGCAGAAGCTGTCTCTCAATACGAACATCACCACGCTGAATGATGCACAGAGACTCTTGGGGGACCTACAGTGGTTAAAGCCAGTTGTAGGTATCCCCAATACGCTTTTAGAGCCGTTGCTACCCCTGTTAAAGGGTACGGACCCTTGCACTCCTGTATCGCCGTCAAAGGATCAGCGATACAATCATTACAGACCGTATCCTAAACGGCTTCGTCTCCCGGCTTGATCCTGCCTGCCCGTTGTCTTTCACAATTTGGAACAGTAAGGATCACCTTTTGGGCGCAGTTACTCAATTTGAACAGAAAAGGGGGGAGAGGGTGCTGGAATGGATGGCACCACCGTTGCAGAAACGAAAAACCATAACCACAAAAATTGAAAATTTGGCATCCTTAATTCAAAGAGGACGCTTACGGATTCTGGAGATCAGTGGCTCGGAGCCCACACGGATTCATCTGCCCATGGAAAAGGCGACATTAGACTGGTATCTACTAAATTCTCCTAAGCTAGCAGAATCGATGCTGGCCTCCGGCGCTCACGTAGAAACGGGACCATTGATTCCGCGAGCCCTACGATGGATCGGTGAATGGGACTGGATCACGATGCCCTTGCGAAGGGACAGGCCCATCCCCGGAGCTGTGACAGCCTTTACAGATGCTGGGAGGAAAACACGTAGAGCAGCGATTGCCTGGCAGGAGAAAGGAATCTGGCGACAGCATATAGTACAAGCCGTGCCTGCAGACAGCCTACAAACCCTTGAACTTGCAGCGGCTGCCCGGAGTGGATCCCTGCATGTTGGACTAAACCAGCCACAGCACCACAAGCTGGAGGACGTCAGGAACGTACCACTGCATTTAGAACTGCTGGTCCGGCCGCACCGGGAATTCCTGCACCACATCCTTGACCCAAGATTGGTGCACATTCGGACGCCTGAGCAAGGAATAAGACTATTTGAAGCTCTGGCAGGGTATCATAATCTGGGTCCGAAACAGCATCATTGCTGGGGCTGTGCTGCGGCCTGGGGTTGTTACGCATGGGTTTTGTTAAATTGTGGGGGCTGTAACAGAATCAGCTGGGTACATCAGACACAGTTACGAGCTTTATGGTGTAGTGGTTGTGAAGCGCGTTGGCAAGGAGACACTGCCGCGCGAGCTTTGGAGCACTACACGGGAGAGCCTCTATTCTCTGCAATAAGAATTTTTGAAAGTGCGGAGCAGCAGGCCCTCGCCCACTTCCGCTGGGAGCTCACCCACCTGGTTGCAAGGGCCCAGGCCCTTTATCAGTCAGACATTATTAAGACGCAGTGCGGTCAGCCTACACGGCACCCTACGGCGGCAGTTAAAAATGCAGGCTGTGGTCGTGCTGCTGGGCGTCACAACGCAACTCGTACATACAATCTGGGTACCCCCACAACCTAAGCAGAACATTTGGGTTACAATAGCTAACAAGACAGGGCAGGAAGCCTTCTGCCTAGCTCTCTCGTCCCCTGGTAACCCTTTCTCCACCTGTCTGGTAGGTCTACCCGTGGATGACCCCCCATACCCGAATGCAACTTCCAGCTTCAGGCTATTAAATCAATCAATTCAATCATATGCAGATACATGGGATCAGGTGGTGCCCTATTTTCCAACTGCTAATCTAGAGCCCCAGGAACTAGAGATACTGGGCACAGTGAAAGCTGACTGGTGTGTCTACTTTAATTGGACGAGTACATATCGTGCCAGTCCAGGAAAATCAGGCGCCAACTACTCATACCCAACAATTGTTAATGCCAGCCATCCTGTATACCAAAATGCAACGGCATGGTGTAATTATACGAGCCCACATAGATCTCTATCATCCAACACTCCTATCTCACTGCCTCATGGAATATTTCTTATTTGTGGGGACAGAGCTTGGTCCGGAATTCCCTCGAAGTTAGTGGGAGGACCATGTACTCTAGGTCGTCTAACCTTACTAACTCCAAATACCTCTATGATCCTACAATTACATAGAGAACACCGTAGACTAAGGCGAGCAATTCATGCATTCACACCAGAATGTAAAGACAACGTGGACTTTTGGTCTGTATCAGAACGGGTTTTTGCCTCTTTCCTTGCCCCTGGTGTTGCCGCTGCAAAGGCCCTAGCAAATCTGAATAAGCTAGGATGTTGGTTGGCTAAACAGACTAATGCAACATCACGAGCATTGTCAGACCTATTAGTGGATGTTGACTCAATCCGTCATGCCACCCTTCAAAATCGAGTGGCCATAGACTTTCTATTGCTAGCACAAGGGCATGGATGTGAAGAGTTTGATGGTATGTGCTGCATGAATCTCTCCGACCATTCCCGTTCCATTCACGCACAGCTACAAATCATGCAGACCCTGACAACCCACCTTCAAGAGCACACAGGGTTTGGGCTTGACGACTGGTTGAAGGGGTGGGGTCTGGGACCGTGGCTAACATCCCTGCTGCGATACTTAATAACTATTGGGCTTGTAATATTAGTACTACTGCTTGTTTTACCGTGCTTTTTTCGCTGCCTGCAAAAGGCACTTGCAAATCTTGTTGATGCAAAATGGAATGCCTCTTTTCTGGTCCAAAAAGAAAACGGGGGAAGTGTGGAGAGACTGACTGAGACATGGTTGCAAGACAAGGGCCATGATATGATCAAGTTGGTGAAACAGTAACAATCAATATGGAATTCAGGGCAAGGACGCTGTGCCTTTGCCTTGAAAGTGTAACAGAAACAGGATGGCATGAGGCTGGGAGTTTGTAGATAGTAGGAAGCAGAATCCGCACAGCTAGCCGTGAAGGTCGGTTCTCACAGTTGAGGAATTTCCAATCATGTGCTTTGCTTTTGCAATATGTATGAGCTAATTATCTCATGTATAAATAGTTATATTGTACGTAATAAAGTTTGAGACCTGTTGATCATGATAGCATGAGACTTGTCTCCCGTGGTCTTTTCTCCAACATCCTCACTCCCACATCCCGTTGTCGGAGGACCAACACCCGCACGTGGTGGCAGTGATGTCACAGCGGGTGTCACAGAGCTGCCATTGTGACGCGTGAAGCTGGGAGCGGAGCAAAGGGCTGCGAGGCTCAGGCTGGGCATCACTGCGCTCTGGTGAGGCTCAGGGAGAGCAGGGAGACTCGCAGTGCTCGCCATCGACTCGCTGATGTCCGATAGCGAGAGGGAGGCTTCCTGCATGGAGGAAGCAGGTGAGAGCACGGCATCCCCGCACGCAGCCGGGCAGAGGGGTGCAGGGGCTCTGCTTGAAGCCGAGAGGGGAGGAAAGGGCAAACAGGAGCTCCCAGCCCCTCTGCTCTTTGGCTCAGCTTGGGCCGTGGTCCTCGGGGATGCCCGGCCCTGCCGGCTGCTCGGCTCTGCTCATTTGTGCTCTTTTCCTCTGCAGTGTGTGCGCTGTGTGGCCGGGCAGATGTGGACCCGGAGATGTGCGGGCGCGTGCTTCTGGAGGCTGGGATTCGTGTCCACGAGTTCTGCTTGGTGAGTTCCTCTCCATGGCGCTCCTTCCAGGTTCCCTCCAGGGATGCTCCCTTTTCCTTCCCGTCCTAATGAGATCCTCCTCTCCTCTCCTCTCCTCTCCTCTCCTCTCCTCTCCTCTCCTCTCCTCTCCTCTCCTCTCCTCTCCTCTCCTCTCCTCTCCTCTCCTCTCCTCTCCTCTCCTCTCCTCTCCTCTCCTCTCCTCTCCTCTCCTCTCCTCTCCTCTCTTCTTTCCTTTCCTTTTCCTTTTCTCTCCTCCAGATCTTTGCCAACATCACTACCGAATCAGGACCGGCGTGGCCAAGAACTGATGGCCTCCCCCTTGCTGCCATCGCACGCAAAGCCAAGCAGGCAGACGGGCAGGTGAGGAGCTGTAGGGAACAGGCAGATCTGTGCCGACAAGGGCTCACATCACCTTCATCTGGGCACAAGGAAAGCAATCACAGCCCTTCCAACCTCCTCCAGACCCAAGGAAAGCAATCACAGCCCTTCCAACCTCCCCCACCACCCAAGTCCTGCACCGTAGCCGATCAACCCCGTCCCCCAGGCCGCTTTGTGCACAGAAATGCCCACATCCCTGCCCACCCCGAGGCGTGCGGCTGGCCGTGGAAGCCCTGAGCTGGCTGCCGACGGGGCCGTTCTGCTCTTTCCAGCAATGCTGTGTCTGCGGAGAGAGGAGGGCTGCCATCACGTGCGCCGGGAGCGACTGCGCTCGCAGCTTCCACATGCCCTGTGCTGTGGATGGGGAGTGCGTCACCCAGTACTTCGGTGAGCACAGGTAAGGATCTGGAGTCCTTAGTGCCAGGGTGGCATCAAAGAAGAGGTTTTTCTCTTCGCCGGTCGTAGGACCGAGGCACAACCGCTCGCAAAGTCGCTCGCATCCCCATAGGCTGCCAGGGCTCAGTTTAGTTCGTCTACAGAGGGAACCAGCACTGACGTCTCACTGGTGGCACAGGTTTAGGGATGAGAAAGCGATCTCTGACTTGAACCCGAGCCACGGCCCTCAGGGATCTGCTTCCTCCGCTGTACGGCGGCATTGATGAGCAGGGCTTCCATCCAAACCTCCCCTTCTCCCCTGCTCTTCCTTCAGCATCAGTTGAAAATAACGAAGGGCAAAGCCTTCTAATGCTTGGTCACCGCAGTCCCGTGGGCAAACGCTTGCCCCCCGTGGCTCTCCTTTATGCTGTGACCTTGGTTGCCACCTCCCAGAGAGGACTCGCTCAAAACTCCCCTTGGCTCGGGGGCCAAAGATGCAATCGGAGCTCAGTTCAGATGCCGACGGCCGCGTTTCCTTTCCTGGACCTCTGCCCTCCTCGCACCGCTTCTCATCTGTTCCGTCACTTCTCACCGTGCCCCATCCGCTCCGTCTTCCCCCAGGTCCTTCTGCCGCGAGCATCGCCCTCGACAGCTGGCTCAGAAAGCTCCGCAAGGCACCAACTGCCTCATTTGCCTCGAGCCCGTGGGGGACGGCTTGTCCTACCACACCATGCTGTGTCCAACCTGCCAACGCGCCTGGTTCCACCGGCTCTGCATCCAGGTACGACCCCTCTCCTCACCCCGCGAGGATGCTGGGTGCTCAGCATCACCAGGCATTGCTGATTCTCACCCTGCTCATGCTTCTCCTGCAGCGACAGGCGTCGAGCACCGGCACGGCGTTCTTCAGGTGCCCGGCTTGTCTCGATTTTGGTCTGTTCTGCGACCAAATGTCCAGCCTGGGGATCCGAATCCCTCTCAGGTTGGTGTCCTTCCCCTTCGCTTTCCGCTCAAAATGTTCCAGGAATGACGGTCTGGCTGGTTGCGACATTTCATCCCTGCTTTTCGTGGTGCCCTCCTCCTCTTCATCTTCGGGGTTTGTGAGCACTGTACCCAACTGGGATTCCAAGGCGCCATCGGGTTCTATTGGCTCCATCACTCGTTGCGTTGACCGCTCTGATGGAACCAGTTTCATCTCCACTCGCCCTCACCGTGGTTCCTGAATCAGCTTCCTTCCCTTCCCTTCCCTTCCCTTCCCTTCCCTTCCCTTCCCTTCCCTTCCCTTCCCTTCCCTTCCCTTCCCTTCCCTTCCCTTCCCTTCCCTTCCCTTCCCTTCCCTTCCCTTCCCTTCCCTTCCCTTCCCTTCCCTTCCCTTCCCTTCCCTTCCCTTCCCTTCCCTTCCCTTCCCTTCCCTTCCCTTCCCTTCCCTTCCCTTCCCTTCCCCTCCCCTCCCCTTCCCTTCCCTTCCCCTTCCCCTTCCCCTTCCCCTTCCCCTCTCCTCTCCTCTCCTCTCCTCTCCTCTCCTCTCCTCTCCTCTCCTCTCCTCTCCTCTCCTCTCCTCTCCTCTCCTCTCCTCTCCTCTCCTCTCCTCTCCTCTCCTCTCCTCTCCTCTCCTCTCTCATAGCTGAGCTACGACTCCAAAGACACAGCAGGCTGTTCAAACTCATCCTCCCCATCCCCAAAACTCGAGGACAAGGCAGCGGATTTTTTTGTCCAGCTCAGAGGCTTCGTGCTTCCCCTCTTCCTTTCCTAGTTCCCCTTTTCAGCTCCCCTCTTCCTTTCCTATTTCCCCTCAATCCTATCCGAGGCGTCATTCTTACCTCTCTGTCCCTCCCTCTCTGTGTCACAAAGTCTCCAGGCTTGGCTTGGACTCCCCCACTTCGCTTTTTTTCGGAGTTTCTGATGTTTTCTGTTCTTGGTGTGTGGTTGTCCGCTGACTTTTCCAAGCGTGGCTGCAGCTTCTCTTGCCTGGAAGAGCCATTTCCTCGGTTTTTCTCCTTCTATCTGATATCCTGCGCTTTTTCCTCGGAGATGCTTTGCTGGAGATGCTCTTCCCAAGAGTTCTCGTGCAATTTCTCTGGCCTGAAGGCAGAAGTTTTGTTCTCCCCTCTGCCATTGCGTCGCTGCTTCTCCCCGTGAGACTCGTGCTCCTTGCTCCCATCCTCTTGGCTGCCATAAGCCTCGCGGGATTTCTCAGCTTCTTTTGGGTTTCTTGGAAGCTTGGAGCGGATGAGATGGGGGGGGCTCATCGCTTCCCCTCCCTTCTCTTGCAGAGACCCGGAATGGGACCACCAAGGGGTCTACGATCCGCCCCGAGAGAGGCACAGCCGCTGCGACGCCAGCGAATGCCTTTACGAGGGAGGCAGAGAGCAGGCAGAGACTACGGGGTGAGCAGGGGGGTCGGGGGGGTCCTCAGCCTCGCCGCAGGATGGCATCCTGTTATTCCCATATCCCCTCATTGCCCCCCGTACCCCCATATCCCCCCATATCCCCCGTTATCCCCATATTCCCCCCACATCCCCCCATTATCCCCCCATCTCCCCCACAGCCCCCCACATCCCCCCATATCCCCCATTATCCCCCCACATCCCCCATATCCCCCATTATCCCCCCATCCCGCATATCCCCCCACATCCCCCATATCCCCCATATCCCACATATCCCCCCATACCCCCCACATCCCCCCATACCCCCCATATCCACCATATCCCCCCAAATATCCCCCCATACCCCCCATCCCCCTACATCCCCCCATATCCCCATAGCCCCCCACATCCCCCCTAGGATCCTATGGGATGCATCCTCGCTCTGCAGGACGGCGGAGCGAGGGCTGAGAGCAGCAGAGATGCGCTGTGCAGGGCATCCCGTGGCTCGGTCCTCACATCCACCACCTTCCCCAGGTCCTGGCAGCTGATCCTGTGCAGCTCCTGCGCTGCTGAGGGAACCCATCGGCAGTGCTCCCAGCTGCACAACCCAAGAGACATGTGGGAGTGGGAATGCGACGGCTGTGCTGGTCTGGGGACCGGTAAGAAGCGTCGCATCAGATCTCAGGATGCTCTGATGCCGGGATGCCGGAGTCCGTCTGTCCCATTCAGACTCACGACCTCCCTTTGCAGCCTCCAGCGCCGATGTTGAGCTCGCCGGTCCCAGCCACAGGGCTCTGTGTTCATCCGGCAGCTCCGTGCCCAGCAGCCAGGCGGCATTTGGGGCATCGCAGAGCCACCTGCCCGACAGCGAGCGGCGGACAAACAGCCAGCATTTCGGCGACGATCGGCCTTCCTCTGAGCAGCTGCGAGGACGCAGGCAAACAGCGGCTGCAAACGGGTCCCACGCAGCCACCAGGAGGCCATCGGGGTCCTCCGGGGCATCTCCAGCTGCTGCACGCCGAACACATCGCAGGCAGGGGGGAAGAAGCCGCGCACGGAGCCGATCCCCGCTGCAATCTCGCATCCCGAGTTCCCAGAGCTGGCCGAGAAGGCGGCGTGGCGGCCGGCAAACGCCAGCCCCGGAGGAGCAGGGCGGCAGCAGCAGCAGCAGCTCGCCAACATCTGCCATTCCCGGGTCCGCGATGGCTCGCAGGGCGCAGACACGCGGGGGAGCATCCGGGCGGCCAGGGAGCATCCGCACCCAAAGCCCTCCTGCGGGCAGACGCGGGGCTCAGCCACGAAGAAGCAGCAGGATCCGGGGCCAGCAGAGGAGGATGTGCTGGGAATGAAGCTGGTTTCGTGAGCCAAAGCCCCCGCAGCCGTGAGCCAGAGTGCCTTCGGTTGAGGCAGACCGTCATCATCGCCCAGCTTCATCCCCTCTCCGACTTGCAGCCGCATCCAGCCTGGCTTCCCACACCTCCACGGCTGGGGATTGCACAGCATCCTCGGGAAAGCTGTTCCAGTGCGGCCGTGCTGATCTCCAGCCCTTTTAATCCCCAAGCCAAAGCTGTTTTCGTTCTACAACCACCCCTCCCTCTCCCACCTCCCCGACTCACTCTGGTCCGACGCAATAAAGATCAGAGATCCCCACCCCCCCCCCCTCTTACCCCACAAATCGTTTGTCGGCTTCATCCTTCTTTGCTTTTGCTGAGGGGGGCGCAGGTAGGGGACCTGGATGACACGGGGCGTCCCAGTTCCATAGGATCCCAGTTTGGGGCTTCCCAGTTCCATAGGATCCCAGTTTGGGGCTTCCCAGTCCCATAGGATCCCAGTATGAGGGATCCCAGTTCCATAGGATCCCAGTTTGGGGGTTCCCAGTATGGGAGTTTTCCAGTTTGGGGTTCCCAGTTCCATAGGATCTCAGTTTGGAGTTTCCCAGTTCCATAGGATCCCAGTTTGAGGCTGTCCCAGTTTGGAGGAGGTCCCAGTATGAGGGATCCCAGTCCCATAGGATCCCAGTTTGGGATGGGATCCCAGTATGGGGCTGTCCCAGTTTAGGGTGCTCCCAGTTTCGGGGATCCCAGTCCCATAGGATCCCAGTTTGTGGGGGATCCCAGTACGGAGTGATCCCAGTTTGGGGGTTCCCAGTTCCATAAGATCCCAGTTTAAGGTGCTCCCAGTTTAGGGGTGCCCCAGTTCAATTGGGTTCCAGTTTGGGGTGATCCCAGTTTGGGGATACCCAGTTCCATAGGATCCCAGTTTAAGGTGCTCCCAATTTAAGGGTGTCCCAGTTCAATTGGGTTCCAGTTTGGGGTGATCCCAGTTTGGGGGATCCCAGTCCCATAGGATCCCAGTTTGGGGCTTGAGAGGTGGGCGGGGCTTCGAGAGGAGGGCGGGGCCAGGACCGTTGGGCGGGGCTTGTGGGGAGAGTGGGCGGGGCTTAGATCGAGGGAGGACGGGCTTAAAGGGGCCACGTCCCTTTTTCTCTTTCCAACCTGGCAGATGCTGGCCGTCCCTCGGGTTCACCCGCAGCCCCAAGGCGACATCTTGGGCTGGGAGTCCACGCCAGGTTTCTGGTGGCTCGAGTAAAGGTTGCAAGTGTGGCTGCGTGCGTGGCGAGAGGTTTTGTGCACGGGACGGAAGGGATGGGGCATGCTTTGTTTAGTGGAGATGAGATCAGATGGAGGCCAAGCGGAAATTCTGTCGTCCCAGCTTGGTGAGATGCAGAAATTCTGTGGTCCCAGCTCGGTGAGATGCTGGCACTGAGATGCTGTGGACTCTATGCAGAAATCCCTTCTCCAACTCATTTTTCCATCACACAATCAGATCATCCCCTTTCCAATACACATGATGACGTCACAGAGCCCCATGATGACGTCACGATACAGAAGCACAGAATCACAGAATCGCTAAGGTTGGAAAAGACCTATAAGATCATCCAGTCCAACCACCCACCTATCACCCATGGTTCTCGCTAAACCACGTCCCTCAACACAAAATCGAGACGTTCCTTGAACACCTGCAGGGTTGGTGACTCCACCACCTCCCTGGGCAGCCCATCCCAGTGCCTGACCACTCTTTCAGAGAAGTAGTATTTCCTAATATCCAGCCTGAATCTCCCCTGGCGCAGCTTGAAGCCATTCCCCCTAGTCCTATCACCAGTTACACGAGAGAAGAGGCCGACCCCCAGCTCGCTACAACCCCCCCTCAGGTAGTTATAGAGAGCAATAAGGTCTCCCCTGAGCCTCCTCTTCTCCAGACTGAACACTCCCAGCTCCCTCAGCCGCTCCTCATCAGCCCTGTGCTCCAGACCCCTCACAGCTTTGTTGCCCTTCTTTGAACACGCTGCAGGGCCTCGATGTCTTTCTTGCAGTGAGGGGCCCAGAACTGGACACAGCACTCGAAGTGCGGCCTCACCAGAGCTGAATACAGGGGGACAATCACTTCCCTGCTCCTGCTGGTCACACTGCTTCTGATACAAGCCAGGATGCCATTGGCCTCTTGGCCACCCAGGCACACTGCTGGCTCGTGTTCAGCCCAGCGTCAACCAACACCCCCAGCTCCATTTCCTCTACACATCTTCCAGCCACTCCGCCCCAAGCCTGTAGCGTTGCTTGGGGTTGCTGTGGCCAAAGTGCAGGACCCGGCCTTTGGTCTGATTAAACCTCATCCCGTTGGCTTCAGCCCAGCTCTCCTGCCTGTCCAGATCCCTCTGTAGGGCCTCGTTACCCCCAGCATCTGCAGTTCTTCTGGGCATGGAGTCCTGTGCACAGTGCAGAAAATAATGACTGAAGTCAAGATAACTTGCAGAGACACTCCTCCTGCTATAGGATAGAAGTTTTTCTTTCTCTATGAAAATTGTTCATTTAGCTCCATATCTTGGGTTTATTTTCATGAGCTTTACCGTACCTCAAGAAGAAGAAGCTTAAGGAACTCTAAGTTTCCTCTTATTTCCTAATCATATCTCAGCTTCCTGGACATTTTCCTTCTACGAGCAATTTTCATGTCTCATATCTTTATCCTTGATCCTTGATCCTTGATCCTTGATCCTTGATCCTTTATCCTGTCTGCTCTCAGAATGCCCATCCCAACCTCTGTGCATTTAAATTTCTCTTGGAGAAAGCTGCATCATTCATGACTGCAGAAAATGATGGTAATTTCAGCTGATGCTGTCCTTAGGGAGAGGAGAAGCTGATAGCACTTGAGGAGATTGTTCATATAACAGCAGATTGTGAAAGGTACAATTCAGGCTTCTCAGAGATGTGTTCATATTTCACATCTCCTTTCAGAATTCTGCCTCCAACTCATTCTCCTTCCCTAAGAACAGGTCTTGGAAAATCCCTGCCTTGTCTCTCCTCCTGCAAAGCACCCTTGGAAAAAAACTAGCCAGTGGTGCAGTGTACCTGTTATCCCGCTGCCCCAGGCAGCAGCTGTAGCAGCAGAAGACCTCTGCCCTGCCCTGCTGGGGGGCTCCTTCCCCCCACACATCTCCCAGCAGCGCCCCAGGCAGCTCCCCTGGCAGACTGAGTGCTGAGTGCTGAGTGCTGAGTGCTGAGTGCTGAGTGCTGAGTGCTGAGCCTGGCAGACGGCAGAGTCATAGCCTGCAGTGAGACTTACCTTGCCAAAGGCTGTGAGCAGTGCTCCTGCAGTGAGCTCAACACCTGCTCACACCGTACACATCCTACAATCCTTCTCTCCTTTCTCTCCTCTCCTCCTGTCACCTGCAGGCTGTGCTGTGCAGAAGAGCTGCTCCTGGGCACAGCTGTCTCTCTGCAGCGCTGCCCACTTGTAGCAGCTCCCTGTGTCTCAGGAGCCCGGCCCAGCTCAGCAGCAGAGGATGTCATTTTCTCTTCCTCACTGCTCCCCTGGAGATGCCCTTGGGGCTGCGGGGCTGACAGCTCCTGATAGACAACGGGGTCATCTCTGCAAAACGTACTTTGAAGTCAGATGAATTAATCACCTGGAGACAGGCTGATTCCAGAAGCACTGTTTGTCCTAACAGATTGTGTGTGCCAAGCAAAGCTGCAAATGCCTGATTTGGTGTCATGGTTTTATGAATATTGTTATCAGTATTCCAGATCATAACATCATGTAAAGCATGGGGAATTAGAGAGTTAATACTTCAGTTCTGTGAATGGACAACTTTATGGATACTTGTTTCTCAGAAGAGAAGAAGAACTGCCTTTCGTGAGGACTCTGAGTTCAGAGGGGAAGATAAGCCATGGGAGGAAGTCCCGGGATCTCTCACTTGCTCGCTGCCTGGCAGTGTGTGGCTGCGCGCCCCAGCCGTGCGCCTTCAGTTCAAAGTAAGGCTTTTGGTTTCAGAAACTCACTCTCTCATTATATTTGATTTATTACCCTAAATTCCAATTTTATTTTATAACATTGTGTTATCTTACATTCCAATATCATGTTTAGTAAAAATAAGTTTCCTCCTTAGATCTTTGCCGCTGTTTCTTATTATTTTTATTATTATTTTTTAAATGTTATTTTGTTTTATTTTATTTTATTTTATTTTATTTTATTTTATTTTATTTTATTTTATTTATTTATTTTTTGGCCAGTGGAACTGCCAAGCCTTCTGCCCTCTGTCACGGACACACATTGATCTAGATAACTCCGTAACAAGACAACACACTCAGTCATATGCTCTGCTTTTAGGACGGGCGTGTGGAGCCAAATGTGGGACCTGATGATCACTATGGGTCCTTTCCATTGCGGGTTGTCCCAGGATTCTGTGACAGTGGGTACAAGCACGGTGATGTTGGATCACTGTGCTGTCACAGTGGGTAGGAGTTCAGTGACAGCACAGTCACGGTGTTGTCTCGGTAGTGTGGAGAGCAGTGATGTCAGAATTCCTGAGTTGTGGCAGAGGTCAGTATTGCAGTGATGTCAGAGTCACTGTGCTGGAAAGGGGAGACAAGCTCAGTGATTTCAGCTCCACTGTGTCGTCACAGCTGATATGAGCACAGTGGTGTTGCAGTCAGACAGGAGCTCTGCATGTGGGTGAGCATCAAACATGGCATCCCCAGAACCAAATGCTACCAGTGAGGAAATGGTGCCTCCACCTTGGGCCTGAGAGATCTGGAGTTCCAAGTTCCATTGCAGTTGAGTAATTTGTCCAGACTGGGCCCTTCTCGCATCCCACATCCTGGGAACAGACACACTGCCCACATGGCACTTGGGCCTCACGGCATCCTTGCACCCCATGCAGAGTCTGGCAGCTGCTGTGCCCTGGTCTTTCATTGGACATCAGACAAACCTCCATCCCACTGCCCCAGGAAGGGCCCTGAGCCAGCACGAGGGACACGATCTCCCTGCCAAGGCTCTGCGGATCAGGCCTTGGCCTTTCTGCTTCACAAGACAAAGGAGGCTTTGCTCAGCATCACAGCCACCATCCCAGTGCCTTGGTCTGCCTGCAATCATGGCTTCCAATTATCTGCTCTAACAAGTCCCTGGGGAAGCTTGCTTGTCAATGGCCCTCAGTGGGGCCCATTAATACTCCAAGAAACTTCACTGTTCCTTCTGACTTTGTCTTCTCGAGCACTTCATGCAATCTTCTCTGTGCACTGGAGGTTGATGGACTCAGCAGCAAATGCCCCGTGGGGCCCATTACAACCTGAAGAGCCGTCCTGTGCCTTGTGCCTTCCTGTCATCTTCTTCAGGTGTTCAGAACTTGTGCAGCAAACTGGAGAGGCATCTGGAGAGAACTTGAAGAGGGAGAGAACAATGGGCATTTAAGAATTCCATTTATTTATTTATTTACAGATAGGTTTGAACAAGAATCTAAACCAGCACTTGGCGATTGATATTGACCCAGGATGTCCCCTAATGAGCTTTGCTCTGTCACTGTGTGAACAAACGTTTTCCTTAACTTCCCCACCCCATTTCTACTCCCATTGGCCTCATGGGACGGGCATCACTTTTCCTCCCACCACACTTCTCCTCTGCAGTCATGCGCTCAGTGTTAAACCTCCTTTACACCAACTCCCACTGGCTTTCCTCAGAGAACCAGCAGCACAAGGGTCATGAAAGATTTTTTTTTTCTTTTTTTTTTTCTTTTTTCCAAGCAGACAGAAGGAAATGTGATGCAATTGAAAGAACAATAAAACACAGTGGTCAACTGCGTGCCTTGTGCATGCTGCATCTAATGAGGTTTGCCTTTCACAGGGAATATTTGTACAAGAAACAAGTTAGATAGAGATTGGAAGGGATAGATAGAATCACAGTTAAGGAGTTGAGAAAAGAGTCCATCAGACTTAAGAGAGATGGAGCAAATTCCAGTAATCTCCCTGAGTGTGATAGGTCAGCCAGATATTTGGGAGGTATATGAGTGAAGAACAAGCAAGGGATGGGGATATCTGGAGAGCAGTGGGAAGAGCATGTGTCCAGATGGCCTGCTGAAAACACGCCCTGAACCATGGTCATTGATTTAGGAGAGCTGGAGACACCTGGAGGATGAGGGACATCAACTACGCAGCAGGGTAGAGCAGCGGTGGACGCTGGGCATTGGTCACAGGGCATTGGCACTGGCACCACTGTCTGTGTCCCTGTACCTGAAGGCATCTGTGTCCTGAAAACACAGTTCTGGAAAACACTGTCCCTTTAGGGAAAATAAACAAACAAACAATCCAACAAACAAATAAATAAATGACACGCTATCCCCTCAAATATGAGTGTTTTCAGCTTAAAAAGAGAGAGATAGCACATTAGAATATTTGAAGATGTGATGTTTTAACACATTTATATCAACTCCCACTTGCAGTCACCTTTCTGTGCTGAGGATCTGCAATGTAGAGGCACAACTCTGCATGATGCTTTCTCTGCATCTTCTAGCTATGGAGATGGACTTCTTACATCATTTCAGAATAATAGAACAAGGATAAATGATAATAAAGAAAAAGAGAGTTTTACATTAGACATTTGGAAAGAATTTCTAACATTCCATGGATCATGATGTGAGGCATGGAGCTGGTGTGGAACAAGTAGCTCAGGGAACATACCTGAAAAAATACCTGAAGTCATCTGTGTCCTGCTAACACACTTCTGGAAAACATTGTCTTCAAGAAAAACTAAAAAACAGAAGAAGACACAAAATAAACCAAAAGACAAGTGTTTTCAACCTAAAAATAGCGAGGACTCATGACATTATTAGAAGTTGAGAAGTGTGTTAGCATGTTTTTATGGATTTCTATCTTTGTCTTCAAACCATTCTTTCAGTTCCATTGGCATTAATGAACATCTTTCAGACTTACAGCTTCACAAAGAAGAGAAGATCCTTTTGTGTCTTGCACGGAGCCTGGTGCCCCCAGAATTTCCCTGCCCAGAGCTGTTCACGACATCTCTCAGTCTTTGCACTGAGCCACACTGCGGTTCTGATCTCTTTCAATTTTCTTAGACCTTGATTCATGCTCTCTTAGCATCTGCTCTCTGCCCATCAGGATCACAAGATAAGCCAGGCTGGAAGGGAATTTGGAGGATGTGTGCCGTCCAAGCCATCACAAAGAGGAACAGACCAAGTTGTTCAGCATTCGCTCCTGGTGGATTTTGAAAACCTCCATGGGTAGAGACTGCAGAGCCTCATTGGGTGACCTGCACCAGTTCTTGTATCAGCTTGTGGTGAAAATGGTGCTTTTCTGATGCACAGGCTGAACCTCTCCTCTCTCACCTCCCACACATGGGCCTGGCTCTGTGCTCTCCATCACCTCCTCAAAGGTTCTGGCAGGCTGCAGTCAGATCCCCTTCAGCCTTCTCCTCTCCAGGCCGGACAAGCTCATCTCCATCCCCCAATCCACACAGGTGAAGTGTTCCAGCCTCAGTCATTTTGTTTGAATCTTACCAAATCCTCTCCAGCTTGCTGTCGTATTTCTTGTGTTGGGGATTTGAAACGTGGAGGCACTACTCTGCATTATGTCTTCTCTCCATCTTCTAGCTATGGTCTTGTTCATATAACAAAGTTGGAGACTTTTTACTTGATTTCCAAATAATAGGACATGGAAGAATGGCAATAAAGCAAAAGAGAGGTTTTCTTTAGGGATTTGGAACACATTCCTAACATTCCATAGATCATGATGTGAGGCATGGAACAGGTAGTCTTGTTGTGCATACCCCATCCTTGGAGATATTCAAGATGTCAAAGGCCCAAACATCCTGATCTACTGGGTGACAGCCCTGCACAAAACAAGGGAGATTGCACTGCACAATCTTTAAGGTCCTTCCAACCCAAACCATTCAAGGATTCTGCAATTCCTGTCACTCTCTTCCAACTGGGGATCCAGTTTGCTTAGGTATTCCCTGATCACCTCTACTTTCAC
Source organism: Chrysolophus pictus (assembly GCA_037305975.1). Classification (NCBI taxonomy): domain Eukaryota; kingdom Metazoa; phylum Chordata; class Aves; order Galliformes; family Phasianidae; genus Chrysolophus; species Chrysolophus pictus. Next base: position 2,562,051 of record CM074604.1, read on the forward strand.
CAACAGTACATCGGCCTTGCACCAACATTTCCCACCTGTCTCTGGCACCTAGGATTCCAAGAAGCCCAGTCCAACTAATAAACAGTGAGGCCAGGAAGAAAATGAGGATCAGAGACTTTTCCATGTCCTGGCTCACCAGTTTCCTGCCCCATTTTACTGTGGGCCCACAGTCTCCCTAGCCTTCCTTTGGTTGCTTACATATTTCTACAAGCCCTTCTTGTTTGTGATATGCCTGGGCACATTCAAGTGCCGTTGAACTCTGACATTCTTATACTCATCTCAGAAGGTACTCTGGACAAAGTCTCTGCATTGCTGCCAGGTAATTTCTTATTTCCACTTCTTGTATGCTTCCTTTCTGTGTTTGGGTTTGACCAGGTCAGTCTTTCCCAGTCATTCAGCAATTCAGACATTCATACTTGGCTTCCTCTTCCTTGGAATGGATTTATTCTGTTTGGAAGCAGTGATACATAGTTACCACAGTTTTTGACCCTATGCGTCTCAGAGCCTTACCCTGCTGGACTGTACCCCCACAGACACTTGAAGAAGCCAAGGCGTGCTCTCCTGAAGCCTAAAGCTGAGCTTGACTTTTTTCCTCCCATTCACACTTCTGAGCTCCACCATCCCATGGCCACTGAAGCCCGGATTCACTTCGACCTTCACATTCCCCACAAGCCCTTCCTTGCAAATTAGCCATGTGATCCAGCAGGGCACCACTCCTCATTGGTTCCTCTACAGCTTGGTCAAGAAGCTGTCACCTGTGCTCTCCAGGGATCGTCTGGATGGCTTCTAGATGGCATAAATTCAGCAGATTTCAAATTACAATCATGTCTCTGTTGTCTTTGAGGAGCTGTTGGCCATGGAGACCCAGGGACATCTCAGGGGAGCTCCGTGCAGTGGATAAAAATCAGATCTGCTGCTGCTGAGTCGGGCTGGGCTCCTGGGACACAGGGAGCTCCTACAAGTGGGCAGTGCTGCAAAGAGACAGCTGTGCCCAGGAACAGCTCCTGTGCAGCATGCAGCAGGGCTGGAGGCATGATCTGCAAGTGCCATGAGGACAGAAGAGAAAGGAGAGAGATTTGACAGGATGAGTGTGGTGTGAGCAGGATGAGAACTCAATGGAGGAACATTTCTCACAGCCCTTGACAAGGTAAGTCTCTGGCTGCAGCCAGTGCAGCTGCTTTACCTGGAGGGATCACTAAATTTGGGACATTCCATTGCAGATGAGGCTGCATGTACTCTGTTTCTTTATCATTGAAAAAGATCTGCTCCAGCCGAGGACTTTCCTGCTGCAGCATCACAGCTCAGCTGTGAGGGCTGCGTGTTGCAGGACGGCTGCAGGCTGTGAAGCCGGGGCTGCAGCCGGGTGCCCAGGGCTGTTCTGCAGAGCAGGTCCCTGTTGTGCCCCAGGGGCTGTGTGCCGGGGCAGGGACTCTGCCGCCTGCCAGGCTCAGCACTCAGCACTCAGCACTCAGCACTCAGCACTCAGCACTCAGCACTCAGCACTCAGCACTCAGCCTGCCCGGGGAGCTGCCCAGGGCGCTGCGGGGAGACGTGTGGGGGGAAGGAGCCCCCGGCAGGGCTGAGCTGGGCAGGGGCCTTCTACTGCCACTGCTGCTGCCTGGGGCAAGGGGATCAGTGCTTCATTGCATCCCAGAGAGTTTCCAAGGGCACTTAGCAAGAGGAGAGACAAGACAGGGATTTTCCCATACCTGTCCTTAGGGAAGGAGAATGAGTTGGAGGCAGAATTCTGAAAGGAGATGTGAAATACGTAACATCTTTGAGAATCCTAAACTATATGTTTCCCAGTCTGCAGTTATATGAACAACCTCCCCATGTGCTTTCAGCCTCTTTTCTCCCAATGGACAGCAACAGCTGAAATAACTGAAATTTTCTGCAGACATGAATAAAGCACTTATCCTGCAAACAGGCAGCTTTCCCTAAGAGAAATTGAAGTGCACAGAGTTTGGGATGGGCACTCTGAATGCAGAAGGGGTAAAGACATGAGACATGGAAATTACTTGTAAGAGTAAAATATCCCGGCAGCTGAGATATGATTTGGGAATGAGAGGATAGTAAGAGGTCCTTAAGCTTCTACTTCTTAAGGTGCGGTAAAGCTCATTAAAATAAACTCATGCTTTGGAGTTAAATGAACATTTTCCATACACATAGAAAAACTTCTATATAATGGCGGGAAGAGTTTCTGTGCGAATGGTCTTGACTTGTCATTATCTTCTGCACTGTGCACAGGACTCCATGCCCAGGAACTGCAGATGCCCAACAGCAGCTCCATCAGCGAGTTCCTCCTGCTGGCGTTGGCAGACACGCGGCAGCTGCAGCTCCTGCACTTCTGGCTCTTGCTGGCCATCTACCTGGCTGCCCTCCTGGGCAACGGCCTCATCAGCACAGCCGTAGCCTGCCACCACCGCCTGCACACCCCCATGGACTTCTTCCTCCTCAACCTCGCCCTCCTCGACCTGGGCTGCATCTCCACCACTCTCCCCAAAGCCATGGCCAATGTCCTCTGGGACACCAGGCACATCTCCTACTCAGGATGCGCTGTTCAGGTCTTTTTTTTTCTCTTCTTCATCTCAGCAGAATATTCCCTTCTCACCATCATGTCCTATGACCGCTATGTTTCCATCTGCAAGCCTCTGCACTACAGGACCTTAATGGACAGCAGAGCTTGTGCCACCATGGCAGCAGCTGCCTGGGGCACTGGTTTCCTTAATTCTCTGCTGCACACTGTCAATACATTTTCACTGCCTCTTTGCCAAGGCAATGCCATCAATCAGTTCTTCTGTGAAATCCCCCAGATCCTCAAGATCTCTTGCTCACACACCTACCTCAAAGAAATTTGTTTTCTTGTGGTCAGTGCCTCTTTAGCATCTGGGTGTTTTGCTTTCATTGTGTTGTCCTATGTGCAGATCTTCAGGGCTGTGCTGAGGATGCCCTCTGAGCAGGGACGGCACAAAGCCTTCTCCACGTGCCTCCCTCACCTGGCCGTGGTCTCCCTTTTTCTCAGCACAGGCATGGTTGCCTATTTGAAGCCACCCTCCATCTCCTCCCCATCCCTGGACCTGGTGGTGTCATTTCTGTACTCAGTGGTGCCTCCAGTACTGAACCCCCTCATCTACAGCATGAGGAACCGGGAGCTCAGGGATGCAGTGAGGAAAATGATGTCATGGTCACATTTCAGTGGGGATAAATTTATCCTCTGTCATAACAAATGATTCCCAGTCTGTCCCCTAACACACTTATATTATTATTATTTTTTTAATATTTAAAATACTTAATTATATTAATAGATACATTTTTCTTTTCTGTTCATATATATGCGTAATTATCATTAGTGGTTATCATGTTCCTAAACATGTGTTTGGATTCCAACCACTTCTCTGAGGCATCACCCTGCTCTCTCTCTCCTGGAGCCCATAGGATCTCTGGGTCAGTGCTGACTCTCCCACAGCCTCTGTGTTCCATCTCTGTATCTGCAGGCAAATGAGAGGCCAGCAGGCTCCCTGGTCATGATATAGGCTTGATTACCAAAAGGGATCAATGTATTAGTATAAGGATCAATATATTACATTAGCAAATGGAATCAGTGTGTGCACATCCTAAATCTTCTGTGTTTAGCTTTGCTTGGTGTGTGAACAGCCCTGTTTTTATCAGTGATCCTGCTTCACAGAAGCACTGAAATCACTTTTTTTGCCTCCGCTGGGTGCAAGGACTTGTTCTTGGGTTGGGTATAAACTGCAGTTACATCGGACCAAGATAGAAAGTTGCTGACTGTGGCAAAACAAGCAATGGAAGTTTGCCAAATTGGGGGAAAGGAGCTAAAAGGTGAGCCAGGGTGCACGGTGATGAAGAGGAAGATGAAATAAAGATGAGAAAGTAGGTATTGTGAGAAGGAGGACATGCAGTGTCAGGGACTGTGCTGGGGGCCCATCTCTGTAGCACTGCACGCATGCTGCCCCACACAGTGCCTGCACTGAGCTGCCAGGGGCTGCCTGTGGGGCGGTGGGGCCGGGCTGTCCTGCAGAGGGGAAGGCACACGGAGCCTCATGCTGCAGGGCTGGGACCCCAAAATCACCCTGGAACTCAGCGCCCAGCTGTGCTGTGCTCACCTTGCCTGGCTCCCAGGTGCCTCCTATGCTGCTCTGTCACTGCCCCTCCTCAACAGGATGGGAGAGAAAACATGACTCAACAATTCCTGGGTTGAGGCAAAAAGGTGCTTTGTTCTTTCCTTGCATAAAACCCAATGACAACAAATTGTGTGTGTTAATGGCTATGTATCAAATGCAGGGGGGTTTTTTCTGCACACTGTGGAACAGCTATTGAATTCAGTGTCCCTTTCACCTCAATATATTATTTGAAACCACACCTAACCCACAACACATTTGAGAATAGTTTATATAATTTAATGATTTCCAATACAGAAATCTGCCCACTGTTAGTTAGGGTTTCACATCCCTCTTATTCCTTACCTACTTACTCTATTTGAAGTCGTATGCTAAATTAGTATTTCATCTTTGTTGTCTACATCCTGACCTATTTTCCTAATATTTAACAATAACTTCCTAAATTCCCCCTGTGTACCAGCTATTTATTTCTGTTCTTGCTGTCAGACCCAGTCTGTTGTGTCACTGCAGCTCTGGTAATGATTCACTTCTGAATGCTTTGGTCATTTGCAGAACTCCAAACCATTCCAATAACAGCTCTCTGGATCCCAAAATAAAGGATGCTACATTACAGAAACACACTTATCTACCAGGTGCCAGTTGTAAGCAAAGAAACAATCTAATAAAGAATTTCTCTGTGTGTGCTGTAAAAAGATGTGTTTTACTACAACACAGCCTTAGTCCTGAGATTTACAATGCTTTGTTTAGCTCAGTATTATAAGGATCTAAATGAGAAATCAGTATTTTCCCCAAAGTTCATTACATGTTGTGGTTCCTTATGGTCAGAATGATAATGTAGATGCTTTGTCAGTGCATCAGTTACACAGAGAGGTACAGAAATCTCCCTGGACTTTTGGAAGTCCTTTGCCATGGTCCCACATCACATCCTTATCTCTGTGGAGAGATGCGTGAGATGGATTTGAGGGCAGACTGTTCATTGGATAAGAAATTGGTTGGAAGGTCGCAGCCAAAGGACTGTGGTAAATGGCTCTCTGGGAAATCGGCTCCACCAGGTGGAGGCTGATCACAAGTTATGCCCACAGGGGTCAGCCTTGGGACCAGAGCTGTTCAACGTCTATCAGTGGCACGGATGATGAGACAGAGCACACCCTCAGCAAGTTTGCTGATGTCACCAAGCTGTGTGGTGCAGTTGGCATGACAGAATGAAGGGGTGCCATCCAGAGGGACCTGGCCAGGCTTGAAACATGGGCCCAAAGAAACAGCGTGAGGTTCAACAAGATCAAATGCCAGTTTTTGCACTGGTGTCGGGACAATCCCAGGTATGAGGGAAGAACTGCCTGGGAGCAGCCCTGTGGGAAGGACTTGGAGGTCCTGGTAGACGAAAACCTTAACAGGAGCCAGCAGTGGGTGCTTGCAGCCTGAGAGGCCAGCTGTGCCCTGGGCTGCATCAACAGACAGGTGGTCATCAGAGCAAGGAAGGGCATTGTCCTTCTCTACTCAGCCCTCAGAAGGCCGCATCTGGAGTATGATGTAAAGCTTTTGGAGAATGTCCAAAGGAATGTCACGAGCGTGATCAGAGGGATGGAGGACCTGTCCTGGAAAGACAGGCTGAGGGAGATGGGAGAAGAAACGGCCTGGAGGAGAACACATTGCAGCCTTCCAGTACTCACAGAGAGCTCAGAAAGAAGAGGGAAATCAACTTTTAACATGGGCAGATATTGATATCACAAGGTACAAACATTTTAAACTATAAGAGTTGAGATTTAGATTAGAGACTGGGAGGATCTTTTCAATGAGAGGGTGGTGAGGTCCTGGCTGTTGTGATTTCGTGATTTTTTGTTGCTGTTGTCAGTGTTTCACATCAAAACATCATGTGAAGCAGTGGGAGTTAAACACTTAGCGTTCTGGTTCCACTTGCTGCCTTTTATGGGCATTTTGAGCATTCTGATGGGAGGGGAGGAGCGGAATTCCTGGAGCACATGGTGTGAAGATGAAGATAGGTGGAGATCTGGACTGCACCACAGTGGCTCTCCCTCAGGCCCCGCTCAGTTTGCGGTGGAGAAAGGCATGTGCTTCCCTTGTACTATTGTGGGGACACAAACTTTGGGCACTCTGATCTCTCTCTCTCATTTTGTTTGATTCAGTAGGATTTAGTAAATTACCATTCCTCCTCAGATCGTTGCTGTTGTGATCCACTTGTTAAACCCATCTACTAGCTCTCTGCCCTCCCACCTCTCCCACAGCGCGTGGCCTGCGGTGCGCCTTGCTGCAAGGGCAGGGCCAGCAGGATTGCACAGCAAAAAGCTAGTACCCATTTCTTTTTATTTCTTTTCTCTTTTGTCACTCCTCTTTTTTTTCTTTTTTTTTTTTTTTCTTGTTTTTTTCTGGGGCTTGCGTTCCCCCTGACACGGACTTAGATCTAGGGATAACTCTCTAACACAGGTGTTCAGAGCGAATGGCTGAAGAAGTGGGTTCACAAGTGGTATTTTCCTCTCTCCTTCTTCTGGGGTGGTGCGGGATGCGGAGCAGTCTAGGAAATCATAGATTTTGAATAAGTGGATGAAAGATTGGTGCTGCCACAGGAACTTTGGGTTCCTTGACCATGGGGAATAAGGAAAAAATGTCGATGTGAATCAAGAGCAAATCTGATGTAAAGTGTGCATAAAAAACAGTGTGAGTAAAACTCGGAGAAAAGTGTGAGTAACCCTGGAGTGAAGTGTGAATAAACTCACTGATTTCTTTATCTATTCAAAGAGCCCAGTTCCTTCAGTGCAATATGTTAATCACATAGAAATAAAAAGTAAAAGATAAAAACTGATAATGAATGTGATTTAATTGAAATTAAAATTATCATAGGTGTGATGAACAAACATGAAGAAAAAGTGGAAACATCAATTAAGTCAATCTGGCTTCTCCTAAGTTTTTGTAGTCTTGAGAGAGTGATAAAAATCGTTTTGATGGAGAAACAATGTGTATTGGAGGATTTTCCTGAGGGCACCTTTGAGCTCCTGGTTCCTCATGCTGTAAATGAGAGGATTCACTGCTGGAGGCACCACCGAGTACAGAAATGACACCACCAGGTCCAGGGAAGGGAAGGAGATTGAGGGGGGCTTCAGGTAGGCAACCATGCCAGTGCTGAGAAACAGGGAGACCACAGCCAGGTGAGGGAGGCACATGGAGAAGGCTTTGTGCCGTCCCTGCTCAGAGGGCATCCTCAGCACGCACCTGAAGATCTGCACATAGGACACAACAATGAAAACAAAACAAGAGAGAAAAAATAAGGCACTAAACATTACAAGACCAACTTCCCTGAGATAAGACTCTGAGCAGGAGAGCTTGAGGATCTGGGGGATTTCACAGAAGAACTGATCCACAGCATTGCCATGGCAGAGAGGCAGTGAAAATGTATTGGCAGTGTGCAGCAGGGAATAGAGAACCCCAGTGCCCCAGGCAGCTGCTGCCATGCTGGCACAAGCTCTGCTGTCCATCAAAGTCCCGTAGTGCAGGGGCTTGCAGATGGCAATGTAGCGGTCATAGGACATGACAGTGAGGAGAGAATATTCAGCTGAAATGAAGAAGAGAAAGAAAAAGAGCTGTGCAGCACATCCAGCATAGGAGATGGTCCTGGTGTCCTAGAGGGCATTGGCCATGGCTTTGGGGAGAGTGGTGGAGATGCAGCCCAGGTCGAGGAGGGCGAGGTTGAGGAGGAAGAAGTCCATGGGGGTGTGCAGGCGGTGGTGGCAGGCTACGGCTGTGCTGATGAGGCCGTTGCCCAGGAGGGCAGCCAGGTAGATGCCCAGCAAGAGCCAGAAGTGCAGGAGCTGCAGCTGCCGCGTGTCTGCCAACGCCAGCAGGAGGAACTCGCTGATGGAGCTGCTGTTGGGCATCTGCAGGTCCTGGGCATGGAGTCCTGTGCACTGTGCAGAAGATAATGACAAGTCAAGACCATTCGCACAGAAACTCTTCCCACCATTATATAGAAGTTTTTCTATCTGTATGGAAAATGTTCATTTAACTCCAACGCATGAGTTTATTTTAACGAGCTTTACCGCACCTTAAGAAGTAGAAGCTTAAGGAGCTCTTACTTTCCTCTCATTCCCAGATCATATCTCAGCTGCCGGGATATTTTACTCTTACAAGTAATTTCCATGTCTCATGTCTTCACCCCTTCTGCACTCAGAGTGCCCATCCCAAACTCTGTGCACTTCAGTTTCTCTTAGAGAAAGCTGCCTGTTTGCAGGATTAGTGCTTTATTCATGTCTGCAGAAAATTTCAGAAATTTCAGCTGTTGCTGTCCTTTGGGAGAAAAGAGGCTGAAAGCACATCGGGAGGTTGTTCATATAACGGCAGACTGAGAAACATATAGTTTAGGATTCTCAGAGATGTTTCGTATTTCACATCTCCTATCAGAATTCTGCCCCCAACTCATTCTCCTTCCCTAAGGACAGATATGGGAAAATCCCTGTCTTGTCTCTCCTCTTGCTAGGTGCCCTTGGAAACTCTCTGGGATGCAATGAAGCCGTGATCCCCTTGCCCCAGGCAGCAGCTGTGGCAGCAGAAGGCCCCTGCCCTGCCCTGCCCTGCCGGGGGCTCCTTCCCCCCACATGTCTCCCAGCAGCGCCCTGGGCAGCTCCCCGGGCAGGCTGAGTGCTGAGTGCTGAGTGCTGAGTGCTGAGTGCTGAGTGCTGAGCCTGGCAGGCGGCAGAGTCCCTGCCCCGGCACACAGCCCCTGGGGCACAGCAGGGACCTGCTCTGCAGGACAGCCCTGGGCACCCAGCTGCAGCCCCTGGGCTGAGCTCTGATGGTGCAGCACAGAAACCCTCAGCTGGAGCAGTTCGTTATCCATAATAAAGAAACAGTGTATACAGCCTGTTTTGCACTGGGATGTCCCAAATTTAGTGATCCCTCCAGGAAAAGTAGCTGCATTACCTTCAGTGAGAGACTTACCTTGTCAAGGGCTGTGAGAAATGCTCCTTCCGTGAGCACACAGCCTGCTAACGTGCCACACAGCCTGTAAGCTCTCTTTCTTCTCCCCTCTCTCTGTCACCTGCAGATCATGCCTCCAGCCCTCCTATGCTGTGCACAGGAGCTGTTTCTTTGCAGTGCTGCCCGCTTGTATGAGCTCCCTGTGTCCCAGGAGCCCAGCCCAGCTCAGCAGCAGAGGATATGATTTTCTTCTCTCCATGGAGATATCCATTGGCCTCCAGAGGTGACATCTCCTTAGGGGCAGGAGGGTCATCACTGCAGAACGTACTACACAGTCAGCTCAGTTAATCACCACTTGTCCACTGGATTTGACAAGCACGGTTGTTTTTAGTAAAAGCTGTTTGAGCAAGGGAGAAGCAAATGCCAAATCTGGAAACCTCTGCTCATGGCCTGTAACTGCAGTCATAACATTACACAATCATAGAATAACATAGGGTGGGGAGGACTTTAAAAATCACCTAGTTCTAACTCCACAGCCATGGGCAGTGTTGCTGACCACCAGATCAGTCTGCCCAGCATCTCATCCGTTCTGACCTTGAATGCCTCCAGGGATGGCCATCCACCTCTCCGGGGAACAATTTCCAGTGCCTGCATGTAAGAAGTGTCTTTCTAACATCTAACCTCAGTCTCCCCTTTTTAATTTAAAGCCATTTCCCTTGGTTCTGATTCTATCAGGCCATCCCACCCTGACCCTAGTTAGGCAACTCATCTGCCGATGGAAACCCTGGGGCTGAAATGGGTTCAGTTCCTCACAGAACCATGGGAGCCGGGAGCCCTCTTAGCTGAGTTCAGATGTGCACAGTGAGGTGTCTGTGTGTGAGCCCCTCAGCTGAATCCTTGCTCTTTATTCAACAGGGACTGCACTGCTCACACACAGACACTCAGGGATGACCAAGGTGCCTGGGGTGATCCTAGCTGTGTGCTCGTGCTTGTAAACTGTGGTGGAAAATCTGTGAGACAGACAGCTCCTTCCTGAGCATCAGCTGAGGGCCAGAAGGGAGGTATTCCTGGCCATCCTAAATGCCACCACAGCCCTGTGCTTGGGGCACCCACTGTGCCTTTTGCACCTGTCCCCATGGAGCATGTTGTGTCATTCTGCTGACCAAATGGATGAGCTCAGAACACAAGAGCCAGATCTTCCTCTCTGCTCCATCTGTGGCATAGTCTGGAGTTCAAGGCATTACAAAGCTATGACACATCTACCTTCTTTCACTGATGACACCTTAGTTGTTTGCTCTGGGCTCTTATGAGAGTGGCATCAGAAGAAGTCTAGGGTCATGACAGTTCCCAGTTCAGAGGAAGATGGCAAACACTGTGCTAATTTTAAAGGTGAAGAAAGAGGACATCAGCAATTACAGAGCTGTCATTCTTACTTCAAAGGCTGGTACACATATGGAGAAAATGGTGCTGAGAGTTCCTGAATAGAACTTGAAGGACAATTCTGTCATTGGCCCAGCCAACACAAGTTCATGAGGGGAAGGTCCTGTTGAACTTCATGTCCCTTTATGACAACTTCACCCATTGAGTCGACCAAGGGAAGACAATTGAGGTCATCCTTTAGGATTTCAATAGAGCCTTTGATACTGTTTCTCACAGTATCCTTCAGGGCCAAATGTCCTGCATTCAGCTACACAGAAACATAATGTGATGGGTGAGCAGTTGACCAATGGGTTGGACCAAAGGATTACAGTAAATGTGGTTCCATCAGGCTAATGGACTGTCAATAGCAGGGTTCCCTAGTACTCCGTTTAAGGGCACTTCTCTTTATTGTTTTCATCAATGACTTGTATGCAGGACTAGAAGATGTTTTGAGAAAGTTTGCTGATGATACCAAGTTGATTCTATGAGGTTGGAGAAGACTTACAGAGAGATGTGGACAAGTTAGAGAACAGGGTAGCACCAATTGTAATACGTGTAACAAGAACAAGTGCCTGATTTTGCACCTGGGTTGGGGCAACACTGAATATACTCACTGACTGAATATGGGACACTGGAGAGCAGTTTGACGGAAAGGGATTGGGGGTCCTGGTCAACATCAAATGGAACATGAGTCAGCAGCGTGCCCAGGCAGCCAGGAAGGCCAACCGTTCCCTTGGGTGCACTGTGCATGGCATTGCTAAATGGGGAACTGAGGGGGGATTTTCCTGATCTGCTCTGCACTGCTGGAGCTCTGGGAGCGTTTCTGGGCACTGCAGAACATAAAGGACATAAACCTATTGGAGACTGTCCAAAGGAGGGCAGAAGAGCTGAAAGATCTGGACTTCGAGGTTTCACTGGGATTGACTACTTGTTCAGACTGGGCCCTTCTCACATCTCACATCCTCTGCTGAGACACACTGCCCACATGGGACTTGGGCCTCACAGCATCCTTGCACCCCATGCAGAGTCTGGCTGCTGCTGTCCCCTGGTCTTTCATTGGACATCAGACAAACCTCCATCCCACTGCCCCAGGAAGGGCCCTGAGCCAGCAGGAGGGACACGATCTCCCTGCCAAGGCTCTGGGGATCAGGGCTTGGCCTTTCTGCTTCACAAGACAAAGGAGGCTTTGCTCAGCATCACAGCCACCATCCCAGTGCCTCGGTCTCCTGTAATCATGGCTTCCAATTATCTGCTCTAACAAGTCCCTGGGGAAGCTTGCTTGTCAATGGCCCTCAGTGGGGCCTATTAATACTCCAAGAAACTTCGCTGTTCCTTCTGACTTTGTCTTCTTGGGCACTTCATGCAATCTTCTCTGTGCACTGGAGGTTGATGGACTCAGCAGCAAATGCCCCGTGGGGCCCATTACAACCTGAAGAGCCCTCCTGTGCCTTGTGCCTTCCTGTCATCTTCTTCAGGTGTTCAGAACTTGTGCAGCAAACTGGAGAGGTATCTGGAGAGAGCAAAACGTTGGAAGGGAATGAATGGCATTTATGAAGACATTTTAATTATCTCTATATAGATGGGTTTAAATGAGATGTTGAAGCAACACCTCCCAATTGATATTGACCCAGGTCAATGTCCTCCTTAACTATCCCACCCGTCTTCTACTCACATCGGCCCCATGAAACTTGCTTCACTTTTCCTCACATCACTTTTCTCCTCTGCAGTCAAGTTCTCAGTGCTAAACCTCCTTTGCACCAACTCTCACTGGCTTTCCTCAGTGAGTACAGGTCTAGCTGTACATGGGCAATGAAAGATTTCTCTTTTTTGCCAGCAAACAGTTGTAAACATGATGCAATTGAATGAACACTAAAACAAAATGATCAACTGCCTTGTCCAAACTTCATCTAATGAAGTTTGCCTTTCACAGGGAATAGTTGTACAAGAAATGAGCCAGACAGAAATAGGAAGGGTAGATATCATCACAGTTAAGGAGTTGAGAAAAAAGTCCATCAGACTTTGGAGAGATGGAGCAAGTTCCAATAGTCTTCCTGAAGGTGATAGGTCAGCCAGACACCAACTTTGGGTGGTATATGAGTGAAGAACGAGCAAGGAATGGGGAAATCTGGAGAGCAGTGGGAAGAGCATGTGTCCAGATGGCCTGCTGAAAACACGCCCTGAACCATGGTCATTGATTTAGGAGAGCTGGAGACACCTGGAGGATGAGGGACATCAACTACGCAGCAGGGTAGAGCAGCGGTGGACGCTGGGCATTGGTCACAGGGCATTGGCACTGGCACCACTGTCTGTGTCCCTGTACCTGACGGCATCTGTGTCCTGCTAACACAGTTCTTTAAAACACTGTCCTTTTAGCAAAAACAAACAAACAAACAAATAAGTAAAAGGCACAATATCTCATCAAATGTGAGCGTTTTCAGCTTAAAAAGAGAGAGGACACATGAGAATATTTGATGTTCAGAAGTGTTAACACATTTATATCAGCTGCCAGTCGCAGATATTTCCTTGTGCTGGGGATCTGAAATATGGAGGCACTACTCTGGATAATGCCTTCCCTTCATCTTCTCGTCACTGTCTTGTTCAAATAAAAAAGGTGGAGACTGAATTCTTACATCATTTCAGAATAATAGAACAAGGATGAATGATAATAACTGAAAAGAGAGTTTTACATTAGACATTTGGAGGGAATTTCTAACATTCCATAGATCATGATGTGAGGCATGCAGCTGGTATAGAGCAGGCAGCCCAGAGAAGATGTTGCTGCCCTATCCCTGGAGATGTTCAGGATGTCAAGGGTCCAAGCATCCCGATCTACTGGGTGACAGCTCTGCACAAAGCAAGGGAGGTGGAACTGGATGGTCTTTAGGGTCCTTCCAACCCAAACCATTCCAAAATCCTATGATTCCTGTCAGCCTCTTGCAACACTTGCAACCTAAGCAAAGCTTAGGAATTCCCTGATCACCTCTACTTTCAACAACAGTACATCTGCCTTGCCATAAATGCAAGAGTCTGTTGTCATTTAGGATGAACAAGAAGAGCCCTATCCCCTCTCTGGCCCTCAGCTGATGCTCAGGAAGGAGGTGTCTGTCTCAGGGATTTCCCACACACTTTACAAGCACTAGCACTCATCCAGGAGCACCCCAGGCACCTTGGTCATCACCCAGGCTCTGTGTGTGAGCAACTGACTCCCCGCTGAAGGACCAAGGACTCAGAGCAGGAGCTCACATGCAGGCAACTCCTTGTGCACATCTGAACTGAACCAGAGGAATCCCTGAAACTCTTGTGGGTCTGTGGGGAGCAGAATCCCATTCCAGCCGCAGGGTTTCCATGTAGGGATGAGATGCCAGCACTGCCACAGCTGGATCACTGCCCTGCCCAGGAGAAGTACACCCCTCCCTGTCCCTGTCTGTGTGCCCACTTTGTTACAGCAAACACTCTCAGGTAGGGCTAACCAAATGGATGCAATTAGTCAGTGTCCACTAGACATTTGGTGGTTAATTCAGCAGATTTCAAAGTACAACCATGATGTTGTTGTCTTTCAGGAGCTGTTGGCCATGGAGACCCAGACTCTTCTCAGGGGAAATCACTGAGGAAGAAAAAATCCCATCCTCTGCTGCTGAGTTGGGCCAGGCTCCTGGGACACAGGGAGCTCCTACAAGTGGGCAGTGCTGCAGAGAGACAGCTGTGCCCAGGAGCAGCTCTTCTGCACAGCACAGCAGGGCTGGTGGCATGATCTGCAGCTGACATGAGGATAGAAGAGAGAGGAAAGAGAATTACAGGCTGTGTGGAGTGTGAGCAGGCTGTGAGCTCACTGAAGGAACACTGCTCACAGCCATAGACACGGTAAGTCTCTGGCTGCAGGCAGTGCTGCTGATTTTACTGGAGGGATCACTAAATCAGGGACATCCCATTGCAGATCAGGATGCAGAGTCTGTGTTTCTTTATTATGAAGACTTGTTCCACATGAGGGCTACCCGCCTCAGGGCAGGGGCCTTCTGCTGCCACAGCAGCTGCCTGGGGCAGGGGGCTCACAGATTCGCTGCATGCCAGAATGTTTCTAAGGGCACTGTGCACGAGGAGAGACAAGGCAGGGGAAGGGAAAGGATTGGAGGCAGAAATCTAGATGGGGCTGTTCACTTGGAACACATCTCTGAGACTCCTGATTCTCACTATTCTCACTCACTCTGTGAACTGTCACACAGAACGTGCTTTCAGACTCTCCTTTCTTGAAGGATAGAACAAAATTACAATACTGTCGTTTTCTCCAGACATGAATAATGAAATTAACCTGCAGCTTTTTCTTTCAGAAATTTAATGGTACATAGGTTGGGACTGGGTGCTTTAAAAGCAGTTGGGTTAAAGACAGGGAAAGAAATGAAAATATCCAGGGAGATGGGATAAGATTAAAAAATGAGAAAAATATATAAGCTGCATAATTGTCTTCTGCTTATGGAATGCTAAAAATTCATGAAATTAAATTGAAGTTATGGAGCTAAATGAACATTGTCCGGAGAGAAAGAAAAAAATTAAATTATAGCAGAAGGAGTGCCTCTGAGCATGGTCTTGTCATTATCTTCTGCACTCTGCACAGGACTCCATGCCCAGGACCTGCAGATGTCCAACAGCAGCTCCATCAGCGAGTTCCTCCTGCTGGCGTTGGCAGACACGCGGCAGCTGCAGCTCCTGCACTTCTGGCTCTTGCTGGCCATCTACCTGGCTGCCCTCCTGGGCAACGGCCTCATCAGCACAGCCGTAGCCTGCCACCACCGCCTGCACACCCCCATGTACTTCTTCCTCCTCAACCTCGCCCTCCTCGACCTGGGCTGCATCTCCACCACTCTCCCCAAAGCCATGGCCAATGCCCTCTGGGACAACAGGATCATCTCCTATGCTGGATGTGCTGCACAGGTCTTTTTCTTTCTCTTCTTCATCTCAGCAGAGTATTGCATTCTCACCATCATGTCCTATGACCGCTACGTTGCCATCTGCAAGCCCCTGCACTACGGGACCTTGATGGACAGCAGAGCTTGTGCGACCATGGCAGCAGCTGCCTGGGGCACTGGGCTTCTTTATGCTCTGCTACACACTGTCACTGCATTTTCAATCCCATTCTGCCAAGGCAATGTTGTGGACCAGTTCTTCTGTGAAGTAGCCCATATCCTCAAGCTCTCCTGCTCAGAATCAGACTACCTCAGGGAAAGTGTGAATATCTATTTTAGTCTTTGTTTAATCTTTGGGTGCTTTGTATTCATTGTCCTGTCATATGTGCAAATCTTCAGGGCCGTGCTGAGGATGCCCTCTGAGCAGGGACGGCACAAAGCCTTCTCCACGTGCCTCCCCCACCTGGCCGTGGTCTCCCTCTTTGTCAGCACTGCCATGTTTGCCTACCTGAAACCCCCCTCCATCTCCTCCCCATCCTTGGACCTCATGGTGTCATTTCTGTACTCGGTGGTGCCCCCAGCAGTGAATCCTCTCATCTATGGCTTGAGGAACCAGGACCTTAAGTCTGCAGTGAGCAATACATATCTCTTCAGCATCCATAAGATGCATGTCAGCCTACCAGAAGTCTCAAGGTAATTCAGAAATTGTTAGGACAATCTCTTGCTATTATGTTTGTTATTGTTATTATTTTCACAGATATGACTTCAATTTAAAAACTGTTATTCTTGGAATGCTGTTTTTGTAGTGTTTTGACACACTCAACTCCTGTACCTGTAGAACAGGGCGCTCTGTTGATACATAAAGTAAGGAAGCCAGCAGAAATTCATTTGTCTCTGATCCCATGTTTTACCATCTCTGAAACTGGAGGAGCAATTCATGTAAGCAGGAGTAGTGCAGGGTCCAGGAACCCACCTGCAACATAGATCAACAGCTTCGGTGTCCATGGGGCTGCCTCTCACTGCCCAGTGGTTCCATCCTCTCATCTGTGTTTGAGATGGGGCTGCAGCTTCCCAGGTCCAATGGCCACAGACAGCAGCACGACGTGGTCTTTGCAGTGCTGCTCTCTTTTCACTTCCATACTCCCCTTCCTCTCTATGCCCTTGGGGACACAGGTGGACCAGGAAGGTGGCTCTGGACATTTGCCACCCTCAGCCTCACATCAGCCATTTCCAGCTCTGACTGCATGTTTTTATGGCAGAGCTTTTTCCTGAAGCCATCTCCATGCTCCTGGTGGTAGAGCAGGGCTGTCTGCAGACCCCTGTGTGGGACACGGCTGGGGCAGCACTGGGTCTGTAAAGCAGGACTGCTGAGAAGTGTGGTGCACTGAGGGCTGAGGAACTCTTCCCCACCCCAAGCACACCTGTCCTGTGCAGTGCAGGCACAGCAGGGCCACGGCTGGGACAGTGCAGTGATAGGGCACAGATGGGAAACCCAGCATGGCCATCAGGAGGTGGAAGCAGGTGGTCTTGGTGCACAAGGAGCCGGGCAGGAGGCTGCGGTGTGCCCTGGCAGAGCAGCCAGGAAAGGCTGAGGGCACATCACTGCAGCCTGTGAGAGCCTATAAGGAGAGCATAGAGAATACAGAGCCAACCTCTGTAATGTTGTGCACAGTGGGAGGATGAAAGTGTTGGGTGAAACTGGAGACATTCTACCTGAAGATAAGGAAAAGATTTTTTCACTCAATTCAGGGCTCATCTTGAGCAAGGTAGCTACTGTCTTGTCCCTGCTGGGATGTGTGCTTATGGGATGTGCTTCCTGTCCCAAGTTGCCTCCTGCTGGACAAGCAGCCTCCTGAGACAAGTCCACACCATCAGCATCACAACTTGTGCCTCCCATGCTCTGCTTGCTAAGAACCATAGAATCACCAAGGTTGGAACCTCTACTGTCATCTCCATCACTTTCACTCCAGAGCTGGGGTGGGATATGTTGCTGTAAGGCCTTGAGGTGTTCATGCATAACACTTGAGACAAAGTCTGATGAAATCGAACCCTACGTTTCGAAATAATGCAGGAAGAAAAGATGATGTAAAGCAGCAGCTTTACAGCTGAGAAGTCTGTGTTGCTTTAACAAGCGAGGGCTTCTGCACAGCCAGGAAAATGATCTACTACTGCCGAGGTGCTTTTGCTATTTTGTGCTGTCACTGGCAGAAGTCTTGCAAAGTCAGCCAGCAGTCATTCCCATAGGACTTCACTATCTTGATGCAGGGCAGAGGCTTTTATTCCAGAGTTATCTGCATTGGGCATCACAGAAGAAAGGCAGTTCCTGCACCAGCAATTGTATGTTTCTTCATACAAGGCCACAACTCATGGTCCTGTACCATGCTCAGAGTGATTTGTCTTCACTCTTGGATGCTGTTTATTTCTTCTCCAGTGTTCTGAGTCACAGTTGAATACTTATTACCTTTTGCCTCTACAGCTCAATAAATCTTATTTTTCCCTTGATCTGCAGATCGACCTGATGAGGTTTTTTTTACTTTATTTGCTGTAATTCCTTTAGTTGGATGGAATATTATACTCAAGTGGGATGAGCTGATGTGTTCCATCCCAGCCACTTGAAGCGATCTGCTCTTGACTCTTTTAGCCTATGTTTGCAACAGATGACCCAAGGTTATCAGTGCTCTCACAAGACTTTCTTACTGCATGGTCAAATATAGGCAAGGCCACACGGGTGGAACCAAGTGGGCACCACCTGCAGTCTGCCCTGCTCCAAGGAGCTGCTGAGGCTGTCCTGAGGTCAAGGAATCTGAGCATCCCAGCACTGCTATGGAGGCCACACGAGACAAACAGCCCAGTAAGGCACTACTCTGACTTCTCCATGTGCAGTGCTATTCTGGTCAGGGTCACTGCTCTGGATGTCCTTGAACAAGGCTTAATTGTTCAGGCTTTGACTGCCTCCAGGAATGGGGCATACATAACTTCTTAGGGCAGTCAATTCCACCGACTCCAAGTAAAAACTGTCTTCCTAACATCTAATCTAAATCTCCCATCATTAGTTTGAAGCAATTCCGCTTTGTCCTATTCCTATCTGTACAGAGGGGTTGTTAAGCGCTGGAATGGGCTCCGCTGGGAGGTGGTTGAGTCACCACCCCTGGATGTGTTTAAAGACTGTTTGGATGTGGTGCTCAGGAACATGATTTAGCGGAGGGTTGTCAGGGTAGTATGGTTAGGTCGTGCTTGGACTTGATCTTGAAGGTCTTTTCCAACCTGAGCAATTCTATGATCTATGGCCTATCAGACCATCTCATTCCTAACCCTAGAGTTAGGCATCTCATCTTCGTGTGGAAACCCAGGGGCTGAAATGGGATTAAGTTCCTCACAAAACCATGGGAGCTGGGAGTCCTCTTGTTTGTGTTCAGATGTTTACAACGAGGTGTCTGCGTGTGAGCCCCTCATCTGAATGCTTGGTTTCTATGCAGTGGGGTCTCCATTGTTCAAGCACACACTGGCAGATGACCAAGGTGCCTGGGGTGCTCCTGGATGTGTGCTAGTGCTTGTAAAATGTGTGTGGGGAATCTCTGAGATAGACACCTCCTTCCTGAACATCAGCTGAGGGCCAGAGAGGGAACAGAGGATGTCCAAGAATACCTAAATGACAACAGACCCCAATGTTTAGGGCACCCAAGTGTGCCTTTTTCACCCGTCTCCATGGCACGTGCAGAGATACTCAGCTGGCTAAATGGATGAGCTCACAAAAGAAGAGGCAGATCCTTTCCTGTTCTCCATCTACAGCATATTCTGGAGCTCAAGGCACTACAAAGCTAACATATTTCTTTATTCTTCAGCTGAAGAAAGATCAGTTTACTCAGGGCTCACATGTGAATAACATCAGAAGCAGCCTAGTGTCACACCAGTTCCCTGGGTTGCCCAGCTCACTCACGTAGAATCATAGAACCACAGTTTTCGAAAGGACCTACAAGACCATCTAGTCCAACTGTGCTCCCATCACCATTACTGCCACCAGCACTAAAACAGATCTCGTAGCTCCTCATCCAGACGCCTCTTGAACACTGCCAGGGACGGCAACTCCACCACCTCTCTGTGCAGCCATTCCAGTGCCTGACCACTCTCTGAGAGAAAAAGTTCTTCCTTATGTCTAATCTAAACCTCTGGCACAATTTGCAGCCGTTTCCTTGTGTCCCGTTTGATGCCTGGGAGGAGAGGACAAACCCCTCCTCATCACAACCTGCCTCCAGCAAGCTGTAGAGTGCAATGAGGTCTCCCCTGAGCCTCGTCTTCACCAGACTAAACAATCCCAGCTCCCTCAGCCACTCCTCATAAGACTTGTGCTCCAGACCCAGTTTTGTTGCCCTTCTCTGGACACGTTTCAGGGTCTTTCTTGTAGTGAGGGGCCCAAAACCGAAAACAGCACTCAATGGGTAGCCTCACCAGTGCTTAGTACAGGGGGATGATTACCTCCGGCTCCTGCTAGCCACACTATTTCTAATGCAGGCCAGGATGCCGTTGGCCCTCTTGGTCAGCTGGGCACACTGCTGGCTCATGTTCAGCTGAGCATCAACCAACACCCCCAGGTCCCTTAACTCTTCACAGTCATCCAGCCACTCAGCCCCAGGCCTGTAGCGCTGCATGGGGTTGTTGTGGCCAAAGTGGAGGACCAGAAAGGACGTCTGCATGTGGGTTAGCATCAAACACGGCATCCTCAGAGCAAAATTTCCCAATGAGGAAATGGTGCCTCTACCTTGGGCCTGAGAGACCTGACGTTCTAAGTTATGTTGTGATTGACTGCTTGTTTAGACTGGGCCATTCTCACATCCCACATCCTGGGATGAGACACACCGCCCACAAGGGACTTGGGCCTCACGGCATCCTTGCACCCCATGCACAGTCTGGCAGCTGCTGTCCCCTGGTCTTTCATTTGACATCAGACAAACCTCCATCCCACTGCCCCAGGAAGGGCCCTGAGCCAGCACGAGGGACACGATCTCCCTGCCAAGGCTCTGCGGATCAGGGCTTGGCCTTACTGCTTCACAAGACAAAGGAGGCTTTGCTCAGCATCACAGCCACCATCCCAGTGCCTTGGTCTGCCTGCAATCATGGCTTCCAATTATCTGCTCTAACAAGTCCCTGGGGAAGCTTGCTTGTCAATGGCCCTCAGTGGGGCCCATTAATATTCCAAGAAACTTCACTGTTCCTTCTGACTTTGTCTTCTTGAGCACTTCATGCAATCTTCTCTGTGCACTGGAGGTTGATGGACTCAGCAGCAAATGCCCCCTGGGGCCCATTACAACCTGAAGAGCCCTCCTGTGCCTTGTGCCTTCCTGTCATCTTCTTCAGGTGTTCACAACTTGTGCAGCAAACTGGACAGGTATCTGGAGAGAGCTTGAAGAGGAAGAGCCAAATGGGCATTAAAGAATTCCATTTATTTATTTATTAATAGTTCAGTTTAAATAAGAATCTAAACCAGCACTTTGGAATTGATATTGACCCAGGATGTCCCCTAATGAGCTTTGCTCTGTCATGTGTAGACAAATGTTTTCCTTAACTTCCCCACCCCATTTCTACACACATGGGAAGTGCACCACTTGCATCCCTTTTCCTTCCACACATAATGATGTCATTCTATGACAAGGTGACCCGCTTAGTGGATGAAGGTAAGGCTGCTGATGTGGTCTACCTGGACTTCAGGAAAGCCTTTGACACTGTCCCCCACAGCATTCCCATGGAGAAGCTGGCTGCCCACTGTTTGCATGGGCGCACGCTCTGCTGGTGAAACAATGGCTGGATGGCCGGGCCCAAAGAGTTGTGGTCAGTGGACAGTCGGCTGAATGTGAGCCAGCAGTGTGCCCGGGTGGCCAAGAAAGCCAATGGCATCCTGGCTTGGATCAGGAATGCAGTGGTGAGCAGGACCAGGGAAGTGATCCTGCCCCTGTACTCGGCACTGGGGAGGCCTCACCTCCAGTGCTGTGTTCAGCTGTGGGCACCTCAGTATAGAAAGGACATGGAGGTGCTGGAGCAGGTCCAAAGAAGGGAACAAGGCTGGGGAAGGGCTTGGAGAATATGGCCTACGAGGAGAGACTGAAGGAACTGGGGCTGTTCAGTCTGGGGAAAAGGAGGCTGAGGGCAGACCTTTTTGCTCTCTTCCAGTACCTGAAAGGTGCTTACAGCAGAGCGGGGCTGGTCTCTTCCCACTGCTGACAGGACGAGGGGAAATGGCCTCAAGTTGCACCAGGGGAGGTTTAGGCTGGATATCAGGAAACACTTCTTTACAGCAAGGGTTGTGAAGCACTGGAATGGGCTCCCAGGGAGGTGGTTGAGTCACCATCCCTGGATGTGTTTAAAAACAGTTTAGATGTGGTGCTCAGGGACGTGATTTAGCTGAGGGTTGTTAGAGTTAGGGTAGGATGGTTAGGTGGTGGTTGGACTCGATGAGCTTGAAGGTCTTTTCCAGCCTGAGTGATTCTGTGATGCTATGGAAGGGGCCCCCTTCCCCGCTTACCCTTCAAACTGTCACCGCCCAGCAGCTCTGCAGCCAGCAGTGCGCTCCCAGCCACCTCCACAGCCACGTGCCTCCTGCGGGCCCATGAGGCTCGGAGGCAGAGCTGCTGCACCCCTGTGCATGCACACGCACGTGTATCCACACACCTGCACACACCCCGTGTGCAAACACATGCACGTGTGCAAGGACACCTGTAATGAAGGCACTGGGGCACAGCTGCAGCCCCATCCTGAGATGCGGGTTGCTGCGGGATTCCTCGTTTGCACGCTGCGGGGTTAACCTGGAGCCGCAGTCTGAGGGACACTCCTCATGTGCTCTGCAGATGGAAGATGTGCCAGGAGCCGAGAAAAGACTTTCACAGACAGCGCAGGGGTGACGTTCCTGGGCCGGGCGGGGACGTGCAGAGCAGCGCCCACTGCCCTGGGATCTGCAGCACTGCACAAGGGCTCAGGGTGCAGCACTGCGGCACAGCTCACTGAGGACGCCGGGTTCAGCACCAGAGCCCCGGGTGGGCTATGGGGGGCCTGGGACAGTGATGGGGGTCCTGTCTGGGACAGTGGGGGTCTGTGAGATCCCAGGGGGGAGCTGGAATGGGCAACGGAGGTCCGAGGGAGGAAACAGGGGGGTTGAAAGGGATTCCAGTGGGGGACATGGGGTGCTGCTGGGGACTGTGGGGCTCTGTGAGGTACCAGGCAGACTTTGGGGGAGGTGTACTGGGTCTGAGAAAGTCCTTGAGGCGATCTGGGGCTCTGTGGGGTGCTATGGGGGATATAGGGACATGTGCTGGATATGAAAACACAGCCTGTGAGGGCAGAATGCTGCTCTCAAGAAGGCAGGATGTTGGCTGCAGGTAGGACACTGGGGTATGGGGTTGTATGGGGACACGGGGGGATGTGGGGAGCATTTTAGGTAAAAAGGGGGGATGTGGGGCAGTGTTGGAGCGCATTTCTTTCTTTGTGGGACTGGACTGGGGGTCCCTGTGACCCCAAGGTGGGGCCCTGAGCCATAACCCCCACATGACCCTGTGACTCCTTGACCCTACCTGCCCCCATCACACTGCAACCCCATGCCACGTGTCTCCAGAACTCTGGGATCCCTGCCCCCACCTCACCCCCACCATATAATCCCACCTGGCCCATAACTCCATGTCACCCCAACTTGACTCTACCATCCCATCTGACCCCATCACTGTGACCCAGAACCCCATCTGACCCCACCTAACTCTGTGCCACCCCAGAACTCCAGATAAACCTACAGCTCTTTGACCCTGCACAACCCCTATGTGACCCACGACCCCGTGTCCTCACCCCATGTGGCCACAGAACCAGCTGTGTATGAGGAAAAGGCATCTCCTCCTTCCTCGGGGTGGGGCTCCCCAGAGCTGCCCCAAAGAAGCCATGGGGTGGGCTGCAGTCGTACGTCACAGTATGGAGAGCTGGGAACTGGACAAAGGGGCCACAAGAAGGACAGGAATGCTTCTGGACGGAAATACCTGTCACAAGGGTTGGTAGCTTCTGTTCCTCTAAGTGGACGAGAACAGAACAAACTGATCCCACTGAGACTGGGGAAGGGACTGGAGCTGCAGTGCTGCGTGGCAATGACGGAGACTTGAACCAGGAATGGAGCTGGGATGGACTGAAGCAAATCAACTCCTTCACAAGACAGCGCGAGAAGAAATCCAAGTCAGCTGCAGAACAAACAGCAGAACTCCTTACAAAAAAGGTATCCCAGATTGGGGCTGTTGGAGCAGGAATGGACAAAGAACTCTGATGGCAGCGCAGCATGAGGAGGAAGGAATGCGTGGTGGTGCAAAAGGAGAAGGATGGAGAACATCAGCAGTGGGATTCCCCTTTTGCACGGTCACCCACCACTATGGGACTCTGCAACAAGAAGCTGCACTCTGCCGTGGTCAGCATGGCCCCGTGTGTCACCTGTGTGCTGCTGGAAATCATCTGAGCAATAAGAAATGAGCTTTGCTGCTGCACCGAGAACTGTGCCTAATGGAACATCAGATGAGAGCGTTTCCTGCACATCCCAAAGGCACTCGGGGGGAATCTGCTGGGATGCGGGTAAGTTGTACAGGGTTGTGGGGCAGTTAAAGGACACCTATGGGAGGGCTATAGGGGCACTCTGGGGCAGCTATGGGGCAGAACCACACCTAGGAGCTGCCTTTACCCAACACACCGCTGTGGTGGAACTGTTGCTGGCCACGGGCCGTGGGCAGTGATGGGGCTGTTCTGGGGCTGCTGTAGGATGGCTCTGGGGCTGCTATGGGGCAGCTATGGGACACACTCACAGCTCAGTGGGGCTGATGTTTCCTCACATGCAGCTGGTGGTGAATCTGCTCTGATTATGGAACCTCCCTCATAGCCTCCCATTGAACTTTTGACCCCCATCTTGCCCCCCAAGATGTGGGCAAGATGAGGGTCAGGAGCAGAGAGAGACTGCTATTCTACAGCAGCCCCACAGACACCCTACAGTACCCCCTGAACAACCCAAGAACAGACCCATCACTGTCCACAGCCTCATATGGGCTGATGGTGCTCACAGGGCTATGGGTCATTTGGAGCCTTGGGGTCACACAGAGTTCTATGGGGTTATGGGGTCATGTGGGGTTATGGATCAGGGCTCCACCTTTGGGCCACAGGGAACCCCAATCCCCTCTCAGGAAGAAATCAATACATGCACTCCGACATGGCCCCATATCCCCCATTATGACTCCAAACCCCTCCCCACATGACTCCAGACCTGCTACGTCCCCATGCCACCCCATGTCCCCGTGCCCACAAGTCCCACCTTTACCTCACACGCTGCCTTCTGCTGTGCAACACTCTGCTCCTGCAGCCTGTGGCCCAGATCCCCATATCCTCCCATGTTCCTGTGCCCCCATATCTCCAATGCCCCACACGTCACTTTTACCCACATCTGTACCCTACCCCTTCTCCAGCTCCAAATTCCTCTCCTGCAGCAGGCAGCCCTGATCCATCGTTGTGCGATTGTATGGGATCTGGTGGGGACATGGAGTGAAGGGGGCCCCAGGTGGGCTATGGGATTCCTGGAATGGTGACCTGGATCCGGTCAGGGACTGTGGGGGTCTGTGAGACAACAGGGGGGTCCTGGAGGTGGCAAGGGAGGACAGAGGGAGGAAATAAGGGGGCTCAGTGGGAGTCCAGTAAGGGACATGGAGTGCTGTTGGGGACTGTGAAGGTCTGGGATGTTTCCAGGCAGCTATGGGGGAGAAGTACCAGGTCTGAGGAGGACCTGAAGGGGCTATGGGGCTCTGTGGGGGGCTGTGGGGTGCCTACAGAGGAAATATGCTGGGGAAATATGAGGGGGTTATTGGGGCTCTGAGGGAATTATGGGTGGGCTGTCATGGGAAAGGAAAGGGCAAGCTTGGGGAAAACAAGGAGCAGCTAGGGGGATGGAAGGGAAACCTACAGGAATGCAAGGGGAAGTCAGGCTGAGGCAAGGGGACAGCTAGGGGAAGAACAGAGGAACGTCCCAGGAACTGAGTTCTTCTTTCAAATCCACATCTTCTGCTTCCCAACTTAGCTGCAAAGCTGCCAGAGGAGCTGCAGTACCGCTGCCCACCTCCTGCCTGTGTCAGAACGAGCTGCACTTTAGTGGGTGCAACTGCCATTAAAAAGCCAGCTCCATAACTGCAGTCACAAAACCATCATCTTCAGTATCTGGTACAGGCAGACGACCATGCCCTTGCACAGGAACCATTCCTACACAGCAAGGGAAGTCCTTCACTGTCTTAGGATGCTAGTAACACAGAGGAAGGACCCCAAAGCCTTCAAAACATGCTATCAAGCCACCGACTGTGGAAGCTAAACACACCTTCTAGTTCAAGAATAAGCAAGACAAACCAATGCACCTTGCTGCTGGAGAGGGCTGCTGTGCTGCATCTCCTGCTGCCATCCTTGGGCTGTCATCACACTGCCCATCCACAGCACACTTTGAAGGGCCGCAGCCTTGCAAGAAAGAACAGAGAGCAGAGAGCTCTGCCTTGCATTTCCCGGAAGAACACAGAGATGAGCCGCACAGCCCTTGCTCTCACAACACACACCTCTTCTCTTACCAGCTTTCCATTCCTGCACAACGCTGTTCAAACCCCTCCTCCATCTCTCCCTTCACAACGCAATGCGCAGCCTCTCCCCAGTGATGAGCCCTGGGCTGTTTAATGCCTGTGCCATCATCAGGACCTGCAGAACAAACCTTGCAGTTAAGGTTGGATTAGACAAGCGCTCTGTCTAGCAAAATTCACCATCTTAAATACTTCCAATAAGACACTTCTTCAAACCGGCTGGAGGGGGAGCAAAGACGCACGGAGGTCTGACACCTTTGAACAAAAGCAGGGCCACAAACACTGAGAAATACAAACACGGGGCCATTCTGCATGCACACAGATCAAATGACATTACACACCAACACCGCTTCACCTCCTCCACACCAACAGGCTCTGCAGTGCCCCAACGTCTGTCAGTGGCAGTCTGTGAGGAACGGCCCTGCAGAACACGCAGAGTCACGCAGGCTCTCCTCCTCCTGCTCCTCCAGGCGCCGCGTTCCTTCCTCTGGCACACAGAGCTCAGCTGCTGCTGCTGCAGGCAGTGCTTCCCGTGCCTGCCCAGCCTAAAGCCACCAGACAATGTTAGCAGATGCCTGGTGCTCACATACAAGCAGAAGTGCTGGTGGAAAATCACCGCACAGCACAGACCGAATCGCTGGTACCTTGCAGCGAGGAAAGGCTGAGATGCACAACGTCCTCACCTGCTTGCTGGTTGCAAGTGAGGTTCAGCAGCAGCTCCACTCGTGATTAAGTCCTCCAAAAACATTCCTCTTTCTTCCTGATCAGGAGACGTCATACTGAAACCTTCTCCAAAGTCCTTATTAAACAGTATCTGTACCTAAAGCCCAAGGAGAAAACATGTTTCAGATTTAAGACCACAAAACAATCCTATTCTATTCCAATACAACTTCAGTTCTGATTTAAGTTTCATGACCAGCACTTCACCCACCTGCTATGGAAGGGGGAAAGGGAGGGGGCAAAGGTAGGGGGGCAAAGGTAGGGAAAGCCTTTTAGCCCCACATTCCCTTATGGCCCACCCTACAGCCCTGTATCACTTTATGGCCCCATACAACCCCGTAGAGATCCATATCCCCCATATACCTCCTATAGCCCCATTCTCCCTATAGCCACCAATAGCCTCCCACTGCCACCCTATTTCCCCCCCACAGCCCCCCTCACAACCCCTTAGAGCACAACATCCCTCTCTATAGCCCCCTGCCTCCTATCACCCCAAACACCCTCCCACAGCCCACCACAACCCCTTATAACCCTATATACCTCTATAACACCCCTTATAATTCTATATCCCCCCTATAACACCCCCCCTATTTCCCCATATCTCCCTATATCCCTCCACAACCGCCTGTACCTCCCCAATAGAATTGTATAGCTAGTTACAGCCCCATTTTGCCCCCATCACCCCCCCAGATCCCAATAGCCCCTTATAGAGCCCCTATAGCCCTAAAACCCTCCCTACAGCCCCCCCAGCCCTTATAGCCACCCACAGCCCCACGTCGATCCCATACCCCCCCACACAGTCCCCTATATCACCCCCACAGCCCCCTCTTGTTCCATTTCCTCTTATACCCCTTCTATAGTCCCCCACAGCTTTCCATACCCCCATACCCCCCAGAGCCCCCGACAGCCCCCATCATCCCCTACATTCCACTCAGAACTTCCTGTTTCCTCACAGCTCCCGATATCCCCCCATATCCACCCCTACAGACCCGCCACAGCCCCCAATATCCCCACATTACTCCATGCCCCCCTGTAACCCCACAGTACCCCACATCCCACAACATCCCCCAATACCCCCCAACATCCCCACAGCCCCTAAACTCCCACATCCCCCCGGATCTCCCCCACCGCCCCCTGCACCCACAGCCCACCTCAGCCCCGGGGGGCACCGCGAGCAGCGCTGCCGGCTCCTCTCCCCGGCCCCGGCCCGGAGCCGTTCTCCCGCGCACCTCCGGCGCCGCTGTCCTCAGCACTGCTCCCGTCGTGCCGCGGTTCCGTCTCGGTGCTGCCCGGACAGCTCCGGCGCGCAGCGGCTGTGGGACCGGCACCGTCCGAGGGGAGAGCCGGCTGCCGACGGCCGTTCCCGCGCGCTGCGCCTCAGCCAATCGGAGCCGGCGGCGCTGCAACTGACCAATGAGAGGCACGAAAGAGCCGGAACTGCCTCTAACTAGTGAGGGGCGGGGGCGGGACACAGCTGCCGCTGACCAATGAGATACTGTGACAAGCCGGAACTTCCCCTGACCAGTGAGAGCCCAGGGGCGGGACGGAGCTGCCGCTGACCAATGAGATGCTGCGACAAGCCGGAACTGCCCTTGACCAATGCGAGGCAGGGGGCGGGACGGAGCTGCGGTGGGGGCGGGGCTCGGAGTGTTCCCTATTGCTATGGGGGACAGGATGTGGGATTGGGATTGGGATCGGGATTTGGGATGAGGGATTGGGATTGACAGGTGTGAGATGGGGTTGGGATGAGGGATGGGGAATGAGATTTGGAATTGGGATTGGGATGTGGGGTATAGGGTGTGGGGTTGGGATGTGGGATATAGGATGTGGGATCTAGGATATGGGATTGGGATGATGGATGTGGGATTGGGATGTGGGGTGCTGGAATATGGATATGGAATGGATACGGGATGGGATATCGGGAAATGGGATATATATGGATTGGGCTCTGGATACGGGATGGACTTGGAATGGATATGGCAGCGTAGAAGCGTAGAAGCACAGAACTGCTCAGGTTGGCAGGGCAGCGCTCCCTCTGAACTCGGTGCCGTCTGTGAACGCACTGAGGGTGCACTCAATGCCCTGCTCAAAGTCATTGATAAAGGTGTTCAGTAGGAGTGGCCCCAGTCCCCAGCCCTGGGGGACGGCACTGGTGAGCGGCCACCAGCTGGAAAATGCTGCTCTGGGTGTACAGACTTGGCCGGGTCCCTGTCTGCAGACAAAACTGCCAGGAGCCAAACGGTGTGGGGGCAGAAGAGCCGTGACATGGGAGGCGTCTTGATGCCTGTCTGTCCGTCTGCACGGCAGGCCCAGCCACCCCTGCTTCCCTCCTCCATGGGGACTGCCCCTGCTGCCACTGCTGGAGTCTCTGCTGGCCACGGTGACCCGATGCGATTCCCCTCCATCCGCCCGTGCCTTGCCTGCTGCCCATCCCCATGGCAATTCCCACGTAGGCGAGCTGTGTGAAACGCCCTCTGCATCCCGCTGCACAAAGGACTGCAGGGAGAGAGGAGGGCTGGGGCTGCTGGTGGCAGCTGAGGGACACCGTGGCCACCTGTGGTGCCCCGGAGGTGGGCATGGGGAGCTGGGGGGCTGTGACACGGCACAAATGACTGCAGGCAGAGGGACGTAGCAAAACACAAACTCAAAGCTTTTAATAACATATCCGAGAAAGGATATTAACATATGTTATTAACAAACAGAAAGGACAGTAATCCTACAATTCCCATCCCACCACAGCTGAGCGCCCAGACAACGTCCCATCCCACCGCACTGCTGACTGTGGAGGACGGCTGGGTTCTGGAGGGGAGGGATGGGGCCGCTGGTGGTGCCCCTGGAAGGCTGCGGCTGCCGCCTGGTGCTGAGGGGCCGGCGAGGAGCGCAGGGTTACGGGTAGCCGTACCGGTCGGCTACGGCCATGTCTATCTCCCGCTGCAGCAGGAACTGCACGGGGCCGATCTTCATCTGCCGGGCCGCCCGCTGCCGCTCCTCCTGGGCCAGCTTTTTCATGTGCTCCCGCTCGGGCCGCTGCTCGGCTGTGATGGGCAGCGACTCCTCCAGCGCTGTGGGTGCCGCGCCGCCACGCAGCCGGGGCCCCACGCAGGGCACAAATTCCACGGGGCGCCGCGGCTGAGGCTGCGGTTTGTGCCACTGTGACGGTGGGTCCCTCGGCGGCGGTGAGCTCCTCCGCGAGGACGGGCGCGGGCAGCTCGGTGCCGTCTTCTTGGCGGTGCCCTCCTCTCGTGCCATGCCGCCTGGAGGTGCCGGCGCTGCCCGGTCCGTGCCGCCAGCTTGGGGCCAGGGGGCGGCGGGGCCAGCGCCGGCCGTAGGCTGGAGCTGCACAGAGGGTGGCTGGCGCACCGGCCCCACCGCAGTCACCCTCTGCCCCAGCGGGTGCACGGCCCGGATGGATTCGCACAAGTGCACGCGCAGCTCGCTGGCACTGCCCGCTTGCCCGCTGCCGCTGGCTCCTGCGCTGGCCCCACACAGCTTCGCTTGGCCCAGGTGTTTGCGGCCTTGTCTTTCTCTTCTTTCTTTGCACGGCGGCAGCTTCCTTTTCTTGGCTGGGGCACTGCTGCTGGGCTGCTCCTGCTGGGAGCTCTCCCCTTTCTGGGAGGTGCCAGCAGGCGCAGGGCGCTTGGCCCGCTTGGTGCTGCCCCTGTTCTTCTTTTCTGCCGGAACCTCCTGGGGCTGCCTGTGCTGCACCTCCTTGATGGGCTGTGTGCTTTGGGCTGCTTTGGGAGGTGTGCTGACAGCCAGGGTGGTCGGCCGTGGGCTGAGCTGGGCACTCGCTGGTGGCACAACAGAGTGCAGCTGCGACAACCCACACTGCAGCTCAGGCAGGAACCCAGGGGATGGTGGAAGCCCCCAGAAGGGGTCGGTGGGGGTCCCGGTGGCAGCCTGTGCCTCCGTGCTGAGCTCTCTGCTATCCCTGGGCTCGTCAGGGAGCTCAGCGATGAGGCATTCTGGGGCAGGGCTGCTGCGCTTCTCATGGGGGACCTCAACAGCTCTTGCCACCTCTGGAAAAGCAAGAACATCCCCCAGAACGGTGATGAAAACTTTCTCACACCCACTCGGTGCAAGCACGCGCCTGCGGATTCCGCAGCCCCCAAACTCACCATTGATCCAAGAGAGCAAATCCTGAATGTCCGTGATGTCCTCCGGCACATCCGTCACTGCTGGGAAAAGCAAGAAAATCCCAAAGGCTCAATGCCAGCTCTCCCGTACCATGTTCACGGTAAGGGATGTCAGGTGAACGTTGGGTTCCCATTACAAATCAGGACAGGAAAGGTAACTGCCAAGCCCAGGGATTAAGACCCAAAGCAACACGCAATGAGATCAGTCCCAGGAAAGAACAGGCACAAAGCCTAACTAGAAATGCAGCGCACCAAACCCAGATGCCTGCTGTGTGTCTGTACCTCTCTTGGGTGCTGTGCCACACTCTGTGCTCCTCCCCTGGCTTTCAGCATGGCTGTGCTTCACTGGAAGGCAGCTTGCATCAGCTTCTGACAGAAAGGAGACAACAAAGACATGAAGAGCATCTCCATGGAGGAAGGTATGAGCACAGCCAACCACAAACTTCTGGTCTTCGAGAGCAGGTTCTTCAAGTTGCCTTTCCGCTGCTCCAACGTTGTGCCAGTTCTGCAGTCAGCACAGAACTGCCATGCCCTTTCCTCTTCCCTCCCTCACACACACTGCCCTTCACGCAGCCCTATTTAGAGGCAGGTACCCACACCACAGCTCACAAGAGCTTCTTACCAGCGGAGGCTTTCCGTTTCCCTCCTTGCCCTGCACCATTCCATGGACGCGCAGGCTCCGTCCCTACAACAACAGACTGTGTGTTGATTTCACAGACACCGGCAAGCAGCAGAAGTATTGTCCAGTAAGCCCACGTCCCCCCAGAAAACAGAAAGATGCTACTTTGACAGCCAAAACACACACTGATAGTTCACTTCTCACTGCTCCTTCCTGCATCCAAATGGATGGTGGCTCGACATCTCCTGCAGCGCTGCACCCACCCAGAAGCAATTCTCAAAATTCATCCTTCCATCCTTCATGACAGAGGACTGAAGAAACTCACTCTTGCACGGCAGGAAGGACGGTCCGTCCCCATCGCGTCCCTCTGTGCGCTGCAAGGCGCAGTTGGATCTCTGGCAGCCTGCTGGCTGCTGTTCCCAAACGCAGGGAACCGCGCCGCGCTGCTTTTGAAGAGAGAAAGGAAGAAACGTTGGAGGAAACGGCCGACAAGGTTTGCAGAGAGCTTCCAGATCGTGCCAGAGATGGGATATCAGAGTGCTGAGATGTTAATTATCACTAAGGGAAAATACAGCCTGAGCCACGTGCACATCATTAGCCCAGTGAGCGCACTGAGGTCACAAAGGACCAGAAGGGCTCCTCCTGCCCCAGCCCTTCCCTTGCAAATGAGAAAAAAAGGAAGAAATACCAAGCAAAAGACACCCAGCCATACCTTTCCACTCACGAGGCAGAAGTAGGAACAGCAGTCCTCTCCTCGCTGAGACATGACCGGTGAAGTGTCAGAGGAAGCTGAAGTTCCGAGGGCTCTCTCCGCAGGAACTTCCCCCGCTCTTGGAAAGAGCTGGCTTCACTCTTGCTCAGACTGCCTCGATCCCCAAACTCTCCTTTTGGACAGGAACCCTGCAGAAAGTACCAACAAGTGACAAATCGTGAGGAAGAAGCATTTTCCCACCTTTCTTCTGCCACGCAATTCAGTCTGTTGAGGAGGGCAATGTCTGGAAATCAGCTGGCTGCAAGAGCTGCCCAACCCTAGCTCCAGCTTGTGTCTGACTGCATGGCTTGTGTCAGCAAGTGCTCTTCTCCATCTCCTCAGCAGCTCTGCACCCAGCCATCCGTGGGGCAGCAAGGCACGACTTGAACTCTGTGATATTTGTGCTCTCCTTTTTCAGGGTCTGACATGAAGGCAGGGTCCCAGCAGCCATTGACCAGAGGAGGAATGACATTTCATCATCCTCACCAAAACGTGGGATGGAATCGCAGCAAGAACCCATTTCCCCTGGAAACAGCCGTGCCGAGGGGTGCTGCTGGAGCTGGGAACTCCTCCCCAGCCCAGCTTTCCTGCTGAGACACCTCCCGGCAAGCAGCCGGCACCAAACCCAGCTCACCCGGTCACTGCTCAGCCTGAGCTGTGCCCAGCTCACACACACGCCGCAGCGCTGCTTCTGACGGGCTCAACAGGTGATCTGCTCCAAGGAAGGCTCACAGCTCAGTCTGCGTGCAGCACGCTCACCAGAGCACCAGCTCTGCTCACCAGCTGTGGCACAAATGCTCCCAGCCCAGCAGCCACTGTGACCTCAGCGAGTGCCCGCATCGCTTCTGTGCCTTCATCACAAGTGAAGGAAACGGACGCCTCCCAGATCCAGCTTTTGGGAAATAAACACCCAATGGGGTTATGTGCAGTAAAGGAACGGAGAAGCGAGGATGACTTTGTGCAGCCCAATAAAAGCAGTGAAGACCAATACGGCCTCATGGTGGTCAGTGGAGTCCCAGGGAACCAGCAGCAGCACTAGGAATGCACATCTGTATGCCCCAGGGCCGGTGCTGGCCTCTGGCTGTGGCTTCAGGCCCCGGGGCCGCTGTCGGCCTCCCGGGCTGTGGCTTCAGGCCCTGTGGCCAGTGCCGGCCTCGCTGGCTGTGGCTTTCGGTCCCTGGGCTGGTTCCAGCCTCTCGTGCTGTCTCTGGTCCCCAGGGCTGGTGCCGGCTTCTGTGGCTGTAACTGTGGCTGTACAGCCCAGGGCTGGTGCCGGCCTCTTGTGCTGTGCTTTGGGCCCCAGGGCTGGTGCTGCTCTGCCTGGCTGTGGCTCCAGGCCCCAGGCTCACCGCCGGCCTCTCAGGCTGTGGCTGTGGCTCCAGGCCCCGGTGCCAGTGCCGGTCTCTCTGCTGAGTTTTTAGGCCCCAGAGCTGTGTCGGCCTCTCAAGCGGTGGCTGTAGGCACTAAAGCTTGTGCCAGCCTAGAACAACACGCATTTTAAAACAGTTCACGTAAGAAAATGAAAGCAGGACAACACTGAGCTCTTCTGGGTATTTCTAGCACTGGGACAGAGACAGGAGAGCATGCTCAGCCGTGTGCGCTTGGTCGTATGCAGCAATCTCTGCCACATTTGTAAACACCTTTAAATCCTTGCTATCCTGCGTTACAGGAGCAGGGTGTGACAAGAAGCCTATGACTATCAGTTTACAGGAGGTCATGAATTTAAACAGTTCCCCTTCTTCTTCCCTTGGCACTTAGCTTACAGAGTTCTCCCATGCCATGAGCTGGTGTCATACCTCTAAGCCACAGCACTGATGGCTTCAGCAAAGCTCACGGTAGCAGGCTTTGGTCATCCTCAGATCTTCATGATGAGAGAGACAAAAAGAAAAAAGTACGAGGTAACAGATATATTTTTTTTCTCCTAGTCAGCATGCCATAACTAAACCTTCCACACTAAGACTTGTATCTTGATAGGGATGTTCCCTTACCCTCACACCTTTAGCACAACCCCTTCTGTTGAGATTCCCACCAGTGAAGAAGTATTAGTGCCACTCCGTGCTCCTTGCTGCTAGGATGGGCTGTTTGAAGACTGACGCACGTGCCGTGATCAGATCTGTCTTGCAAGAATAAAGAGCTGAGCAAAAAGAACGTTTGGGCCAGGTGACCTCAGCAGTCTGGCTGTTCTGGATGATGGCTGCTGATGGAAACAGGCATTCTTGTGCTGTTCAGCTTTTAACGTGAGTCAGGTGTGCTGTAGCAAGAGCCATTAGGCTCTAAAATGCCTTTAAACACGCACACTACCTTTTTCTGTCCTGCATGCCATCTTTGCTTCTTTTTGGTGCAGGAATTTTTACTAGCATTGTTTGCTTGTGGAAGGAACAACGTTACAGGTAGTTTTCACAGTGGACTTCTGTTATGATTTCTTTGTACATTTAATCCTAACTATCAGGAGTGCTGCAAGAAAGGGCCCTGCCAGTGCCAGTAAGTTCCTACCCAGCTCTGTGTGACAGACCCCACTGTGGAGGGAAGCGTAAAGGATGGCAGTTCAGAATCCTCTCTTGCCAGCTTGACGTGCTGGATTTTGAGCACATGAAGTGTGCTCTGTCTTTCTAAGGTGTTCCCTTGTGCTTTAAAGGAGAAGGCTGCAGGGTGATATTTCCCTTTTGTCTTGCAGATGCTCTCCTTGGCACAGACCTCTCTCGGCCTTCAGCATTGTTTCCTCGTGCCAGACTATTTTGCAGACTGTGGGTGTCCCAGATTCAGCCTTCTATTTCTCTGGTCTGGCAGATATTTTATTTGGAACAGGAAGGAAAGAAAGTAGTTTAATGAGAATAGCATTTGAGTGCTAACGCAGTGAGGTGAATGAGGGCCACAGAGGCAACTTGGTGCTGCTGAAGCACTGCCCAGTGCCAAGGTCGGGGGTAACAGCTGCTGGCAGATGGGGATAATGCTTTTGGACTGAGTGAGGAGAGAATAAAACACGATGACTGAGCTGCCTGCAAAGAGCTGCTGGGGGAAGCTTGGTGCCAACTTGGAATTTGATCTGATAACTTCCTGTGCATGTTCTACGTTTATTCCACCCTCCATCTTTCCCACAGCCATACACGGGGCTCTGGGCAGCGGATGTTTCTGTTGCTGGGGGTCCTGCTGCCACCTCGAGGTGCTGAGCCAACCTGCCACCTTCTGTGTGAAACATGAGGAAAAAACGCAATTCTGAACCCACGGCACCTCAAAGTCCCTTCAAGAGCCCCCACCTACTGCCCTGAGCCCTCCAGTTTTCCCTGCTGTCCCTTAAAAGCCTCAGGAGTGCCAGCAGCACCTCGTGCCATAGGATGCCTTGTGGATTTCACAAGGATGCACTCATCTCCTGCATCCTCCATCAAAAGAGGGGTGGCCAGCAGGGACAGGGAGGTGATTATTCCCCTCTACTCTGCTCTTGTGAGGCCCCATCTGGAGTACTGCGTCCAAGTGTGGAGCCCCCACTACAAGAAAGACAGGGAACTGTTGGAGAGGGTCCAGAGGGTCCAGAGGAGGGCCACAAAGATGATCAGGGGACTGGAGCACCTCCCCTATGAGGACAGGCTGAAGGAGCTGGGCTTGTTCAGCCTGGAGAAAAGAAGGCTGCGGGGTGACCTCATTGCAGCCTTTCAGTACCTAAAGGGAGCCTACAAAGAGGAGGGGCATCAACTCTTGGAAAGGGTGAGTGATAGCAGGACAAGGGGAAATGGTTTTAAGTTGAGGGAAGGGAGATTTAGGTTGGACGTCAGGGGGAAATTCTTTACAGGGAGAGTGGTGAGGAACAGACTGGAACAGGCTGCCCAGAGAGGTTGTGGATGCCCCGTCCATCCCTGGAGGTGTTCAAGGCCAGATTGGATGGGGCCCTGGGCAGCCTGGTGGGAATTTGGTGGCCCTTAGTGGGATGATTGGTGGCCCTGCATATGGCAGGGGGGTTGGAGATACATGATCCTTGAGGTCCCTTCCAACCCAGGCAATTCTGTGATTCTGTGATTCTGTGATTCTGTGAGCCCTCCAGTTTTCCCTGCTGTCCCTTAAAAGCCTCAGGAGTGCCAGCAGCACCTCGTGCCTTAGGATGCCTGGTGGATTTCACGAGGATGCACTCATCTCCTGCATTGTGATCATGGGCAAAAATATCCAATGGTGCTGACCCGAGCTGGGGGCTCAGTGGTGACATACAGGGAAACCTGCTGTGCTGCAGTGCGAGCCTCCGGTCCTGCTGCTGGGCACCGCTGGGTGCAGCCCGGCTCCGTCCTCTCTGCATCTCCCTGCAGGGACTGATGGCCGTGCCCGGGATCCCCCGAGCCTCCTCTTCTGCAGGCTGAGCCGCCCCAGCTCTCCCAGAATCCCACCCCAGCCATTCCCCATCCCTACGTTCCCAGGCAGTGCTGACTGAGGGGGAGAGAGGATTTTGGGGGGGTGGGATGGGGCTGGTGGGGACAGCCCTGGGACACGGCCCTTTGTGCTGCCCCATCCTGCCAACAGGTGTCTGCAGGGGACCTGGGGGGGCTTTGGTGCTGCATGAACAACTGCAGGTGGAGGCGTAGGAAAGTGAATGCAAAACATTTAATAATATAAGGTAATGTAAAATAACATAATTGATCATAACTGAACAGAATCTAACAGGATTTAACACAACGTAATTTAACACAGTCCCACATTGTCCTAGTCCAAGATGACGTTTGTGGACAGCCCAGGTTTGGAGGGGTAGGGCTGGGGCCGGTGCTGGTGCCCCTGGAGCACTGCTGCTGCTCTCTGTGTGCCACTGGGGCCGGCGAGGAGCCCAGGGCTACAGGTAGCCTTGTTTGTTGGCTATGGCCGTGCCTCCTGCTGCACCACGTGGGCCGGTTTCTGTGGACGCTCCCGCTCGTGCTGAGCCCACCCAGCTTCACCTAGCGCCGGCGTTTCTGTGCTGGAGCGTCCTGGCCCGGGGGCAGCTTCCTCTTTCTGCTTGGGACGCTGCCAGTGCGCTGCTCGTGCCCTCTGCTCTTGTCTTTCCCGGTGGTGCAGGCAGGCGCTGGGCACTCGGCCGGCTCGGTGCCATCCCCGTGGGGGTCGTCTGGCACGTGGCAGGAGATGCAGCCGGGTGGCAGTGCCAGGCGGGTGAGAACCACCCGGGGCTGCCTCTGCCGCGCCTCTTCCATCAGATGCCTAAAGGGCAGCGACTCGGAGAGCTGCCCACAGCATGCTGGCTGCCTCCAGAACAGGTTGCTGATGGGCCTGGCATCAGCCTCTGCCTCTCCGCTGAGCTCCGTGCCGGCCCAGGGAAAGTCAGGGAGCGCTGCGATGAAAGGAGCGCTGTTGAGGCTGCTGGGGACAGCTGGGCTCGGTGGCTGCGTGGCATCGATCCACCGCAGCAGCTCTGCCCTTTCCTGGGCGTTCAGTTCTGGCAGCAGCTCATCGTTTTCCACAGTCTCAGTGCAATCAGTCCCCTCTGCTTGGACATCAACCAGGTCCTGGTTCTGCTGGGGGACCTCCAGAGGACTCGTCACTTCTAAAAAAGCAAGAACATCTCCCAGAATGATGATCACAGCATTCCCACAGCCACCCAATGCAGACACCCCCTGGCCAGCTGTGCAGTCCCCAGACTCACCGTTGTTGACCCACACCAGGAGGTCATCCATGTCCGGGATGTCGTCCGGGATCTCTGTGCTGGATGTCGCTTCTGGAAAAGGGAAGAAAATCCCCACACAGGCAATGCCAGCTTTTCCATGCCCGCTCAATGTGAACGCCTCCCTGCCAGCTCTGCTGCCCCCAAACTCACCGTTGTTCATCCATGTCAGGAGCTCATGGATGTCCGTGATGTCCTGCAAGATGTCTGTGCTCGTTGTCGCTTCTGGAAAAGCAAGAAAATCCCCAGTGGGGCAATGCCAGCTTTCCCACAGCCAGCCGGTGCGGACAGCCTGCCGCCCGCTCTGCAGCCCCCAAACTCACCACCTGATTCCAGCGCTGCGGTGCTGCAGGTGAGCGGAGCCGTGGTGGGATGGGGGCACACGTCGGTGGGCGCTGGGTGCCCCTGGTCCTCCGTGAGCACCACGGCATCTCCAAAGGGCCCCACCGCCTGCTCCCAGCTGGCGGGCAGCGTGCAGGGCACGGGGAGCACCTGCTGCTGCACTGAAGGTGCTGGCAGAAGGACGGGGCTGCCGGAGGCCTGCAGCGGGCAGCTGCCTGCGGGCTGCGGGGGCTCCCCATGGAGCATGGCCCCAGGCCACAGCCCTGCCAGCAGGGGATGTCCCCAGCAGTGGGCAGGGGCCGTGGGGGGAGCCATACATGGGTGCAGCCACCCGGGTAGCAGCTGAACCACGGCTGGAGGCAGCCCCCCAGGTGGGAGCTGCGCTCCCTGTCCCTGGACACCTGGTAGCCCAGGCCAGACGGAGGCCTGAGGCACCACGTGGGTGACACTGGGGACAGGGAGGGGTTGCGGTGACACCGGCACTGCTCCGTCGATGCTGGGCTGCATTGCAGCAGTGGCCGGTGGTGGCACAAAGGATCCAAAGAAAGCGGCGTTGGGTGTCGGAAGCACCGTCAGCATCCCTGAAGGGATTCTCTCTGTGGGGAAATGCCCAAATGGGCGCCGGGCTGAGATCTGGGGCACTGGGATCACCCGGAGGGCCGCAGTGCCAGGAGCAGAGCAGCCTGCTGCCTTACCTGCCAAGGGAGCTCGAGAGTGGCAGCGGGGGGTTCCGTGACCGCTGAGGTCAGCCCCTCTCCCCTGAGCTCACAAGGATTCTCTGTGACACTGTCACAGGCATTGCTCTCTGCCTGCCCCGTCACCAGCACTTGCTGTGGCTGCTCACTGTGGCCTTCCATTGTTTCAGTGGAGATGATAAACATGATGGAAATGAACTTTTTACGTGTCAAGAGGGTGATGGGACAAAGGGGAATGGTTTTAACATAAAGGGGGGAGATTTGGATTAGATGTCAGGGAAGTTCATCCCAGAGGCAGCCGAGGCCCTGGCACTGCTGCCCAGATGGGCCGTGGGGGCCCCAGCCCTGCAGCTGCACTCGACTCAGCTCCCATTGCAGTGAATGGAGACAAAGGGAGGGACATGGCTGATGACGCTCAAACACGCGGTGACATCGCAGGGCTGCGGCACTCTGACTCTGCAAAGCCACCAAACTTCCACCTGCTGGCTGTCTCCCTTCACACATCCGCCTGTCACAGAAGCACAGGGGCTGGAAGGGACCTCTGCAGATGAGCGCAGTACAACCTCCC
The DNA here is from genome assembly GCA_037305975.1 of Chrysolophus pictus. Lineage (NCBI taxonomy): Eukaryota > Metazoa > Chordata > Aves > Galliformes > Phasianidae > Chrysolophus > Chrysolophus pictus. The sequence goes on from CM074604.1 coordinate 2,601,494, forward strand.
CCAGAGCGGCTCCCTTGCAGCGCTTGCACAGGAGAGGCTGCCTCGAGCTGCGGAGGCCAGAACTGACCCAGTGCTCCACACATGCCCAGCGCTTCCTGCGGCCCTCCACAGCCTCCCAGGGCCACCAGTCCTGCCCAGTGCCCCCACGCCAACACACCCGACGCTCAGTACGTGACCATCTCCTTCCCCGGGCACAAAGCAGGGCGACGGGGGCACTGGCGGCAGCAGCGAGGAGGAGCTGGAGAAGCTGCAGCTCTCGGCCCACTGCAACCACTCCAACATCCCTCAGCTGCTGGCCGCGCTCTATGGCACGGGCACCTCTGGCTGTGCGCCGTCTGCACGGGCTGTGCAGCCTGCCTGGTGCAAGCAGGGGGAAGCGGCACGGCGGCGGCAGCGCCGCGGGGAAACCCGCTGTGCTGCAGTGCGAGCCTCCGGTCCTGCCGCTGGGCACCGCCGGGCGCGACCCGGCTCCGTCCTCTCCGCGCCCCCCTGCGGGGACCGACGGCCGTGCCCGGGATCCCCCCGAGCTCCTCTTCTGCGGGCTGAGCCGCCCCGGCTCTCCCAGAATCCCAGCCCAGCCATTTCCCACGCGGTGCCGAGGAGGGCAGGGGATGCGGGGGGAGCGACGGGGCCGGCGCTCGCATCCTATGACACGGCCGTTCGCGCCGCCCCGTCCTCACCCGGCGCCGGGCGCGGGGACGGGGCGGGTTATCGGAGCTGCAGAAACGACCGCGGGCAGAAGCGCCGGGAAACGAAGGTTCGACGTTTAATCGATGAACGCGCAGAGCGATCGACGGAAACGACCGCGTTCCCGACCGGCTCCCGTCCGAACGGCGACTCCGGAGGACGGCTCGGTGCCGACGGGGGACGGACGGCCCCGCGCCGCCTGCCCCTGACCGCCCGGCGTCCCCGAGGCACGGGGCGGGCGGCGGCGGGGACGCGGGGCGGCGGAGCGCCACTTTCCCCCCACGGAGCCCGGCGCTCCGCCGGCTCCATCGCAGCGGCGGCCGCCATTGGCGGAGAGCCCGCGCTCGGCCCGCCTCCGCCGCGCTGCCATTGGTCGGCCCGCGGAACGGGGCGGGCGCTGCGTGCGGGGTCCTTTGCGTGTGCGGCCGCGCGGTTTTTGCGTCATCACCGCGCGCGTCCCGGCTGGCCCCGGCCCGGCTGCCCGCGGCGATGCCTGTCGCCGTGCGCCCGCTCCGCCTCCGCGGCCCCTGGCAGCGTCTGAATGCGGGTGTGTGCAGAACCGTGCACACGAGTGCAAAGAGGCACTCATACACACCCCTCTGCATTCACACACGCGTGCACATGTGTGCACGAGCGTGCAGCCGTGTGCAAAACCACGCAGCCACGTGCAAAGACCCCGATGCTCCCAGCCGTGGTTATGCAGGCACACACGCGCGTGCAGACACGTGTGCAACGCGGCCCTTTTGCACGCTCACACGCAGATGCCCTCGAGGAAACATCCAGAGGCTGCAAGGACCCAAACTCTTTTCCCACCATGCACTTTATGTGTACAACAGGGACTTTATCTCCCTCTACAGCATGTAGGGAGCTGGATATGGTAGGACCATCACGACTGATAGATCCTCTGCTATTGGCCAACCAGGTGGCTTCTGCAAAATGCTTCTCCCTGTGCTTAAATGATCCGACACCCATTGCTTTCAGCACAGTTTTTAACAACCCACTGTATCGTTCAATTTTACCAGAGGCTGGCGCATGGTAGGGAATATGGTAAATCCACTCAATGCCATGATCTTTGGCCCAAGTATTTACAAGAGAATTTTTGAAATGAATCCCATTATCTGACTCAATTCTTTCTGGGGTGCCATGTCTGCACAGGACTTGTTTCTCCACACTCAATAAGGTGTTTCGGGCGGTAGCATGGGGTACTGCATATGTTTCAAGACACCCAGTGGTTGCCTCCACCATGGTAAGCACATAACACTTACCACTGCGGGATCGTGGCAAGGTGATAGAATCAACCTGCCATGCCTCCCCATATTTATACTTTTGCCATCGCCCTTCCTCCCAGAGTGGTTTCATCCTCTTGGCTTGTTTAATTATGGCACATGTGTCACAGTCATGAATAACCTGTGCAATAGCATCCACAGTTAAGTCCACCCCTCGGTCTCTCGCCCACTTATATGTTGCATCTCTCCCCTGATGGCCCGAGGTCTCATGAGCCCACCGAGCTAGAAATAATTCACCCTTGTTCCGCCAATCCAGGTCTATCTGAGCCACCTCAATTTTGGCAGCTCGGTCCACCTGACGGTTATTTTGCTGTTCTTCAGCAGCCCGACTCTTGGGCACATGAGCATCCACATGGTGCACCTTTGCAACCATATTCTTTATTTGAGCAGCAATATCTTTGCACAGACCAAATAGGTTTACCCCTCCACTGCAAGTTATTGTGCTCCCACTGCTGTAACCACCCCCATAAGGCATTTGCCATCATCCATGACTTGCAGATGACACCAAGGTGGCAGGAAGCGTCGATCTGCCCGGGGATTGCATGGCCCTACAGAGGGATCTGGCAGGCTGAAGCCAATGGGATGAAATAGAATAAGGCCAAATGCCAGGTGCTGGGCTTTGGTCACAGCAACCCCAGGCAACCCTGCAGGTGTGGGGCAGAGTGGCTGGAAGACTGCATAGAGTAAGTGGACCTGGGGGTACTGGTCGATGCTTGTAGGAACATGAGCCAGCAGTGTGCCCAGGTGGCCAAGAAGGTCAATGGCATCTTGGCTTGCATCAGAAAAAGCATTGCTAGCAGGAGTAGGGAAGTCATTGTCCCTCTGTACTGTGCACTGGTGAGGCTGTAACTTCAGTGCTGCATTCACTTTTTGGCTCCTCACTGCAAGGAGGACATTGAGGCCCTGGAGCATGTCCACAGAAGGATAAGAAAGCTGGTAAGGGGTCTGGAGCACAAGTCTGATGAGGAGCAGCTGAGGGAGCTGGGATTGTTTGTATGGAGAAGAGGAGGCTCAGGGGAAACCTGATTGCTCTCTGTAACTACTTGAAGGGAGGTTGCAGTGAGCTGGGGGTCAGCCTCTTCTCTCACATGACAGTAATAGGACAAGAGGGAATGACCTCAAGTTGCGCCAAGGCTGGACTTTAGGAAATACTACATTACCAAAAGGGTGGTCAGGCACTGGAATGGGCAGCCCAGGGAGGTGGTGGAGTCACCGACCCTGGAGGTGTGCAAGGAATGTGAAGACGTTGTGTTGAGGGACATGGTTGAGTGAGAACTGTTGGTGATGGGTGGACGGTTGGACTGGATGATCTCAAAGGTCTTTTCCAACCTTGGTGATTCTAGGATTCCATGATCTCCAGACCCATGGTCATCAAACTGGTCGAAGGAGCTCACCCTGACCCCAACATCAGGCAGCACTGCTTTGTCTGCAGATTATCACCTGCCTCATCTCTTCAACTACAGTCATGTCTCTCGGGGAAGTCAGATGCAGCCCCACACTCCTCTCCAGATTCTCTGATTAAATCAGAAGCAAACCATTATGTTATGATGAGCAAACCATGCTATGTACCAGTATGATGTCGGAATCTTTCTTTCCCACCGTTCCCTTCCCTGCACGTGAAGCAGCAATCTGCTGATCGTCAGAGGGCTTATTTTGCCATCAGAAGGTGTCTGTGGTCATCTGAAGGCTTTGTTGGCTGTCAGAGTGTTCCACTGATTGTCAGAGGTGTTCATTAACCATCAGAAGGCTTCATTAATCGAGAGCGGGTGTCACTGGTCATCAGAGGGCTTCATTGATCATCAGGATATTTGAGGAGTCCATGGGTGGGGATATGCAGACCTTGTTGTAGGTGACGGGGTAGGGGGTAGGGGGACTGAAGGAAGAGGAATGAAGCAGACCCAAAGGAGGGACAGGTAGCTGCAATAAAAGAGGGGGCTAAAGGAGGGTGATGTGGTCACACTGTGGCCATGCAGAGGTAGAGCAAAGGGTGAAGGGTTTGGAGAAACTGGAAGGAGGATCTGGGAGAGAACAGATGGAGGGTATTGAGGCTGCTTGGCACATGAGGAGCTCTTTCCTTCAGGATTTTGGAGCAGATGATAAGAGAGTGGGAAAGCCCACAGGGGTGTAGGTCACGGTGTGCATGGCATGGAGCTGGGGACCCCTCCCTGCACATTAGGGTGGCCACTGCCAGGCCGGAACAGATCCGAGTGGTCCCAGCTGAGCATGAGAACAAGGACACAGACACACAGAGTGTAGCTTTGCTGAGGGATTTATTGATCATCGGAGGGTGTCATTAATCATCAGGGTCTTCATTGGTCATCAGAGGGCAACATTGGTCATCAGAGGGCAGCGCTGGTCATCAGAGGACGTCAAAGGGCATCAGAGGTGAGGAAAATCCTTGTCCCTGCAGGGTTTGTCCCCAAGGACTTAGGGCAGGAGAAGAAGGACTGGCAGCAGCCAACAGGCCCAGGGCAGGATGTGGGTCTCCTTGGGACAGCAGCCACAGCCCCTGTTCCACCTGCACGGTGACCCTTGGCTATCCATAGGACAGCCTGAGCTTGCCCCTTCCAAATCCCCTCCTCTGCACTGCCCCATAGAGTGCAAGGGAAGGTATGGAGGTGACAGTACCCAGGTCCCCCTGGAGCAGGCCAGGGACAGTCCCCTCCATACCATCCTTCCCCAGCCCCTGATCCTCAGGGCTACAGGACACCCAAGGTCCCCAAGTGCCCTGTGGGGTTGCAGGTGTCCCCGTGCTGCTCACCTAGACACGCAGATCCAGGGCTGCGCGTCTCACACGCAGGGGATCCTCCTCTGCTTCTGTGCTGAGCACGACCTGGGGAGAAAGGAGGTGTAGGGACACACCGAGGGACAATGGGAAAGGCTGGGACACACTGGGAACACCAAGGATACTGGGACACACTGAGATGCCCTGAAGGTGCAGGGACCCATTGTGGGTACTAGAACACCATGGCCAAGGCAAGGTCCTGTAACCTGCTCAGCCCCAGCTGCCCCAACTGCCTCCTTCCCCTGCCCACTGACCACCCGAAACAGGAGGGAGCCAAACAGAGTCTTTGGGGCCCAGGGATGTCCCCAAGTCCCAGGAAAACAGAGAGGACAGCAACACATCCCAGCTCTGTTCTCGCTCCAGGGTTGCCCCTCTACTTACAGGATCAGGAAGGTGGATAGCAACAGGTAGTGGCTCCAGCTGGGGAAGAAGAGACATGGGGCAGCCATAAGGGAACTGTGAGACTGGGGATCACAGGATGTCCCCACCCAAGCCCCCTGGTTGGCCCTGGGTCTACCCCCCCCCCCCCCATAGCTGCCAAGGTCTGTGTGTGCCTCTGCCCATGGAGGAGCTCTTAGTTGGGGTTGGACATAGGAACAGGGCAAAAGCTTGGAGGGCCCAAGGGAGGGGAATAGGGTGCTAAGAGACTTGGCGGTTCCAAATTGAGAGGAATGGGGATCTCAAAGAGAGGAGAATGCGGGGAAAACGAAACAGAGGGGATAGGGGACCTAAAGAGATGAGAATTGGGGTGCCAAAGAAAGGAGACTGGGTGCCAAAAGGATGGGATATGGGGACCCAAAGAGAGGGCATTTGGAGCCCCCAAGAGAAAGGATTTGGGCACCCTAAGAAAAAGGGACTAGAGTGCAAATGGAAGGAATTTGGATGTGCCAAGTTGAGGGGTGGTCTCTGCCTTCAGGGACAGACCCCCCAGTCCCTGCTAAGCTCCTTAGCTAAGCTCCCAGGCACTCACCAGCATTTCTTCTGAGGGTTGCAAATACACATGTGGCTGTGGGGAGAGGAGTAGGAGAGGGAGTGAGAAAGACCTTGGCATCAGGGATCCCCATGGCCAATCCCCTCCATCCCCAGCCCACATCCCCCATGGATGCTTCACCTGAGCTTCCACTGTGCAGCACAGGGCAGCGAGGAGCATCACGAGGCTGAGCGCAGCTGCCTTCATCTTCCTCTGTGCTCTGGGAGCTGGGTGAGGCTGCAGGAGGCAAGGGCTGCTTTTATCCTCCCACTCTCCCTCCCCACAACCCCCGAGTGCCCCTGCGTTTGGCAGGCTCCCTTGGCTCGGACTGACCTGGCATGCAGCCATTCCCTGCCCCAGCCCCGGGGCACAGGAGGGAGCCAGGGATCAGAAGAAGAACATTGAGTGCTGGGATCCCCATGGCACTGAGCCCAAAGCTCCCAAATGCCAGCACCTACCACACCCCAGCCTTTCTGTCCCCAGGACCACCGTCCCCATATCAAGACTTTGTCCAAGGATTCATCCCTGACTTCTCTTGAGTCCTTGAGTGATGCAAGGTGTTGGGCTGATAGTTTGGGGAACTGGGGACACAGCATTTGGGGACACTGGGAGGTGAGAGGGCAACTGGGATGTGGGCAGTGAGGAAATTATGCAGATATTTGGAAAGCAAGGAGACATAAGGATATGGGGACACGAAGATATGGGAGCATCATGGGGAAATGGGGACTTCATGGGGACATGAGAATCTCATGGCAATATGGGGAAATCATGAAGATATGGGGATATGGGGACATGCAGCCAAATGGGAACTGGTTGGTGACAGGGACCTGGAAGTCTGTGGGGACAGGTGGGTGTTGGGGACACATAGGCATAGGGAGGCTGGCAGTGTCCACTCTGCCTCTGTGGTCATGCAGGAGGTCACAGAATCACAGAATCACAGAATTGCCAGGGTTGGAAGGGACCCCAAGGATCATGAATCTCCAATCCCCCTGCCACATGCAGGGCCACCAACCACCCCACCAAATGTTATATCAGGAGTGAATAACAGACCTGGGCTATGGCAGACACGTTTCCTCCTTACCAAACCTAAAGACCATGACTTCTAGAATCATGGAATCATTTAGGATGGCCGAGACCCCTAAGGTCACGTCAGGAGATGTGTCATGTATTTTCTGCGCTCTTCAATAGCCAGCATCAGAAGTCCCCATGTTGCATCCAGAAATCTGTGTCGCGTGTCTGACATGGCAGTAGTGCTGCCTCTGTCCGTGAGGACAGATTGTCATGAGGACACACAGGCAGGGAATCCAAGGCTGGGGGTGAAAATTGGCGTTAGGTTCTGAAGTCACTGGGCTGCATGCCTGAGCTTCAGCAGAACAAAGGGTTTTGTTCCTGTCACGATGCAGCCTCCTGTCATGGCTGTAAGTGAAGCTTGTTTTATCCAGATGAAAGGAAAGAAATAATAGAGCACTGATAAATGGCTTAGAACTGCAAACAACTCAAGGATTCTTCAAGGAAAGATGATAAGCCGATGTGAAGTGCTCCGCCCGACAGAAAGCCAGCTGGTCAGAGCTTCACGGGGCATTTCCCATAAATAAGAGAGCTGTTGTGGGTCATCTCTGAAAAGAGCAGTTCAGCGTTTGCTTTGGAAATTGCCCAGAGAGCAGCCAGCTGGAAGAGCTTCCTTTGGGCAGATTCTGCTCTGCGCAGTGTTTGTCAGAGCTTAGCAGTGCTGCCTTGTTCACTATATTTAAATACAGCGTGGCATTATTCCTACTCTGGAGTTCTTTTGGAAAGAACCAATGAACTGTCCGTGCTGCCATCACTGAGGAATATTGGCCGAGGTGAGGAACGGGCTGTTTTTGTGATAAACACAAAGCAGGTGGATGACACTTGATCGCAATTTCACGTGAAAGGTTCTCCTCAGGAAAACCCCTTGGCTGGTTTGAGGACATCTACAAAGAAATACTCAGGCTTTTGTAACAGTACAACACTGAACAAGTAAAAAGTGACGAGGTCTGAGTTCTCAGGCTGTGATCTCCCCCTGCAGTGATCTCCCCATCATGGCATCATGGCATCATTTTGGATAGAAATGACCTCTCAGGTCATCCAACTGTTAACTCAGCTCCATCAAGTCCACCGCTAAACCCACAGCTGTGACCTGTCACCAGATCTGTGCTGTGTCACCCTGCTGGCCCTGAGCCTGTGCTGCTGGGGAGCAGGTGAGGGACTTCTGTGGAACAGCATGTCCTTGGTTGGGCTCGATGACCTCAGATGTCTTCTTCAACCTGGATGATTCTGAGAGTCCAGGACATTCACATTCTAGCATGCTGGGATTCTAGGTTTCTGCATTTATAGGATTCTATGTTTCTAGGATTCTACGCTTTAGAATTCTAGAGTTGTAGGAGTGTAGGAACTTAAGCATGTAGGATTCTTGTTCTGTAGGATTCTAAATTTCTACTTTTGTTAGATTTGCAGGATGATAGGATTATGGCTTTCTTAGATTTCTAGGATTTATAGGATTTCAGGATTCTAGGTTTAAGGCTTTTAGGTGTCTAGAACTGTAAGTTTCTAAGGTTTCCCTAGTATTCCAGGATTCTGGGTTTCTAGGGTTGCAGGATGGGCTCTCACGACGACACACTGATGGAAGGGGGTTAAATTTTACCCATTGCTTAAGGCTCACTAAAGCCTTTTGCAAACCACAACAGGAAAAATAAGCTCTAACCTAATTTTACCCATTGTTTAAGGCTCACCACAGCAAGATCTAGTCTCCATAGATAACCATAGTTAGTCAGCATGGGTTCACGAAGGGCTCTGGTGAGGCCGCACCTTGAGTACTGGGTCCAGTTTTGGGACCCTTGCTGCAAGAAAGACATTGAGGCCCTGGAGAGGGTTCAAAGAAGGGCGACAAAGCTGGTGAGGGGTCTAGAGCACAGGCCTGATGAGGAGTGGCTGAAGGAGCTGGGATTGTTCAGTCTGGAGAAGAGGAGGCTCAGGGGAGACCTTATTGCTCTCTATAACTACCTGAAGGGAAGTTGTAGTGAGCTGGGCTAAGGCCTCTTCTCTCGTGTAACTGGTGATAGGACTGGAGGGAATGGCTTCAAGCAGTGCCACGGGAGATTTAGGCCTGACGTTAGGAAATCCTACTTTTCTGAAATAGCGATCAGGCACTGGAATGGGCTGCCCAGGGAAGTGGTGGAGTCACCAACCTTGGAGGTGTTCAAGGAACGTCTGGATGTGTTGAGAGACACAGTTTAGTGAGTACTATTGGTGATAGGTGGTGGATGGTTGGACTGGATGATCTCGAAGGTCTTATCCAACCTTGGTAATTTTGTGATTCTGTGGTTCTTCTGTTTGCCATTTCCATTCGCTCTGACCTGCTCTGCCATCCCCAGGAAGAGCTCAGTGCACTCTCACAGAGGGCAGTCGTCCTTCCTTCTCTCCTCACCCATCCACTGTAAAAACTCTGTATCCCCCTTGTGCTGCAGTCCAGTTGTGGAAGCCACATAATCGTGTCTCTGTCGTCCAAACAAGAGCTCAAGCCTGAAACTGCACAAAAATTTCCGGCTCATCATATTTTGGTGTTTTCAATAGTGCAAAACACATGCCAATTGGGAAACATCATTAGGTTTAGCATGGTTGAGGATCACATCTATGGTATTTGTGTTCAGAAGGTGGCACACAGGCATTGGACCCATTGTGAGGCTTGGAGTTGTCCAAGCAGCACAGACACTCTGAGGGCATGGCTTTCCTCAAGGCTCTGTGCTGCATTTGCAGCTGCATGTGAGTGTGCTGGACAGCCCAGGACACTGCCATGACACTAGGCTGCTTCTGAGGCCAGTCACATGAGAACACATAGAAAACTGAGGTTTCTTCAGATGAAGAATAAAGATGTGTGTCAGCTCTATAGTGCCTTGAGCTCCAGATTAGGCAGCAGATGGAGAACAGAGAAAGATCTGCCTATTCTTTTGTGAGCTCATCCCTTTCGCCAGTTGCATAACTGCATGCTCCATGGAGACAAGTAACAAAGGCACACTCAGGTGCCCTAAACAAAGGGGTCTGTTGTCGTACAGGATGGCCAAGTACATCTCCATCCCCTCTCTGGCCCTCATCTGATGCTCAGGAAGGAGGTGTCTATCTCAGGGATTTCCCACACACTTCCCAAGCACTAGCACACATCCAGGAGCACCCCAGGCACCTTGGTCATCACCCAGGGTCTGTGTGTGAGCAACTGACTCCCTGCTGAAGGACCAAGGACTCAGAGCAGGAGCTCACATGCAGGCAACTCCTTGTGCATGCCTGAACTCAACCAGAGGAATCCCAGCTGCTGTCAGTCCATGACGAGCAGAATCCCATTTCAGTTGCAGTTTCAGTTGCAGTTTCAGTTGCTTTCAATTGCAGTTCAGTTTCAATTGCTGATGTAGGAATGAGATGCCTGCACTGCCTCAGCTGTATCAGTGCCCTGCACAGGGATAGTCCACCCCTCCCTGTCTTGGTCTGTGTGCCCTTTTTGTTTTAGCAATCACTCTCTGGTAGGACTAACAATATGTCTGGAATTAGTCACTGTCCACTGGACATTTGGTGGTTAGTCCAAAGTACAGTACAAAGATTTGAAAATACAGTCATGATGCTGCTGTCTTACAGGAGCTGTTGGCCATGGAGACCCGGGGACATCTCAGGGGAGATCAGGGGGTTGGATAGAAATAGCATTATCTGCTGCTGAGCTGTGCTGGGCTCCTGGGACACAGGAAGCTCCTACAAGTGGGCAGTGCTGCAGAGAAACAGCTGTGTCCAGGAGCAGCTCTTCTGCACAGCACAGCAAGGCTGGGAGCATGATCTGCAGGTGACAGAGAGAAGAAGGAAGAGAGCTTACAGCCTGCATAGCATCATAGCAGGCTGAGAGCCCACTCGAGGAGCATTTCTCACAGCCCTTGACAAGATAAGTCTCTCATTACAGGCAGTATAGTGGCTTTTACTGCAGGGATCACTAAATTTGGGACATTCCATTGAAAAACAGGCTGCATACACTCTGTTTCTTTATCAGTGAAAAAGACCTGCTCTAGCTGAGGTCTTTTGTGCTGCAGCATCAGTGCACAGCCCTGAGGGCTGCGTGTTGCAGGACGGCTGCAGGCTGTGCAGCCGGGGCTGCAGCCGGGTGCCCAGGGCTGTCCTGCAGAGCAGGTCCCTGCTGTGCCCCAGGGGCTGTGTGCCGGGGCAGGGACTCTGCCGCCTGCCAGGCTCAGCATTCAGCACTCAGCACTCAGCACTCAGCACTCAGCACTCAGCCTGCCCGGGAAGCTGCCCAGGGCACTGTGGGGAGACGTGTGGGGGGAAGGAGCCCCCCAGCAGGGCAGGGCATGTGCCTTTTGCTGCCACAGCTGCTGCCTGGGGCAGGGACATCACAGCTACACTGCATGACAGAGTGTTTCCAGGGGCACTTAGCAAGAGGAGAGATAAGGAAGGGATTTTCCTTTTCCTATTCTGAGAAAAGGGAAACAGATTGTAGGCAGAAACCTAAATCAGGCTGTCAACTTTGAACACAGCTCTGAGACTCTTGAATGGTGCTTTAATCAATCATCTGTTTTGCGTACAGTCACCCAGAATGTGCTTTCAGCCTCTCCTTTCATTTTCTGCATACATGAAGAATGCCCTTATCCTGCAAACAGGCAGCTTTCTCTAACAGAAATTTAAGGGCACAGAGGTACATGCTGGAGACTTGAAGAGCAGTTGGGCTAAAGATATGAGACATGGAAACAGATGGAAATATCCATGAAGTTAGGGTGAGATCAAAAAATGAGAGGAAGGCAAAAGCTCCATAAGCTTCTTCTGCTTATGGAATGCTGAGCTTCATGAAATTAAATTCAAGTAGTGGAGCGAATGAACACTGCAATAACAGAAAGAAAAAGTTCTGTAGTATAGCAGGAGGAGTGACTCTGAGAATGATCTTGTCATTATCTTCTGTATTCCAAACAGGACTCCATGCCCAGATGCCCAACAGCAGCTCCATCAGCGAGTTCCTCCTGCTGGCGTTGGCAGACACGCGGCAGCTGCAGCTCCTGCACTTCTGGCTCTTGCTGGCCATCTACCTGGCTGCCCTCCTGGGCAACGGCCTCATCAGCACAGCCGTAGCCTGCCACCACAGCCTGCACACCCCCATGTACTTCTTCCTGCTCAACCTCGCCCTCCTCGACCTGGGCTGCATCTCCACCACTCTGCCCAAAGCCATGGCCAATGCCCTCTTGGACACCAGGACCATCTCCTATGCTGGATGTGCTGCACAGCTCTTTTTCTTTCTCTTCTTCATTTCAGCTGAATATTCTCTCCTCACCATCATGTCCTATGACCGCTACGTTGCCATCTGCAAGCCCCTGCACTACGGGACCTTGATGGACAACAGAGCTTGTGCCACCATGGCAGCAGCTGCCTGGGGCACTGGGGTTCTCTTTTCCCTGCTGCACACTGCCAATACCTTCTCTCTGCCTCTCTGCCAAGGCAATGCTGTGGATCAGTTCTTCTGTGAAATCCCCCAGATCCTCAAGCTCTCCTGCTCAGAGTCTTATCTCAGGGAAGGTCTTGTAATGTTTAGTGCCTTATTTTTTCTATCTTGTTTTGTTTTCATTGTTATGTCATATGTGCAGATCTTCAGGGCCGTGCTGAGGATGCCCTCTGAGCAGGGACGGCACAAAGCCTTCTCCATGTGTCTCCCTCACCTGGCCGTGGTCTCCCTGTTTCTCAGCACTGGCATGGTTGCCTACCTGAAGCCCCCCTCCATCTCCTCCCCTTCCCTGGACCTGGTGGTGTCATTTCTGTACTCGGTGGTGCCTCCAGCAGTGAATCCTCTCATTTACAGCATGAGGAACCAGGAGCTCAAAGGTGCCCTCAGGAAAATACTCCAATACACATTGTTTCTCCATCAAAACAATTTTTATCACTCTCTCAAGACTATAAAAACTTAGGAGAAGCCAGATTGACTTAATTGATGTTTCCACCTTTTCTTCGTGTTTGTTCATCACACCTATGATAATTTTAATTTCAATTAAATCATATCCATTATCAGTCTTTATCTTTTACTTTTTATTTCTATGTGATTAACATATTGCACTGAAGGAACTGGGCTCTTTGAATAGATAAAGAAATCAGTGAGTTTATTCACACTTCACTACAGGGTTACTCACACTTTTCTCCGAGTTTTACTCACACTGTTTTTTATGCACACTTTATATCAGATTTGCTCTCGATTCACATCGACATTTTTTCCTTATTCCCCATGGTCAAGGAACCCAAAGTTCCTGTGGCAGCACCAATCTTTCATCCACTTATTCAAAATCTGTGATTTCCTAGACTGCTCCGCATCCCTCACCACCCCAGAAGAAGGAGAGAGGAAAATACCACTTGTGAACCCACTTCTTCAGCCATTCGCTCTGAACACCTGTGTTAGAGAGTTATCCCTAGATCTAAGTCCGTGTCAGGGGGAACACAGGCCCCAGAAAAAAACAAGAAAAAAAAAAAAAAAAAAAGAAAAAAAAGAGGAGTGACAAAAGAGAAAAGAAATAAAAAGAAATGGGTACTACCTTTTTGCTGTGCAATCCTGCTGGCCCTGCCCTTGCAGCAAGGCGCGCCGCGGGCCACGCACTGTGGGAGAGGTGGAAGGGCAGAGAGCTAGTAGATGGGTTTAACAAGTGGATCACAACAGCAACGATCTGAGGAGGAATGGTAATTTACTAAATCCTACTGAATCAAACAAAATGAGAGAGATCAGGGTGCCCAAAGTTTGTGTCCCCACAATAGTACAAGGGAAGCACATGCCTTTCTACACCGCAAACTGAGCGGGGCTGAGGGAGAGCCACTGTGGTGCAGTCCAGATCTCCACCTATCTTCATCTTCACACCACGTGCTCCAGGAATTCCGCTCCTCCCCTCCCATCAGAATGCTCAAAATGCCCATAAAAGGCAGCAAGTGGAACCAGAAGACTAACTCTTTAACTCCCACTGCTTCACATGATGCTTTGATGTGGAATACTGACATCAAAAAAAATCACGAAATCACAACAGCCAGGACCTCACCACCCTCTCACTGAAAAGATCCTCCCGGTCTCTAATCTAAATCTCATCTCTTTTAATTTAAAACATTTGTACATTATGATCTCAATATCTGCCCATGTTAAAAGTTGATTTCCATCTTGTTTCTGAGCTCTCTGTGAGTACTGGAAGGCTGCAATGTGTTCTCCTCCAGGCCGTTTCTTCTCCCATCTCCCTCAGCCTGTCTTTCCAGGAGAGGTCCTCCAGCCCTCTGATCACCCTCGTGGCTTTCCTCTGGACCTTCTCTAGAAGATTTATGTCATACTCCAGATGTGGCCTTCTGAGGGTTGAGTAGAGAACACAATGCCCTTCCTTGCTCTGATGACCACCTGTCTGTTGATGCAGCCCAGGGCACAGCTGGCCTCTCAGGCTGCAAGCACCCACTGCTGGCTCCTGTTAAGGTTTTCGTCTACCAGGACCTCTAAGTCCTTCCCCGCAGGGCTGCTCCCAGGCAGTTCTTCCCTCATACCTGGGATTGTCCCGACACAAGTGCAAAAACTGGCATTTGATCTTGTTGAACCTCATGCTGTTTCTTTGGGCCCACGTTTCAAGCCTGGCCAGGTCCCTCTGGATGGCACCCCTTCATTCTGTCATGCCAACTGCACCACACAGCTTGGTGACATCAGCAAACTTGCTGAGGGTGTGCTCTGTCTCATCATCCATGCCACTGATAGACGTTGAACAGCTCTGGTCCCAAGACTGACCCCTGTGGGCATAACCTGTGATCAGCCTCCACCTGGTGGAGCTGATTTCCCAGAGAGCCATTTACCACAGTGCTTTGGCTGCGACCTTCCAACCAATTTCTTATCCAATGAACAGTCTGCCCTCAAATCCATCTCACGCATCTCTCCACAGAGATAAGGATGTGATGTGGGACCATGCCAAAGGACTTCCAAAAGTCCAGGGAGATTTCTGTACCGCTCTGTGTAACTGATGTACTGACAAAGCATCCACATTATCATTCTGACCATAAGGAACCACAACATGTAATGAACTTTGGGGAAAATACTGACTTCTCATTTAGATCCTTATAATACTGAGCTAAACAAAGCATTGTAAATCTCAGGACTAAGGCTGTGTTATAGTAAAACACATCTTTTTACAGTACACACAGAGAAATTCTTTATTAGATTGTTTCTTTGCTTACAACTGGTACCTGGTAGATAAGTGTGTTTCTGTAATGTAGCATCCTTTAGTTTGGGATCCAGAGAGCTGTTATTGGAATGATCTGGAGTTCAGCAAATGACCAAAGCATTCAGAAGTGAATCATTACCCGATCTGCAGTGACACAACAGACTGGGTCTGACAGCAAGAACAGAAATAAATAGCTGGTACACAGGGGTAATATAGAAAGTTATTGTTAAATATTAGGAAAATAGGTCAGGATGTGAGAGAACAAAGATGAAATAGAAACATGGCATATCACTTTGATTAGAGTAAATAGGTAAGGAATAAGAGGGATGTGAAACCCTAACTAACAGTGGGCAGATTTCTGTATTGGAAATCATTAAATTATATAAACTATTGTCAAATGTGTTGTGGGTTAGGTGTAGTTTCAAATAATATATTGAGGTGAAAGGGACACTGAATTCAATAGCTGTTCCACAGTCTGCAGAAAAAAAGCCTGCATTTGATACATAGCCATTAACACACACAATGTGTTATCATTGTTGTCATTGGATTTTATTGCAAGGAAAGTACAAAGCACCTTTTTGCCTCGACCCAGGAATTGTTGAGTCATGTTTTCTCTCCCATCCTGTTGAGGAGGGGCAGTGACAGAGCCGCACAGGGGACACCTGGGATCCAGGCAAGGTGAGCACAGCACAGCTGGGCGCTGAGTTCCAGGCTGATTTTGGGGTCCCAGCCCTGCAGCATGAGGCTCCATGTGCCTTCCCCTCTGCAGGACAGCCCGGCCCCACCGCCCCACAGGCAGCCCCTGGCAGCTCAGTGCAGGCACTGTGTGGGGCATCATGCGTGCAGTGCTACAGAGATGTGCCCCCAGCACAGCCCCTGACACCGCATGTCCTCCTTCTCATAACACCTACTTCCTCCCCTTTAGTTCATCTTCCTCTTCATCACCGCGCACCCTGGCTCACCTTTTAGCACTTATTCCCCCAATTTGGCAAACTTCCATTGCTTTTTTGCCACAATCAGCAACTTTCTATCTTGGTGCACCATAACTGCAAACAGTTGATACCAAACCCAAGAACAAGTCCTTGCACCTGGTGGAGGCAAAAAAAAAAAAAAAAAAAAAAAAAAAGATTTCAGTGCTTCCCTGAAATAGGGTCATTGATAAAATCAGGGCTGTTCACACACTAAGTGAAGCTAAACTGGGAAGATTTAGATGAGCACACAATGATTCCTTTTGCTAATTAATTTATTAGTCCTTAGGCTAATACATTGATCCCTTTTGCTAATCAAGCCTATTTCAGCTCCACGGTGCCCGCTGGCATCTCATTTACCTCCAGATACAGAGATGGAACACAGAGGCTGTGGAATAGTTAGCTCTGACACAGAGTTCCTATGGGCTCCAGGAGAAAGAGAGCAGGGTGATGCTTCACTAGAAGTGAAAGGAATCGTAACACCCCCACTAATGATAATTACACACACATATATAAATATGAACCACAAAGAAAAATGTACCTATTAATATAATTAATTATTATAAACATTAAAAAACATAATAGGTGTGTTATGGGACAGACTGGGAGTCATTTGTATAGACAGGTGAGAAGTTTATCCCTGCTGAAACGTGACCAGGGCATCATTTTCCTCACTGCATCCTGGAGCTCCTGGCTCCTCATGCTGTAGATGAGGGGGTTCACTGCTGGAGGCACCACCGAGTACAGAAATGACACCAGCAGATCCATAAATGGAGAGGAGATGGAGGGGGGTCTCAGGTAGGCAAGCATCACAGTGCTGAGAAAGAGGGAGACCACGGCCAGGTGAGGGAGGCACGTGGAGAAGGCTTTGTGCCGTCCCTGCTCAGAGGACATCCTCAGCACAGCCCTGAAGATCTGCACATAGGACAAAACAATAAACACAAAACACACAAATACGACAAGAACACTAAAAACCATAAAACCAATTTCCCTGAGGTAATCTGATTCTGAGCAGGAGAGCTTGAGAATGTGGGGGACTTCACAGAAGAACTGATCCACAGCATTGCCTTGGCACAGTGGCTGAGAAAATGTATTGGCAGTGTGCAGCACAGCAAAGAGAGCCCCAGTGCCCCAGGCAGCTGCTGCCATGGTCGCACAAGCTCTGCTGTCCATCAAAGTCCCGTAGTGCAGGGGCTTGCAGATGGCAACGTAGCGGTCATAGGACATGATGGTGAGAAGGGAATACTCTGCTGACATGAGAAAGACAAACAGAAGGGTCTGGGCAACACATCCTGCGTAGGAGATGTGCCTGGTGTCCCAGAGGGCATTGGCCATGGCTTTGGGCAGAGTGGTGGAGATGCAGGCCAGGTCGAGGAGGGCCAGGTCGAGGAGGAAGAAGTCCATGGGGGTGTGCAGGCGGTGGTGGCAGGCTACGGCTGTGCTGATGAGGCCGTTGCCCAGGAGGGCAGCCAGGTAGATGGCCAGCAAGAGCCAGAAGTGCAGGAGCTGCAGCTGCCGCGTGTCTGCCAACGCCAGCAGGAGGAACTCGCTGATGGAGCTGCTGTTGGGTATCTGCAGTTCTTCTGGGCATGGAGTCCTGTGCAGACTGCAGAAGATAATGACAAGTCAAGATCATTCTCAGAGACGCTCCTCCTGCTACACTATAAAAGAATTGTCTTCCTCTATGGAAGATGTTCATTTAACTCTTTAACTTGAATTTATTTTCCTGAGCTTCACCGTCCCTTAAGAGGTAGATGATAAAGGAGCTCTTATTTTCCTCTCCTCTCCTAATCATATCCCAGCCTCCTGGATATTTTCCTCCTATGAGCAATTTCCATGCCTCGTATCTTTACCCCATCTGCATTCGGAGTGCCCACCCCTACCTCAGTGCTCTTAAAGTTACGTTAGAGAAAGCTGCTGGTTTGCAGGATAAGTGCTTTATTCATGTCTGCAGAGAATTACGGTAATTTCAGCTGGTGCTGTCCTTTGGGAGGGGAGAGGTTGAAAGCACATGAGGATGTTGTTCATATAACTGCAGACTGAAAAATGTACAGTTCAGGATTCTCAGAGATGTGTTCATATTTCACAGTTCCTTTCAGATTTCTGCCACCAACTCTTTCCCATTACCTAAGAACAGGAAATGGAAAATCCTTGCCCTGTCTCTTCTCTTGAAAAGTGCTTTTGCAAACACTCTGGGGTGCAGTGTATCTGTGATCCCCTTGCCCCAGGCAGCAGCTGTAGCAGCAGCAGACCTCTGCCCTGCCCTGCTGGGGGGCTCCTTCCCCCCACACATCTCCATCATCTGCAGCGCCCCGGGCAGCTCCCGAGGCAGGCTGAGTGCTGAGTACTGAGTGCTGAGTGCTGAGCCTGGCAGGCGGCAGAGTCATAGCCTGCAGTGAGACTTACCTTGCCAAAGGCTGTGAGCAGTGCTCCTGCAGTGAGCTCAACACCTGCTCACACCTCACACATCCTACAATCCAGCTCTCCTTTCTCTCCTCTCCTCCTGTCACCTGCAGGCTGTGCTGTGCAGAAGAGCTGCTCCTGGGCACAGCTGTCTCTCTGCAGCGCTGCCCACTTGTAGCAGCTCCCTGTGTCCCAGGAGCCCGGCCCAGCTCAGCAGCAGAGGATGTCATTTTCTCTTCCTCACTGCTCTCCCTGGAGATGAACTTGGGGCTGCGGGGCTGGCAGCTCCTGATAGACAACGGGGTCATCTCTGCAAAACGTACTTTGAAGTCAGATGAATTAATCACCAGTAGACAGGCTGATTCCAGAAGCCTGGTTCAACAACATAACAGATCATGTTCGCCTTGCCAAGTTGCAAATGCCCCATCTGGTGTCATGGTTTTATGACTCTTGGTATCAGTATTTCATATCATAACATCATGTAAAGCACCAGGAATTAGGGTTAGGTATTAGAGATAATCCTTCAGTTCTGTGTACTGACTGTTCTGGATACCTGGTTCTCAGAAGAGAAGAAGAACTGCATATCTCTGGGGACTCTGAGTTCAGAGGGGAAGATAAGCCATGGGAGGAAGTCCCGGGATCTCTCACTTGCTCGCTGCCTGGCAGTGTGTGGCTGCGCGCCCCAGCCGTGCGCCTTCAGTTCAAAGTAAGGCTTTTGGTTTCAGACACTCGCTCTCTCATTGTATTTGATTTATTACCCTGAATTCCAATTTTATTTTATAACATTGTGTTATCTTACATTCCGATATCATGTTTAGTAAAAATAAGTTTCCTCCTTAGATCTTTGCCGCTGTTATTTATTATTTTTATTATTATTTCTTTATATATTAGTATATTAACTCCACTGTGTCGTCACAGCTGATAAGAGCACAGTGGTGTTGCAGTCAGACAGGAGCTCTGCATGTGGGTGAGCATCAAACACGGCATCCCCAGAACCAAATGCTACCAGTGAGGAAATGGTGCCTCCACCTTGGGCCTGAGAGATCTGAAGTTCAAAGTTCCATTGGGATTGATTGCTTGTCCAGACTGGGCCCTTCTCACATCCCACATCCTCAGATGAGACACACTGCACACTTGGCACTTGGGCCTCATGACATCCTTGCACCCCATGCACAGTCTGGCAGCTGCTGTCCCCTGGTCTTTCATTTGACATCAGACAAACCTCCATCCCACTGCCCCAGGAAGGGCCCTGAGCCAGCAGGAGGGACACGATCTCCCTGCCAAGGCTCTGGGGATCAGGCCTTGGCTTTTCTGCTTCACAAGACAAAGGAGGCTTTGCTCAGCATCACAGCCACCATCCCAGTGCCTTGGTCTGCCTGCAATCATGGCTTCCAATTATCTGCTCTAACAAGTCCCTGGGGAAGCTTGCTTGTGAATGGCCTCAGTGGGGCCCATTAATACTCCAAGAAACTTCACTGTTCCTTCTGACTTTGTCTTCTGGAGCACTTCATGCAATCTTCTCTGTGCACTGGAGGTTGATGGACTCAGCAGCAAATGCCCCGTGGGGCCCATTACAACCTGAAGAGCCCTCCTGTGCCTTGTGCCTTCCTGTCATCTTCTTCAGGTGTTCAGAACTTGTGCAGCAAACTGGACAGGTATATGGAGAGAGCTAAAAGAGGAAGAGCCTAATGGGCATTAAAGAATTCCATTTATTTATTTATTAATAGTTCAGTTTTAACAAGAATTTAAAGTAACACTTGGCAATTGATATTGATTCAGGATGTCCCCTAATGAGCTGTCACTGTGTGGAGAAACATCCACTTCAACTTCCCCACCCCATTTCTACTCCCATTGGCCCCATGGGTCTTGCATCACTTTTCTTCACATCACTCTTCTCCTCTGCAGTCACTCGCTCAGTGTTAAACCTCCTCTGCACCAACTCCCCCCCCACTTTCCTCCGAGAACCAGCTGCACATGCACAAGGAAAGATTTCCATTTTATTTATTTTATTTTATTTTATTTTATTTTATTTTATTTTATTTTATTTTATTTTATTTTATTTTATTTTTTTACTTGTTTCCCAACAAATGGAAGGAAATATGATTCAATTGAAAGAACACTAAAACAAAGAGATCAACTGCATGCCTTGTCCTAGCTGCATCTAATGAGGTTTGTTTTTCACAGGGAATATTTGTACAAGAAATGATTTAGACAGTGAAAGGAAGGGATAGATAGAATCACAGTTAAGGAGTTGAGAATAGCGTCCATCGGAGTTTGGAGAGATGGAGCAATAATCTCCCTGAAGACCAGATAGTTGGGAAGCATTTGAGTGAACAAAGAGCACGAGATGTGGAAATCTGGAGAGCAGTGAAGAGCATGTGTCCAGATGGCCTGCTGAAAACATGCCGTGAACCATGGTCATTGATTTAGGAGAGCTGGAGACACCTGGAGGATGAGGGACATCAAATACGCAGCAGGGTAGAGCAGCGGTGGATGCTGGGCATTGGTCACAGGGCATTGGCACTGGCACCGCTGTCTGTGTCCCTGTACCTGAAGGCATCTGTGCCCTGCTAACAAAATTCTAGAAAAAAACTGTATTTAAGAAAAAATGAAAACAGAAAAAAAAAAACACAAGATCTCCTCAATAACTAGTGCTTTCACCTAAAAACAGAGAGGACTCATGAGGTGATTAGAAGTTGAGAAGTGTGTTAGTATGTTTCTCTTGATCTTGGTCTTCAAACCATTGTTTCAATTTCATCGCCATTAATGAACATCTTTTGGACTTACAACTTCACAAAGAAGAGAAGATCCGTTTGTGTCTTGCACAGAGCCTGGTGCCTCCCCAGAATTTCCCTGCCCAGAACTGTCCATGACATCTCTCAGTCTTTGCACTGACTGAGTCACACTGTGGTGCTGAGTTCTACTCGTCTTTCTCACAGCTTCTTTTAGATGGTCACACGCAGCACAGGATTCATCACGCCCTTCATGCCCTTCATGCCCGTCATGCCCTTCATAACAGGTACCCTGCCCCGTTCTACTTGGTCCACATTCACCCTAGCCTTCCTTTTGCTGCATATGTATTTCTACACGTCCTTCTTGTCTTAGATATGCCTGGGCAGATTCAACCGCGTTTGAGCTTTAGGCTTTCAAATTCATCTCAAATGGCACACCACGACAAAGTCTCTTCTGCTGCCAAGTGACCACTTCTTGTTACCACTTCCTGTATGAAGAATCCAAGGTGTTCTCTCCTGATGCCAAAGCTGTGAGTTTGTTGTGAGTTTGTGTGAGCCTAGAGTCATGAATTTGTCTTACGCCCTCCCTTCAGAAATCTTTACTATCTCATGGGCACTGTGGTCCAGGCTATCTTTGATACTCATATTCCCAACGACTTCCTCCTTGCAGGTGACTATGAGATCCAGCAGAGCAGCTCTCCTCTTTGGTTCTTCTATGGCTTGGTTAGGAAGCTGTCAGCAGCGCTCTCCAGGGATCTTGTGGATGTTGTATGCTCTGCTGGGCTGTCCCTGCAGCAGGTACTGTCCCAGCAGCCAGGCTCAGAACTCAGCACTCAGCACTCAGCCTGCCCGAGGAGCTGCCCAGGGCACTACAGAGAGACGTGTGGGGGGAGAAGGAGCCCCCTGGCACGGCAGGGCAGGGCAGGGCAGGGCAGGGACCTTCTGCTGCCACAGCTGCTACCTGGGGCAGGGGGATTACAGCTACTGCACCAAGAGTGTTTCTAAGAGAAAGAGGAGAGACAAGGCAGGGATTTTCCATGTTCTGTTCTTAGGGATGGGGAAAGTGTTGTGGGTAGAAATCTGAAAGGAGCTGTGAAATACGAACACATCTCTGAGCAGCCTAAAACTGTACCTTTCTCAATCTGCTGTTATGCGAATCATCTCTTAAGGTGCTTTCAACCTCTCCCCACAAAGGACAGTACCAGCTGAAACTATCGTCTTTTTCTGCTGTGATGAATAATGCACTTACCCTGCAAACAGGCAGCTTTCTCTAAGCGAAATGTAAGTGCACAGAGGTTGGGATGGGCACTCTGAGTGCAGACAAGGTAGAGAGATGAGACATGGAAATTGCTCATAGGAGGAAAATATCCAGGAGGCTGGGATATGATTAGGAAATGAGAGGAAAATTAGAGCTCATTCATTTTCTCCTTCTTAAGGGATTGTGAAGCTCTTGAAAATAAATTCAAGTTACAGAGTTAAATGAACATTTTCCAAAGAGAAAGAAAAGTTTTTGTAGTGTAGCAGGTGGAGTTTCTGTGAAAAAGATCTTGACTTGTCATTATCTTCAGCACTCTGCACAGGACTCCATGCCCAGGACCTGCAGATGCCCAACAGCAGCTCCATCAGCGAATTCCTCCTGCTGGCGTTGGCAGACACGCGGCAGCTGCAGCTGCTGCACTTCTGGCTCTTGCTGGCCATCTACCTGGCTGCCCTCCTGGGCAACGGCCTCATCAGCACAGCCGTAGCCTGCCACCACCGCCTGCACACCCCCATGGACTTCTTCCTCCTCAACCTCGCCCTCCTCGACCTGGGCTGCATCTCCACCACTCTCCCCAAAGCCATGGCCAATGCCCTCTGGGACACCAGGACCATCTCCTACGCAGGGTGTGCTGCACAGGTCTTTTTCTTTCTCTTCTTCATCTCAGCAGAATATTTTCTTCTCACCATCATGTCCTATGACCGCTACGTTGCCATCTGCAAGCCCCTGCGCTACGGGACTTTGATGGACAGCAGAGCTTGTGCCACCATGGCAGCAGCTGCCTGGGGCGCTGGGGTCCTTAATTCCCTGCTGCACACTGCCAATACCTTTTCTCTGCCTCTCTGCCAAGGCAATGCCATCAATCAGTTCTTCTGTGAAATCCCCCAAATCCTCAAGCTCTCCTGCTCACACTCCTATCTCAAAGACATTTGGGTTCTTGTGGTCAGTGCCTCTTTAGCATCTGGGTGCTTTGCTTTCATTCTGTTCTCCTATGTGCAGATCTTCAGAGCTGTGCTGAGGATGCCCTCTGAGCAGGGACGGCACAAAGCCTTCTCCACATGCCTCCCTCACCTGGCTGTGCTCTCCCTCTTTGTCAGCACTGGTACCTTTGCTTACGTGAAGCCTCCTTCCCTATCCTCCCCATCTATTGATCTGATAGTGTCACTTCTGTACTCGCTGGTGCCTCCAACACTGAACCCTCTCATCTACAGTGTTAGAAACAAGGAGCTCATGTGTTCAGTTAGGAAAGTCATTTCACAAATGTTTCTGAGCTGTCATAAGTTCATTCTCTGTTCTTGCAGTGTTTAGAGTCACTTGCTTTTATTGTTCTCTCTGATCAATGTTTTTTTTATCTGCATTCCACTGAGGAATGATTCCGATTTGTTTATATTTCCATCTGTATAAATATGCATTCAAATGTAGATAAGTGCTAAATTAACATCTGCTTAATAAAACAAGATATCCAAATTGCACTGCCTGAAGTTTGCTTGAAGTCTTTGGAGAGGCCTTGAAGAGGGGTATTAAGAGCTGAGCATCACCAACTGCATGGCTGTTACCAAGAGTAAGTGTTTGAATCTGTGCATGGGATGGGGCAACTTTGTCCATGTGTACAGACTGTGGTCAGAGGGCTGGGGAGCAGCTGTGGGAAAGGGATCTGGGGGTTCTGGTTGATGTCAAGTTGAGCATGAACCAGCAGTTTGCCCTGACAGCCAGAGAATCAAACCGTCCCCTGGGGTGCATCAGGGCCAGCACTGCTGGCTGCTGGGTGAGGGAAGGGATTGTCCTGCTCTGCTCTGTGCCGGTACAACCTCACCTCAAACACTGGGTGCAGTTTGGGTGCCACAATTTAAGAAGGACATCAAGCTATTGGAGAGCATATCTATGAGAGCTCTGAAAATGGTACGTGTCCAGAAGAGAGAAGTATGACGAATGGCTGAAGTCACCTGGCTTGTTCATCTTAGATAAGAGGAGACTGAGGGGAGACTGCATAATAAGCTTCCTACCAGGAACCATGATAGTCAGTGGAACAGTGGCTCAGTGTGTTCCAGGGTGCTCAGAGAAGCCCACAGTCTGAGGAAATGTCAGGTTCCTTTCATTTTTCCTTCACTAAGGAATTGAGAAGCTTCTAGGGACTCTTAGAAGACTGTCCTTGAGAAGAACAGCAATTGAGGCATGGCAGTGGGGCAGGTGACAGTCTTGGTGCTGTCCTTCAGGGCCCCCCACACCTGGAACTGAAGTGACAAAAGCAGCTGCAACAGAAGAGCTTGTTGATGGAGGGGGTGTGTTTCAGCACGGGGGAAGAGGCTGGGATAATACTCAGAGCCTGTCATGGTTATCTCTAGATCTGTCTGTGTCCATGACAGTGGGACGGCAGGCACACAGGTCCACTGGCCCAAAAAAGGGGGAGGAGAATGGGGAGAGGGAACTAAGGGGGAAAGAAAACAAACAAACAACAAAAAACAAACAAACAAACAAAACAGCAGCAACAGTGTGTGGAGGAGAATTAATTTACTAATTATAATAGTAGAAATACAAGTTAATAGGGATTGAAGCTAATAAATCAAATAAATGGGTTTCTGAAAACTGAGGTTCTCACTCTGATCTGCCAGGGAGAAAACAGAGAAAGTCTCATGACTTCCAGTCAGTTTTCTCTTTCCTTCTGGTTGGAAAATGGAAACGGAACAGCAAAGATTTCTGGGATCTGCAGTACATTTCTTCTCTTCAAAGACTCTCAGTGCAGTCCATGATGTGATGATGTGGAATACCAACACCAAAAATCATAAAACCACTGAATCACCACACAAATTGGTGTCATCTGCAAACTGGATGTGAGTGCGCTCAATCTCACTGCTGGTGTCACTGAAGAAGATCTTAAAGACTATTGGTCCCTGTTCCGTTCCATGAGGCACATCACTTGTCTCTGATCTCCATCCAGACACTGAGCCACTGACCACCACTCTCTGGTTTCAGTCCTGCAGTCAGTTCCTCATCCAACAAACAGTCCACCCATCAAATCCATGTCTTGCCAATTTGGAGAGAAGGATGTTATGAAGTACCTTGACAAAGACCTCACTCAAGTGCACATAGATGACATCAGTGGCTTCTCCTTTGTCCGCTGATGTGGTGACACCATCATAGAAAGCCACCAGGTTGGTCAAGCAGGACTTGAACCATTGGTTGAATGTCATTTGATACATTTCATTTTAAAAGCTTGTGTTTCTCTGATCAGGTCCTGGGCCCAAAGGAAGGAGTAGATATGTTGCAGTGAGGTCAGTTGTGCAAACAGAACTCATCATTTTATAGCAAGGATGTGGCTTAGATGGTGCTTGAGAGGTTATTTCTGTCTCTGGAGGTGACAGATTTCTGTCTCTGGAGGTGACAGAGCAGCAGCAGGAACATGGCTGACAAAGGGCCTTGGAAGACATTCATTCCATAGCAGCCAATAGGACAGCCTTTAATGCAGGGCTGAGGTCTGTACCTTTAGGAATGCAGCTAATGGTCATTCCCATGTCTCTGCAGAAGGCACCAGGTTGGCGGGTGGATTGAGAGATCCCTTCTGCCTGAGAAGCGTATTGCCTGCATGCAGGAAGAGGTTTTGGGTGTGGGTTTTCACATCCCGTGCACGTTAGCACATGATGGGTTCAGAACTTGGGCATGTCTACCTGAAAGGTCAGGATCAGGCTTGTGACTGAGAGATCATGGTGAGATTTCCTCTGTGTGGTCTCCTGGCAGGCCAAAAGAAGGCTGATGGGTTGGTACACTGCCTGGAGGGTAGATTCTGAAATGATGGCACTTTCGGTCTACCTGGACTGGTGGAAGACATTTGATACTGCCTTGTATGACACCCTTCTCTCTAGATGGTAGAGGCATGAACGGATGGATTGGCCACTCGATGGATAAAGAGTTGGCTGGATGCTCATGGCCAGAGTTGTGGTCAACGGCTCAAGGGCAGTGTGAAGACAGCGGCACACCTCAGGGGTCTGCAAGTGGGACTTGTGCTATTTCACCTCTTTGTTGCTGACTGGGACAGTGCTGTTGAGTGCACCTTCAGCAAGTTTGTGGGTGACACCACTTTCTGTGATGAGCTCAACCCAATAAAGAGAAGAGATGCCATCCAGAGGCACTTTGACAGGCTACAGAGGTGGGTCTGTGCAAAACTGATGAAGATCAGCAAGGCCATATGCAAGGATATTCACACGGGTAAGGGCAGTCCCAAGCAAAATGCAAGCAGGGTGGAGAATGCACTTAGAGCAATCCTGAGGAGAAACACTTTGGGTGTTAGTTAATGAAAAACTCAACTGGCAATGTGCATTTACAGCCCAGAAAACCAAGCATATCCTGGTCTGCACCCAATGAAGTGTAGCTAGGTGGTCAAGGGAGGCGATTCTTCCCCTCTATTCCACTCTTGGGAGACTCCAGCCAGAGTACAGCATTTGAATCAAGGGCCACAAACAACAGGGCATGTATCTGCTGGAGCAAGTCCAGAGGAGGGTAGCAAGGATGACCAGAGGGCTGGAACGTGTCTGATCTGTGCAAAGAGAGGCTGAGAGAGTTGGGGTCATTGAGCCTGGAGAAGAGACGTCTGTGGGGAGACCATCTGGCTGTTTTTCACAGCACAACTCTCTACAAGGAAGTTAGGGAGGGAATCTTGATCGGGAATGAAGTGATGGCACAAGGGGTAGCAGCTTAAATCAAAGCAGAGTTGATTTAAATTGGATTTTCAGAAGAAATTCTTTCCCATGAGAGTGATAACAAACTTGAGAGGTTGCCCAGACAAGCAGTGGCCATCCTATCCCTGGAGGAGTTAAATGTCAGTTTGGACGGGGCAAGAGAAAGGTGACCCTGCCCATGGCGGAAGGATTGGAACTAAGTGTTTTTTATTGTCCCTTCCAACCTAAACCGTTCTTTGATTCAATGATTCTACAGCTCCCTGGTGGTGGGAAACAGCAGGAAAGAGAAAAACTGGGGAAAACTGCAGCTTGGATGGTGGAGACTGGGCACGAGGAAAAGGCTGCCCGGAGAGGTTGTGCAGTCTCCTCCAATGGAGATATTCACATCCATCTGGACACCTGCCTGTGCAACATATTGTAGAGTACTTGCTCTAGCAGAGGGGTTGGACTCAATGATCTCTTCCTACACTTTTGATTCCGTGATGGTGTGAAATGTCACTCAAGGTGTTGTGGTGCCAGAGGTCATAGAATCACAGAAGCATAGAATGTTTCTAATGTAAATCCTGACTCTTTCAATTTAAAACTGTTCCCCCTTCTCCTATCACTATCTGCCCATGTAAAACGTTGATTTCCCTCTTGTTTCTAAGCTCTCTTTGAATATTGCAAAGCTGCAATGTGTTCTCCTTGGAGCTTTTTCTTTTCCAGTCAGAACGAGACCAGCTCCCTCAGCCTCTCTTCATAGGAGAGGTTCCCAGCACTCTGATCATCCTCGTGGCTTTCCTCTGAACCAGCTCCAAAAGTTCTATGTCATACTCCAGATGCAGCCTTATGAGGGCTGAGTAGAAAAGGACAATGCCCTCCCTTGCTCTGATGACCACCTCTCTGCTGATGCAGCCCAGGGTTCAGTTGGCCTCTCAGGCTGCAAGCACCCACTGCTGGCTCCTGTTAAGGTTTTCATCCACCAGGACCCCTAAGACCTTCCCCTTCATATGGGCTCCAGGAGAAAGAGAGCAGTGTGATGCCTCATAGAAGTGGAAGGAATCCAAACACGAGTTTAGGAACGTGATATCCACTGACAGTAAATACAGACATATATGTATCTGAAGAGCAAAGGAAAATGTATCTATTAATGAAAAGAAATACATAAAATAAACAGAAGCGAACATAAAATAGTGTTGTTGTGGAGAAGACAGAATCATATGTAGAGACAGATTAGAAGTTTATCCCTGCTGAAATGTGACCATGACATCATTTTCCTCACTGCATCCCTAAGCTCCTGGTTCCTCATGCTGTAGATGAAGGGGTTCAGTGTTGGAGGCACCACTGAGTACAGAACTGCCACTGTCAGATCCAGGGATTGGTAGGAAAGAGAGGGGGGCCTTAGATTGGCAAAAAAGCCAGTGGTGACAAAGAGGGAGACCACGGCCAGGTGAGGGAGGCACGTGGAGAAGGCTTTGTGCCGTCCCTGCTCAGAGGGTATCCTCAGCACAGCCCTGAAGATCTGCACATACGACACAACAATGAAAACAAAACATCCAAATAGGACAAGGACACTACAGACAATAAGTCCAACTTCCCTGAGGTAGGATTTTGAGCAGGACAGCTTGAGTATCTGGGGGACTTCACAGAAGAACTGATCCACAGCATTGCCTTGGCAGAGAGGCAGAGAAAAGGTATTGGCAGTGTGCAGCAGGGAATAGAGAGCTCCAGTGCCCCAGGCAGCTGCTGCCATGCTGGCACAAGATCTGCTGTCCATCAAGGTCCCGTAGTGCAGGGGCTTGCAGATGGCAACGTAGCGGTCATAGGACATGATGGTGAGAAGGGAATACTCTGCTGAGATGAAGAAGAGAAAGAAAAAGACCTGTGCAGCACATCCTGTGTAGGAGATGGTCCTGGTGTCCCAGAGGGCATTGGCCATGGCTTTGGGGAGAGTGGTGGAGATGCAGCCCAGGTCGAGGAGGGCGAGGTTGAGGAGGAAGAAGTGCATGGGGGTGTGCAGGCGGTGGTGGCAGGCTACGGCTGTGCTGATGAGGCCGTTGCCCAGGAGGGCAGCCAGGTAGATGCCCAGCAAGAGCCAGAAGTGCAGGAGCTGCAGCTGCCGCGTGTCTGCCAATGCCAGCAGGAGGAACTCGCTGATGGAGCTGCTGTTGGGCATCTGCTGCCTCTGAGCACAGAGTCCTGTTCAGAGAGCAGAAAATAATGACGAGTCAAGATCATTCTCAGAGACACTCTTCCTGCTACACCATAAAAGTATTTTCTTTCTCTATGGAAAATGGTCATTTAACTCTTTAACTTGAATTTATTTTCATGAGCTTCACCATCCCTTAAGAAGGAGAAGCTTAAGGAGCTCTAAGTTTCCTCTTATTTCCTAATCATATCTCAGCCTCCTGGATATTTTCCATCTTTGAGCAATTTCCATGTCTCATATCTTTATCCTGTCTGCTCTCGGAGTGCCCTTCCCTACCTCTGTGCCCTTAAACTTCTGTTAGAGAAAGCTGCCTGTCTGCAGGATAAGTGCTTATCCTATCTGCAGGATAAGTGCATTATTCATCTCAGTGGAAAACAATGACAATTTCAGCTGGTGCTGTCCTTTAGGAGACGAGAGGTTGAAAGCACTTTAGGAGATTGTTCGCATAACAGCAGACTGAGAAACGTACGGTTCACGATTCTCAGAGATGAGTTCATATTTCACAGTTCCTTTTATATTTCTGCCTACAACTTTTTCCTCGTCCCTAAGAACAAGAAATGAAAAATCCCTGCCTTGTCACTCTACTCGCAAAGTGCTCTTAGAAACACTCTGGCAAGCAGTGTATCCGCGATGGCCCTTCCCCAGGCAGCAGCTGTGTCAGCAGAAAGTCCCTGCCCTGCCCTGCCCTGCCCTGCCTTGCCGGGGGGCTCCTTCCTCCCACACGTCCCCCCGCAGTGCCTTGGGAGATTGCTGGGCAAGCTGTGTGCTGAGTGCTGAGCCTGGCAGGCAGCAGAGTCCCTGCCCCGGCACACAGCCCCTGGGGCACAGCAGGGACCTGCTCTGCAGGACAGCCCTGGGCACCTGGCTGCAGCCCCGGCTGCACAGCCTGCAGCCGTCCTGGGACATGCAGCCCTCAGGGCTGTGCTCTGATGCTGCAGCATGGAAGCCCTCAGCTGGAGCTGATGGATAAAGAAACACTGAGTGTTTACATCCTGACCTGAAATGGGATGTCCCAAATTTAGTGATTCCAGCAATAAAAACTGATACATTACCTGCAGCCAGAGACTTACTGTGTCTATAGATGTGAGCAATGCTCCTTCCGTGAGCTCAAAGCCCTATGTGCCACACAGCTTGTTAGTTTTCTTCCTTCTTTCCTCTCCCTGTCTCTTGCAGATCATGCCCACAGATCTGCTGCATGGAGCACAGGAGCTGCTCCTGGGCACAGCTGTCTCCCTGCAGTGCTGCCTCTTCTATAAGCTCCCTGTGTCCCAGGAGCCCGGCCCTGTTCAGTAGCCGAGGATGTGATTTCATTCTCTCCATGGAGATATGCATGGCCCTCCTGAGCTGACAGCTCCTGCTAGGCAGCAGGTCATCACTGCAGAACATACTTCAAAGTCAGCTCAAGTAATCAGCATATCCACTGGATTCCAGAAGCACCATTATTTGTACTGAAAGAAGTTTGACCAAGGGAGAAGCAAATGCCAAATCTGGGAATCCTCCATTCATGATCTATAACTGTAGTCATAACATTACAGAATCACAGAATTGCTTAGGTTGGAGGGGACTTGAAAGATCACTTAGTTCCAAGCCCCCATCCGTGGGCAAGGGCTGTCAATCACAAGATCAAGCTGCCCAGGATAGCATCAATCCTGACCTTGAATGCTTCCAGGGATGGGGCACACAAAACTTCTTTGGGTAACCTGTTCCACATCTTCTGAGTAGAAAATGTCTCCTGAAGAGCTAAACTAAATCTCCCTTTTTTTTATTTATATTAATTTCCCTTTGTCCTATTACTATCAGACCATCACAACCTTAGCCTAAAATTAGGCAACTCATCAGCTGATAGAAACCCTGGGGCTGAAATGGGATCAGTTCCTCACAGAACCATGGGAGCCAGGAACCCTCTTAGTTGAGTTCAGATGTGCACAGTGAGGTGTCTGTGTGTGAGCCCCTCAGCTGAATCCTTGCTCTCTATTCAACAGGGACTGCACTGCTCACACACAGACACTCAGGGATGACCAAGGTGCCTGGGGTGATCCTAGCTGTGTGCTCGTGCTTGTGAACTGTGGTGGAAAATCTGTGAGACAGACAGCTCCTTCCTGGGCATCAGCTGAGGGCCAGAAGGGAGGTATTCTTGGCCATCCTAAATGCCACCACAGCCCTGTGCTTGGGGCACCCACTGTGCCTTTTGCACCTGTCCCCATGGAGCATGTCGTGTCATTCTGCTGACCAAATGGATGAGCTCAGAACACAAGAGCCAGATCTTCCTCTCTGCTCCATCTGTGGCATAGTCTGGAGTTCGAGCCATTACAAAGCTATGACACATCTACAGTCTTTCACTGATGATCTTAGTTGTTTGCTCTGGGCTCTCATGTGAATGTCATCAGAAGTATTCTAGGGTCATGCCAGTTCCCAGTTGACAGGAAGCTGGCAAACACTGTTTCAATTTTATGGAAGAACAACAAGTATTATCTAGACAATGATAGACCTGTCTGATTCTCTTCAGTGCCTGGTAAACTTGAGGAGAAAACATGCTGGGAGTTACTGAAAAACACTGAAGGACAATTCTGTCATTGGTCACAGCCAACACCAGTTCAAGAGGAGCAAGTCTTGTTTAACTTCATGTCCTTTTATAAGGTCAAACACGTAGATGAACAAGGGAAGCCATCTGATGTAATCATTGAGGATTTCAGAAGAGCTTTTGATACTGTTTGTCACAGGATTAGTCCGGACAAAATGTTCTGTGTATTGCTAGACAGAAACATCATGTGATGGGTGAGCTGTTGGCTGATGGGTCGGGCCCAGAAGGCAAATGGGGCTCCACCAGGCTGGCAGACGGCCACAAGCAGAGTTCCCTAGGGCTCCATCTGAGGGCCACTTCTCTTTATTGTTTTTGTGAATTATGTGCATGTAGGGCTAGAAGATGTATTGAGTAAGATTGCTGATGATACCAAATAGGGTGAGGCTGTTGTCTCCAGTGAAGGTGTAAAGGTTTTGCAGAGTGATGTGGACAAGTTAGAGAAATGGGTAAGCACAAAATGCGCATGAAGTATAACAAGAACAAGTGCCTGACTCTGCACCTGAGTAGGGGCAACCCGGGACATACACACTGACTGGATTTGGGACATGGGAGAGCAGTCTGACTGAAAGGGATTGGAGGTCCTGGTAAACATCAGATTGAACGTGAGTCAGCAGTGTGCCCAGGCAGCCAGGAAGGTCAACTGCCCCCAGGGGTGCATTGAGCAGCTGGGTGAGGGAAGGGATTGTCCCACTCTGCTCTGCACTAATGCGGCCTCACCTGGAGACTGGGTGCACTTCTGGGCACTGCAGAACATAAAGGACATAAAACAATTGGGGATTGTCCAAAGGAGGATACCAGAACTGAGAGATCTGAAGTTCATTGGGATTGACTACTTGTTCAGACTGGGCCCTTCTCACATCCCACATCCTGGGATGAGACACACTGCCCACATGGGACTTGGGCCTCACGGCATCCTTGCACCCCATGCAGAGTCGGGCAGCTGCTGTCCCACAGTCTTTCATTTGACGTCAGACAAACCTCCATCCCACTGCCCCAGGAAGGGCCCTGAGCCAGCAGAAGGGACACGATCTCCCTGCCAAGGCTCTGGGGATCAGGCCTTGGCCTTTCTGCTTCACAAGACAAAGGAGGCTTTGCTCAGCATCACAGCCACCATCCCAGTGCCTTGGTCTGCCTGCAATCATGGCTTCCAATTATCTGCTCTAACAAGTCCCTGGGGAAGCTTGCTTGATAATGGCCCTCAGTGGGGCCCATTAATACTCCAAGAAACTTCTCTGTTCCTTCTGACTTTGTCTTCTTGAGCACTTCATGCAATCTTCTCTGTGCACTGGAGGTTGATGGACTCAGGAGCAAAAGCCCCCTGGGCCCATAACAACCTGAAGAGCCCTCCTGTGCCTTGTGCCTTCCTGTCATCTTCTTCAGGTGTTCAGAACTTGTACAGCAAACTGGACAGGTATCTGGAGACCGCTTAAGGACGATGAATCCAACAGGCATTTATTGACTATTTATTTACAGTTGGGTTTAAACAAGAATTTAAAGCAGCATTTGGCAACTGATATTGATCCAAGATGTCCCCTAATGGACTTTGTTCTGTCACTGTGTGGACAAATGACCTCCTCAACTTTTCCACCCCACTTCTACTCATTTTTCCCTATGGCACTTGCATCTCTTTTCCTCACATCACTCTTCTCCTCTGCAGTCACCCACTCAGGGTTAAACCTCATTTGCTCCAACTCCCACTGGCTTTCCTCAGAGAACCAGCTCCACATGGGCAAGGAAAGATTTCTCTCTTCCTTTTATTTTTTTTTATTTTATTTTATTTTTTTCCAGCAAGCGATTGTACACATGATGCAATTGAATGAACAGTATAACACAGAGATCAACTGCATGCCTTGTCCAAGCTGCACCTAATGAGGTTTGTCTTTCACTTGGAATATTTGTACAAAAAATGAGGTAGACGGGGATAGGAAGGGATAGACACAGTCACAGCTAAGGAACTGAGAAAAGAGTCCATCACATTTTGGAGAGGTGGAGCAAATTCTGGTAGTCTCCCTGAAGGAGACAGACCTGCCAGATAGTTGGGAGGTATCTGAGTGAACAAAGAGCAAGGGCTGGGGAAATCTGGAGAGCAGTGGGAAGAGCATGTGTCCAGATGGCCTGCTGAAAACACACCCTGAACCATGGTCATTGATTTAGGAGAGCTGGAGACACCTGGAGGATGAGGGACATCAAATACGCAGCAGGGTAGAGCAGCGGTGGATGCTGGGCATTGGTCACAGGGCATTGGCACTGGCACCACTGTCTGTGTCCCTGTACCTGAAGGCATCTGTGTCCTGCTAACACAGTTCTGGAAAACACTGTCCTTTTAGGGATAATACATGAGTGAATGTATAAATAAATAAATGAATAGATGAAATAAAATAAAAGAGACGGTATCCTTTGAAATATGAGTTTTTTCAGCTCAAAAAGAGAGAGAGAACACATGAGAATATTTGAAGTTGAGAAGCATTAACACATTTATATCAACTCCCACTTGCAAACATCTTTCTTTTGTTGAGGATCTGAAATGTGGAGACACTACTCTCATTTATGCCTTCCTTCCATCTTCTAGCCATGCTCTTGCTCAAACACAAAAAGGTGGAGACGGGCTTCTTACATTACTTCTGAATAGTAGGGCTAGGAGGACAAGATAATAAAGTGAAAGAGTTATTTACATTAGACATTTGGAAGGAATTTCTAACATTCCATAGATCATGATGTGAGGCACGGATCTGGCATGGAACAGGTTGCCCAGAGAAGATGTGGCTGCCCCATCCCTGGAGATGTTCGAGATGTCAAGGGCTCCAGGCATCCTGATCTACTGTGGGACAGCCCTGCACACAGCAAGGGAGATGGAACTGGATGGTCTTTAAGGTCCTTCCAAACCAAACCATTCAAAAATCCTAAAATTCCTGCCAGCCTCTTCCAACAAGGGATCCTGTTTGCTTCGGTATTCCCTGATCACCTCTACTTTCACCAACAGTACATCTGCCTTGCACCAACATTTCCCACCTGTCTCTGGCACCTAGGATTCCAAGAAGCCCAGTCCAACTAATAAAATGTGAAGTCAGAAAGGAAATGAGTATCAGAGGCTTTTCCATGTCCTGTCTCACCATGTTCCCTGCCCCACTCTACCATGGGCCCACTTTCTCCCTAGCCTTTCTTTTGTAAACTACATATTTCTACAAGCCCTTCTTGTCTGTGATGTGCCTGGGCACATTCAATTGCAGTTGAACTCTGACTTACCTATACTCATCTCAGCATGTATGCTGGACAAAGTCTCTGCATTGCTACCAGGTGACCTCTTCTTTTTTCCACTACATATTTGCTTCCTTTCAGTGTTTGGGTGAGACCAATGCCATCCATTCCCAGTCATGCACGAATTCTGGCATTTTTATTTGGCTTCCTCTTCCTTGGAATGGACGTATTCTGCTTGGAAGCCAAGATCCTCAGATAGTTACCACATTTGTTGACCCTATTCCCTCAGAGCCTTTCCGTGCTGTTCTGTACCCCACAGACACTTGAAGAATCCAAGATGTGCTCTCCTGAAGCTCAAAGGTGTGAACTTGTCTTTTGTCCTCCTTCAGAATCCTCAGCTCCACCTTCCCATGGCCACTGCAGACCAGGTTCCCTTTGACATTCCCTTTCCCCACCAGCCCTTCCTTGCCAGTGAGTACGAGATCCCGCAGAGCACCTCTCATCTCTGGTTCCTCTCTGGCTTGGTCAAGAAGCTGCCAGCTCTGCTCTCCAGGGATCTTCTGGATGGTGTATGCCCTGCTGTGCTGTCCCTGCAGCGGAAAAGGCCCCCAAAGTGGACAAGGGCCTGACAACATGAGGCTCCCATCTGTCTGCAGAGGGCACCTTCCACTTGTTCTTTCCTATCACGAAGCCAGAAGCAGACACTGTTGGTCTCCTCTGTTTGCCATTGCCATTCGCTCTGACCTGGCTGCTCTGCCATCCCCAGAAAGAGCTCAGTGCACTCTCACAGAGGGCAGTGGCCCTTCCTTGTCTTCTTGCCCATCCATTGTAAAGACCTGTGCTACAGTCCAGTTGTGGAAGCCATATAACCATGTCCCTGGGTCCAAACGAGAGCTCAGACCTGCAAGTGTACAAAGCTTTCTAGCCCAGCATGTGCTGGTGTTCTCATTAGTGTAAAAACATAAGAAAACATCCTGTTCAGGAGGCATTATTGGATTCAGTGCATCCATAGAACCATAGAATCATAGAATCACAGGTTTGCAAAGGACCTACAGGACCATCTAGCCCAACTATCCTCCCATTCCCATTGCTACCACCAGCACTAAACCAGATCTTGTAGCTCTTCATCCAGACGCCTCTTGAACACTGACAGGGACGACGACTCCACCACCTCCCTGTGCAGCCATTCCAGTGCCTGACCACTCTCTGAGAGAAAAAGTTCTTCCTTATGTCTAACCTAAACCTCCTGTATAACTTGTGGCCATTTCCCCGGGTCCTGTTTGTTGCCTGGGAGAAGAGGCCAAAGCCCTCCTCACCACAGCCTCCCTTCAGGAAGTTGTAGAGTGCAATGAGGTCTCCCCTGAGACGCCTCTTCTCCAGACTAAACAATCCCAGCTCCCTCAGCCGCTCCTCTAAAGACTTGTGCACCAGACCCCTCACCACTTTCGTTGCATTTCTATAGACATGCTCCAGGGCCTCAATGTCTTTCTTGTAGTCAGGGGCCCAAACCTGGGCACAATAGTCAAGGTGCGGCCTCACCAGAGCTGAGTACAGGGGGATGATTCCCCCCCTGCTCCTGCTGGCCACACTATTTGTAATGCAGGCCAGGATGCCGTTGGCCCTCATAAATCCATGGTATTTATGAAGTTGGCACAAAGGCATTGAACACATTGTGGGGCGCCAAGTTGTCCAAGCAGCACAGACAATGCAAGTACATGGTTTTCCTGAAGGCCCAGTGCTGAATTTGCAGCTGCATGTGAGTGTGCTGGACAGCCCAGAGAACTGTCATGACACTAGGCTGCTTCTGATGCCAGTCACATGAGAGCCCATAGAAAACTGAGGTTTCATCAGTTGAAGAATAAAGACGTCTATTAGCTTTGTAGTGCCTTGAGCTCAGAATATACAGTAGATAGAGAACAGAGAAAGATCCATTTAGACAGCTGCATAACTCTGCATGTTCCATGGAGATGGGTGGAAAAGGCACACTTGGGTGCCCAAAATGCAGGAGTCGGTTGCCATTTAGGCTGAACAAGAATACCACTATCCCCTCTCTGGCCCTCAGCTGATGCTCAGGAAGGAGGTGTCTATCTCAGGGATTTCCCACACACTTCCCAAGCACTAGCACACATCCAGGAGCACCCCAGGCACTTTGGTCATCACCCAGGCTCTGTGTGTGAGCAACTGACTCCCTGCTGAAGGACGAAGGACTCAGAGCAGGAGCTCACATGCAAGCAACTCCTTGTGCATGCCTGAACTCAACCAGAAGAATCCCAGCTCCTGTGGGTCTGTGGGGAGCTGAATCCCGTTTCAGCTGCAGGGTTTCCATCTAGGGATGAGATGGCAGCACCGCCTCAGCTGGACCACTGCCCTGCCCAGAGGAAGTCCTCCCCTCCCTGTCTGTGTGTCCTTTCTGTTTCAGCAAACACTCTCTTGTATGGCTATCCATATGTCTGGTATTGGTCAGTGTCCAGTGGACATTTGGAGGTTAATTCAGCAGATTTCAAAGTGCAGTTATGATGCTGTTGTCTTTCAGATGCTGTTGGCCATGGAGACCCAGGGACATCTCAAGGGAGATCAACAGGGAGGATAGAAATGACATCCTCTGCTGCTGAGCTGTTCTGGGCTCCAGGGATACAGGGAGCTCCTACAAGTGGGCAGCACAGCAGGGAGGCAGCTGTGCCCAGGAGCAGCTCCTGTGCAACACACTGCAGGGCTGGGAGCATGATCTGCAGGTGACAGAGAGAAGAAGGAAGAGAGCTTCCAGGCTGTGTGGCATCTTAGCTGGCTGAGAGCTCACTGGAGGAGCATTTCTCACAGCCCTTGACAAGGTAAGTTTCTCATTGCAGGCAGTGTAGTGGCTTTTTCTGCAGGGATCACTAAATTTGGGACATCCCATTGCAAAATCGGCTGCATACACTGCTTCCTTATCACTGAAAAAGATCTGCTCCAGCCGAGGGCTTTCCCGCTGCAGCATCAGAGCACAGCCCTGAGGGCTGCGTGTCCCAGGATGGCTGCAGGCTGTGCAGCCGGGGCTGCAGCCGGGTGCCCAGGGCTGTCCTGCAGAGCAGGTCCCTGCTGTGCCCCAGGGGCTGTGTGCCGGGGCAGGGAC
This sequence comes from Chrysolophus pictus, assembly GCA_037305975.1. NCBI lineage: Eukaryota > Metazoa > Chordata > Aves > Galliformes > Phasianidae > Chrysolophus > Chrysolophus pictus. The sequence goes on from CM074604.1 coordinate 2,639,535, forward strand.
TCTGCCGCCTGCCAGGCTCAGCACTCAGCACTCAGCACTCAGCACTCAGCACTCAGCACTCAGCACTCAGCCTGCCCGGGAAGCTGCGCAGGGCGCTGCGTGGAGACGTGTGGGGGGAAGGAGCCCCCCTGCAGGGCAGGGCAGGGCAGGGGCCTTCTGCTGCCACAGCTGCTGCCTGGGGCAGGGGGATTATAGCTACACTGCATGCCAGAGTGTTTCCAGGGACACTTTGAAGAGGAGAGATAAGGAAGGGCTTTTCCTTTTCCTATTCTGAGAAAAGGGAAACAGGTTGTAGGCAAAAATCTAAATCAGGCTGTCAACTTTGAACACAGATCTGAGACTTCTGAATGGTGCATTAATCAATCATCTGTTTTGCGTGCAGTCTCCCAGAATGTGCTTTCAGTCTCTCCTTTCATTTTCTGCAGACATGAATAATGCCCTTATCCTGCAAACAGGCAGCTTTCTCTATCAGAAATTTAAGGGCACAGAGGTAGGTGCTGGAGACTTGAAGAGCACTTGGGCTAAAGATATGAGACATGGAAACAGATGAAAATATCCACGAAGATAGGGTAAGATCAGAAAATGAGAGGAAGGCAAAAACTCCATAAGCTTCTTCTGCTTATGGAATGCTGAGCTCCATGAAATTAATTTCAAGTAATGGAGTCAACGAACACTGAATAACGGAAAGAAAAAGTTCTGTAGTATAGCAGGAGAAGTGTCTCTGAGAATTGTCCTGTCATTATTTTCTGTATTCTGAACAGGACTCCATGCCCAGATGCCCAACAGCAGCTCCATCAGCGAGTTCCTCCTGCTGGCGCTGGCAGACACGCGGCAGCTGCAGCTCCTGCACTTCTGGCTCTTGCTGGCCATCTACCTGGCTGCCGTCCTGGGCAACGGCCTCATCAGCACAGCCGTAGCCTGCCACCACCGCCTGCACACCCCCATGCACTTCTTCCTCCTCAACCTCGCCCTCCTCGACCTGGGCTGCATCTCCACCACTCTCCCCAAAGCCATGGCCAATGCCCTCTGGGACACCAGGCACATCTCCTACGCAGGATGTGCTGCACAGGTCTTTTTCTTTTTGTTTTTGATTTCAGCAGAATATTGCATTCTCACCATCATGTCCTATGACCGCTACGTTGCCATCTGCAAGCCCCTGCGCTACGGGACCTTGATGGACAGCAGAGCTTGTGCCAGCATGGCAGCAGCTGCCTGGGGCACTGGGGTTCTTTATGCTCTTCTGCACACTGCCAATACGTTTTCACTGCCTCTCTGCCAAGGCAATGCCATCAATCAGTTCTTCTGTGAAATCCCCCACATCCTCAAGCTCTCCTGCTCAAAATCCTATCTCAGGGAAGTTGGGCTTATTGTTGTTAGTATCCTTGCCTTATTTGGGTGCTTTGTATTCATTGTTCTGTCCTATGTGCAGATCTTCAGGGCTGTGCTGAGGATGCCCTCTGAGCAGGGACGGCACAAAGCCTTCTCCACGTGCCTCCCTCACCTGGCCGTGGTCTCCCTCTTTCTCAGCACTGTGATGTTTACCCACCTGAAACCCCCATCACTTTCCTCCCCATCCCTGGACCTGGTGGTGTCATTTCTGTACTCAGTGGTGCCTCCAGCAGTGAATCCCCTCATCTACAGCATGAGGAACCGGGAGCTCAAGGATGCTCTGCGGAGACTGATGACCAAATGTGTTTCGAAAGCAGTGAACTGCTCACATTTTTCTATCTGAGAGTTGTAATGCAGATTTTAACAGAATCAAACTGTCTTACTTGGTTTATATATTAGTTTTCTAAGTGTAATTTATTGAATGTTTTATTCTGTTTTATGTATTGTAATGTTTTTCACTTAAATGTCATTATCCACATCAATTACTACTCAGTTTGTACCTATGCAGTGTTGCCCACTCACAGGATACATAAGGAACCAGGATCTCTCTGAAGCTTATCAAAACAAAAGGCATGCAATGACTTTGTCTATCTTCCTTCTTGTGGGACATTTATGGAGCTTTCGGGGTCAGCTGTTCTCAGCACCCCATAATCCAGCACGAAGCATTCGGCTGTTAATGAAACTGTGAGGTGACTGCAGCCTGCAATAGCTGACGGGCCATCCCTTGGCTCCTGGCTGGGGTCTGTGCTTTCAGGCTCACATCTGTCAGTGCCTCTGACAGGCCAGCAGCAGCACCTGGTTTGTACGTTGGTTTTCAGATCGCCTCTTCCTCAGTCCCTGTGAGACCTTGTGTAAGCAAATGTCTTGGTTATGGGTTCTCATCTCAAAGACTTAAACGGTTCCCCGATGGGTTCTCATCTCAAAGACTTAAACTGTTCCCTGAAGTCTCCCTTCAGTCTTCTTTCCATTTGCAACACAGAGGTGGGCACTGCCTTCACGATGCCCTAGGGTAGCTGAAGCACACATGAGAGCCTGGGGAAAGTTCCCCAGGACTCTCAGGAGACATTCTAGAGCATGATTTGTAGGTAGGAAGTGCAACTGTGGGGTAACGCAGAGCTGCTGGGCAGGTGGTGCAGGTCCTCCTGCAGAGCTCTGTGTCCTTCTCCTTCCTGAGTCAGGCGCCACTTCCATCTCAGGAATGGAACAGCCAACAGAGGTGAGACAGAAACTTTTCAAGAAAAGGCTCAGTGTTGCACTGAGAGACAGAATTCAGTGGTGTGGTGGTGGTGTGTTGAGCTGAAACTCAACCCCATAGACCCTTAGCCTTGCAGCTCCTGTGGCTTGGTGACAGTGCTGTTGTGTGGCTGCAAACACAAGCAAGGACACGCAGTGGGCACTTCTGTCACACAGACTGTTTCCACCACAGCAAGTCCATTGTTAATGGAGATCTCCTCATGGCAGTGCCTGAAGGCTCTGGGCTTCTTTAAAAGTTGTTGCCAAGAACATTCCCAAGGAATGGATTGCACAGATTCCCAGTCTTACTCTCCCACTCATGCTAAAACCAAGCTTTAGTTGCTAGCATTAAAATATTGTATTTAACTCTAGCCCTGACTGCAGCCCAAAACAGAACGCTAATCCGTAATGCTTACCTGTACCCTAACACTGTCCTGAAAACCTTAGCAGAACACCAAGCCCTCTCAATAAACCTCTGCTTAATCTCTGCCCCTACAGGTGAGTTCTAACCCTTAATCCCTATCCTGAACAACCCAACACCCACAGACCCTGCTCCTGTGCTCTCCCTCCTCACCTTCAACCCCTCCCCTAACCCTAAACTTTGGGTACTTGGCTCTGCAGGGCAGAGCAGGACTGGTGGAGTCTTAGAGCAAATCCATGTAATGCAGTGATGAATGTGAGGCGATGTCTGTACAGGAGGTGACGTGTGACTGATCGGCTTGAGGCCATAAGGAGGAGGTGGGTAGGAATGCTGCCATGAGCTCAGCTCTACCTCAGGCCCTCATGGGCCTGCAGGTGGCACGAGGCTGTGAAGGTGGCTGTGAGGTCACTTCTGTGTGTGGAGTTGACAGGCCAGCCCCAGGAGCGTGTCCCAGAAAGGAATGGTGTGCTGCCTTCTGCCTGAAGCAGCTGGTGGTCAGCCCTTGACTTCTGGCTGGGATCTGTGCACACAGGATCACATCCGCAGTGTCCCTGAGAGGCCGACAGAAAGTGCCAGGCTGACGTGTTGACTGTGGGATCCTCTCTGCCTGAGCACCTGGTAGGGCCCCTGGAGGAAGAAGGAGGTTTGTGTAAGGGATTGTGATGGCTCTTCTGTGTGAGGACACAAGGGAGGGACATGACTCAGTCGTATTTGTCCATGAAGCTGGCACGTGCCTTGGAAGATGATGGTGAGGTTCCTTCTTCTCAATGGCTGACAGGCCACAAGAAAGCTGATGGGTGGTGTTTCCATGAGGAAGTGATTTCCAATATGATGGAGTTGACTTAGGTAGAGGAAAAGTGTAAAGGGGGGAAAAAACTCCCTCAAAGCAGCTTGAAAGCTCGAGGCTGGGCATGAGGAGGAAGAAATGTCACTGGAAGGGTGATGATGTGGGGCCGTGCTGAGGGATCACTCCATGGCTTTGTGTTTCAAGGGACGTTCAGAGGGGCTTGAGAGACACCAGTGATATGATTTCCAGGGTCAGAGCGGGGCAGAGAGGAGAGGTGGGTGTCTGCAGAGCACAGGGAAATAGGGGCTGGGCTGGAACAGCATTGGAAATCCTGCAGAGGAGAAGGCAGTGGGTGCTGGTGAGGATGGAGGGCCCCAGCAGCAATGAAATCTTTGACCCCTTGGCCATGGTTTGTGAGGAGATTTATTATGCCCATGGTAATGGGGCCTCACTGCCTCCTCACATCCCCGTGCAGAGGCTGGGAGGTGTCACACTGCTGCCCTTCACATGGAGTATAATCTGCCCCACCACACCAACTTGTTGCTTTTGGAACATCCTTCTCCAATGGATGTTGATCCAGAGAGTCTCCTAAGGAGATCTGCATAGGCAGGAAAAGCAATTGCTTGAGGTCTGACACAGTACGGACAACCTGACTGCTCACCTCCCCAGGCCATACCCTCCTGTATGCCACCTGGCACTTGCATCACTTTCCTTACAGCAGAATTCTCCACTGAAATCTGCAGCTGGATGGTACAGTTCCTTTATAACGTTCCTTTACCTGCTTTCCTTAGAGAACTGTCTGCACACAGGCTCAGGATGTTGCTTTCCTACTTTTAAACAAACAACAGTAAAACACGAGACAATTTCCCTAAAAACGGAGCATACTCCTCAGCCATATCCCACCAGTGTGGTTCGCCTTCCCAATAGGAGAAGTACTTTACACAGGTAGATAGGAAATGATAAATATTAATAGGAAACACATATTGATTTAAGGATAAATGATAAGGAGCAAAACCACACTGTGTGATCACAAGCATCTCGAATGATCTCCAGTGGCCTCAGAGGTCCTGTCTGGGACAGGCAGCTTTCCGAGAGGACTTGCAGGAGACCAGAGCCCCTTGGAAGCTGCAGATGGAACTTGGGAAGAGGGTCTCAGGGCAGTACACTGCCAATAGTTGTCCTTGTCCCTGTAGTTGCAGCCCAACCCAGCGCACTTAATGCCCCCCAGACAAGTCAGTGGAGCCCTGGCGGTGACCCAGCACTGAAATGGACACTGGGAAGCCAAGAAACTCTGATTTATTCTCAATAAACACAAACATCCATGAACCATTTTGGGTCACTGGTGTCAAGCTCAACCTGAAAGACTCAAGTATAGGTCGCAGTCACTGCGGTGAAACCCATCACAGTGGGAAAACATCCCCACCAAACTATGGACATTAAAAAGGAACAGTGTGGAAGATCCATCAGGTCAGTCCTCAGATGAAGGGTATGTAAAATTTATCTGCTACAGAGGCGGAGAGCAAAAGGCATTGGATTGTGACTCAAAGAACTAAAAGAGATCTAATTCATTTAATCCATGAGCTAATGCAAACACTGTCAGAGTGAAGGACACAGGTTTATGACATAACGTGAGGAAGAAAGGAGGTGGTGTCCCTCAAGGGTCAGTCTTGACAAGGATGCTCTTCAGCATCTTCATCAGTGACACAGATGATGGAATCGAGTGCACCCTCAGCAAGTTTGAAAATGACACCAAGCTGAGCAGTGCAGTCGATCCACTGGAGGGAAGGGAAGGTATCCAGAGGGACCTGGACAGGCTGGAGAAGTGGGACCATGTGAACCAAAAGAGGTTCAACGAGGCTAAGTGCAAGGTGCTGCACTTTGGCTGGAGCAATGCAAGGTGTTTATACAGACTGGGCAAAGAACCGCTTGAGAGCAGCCCTGCGGAGAAGGACTTGGGGTCCTGGTGGATGAGAAGCTGGACATGAGCCACAGTGTGCGCTTGCAACCCAGAAGTCCATCTGTGTTCTGGGCTGCATTAAGTAAGGGGTGGCCAGCAGGGAGAGAGAGGTGATTGTCCCCCTCTACTCAGCTCTTGTGAGGCCCCATCTGCAGTGCTGCGTCCAGGCCTGGGGCCCCCAGCACAGGAAGGACGCGGAGCTGTTGGAGCGGGTCCTGAGGAGGGCCACTAAGATGATCAGAGGGCTGGAGCACCTCTCCTATGTGGAAAGGTTGAGGGAACTGGGATTGATTAGCTTGGAGAAGGGAAGGCTGCAGGGAGACCTCATTGTGGCCTTCCAGTACTTGAAGGGAGCATATAAACAGGAGGGAGAACAGCTGTGTACAAGGGTGATGGTGATAGGACAAGGGGCAATGGTTTTAAACTGAGACTGGGGAGGTTTAAGTTAGATATTAAAAGGAAGTTTTTCACTCAGAGGGTGGTGAGGCACTGGGACAGGTTGCCCAAGGAGGTTGTAGATGCCCCAACCCTGGAGGCATTCTAGGCCAGGCTGGATGTGACTCTGGGCAGCCTGGTCTGCTGGTTGGCAACCCTGCCTGTGGCAGGGGGGTTGAAACCAGATGATCATTGCGATCCTTTTCAATACAGGCCGTTCAAGGATTCTGTGATAACACAGGCACATTACAGAAAAGACTGCGAGTCATTTGTTGAGACAGATGAGAAGATGATCCCTGCAGAAATTTGTCCATGACATCATTTTCCTCACTGCATCCTTGAGCTCCTGGTTCCTCATGCTGTAGATGAGGGGGTTCAGTGTTGGAGGCACCACCGAGTACAGAAATGACACCACCAGGTCCAGGGATGGGGAGGAGTCGGAGGGTGGCTTCAGGTAGGCCAAAAAGTCAGTGCTGACAAAGAGGGAGACCACGGCCAGGTGAGGGAGGCACGTGGAGAAGGCTTTGTGCCGTCCCTGCTCAGAGGGCATCCTCAGCACGGCCCTGAAGATCTGCACATAGGACACAACAATGAATATAAAACAACCGAATAGGACAAGAACACTAACCACAATCAATCCAATTTCCCTGTGGTAGCCTGATTCTGAGCAGGAGAGCTTGAGAATCTGAGGGATTTCACAGAAGAACTGATCCACAACATTGCCTTGGCACAGTGGCTGAAAAAAGGTATTGGCAGTGTGCAGCAGGGAATAGAGAACGCCAGTGCCCCAGGCAGCTGCTGTCATGGTGGCACAAGATCTGCTGTCCATCAAGGTTCCGTAGTGCAGCGGCTTGCAGATGGCAACGTAGCGGTCATAGGACATGATGGTGAGAATGCAATACTCCGTGGAAAACAAAAACAACAAAAAAAAAACCTGTGCAGCACATCCTGCGTAGGAGATGTGCCTGGTGTCCCAGAGGGCATTGGCCATGGCTTTGGGCAGAGTGGTAGAGATGCAGCCCAGGTCAAGGAGGGCCAGGTTGAGGAGGAAGAAGTACATGGGGGTGTGCAGGCGGTGGTGGCAGGCTACGGCTGTGCTGATGAGGCCGTTGCCCAGGAGGGCAGCCAGGTAGATGCCCAGCAAGAGCCAGAAGTGCAGGAGCTGCAGCTGCCGCGTGTCTGCCAACGCCAGCAGGAGGAACTCGCTGATGGAGCTGCTGTTGGGCATCTGCTGCTTCTGGGCATGGAGTCCTGTGCAGAGTACAGAAAATAATGACATGACATTTTTTAGAGACACTCCTCCCCCCATACTACAACATTGTTTTTATTCTCTTTCGAAAATGTTCACTTAACTTCATAACTTGGATTTACATGAGTTTCACCATCCCTTAAGTAGAAGCTACAAGAGCTGTTATTTTCCTGTCATTTCCTACTCATATCCCAGCCTCCTGGATATTTTCCTCCTATGACCAATTTCCATGCCTTTTATCTTTATCCCATCTGCACTCACAGTGCCCATCCCAAATTCTGTGCACTTAAATTTCTATTAGAGAAATTCTGCTTGTTTGCAGGATAAGTACATTATTCATGTCTGCAGAGAATTACGGTAATTTTTCTGGTGCTGTCCTTTGGGAGAAGAGAGCTTGAAAGCATTGAGGAGGTTGTTTATATAACTGCAGACTGAAAAATGTACAGTTCAGGATTCTCAGAGATGTGTTCATATTTCACAGTTCCTTTCAGATTTCTGCCACCAACTCTTTCCCATTACCTAAGAACAGGAAATGGAAAATCCCTGCCCTGTCTCTTCTCTTGAAAAGTGCTTTTGAATACACTCTGGAGTGCAGTGTATCCGTGATCCCCTTGCCCCAGGCAGCAGCTGTGGCAGCAGAAGCCCTCTGCCCTGCCCTGCCAGGGGGCTCCTTCCCCCCACACATCTCCCCGCAGCGCCCTGGGCAGCTCCCTGGGAAGGCTGAGTGCTGAGTGCTGAGTGCTGAGTGCTGAGTGGAGCTGATGTAGCTGCTGTTGGGCATCTGCAGTTCCTGGGCATGGAGTCCTGTGCACAGTGCAGACAATAATGACAGAAGTCAAGATAGCTTGCAGACACTCTCCTCCTGCTGTACTATAGAAATGTTTCTTTCTCTTTGAAAAATGTCCATTTAACTCCAAAACTTCAATTTACTTGCACGAGCTTTAGTGTACCTTAAGAAGTAGAAGCTGAAAGAGCTCTTACTTTCCTCTCATTTCCTAATCATATCTCAGCTTCCTAGATAATTTCCTCTTACAATCAATTCCCATCCCTCATGTCTTTATGCTGTCTGCACTCACAGTGCCCATCCCTACCTCTTTGCACTTCAATTTCTGTTAGAGAAAGCTGCCTGTTTGCAGGATAAGAGCATTATTCATGTCAGCAGAAAACGATAGCAATTTCAGCTGAAAGCACTTGAGGAGATTGTTCATATAAGGGCAGATTGTGAATGGTACAATTCAGGATTCTCTGAGATGTGTTCATGTTTCACATCTCCTTTCGGAATTCTGCCTCCAACTCATTCTCCTTCCCTAAGAACAGGTGTTGGAAAATCCCTGCCTTGTCTCTCCTCCTGCAAAGCACCCTTGGAAACACCCAGTGGTGCAGTGTATCTGTGATCCCCCTGCCCCAGGCAGCAGCTGTGTCAGCAGCAGCAGACCTCTGCCCTGCCCTGCCGGGGGGCTCCTTCCCCCCACACGTCTCCCTGCAGCGCCCCAGGCAGCTCCCCAGGCAGACTGAGTGCTGAGTGCTGAGTGCTGAGTGCTGAGTGCTGAGTGCTGAGTGTTGAGCCTGGCAGGAGGCAGAGTCAAAGCCTGCAGTGAGACTTACCTTGCCAAAGGCTGTGAGCAGTGCTCCTGCAGTGAGCTCAACACCTGCTCACACCGTACACATCCTATAAGCTCTCTCTCCTTTCTCTCCTCTCCTTCTGTCACCTGCAGGCTGTGCTGTGCAGAAGAGCTGCTCCTGGGCACAGCTGTCTCTCTGCAGCGCTGCCCACTTGTAGCATCTCCCTGTGTCCCAGGAGCCCGGCCCAGCTCAGCAGCAGATGATGCCATTTTCTCTTCCTCACTGCTCTCCCTGGAGATGACCTTGAGGCTGCGGGGCTGGCAGCTCCTGATAGACAACGGGGTCATCTCTGCAAAACGTACTTTGAAGTCAGATGAATTAATTACCAGTAGACAGGCTGATTCCAGAAGCATGGTTCAACAACATAACGGATCGTGTTCGCCTTGCCAAGTTGCAAATGCCTGATCTGGTGTCAAGGTTTTATGACTCTTGGTATCAGTATTCCATATCATAACATCATGTAAAGCACCAGGAATTAGGGTTAGGTATTAGAGATAATCCTTCAATTCTGTGTACCGACTGTTCTGGATACCTGGTTCTCAGAAGAGAAGAAGAACTGCATATCTCTGGGGACTCTGAGTTCAGAGGGGAAGATAAGCCATGGGAGGAAGTCCCGGGATCTCTCACTTGCTCGCTGCCTGGCAGTGTGTGGCTGCGCGCCCCAGCCGTGCGCCTTCAGTTCAAAGTAAGGCTTTTGGTTTCAGACACTCACTCTCTCATTGTATTTGATTTATTACCCTAAATTCCAATTTTATTTTATAACATTGTGTTATTTACATTCCAATATCATGTTTAGTAAAAATAAGTGTCCTCCTTAGATCTTTGCCGCTGTTTTTTAATTATTTTTATTATTATTTTATTTCCTTATTTATTATTATATTATTTATATTATATTATATTATATTATATTATATTATATTATATTATATTATATTTTGTTTTGTTTTGTTTTGTTTTGTTTTGTTTTATTTTATTTTATTTTTTGGCCAGTGGAACTGCCAAGCCTTCTGCCCTCTGTCACGGACACACATTGATCTAGATAACTCCGTAACAAGACAACACACTCAGTCATATGCTCTGCTTTTAGGACGGACGTGTGGAGCCAAATGTGGGACCTGATGATCACTATGGGTCCTTTCCATTGCGGGTTGTCCCAGGATTCTATGACAGTGGGTGCAAGCACGGTGATGTTGGATCACTGTGCTGTCACAGTGGGTAGGAGTTCAGTGACAGCACAGTCACGGTGTTGTCTCGGTAGTGTGGAGAGCAGTGATGTCAGAATTCCTGAGTTGTGGCAGAGGTCAGTATTGCAGTGATGTCAGAGTCACTGTGCTGGAAAGGGGAGACAAGCTCAGTGATTTCAGCTCCACTGTGTCGTCACAACTGATATGAGCACAGTGGTGTTGCAGTCAGACAGGAGCTCTGCATGTGGGTGAGCATCAAACACGGCATCCCCAGAACCAAATGCTACCAGTGAGGAAATGGTGCCTCCACCTTGGGCATGAGAGATCAGAAGTTCAACATTTCATTGGGATTGATTGCTTGTCCAGACTGGGCCCTTCTCACATCCCACATCCTCAGATGAGACACACTGGGACTTAGGCCTCACAACATCCTTGCACCCCATGCAGAGTCTGGCAGCTGCTGTCCCCTGGTCTTCCACATGACATCAGACAAACCTCCATCCCACTGCCCCAGGAAGGGCCCTGAGCCAGCACGAGGGACACGATCTCCCTGCCAAGGCTCTGCGGATCAGGCCTTGGCCTTTCTGCTTCACAAGACAAAGGAGGCTTTGCTCAGCATCACAGCCACCATCCCAGTGCCTTGGTCTGCCTGCAATCATGGCTTCCAATTATCTGCTCTAACAAGTCCCTGGGGAAGCTTGCTTGTCAATGGCCTCAGTGGGGCCCATTAATACTCCAAGAAACTTCACTGTTCCTTCTGACTTTGTCTTCTTGAGCATTCATGCAATCTTCTCTGTGCACTGGAGGTTGATGGACTCAGCAGCAAATGCCCCGTGGGGCCCATTACAACCTGAAGAGCCCTCCTGTGCCTTGTGCCTTCCTGTCATCTTCTTCAGGTGTTCAGAACTTGTGCAGCAAACTGGACAGGTATTTGGAGAGAGCTAAAACTGGAAAAGAATGATGGGCATTTATGAAGACTATTTATTTATTTATTTATAGCTGAGTTTAAACAAGATGTTGCAGCAGCACTTTGTAAGTGATATTAACCCAGGATGTCTGCTAATGAGCTTTGTCCAGTCACTGTGTTGACAAATGTCCTCCTCAGCTACCCCACCCCATTTCTATTCCCATTGGCCCCATGGGACTTGCATCACTTTTCCTCCCATCACACTTCTCCTCTGCAGTCACATTCTCAGTGTTAAACCTCGTTTGTTTCAACTCCCACTGGCTTTCCTCAGAGAACCAGCTGCGCATGGGAAATGAACGATTTCTCTTTTTTTCTTTTTTTTTCTTTTTTTTTTTTTTCCCCAGTAAATAGTTGTAAACATGATGCAATTGAATGAACAGTAGAACAATGTAATCAACTGCATGCCTTGTCCAAGCCACGCCTAATGATGTTTGTCTTTCACAGGGAATATTTGTACAAGAAATATGTTAGGCAGAGATAGGAAGGCATAGATAGAATCACAGTTAAGGAGTTGATCAGAGTCCATCAGACTTTGCAGAGATATTCCAAGTTCCAATAATCTCCCTGAAGTTCACAGATCAGCCAGATAACTGGGAGGTATCTGAGTGAACACAGAGCAAGGGAAGGAAAAATGTGTAGAGCAGTGGGAAGAGCATGTGTCCAGATGGCCTGCTGAAAACTTGCCCTGAATCATGGTCATTGATTTAGGAGAGCTGGAGATACCTGGAGGATGAGGGACATCAAATACGCAGCAGGGTAGAGCAGCGGTGGATGCTGGGCATTGGTCACAGGGCATTGGCACTGGCACCAATTCCTCAGAGAACCAGCTGCACATGGGCAATGAAAGATTTCTCTTTTTTCCAACTAACAGAATTCCTTCATGATGAACAATGAAACACAGTCTGTGCCCCTGTACCTGAAGGCATGTGTTTCCTGCTAACACAATTCTGCAAAATGTTGTTCTTTTTGGAATAAAATAGAAAGGACACAAAATCCCCTAAAAGACTTGAATTTTCAACTTAATAAAAAAAAAAAAAAAAAAAAAAAAAACAGATCTCATGAGTATTTCAGAACTTGAGAGGTGTGTTAATTCATTTTCACTGATTTCCATCTTGGTCTTCACTCCATTCAATTCAATTCAATTCAATTCAATTCAGTTCAATTCAATTCAATTCAATTCAATTCAATTCAATTCAATTCAATTCAATTCAATCCAATCCATTCAATTCAATTCAATGGCTTCAGTTTTATTGACATGAACATCTTTCAGACTTACAGCTTCAAAAATAAAAGAAAATCCATCTGTGTTTTGAACAGAGCCTGGCGCTCCCCAGAATTTCCCTGCTGAGAATTGTCCATGACAGCTCTCCGTGTTTCCACTAACTGAGTCACACTGTGGTACTGAGATCTTCTCACGTTCTCAGACCTTGTTTTAGAAGGTCACATGCAGCACTAGGACAAACACTCTGCATTGCTCCCAGCTGACTACTTCTTCTTTCCAATTCCTATATATGCGTTCTTTCTGTACTGGGCACCACAGACACTTGAAGAAGCCAAGGTGTGCTTTCCTGAAACCCAAAGGTGTGAACTTGACTTTTGTCCTCCCTTCAGACTCCACAGCTCCACCATCCCATGGCCACTGCAGCCCATCTTCACTTTGACCTTGAACTTCTCCACCAGCCCTTCCTTGCAGGTGAATAGGAGATGCAGCAGAGCACCTCTCCTCTTTGGTTCCTCTAAGGTTTGGCGAAGAAACTCTCAGCTGTGCTCTCCAGGGATATCCTGGATCTTGTATGCCCTGCTGTGCTGTCCCTGCAGCAGATACTGCAGTGGAAAAGGCCCCCAAAGGGAACAAGGGCCTGACAACAGGAGGCTCCCATCTGTCTGCAGAGGGCACCTTCCACTTGCTCTTCCTGATCAGGAAGCCAGGAGCAGACACTGTTGGTCTCCTCTGTTTGCCATTGCCATTCACTCTGACCTGGCTGCTCTGCCATCCCAAGGAAGAACTCAGTGTGCTCTCATAGAAGGCAATTGCCCTTCCTTGTCTCCTCTCCCATCTATCATAAAAACTTGTGCTACAGTCCAGCTGTGGAAGCCATTAAACCACGTCCCTGTGATCCAAACAAGAGCTCAGACCTGCAAGTGTACAAAGCTCTCTAGCCCAGCACATATTGGTGTTCTCATTTGTGTAAAAGCACATAAGAAAACATCCTGTTCAGGAGGCATTACTGGATTCAGTGCATCCATGGTATCTATGAAGGTGGCACATAATCATTGGACCCACTGTGGGGCGTCAAGTTGTCCAAGCAGCATGGATACTCCTGGACATGGCTTTCCTGAAGGCCCTGTGCTGCATTTGCAGCTGCATGTGAGGGTGTTGGACAGCCCAGGGAACTGGCATGACACTAGGCTGCTTCTGATGTCATTCACATGAGAGCACATAGAAAACTGAGGCTTCTTCAGGTGAAGAACACAGATGTGTGTCAGCTCTGTAGTGCCTTGAGCTCCAGAACATGCAGCAGATGGAGAACAGAGGAAGATCTGCCTCTTCTTTTGTGAGCTCATCCATTTAGTCAGCTGCATAACTCTGCATGCTCCATGGAGATAAGTAAAAAAGACATACTTCAGTGCCCTAAACACAGTGGTCTGTTGTCATTTAGGATGGCCAAGAATACCTCTGTTCCATCTCTGACCCTCATCTGATGCTCAGGAAGGAGGTGTCTGTCTCAGGGATTTCCCACACACTCCACAAGCACCAGCACACATCCAGGAGCACCCCAGGCACCTTGGTCATCACCCAGGGTCTGTGTGTGAACAACTGACTCCCTGCTGAAGGACCAAGGACTCAGAGCAGGAGCTCACATGCAGGCAACTCCTTGTGCACATCTGAACTGAATCAGAGAAATCCCAAACCTATTTCCACCATAGGGTTTCCATCTAGGGATGAGATGCCAGCACTGCCTCAGCTGGATCACTGCCCTGCCCAGGGCAAGTCACCCCTCCCTGTCCTTGCCTGTGTGCTCTTTTTGTTACAGCAACACTCACTGAAGGGCTAACTGTATGTCTGGAATTAGTCCCTGTCCACTGGATATTTGGTGGTTAATGCAGCATATTTCAGAGTACAGTCATGACAATGCTGTCTTTTAGGAGCTGTTGGCCACAGAGACCCAGGCACATCTCAGGGGAGATCAGTGGGAGGACAGAAATGAAATCCTCTGCTGCTGAGCTGGGCCGGGCTCATGGGACACAGGGAGCTCCTACAAGTGGGCAGTGCTGCAGAGACACAGCTCTGACTATGAGCAGCTCCCGTGTACTGTGCATCAGTACTAGGGGCACGTTCTGCAGGTGACATGAAGACAGAAGAGAAAGGAGAGAGGGATTACAGGATGTGAGGGGTGTGAGCAGGCTGCGACCTCACTGCAGGAGCATTGCTTTCAGCCACTGACACGGTAAGTCTCTCACCATAGGTAATGCAAACACTTTCCCAACAGGGATCACCAAATCTGGCACATCCCAGTGCAGATTAGGCTGCATATGCTCCATGTTTCTTTATCATGGAATAAGAGCTGTTCCAGATGAGGTCTTCCCTGCTTCAGCATCAGAGCACAGCTCTAAGGACACATCAAGAGAGAACCCTTAAGTGCATTTTACCTCTCTGCTTTCTCTAACATATATATTCTTTCAATAAACCCATGGGAATTCTTTTAGGTTCCCTTTTACACTTGAAAAAATGAACATGCATTTAGATAGTGCCCTGCAAACGGGGTGGGTTCTGGACAGCAAATAGGAATGCAGAGAGTTTGGGCTGGTGTCTGTATGCTCAGTCAGGGAAATGACAGGCAAACAGCTCCCAGGATGAAAATCTGCAGACCACAGAGATATGATCAGGGAATTACCCCCTTCAGTGCAGGGACCTTCCTCTGAGCAAGCTCCCACCTAGAAACGCCTTTGCCCACATGACCATGGGGTCCGATGCATGAACCAGCTCCTGTGCAGGCAGAGCTCCAGCAGAGCAGAGCAGCATCTCCCCAGGCACGTGTCCATCACCCTCTGCAGTGCACAGGGGCTGAGAGCCACTGCCTGGGGCTGTGGGCAATGCAGTCTGTGAGGCTGGGAAGGAGCTGGCTTTCCCTTAATGAGATGCCATCAGTAGGACACATCTCCCTGAGGTGTCCTTCAGAGCTGTGAGCTGACCTTCAGGATGGAAAGCAGCAGAGAGATGCAATATGCAAATGCTGTGGGGTTGGTGAAATCAGTGTTAGGGGTCATTTGCAAGATGTGTGGTGATGAGGCAACGCTGAAGTACTTCGAGAAAGGGTGAATACACAGTGATGGGCAGAGGACTCCTGTTTTCTGAGCTGGGTCTGACTTCAGAACTTTATGGAAATGCAATCGTCTTGCATCTGCTAAGTAGTCAAGCTTGGAGCAATTGGAGAGAAACCCAGGGTAAGCTCCCATTACCCTGCACTAAGCAGCAGTGAATCCCTTTGCCTCGCAGGTCTTACAGCTGTTCAGACTTCAGCAAAAACTCCTTAGGCATGGTGAGCAGGATGAGAATTTGTAGGAAAAAGCGATCCCTGGAACTCCAATTTTTGACCCACATATTTTTGGCTTTAAGGTTCAGATGCCAACCAGCACTTCTGCATTAGAAGTGATTTTATCTGATACATTCTGAAAATAAAGTTTGAATCCACAGCATCACCATGGTTCCATGTAACAATAGGGACAAGTCTGCTTCATTGAGATTAAAAGTGCAGAGTCCCTCCTGGCAAATTTGACCTCATGAAATGTAGATCACATCATGGAGCTGAATGAACAGAGCCCACATAGAAAGACTTGTCCTTGATTTTTATCCTCCTTGAGCAGGTCCTGGTGCCCAGAAGAAATGCAGATGCCCAACAGCAGCTCCATCAGCGAGTTCCTCCTGCTGGCGTTGGCAGACACGCGGCAGCTGCAGCTCCTGCACTTCTGGCTCTTGCTGGCCATCTACCTGGCTGCCCTCCTGGGCAACGGCCTCATCAGCACAGCCGTAGCCTGCCACCACCGCCTGCACACCCCCATGGACTTCTTCCTCCTCAACCTCGCCCTCCTCGACCTGGGCTGCATCTCCACCACTCTCCCCAAAGCCATGGCCAATGCCCTCTGGGACACCAGGCACATCTCCTATGCTGGATGTGCTGCACAGGTCTTTTTCTTTACTTATTTACATTCAGCAGAATATTTCATTCTCACCATCATGTCCTATGACCGCTACGTTGCCATCTGCAAGCCCCTGCACTACGGGACCTTGATGGACAGCAGAGCTTGTGCCAGCATGGCAGCTGCTGCCTGGGGCACTGGGCTTCTTTATGCTCTTCTGCACACTGCCACTGCATTTTCACTGCCCCTCTGCCAAGGCAATGTTGTGGACCAGTTCTTCTGTGAAATTGTCCAGATCCTCAAGCTCTCCGGCTCAAAATCAGACTACCTCAGGGAAACTGTGAATATCTATTTTACCCTTTGTTTAATCTCTGGGTGCTTTGTATTCATAGTGCTGTCCTATGTGCAGATCTTCAGGGCTGTGCTGAGGATGCCCTCTGAGCAGGGACGGCACAAAGCCTTCTCCACGTGCCTCCCTCACCTGACCGTGGTCTCTGTGTTTGTCAACACTGTCATGGTTGCCTACCTGAAGCCCCCCTCAATCTCTTCTCCATCCCTGGACCTGGTGGTGTCATTTCTGTACTTGGTGGTGCCTCCAGCTCTGAACCCCCTCATCTACAGCATGAGGAATCAGGAGCTGAAGAGTGCCCTCAGGAAAATACTCCATTATTCATTGTGTCTCCATCAGAACAATGTTCATCATACTCTCAAGATTGCAAAATAGTTAGGAGAAGTGTGATTAATTTTATGTGATGTTTCATTTTTTCTTCGTATTTGTTTGCCATACCTATAATAAATTTAATTCCAATTAAATAATATTCATCATCAGTCTTTATGTTTACTTATTTTTACTTCCATGTGTTGAACCTATTGTACTTAAGGAACCAGGTTCTGTGAATAGATAAAGAAATCAACACAGGATCATTTGTTTTGCCTCCCATCCAGTATGGATCATCAGCAGAAGCTCATAATCTAAGACACAAATGCCACAAGGAGCAGCAGTGTCCCTGAGGCATGTCTGTCATTGCCTGGAGGGGACTTTCTGCTGCCTTTGAGTTGTGCTGCCGCTTCCCTGGTGCCACGGCCATGGGCAGCAGCAGGACATGCTCTTTTCAGTGCTGCTCTCTTTATGTTCCCAACTGAACTCTTGTGTCCTTGCATTTGTGTCAGCTCTCAGTTCTGGTGCAATTGGTGACAGCGCTGTTGTCTCTATGGTGGCATCCCTGTGGCTGCAGGCAGGCAGGCAGTGTGCAGCACTGTGCCACAGCTGGCCTCCCTGCTGAGACCATCATAACAGAATGGGCTGCACAGGTTAGGGCCAGAGGACTGAACACCCCTTCCAAATCTGTGCCAGGAATACAGCCTCTTGCTTTCCTGGGCTTCTGCATGGTTCAAAGTCCCAGGGTGATCAATGAGGACCAAAGGATGGACGAGAGCTCCCTTCTTGGTTGTACATGGCCCAGCAAACGGTAACGGGTCTTGAACAGGAATGTGTGGGACTGTCCTGCTGCTGTGGGACTGATGGCAGATGCTGTCCTGGAGAGGAATCTGGAGCAGCCTGGAGATGCCGGGGGATCTCCAGAGACAGTGTAAGACACAATGCAAGCGTAAGGCAAAGAATAATTCCTTATGCAATAACAGACCACTGATTCAAAGGAACAGGGAAACCTGAGGAGCCCACAGGCAAATGAAGGCTCTGCAGTGGTGCTACTGAGCCAGCTGGGCAGATGGAGAGAGACTCAGCAGTAGAGATCCCATCCAGCTGGGACTGCCTCCCACCCTGACCAGCACAGGGTCAGCCCAGTGCGCCAGGGCACCACAGCTCCCTCACTCTGCAGAGCAGCTCCACTAGCTCAGAGTCCTGCACATAGCATGGGAAGAGAAGCAGGAGGGAACAGGGAGCTGCTGCCAGGCCAGCAAGGACACACTGCCTTGGGCAAGGCTCTCTCTGGGAGGATAGCAGACCTGGAGAGGGGCTATGAAGCATTTCTGTGTGTTCAGGGATGAATGGATGAGCAGGAACATGCTCTGCTTGCCCTCCTGCTGCAGGTGGCTGCACCAGAGAGGACCCGCAGCCAGCACCTGGATGGAGCTCTGCCACCCGCCCTGCCCTCCCCTCTCCAGTGCTGTCACTGCTGATGCACTCCATGACCTCCCAGTGCTGCCGACCGGCACATCTTGCAGGGGCCATCCAGGTGCTGCAGTGACAGTGAGCTCACATCACCGCTCCAGCCACCTGTCCTCAGCCTGCCTCTCCCTTGCTCCTCTGCCCTGTCCTGTCCCTGCTGGGATGAGTGCTGTAGGGATGCGCTTCCTGTCCCCACGTTGATTCCTTCCAGCTGCCAGCCTGGCGGGCTCCTGGGGGTACTGATAGTGGACTTGATGGTGTGGAGCAGAGTCCAGAGAGAAAAGGTGATGTGAAGCAGCATTTTTGCAGTGGTGGCCTCCATGTTCATTTGGCAAGTGAGAACTTGTGCTCAGTGTGCTTGTGGCCTGGAGCTTCTACTCCAGCATTATCTGCATTGATCATGGCACAGGAATGACATTTCATAGACCAGAGACCTAATTTCTTCCTCATGTTATGTCATAAGCCAGTGTCCTTCACTCTGGCAGTATTTGTATTGGGTCACGGATTAAACGATTTAAACTTCTTTTAGTTATTTGAGTCACAATCCTTTGCTCCCTATCATTTATTATTCAGTTAAAACACTCTTCCTATTAATATTTATCATTTCATATCAATCTTATCCTATTGGGAGGGTGAATCACGCTGGCGGGATACGGCTGAAAAGAAGGTTCTCTTTTCAGAGAATTTGTATTTTATTTTACTGTTGTTTGTTTTAAAGTAGGAAGCAACATCCTGTGCCTGTGCACAGACAGTTCTCTAAGGAAAGCAGGTAAAGGAATGGTGTAAAGGAACTGTACCATCCAGCTGCAGACTTCAGTGGAGAGTTCTGCTGTAGGGAAAAGTGATGCAAGTGCCAGGTGGCATACAGCAGACACGTCAGGCCTGGGGAGGTGAGCAGTCAGGTTGTCCGTACTGTGTCAGACCTCAAGCAATTGCTTTTCCTGCCTACGCAGATCTCCTTAGGAGACTCTGGATCAACATCAGTTGGTGAATGATGCTCCAAAAACAAGATGCACTACTTTAAATCTGAAAACATTTTTATTGGGTGCCCTTTAAAATCTTCTTCCTTTACTACATTATTGTCATGGTTTTGTGATTTTTGGTTTTCGGTATTCCACATCATAACATCATGTGGGGCACTGGGAGTTTAACTGTTAATGCTCAAGCTCTGGGTACCTGCCTGGAAGAGAAGAACAACTACACTCCCCAGGGGACTTTGCGGGCACAGAGTCTTGAGATATAACTCCTGGCAAGGTCGCCTGATGCGCTTTTCTTTGCCTGCTCTTCGCCGGCTCTCCTCCCTTTTCTCCCAGCTGCTCAACTGGACTGCGCATCTCACCTCAGCCCTCCGCATTGTGGTGAGGCCGACCCACCTTTTGGACATTCTCTCTCTCATTATATTTGATTTATTAGCTTCAAATTTAATTATATTGTATTATAGTGTGTTATCTTGCATTCCGATACTATATTTAGTAAATTAGTTTGTTTCTCCTCAGATCGTTGCTGCTGTTTCTAATTATTTTGGGGTCCCCTGTTCCCTTTTTCCGGAGGCGCGGATCTGCGGATCCCTCCGCCCCACTTGTCACAGAACTGGGCCGAACCAGCCCGTAAACCGTTGACAATTATGAAACCTCTCCACCTAGCTGTATAAATCTTGACTTTAAGCATATTATGAAACAGACATGGCTCACTGGAACCTTCTGCACTTCAGAAAGATGCGCGGTACATTTGATGCCAGGTCCATGAACCTCAGGTATAGAGTGGAGAATGTTGTAAGCACTTGAGAAAGAAAAGTTGGAAGAAAAAGATGAGGGATCTTGGCGTAATAATGGGGCACACTGAGGGACATCACCAATACAGCCTCCCCTTGCACTTGTTAGAGCACAGAATTGGAGGCAATGATTACAGTTAGGAAAAGCATTGTGCTGAGAAAGCTCCTGGATTGTTTGATGAAGGAGAAGGGTCAAGACATGACATCCACACATTGGAGGGGAGATCCATCGTATTGCAGGGAATGAGCTCAGGGCTTATCCTGAGGTTGATGTGGTGGGGCAGATTATACTCCATGTGAAGGACAGCAGTGTGACACCTCCCAGTCTCTGCACAGAGATGCAAGGAGGCACTGAGGACCCATTACCATAAGCATAATAAATCTCCTCACAAACCATGGCCAAGGGGACAAAGATTTCATTGCTTTTGGGCCCTCCATCCTCACCAGCACCCACTGCCTTCTCCTCTGCAGGATTTCCTGTGCTGTTCCAGCCCAGCCCCTATTTCCCTGCGGTCTGCAGACACCCACCTCTCCTCTCCGCCCCGCTCTGACCCTGGCACTGCAATCATGTCATTGATGTCTCTCAAGCCTCTCTGAACGTCCCTTGAAACACAAAGCCATGGAGTGATCCCTCAGCATGGCCCCACATCATTACCCTTCCAGTGACATTTCTTCCTCCTCATGCCCAGTCTTGAGCTTTCAGGCTACAGTTTGAGGGAGTTTTTTCCCTCCTTTTCACATTTCCGCTACCAAGGTCAACTCTATCATGTTGGAAATCACTTCCTCATGGAAAAGTCATCCATCAACTTTCTTGTGGCCTGTCACCATTGAGAAGAAGGAACCTCACCATCATCTTCCAAGGCACGTGCCAGCTTCATGGACAGACACGACCAAGTCACGTCCCTCCTGCTATGGAATTGTGTACTCACACAGAAGAGCCATCACAATCCCTTACACAAACCTCCTTCTTCCTCCAGGGGCCCTACCAGGTGCTCAGGCAGAGAGGATCCCACAGCCAACACGTCAATCTGGCACTTTCTGTCGGCCTCTCAGGGACACTGCGGATGTGATCCTGTGTGCACAGATCCCAGCCAGAAGTCAAGGGCTGACCACCAGCTGCTTCAGGCAGAAGGCAGCACACCATTCCTTTCTGGGACACGCTCCTGGGGCTGGCCTGTCAACTCCACACACACAAGTGACCTCACAGCCACCTTCACAGCCTCGTGCCACCTGCAGGCCCATGAGGGCCTGAGGTAGAGCTGAGCTCATGGCAGCATTCCTACCCACCTCCTCCTTATGGCCTCAAGCCGATCAGTCACACGTCACCTCCTGTACAGACATCGCCTCACATTCATCACTGCTTTAAATGGATTTGCTCTAAGACTCCACCATTCCTGCTCTGCCCTGCAGAGCCAGGTATCCAAAGTTTAGGGTTAGGGGAGAGGTTGAAGGTGAGGAGGGCAGAGCACAGGAGCAGGGTCTGTGGGTGTTGGGTGTGTGTTCAGGATAGGGGTTAAGGGTTAGAACTCACCTTTTGGGGCAGAGAGGGTTAGAACTCACCTTTTGCACTGCAGTTTGGGCTAGCGTTAAATACAGTATTATAATGCTAGCAATTAAAGCTTGGTTTTAGCATGAGTGGGAGAATAAGGCTGGAAATCTGTGCAGTCCATTCCTTGGGAATGTTCTTGTCAGCGACAATTAAAGAAGCCCTGAGCCTTCAGGCACTGCCATGAGCAGATCTCCATTAACGATAGACTTGCTGTGGTGGAAACAGTCTGTGTGACAGAAGTGCCCACTGCGTGTCCTTGCTTGTGTTTGCAGCCACACAGCAGCACTGTCACCAAGCCACAGGAGCTGCAAGGCTAAGGGTCTATGGGGTTGAGTTTCAGCTCAACACACCACCACCACACCACTGAATTCTGTCTCTCAGTGCAACACTGAGCCTTTTCTTGAAAAGCTCCTGTCTCACCTCTGTTGGCTGTTCCATTCCTGAGATGGAAGTGGCACCTGACTCAGGAAGGAGAAGGACACAGAGCTCTGCAGGAGGACCTGCACCACCTGCCCAGCAGCTCTGCACTACCCCACAGTTGCACTTCCTACCTACAAATTCATGCTCCAGAATTTCTCCTGAGAGACCTGGGCTACCTTTCCTGGGCTCTCATGTGTGCTTCAGCTACCATAGGGTGTCCTGGAAGCAGTTCTCACTCTCTGTGTTGTGGGAACGTAAGGAAAAACTGTTCAGAGCAGCAGCTCTGGAGTCAGGGGGGCTGCACAGAGCAGCAGCTGCGGAGCAAGATAAGCGGCATGAGAACCAAGGACACCTTTGAAGAAGAAAGAACATCTCATGGCTCTGATTGGCTAAGCACCTGTGTGAACGGTTAAGGAGTGTTTTGCAGAATGCTCTGTTAACATAAAGTAGTGCTTAACAATAAAGCAGACAAATGCCACTTCAAGAGTATTAGAGGAATTTCCAATCATGAGCTTCGCTTTTGCAATATGTATGAGCTAATTATTTCATGTATAAATAGCCACGATATACTTAATAAAGTTGAGGCTTGTTGACCATGATAGCATGAGACTTGTCTCCCGTGGTCTTTTCTCCAACAAATGGTGACCCCGACGTGATAAGGAAATTCGGGTCCCTAAGCAGCGGGGATGGCAAAAGCACTCCGAGAAAGAAGAAGTGCCGTGCCTCAGGACACTCTGTGAGACCTGACCGACGTCCGGACACCACGCTAAGAGAGAGGGACTACGTTGGGTTCGGGTCCCGCAGCTAGACGGACGGCGAAAGAGTGAAAATTTTTGTGAAACTCCGCGCCCCGAGCGACCACAGCGGTGGGTCTCGGCCGATACGTGCTGCCGAAGCTTGGAAGGTCTGCAACGGTACCGACGTGAGTATGGACAGGCAAGCAGCATATGAATTATTTACCGTCTTCTTGAGGAAGCGGCAGTTTAAGGGAATAGATTTAGATAAGGATCTCCCTGTGTTGTTAAGTCATGCAGTTTCTTGTGGGTTTTTTACGAACCCCCATTCAGTACATACTTTAGCAGAGTGGAGACGTTATGGGGATAAATTGTGGGAGTTAGTTTTGGAGGAAGATAAAAAAAAAAAAAAAAAAAAAAGAAAAAAAAAGAAAAAGAAAAAGAAGAAAAACAAACAACAACAACAAAAAAGAGTAAATTATGGAAACCGGTACATAACGAATTGTTGATGTCCCAGGCCGAGAAAAGGGCGGCACAGGGTGCTCAAGCGGCGCAGCAGCAAAACCTTGATTATGAGCTCACCCATTACACCCCCCCCCCTCCTCCTTCCTCTACGGTGCTAACTATACCGCCACCTCTATCTGAGCCCTCAGCACCCCCATGCGAGTCCCCGGACACTAGCAGCTCTGCATCTGCCGCAGGGGAGGAACCTCGGCGTACCCCCCCCCCCCTCAGGTCTCTGTGCAGGCGCCGCGGAACTCCAAACCTGTCCCGGGGGCCGAGCTGGACCTGGCAGAGGCTATAGTTCGGGGAAGGCGGGAGATGTGGTCCATGTTAGCCAAACAGGGAATGGAGGAGGGTTATGCCAACCTCTTACAGGCAGCAACGGAACAGCTGGCATTCCCGGTGGTATATACACCCTCACCACAAGGGGGGATGAACGCTACAATCCATAATTTGGATTGGAAAATGCTCTCTCAGTTGCGCACCACAGTAGGGTCTTATGGGGTGACTAGTGAGCCAGTTAAACAAATGCTAGACTACATCTTTAGTGCAGATACTCTCCTGCCTGCAGATATTAAGGCAGTAGCTAGGCTAATATATACCCCCCATCAGCTGCTCTTGTTTAACGCCCATTGGCAGCATGAGGCTACAATATCTGCCACAGTGCAAAGGGGTCCTGGGGATCCGCTAGCAGGGGTTACAGTTGATCATCTAATGGGTCTAGGTCAATGGATACGGGTGGAGGCACAGGCACTTGCTGGCCCTGATATTTGTCGGGAAAGTATGGATACAGCCAGGAGAGCCATGAATAAGATAAAAGCCCCTGGAGGCACACCTATGTATATGGGCATAAAGCAAGGACGGGATGAGCCGTTAAGTGACTTTGTGGACAAGATTATGGAGGCCATAAAAAGGGCTAATGTGCCCGAGCACATGCAGGGAGCTTTGCTTAGACAATGTGTATTGCAGAATGGTAATTCTTCAACCCAATCCCTTGTTGGCACTATGCCTGGGGATTGGACGCTTCCAGATCTGTTAGAGAAGGCTGCTTCTATCCCAACGGGATCGCAAGCCCTGTTAGTCAATGCTTTGCAGTCATTAGGGGAAGGGCTGAGAGAACAGGCAAGGGTTTTTCAGAATCAGTCACAATCAGCACACTCACAGGTGTTAGCAGCCCTTGCGCCCCTCCAAGTCGCAGCCACAGCAATCCCTCGCTCCTCCAATAATTCCCGCCTGAAGTGCTTTCGCTGTGGAAGAACGGGACACGTTCGCCGTGAGTGCCAAGCGACTGGGATTTGGTGTGGCAAATGTCAGTCACACACGCATAACGCCACAGCCTGCCGTCAGAAGTCGGGAAACGGGAGGAGCAGCGCGAACAGCGGCCGCGCCCGGACACAAATGGCCACTGCAGCATCAACAACTCCCACCAACAGCAACTTCAACCAGCTACCAGAGGGAGCCTCGGCTTGGACCTGGCAGCCTCAGTAGATGTCACTATCCTGACAAGCCAGCCCCATCGAGTGCCCACTGGGGTATTTGGTCCTATCGTCATCCAGGGCCAAGAAACAGGAGGACTTTTGTTAGGAAGGTCATCTGCAAGCATAATGGGGTTATTCGTATTACCTGGGGTGATCGATGTTGATTTCCAAGGAGAAATTGTGATAATGGTATATACTCTATACCCTCCGATAAAGATACAGAAAGGTCAACGATTGGCTCAACTCATCCCGCTACCACAGTTATCAAAAGGACTAACACCGGTGAGCTGTCTGCCAAGGGACCAAGGAAGCTTCGGTTCTACTGGAGGATTGACCCTACTCACCATCGATTTTGCATCTCGTCCCAGAAAGTTGTGTAAAATATCCTACAAGGATCATGACATTACTTTGATGGGACTGCTAGACACAGGTGCGGATACGTCGATCATCACTCCTGGAGAGTGGCCGTCTAACTGGCCACTTCAACCTTCAACGACTACTGTAACTGGGGTCGGGGGAATGACATTGGCTAACCGAACCCCCACCCTTACAGTGGAAATAGATGGCAGAAGAGCCACAGCAGTGTTCTCTATTGCACCGCTCCCGCCTACGGTTCCCTGTCTGATTGGCAGGGACATATTGGCCCAGCTTGACCTTGTTCTTACCAATGAACACCCTTTAATGTAACGGCCATTGCTTGGACTTTCCCGCTACCTCTTACATGGACCACTGAGAATCCGGTTGTGGTGAAGCAATGGCCGCTAAAGCAGGAAAGCCTTCAACAAGCACACCAGTTGGTACAGGAACAGTTCAACCAGGGGCATCTGAAACTATCTACCAGCCCTTGGATACTCTGATTTTTGTAATCAAAAAGAAATCTGGCAAATATCGCCTACTTCATGATTTACGCGCCGTTAATGAGCAGATGGAGCCTATGGGAGCACTTCAACCGGGACTGCCCAATCCTTCTATGATCCCAGAGGATTGGCCCATTTTGATCATTGATCTGAAGGACTGCTTCTTCACTATTGCCTTACATCCTCGGGATACAAAAACGCTTTGCGTTTACCTTGCCAGCGATTAATAAAGGTGAGCCCGATAAGAGGTTCGAATGGACGGTACTGCCTCAAGGAATGCGCAACTCCCCTACTCTTTGCCAATTATATGTTGATGCCGCTCTTCAGCCAATACGAGAACAAATGCCCAACACTATTGTGTATCATTACATGGACAACATCCTTTTTTTCCCAAAGCTACCCTTTCACAGATGCACAGTTAGAAGTAATTCGGAAAACTCTTGCGAGTTTCTCCTTGGTGATTGCTCCAGAAAAGGTGCAGCGTACCACATCCTGGAACTACCTTGGATGGAAGATTACTGATAAGCAGGTGATGCCGCAGAAGCTGTCTCTCAATACGAACATCACCACGCTGAATGATGCACAGAGACTCTTGGGGGACCTACAGTGGTTAAAGCCAGTTGTAGGTATCCCCAATACGCTTTTAGAGCCGTTGCTACCCCTGTTAAAGGGTACGGACCCTTGTACTCCTGTATCGCTGTCAAAGGATCAGCGTACGGCTCTACAAACCATTACAGACCGTATCCTAAACGGCTTCGTCTCCCGGCTTGATCCTGCCTGCCCGTTGTCTTTCACAATTTGGAACAGTAAGGATCACCTTTTGGGCGCAGTTACTCAATTTGAACAGAAAAGGGGGGAGAGGGTGCTGGAATGGATGGCACCACCGTTGCAGAAACGAAAAACCATAACCACAAAAATTGAAAATTTGGCATCCTTAATTCAAAGAGGACGCTTACGGATTCTGGAGATCAGTGGCTCGGAGCCCACACGGATTCATCTGCCCATGGAAAAGGCGACATTAGGCTGGTATCTACTAAATTCTCCTAAGCTAGCAGAATCGATGCTGGCCTCCGGCGCTCACGTAGAAACGGGACCATTGATTCCGCGAGCCCTACGATGGATCGGTGAATGGGATTGGATCACGATGCCCTTGCGAAGGGACAGGCCCATCCCCGGAGCTGTGACAGCCTTTACAGATGCTGGGAGGAAAACACGTAGAGCAGCGATTGCCTGGCAGGAGAAAGGAATCTGGCGACAGCATATAGTACAAGCCGTGCCTGCAGACAGCCTACAAACCCTTGAACTTGCAGCGGCTGCCCGGAGTGGATCCCTGCACGTTGGACTAAACCAGCCACAGCACCACAAGCTGGAGGACGTCAGGAACGTACCACTGCATTTAGAACTGCTGGTCCGGCCGCACCGGGAATTCCTGCACCACATCCTTGACCCAAGATTGGTGCACATTCGGATGCCTGAGCAAGGAATAAGACTATTTGAAGCTCTGGCAGGGTATCATAATCTGGGTCCGAAACAACATCATTGCTGGGGCTGTGGTGCGGCCTGGGGTTGTTACGCATGGGTTTTGTTAAATTGTGGGGGCTGTAACAGAATCAGCTGGGTACATCAGACACAGTTACGAGCTTTATGGTGTAGTGGTTGTGAAGCGCGTTGGCAAGGAGACACCGCCGCGCGAGCTTTGGAGCACTACACGGGAGAGCCTCTATTCTCTGCAATAAGAATTTTTGAAAGTGCGGAGCAGCAGGCCCTCGCCCACTTCTACTGGGAGCTCACCCACCTGGTTGCAAGGGCCCAGGCCCTTTATCAGTCATACATTATTAAGACGCAGTGCGGTCAGCCTACACGGCACCCTACGGCGGCAGTTAAAAATGCAGGCCGTGGTCGTGCTGCTGGGCGTCACAACGCAACTCGTACATACAATCTGGGTACCCCCACAACCTAAGCAGAACATTTGGGTTACAATAGCTAACAAGACAGGGCAGGAAGCCTTCTGCCTAGCTCTCTCGTCCCATGGTAACCCTTTCTCCACCTGTCTGGTAGGTCTACCCGTGGATGACCCCCCATACCCGAATGCAACTTCCAGCTTCAGGCTATTAAATCAATCAATTCAATCATATGCAGATACATGGGATCAGGTGGTGCCCTATTTTCCAACTGCTAATCTAGAGCCCCAGGAACTAGAGATACTGGGCACAGTGAAAGCTGACTGGTGTGTCTACTTTAATTGGACGAGTACATATCGTGCCAGTCCAGGAAAATCAGGCGCCAACTACTCATACCCAACAATTGTTAATGCCAGCCATCCTGTATACCAAAATGCAACGGCATGGTGTAATTATACGAGCCCACATAGATCTCTATCATCCAACACTCCTATCTCACTGCCTCATGGAATATTTCTTATTTGTGGGGACAGAGCTTGGTCCGGAATTCCCTCGAAGTTAGTGGGAGGACCATGTACTCTAGGTCGTCTAACCTTACTAACTCCAAATACCTCTATGATCCTACAATTACATAGAGAACACCGTAGACTAAGGCGAGCAATTCATGCATTCACACCAGAATGTAAAGACAACGTGGACTTTTGGTCTGTATCAGAACGGGTTTTTGCCTCTTTCCTTGCCCCTGGTGTTGCCGCTGCAAAGGCCCTAGCAAATCTGAATAAGCTAGGATGTTGGTTGGCTAAACAGACTAATGCAACATCACGAGCATTGTCAGACCTATTAGTGGATGTTGACTCAATCCGTCATGCCACCCTTCAAAATTGAGCGGCCATAGACTTTCTATTGCTAGCACAAGGGCATGGATGTGAAGAGTTTGATGGTATGTGCTGCATGAATCTCTCCGACCATTCCCGTTCCATTCACGCACAGCTACAAATCATGCAGACCCTGACAACCCACCTTCAAGAGCATACAGGGTTCGGGCTTGACGACTGGTTGAAGGGGTGGGGTCTGGGACCGTGGCTAACATCCCTGCTGCAATACTTAATAACTATTGGGCTTGTAATATTAGTACTACTGCTTGTTTTACCGTGCTTTTTTCGCTGCCTGCAAAAGGCACTTGCAAATCTTGTTGATGCAAAATGGAATGCCTCTTTTCTGGTCCAAAAAGAAAACGGGGGAAGTGTGGAGAGACTGACTGAGACATGGTTGCAAGACAAGGGCCATGATATGATCAAGTTGGTGAAACAGTAACAATCAATATGTAATTCAGGGCAAGGACGCTGTGCCTTTGCCTTGAAAGTGTAACAGAAACAGGATGGCATGAGGCTGGGAGTTTGTAGATAGTAGGAAGCAGAATCCACACAGCTAGCCGTGAAGGTCGGTTCTCACAGTTGAGGAATTTCCAATCATGAGCTTTGCTTTTGCAATATGTATGAGCTAATTATCTCATGTATAAATAGTAATATTCTACGTAATAAAGTTTGAGACCTGTTGATCATGATAGCATGAGACTTGTCTCCCGTGGTCTTTTCTCCAACATCCTCACTCCCACATCCCGTTGTCGGAGGACCAACACCCGCACGTGGTGGCAGTGATGTCACAGCGGGTGTCACAGAGCTGCCATTGTGACGCGTGAAGCTGGGAGCGGAGCAAAGGGCTGCGAGGCTCAGGCTGGGCATCACTGCGGTCTGGTGAGGCTCAGGGAGAGCAGGGAGACTCGCAGTGCTCGCCATCGACTCGCTGATGTCCGATAGCGAGAGGGAGGCTTCCTGCATGGAGGAAGCAGGTGAGAGCATGGCATCCCCGCACGCAGCCGGGCAGAGGGGTGCAGGGGCTCTGCTTGAAGCCGAGAGGGGAGGAAAGGGCAAACGGGAGCTCCCAGCCCCTCTGCTCTTCAGCTCAGCTTGGGCCGTGGTCCTCGGGGATGCCCGGCCCTGCCGGCTGCTCGGCTCTGCTCATTTGTGCTCTTTTCCTCTGCAGTGTGTGCGCTGTGTGGCCGGGCAGATGTGGACCCGGAGATGTGCGGGCGCGTGCTTCTGGAGGCTGGGATTTGTGTCCACGAGTTCTGCTTGGTGAGTTCCTCCCCATGGCGCTCCTTCCAGGTTCCCTCCAGGGATGCTCCCTTTTCCTTCCCGTCCTAATGAGATCCTCCTCTCCTCTCCTCTCCTCTCCTCTCCTCTCCTCTCCTCTCCTCTCCTCTCCTCTCCTCTCCTCTCCTCTCCTCTCCTCTCCTCTCCTCTCCTCTCCTCTCCTCTCCTCTCCTCTCCTCTCCTCTCCTCTCCTCTCCTCTCCTCTCCTCTCCTCTCCTCTCCTCTCCTCTCCTCTCTTCTTTCCTTTCCTTTTCCTTTTCTCTCCTCCAGATCTTTGCCAACATCACTACCGAATCAGGACTGGTGTGGCCTAGAGCTGATGGCCTCCCCCTTGCTGCCATCGCACGCAAAGCCAAGCAGGCAGACGGGCAGGTGAGGAGCTGTAGGGAACAGGCAGATCTGTGCCGACAAGGGCTCACATCACCTTCATCTGGGCACAAGGAAAGCAATCACAGCCCTTCCAACCTCCTCCAGACCCAAGGAAAGCAATCACAGCCCTTCCAACCTCCCCCACGACCCAAGTCCTGCACCGTAGCCGATCAACCCCGTCCCCCAGGCCGCTTTGTGCACAGAAATGCCCACATCCCTGCCCACCCCGAGGCGTGGGGCTGGCCGTGGAAGCCCTGAGCTGGCTGCCGACGGGGCCGTTCTGCTCTTTCCAGCAATGCTGTGTCTGCGGGGAGAGGAGGGCTGCCATCACGTGCGCCGGGAGCGACTGCGCTCGCAGCTTCCACCTGCCCTGTGCCGTGGATGGGGAGTGCGTCACCCAGTACTTCGGTGAGCACAGGTAAGGATCTGGAGTCCTTGGTGCCAGGGCGGGATCAAAGAAGAGGTTTTTCTCTTCGCCGCTCGTAGGACCGAGGCACAACCGCTCGCAAACTCACTCCCATCCCCATAGGCTGCCAGGGCTCAGTTTAGTTCGTCTGGAGAGGGAACCAGCACTGACGTCTCCCTGGTGGCACAGGTTTAGGGATGAGAAAGCGATCTCTGACTTGAACCCGAGCCACGGCCCTCAGGGATCTGCTTCCTCCGCTGTACGGCGGCGTTGATGAGCAGGGCTTCCATCCAAACCTCCCCTTCTCCCCTGCTCTTCCTTCAGCATCAGTTTAAAATAACGAAGGGCAAAGCCTTCTAACGCTTGGCCACCGCAGTCCCGTGGGCAAACGCTTGCCCCCCATGGCTCTCCTTTGTGCTGTGACCTTGGTTGCCACCTCCCAGAGAGGACTCGCTCAAAACTCCCTTTGGCTCAGGGGCCAAAGATGCAATCGGAGCTCAGTTCAGACGCCGACGGCCGCGTTTCCTTTCCTGGACCTCTGCCCTCCTCGCATCGCTTCTCATCCGTTCCATCACTTCTCACCGTGCCCCATCCGCTCCGTCTTCCCCCAGGTCCTTCTGCCGAGAGCATCGCCCTCGACAGCTGGCTCAGAAAGCTCCGCAAGGCACCAACTGCCTCATTTGCCTCGAGCCCGTGGGGGACGGCTTGTCCTACCACACCATGCTCTGTCCAACCTGCCAACGCGCCTGGTTCCACCGGCTCTGCATCCAGGTACGACCCCTCTCCTCACCCCGCGAGGATGCTGGGTGCTCAGCATCACCAGGCATTGCTGATTCTCACCCTGCTCGTGCTTCTCCTGCAGCGACAGGCGTCGAGCACCGGCACGGCGTTCTTCAGGTGCCCAGCTTGTCTCGATTTCGGTCTATTCTGCGACCAAATGTCCAGCCTGGGGATCCGAATCCCTCTCAGGTTGGTGTCCTTCCCCTTTGCTTTCGGCTCAAAATGTTCCAGGAATGATGGTCTGGCTGGTTGCATTGTTTCATCCCTGCTTTTCGTGGTGCCCTCCTCCTCTTCATCTTCGGGGTTTGTGAGCACTGTACCCAACTGGGATTCCAAGGTGCCATCGGGTTCTATTGGCTCCATCACTCGTTGCGTTGACCGCTCTGATGGAACCAGTTTCATCTCCACTCGCCCTCACCGTGGTTCCTGAATCAGCTTCCTTCCCCTTCCCCTTCCCCTTCCCCTTCCCCTTCCCCTTCCCCTTCCCCTTCCCCTTCCCCTTCCCCTTCCCTTCCCTTCCCTTCCCTTCCCTTCCCTTCCCCTCCTCTCCTCTCCTCTCCTCTCCTCTCCTCTCCTCTCCTCTCCTCTCCTCTCCTCTCCTCTCCTCTCCTCTCCTCTCCTCTCCTCTCCTCTCCTCTCCTCTCCTCTCCTCTCCTCTCCTCTCCTCTCCTCTCCTCTCCTCTCCTCTCCTCTCCTCTCCTCTCCTCTCCTCTCCTCTCCTCTCCCATAGCTGAGCTACGACTCCAAAGACACAGCAGGCTGTTCAAACTCATCCTCCCCATCCCCAAAACTCGAGGACAAGGCAGCGGATTTTTTGGTCCAGCTCAGAGGCTTCGTGCTTCCCCTCTTCCTTTCCTAGTTCCCCTTTTCAGCTCCCCTCTTCCTTTCCTATTTCCCCTCAATCCTATTCGAGGCGTCATTCTCACCTCTCTGTCCCTCCCGTTCTGTGCCAGAAAGTCTCCAGGCTTGGCTTGGACTCCCCCACTTCGCTTTTTTGCAGAGTTTCTGATGTTTTCTCTTCTTGGTGTGTGGTTGTCCGCCGACTTTTCCAAGCGTGGCTGCAGCTTCTCTTGCCTGGAAGAGTCATTTCCTCGGTTTTTCTCCTTCTATCTGATATCCTGCGCTTTTTCCTCGGAGATGCTTTGCTGGAGATGCTCATCCCAAGAGTTCTCGTGCAATTTCTCTGGGCTGAAGGCAGAGGTTTTGTTCTCCCCTCTGCCATCGCGTCGCTGCTTCTCCCCGTGAGACTCGTGCTCTTTGCTCCCATCCTCTTGGCTGCCATAAGCCTCGCGGGATTTCTCAGCTCCTTTTGGGTTTCTTGGAAGCTTGGAGCGGATGAGATGGGGGGGGGCTCATCGCTTCCCCTCCCTTCTCTTGCAGAGACCCGGAATGGGACCACCAAGGGGTCTACGATCCGCCCCGAGAGAGGCACAGCCGCTGCGACGCCAGCGAATGCCTTTACGAGGGAGGCAGAGAGCAGGCAGAGACAACGGGGTGAGCGGGGGGTCGGGGGGGTCCTCAGCCTCGCCGCAGGATGGCATCCCGTTATTCCCATATCGCCTCATTGCCCCCCGTACTCCCATATCCCCCCATTATCCCCCCACATCCCCCCCTATTCCCCATTTATCCCCCCATCCCCATTATCCCCCCATTATCCCCACATCCCCCATACCCCCCACATCCCCCCATATCCCCCATATCCCCCCATATCCCCCCATATCCCCCATCCCCCCACATCCCCCCATATCCCCATAGCCCCCCACATCCCCCCTAGGATCCTATGGGATGCATCCTCGCTCTGCAGGACGATGGAGCGAGGGCTGAGAGCAGCAGAGATGCGCTGTGCAGGGCATCCCGTGGCTTGGTCCTCACATTCACCACCTTCCCCAGGTCCTGGCAGCTGATCCTGTGCAGCTCCTGCGCTGCTGAGGGAACCCATCGGCAGTGCTCCCAGCTGCACAACCCAAGAGACATGTGGGAGTGGGAATGCGACGGCTGTGCTGGTCTGGGCACCGGTAAGAAGCATCGCATCAGATCTCAGGATGCTCTGATGCCGGGATGCCGGAGTCCGTCTGTCCCGATGCTCTGACATCGGGATGCCGGAGTCCGTCTGTCCCATTCAGACTCACGACCTCCCTTTGCAGCCTCCGGCGCCGATGTTGAGCTCGCCGGTCCCAGCCACAGGGCTCTGTGTTCATCCGGCAGCTCTGTGCCCAGCAGCCAGGCGGCATTTGGGGCATCGCAGAGCCACCTGCCCGACAGCGAGCGGCGGACAAACAGCCAGCATTTCGGCAACGATCGGCCTTCCTCTGAGCAGCTGCGAGGACGCAGGCAAACAGCGGCTGCAAACGGGTCCCACGCAGCCACCAGGAGGCCATCGGGGTCCTCCGGGGCATCTCCAGCTGCTGCACGCCGAACACATCGCAGGCAGGGGGGAAGAAGCCGCGCACGGAGCCGATCCCCGCTGCAATCTCGCATCCCGAGTTCCCAGAGCCGGCCGAGAAGGCGGCGTGGCGGCCGGCAAACGCCAGCCCCGGAGGAGCAGGGCGGCAGCAGCAGCAGCAGCTCGCCAACATCTGCCATTCCCGGGTCCGCGATGGCTCGCAGGGCGCAGACACGCGGGGGAGCATCCGGGCAGCCAGGGAGCATCCGCACCCAAAGCCCTCCTGCGGGCAGACGCGGGGCTCAGCCACGAAGAAGCAGCAGGATCCGGGGCCAGCAGAGGAGGATGTGCTGGGAATGAAGCTGGTTTCGTGAGCCAAAGCCCCCGCAGCCGTGAGCCAGAGTGGCTTCGGTTGAGGCGGACCGTCATCATCGCCCAGCTTCATCCCCTCTCCGACTTGCAGCCGCATCCAGCCTGGCTTCCCACACCTCCACGGCTGGGGATTGCACAGCATCCTCGGGAAAGCTGTTCCAGCGCGGCCGTGCTGATCTCCAACCCTTTTAATCCCCAAGCCAAAGCTGTTTTACTTCTACAACCACCCCTCCCTCTCCCACCTCCCCGACTCACTCTGGTCCGACGCAATAAAGATCAGAGATCCCCACCCCCCCACCCCTCTTACCCCACAAATCGTTTGTCGGCTTCATCCTTCTTTGCTTTTGCTGAGGGGGGCGCAGGTAGGGGACCTGGATGACACGGGGCGTCCCAGTTCCATAGGATCCCAGTTTGGGGCTTCCCAGTCCCATAGGATCCCAGTTTGGGGCTTCCCAGTATGGGAGTTTTCCTGTTTGGGGTGTCCCAGTTCCATAGGATCCCAGTTTGGGGGATCCCAGTCCCATAGGATCCCAGTATGAGGGATCCCAGTTCCATAGGATCCCAGTTTGGGGGTTCCCAGTATGGGAGTTTTCCAGTTTGGGGTTCTCAGTTCCATAGGATCCCAGTTTGGGGTTTCCCAGTTCCATAGTATCCCAGTTTGAGGCTGTCCCAGTTTGGAGGAGGTCCCAGTATGAGGGATCCCAGTCCCATAGGATCCCAGTTTGGCATGGGATCCCAGTATGGGGCTGTCCCAGTTTAGGGTGCTCCCAGTTTGGGGGATCCCAGTCCCATTGGATCCCAGTTTGTGGGGGATCCCAGTACGGAGTGATCCCAGTTTGGGGATTCCCAGTTCCATAGGATCCCAGTTTAAGGTGCTCCCAATTTAAGGGTGTCCCAGTTCAATTGGGTTCCAGTTTGGGGTGATCCCAGTTTGGGGGATCCCAGTCCCATAGGGTTCCAGTTTGAGGCTGTCCCAGTTTGGAGGGGGTCCCAGTATGAGGGATCCCAGTTTGGGGGATCCCAGTCCCATAGGATCCCAGTTTGGGGCTTGAGAGGTGGGCGGGGCTTCGTCAGGAGGGCGGGGCCAGGATCGTTGGGCGGGGCTTGTGAGGAGAGTGGGCGGGGCTTAGATCGAGGGAGGACGGGCTTAAAGGGGCCGCGTCCCTTTTTCTCTTTCCAACCTGGCAGATGCTGGCCGTCCCTCGGGTTCACCCACAGCCCCAAGGCGACAACTTGGGCTGGGAGTCCACGCCAGGTTTCTGGTGGCTCGAGTAAAGGTTGCAAGTGTGGCTGCGTGCGTGGCAAGAGGTTTTGTGCACGGGACGGAAGGGATGGGGCATGCTTTGTTTAGTGGAGATGAGATCAGATGGAGGCCAAGCGGAAATTCTGTGGTCCCAGCTTGGTGAGATGCAGAAATTCTGTGGTCCCAGCTCGGTGAGATGCTGGCACTGAGATGCTGTGGAGTCCATGCAGAAATTCTGTCGTCCCAGCTTGGTGAGATGCAGAAATTCTGTGGTCCCAGCTCGGTGAGATGCTGGCACTGAGATGCTGTGGACTCTATGCAGAAATCCCTTCTCCAACTCTTTTTTCCATCACACAATCAGATCATCCCCTTTCCAATACACATGATGACGTCACAGAGCCCCATGATGACGTCACGATACAGAAGCACAGAATCACAGAATCGCTAAGGTTGGAAAAGACCTATAAGATCATCCAGTCCAACCACCCACCTATCACCCATGGTTCTCGCTAAACCACGTCCCTCAACACAAAATCCAGACGTTCCTTGAACACCTCCAGGGTCGGTGACTCCACCACCTCCCTGTGCAGCCCATCCCAGTGCCTGACCACTCTTTCAGAGAAGTAGTATTTCCTAATATCCAGCCTGAATCTCCCCTGGCGCAGCTTGAAGCCATTCCCCCTAGTCCTATCACCAGTTACACGAGAGAAGAGGCCGACCTCCAGCTCGCTACAACCCCCCCTCAGGTAGTTATAGAGAGCAATAAGGTCTCCCCTGAGCCTCCTCTTCTCCAGACTGAACACTCCCAGCTCCCTCAGCCGCTCCTCATCAGCCCTGTGCTCCAGACCCCTCACAGCTTTGTTGCCCTTCTTTGAACACGCTGCAGGGCCTCGATGTCTTTCTTGCAGTGAGGGGCCCAGAACTGGACACAGCACTCGAGGTGCGGCCTCACCAGAGCTGAGTACAGGGGGACAATCACTTCCCTGCTCCTGCTGGTCACACTGCTTCTGATACAAGCCAGGATGCCATTGGCCTTCTTGGCCACCCAGGCACACTGCTGGCTCGTGTTCAGCCCAGCGTCAACCAACACCCCCAGCTCCATTTCCTCTACACATCTTCCAGCCACTCCGCCCCAAGCCTGTAGCGTTGCTTGGGGTTGCTGTGGCCAAAGTGCAGGACCCGGCCTTTGGTCTGATTAAACCTCATCCCGTTGGCTTCAGCCCAGCTCTCCAGCCTGTCCAGATCCCTCTGGAGGGCCTCGCTACCCCCAGCATCTGCAGTTCTTCTGGGCATGGAGTCCTGTGCACAGTGCAGAAAATAATGACTGAAGTCAAGATAACTTGCAGAGACACTCCTCCTGCTATAGGATAGAAGTTTTTCTTTCTCTATGAAAATTGTTCATTTAGCTCCATATCTTGGGTTTATTTTCATGAGCTTTACCGTACCTTAAGAAGAAGAAGCTTAAGGAGCTCTAAGTTTCCTCTCATTTCCTAATCATATCTCAGCTTCCTGGACATTTTCCTTCTACGAGCAATTTTCATGTCTCATATCTTTATCCTTTATCCTTTATCCTTTATCCTTTATCCTTGATCCTTTATCCTTGATCCTTTATCCTGTCTGCTCTCAGAATGCCCATCCCAACCTCTGTGCATTTAAATTCCTCTTGGAGAAAGCTGCATCATTCATGACTGCAGAAAATGATGGTAATTTCAGCTGATGCTGTCCTTAGGGAGAGGAGAAGCTGATAGCACTTGAGGAGATTGTTCATATAACAGCAGATTGTGAAAGGTACAATTCAGGCTTCTCAGAGATGTGTTCATATTTCACATCTCCTTTCAGAATTCTGCCTCCAACTCATTCTCCTTCCCTAAGAACAGGTCTTGGAAAATCCCTGCCTTGTCTCTCCTCTTGCAAAGGGCCCTTGGAAACACCCAGCGGTGCAGTGTAGCTGTGATCCCCCTGCCCCAGGCAGCAGCAGATGTCCCTTGCCCTGCCGGGGGGCTCCTTTCCCCCACACGTCTCCCTGCAGCGCCCTGTGCAGCTCCCCAGGCCGACTGAGTGCTGAGTGCTGAGTGCTGAGTGCTGAGTGCTGAGTGCTGAGTGCTGAGTGCTGAGTGCTGAGCCTGGCAGGCGGCAGAGTCAAAGCCTGCAGTGAGACTTACCTTGCCAAAGGCTGTGAGCAGTGCTCCTGCAGTGAGCTCAACACCTGCTCACACCGTACACATCCTACAATCCCTCTCTCCTTTCTCTCCTCTCCTCCTGTCACCTGCAGGCTGTGCTGTGCAG
The DNA here is from genome assembly GCA_037305975.1 of Chrysolophus pictus. Classification (NCBI taxonomy): domain Eukaryota; kingdom Metazoa; phylum Chordata; class Aves; order Galliformes; family Phasianidae; genus Chrysolophus; species Chrysolophus pictus. Next base: position 2,677,253 of record CM074604.1, read on the forward strand.
AAGAGCTGCTCCTGGGCACAGCTGTCTCTCTGCAGCGCTGCCCACTTGTAGGAGCTCCCTGTGTCCCAGGAGCCCGGCCCAGCTCAGCAGCAGAGGATGCCATTTTCTCTTCCTCACTGCTCTCCCTGGAGATGCCCTTGGGACTGCGGGGCTGGCAGCTCCTGATAGACAACAGGGTCATCTCTGCAAAACGTACTTTGAAGTCAGATGAATTAATCACCAGTAGACAGGCTGATTCCAGAAGCATTGTTTGTCCTAACAGATTGTTTGTGCCAAGCAAAGCTGCAAATGCCTGATTTGGTGTCATGGTTTTACGAATATTGTTATCAGTATTCCACATCATAACATCATGTAAAGCATGGGGAATTAGAGAGTTAATACTCCAGTTCTTTGGATGGACAAATTTAGGGATATTTGTTTCTCAGAAGAGAAGAAGAACTGCCTTTCCTGAGGACTCTGAGTTCAGAGGGGAAGATAAGCCATGGGAGGAAGTCCCGGGATCTCTCACTTGCTCGCTGCCTGGCAGTGTGTGGCTGCGCGCCCCAGCTGTGCGCCTTCAGTTCAAAGTAAGGCTTTTGGTTTCAGACACTCGCTCTCTCATTATATTTCATTTATTACCCTAAATTCCAATTTTATTTTATAGCATTGTGTTTCCTTACATTCCAATATCATATTTAGTAAAAATAAGTTTCCTCCTTAGATCTTTGCCGCTGTTTTTTTATTATTATTTTATTTCCTTAATTATTATTATATCATATTATATTATATTATATTATATTATACTATATTATATTTTAGTTTAGTTTAGTTTAGTTTAATTTAGTTTAGTTTAGTTTAGTTTAGTTATTTTTTGGCCAGTGGGACTGCCAAGCCTTCTGCCCTCTGTCACGGACACACATTGATCCAGATAACTCCGTAACAAGACAACACACTCAGTCATATGCTCTGCTTTTAGGACGGGCGTGTGGAGCCAAATGTGGGACCTGATGATCACTATGGGTCCTTTCCATTGCGGGTTGTCCCAGGATTCTATGACAGTGGGTACAAGCACGGTGATGTTGGATCACTGTGCTGTCACAGTGGGTAGGAGTTCAGTGACAGCACAGTCACGGTGTTGTCTCGGTAGTGTGGAGAGCAGTGATGTCAGAATTCCTGAGTTGTGGCAGAGGTCAGTATTGCAGTGATGTCAGAGTCACTGTGCTGGAAAGGGGAGACAAGCTCAGTGATTTCAGCTCCACTGTGTCGTCACAGCTGATATGAGCACAGTGGTGTTGCAGTCAGACAGGAGCTCTGCATGTGGGTGAGCATCAAACACGGCATCCCCAGAACCAAATGCTACCAGTGAGGAAATGGTGCCTCCACCTTGGGCCTGAGAGATCTGGAGTTCAAAGTTTTATTGTGACTGACTGCTTGTTCAGACTGGGCCCTTCTCACATCCCACATCCTGGGATAAGACACACTCCCCACATGGGACGTGGGCCTCACAACATCCTTGCACCCCATGCACAGTCTGGCAGCTGCTGTCCCCTGGTCTTTCATTTGACATCAGGCAAGCCTCCATCCCACTGCCCCAGGAAGGGCCCTGAGCCAGCACGAGGGACACGATCTCCCTGCCAAGGCTCTGCGGATCAGGCCTTGGCCTTTCTGCTTCACAAGACAAAGGAGGCTTTGCTCAGCATCACAGCCACCATCCCAGTGCCTTGGTCTGCCTACAATCATGGCTTCCAATTATCTGCTCTAACAAGTCCCTGGGGAAGCTTGCTTGTCAATGGCCTCAGTGGGGCCCATTAATACTCCAAGAAACTTCACTGTTCCTTCTGACTTTGTCTTCTTGAGCACTTCATGCAATCTTCTCTGTGCACTGGAGGTTGATGGACTCAGCAGCAAATGCCCCCTGGGGCCCATTACAACCTGAAGAGCCCTCCTGTGCCTTGTGCCTTCCTGTCATCTTCTTCAGGTGTTCAGAACTTGTGCAGCAAACTGGACAGGTATCTGGAGACCTCTTAAGGACGATGAATCCAACAGACATTTATTGACTATTTATTTACAGTTGGGTTTAAACAAGAATTTAAAGCAGCACTTGGCAACTGATATTGATCCAAGATGTCCCCTAATGGACTTTGTTCTGTCACTGTGTGGACAAATGACCTCCTCAACTTTTCCACCCCATTTCTACTCATTTTTCCCTATGGGACTTGCATCTCTTTTCCTCACATCACTCTTCTCCTCTGCAGTCACCCACTCAGGGTTAAACGTCTTTTGCACCAACTCCCACTGGCTTTCCTCGGAGAACCAGCTGCACATGGGCAAGGAAAGATTTCTCTCTTCCTGTTTTTTTTGTTTTGTTTGTTTTTTTTGTTTTTTTCCCAGCAAACAGTTGTAAACATGATGCAATTGAATGAATAGTAAAACACAGAGATCAACTGCATGCCTTGTCCAAGCTGCACCTCATGAGGTTTGTCCTTCACTTGGAATATTTGTACAAGAAATGAGTTAGACAGGGATAGGAAGGGATAGACACAGTCACAGCTAAGGAACTGAGAAAAGAGTCCATCACATTTTGGAGAGGTGGAGCAAGTGCCAGTAATCTCTGTGAAGGTCACATTTCAGCCAGATAGTTGGGAGGTATCTGAGTGAACAAAGAGCAAGGGCTGGGGAAATCTGGAGAGCAGTGGGAAGAGCATGTGTCCAGATGGCCTGCTGAAAACACGCCCTGAACCATGGTCATTGATTTAGGAGAGCTGGAGACACCTGGAGGATGAGGGACATCAAATACGCAGCAGGGTAGAGCAGCAGTGGACGCTGGGCATTGGTCACAGGGCATTGGAACTGGCACCACTGTCTGTGTCCCTGTACCTGAAGGCATCTGTGTCCTGCTAACACAGTTCTGGAAAACACTGTACTTTCAGGGATAATACATGAGTGAATGTATAAATAAATAAATGAATAGATGAAATAAAATAAAAGAGATGGTATCCTTTGAAATATGAGTTTTTTCAGCTCAAAAAGAGAGAGAGAACACATGAGAATATTTGAAGTTGAGAAGCATTAACACATTTATATCAACTCCCACTTGCAAACATCTTTCTTTTGTTGAGGATCTGTAATGTGGAGACACTACTCTCATTTATACCTTCCTTCCATCTTCTAGCCATGCTCTTGCTCAAGCACAAAAAGGTGGAGACGGACTTCTTACATTACTTCTGAATAGTAGGGCTAGGAGGACAAGATAATAAACTGAAAGAGTTATTTACATTAGACATTTGGAAGGAATTTCTAACATTCCATAGATCATGATGTGAGGCACGGATCTGGTATGGAACAGGCTGCCCAGAGAAGATGTGGCTGCCCCATCCCTGGAGATGTTCGAGATGTCAAGGCATCCTGATCTACTGTGGGACAGCCCTGCACACAGCAAGGGAGATGGAACTGGATGGTCTTTAAGGTCCTTCCAATCCAAACCATTCAAAAATCCTAAAATTCCTGTCAGCCTCTTCCAACACGGGATCCTGTTTTCTTCGGTATTCCCTGATCACCTCTACTTTCACCAACAGTACATCTGCCTTGCACCAACATTTCCCACCTGTCTCTGGCACCTAGGATTCCAAGAATCCCAGTCCAACTAATAAAATGTGAAGTCAGAAAGGAAATGAGTATCAGAGGCTTTTCCATGCCCTGTCTCACCAGGTTCCCTGCCCCACTCTACCATGGGCCCACTTTCTCCCTAGCCTTTCTTTTGTAAACTACATATTTCTACAAGCCCTTCTTGTCTGTGATATGCCTGGGCACATTCAATTGCAGTTGAACTCTGACTTACCTATACTCATCTCAGCATGTATGCTGGACAAAGTCTCTGCATTGCTACCAGGTGACCTCTTCTTTTTTCCACTACATATTTGCTTCCTTTCAGTGTTTGGGTGAGACCAATGCAAACCATTCCCAGTCATGCAGGAATTCTGACATTTTTATTTGGCTTCCTCTTCCTTGGAATGGACGTATTCTGCTTGGAAGCCAAGATCCTCAGATAGTTACCACATTTTTTGACCCTATTCCCTCAGAGCCTTTCCCTGCTGTTCTCTACCCCACAGACACTTGAAGAATCCAAGATGTGCTCTCCTGAAGCTCAAAGGTGTGAACTTGTCTTTTGTCCTCCTTCAGAATCCTGAGTTCCACCATCCCATGGCCACTGCAGACCAGGTTCCCTTTGACATTCCCTTTCCCCACCAGCCCTTCCTTGCCAGTGAGTACGAGATCCCACAGAGCACCTCTCGTCTCTGGTTCCTCTCTGGCTTGGTCAAGAAGCTGCCAGCTCTGCTCTCCAGGGATCTTCTGGATGGTGTATGCCCTGCTCTGCTGTCCCTGCAGTGAAAAAGGCCCCCAAAGTGGACAAGGGCCTGACAACATGAGGCTCCCATCTGTCTGCAGAGGGCACCTTCCACTTGTTCTTTCCTATCACGAAGCCAGAAGCAGACACTGTTGGTCTCCTCGGTTTGCCACTGCCATTCGCTCTGACCTGGCTGCTCTGCCATCCCCAGAAAGAGCTCAGTGCACTCTCACAGAGGGCAGTGGCCCTTCCTTGTCTTCTTGCCCATCCATTGTAAAGACCTGTGCTACAGTCCAGTTGTGGAAGCCATATAACCATGTCCCTGGGTCCAAACGAGAGCTCAGACCTGCAAGTGTACAAAGCTTTCTAGCCCAGCATGTGCTGGTGTTCTCATTAGTGTAAAAACATAAGAAAACATCCTGTTCAGGAGGCATTATTGGATTCAGTGCATCCATAGAACCATAGAATCATAGAATCACAGGTTTGCAAAGGACCTACAGGACCATCTAGCCCAACTATCCTCCCATTCCCATTGCTACCACCAGCACTAAACCAGATCTTGTAGCTCTTCATCCAGACGCCTCTTGAACACTGACAGGGACGACGACTCCACCACCTCCCTGTGCAGCCATTCCAGTGCCTGACCACTCTCTGAGAGAAAAAGTTCTTCCTTATGTCTAACCTAAACCTCCTGTATAACTTGTGGCCATTTCCCCGGGTCCTGTTTGTTGCCTGGGAGAAGAGGCCAAACCCCTCCTCACCACAGCCTCCCTTCAGGAAGTTGTAGAGTGTGATGAGGTCTCCCCTGAGCCTCCTCTTCTCCCGACTAAACAATCCCAGCTTCCTCAGCTGCTCCTCATAAGACTTGTGCTCCAGACCTCCCAACACTTTCATTGTCCTTCTCTGGACGCGCTTCAGGGCCTCAATGTCTTTCTTGTAGTGAGGGGCCCAAACCTGGACTCAATAGTCAAGGTGCAGCCTCACCAGAGCTGAGTACAGGGGGATGATTCCCTCCCTGCTCCTGCTGGCCACACTATTTGTAGTACAGGCCAGGATGCCATTGGCCCACATAAATCAATGGTATTTATGGAGTTGGCACAAAGGCATTGAACACATTGTGAGGACAAGTTGTCCAAGCAGCACAGACAATGCAGGGACATGGCTTTCCTGAAGGCCCAGTGCTGAATTTGCAGCTGCATGTGAGTGTGCTGGACAGCCCAGGACACTGCCATGACTCTAGGCTGCTTCTGATGTCATTCACATGAGAATCCATAGAAAACTGAGGTTTCATCAGTTGAAGAACGAAGATGTGTGTCAGCTCTGTAGTGCCTTGAGCTCAGAATATACAGTAGATAGAGAACAGAGAAAGATCCATTTAGACAGCTGCATAACTCTGCATGTTCCATGGAGATGGGTGGAAAAGGCACACTTGGGTGCCCTAAACACAGGAGTCTGTTGCCATTTAGGCTGAACAAGAATACCACTATCCCCTCTCTGGCCCTCAGCTGATGCTCAGGAAGGAGGTGTCTATCTCAGGGATTTCCCACACACTTCCCAAGCACTAGCACACATCCAGGAGCACCCCAGGCACCTTGGTCATCAGCCAGGGTCTGTGTGTGAGCAACTGACTCCCTGCTGAAGGACCAAGGACTCAGAGCAGGAGCTCACATGCAGGCAACTCCTTGTGCACACCTGAACTCAACCAGAAGAATCCCAGCTGCTGTGGGTCTGTGGGGAGCTGAATCCCGTTTCAGCCGCAGGGTTTCCATCTAGGGATGAGATGCCTGCACTGCTTCAGCTGGACCACTGCCCTGCCCAGAGGAAGTCCACCCCTCCCTGCTGTTGTCTGTGTGTCCTTTCTGTTTCAGCAAACACTCTCTTGTATGGCTATCCATATGTCTGGTATTGGTCAGTGTCCAGTGGACATTTGGAGGTTAATTCAGCAGATTTCAAAGTGCAGTTATGATGTTGTTGTCTTTCAGGTGCTGTTGGCCATGGAGACCCAGGGACACCTCAGGGGAGATCATTGGGAGGATAGAAATGACATCCTCTTCTGCTGAGCTGTTCTGGGCTCCAGGGACACAGGGAGCTCCTACAAGTGGGCAGCACAGCAGGGAGGCAGCTGTGCCCAGGAGCAGCTCCTGTGCAACACACTGCAGGGCTGGGAGCATGATCTGCAGGTGACAGAGAGAAGAAGGAAGAGAGCTTACAGGCTGTGTGGCATGTTAGCTGGCTGAGAGCTCACTGGAGGAGCATTTCTCACAGCCCTTGACAAGGTAAGTTTCTCATTGCAGGCAGTGTAGTGGCTTTTACTGCAGGGATCACTAAATTTGGGACATCCCATTGCAAAACTGGCTGCATATACTCTGTTTCCTTATCATTGAAAAAGACCTGCTCCAGCCGAGGGCTTTCCTGCTGCAGCATCAGAGCACAGCCCTGAGGGCTGCGTGTTGCAGGACGGCTGCAGGCTGTGCAGCCGGGGCTGCAGCCGGGTGCCCAGGGCTGTCCTGCAGAGCAGGTCCCTGCTGTGCCCCAGGGGCTGTGTGCCGGGGCAGGGACTCTGCCATCTGCCAGGCTCAGCACTCAGCACTCAGCACTCAGCACTCAGCACTCAGCACTCAGCTTGCCCAGGGAGCTGCCAGGGCGCTGCAGGGAGACGTGTGGGGGGAAGGAGCCCCCGGCAGGGCAGGGCAGGGCAGGGGCCTTCTGCTGCCACAGCTGCTGCCTGGGCAGGGGGATTGCAGCTACACTGCACTCCAGAGTGTTTTCAAAGATGCTTTGCAAGAGGAGAGACAAGGCAGGGATTTTCCATTTCCTTTTCTCTGTTCATGAGGAAGGGAAGAGGATTGGAGGCTGAAATGTATAAGGAGCTGTCTACTTTGAAAACATCTCTTAGACTCCTGAATTGTACTTCTATCTTTTTCTTTTTCTTTTTTTTTTTTTTGGGGGGGGGGGTGGGGAGGAGGGAACTGTCACATGGAAAGTGGTTTCAGCTTCACCTTTCTTCACCTATCTTGAAGGACAGGAACAGTACTACTGAATATGTAGACATGAATAATGCACTTATCCTGTAAATAGGCATCTTTCTCTATCAGAATTTGAAGTGCACAGAAGGTGGGATGAGGACTCTGAGTGCAAACAGGGTAAAAATATGAGTCATGTAAATTGCTGAGGGGAGGAAAATATCCAGAAGGCTGGGATATGATTAGGAAATGAGAGGAAAGTAAGCGCTCCTTCGACTTCTCCTTCTGAAGGTATTGTGAAGCTCATGAAAATAAATTCAAGTTAGGGAGTTGAACAAACATTTTCCAAAGAGAAAGAAAAAAGTTTATAGATTGGTGAGGGAAGAATCCTTGAGAATGGTCTTGTCTCCTCATAATCTTCTGCACTGTGCACAGGACTCCATGCCCAGGAAGCAGCAGATGCCCACCAGCAGCTCCATCAGCGAGTTCCTCCTGCTGGCGTTGGCAGACACGCGGCAGCTGCAGCTGCTGCACTTCTGGCTCTTGCTGGCCATCTACCTGGCTGCCCTCCTGGGCAACGGCCTCATCAGCACAGCCGTAGCCTGCCACCACCGCCTGCACACCCCCATGTACTTCTTCCTCCTCAACCTCGCCCTCCTCGACCTGGGCTGCATCTCCACCACTCTGCCCAAAGCCATGGCCAATGCCCTCTGGGGCACCAGGACCATCTCCTATGCTGGATGTGCTGCACAGGTCTTCTTCTTTCTTTTCTTCATTTCAACAGAATATTCCATTCTCACCATCATGTCCTATGACCGCTACGTTGCCATCTGCAAGCCCCTGCACTACGGGACCTTGATGGACAGCAGAGCTTGTGCCACCATGGCAGCAGCTGCCTGGGGCACTGGGGTCCTTAATTCCCTGCTGCACACTGCCAATACATTTTCACTGCCTCTCTGCCAAGGCAATGCCATCAATCAGTTCTTCTGTGAAATCCCCCAGATCCTCAAGCTCTCCTGCTCACACACCTACCTCAAAGAAATTTGGCTTCTTGTGGTCAGTGCCTCTTTAGCATCTGGGTGTTTTGTTTTCATTGTGTTGTCCTATGTGCAGATCTTCAGGGCCGTGCTGAGGATGCCCTCTGAGCAGGGACGGCACAAAGCCTTCTCCACGTGCCTCCCTCACCTGGCCGTGGTCTCCCTCTTTCTCAGCACTGCTTTTTTTGGTAATCTGAGGCCTGCCTCTGTTTCCTCCCCATCCCTGGACCTGGTGGTGTCATTTCTGTACTCGGTGGTGCCTCCAGCATTGAACCCCCTCATCTACAGTATGAGGAACCAGGAGCTCAGGGACGCAGTGAGGAAAATGATGTCATGGTCACATTTCAGCTGGAATAAATTTATCCTCTGTCTTAACAAATGATTCCCAGTCTGTCCCATAACACACCTATATAATTATTATTATTTTAATTTTTAAAATACTTAATTATATAAATAGATACATTTTTCTTTGCTGTTCATATATAGGTGTAATTATCATTAGTGGTTATCGTGTTCCTAAACATGTGTTTGGATTCCAACCACTTTCCTGAGGCATCACCCTGCACTTTCTCCTGGAGCCCATATGACCTTTGTGTCAGTGTTGACTCTCCCTCAGCCTCTGTGTTCCATCTCTGTATCTGCAGACAAATGAGATGCCAGCAGGCACTGTGGAGCTGATTTAGGCTTGATTAGCAAATGGGATCAATGTATTAGCCAATTGAACAATATATTACTTTAGTAGAAGGAATCAGTGTGTGCTCGTCCTAAAACTTCTGTGTTTAGCTTTGATTGGTGTGTGAACAGCCCTGTTTTTATCAATGACCCTGCTTCACAGAAGCTCTGAAATCATTTTTTTGGCCTCTGCTGGGTGCAAGGACTTGCTCTTGGGTTTGATACAAACTGTTTGGAGTTACATCGGACCAAGATAGAAAGTTGCTGATTGTGGCAAAACAAGCAGTGGAAATGTGACAAATTGGGGAAAAGAGCTAATAGGTGAGCCAGGGTGCACGGTGATGAAGAGGAAGATGAACTAAAGGGGAGGAAGTAGGTGCTGTGAGAAGGAGGACATGCGGTGTCAGGGGCTGTGCTGGGGGCACATCTCTGTAGCACTGCACGCATGCTGCCCCACACAGTGCCTGCACTGAGCTGCCAGGGGCTGCCTGTGGGGTGGTGGGGCCGGGCTGTCCTGCAGAGGGGAAGGCAACAGAGCCTCATGCTGCAGGGCTGGGACCCCAAATCACCCTGGAACTCAGCGCCCAGCTGTGCTGTGCTCACCTTGCCTGGCTCCCAGGTGCCCCCTGTGCTGCTCTTTCACTGCCCCTCCTCAACAGGACAGGGGGGAAAACATAATTCAACAATTCCTGGGTTGAGACTAAAGGAGCCTTATTCTTTCCTTGCTTAAAACCCAAAGACAACAAATTGTGTGCATTAATGGCTACATATCAAATGTAGTTTTTTTCTGCACACTTTGGAACAGCTTTTGAATTCAGCGTCCCTTTCACCTTAATATATTAATTGAAACTACACCTAACCAACAACACATTTGACTGATATTCTATCTATTTTATTTTATGGCTCATCTTCCTCTCTGACCGTGAAACACCCGGGGATACGCAGCTCTTCTTCTCTCCTGAGAACCAGGTGTCTGGAGAGTTGTCGGTCCAGTGAACTGGAATATTAGCTCTTTAATTACCCATGCTTTACATGACGTTATGATGTGTAATACCAGTAACAAAAGTATAAAACCATGACACGGATGCAGCTAAAGGGTTGTGATCAATGGTTCTGTGTCAGGGTGGAGGCGGTCACAAGCAGTGTCCCTCAGGGCTCTGTCTTGGCTCTGCTGCTCTTCATCATCTTCATCAACAACATGGATGATGGCATCGAGTGCACCCTCAGCAGGTTTGCCAACGACACCAAGCTGAGCGGTGCAGTTGATCCATTGCAGGGAAGGGAAGTCATCCAGAGGGACCTGGACAGGCTGGAGAAGTGGGACCATGTGAAACTAAAGAGGTTCAGCAAGGCCAAGCGCAAGGTGATGAACTTGGGCCAGCACAATCCCAGGTGTTTATACAAACTGGGGGAGGATCTCCTTGAGAGCAGCCCTGCGGAGAAGGACTTGGGAGTCCTGGTGGATGAGAAGCTGGACATGAGCCACAGTGTGGGCTTGCAGCCCAGAAGGCCAACTGTGTTCTGGGCTGCATTAAAAGGGGTGGCCAGCAGGGAGAGGGAGGTGATTGTCCCCCTCTACTCAGCTCTTGTGAGGCCCCATCTGCAGTGCTGCGTCCAGGCCTGGGGCCCCCAGCACAGGAAGCTCTTGGAGCTCTTGGAGTGGGTCCAGAGGAAGGCCACTAAGGTGATCAGAGGGCTGGGGCATCTCTCCTACGAGGAAAGGTTGAGGGAGCTGGGCTTGTTTAGCTTGGAGAAGAGAAGGCTGCAGGGAGACCTCATCGTGGCCTTTTTCACTCAGAGGGTGGTGAGGCTCTGGGACAGGTTGCCCAAGGAGGCTGTGGATGCCCCATCACTGGAGGCATTCAAGGCCAGGCTGGATGTGACTCTGGACAGCCTGGTCTGCTGGTTGGTGACCCTGCCCGTGGCAGTGGGGTTGAAGCAAGACGATCACTGTGGTCCCTTTCAACTCAGACTGATCTATGAATCTATGATTACATACAGTGATAAACTGTATGTAAACCTGGAGTAAAGTGTGAGTACACTCAGAGTAGTGAGTCAGCAAACCTCGAGTAAGGTCTGAGTAAGTCTGAAGTAAAGTGCAAGTAAGCCCAGAGTAAATTTTGTGTAAAGCTGAAGTCAAGTGTGAATAAACCTGACCAAACTGTTTGTAAGCCTGGATACAAGAGTGAGCGATGCTGGAGTCAAGTGTGAGCAAACCTGGAGTCAAGTGTGAGTAAACCCTGAGTAAAGCATGTGTAAACACGGAGTAAAGCATAAGAACACCCGGAGTAGAGTGTGAAAAAAAGAAAAATAGACTGAGTAAACCAGGAGAAAAGTGTGAGTAAACCTAGAGTAAAGAGTGAGTACACCTGGATTGAAATGTAAAATCTGGAGTAAAGTGTGAGTAAAATCCAAAGTAAGATGTGGGAACACACAGTATGAAGTGTGAGTACAGCCGGAGTACAGTGTGAGTAAATGTGGTGTAAAGTTAGAAAAAGATCCAGTGTACGGTGTGAGAACACACTGAGTAGTGTGTGAGTACATCCGGAGTAACATGTGAGGAAATCAAAAGAGAAGTGTGAATAACCCTGAAGAAAAACAAAAACAAAAAAAAAAACAAAAAACAGAAGTAAAAACCAGAGGAAAGTAAGAGAAAAGTGTGAGTTTACCCAGAGTAAATTCAGGGTAAACCTGGATTAATGTTTGAGTAAACACAGAGAAGAGTGTGAGTAAACTTGAAGAAAAGTTTGAGGAAACCTGATGTGTGTGTACACTGGGAGTGGACTGGGAGTGGTCCTGAAGTAACTGAGTAAACATGAAATAAAGTGTGAGAAAAACCATATTGTGAATGCACCCAGTGCAGGGTGTGAGAAAAGCAGAACTAAAGTGAGAGTAATCACAAAGAAGAGTGTGAGTAAATCTGGAGAAAAGTGTGAGTAGTCTGCTCCATCGGTACTCACTCTTTACTCCAGGTTTACTCTTACTTTTCTCTGTGTTTTGGTCACACTGTATGCTGGGTGTACTCACAATTTACTCTGGGTTTTACTCACACTTCACTCTGTGTTTTACTCACACTTTATTCCAGGTTTACTCAGACTTTACTTCAAGTTTACTCACACTTTTCTCCATGTTTACTCTTAGTTTTCTCTAGGTTTTACTCACACCATACTCCAGGTGTTCTCTCATCTTCATGTTTTACTCACAATTTACTTATTGACTCAAGAATTACTCCTGCTTTATTCTTACTTTTCTCCAGGTTTTACTCACACTGCACAACTGGTGTACTCACGCTCTATTCTGTGTGTACTCACACCTTACTTTAGGATTTATTCACATGTTACACCAGGTTTACTCACCCTTTACTTCTGGTTACCTGACACTTTACTCTGGGTTTATTGATACTTTACTCCTGCTTTACTCTGACTTTTCTCCAGGTTTGATTCAGACTCTACTCTGGGTGTATTCACAATCTTCTCCAGGTTTACTCACATTTTACTCTGGGTTTACTCACGCTTTACTTCAGGTTTACTCATACTTTGCTGAGCACTTACACTTCACCCTGCATGTGCTCACAACGTACTCTGAGTTTAATCACACTTTCCTTTGGGGTCACTTATACTTTACTTTGGCTTTTCCTCACCCTTTACTCTAGGTTTGCTTACACTCTACTCAAGGCATATTTTACTTCAGGCTTACTAATTCTTTACTCCAGGTTTACTCATACCTTACTTTGGATTTTACTCAAAATTTACTTCAGGATTTACACACACTTTACTTCACTGTTTGCTCACATTTTACTCAGGGTTTACTAACACTTTACTCAGTCCTTTAGTCACCCTTTACTCCAGGTTTACTCCAACTTTATTTCGGATTTTACTCACGCATTATTTTGGGTTACCTCACACTTTACTCTGGGTTTACTTTTCTCTGGGTGCCCTCACACTTTACTCCGTGTGTGCCCACAACTTACTCAGGGTTTCACTTGCAATTTCCTCTGGCTTTTACTCACTCTTTACCCAAGCTTTGCTCACACGTTACCCTGGGTTTGCTCTTACTTTTCTCCTGGTTTTAATGACAATTTACACTAGGTTTACACACATTTTACTCCTTTAGTCTTCTCCAACCTGAGTGATTCTACGATCCTATGATTCTATATGGAGGTACATGTAGTCATAACTATTATACATTTCTTTCATCTCTCTTAGCAAAGAGCTTTATCTCAACCCACGTGTTGTACTTTGTTTTTTCGCAGTTCTCCTCTCCATCCTACAGGGAAGGGGCGGTGCACAAAGCACTGTGTGGTGCTGAGCCACCTGCTGGTTTCAACCACCACTTTTGGTGCCTGATGTGGGGCTGCAATGATTGAGATAACAGCAGATCTGTCCAGAGCAAGTTATCACAGGTGTTTGTGATATTTGAATAACTGCTGGTCATGATTCTGATTTTTTTGCTACTGCTGGAGCTCGTTGAGCCTTCTCATGACGCTGCACTGCACAGCTCCTTGCTTGCTGCTCGTTTTTCCTGCTGCATTGTTTGTCAGCTCTGGGGGCTGGATGAGGGTTTTAATTTTGCTGTGCTGTTTGGCCTTGGCTTACATCATGATCTAATTGCCAGCTGACAAACTGAAGTTTTGTGCGCGTTCAGCTCTGCAGTCATTATTGGGTTTTGGAAGTAATATTGTTGATATGATTAGTAATTACACCCTTGGCTTTGTGTCCTCAGGGAGCCCAGCTATGGATGAGGTAAGGGAGGACACCTTCCAGTGGTTTCTCAGCCTCCCTTTCTCTTCTTCTTTCCCTAGAGCTCAAGAGCTAGTTACAATAGCTCCTGAGAATTCTGTCTATCCGTGGGATGTTCAAACCAGTGTGCTCCCATTACTGCATGCCGTCAATATGTTTCAGGTTACATTTCAGATTAAACAATCATTCAAAAATATCACGGAGAGATCTGTCCCAAGGCAGGATAGCTCTGCATGGCAGGGGATGTGGGGCGGTCTGGGCAGGTGCCTGGAGCGGTCAGAATCCCCCAAGGGTTTGGAACTTCATCTCCGAGCAACTGCAGAACCCTGAGAAACTGGTGGAGTATTTGGGGAAGGTCTGCTGCTGCCCCGGGAATCCTAAAGAGGCACAAATCACTGCAGTGTGCCAGGGCCTGGCCCACACCTATTGAGCTGTGTTCAACACTCTTCAGCATCCCCAAGGGGAAGAGAGCTGGATCTGCTGGCACTGCTGCAGCCTCTCCAACTCCTGGGACAGACCCTGCAGCAGCTCCAGTTCTTGTTCCCAATTCTTACAGGTCCCACGGTTGCTGCAAGCTTTGTGACCAACCCTGCTGTCACTCCTACCCTCACCATGAGCCCTGTGGTCACTCCTGCTACAGCTCCTGCAGCTGTTCCACGTCCTGTGATAAGAAAAGGAAAAGAATTCCTCCCAAAAAGCACAGCCCCGTGGTCCCTCCAGCTCCCAGGACAAGCCTGCGGTTGCTCCAATCCTTGCAACACGACCTGGAGTTGCAAATATAAATGCATATATATATTGGTGCCTATGCAAAAACTGTTTGCAACTGCGTGTATGATATATATCATAGAATCATAGACTGGTCTGGGTTGAAAAGGACCACAGTGATCATCCAGTTTCAACCTCCCTGCTGTGTGCAGGGTTGCCAAACAAGACCAGGCTGCTCAGAGCCACATGCAGCCTAGCCTGCAATGCATTCAGGGATGGAGCATCCACAACCTCCTTGCACAAAAGGTGAATATATACTATATATATCTTATATGCATAAATATGTATGTCAAAATTATTATCCTTTTCTTTTTCTCTGCCTTACTAGATGATATGATCTCAACTCACAGATTAGACTTTGTGGTTTTATTTCAGTTTTCTCCGCTCTTCCACTGGGAAGGGGGGCAGTGAGAGAACAACCATGTGGTACTGAGCCACTTTCCATGTTAAACCACAATTCCATCCTGAGTCCACAACAGATTAACTTAGGACTCTGGAACTGCCCCCGTGACTCAGTGAAGAGCACCAGAAGATCTCGAGGTTTTCCAAGAGAGCAGCTCCTGAGGTATATTCCTGACACCGGCTGTGGAAGAGGCCTCCAGTTCTCTGGTCCTGCTCTGATGAGCCCCTCTTGTTATGGGGGTTCCAGCAAGGAGAGCAGCTGTGACACAGCGGTTCAGATGTAGAGACAACAGCACAGTCGTGAGACACACAAGACCTTCAGGTCTGCACAAATGCAAGAACTCTAGAGTGGTGTGGCAGTGTAACGAGACCAGGAATGAAAAGAGTGCGTTGTGCTGCTGTCCTTGGCTGTAACTATCCCAGATCCGGACAAGGTAGGGAGAGAGAAGAGCTAAGAAAAAGTACTTTTGAAAGCATTTTAGGAACCTTTTAATCTATGCCAGGAACCTGGTTCCGTATTTACATGAGCTCTTGGTGTGAGAAAATGGAAAGTAGATGGAAAGAAGAAGTGGAATAAATTGCCACTTTTTTTTTCAAGACTATTGTATTACACTTACACACACAAACAAAAAGTCATACATACATAAAATATAAAGAACCATCACAGAGAATCACGTGAGGATGATGTGCACTTTATTGAAGCTGGAATATTGCATATTGTAACACTTTGCTGAAGGCATGCTTGAGCTCCTTGTTCCTCATGCTATAGATAATAGGGTTCAGCATTGGAGGAACCACTGAGTAGAGAATTGCTACCACCAGGTCCAGGAGTGGGGAGGAAATGGAGAAGGGCTTCAGGTAAGCAAACACTACAGTGCTGAGAAACAGGGAGACCACAGCCAGGTGAGGGAGGCACGTGGAGAAGGCTTTGTGCCGTCCCTGCTCAGAGGGCATCCTCAGCACGGCCCTGAAGATCTGCACATAGGAGAAAAGAATGAAAGCAAAGCACCCAAAAAACACAAGGGCACTAAGCACAATAAGTCCAAATTCCCTGAGATAGGATTTTGAGCAGGAGAGCTTGAGGATCTGGGGGATTTCACAGAAGAACTGGTCCACAGCATTGCCATGGCAGAGAGGCAGTGAAAATGTATTGGTAGTGTGCAGCAGAGAATTAAGGACCCCAGTGCCCCAGGCAGCTGCTGCCATGCTGGCACAAGCTCTGCTGTCCATCAAGGTCCCATAACGAAGTGGCTTGCAGATGGCAACATAGCGGTCATAGGACATGATGGTGAGAAGGGAATACTCTGCACCAAAGAATAGTAGTAAAAAGAAGACCTGTGCAGCACATCCAGCATAGGAGATGGTCCTGGTGCCCCAGAGGGCATTGGCCATGGCTTTGGGCAGAGTGGTGGAGATGCAGCCCAGGTCGAGGAGGGCGAGGTTGAGGAGGAAGAAGTACATGGGGGTGTGCAGGCGGTGGTGGCAGGCTACGGCTGTGCTGATGAGGCCGTTGCCCAGGAGGGCAGCCAGGTAGATGGCCAGCAAGAGCCAGAAGTGCAGGAGCTGCAGCTGCCGCGTGTCTGCCAACGCCAGCAGGAGGAATTCACTGATGGAGCTGCTGTTGGGCATCTGCTGCTTCCGTGGATGTGGTTCTGTGCACAGAGAAGAAGACAAGATGTTAGAAAAGATTTCAGAGGAGTCAACCCTGCTCTAAGCCTTGGGGGAAATGGAAGTTTCCATCAGTATCTCTTAGATTTGAAATGGAAAGTTTCCTGCACTTGCATCCCTACTTTAAATTATTCAGATTCTGTCCAGTGGCTTTTTGGGAATGTTAGCATTTTATCACAATGTGCCATGAAACTGGCACTCTGTCCATCGATCTGGGTAAGGGAAGATGATGGCATTCATCTCGTCCTACTTTGCTATCCTTCAGAGATGGGTCTGAATCACAGAACTCATGTTCCCACGCTGGGCAAGGGAGAAAGAGGTGCTCATGAGATCAGCACTGAACCAAACCTCTTCGCATTTTGTCATTTTGGTAGGGGAGAGCCTGACTTCAAATGAATTTGCAGAATGCTCTGTTTCTTCAGATCCTGTGTGATTAATAGGATGAAAAAGCTTTGCTTTATGCAGTCTCCCACTGATTAAAATAATCCTTATATCTTGCTTTCAATGAGATGAGAGGAAAAAAACTTTCTATGAATTGGGTTTGGATTTCCCCTTAAAATGTGTGACTCTAAAAAATCTTCAGGTTTGCTTTCCTGGCGTAAGCACAAGTCAGTCCTCAGAGGTAAAACCTTCTCTCGTAGAGAAGAGTCCAGCTGCTCTGTCCATCAGGCTTGTTCCTACCTGCCCCGTGCTGCCCCTTGCTCAACTGCACACACAGGTTGCTCAAGAGAAGATCCCGGGCTGTGCAGAGGGCCAATGTCCAACTGCTCTCTCTCAGCACAGCTCCGGGGGGCAGAAGGAAAGGGATATGGCGAGGCTTCTGATTCACATGATAGAAGCAAAGGCTCTCAGATTGGAGGATGGGCACACAGGAGCTGTGCCCATCTTGGAACTTGTGGCAGTTTTCCAGGGCACCGCCACAGTGGTAGCCTCGAGCTGATGTCTCCTGGGGAGAACGAGCTCATTCCTTAATCAGAAACAATCACACTGCACCAATCGTGAGAAGTGTTAAGGGGAGGGACACCGTGGTCTTAAGAAAACTCCCCTAGGACAGGATCAGTAGCAGAACTGGAGCTTAACATCCCCCATCAGCACTGCGGTTGCAAGGGACACTCCAGGAAGCCTGCTCCTTCCCCAGCTGCACACACACCTCCCAAGCAGCACAGTCCAAAACCGCATTGCAGAGCCTTACTGCCAAAAGTTCCCTATCTGTCTGTGCCCATATTTACATTCTGAAGCTGCTCCTTACAGGAGCTGCTTGATGCAAGAGCCTCGGTGATTAATTCAAACACATTTGTGCTTTCATTTAGGTGAAAAATAAAAGCTCATACTCTGCAAGGTCCTTATCTGAAAGATGGATACATGGAAAGTCTCCACAGAAGCCTCAAGAGCCCCTACCCCAGGCAGCAGCTGTGGCAGCAGAAGGCCCTGCCCTTCCCTGCCCTGCCGGGGGGCTCCTTCCCCCCACACGTCTCCCCACAGCTCCCTGGGCAGCTCCCTGGGCAGGCTGAGTGCTGAGTGCTGAGTGCTGAGTGCTGAGTGCTGAGTGCTGAGCCTGGCAGGCAGCAGAGTCCCTGCCCCGGCACACAGCCCCTGGGGCACAGCAGGGACCTGCTCTGCAGGACAGCCCTGGGCACCCGGCTGCAGCCCCGGCTGCACAGCCTGCAGCCGTCCTGGGACACGCAGCCCTCAGGGCTGTGCTCTGATGCTGCAGCACAGAAGCCCTCAGCTGGAGCAGGTCCTGCTCTGCAATAAAGAAGCATGGAGTGCCTCCTGACTGATACGCTGCTCTAACAAGACCAAGAGTGATTGGATGGTCTTGTGTACTTTGCCCTGCCAATGTAGACTTACTGTGTTAAGGTTGCGAGCATTGATCCCCCCGTGAACTCAGCCTTCTCCCTTCTACACTGCGTGTTGCATTTCTCTCCCTTCTGTCTCCTCATTGTCACCTACAGGCCATGTCTTCGGAGTCCTGCACTGTGCAGAGGAGCTGCTCCTGTACCAGCAGCTGTATGAACTCCCTGTGTCCCAGAAGCCCGGCCCAGCTCAGCAGCAGAGGCACAAGGGATCCCTTTCTCCATCCCTTTGGGCTCCGTGCAGATGTCCCTAGGGCTCCACAGGATGATACGTGGAAAAATACTGAAGGAGTCCTTGAAGTTCCTTTCCTCTGCGTGGGAGAACACTTTCCTTCCCAGCAGTGTCATTGCTCCTGTCAGAGACAAAGTTAAGTAAAAAAGCCACCCTCCCTTGTCCCAACACAGACAGGGCGCCTGGGCAGTGACAGGCAGGGATCACAGGTGTCCAAGCAGAAGAAAATTACTCAGATGAGTTGATTGAGGAACCTCGTTCTGAATCTGGAGATATTCTTTTGGTGGGAAATCTCTCCAAGTGAAGTGAAAGATACCTATGTGGAGGTCAGTTGAACCTCTTCTCTACTCATTTTGTGCAAAACAGCACCCAGAAATACAGAGCTGAGAAAATGGATTCATGTGCCATAGGGAGAACTAAGTCTCTCTCTCTCTTCAGCCCAAGCTGTACTCCCCAGCTACCCTAAGCGTAAAATGGTCTCTGTCTCATGTACACCCTTCATTGCCAAGCCATGCTCAGGGTGGCTGAGTATAACACACATGCCCAAATACTGTTCCATATTGCCCCTCCAAGTAAAAGCCAAATATGGCCTGCTCTCTGATGCTAGATGGGTGGAGAAAAAACACACTGCCATTGTCAGTTGTGGGGTTCATATCACTTGGCTGCCTTTGACTCCAGTTCATATTGGAGTTCTAGCATGCCTGGCACAGCAGTGCTTAGCAGTGGTGTGACTTCATTCCAGCCATGATAGTCCTCTCAGCCTCCACTCTCCATTAGACTTCTGGGCCAAACAGGGCATTACTGTGTCTAGAGGACCAAATGGGTGAGTGAATCTTGCTGATTACTCCTTGATTCTGCAGTTGATGAGTTAGATGATGAATGAGAAGCAGGGAGTCCCTGCTGATGCAATATTGACGTCAACATACCATTTCAGCAGCGATCGGCACCTGTTGCCTTTCTGCTCTTAGCAATCCTGCAACAGAAGGGTCCTCTGAGAGACCAGACAAGGTATACAGCTGTTCAATGCCCTCCATCTCCAAGACAGCTGTACTGAAAGCCCACCAGTACCCTTTTTGGGTCCTTGAAGTGCTCTCTCCCGAAGCAATCTGTAGCAGGGATGCACGGAGCCTCTGGGCCAGTCACAATGGTAATCACAAACATTCTTTTGCCACTCATTTAGTTAGGCTCACTTTGGCCTCTAGCAGAGGCCAAACTCTTGGATTCCCCTGTCACTCCTGAAATACAAATCGGTTTTGTTCCTTTGTAACTTGATGGCATTAGAGTACATTGTGCACCAGTGTCAGCTAGAGCCTCCTATTTCTTTAGTCCTGATGTGCCAGGCCATTGAATCCATGCATTCCAATAAACCCAATTGCCCCTTTCCTCTACCTAGCTGCAGGCAGGGCCCCCCCAGTTCTGATTTGTGTATTCATAACTCATCTTTTGTGTGTAAAAACCAGAAGACTCACTGACAACCACAGAGATAAGATCAGTCCATCAGGCTCGCTGGAAACTGGAGCCGCCACTTTCCTGGAAGGACCCTTTCTTGTGATTGTTTTCCCTTGCACCTCACGTACCCATGCCTGTAGGGTTGAGGTGGGTTTTGCCATCCCACATCCTCATACCCTCTTCATGGTCACGCAGGTAAAACCACAGGATGGTACATGGCTGTTACCTTGAAGCGTGGGGCGAGTGACACTCTGCACAGTTCCAACGCCATTTGTGTTTTCCTTTTTTTTTTTTTTTTTTTTTTGTCAGTCATGAAACCCCAAGCTGTGAGGTGTGGTTGACACAACCATGGATGGGAAGCTGGATGTGAGCCAGCAGTGTGCCCTCACAGCCCAGAAAGCCAGCCGTACTCTGCGTTGCTTCAGAAGAAGCGTGGCCAGCAGGGTAAGAGAGGTGATCCTGCTCCTCTACTGTGCGCTGGTGAGAATTCACCTGGAATACTGTGTCCAGATGTGGAGTCCTCAGTACAGGGGAGACATGGAGCTGTTGGAGCATGTATAAAGAAGGGCCGCAAAACTGATCCACAGATGTAACACCTCTCTTATGAGGACAGGCAAAGAGGTGGGGCTGTGCAGCCTGGAGAAGAGAAGGCTGCAAGGCAACCTGAGAGCAGCCTGTCAGTATCTGAATGGGAGCTACAGGAAAGAAGGGGACAGAATCTTTTGCAAAGTTTGTGGCAAGGACAAAGAGAAATGGCTTCAAGCTCAAAGAGGGTAGATTTAGGTTAGATATAAGGAAGAAGTATTTTACAGTGAGGGTGGTGAGGCACAGGCACAGATGGACCACTGATGTGGTTGATGCCCTGTCCCTGGAGACTTTCCAAGTGAGGCTGGATCAGGCCCTGGGCAGCCTGATGGAGCTGTGGTGACCTTGTGCACTGCAGGGGAGTTGGGCTAGATGGCCTTCAGAGGTCCCTTCCAACTCTAAGGGTTCTATGATTCTACGATTCTAAGACTGGGCCAAGTAGGAAGGGGTTTGTTGGGTATGCCACACTCCCTCCTAATCTCAGGCTAAGGCATCGCTGAACACACCAACTCATTGGTTAAGTTTGTTTGTTTGTTTGTTTGTTTGTTTGTTTTTAAGAAATCCTTGAGTCTGGGTGGTGTTTGCAATTGTATAATGCTGCCTACCAATTAACTAATAGATGAAGTAGGGGTGGCTGCCTCAACATGAAAGCCATTTGTCTATCTGTGAATACAAAGATCCAGAAATTCATATCAAGCTAGGAAAAGATCTTATGGGATTTTGCAACAACCTGTACTGCTGAAAACACCTTAGATTGGAGCAATATCAGTGGTACTATCTATACCCAAAAATCGCTAAGTGTGAGAAGCAAGAAATTGTTTGGTAAAGTTATCCTGGATAAGCAACTGATAGATGTCACCTTTTTAATGCTTTCAATCAAATGTGACTGAGTGCATTTTCTTTCCTTTTGTGTCTACAGGAGTCTTGAATGACCCACACGTGGACAGATGGACCTTGATTTCAGGATGACCCAGCAGGTTAAATAATGTTATTAATAATCATAATAATGATACTTAGTTTTACCATGGTGCAAATGTAATCCCCTTTCATTTGTGTCCAGAAGGACCCAGAATGGCCATGGGCCTGTGGGAGGTAGATTGTGTTTTTGCAGTGGAAGTTTCCAGTATTTTCTGTATATAGCATAGGATAAGAAACCTTTTACAAAGAAAACTCCTGAACAGAGTCAAGTTGAGACTGGGGCGTATCGACCTAGGAAGAATTGGTACACACACTAGGGTAAAGAAGAGACAGAACAAGTGAAAATATTGTCCTCCTATCACAATAAAAAGTCCAGAATATTCCAAAAGACAATGGATTGGTAGCAGACATTGTGTGGAAGTGTAAACGTAGCTATGGAAGTGTAACGGAGCTGTGGAAGTGTAACCATAGCTATGGAAGTGTAACGTAGGTATGGAAGTGTAACCATAGCTATGGAAGTGTAACCATAGCTATGGAAGTGCAACTTAGGTATGGAAGTGTAACCATAACTATGGAAGTGTAAATGTAGCTATGAGAGTGTAGATGTAGCTATGGAAGTGTAACATAGCTATGGAAGTGTAACATAGCTATGGAAGTGTAACATAGCAATGGAAGTGTAATGTAGCCATAGTGTCAGAAGATTGTGAGCCTGAGATGCTCAATCAATGAGTGCCAGGAGAGGCTTTACCTGCGTCAGACCCAGGGTATATAACGGGATGGATTTCGCTGACTAGTTGTGCAACTTCTCCCTGGTCAGTAGGGGGTGTGCGCCCATTATTGCAGTAATGAACAAACTGCTCTTCACAGAGATCTTTACCTGATTAGAAATTGTTGATCTTGAGAGTGTTTCTCACAGTATCTAAGCATAAGATACGCTCGCTGCTGTTATGAAGATCTGTTTTGAAACTTGCTTGCTTTCTAGCCATTGAATTGTTAGTGGAAATGTCCTGAATACACGTGTTAGACTATAAAAGCTTTGCATGGGAAAATAAAGGAGAATTTGTGCACAAGAACCCTGTGTCGTGTTCCTAGTCTGTGACAAGCAGTCCCTTGTCTGATGGTGCTGGCAGCAGCGAGACAAACTCTGACACATTGGTACGTATTGCCTGTTCCTGCCTGCTACCTCACTGCCACTGGGTGCCACTGGATGCCACTGCAGAGACAACAGGACTGCTGTCAATTCGTGTGAGACTCGAGGGCTACCAGAAGTGTAGAGGTACAATAGGAAAGCATGGAAGTGGAAAGAGAGCAGCACTCAAAAGACCACATCTTGCCCTTATCCATCGTCATGTCCTCAGGAAAGCAGCAGCCCTGACTTGAAGGCAGCGAGGAGCAGAAGCCCACTGAGTAGTGAGGGGCAGCCCCCAAGGAAATTTGGGCTGCTGCTCCATTTGGAACTGGGCCCTTGGCCCCTGAATCCCACATGTGTAAGGAGGTTTCTCTTCCAGCTCTAGAGGAGAAGGGAAGAAAAGTGAGCTGAGAGAAATAAATTTCTGCTGTCCTCTTCATTGTATTTATGCACATGTACCTACATACTTCTGTAGGTACATGAGATGACTGGTTCAAAATACATACTTAACTATAATTATATAGTAAGAATATCTATATTTAAAAGGAAATGCAAGTTTTAGGAAATAACAAACACAACATGTGACAAAATATTGTCCTAATATTTTCTGATATAGCTGGGGATTTCCCAAAGTTTCCTCAGGGCATCCCTGAGCTCCTGGTTCCTCACACCATAGATGAAAGGATTCATTATGGGAGGTATCACCGAGTACAGAAATGACACCACCAGGTCCAGGGAATGGGAAGAAAGGGAGTGTGGCTTCAGGTAGGCAAACAAGAGGGTGCTGAGAAACAGGGAGACCACGGCCAGGTGAGGGAGGCACGTGGAGAAGGCTTTGTGCCGTCCCTGCTCAGAGGGCATCCTCAGCACAGTCCTGAAGATCTGCACATAGGACACAACAATGAATACAAAACAACCGAAGATTAAACAAAGACTAAAATAGATATTCACAGTTTCCCTGAAGTAGTCTGATTCTGAGCAAGAGAGCTTGAGAATCTGAGGGATTTCACAGAAGAACTGGTCCACAGTATTGTTTTGGCAAAGTGGTATTGAAAATGTAGTGGCAGTGTGCAGCAGGGAATAGAGAGCCCCAGTGCCCCAGGCAGCTGCTGCCATGGTGGCACAAGCTCTGCTGTCCATCAAGGTCCCGTAGTGCAGGGGCTTGCAGATGGCAACGTAGCGGTCATAGGACATGATGGTGAGAAGAAAAATCTCTGCAGAAAATAGGAATAATAAAAAGAAGACTTGTGCAGCACATCCTGCGTAGGAGATGTGCCTGGTGTCCCAGAGGGCATTGGCCATGGCTTTGGGGAGAGTGGTGGAGATGCAGCCCAGGTCGAGGAGGGCGAGGTTGAGGAGGAAGAAGTACATGGGGGTGTGCAGGCGGTGGTGGCAGGCTACGGCTGTGCTGATGAGGCCGTTGCCCAGGAGGGCAGCCAGGTAGATGGCCAGCAAGAGCCAGAAGTGCAGGAGCTGCAGCTGCCACGTGTCTGCCAACGCCAGCAGGAGGAACTCGCTGATGGAGCTGCTGTTGGGCATCTGCAGTTCCTGGGCATGGAGTCCTGTGCACAGTGCAAAAAATAATGACAGAAGTCGAGATAACTTGCAGACACTCTCCTCCTGCTATACTGTAGAAATGTTTCTTTCTCTTTCAAAAATGATCATTTAACTCCATAACTTCAATTTACGTGCATGAGCTTTAGTGTACCTTAAGAAGTAGAAGCTGAAAGAGCTCTTACTTTCCTCTCCTTTCCTAATCATATCTCAGCTTCCTAGATAATTTCCTCTTACAATCAATTCCCATCCCTCATATCTTAATGCTGTCTGCACTCACAGTGCCCATCCCTACCTCTCTGCACTTCAATTTCTGTTAGAGAAAACTGTCTATTTTCAGGATAAGAGCATTATTCATGTCAGCAGAAAACGATAGCAATTTCAGCTGAAAGCACTTGAGGAGATTGTTCATATAAGGGCAGATTGTGAATGGTACAATTCAGGATTCTCAGAGATGTGTTCATAGTTCACATCTCCTTTCAGAATTCTGCCTCCAACTCATTCTCCTTCCCTAAGAACAGGTGTTGGAAAATCCCTGCCTTGTCTCTCCTCCTGCAAAGCACCCTTGGAAAAAAACTAGCCAGTGGTGCAGTGTAGCTGTGATCCCCCTGCCCCAGGCAGCAGCTGTAGCAGCAGAAGACCTCTGCCCTGCCCTGCTGGGGGACTCCTTCCCCCCACACATCTCCCTGCAGAGCCCCAGCAGCTCCCTGGGCAGACTGAGTGCTGAGTGCTGAGTGCTGAGTGCTGAGTGCTGAGTGCTGAGTGCTGAGTGCTGAGCCTGGCAGGAGGCAGAGTCAAAGCCTGCAGTGAGACTTACCTTGCCAAAGGCTGTGAGCAGTGCTCCTGCAGTGAGCTCAACACCTGCTCACACCGTACACATCCTATAAGCTCTCTGTCCTTTCTCTTCTCTCCTCCTGTCACCTGCAGGCTGTGCTGTGCAGAAGAGCTGCTCCTGGGCACAGCTGTCTCTCTGCAGCGCTGCCCACTTGTAGGAGCTCCCTGTGTCCCAGGAGCCCGGCCCAGCTCAGCAGCAGAGGATGTCATTTTCTCTTCCTCACTGCTCTCCCTGGAGATGCCCTTGGGGCTGCAGGGCTGGCAGCTCCTGATAGACAACAGGGTCATCTCTGCAAAACGTTCTTTGAAGTCAGATGAATTAATCACCAGGAGACAGGCTGATTCCAGAAGCATTGTTTGTCCTAACAGATTGTGTGTGCCTAGCAAAGCTGCAAATGCCCAATCGGGTGTCATGGTTTTATGACTCTTCATATCAGTATTCCACATCATAACATCATGTAAAGCATGGGGAATTAGAGAGTTAATACTCCAGTTCTGTGGACGGACAACTTTATGGATATCTGTTTCTCAGAAGAGAAGAAGAACTGCCTTTCGTGAGGACTCTGAGTTCAGAGGGGAAGATAAGCCATGGGAGGAAGTCCCGGGATCTCTCACTTGCTCGCTGCCTGGCAGTGTGTGGCTGCGCGCCCCAGCCGTGCGCCTTCAGTTCAAAGTAAGGCTTTTGGTTTCAGACACTCGCTCTCTCATTATATTTGATTTATTACCCTAAATTCCAATTTTATTTTATAACATTGTGTTATCTTACATTCCAATATCATGTTTAGTAAAAATAAGTTTCCTCCTTAGATGTTTGCAGCTGTTTTTTATTATTTTTATTATTATATCTTTATATATTAGTATATTAATTATATTGTATTATATTATATTATATTTTATTTTATTTTATTTTATTTTATTTTATTTTATTTTATTTTATTTTATTTATTTTTTGGCCAGTGGAACTGCCAAGACCTCTGCCCTCTGTCACAGACACACATTGATCCAGATAACTCCAGATAACAAGACAACACACTCAGTCATATGCTCTGCTTTTAGGACGGACGTGTGGAGCCAAATGTGGGACCTGATGATCACTATGGGTCCTTTCCATTGCGGGTTGTCCCAGGATTCTATGACAGTGGGTACAAGCACGGTGATGTTGGATCACTGTGCTGTCACAGTGGGTAGGAGTTTAGTGACAGCACAGTCACGGTGTTGTCTCGGTAGTGTGGAGAGCAGTGATGTCAGAATTCCTGAGTTGTGGCAGAGGTCAGTATTGCAGTGATGTCAGAGTCACTGTGCTGGAAAGGGGAGACAAGCTCAGTGATTTCAGCTCCACTGTGTCGTCACAGCTGATATGAGCACAGTGGTGTTGCAGTCAGACAGGAGCTCTGCATGTGGGTGAGCATCAAACACGGCATCCCCAGAACCAAATGCTACCAGTGAGGAAATGGTGCCTCCACCTTGGGCCTGAGAGATCTGAAGTTCAGTGTTTCGTTGGGATTGACTGCTTGTCCAGACTGGACCCTTCTCACATCCCACATCCTCAGGTGAGACACATTGCCCACATGGGACTTGGACCTCACGGCATCCTTGCACCCCATGCAGATTCTGGCAGCTGCTGTCCACTTCTCTTTCATTTGACATCAGACAAACCTCCATCCCACTGCCCCAGGAAGGGCCCTGAGCCAGCACGAGGGACACGATCTCCCTGCCAAGGCTCTGCGGATCAGGCCTTGGCAAAAGACAAAGGAGGCTTTGCTCAGCATCACAGCCACCATCCCAGTGCCTTGGTCTGCCTGCAATCATGGCTTCCAATTATCTGCTCTAACAAGTCCCTGGGGAAGCTTGCTTGTCAATGGCCTCAGTGGGGCCCATTAATACTCCAAGAAACTTCACTGTTCCTTCTGACTTTGTCTTCTTGGGCACTTCGTGCAATCTTCTCTGTGCACTGGAGGTTGATGGACTCAGCAGCAAATGCCCCGTGGGGCCCATTACAACCTGAAGAGCCCTCCTGTGCCTTGTGCCTTCCTGTCATCTTCTTCAGGTGTTCAGAACTTGTGCAGCTAACTGGAGAGGCATCTGGAGAGAACTTGAGGAAGAGAACAATGGGCATTTAAGAATTTCATTTATTTATTTATTTACAGATAGGTTTGAACAAGAATCTAAACCAGCACTTGGCGATTGATATTGACCCAGGATGTCCCCTAATGAGCTTTGCTCTGTCACTGTGTGAACAAACGTTTTCCTCAACTTCCCCACCCCATTTCTACTCCCATTGGCCTCATGGGACTGGCATCACTTTTCCTCCCACCACACTTCTCCTCTGCAGTCATACGCTCAGTGTTAAACCTCCTTTACACCAACTCCCACTGGCTTTCCTCTGAGAACCAGCAGCACAAGGGTCATGAAAGATTTTTTTTTCTTTTTTTTTTTTTTTTTTCCAAGTAGACAGAAGGAAATGTGATGCAATTGAAAGAACAATAAAACACAGTGGTCAACTGCGTGCCTTGTGCATGCTGCATCTAATGAGGTTTGCCTTTCACAGGGAATATTTGTACAAGAAACAAGTTAGATAGAGATTGGAAGGGATAGATAGAATCACAGTTAAGGAGTTGAGAAAAGAGTCCATCAGGCTCTGGAGAGATGGAGCAAATTCCAGTAATCTCCCTGAGTGTGATAGGTCAGCCAGATATTTGGGAGGTATCTGAGTGAAGAACAAGCAAGGAAGGGGGAAATCTGGAGAGCAGTGGGAAGAGCATGTGTCCAGATGGCCTGCTGAAAACATGCCCTGAACCATGGTCATTGATTTAGGAGAGCTGGAGACACCTGGAGGATGAGGGACATCAAATACGCAGCAGGGTAGAGCAGCGGTGGATGCTGGGCATTGGTCACAGGGCATTGGCACTGGCACCACTGTCTGTGTCCCTGTACCTGAAGGCATCTGTGTCCTGCTAACACAGTTCTGGAAAATACTGTCCCTTTAGGGAAAACAAACAAACAAACAAACAATCCAACAAACAAACAAATAAATAAAAGACACGCTATCCCCTCAAATATGAGTGTTTTCAGCTTAAAAAGAGAGAGATAGCACATGAGAATATTTGAAGTTGTGATGTTTTAACACATTTATATCAACTCCCACTTGCAGTCACCTTTCTGTGCTGAGGATCTGCAATGTAGAGGCACAACTCTGCATGATGCCTTCTCTGCATCTTGTAGCTATGGAGATGGACTTCTTACATCATTTCTGAATAACAGAACAAGGATAAATGATAATAAAGAAAAAGAGAGTTTTACATTAGACATTTGGAAAGAATTTCTGACATTCCATGGATCATGATGTGAGGCATGGAGCTGGTGTGGAACAAGTAGCTCAGGGAATATACCTGAAAAAATACCTGAAGTCATCTGTGTCCTGCTAACACACTTCTGGAAAACATTGTCTTCAAGAAAAACTAAAAACAGAAAAAGACACAAAATAAACCAAAAGACAAGTGTTTTCAACCTAAAAATAGAGAGGACTCATGAGATTATTAGAAGTTGAGAAGTGTGTTAGCATGTTTTTATGGATTTCTATCTTTGTCTTCAAACCATTCTTTCAATTCCATTGGCATTAATGAACATCGTTCAGACTTACAGCTTCACAAAGAAGAGAAGATCCTTTTGTATCTTGCACGGAGCCTGGTGCCCCCAGAATTTCCCTGCCCAGAGCTGTTCATGACATCTCTCAGTCTTTGCACTGAGTCACACTGTGGTTCTGATCTCTTTTCATGTTCTCAGACTTTTTTTTAGATGATCCCATACAGCACAGGACGCTTCATGCCCTGTAAGATCTGCTCTGTGCCCATCAGCAGTAGGCCATGAGGGTGTAGAATCACAAGATAAGCCAGGCTGGAAGGGAATTTGGAGGACGTGTGCCGTCCAAGCCATCACAAAGAGGAACAGACCAAGTTGTTCAGCATTCGCTCCTGTTGGATTTTGAAAACCTCCATGGGTAGAGTCTGCAGAGCCTCACTGGGTGACCTGCACCAGTTCTTGTATCAGCTTGTGGTGAAAATGGTGCTTTTCTGATGCACAGGCTGAGCCTCTCCTCTCTCACCTCCCACACATGGGCCTGGCTCTGTGCTCTCCATCACCTCCTCAAAGGTTCTGGCAGGCTGCAGTCAGATCCCCTTCAGCCTTCTCCTCTCCAGGCCGGACAAGCTCATCTCCATCCCCCAATCCACACAGGTGAAGTGTTCCAGCCTCAGTCATTTTGTTTGAATCTTACCAAATCCTCTCCAGCTTGCTGTCATATTTCTTGTGTTGGGGATTTGAAACGTGGAGGCACTACTCTGCATTATGTCTTCTCTCCATCTTCTAGCTATGGTCTTGTTCATATAACAAAGTTGGAGACTTTTTACTTGATTTCCAAATAATAGGACATGGAAGAATGGCAATAAAGCAAAAGAGAGATTTACATTAGGCATTTGGAACACATTCCTAACATTCCATACATCATGATATGAGGCATGGAACAGGTAGCCTTGTTGTGCATACCCATCCCTGGAGATATTCAAGGTGTCAAAGGCCCAAGCATCCTGATCTACTGGTTGACAGCCCTGCACAAAGCAAGGGAGATGGATCTGAATGGTCTTTAAGGTCCTTCCAACCCAAACCATTCAAGGATTCTGCAATTCCTGTCACTCTCTTCCAACTCGGGATCCAGTTTGCTTAGGTATTCCCTGATCACCTCTACTTTCACCAACAGTACATCGGCCTTGCACCAACATTTCCCACCTGGCACCTAGGATTCCAAGAAGCCCGGTCCAATTAGTAAACAGTGAGGTCAGGAAGGAAATGAGGATCAGAGACTTTTCCATGTCCTGGCTCACCAGGTTCCCTGCCCCATTTTACTGTGGGCCAACAGTCTCCATAGACTTCCTTTGGTCGCTTACATATTTCTACAAGCCCTTCTTGTCTGTGATATGCCTGGGCACATTCAAGTGCCGTTGAACTCTGACATTCCTATACTCATCTCAGCAGGTACGCTGGACAAAGTCTCTGCATTGCTGCCAGGTAATTTCTTGTTTCCACTTCCTGTATGCTTCCTTTCTGTGTTTGGGTTTGACCAGGTCAGTCATTCCCAGTCATTCAGCAACTCAGACATTCATACTTGGCTTCCTCTTCCTTGGAATGGATTTATTCTGTTTGGAATTAGTGATACATAGCTACCACATTTTTTGACCCTATGCGCCTCAGAGCCTTACCCTGCTGGACTGTACCCCACAGACACTTGAAGAAGCCAAGGCGTGCTCTCCTGAAGCCCAAAGCTGTGAGCTTCTCTTTTGTCCTCCCATTCAGACTCCTCAGCTCCACCATCCCATGCCCCGGTTCGCTTTGACCTTCACATTCCCCACAAGCCCTTCCTTGCAAATTAGCATGTGATCCAGCAGGGCACCGCTCCTCATTGGTTCCTCTACAGCTTGGTCAAAAAGCTGTCACCTGTGCTCTCCAGGGATCATCTGGATGGCTTCTAGATGGCATAAATTCAGCAGATTTCAAATTACAATCATGTCTCTGTTGTCTTTGAGGAGCTGTTGGCCATG
This sequence comes from Chrysolophus pictus, assembly GCA_037305975.1. Taxonomy (NCBI): domain Eukaryota; kingdom Metazoa; phylum Chordata; class Aves; order Galliformes; family Phasianidae; genus Chrysolophus; species Chrysolophus pictus. The sequence goes on from CM074604.1 coordinate 2,707,971, forward strand.
GAGATCCAGGGACATCTCAGGGGAGATGAGTGGGGAGGAAAAAAATCCCATCCTGTGCTGCTGAGCTGGGCTGGGCTCCTGGGACACAGGGAGCTCCTACAAGTGGGCAGTGCTGCAGAGAGACAGCTGTGCCCAGGAACAGCTCCTGTGCAGCATGCAGCAGGGCTGGAGGCATGATCTGCAAGTGCCATGAGGACAGAAGAGAAAGAAGAGAGATTTGACAGGATGAATGTGGTGTAAGCAGGCTTTGAGCTCAGTGGAGAACATTGCTCACAGCCCTTGACAAGGTAAGTCTCTGGCTGCAGGCAATGCAGCTGCTTTTACTGGAGGGATCACTAAATCTGGGACATCCCAGTGCAAAACTGGCTTCAGACAGTCTGTGTTTCTTTGACAAACACAAACAACTTCTGCTCCAGCTGAGGGCTTCTGTGCTGCAGCATCAGAGCACAGCCCTGAGGGCTGCATGTCCCAGGACAGCTGCAGGCTGTGCAGCCGGGGCTGCAGCCGGGTGCCCAGGGCTGTCCTGCAGAGCAGGTCCCTGCTGTGCCCCAGGAGCTGTGTGCCGGGCAGGGACTCTGCCGCCTGCCAGGCTCAGCACTCAGCACTCAGCACTCAGCACTCAGCCTGCCCGGGGAGCTGCACAGGGCGCTGTGGGGACACGTGTGGGGGGAAGGAGTCCCCCAGGCACAGCAGGGCAGGGCAGGGGCCTTCTGCTGCCACAGCTGCTGCCTGGGGCAGGGGGATTATGCCTACACTGCGCCGTAGGCTGTTTCCAAAGACACTTTGCAAGAGAAGAGATCAGGCAGGGATTTTCCATTTTCTGTACATAGGAAAGAGAAAGTGTTTTAGACAGAACTCTAAAAGGAGCTGTGGAATATGAACACTGAGAATCCTGAACTGTACATTTCTCATTCTGCTGTTATATGAATCATCTCCTCAAGTGCTTTCAGTTTCTCCTCTCCCAAAGGACAGTACCAGCTGAAATTATCATAATTCTCTGCAGGCAGGAACAATGCACTTGTTCTGTAACAGGCAGCTTTCTTTAAGAGAAATTTGAATGCAGAGAAGTTGAGATGCACTCTGTGTGCAGACAGGTAAAGACATGAGACATGGAAATTTCTTGTAAGAGTAAAATATCCAGGCAGCTGAGATATGATCAGGGAATGAGAGGAAAATTAGAGCTCCTTAAGCTTCTACTACTTAAGGTGCAGTAAAGCTCATTAAAATAAACTCACCTTATGGAGTTAAATGAACATTTTCCATACAGATAGAAAAACTTCTATATAATGGTGGGAAGAGTTTCTGTGTGAACTTGTTTTGACTTGTCATTATCTTCTGCACTGTGCACAGGACTCCATGCCCAAGAACTGCAGATGCCCAACAGCAGCTCCATCAGCGAGTTCCTCCTGCTGGCGTTGGCAGACACGCGGCAGCTGCAGCTCCTGCACTTCTGGCTCTTGCTGGCCATCTACCTGGCTGCCCTCCTGGGCAACGGCCTCATCAGCACAGCCGTAGCCTGCCACCACCGCCTGCACACCCCCATGCACTTCTTCCTCCTCAACCTCGCCCTCCTCGACCTGGGCTGCATCTCCACCACTCTCCCCAAAGCCATGGCCAATGCCCTCTGGGACACCAGGCACATCTCCTACTCAGGATGTGCTGCACAGGTCTTTTTCTTTCTCTCCTTAATAGCTACAGAATTTTATTTACTCACCATCATGTCCTATGACCGCTACATTGCCATCTGCAAGCCCCTGCACTACGGGACCTTGATGGACAGCAGAGCTTGTGCCACCATGGCAGCAGCTGCCTGGGGCACTGGGTTTTTCTATGCTGGGATGCAAACTACCAGTACATTTTCACTGCCTCTCTGTCATAAGACTGTTTTGGACCAGTTCTTCTGTGAAATCCCCCAGATCCTCAAGCTTTCCTGCTCACGCTCCTTCCTGAGGAAACTAGGACTTCTTGTGTTTGGTATCCTTGTGCTATTTGGGTGCTTTGTTTTCATTCTTTTCTCCTATGTGCAGATCTTCAGGGCTGTGCTGAGGATGCCCTCTGAGCTGGGACGGCACAGAGCTTTCTCCACGTGCCTCCCTCACCTGGCCGTGGTCTCCCTCTTTGTCAGCACTGCCACATTTGCATATCTGAAGCCTTTTTCTCTATCCTCCCCATCTATTGATCTGGCAGTGACAGTTCTGTATACGGTGGTGCCTCCAACGCTGAACCCTCTCATTTACAGCATGAGGAACCAGGAGCTCAGGGATGCAGTGAGGAAAATTATGTCATGGTCACATTTCAGCAGGGATAAACTTCTAATCTGTTTCAACAAATGACTCACAGTCTGTACAATAGAAAACCTATTTTAAGTTTCTTACTGTTTATAATATTTATTTATGTTAATACCTTCATTTTTCTTTGCTGTTCATATATATGTGTGTGTGTGTAATTATCATTAGTAGTTATCCACTATGGTCCTACACACATTTGGCTTCCTTCCAATTATACTGAGGCAACACCCTGCTCTTTTTCTCCTGTAGCCCATATGAACTCTGGGTCAGTGCTGGCTCTCCCACAGCTTCTGTGTTCCATCTCTGTATCTGCAGGCAGATGAAATGCCAGCAGGTGCCGTGGAGCTGATATAGGTTGGATTAGCAAAAGGGATCAATGCATTAGCCAACTGAACAATATATTACATTAGCAAATGGAATCAGTGTGTGCTCATCCTAAATCTTCCCAATTTATCTTCACTTGGTGTGTGAACAGCCCTGTTATTATCAACGATCCTGTTTCACAGAAGCACTGAAATCACATTTTTGCCTCTGATGGGTGCAAGGACTTGTTCTTGGGTTTGGTATAAACTGCTTGGAGTTACACTGCACTAAGATAGAAAGTTGCTGACTGTGGCAGAACAAGCAATGGATGTTTGCCAAATTGGGGGAAAAGAGCTAAAAGGTGAGCCTGGGTGCATGGTGATGAAGAGGAAGATGAACTAAAGGGGAGGAAGTAGGTGTTATGAGAAGGAGGACATGCGGTGTCAGGGGCTGTGCTGGGGGCACATCTCTGTAGCACTGCACGCATGCTGCCCCACACAGTGCCTGCACTGAGCTGCCAGGGGCTGCCTGTGGGGCGGTGGGGCCGGGCTGTCCTGCAGAGGGGAAGGCACATGGAGCCTCCTGCTGTGGGGCTGGGACCCCAAATCACCCTGGAACTCAGCGCCCAGCTGTGCTGTGCTCACCTTGCCTGCCTCCCAGGTGCCTCCTATGCTGCTCTGTCACTGCCCCTCCTCAACAGGATGGGAGAGAAAACGTGACTCAACAATTCCTGGGTCGAGGCAAAAAGGTGCTTTGTACTTTCCTTTCATAAAACCCAATGACAACAATGATAACACATTGTGTGTGTTAATGGCTACGTATCAAATGCAGGCTTTTTTTCTGCAGACTGTGGAACAGCTATTGAATTCAGTGTCCCTTTCACCTCAATATATTATTTGAAACTACACCTAACCCACAACACATTTGACAATAGTTTATATAATTTAATGATTTCCAATACAGAAATCTGCCCACTGTTAGTTAGGGTTTCACATCCCTCTTATTCCTTACCTAGTTACTCTAATCAAAGTGATATGCCATGTTTCTATTTCATCTTTGTTCTCTCACATCCTGACCTATTTTCCTAATATTTAACAATAACTTCCTAAATTACCCCTGTGTACCAGCTATTTATTTCTGTTCTTGCTGTCAGACCCAGTCTGTTGTGTCACTGCAACTCTGGTAATGATTCACTTCTGAATGCTTTGGTCATTTGCTGAACTCCAGACCATTCCAATAACAGCTCTCTGGATCCCAAACTAAAGGATGCTACATTACAGAAACACACTCATCTACCAGGTGCCAGTTGTAAGCAAAAAAAAACCAATCTAATAAAGAATTTCTCTGTGTGTACTGTAAAAAGATGTGTTTTACTATAACACAGCCTTAGTCCTGAGATTTACAATGCTTTGTTTAGCTCAGTATTATAAGGATCTAAATGAGAAATCAGTATTTTCCCCAAAGTTCATTACATGTCGTGGTTCCTTACGATCAGAATGATAATGTGGATGCTTTGTCAGTACATCAGTTACACAGAGCGGTACAGAAATCTCCCTGGACTTTTGGAAGTCCTTTGGCATGGTCCCACATCACATCCTTATCTCTGTGGAGAGATGCGTGAGATGGATTTGAGGGCAGACTGTTCATTGGATAAGAAATTGGTTGGAAGGTCGCAGCCAAAGGACTGTGGTAAATGGCTCTCTGGGAAATCGGCTCCACCAGGTGGAGGCTGATCACAAGTTATGCCCACAGGGGTCAGCCTTGGGACCAGAGCTGTTCAACGTCTATCAGTGGCACGGATGATGAGACAGAGCACACCCTCAGCAAGTTTGCTGATGTCACCAAGCTGTGTGGTGCAGTTGGCATGACAGAATGAAGGGGTGCCATCCAGAGGGACCTGGCCAGGCTTGAAACGTGGGCCCAAAGAAACAGCATGAGGTTCAACAAGATCAAATGCCAGTTTTTGCAGTTGTGTCGGGACAATCCCAGGTATGAGGGAAGAACTGCCTGGGAGCAGCCCTGCGGGGAAGGACTTGGAGGTCCTGGTAGACGAAAACCTTAACAGGAGCCAGCAGTGGGTGCTTGCAGCCTGAGAGGCCAACTGTGCCCTGGGCTGCATAAACAGACAGGTGGTCATCAGAGCAAGGAAGGGCATTGTCCTTCTCTACTCAGCCCTCAGAAGGCCGCATCTGGAGTATGACATAAACCTTTTGGAGAAGGTCCAGAGGAAAGCCACGAGGGTGATCAGAGGGCTGGAGGACCTCTCCTGGAAAGACAGGCTGAGGGAGATGGGAGAAGAAACGGCCTGGAGGAGAACACATTGCAGCCTTCCAGTACTCACAGAGAGCTCAGAAAGAAGAGGGAAATCAACTTTTAACATGGGCAGAAATTGATATCACAAGGTACAAATATTTTAAATTATAAGAGTTGAGATTTAGATTAGAGATTGGGAGGATCTTTTCAGTGAGAGGGTGGTGAGGTCCTGGCTGTTGTGATTTCGTGATTTTTTTTGATGTCAGTATTCCACATCAAAGCATCATGCGAAGCAGTGGGAGTTAAAGAGTTAGTGTTCTGGTTCCACTTGCTGCCTTTTATGGGCATTTTGAGTATTCTGATGGGAGGGGAGGAGTGGAATTCCTGGAGCATGTGGTGTGAAGATGAAGATAGGTGGAGATCTGGATTGGACCACAGTGGCTCTCCCTCAGGCCCCGCTCAGTTTGCGGTGGAGAAAGACATGTGCTTCCCTTGTAGTATCGTGGGGACTCGCACTTTGGGCACTCTGATCTCTCTCTCTCATTTTGTTTGATTCAGTAGGATTTAGTAAACTACCATTCCTCCTCAGATCGTTGCTGATGTGATCCACTTGATAAACCCATCTACTAGCTTTCTGCCCTTCCACCTCTCCCAGAGCGCGTGGCCCGCGGCGCGCCTTGCTGCAAGGGCAGGGCCAGCAGGATTGCACGGCAAGATGCTAGTACCCATTTCTTTTTATTTCTTCGTCTTTTGTCACTCCTTTTTTTTCTGAGGCCTGTGTCCCCCCCTGACACGGACTTGGATCTAGGGATGACTCTGTAACATAGCTGTTTGGGGGGAATGGCTGAAGGTGTGGGTTTGCAAGTGGTATTTTCCTCTCTCCTTCTTCTGGGGTGGTGAGGGATATGGAGCGGTCTAGGAAATCACAGGCTTGGAATAAGTGCATGAAAGGTTGGTGCCACCACAGGATCTTTGGGTTCTTTGACCGTGGGGAGTAAGGAAGAGAAAACTCGGAATTGAGAGTAAGTCTGAAGTGAAGTGTGAGTAAAACATGGAGAAAAGTGTGAGTAAATCTGGAGTAAAGTGTGAGAAAGACCCAGAGTAAAGTGCGGATAGAGCCTGAGAAGAGAGTGAGTATACCTGGAGTAGGGTGTCAGTAAAACCCAGAGAAACCTTTGAGTAAATGGAGAGTAACCTGTGAGTAAACTGGAAGAATAGTTTCAGGAAAACCCTGAGTAAAGTCTGAGTAAAACACACACACAAAAAAAGTGTGAGTAAACATGGAGTGAAGTGTGAGTAAACTAGGAGGAAAGTGTGAGGTAGCCCAAAGTAAAGGATGTGAGTAGACCCAGAGTATAGTGTTAGTAAAGGTGGAGTAAATTGTAAGCAACACCCAGAGTGAAGTGTGAGTAAACTTGGAGGAAAGTGTGAGTACGTACGGTGGAGACTAGTTACCAGGGCAAGCAATTCTGCAGCTGATGAATCTGCTGCTAGGCTGGCAGCTTGTAGGCAGGCTGCTGAGCCAGCAGGGTGGGGCTGGCACTGCCAACCCATAACCTCGACACTTGACCCATGGTGATAAGCTTTCAGTAGTCTCAAGGGAGGCTTGCTTTCGGCCAGAGAGCACAGTGGGTTGTTGATGCCTGCTGAGAGGAGGGAGGGTAAGTCTGTGTGTGAGCACAGCCCACACTGCCTCTACGGTGCTGCAGCTGTGGGTGTGGGAGGTGGCTCAAATGCAGGGTGTGTAAGTGCTGTCCCTCTTGGCTTAGGGGACCGGCTTTCCTCTTGGCGCTCTCTGAGACCAAAGGCTTCAACATGGTCTCCACAAGACAGTGGGATTACTCCAAGAAGACCAGGATGACCCGGACAGAGGGCCTGCCAGAAATGCAGCTATTCAGACCTGCGGCTGCAGGGAATGCCTGAGCCTGCTGCTGCCGGGGATGGGAGGCAGGGATTCCAGCTGTGTGAGGTGTGAGCAGGTGAATGAGCTGCTCAGCCTGGTGGGGGAGCTGAAGGAGGAAGTGGAGAGACTGAGGGCCATCAGGGAGTGTGAGCAAGAGATGAACTGGTGGAGTGAGTCACTGGTGTGCCAGAGGGAAGGATGCCAGGGAGATAATGCAATGATAAGTGGCGGACCCCCTGCCCTGTCGCAGTCAGACAGAGCTGACAGAGCAAGAGGGTTGGAAGTGTGTCCCGGCTCGAAGTCTCAGGTGCATCCCCTGCCTGCCTACCCTACTCCTTCAGGTCCCGCTAAGCAACAGGTTTGAGATACTGGAAATGGAAGGGGAGATGAGTGGGGAGGCGAGGGAGGATCTGCCTCGGAGGGAGCCTAGGGTGAAGTGGTCATCCCCACACCTTGGACTACCTCTGTTAGGAAGGTCAGGAGGGGAGTTGTGGTGGGAGATTCCCTTCCCAGGGGAACAAAGGGACCCATTTGCAGATCCGATTTGACCCGTAGACAGTCTTCTGCCTCCCTGGGGCCTCCCCGCAACAAAGACATCACCAGAAAAGTCCCGGCTCTGGTTCGCTCCTTTGATTACTACCCATTCTTGATAGTTCAGATAGGCAGCAGTGAAATTGCTCAGGGAAGATGGGAAGCTATGCAAAAGGATGTCATGGATTAGGGAGAATGGCTGAAGGAGTGGCTTCACAAGTGGTATTTTCCTCTCTCCTTCTTCTGGGGTGGTGAGGGATACGGAGCAGTCTAGGAAATCGTAGGCTTTGAATAAATAGTAGAAATGTTGGTGCTGCCACAGGAACTGTGGGTTCTTTGACCATGGGGAGGAGGGAAGAGAAAACTGGATGTGAATTGAGAGCAAATCTAAAGAAATTTGTGCATTAAAAAAAAAAAAAAAAAAAAAAAAATGGAGGGAAATGTGAGTAAAACAGGTAGAGAAGTGTGAATAAACCTGGAGATTTTGCTAATTCTGCACCTTCAGAAAAGAGAAACAGGGGACTCCAAAATAATTAAAAAGAGCGGCAATGATCTGAGGAGAAACAAACCAATTTACTAAATATGGTATCGGAATGGAAAATAGCACACTATAATTCAGTATATTTAGAACTGAAGCTAATAAATCAAATATAATGAGAGAGAGTGTCCAAAAGGTGGATAAGCCTCACCGTAAGACTGAGGTGAGATGTGCAGTCCAGTTGAGACACAGGGAGGAGAGCCTGAAGAAGAAGAGCACATCAGGTGACCTTGCCCAGGGTTATATCTCCTCTGTCCCTGGGGTATGTAGTTCTTCTTCTCTTCCGGACAGGTACCCAGAACTGGAGTGTGAACACTGCACCTCCCAGTGCACTACATGATGAGGAATACCGATAACCAGAAATCATAAAGCCATGACATAAGACAAAGGATTTTGTGCTGATCTATTCATGGAACCTGGTTCCTTAAGTACAATAGATTCATCACTTAGAAGTAAAAAGTAGATGATAAAGAATGAATTATTTAATTGAAATTAAATTTATAATAGGTACGACAAAAACAACAACAACAACAACAACAAAAACATGAAGTGAAAATGGAAACATCACATTAAATCGGTCAGGCATTTCCTAAAATTTTTGTAGTCTTAAGACTATGATGAACATCTTTCTGTCGGAGAAACAATGTATTTTGGAGTATTTTCCTGAGGGCACCCTTGAGCTCCTGGTTCCTCATGCTGTAGATGAGAGAGTTCACTGCTGGAGGTACCACCGAATACAGAACTGTCACCACCAGGTCCAGGGATGGGGATGAGATGGAGGGGGGCTTCAGGTAGGCAACCATGGCAGTGCTGAGAAACAGGGAGACCACGGCCAGGTGAGGGAGGCACGTGGAGAAGGCTTTGTGCCGTCCCTGCTCAGAGGGCATCCTCAGCACGGCCCTGAAGATCTGCACATAGGAGTAAAGAATGAAAGCAAAGCACCCAGATGCTAAAGATATACTAAACACCAGAAGTGAATTTTCTTTGAGGTAGGACCGTGAGCAGGAGAGCTTGAGGATCTGGGGGATTTCACAGAAGAACTGATCCACAGCATTGCCTTGGCAGAGAGGCAATGAAAATGTATTGGTAGTGTGCAGCAGAGAATTAAGGACCCCAGTGCCCCAGGCAGCTGCTGCCATGCTGGCACAAGCTCTGCTGTCCATCAAGGTCCCGTAGTGCAGGGGCTTGCAGATGGCAACGTAGCGGTCATAGGACATGATGGTGAGAATGCAATATTCTGCTGAAAACAAAAAGAAAAAGAAAAAGACCTGTGCAGCACAACCTGCGTAGGAGATGGTCCTGGTGTCCCAGAGGGCATTGGCCATGGCTTTGGGGAGAGTGGTGGAGATGCAGCCCAGGTCGAGGAGGGCCAGGTTGAGGAGGAAGAAGTCCATGGGGGTGTGCAGGCGGTGGTGGCAGGCTACGGCTGTGCTGATGAGGCCGTTGCCCAGGAGGGCAGCCAGGTAGATGCCCAGCAAGAGCCAGAAGTGCAGGAGCTGCAGCTGCCACGTGTCTGCCAACGCCAGCAGGAGGAACTCGCTGATGGAGCTGCTGTTGGGCATCTGCAGTTCTTGGGCACGGAGTCCTGTGCACAGTGCAGAAGATAATGAGGAGACAAGGTCAGTCTCAGAGACAATCCTCCTGATATACTATAAAAACTTTTCTTTCTCTTTGGAAAATGTTCATTTAGCTACATTACTTGAATTAAATTTCATGATGTTCAGCATTCTGTAAGAAAAAGCAGCTGAAGGAGCTTTTGCCTTCCTCCCATTTTCTAATCTTCTCTCTTTCTGGATCTTCTCATCTGTTTCCATGTCTCATATCTTTACCCAAACTGCTCTTAGAGCCCCCAACCCCAACCTCTGTGCACTTAAAGTTCTGTTAGAGAAAGCTGCCTGGTTGCAGGATAAGTGCATTATTCATGTCTGCAGAAAATGACAATAATTTCAACTGGTTCTATCCTTCAAGAAAGGAGAGGCTGAAAGCACATTCTGTGTGACTGTTCACAGAACAAGTGATTGAGAAAAGTACAATTCAGGAGTGTCAGGATTGTGTTCATATTCACAGCTCCTTTCAGATTTATGCCTCCATTCCTTTTCCCTTTCCTCAGAATGGGATGTCCCAAATTTAGTGATCCCTTTGCTCAAACCCACTTCATTGCCTGCAGTGAGAGACTTACCTGGTCAACGACTGCGAGAAACGCTCCTCCAGTGAGCTCACAGCCTGCTAACATGCAACGCAGCCTGTAAACTCTCTTACTTCTTCTCTCTGTCTCCTGCAGATCATGCCCCCAGCAATTCTGTGTGGTGCACAGAAGCTGCTCCTGGGCACAGCTGTCTCTCTGCTGTGCTGCCCACTTGTATGAGCTCCCTGTGTCCCAGGAGCCCAGCCCAGCTCAGCAGCAGAGGATGTGATTTCCTTCTCTCCATGGAGATATCCATTGGTATCTAGGTATGACATCTCCTGCAGGGTCATCACTGCAGAACGTACTACACAGTCAGCTCAGTTACTCATCACATGTCCACAGGATTCCACAAGCATGGCTGTTTTTAATAAAAGATGTTTGACCATGAGAAGAGCAAATGCCAAATCTGGAAACCTCCGCTCATGACCTATAAATGCACTGATATCATTACAGAATCATAGAAAGACTTAGGTAGGAGGGGACTTGAAAGATCACCTAGTTCTAATCCCCCAGCCATAGGCCGGGTTGCTCAACACCAGATCAGTCAGCCCAGCATCTCATCCATCCTGACCTTGAATGCCTCCAAGGATGGGGCATCCACAGCCTCTTTTGGCAATATTTTCCAGTGCCTGTGCATAAAAAATGTTTTTCTAACATCTAACCTCAGTCTCCCCTTTTTAATTTAAAGCCACTTCCCTTTGTTCTGATTCTATCAGGCCATCCCAACCGAACTCTAGGGTTAGGCATCTCATCGGCTGATGGAAACCCTGGGGCTGAATTAGGGATCAGTTCCTCACAGAACCATGGGAGCTGGGAGTCCTCTTAGCTGAGTTCAGATGTGCACAGTGAGGTGTCTGTGTGTGAGCCCCTCATCTGAATCCTTGCTCTTTATTCAACAGGGACTGCACTGCTCACACACAGACACTCAGTGATGACCAGGATGACCTGGGGTGATCCTAGCTGTGTGCTCGTGCTTGTAAACTGTGGTGGAAAATCTGTGAGACAGACAGCTCCTTCCTGAGCATCAGCTGAGGGCCAGAAGGGAGGTATTCCTGGCCATCCTAAATGCCACCACAGCCCTGTGCTTGGGGCACCCACTGTGCCTTTTGCACCTGTCCCATGGAGCATGTCGTGTCATTCTGCTGACCAAATGGATGAGTTCAGAACACAAGAGCCAGATCTTCCTCTCTGCTCCATCTGTGGCATAGTCTGGAGTTCAAGGCATTACAAAGCTATGACACATCTACAGTCTTTCTTTGATGACACCTTACTAGTTTGCTCTGGACTCTTATGAGAGTGGCATCAGAAGAAGTCTAGGGTCATGCCAGTTCCCAGTTCAGAGGAAGATGGCAAACACTGTTCTAATTTTAAAGGAGAGGAAGAAAGAGGACATCGGCAATTACAGAGCTGTCATTCTTACTTCAAAGGCTGGTAAACATATGGAGAAAATGGTGCTGAGAGTTCCTGAAAAGAACTTGAAGGACAATTCTGTCACTGGCCCAGCCAACACAAGTTCATGAGGGGAAGGTCCTGTTGAACTTAATGTCCCTTTATGACAACATCACCCATTGAGTCAAACAAGGGAAGACAGTTGAGGTTATCCTTTAGGATTTCAATAGAGCCTTTGATACTATTTCTCACAGCATACTTCTGGGCCAAATGTCCTGCATTCAGCTACACAGAAACATAATGTGATGGGTGAGCAGTTGGCCAATGGGTTGGACCAAAGGATTACAGTAAATGTGGTTCCATCAGGCTAATGGACTGTCAATAGCAGGGTTCCCTAGTACTCCATTTAAGGGCACTTCCCTTTATTGTTTTCATCAATGACTTGTATGCAGGACTAGAAGATGTTTTGAGAAAGTTTGCTGATGATACCAAGTTGATTCTATGAGGTTGGAGAAGACTTACAGAGCGATGTGGACAAGTTAGAGAACTGGGTAAGCACCAGTTGTAGTACGTGTAACAAGAACAAGTGCCTGATTCTGCACCTGGGTGGGGGCAACACTGAACATACTCATTGACTGAATATGGGACACTGGAGAGCAGTTTGACGGAAAGGGATTGGGGGTCCTGGTCAACATCAAATGGAACATGAGTCAGCAGTGTGCCCAGGCAGCCAGGAAGGCCAACCATTCCCTTAGGTGCACTGTGCATGGCATTGCTAAATGGGGAACTGAGGGGGGATTTTCCTGATCTGCTCTGCACCACTGGAGCACTGGGAGCGTTTCTGGGCACTGCAGAACATAAAGGACATTAAAACTATTGGAGAATGTCCAAAGGAGGGCAGAAGAGCTGAAAGATCTGGAGTTCGAGGTTTCATCGGGATTGACTACTTGTTCAGACTGGGCCCTTCTCACATCCCACATCCTGGCATGAGACACACTGCCCACATGGCACTTGGGCCTCACGGCATCCTTGAACCCCATGCAGAGTCTGGAGCTGCTGTCCCCTGGTCTTCCATGTGACATCAGACAAACCTCCATCCCACCGCCCCAGGAAGGGCTCTGAGCCAGCAGGAGGGACACGATCTCCCTGCCAAGGCTCTGGGGATCAGGCCTTGGCCTTTCTGCTTCACAAGACAAAGGAGGCTTTGCTCAGCATCACAGCCACCATCCCAGTGCCTTGGTCTATGGGGGGGCCTGGAACGGTGATGGGGGTCCTGTCAGGGACTGTGTGGGTCTGTGAGATCCCAGGGGGGAGCTGTAATGGGTAATGAGGGTCCGAGGGAGGAAATATGGGGGTTGAAAGGGAGCCCAGTGGGGGACATGGGGTGCTGCTGGGGACTGTGGGGCTCTGTGAGGTACCAGGCAGACTTTGAGGGAGGTGTACTGGGTCTGAGAAAGTCCTTGAGGAGATCTGGGGCTCTGTGGGGTGCTATGGGGGATATAGGGACATGGGTGGATATGAAAACACAGCCTGCGGGAGCAGAATGCTGCTCTCAAGTAGGCAGGATGTTGGCTGCAGGTGGGACACTGGGGTACGGGGTTGTATGGGGACACGGGGAACGGGGGGATGTGGGGAGCATTTTTGGGTAAAAAGGGGGGATGTGGGGCAATGTTGGAGCGCATTTCTTTCTTTGTGGGACTGGACTGGGGGTCCCTGTGACCCCAAGGTGGGGCCCTGAGCCATAACCCCCACATGACCCTGTGACTCCTTGACCCTACCTGCTCCCATCACACTGCAACCCCATGCCACGTGTCCCCAGAACTCTGGAATCCCTGCCCCCACCTCACCCCCACCATATAACCCTATCTGGCCCATAACTCCATGTGACCCCAACTTGACTCTACCATCCCATCTGACCCCATCACTGTGACCCAGAACCCCATCTGACCCAATAACTCTGTGCCACCCCATAACTCCAGATAAACCTACAGCTCTTTGACCCTGCACAACCCCTATGTGACCCACGACCCCGTGTCCTCACCCCATGTGGCCATAGAACCAGCTGTGTATGAGGAAAAGGCACCTCCTCCTTCCTCGGGGTGGGGCTCCCCAGAGCTGCCCTAAAGAAGACACAGGGTGGGCTGCAGCCGTACACCACGGTATGGAGAGCTGGGAACTGGACAAAGGGGCCACAAGAAGGACAGGAATGCTTCTGGACGGAAATACCTGCACAAGGGTTGGTGGGTTGGTAGCTTCTGTTCCTCTAAGTGGACGAGAACAGAACAAACTGATCCCACTGAGACTGGGGAAGGGACTGGAGCTGCAGTGCTGTGTGGCAATGAGGGAGACTTGAACCAGGAATGGAGCTGGGATGGACTGAAGCAAATCAACTCCTTCACAAGACAGCGGGAGAAGAAATCCAAGTCAGCTGCAGAACAAACAGCAGAACTCCTTACAAAAAAGGTATCCCAGACTGGAGCAGGAATGGACAAAGAACTCTGATGGCAGCACAGCACGAGGAGGAAGGAATGCGTGGTGGTGCAGAAGGAGAAGGATGGAGAACATCAGCGGTGGGATTCCCCTTGTGCACGGTCACCCACTGCTACGGGACCCTGCAACAAGAAGCTGCACCCTGCCGTGGTCGGCATGGCTCTGTGTGTCACCTGTGTGCTGCTGGAAATCATCTGAGCAATAAGAAATGAGCTTTGCTGCTGCACCGAGAAATGTGCCTAATGGAACATCAGATGTTCCATGTTCTTGCACATCCCAAAGGCACTTGGCAGGATCTGCTGGGATGTGGGTAAGTCATACAGGGTTGTGGGGCAGTTAAAGGACACCTATGGGAGGGCTATAGGGGCACTCTGGGGCAGCTATGGGGCAGAACCACACCTAGGAGCTGCCTTTACCCAACACACCGCTGTGGTGGAACTGCTGCTGGCCACGGGCCGTGGGCAGTGATGGGGCTGTTCTGGGGCTGCTGTAGGATGGCTCTGGGGCTGCTATGGGGCAGCTATGGGATGCACCCACAGCTCAGTGGGGCTGATGTTCCCCCACACGCAGCTGGTGGTGAATCTGCTCTGATTATGGGACCTCCCTCATAGCCCCCCATTGCCCTTTTGACCCCCATCATGCTCCCCAAGATGCGGGCAAGATGAGGGTCAGGAGCAGAGAGAGACAACAGCCCCACAGACACCCTACAGTACCCCCTGAACAACCTAAGAACAGACCCATCACTGTCCACAGCCTCATATGGGCTGATGGTGCTCACAGGGCTATGCGTCATGTGGAGCCTTGGGGTCACACAGAGTTCTATGGAGTTATGGGGTCATGTGGGGTTATGGATCAGGGCTCCACCTTTGGGCCACAGGGAACCCCAATCCCCTCTCTGGAAGAAATCAATACATGCACTCCAACACGGTCCCACATCCCCCATTCTGACACCAAACCCCTCCCCACATGCTCCCAGACCCGCTACGTCCCCATGCCACCCCATGTCCCCGTGCCCACAAGTCCCACCTTTACCTCACACGCTGCCTTCTGCTGTGCAGCACTCTGCTCCTGCAGCCTGTGGCCCAGATCCCCATATCCTCCCATGTTCCTGTGCCCCCATATCTCCAATGCCCCACACGTCACTTTTACCCACATCTGTACCCTACCCCTTCTCCAGCTCCAAATTCCTCTCCTGCAGCAGGCAGCCCTGACCCATTATTGTGCGATTGTATGGGATCTGGGGGAACATGGGGTGAGGAGGGGCCCCAGGTGGGCTACGGGATTCCTGGAATGGTGACCCGGGTCCTGTCAGGGACTGTGGGGGTCTGTGAGATCCCAGGGGGATCCTGGAGGTGGTAAGGGAGGACAGAGGGAGGAAATAAGGGGGCTCAGTGGGAGTCCAGTAAGGGACATGGGGTGCTGTTGGGGACTGTGGAGGTCTGGGATGTTTCCAGCCAGCTATGGACGAGGAGTACCAGGTCTGAGGAGGTCCAGCAGGGGCTATGGGGCTCTGTGGGGGGCTGCGGGGTGCCTACAAGGATCTTGCCAGGGAAATACTGAGCGGGTTACTGGGGCTCTGAGGGAATTATGGGTGGGTGGTCATGGGAAAGGAAAGGGTAAGCTTGGGGAAAACAAGGGGCAGCCAGGGGGATGGAAGGGAAACCTACAGGAATGCAAGGGGAAGTCAGGCTGAGGCAAGGGGACAGCTACGGGAAGAACAGAGGAACGTCCCAGGAACTGAGTTCTTCTTTCCAATCCACATGTTCTGCTTCCCAGCTTAGCTGCAAAGCTGCCAGAGGAGCTGCAGTACCGCTGCCCGCCTCCTGCCTGTGTCAGAAAGAGCTGCACGTTAGTGGGTGCAACTGCCATTCAAAAGCCAGCTCCATAATTGCAGTCACAAAACCATCACCTTCAGTATCTGCTACAGGCAGACAACCATGGCCTTGCACAGGAACCATTCCTACAGAGCAAGGGAAGTCCTTCACTGCCTTAGGATGTGAGTAACAGGGAGGAAGGGCCCCAGAGCCTTCAAAACATGCTATCAAGTCACCGACTGTGGAAGCTAAACACTCCTACTTCAAGAATTAGCAAAATAAACCAACGCACCTTACTGCTGGAGAGGGCTGCTGTGCTGCATCTCCTGCTGCCATCCTTGGGCTGTCATCACGCCGCCCATCCACAGCGCACTTTGAAGGGCCGCAGCCTTGCAAGAAAGAACAGAGAGCAGAGAGCTCTGCCTTGCATTTCCTGGGAGAATACAGAGATGAGCCGCACAGCCCTTGCTCTCATAACACACACCTCTTGTCTTACTAGCTTCTTTCATGCCTGCACACCGCTGTTCAAACCCCTCCTCCATCTCTCCCTTCACAACGCAATGCGCAGCCTCTCCCCAGTGATGAGCTCCGGGCTGTTTAATGCCTGTGCCATCATCAGGACCTGCAGAACAAACCTTGCAGTTAAGGTTGGATTAGACAAGCGCTCTGTCTAGCAAAATTCACCATCTTAAACACTTCCAATAAGAGACTTCTTCAAACCAGCTGGAAGGGGAGTAAAGACGCACGGAGGTCTGACACCTTTGAACAAAAGC
This sequence comes from Chrysolophus pictus, assembly GCA_037305975.1. NCBI lineage: Eukaryota > Metazoa > Chordata > Aves > Galliformes > Phasianidae > Chrysolophus > Chrysolophus pictus. The sequence goes on from CM074604.1 coordinate 2,724,438, forward strand.
AGGGCCACAAACACTGAGAAATACAAACACGGGGCCATTCTGCAGGCACACAGATCAAATGGCATTACACACCAACACCGCTTCACCTCCTCCGCACCAACAGGCTCTGCAGTGCCCCAACGTCTGTCAGTGGCAGTCTGTGAGGAACGGCCCTGCAGAACACGCAGAGTCACGCAGGCTCTCCTCCTCCTGCTCCTCCAGACACCGCGTTCCTTCCTCTGGCACACGGAGCTCAGCTGCTGCTGCTGCAGGCAGTGCTTCCCGTGTCTGCCCAGCCTAAAGCCACCAGACAACGTTAGCAGATGCCTGGTGCTCAGGCACAAGCAGAAGTGCTGGTGGAAAATCACCGCACAGCACAGACCGAATCGCTGGTACCTTGCAGCGAGGAAAGGCTGAGATGCACAACGTCCTCACCTGCTTGCTGGTTGCAAGTGAGGTTCAGCAGCAGCTCCACTCGTGATTAAGTCCTCCAAAAACATTCCTCTTTCTTCCTGTTCAGGAGACTTCATACTGAAACCTTCTCCAAAGTCCTTACTAAACAATACCTGCATCTAAAGCCCAAGAAGAAAACACGTTTCAGATTTAAGACCACAAAACAATCATATTCCATTCCAATACAACTTAAATTCTGATTTAAGTTCCATGACCAGCATTTCACCCACCTGCTACGGAAGGGAGAAAGGGAGGGGGCAAAGGTAGGGGGGCAAAGGTAGGGAGAACCTTTTAGCCCCACATCCCCTTATAGCCCACCCTACAGCCCTGTATCACCCTACGGACCAACACAACCCCCTATAGATCCATATCCCCCATATACCTCCTATAGCCCCATTCTCCCTATACCCACCAATAGCCTCCCACAGCCACCCTATTTCCCCCCCACAGCCCCCCTCACAACCCCTTATAGCACAACATCCCTCTCTATAGCCCCCTGCCTCCTATCACCCCAAACACCCTCCCACAGCCCACCACAACCCCTTATAACCCTATATCCCTCTATAACGCCCCTTATAACTCTATATCCCCCTATAACACCCCCCCATTGCCCCATATCTCCCTATATCCCTCCACAACCGCCTGTACCTCCCCAATAGAATTGTATAGACCCTTACAGCCCCATTTTGCCCCCATCGCCCTCCTGATCCCAACAGCCCCCTATAGAGTCCCTATAGCCCTAAAACCCTCCCTACAGCCCCCCCAGCCCTTATAGCCACCCACAGCCCCACATCGGCCCTATACCCCCCCACAGCCCCCCACAGTCCCCTACATCACCCCCACAGCCCCCTCTTGTTCCATATCCTCTTATACCCCTTCTATAGTCCCCCACAGCTTTCCATACCCCCATATCCCCCAGAGCCCCCGACAGCCCCCATCATCCCCTACATTCCGCTCAGAACTTCCTGTTTCCTCACAGCCCCCGATATCTCCCCATATCCACCCCCACAGACCCCCCACAGCCCCCAATATCCCCACATTACTCCATGCCCCCCTGTAACCCCACAGTACCCCACATCCCCCAATACCCCCCAACACCCCCACATCCCCTAAACTCCCACATCCCCCCGGATCTCCCCCACCGCCCCCTGCACCCACAGCCCACCTCAGCCCCGGGGGGCACCGCGAGCAGCGCTGCCGGCTCCTCTCCTCGGCCCCGGCCCGGAGCCGTTCTCCCGCGCACCTCCGGCGCCGCTGTCCTCAGCACCGCTCCCGTCGTGCCGCGGTTCCGTCTCGGTGCTGCCCGGACAGCTCCGGCGCGCAGCGGCTGTGGGACCGGCACCGTCCGAGGGGAGAGCCGGCTGCCGACGGCCGTTCCCGCGCGCTGCGCCTCAGCCAATCGGAGCCGGCGGCGCTGCAACTGACCAATGAGAGGCACGAAAGAGCCGGAACTGCCTCTAACTAGCGAGGGGCGGGGGCGGGACACAGCTGCCGCTGACCAATGAGATGCTGTGACAAGCCGGAACTGCCCCTGACCAATGAGAGCCCAGGGGCGGGACGGAGCTGCCGCTGACCAATGAGATGCTGCGACAAGCCGGAACTGCCCTTGACCAATGCGAGGCAGGGGGCGGGACGGAGCTGCGGTGGGGGCGGGGCTCGGAGTGTTCCCTATTGCTATGGGGGACAGGATGTGGGATTGGGGTTGGGATCGAGATTTGGGATGAGGGATTGGGATTGACAGGTGTGGGATGGGGTTGGGATGAGGGATGGGGAATGAGATTTGGAATTGGGATTGGGATGTGGGGTACAGCGTGTGGATTGGGATGTGGGATATAGGATGTGGGATCTAGGATATGGGATTGGGATGTTGACTGTGAGATTGGGATGTGGGGTGTGGGAATATGGATATGGGATGGATACGGGATGGGATATCGGGAAATGGGATATATATGGATTGGGCTCTGGATACGGGATGGACTTGGAATGGATATGGCAGCGTAGAAGCGTAGAAGCACAAAACTGCTCAGGTTGGCAGAGCAGCGCTCCCTCTGAACTCGGTGCCGTCTGTGAACGCACTGAGGGTGCACTCAGTGCCCTGCTCAAGGTCATTGATAAAGGTGTTCAGTAGGAGTGGCCCCAGTCCCCAGCCCTGGGGGACGGCACTGGTGAGCGGCCGCCAGCTGGAAAATGCTGCTCTGGGTGTACAGACTTGGCCGGGTCCCCGTCTGCAGACAAAACTGCCAGGAGCCAAACAGCGTGGGGGCAGAAGAGCTGTGACGTGGGAGGCGTCTTGATGCCTGTCTGTCCGTCTGCACGGCAGGCCCAGCTGCCCCTGCTTCCCCCCTCCATGGGAACTGCCCCTGCTGCCACTGCTGGAGTCTCTGCTGACCACGGTGACCCGATGCGATTCCCCTCCATCCGCCCGTGCCCTGCCTGCTGCCCATCCCCACGGCAATTCCCACGCAAGCGAGCTGTGTGAAACGCCCTCTGCATCCCGCTGCACAAAGGACTGCAGGGAGAGAGGAGGGCTGGGGCTGCTGGTGGCAGCTGAGGGACACCGTGGCCATCTGTGGTGCCCCGGAGGTGGGCAGGGGAGCTGGGGGGCTGTGACACGGCACAAATGACTGCAGGCAGAGGGACGTAGCAAAACACAAACGCAAAGCTTTTAATAACATATCCGAGAAAGGATATTAACATATGTTATTAACAAGCAGAAAGGACAGTAATCCTACAATTCCCATCCCACCACAGCTGAGCGCCCAGACAACGTCCCATCCCACTGCACTGCTGACTGTGGAGGACGGCTGGGTTCTGGAGGGGAGGGATGGGGCCGCTGGTGGTGCCCCTGGAAGGCTGCGGCTGCCGCCTGGTGCTGCGGGGCCGGCGAGGAGCGCAGGGTTACGGGTAGCCGTACCGGTCGGCTATGGCCATGTCTATCTCCCGCTGCAGCAGGAACTGCACGGGGCCGATCTTCATCTGCCGGGCCGCCCGCTGCCGCTCCTCCTGGGCCAGCTTCTTCATGCGCTCCCGCTCGGGCCGCTGCTCGGCTGTGATGGGCAGCGACTCCTCCAGCGCTGTGGGTGCCGCGCCGCCACGCAGCCGGGGCCCCACGCAGGGCACAAATTCCACGGGGCGCCGTGGCTGAGGCTGCGGTTTGTGCCGCTGTGACGGTGGGTCCCTCGGCAGCGGTGAGCTCCTCCGCGAGGACGGGTGCGGGCAGCTCGGCGCCGTCTTCTTGGCGGTGCCCTCCTCTCGTGCCGTGCCGCCTGGAGGTGCCGGCGCTGCCCGGTCCGTGCCGCCAGCTTGGGGCCGGGGGGCGGCGGGGCCAGCGCCGGCCGTAGGCTGGGGCTGCACAGAGGGTGGCTGGCGCACCGGCCCCACCACAGTCACCCTCTGCCCCAGCGGGTGCACGGCCCGGATGGATTCGCACAAGTGCACGCGCAGCTCGCTGGCACTGCCCGCTTGCCCGCTGCCGTTGGCTCCTGCGCTGGTCCCGGACAGCTTCCCTTGGCCCAGGTGTTTGTGGCCTTGTCTTTCTCTTCTTTCTTTGCATGGAGGCAGCCTCCTTTTCTTGGCTTGGGCGCTGCTGCTGGGCTGCTCCAGCTGGGAGCTCTCCCCTTTCTGGGAGGTGCCAGCAGGCGCGGGGCACTTGGCCCGCTTGGTGCTGCCCCTGTTCTTCTTTTCTGCCAGAATCTCCTGGGGCTGCCTGTGCTGCAGCTCCTTGATGGGCTGTGTGCTTTGGGCTGCTCTGGGAGGTGTGCTGACAGCCAGGGTGGTCGGTCGTGGGCTGAGCCGGGCACTCGCTGGTGGCACAATGGGGTGCAGCTGCGACATCCCACACTGCAGCTCAGGCAGGAACCCAGGGGATGGTGGAAGCCCCCAGAAGGGGTCGGTGGGGGTCCCGGTGGCAGCCTGTGCCTCCGTGCTGAGCTCTCTGCTGTCCCTGGGCTCGTCAGGGAGCTCAGCGATGAGGCATTCTGGGGCAGGGCTGCTGCACTTCTCATGGGGGACCTCAACAGCTCTTGCCACCTCTGGAAAAGCAAGAACATCCCCCAAAACAGTGATGATAACCTTCCCACACCCACTCGGTGCAAACACGCACCTGCAGATTCCGCAGCCCCCAAACTCACCATTGATCCAAGAGAGCAAATCCTGAATGTCCGTGATGTCCTCCGGCACATCCGTCACTGCTGGGAAAAGCAAGAAAATCCCAAAGGCTCAATGCCAGCTCTCCCGTACCATGTTCACGGTAAGGGATGTCGGGTGAACATTGGGTTCCCATTACAAATCAGGACAGGAAAGGTAACTGCCAAGCCCAGGGATTAAGACCCAAAGCAACACGCAATGAGATCAGTCCCAGGAAAGAACAGGCACAAAGCCTAACTAGAAATGCAGCGCACCAAACCCAGATGCCTGCTGTGTGTCTGTACCTCTCTTGGGTGCTGTGCCGCACTCTGTGCTCCTCCCCTGGCTTTCCACATGGCTGCGCTTTGCTGGAAGGCAGCTTGCATCAGCTTCTGACAGAAAGGAGACAACAAAGACATGAAGGGCATCTTGGAGGAAGATATGAGCACAGCCAACTACAAACTTCTGGTCTTCAAGAGCAGGTTCTTCAAGTTGCCTTTCCGCTGCTCCAATGTTGTGCCAGTTCTGCAGTCAGCACAGAACTGCCATGCCCTTTCCTCTCCCCTCCCTCACACACACACTGCCCTTCACGCAGCCCTATTTAGAGGCAGGTACCCACACCACAGCTCACAAGAGCTTCTTACCAGCGGAAGCTTTCCGTTTCCCTCCTTGCCCTGCACCATTCCATGGACGCGCAGGCTCCGTCCCTACAACAACAGACTGTGTGTTGATTTCACAGACACCAGCAAGCAGCAGAAGTATTGTCCAGTAAGCCCACGTCCCCCCAGAAAACAGAAAGATGCTACTTTGACAGCCAAAACACACACTGATAGTTCACTTCTCACTGCTCCTTCCTCCATCCAAATGGGTGGTGGCTCAACATCTCCTACAGCACTGCACCCACCCAGAAGCAATACTCAAAATTCATCCTTCCATCCTTCATGACAGAGGACTGAAGAAACTCACTCTTGCATGGCAGGAAGGACGGTCCGTCCCCATCGCGTCCCTCTGTGCGCTGCAAGGCGCAGTTGGATCTCTGGCAGCCTGCTGGCTGCTGTTCCCAAGCGCAGGGAACCGCGCCGCGCTGCTTCTGAAGAGAGAAAGGAAGAAACGTTGCAGAGAATGGCAGCCAAGGTTTGCAGAGAGCTTCCAGATCGTGCCAGAGATGGGATATCAGAGTGCTGAGATGTTAATTATCACTAAGGGAAAATACAGCCTGAGCCACGTGCACATCATTAACCCAGTGAGCGCATTGAGGTCACAAAGGACCAGAAGGGCTCCTCCTGCCCCAGCCCTTCCCTTGCAAATGAGAAAAAAAGAAGACATACCAAGCAAAAGACACCCAGCCATACCTTTCCACTCACGAGGCAGAAATAGGAATAGCAGTCCTCTCCTTGCTGAGACATGACCGGTGAAGTGTCAGAGGAAGCTGAAGTTCCGAGGGCTCTCTCTGCAGGAACTTCCCCCGCTCTTGGAAAGAGCTGGCTTCACTCTTGCTCAGACTGCCTCGATCCCCAAACTCTCCTTTTGGACAGGAACCCTGCAGAAAGTACCAACAAGTGACAAATCGTGAGGAAGAAGCATTTTCCCACCTTTCTTCTGCCACGCCATTCAGTCTGTTGAGGAGGGCAATGTCTGGAAATCTGCTGGCTGCAAGAGCTGCCCAACCCTAGCTCCAGCTTGTGTCTGACTGCATGGCTTGTGTCAGCAAGTGCTCTTCTCCATCTCCTCAGCAGCTCTGCACCCAGCCATCCATGGGGCAGCAAGGCACGACTTGAACTCTACGATGTTTGTGCTCTCCTTATTTTTCAGGGTCTGACATGAAGGCGGGGTCCCAGCAGCCATTGGCCAGGGGAGGAATGGCATTTCATCATCCTCACCGAAACGTGGGATGGAATCTCAGCAAGAACCCATTTCCCCTGGAAACAGCCGTGCCGAGGGGCGCTGCTGGAGCTGGGAACTCCTCCCCAGCCCAGCTTTCCTGCTGAGACACCTCCCGGCAAGCAGCCGGCACCAAACCCAGCTCACCCGGTCACTGCTCAGCCTGAGCTGTGCCCAGCTCACACACACGCCGCAGCGCTGCTTCTGACGGGCTCAACAGGTGATCTGCTCCAAGGAAGGCTCACAGCTCAGTCTGCGTGCAGCACGCTCACCAGAGCACCAGCTCTGCTCACCAGCTGTGGCACAAACGCTCCCAGCCCAGCAACCACTGTGACCTCAGCGAGTGCCCGCATCGCTTCTGTGCCTTCATCACAAGTGAAGGAAACGGACGCCTCCCAGATCCAGCTTTTGGGAAATAAACACCGGGGTCACCCAATGGGGTTATGTGCAGTAAAGTAACTGAGAAGCGAGGATGACTTTGTGCAGCCCAATAAAAGCAGTGAAGACCAATACGGCCTCATGGTGGTCAATGGAGTCCCAGGGAACCAGCAGCAGCACTAGGAATGCACATCTGTATGCCCCAGGGCCGGTGCTGGCCTCTGGCTGTGGCTTCAGGCCCCGGGGCCGATGTCGACCTCCTGGGCTGTGGCTTCAGGCCCTGTGGCCAGTGCCGGCCTCGCTGGCTGTGGCTGTGGCTTTCGGTCCCTGGGCTGGTTCCAGCCTCTCGCGCTGTCTCTGGTCCCCAGGGCTGGTGCCGGCCTTTCTGGCTGTCGATGTGGCTTTAGGCCCCAGGGCTGCTGTCGGCCTCTGTGGCTGTAACTGTGGCTGTACAGCCCAGGGCTGGTGCCGGCCTCTTGTGCTGTGCTTTGGGCCCCAGGGCTGGTGCTGCTCTGCCTGGCTGTGGCTCCAGGCCCCAGGCTCACTGCCGGCCTCTCAGGCTGTGGCTGTGGCTCCAGGCCCCGGTGCCAGTGCCGGTCTCTCTGCTGAGTTTTTAGGCCCCAGAGCTGTGTCGGCCTCTCAAGCGGTGGCTGTAGGCACTAAAGCTTGTGCCAGCCTAGAACAACACGCATTTTAAAACAGTTCACGTAAGAAAATGAAAGCAGGACAACACTGAGCTCTTCTGGGTATTTCTAGCACTGGGACAGAGACAGGAGAGCATGCTCAGCCGTGTGCGCTTGTTGTATGCAGCAATCTCTGCCACATTTGTAAACACCTTTAAATCCTTGCTATCCTGCGTTACAGGAGCAGGGTGTGACAAGAAGCCTATGACTATCAGTTTACAGGAGGTCATGAATTTAAACAGTTCCCCTTCTTCTTCCCTTGGCACTTAGCTTACAGAGTTCTCCCATGCCATGAGCTGGTGTCATACCTCTAAGCCACAGCACTGATGGCTTCAGCAAAGCTCACGGTAGCAGGCTTTGGTCATCCTCAGATCTTCATGATGAGAGAGACAAAAAGAAAAAAGTACGAGGTAACAGATATATTTTTTTTCTCCTAGTCAGCATGCCATAACTAAACCTTCCACACTAAGACTTGTACCTTGATAGGGATGTTCCCTTACCTTCACACCTTTAGCACAACCCCTTCTGTTGAGATTCCCACCAGTGAAGAAGTATTAGTGCCACTCCGTGCTCCTTGCTGCTAGGATGGGCTGTTTGAAGACTGACGCACGTGCCGTGATCAGATCTGTCTTGCAAGAATAAAGAGCTGAGCAAAAAGAACGTTTGGGCCAGGTGACCTCAGCAGCCTGGCTGTTCTGGATGATGGCTGCTGATGGAAACAGGCATTCTTGTGCTGTTCAGCTTTTAACGTGAGTCAGGTGTGCTGTAGCAAGAGCCATTAGGCTCTAAAATGCCTTTAAACACGCACACTACCTTTTTCTGTCCTGCATGCCATCTTTGCTTCTTTTTGGTGCAGGAATTTTTACTAGCATTGTTTGCTTGTGGAAGGAACAACGTTACAGGTAGTTTTCACAGTGGACTTCTGTTATGATTTCTTTGTACATTTAATCCTAACTATCAGGAGTGCTGCAAGAAAGGGCCCTGCCAGTGCCAGTAAGTTCCTACCCAGCTCTGTGTGACAGACCCCACTGTGGAGGGAAGCATAAAGGATGGCAGTTCAGAATCCTCTCTTGCCAGCTTGACGTGCTGGATTTTGAGCATATGAAGTGTGCTCTGTCTTTCTAAGGTGTTCCCTTGTGCTTTAAAGGAGAAGGCTGCAGGGTGATATTTCCCTTTTGTCTTGCAGATGCGCTCCTTGGCACAGACCTCTCTCGGCCTTCAGCATTGCTTCCCTGTGGTGCACTATTTTGCAGACTGTCCCAGATGCAGCCTTCTATTTCTCTAGTCTGACAAAAATTTTATTTGAAGGAGGAAAGAAAGGATGTAGTTTAATGAGAATAACATTTGAGTGCTAACGCAGTGAGGTGAATGAGGGCCACAGAGGCAACTTGGTGCTGCTGAAGCACTGCCCAGTGCCAAGGTCGGGGGTAACAGCTGCTGGCAGATGGGGATAATGCTTTTGGACTGAGTGAGGAGAGAATAAAACACAATGACTGAGCTGCCTGCAAAGAGCTGCTGGGGGAAGCTTGGTGCCAACTTGGAATTTGATCTGATAACTTCCTGTGCATGTTCTACGTTTATTCCACCCTCCATCTTTCCCACAGCCATACACGGGGCTCTGGGCAGCGGATGTTTCTGTTGCTGGGGGTCCTGCTGCCACCTCGAGGTGCTGAGCCAACCTGCCACCTTCTGTGTGAAACATGAGGAAAAAACGCAATTCTGAATCCACGGCACCTCAAAGTCCCTTCAAGAGCCCCCACCTACTGCCCTGAGCCCTCCAGTTTTCCCTGCTGTCCCTTAAAAGCCTCAGGAGTGCCAGCAGCACCTCGTGCCATAGGATGCCTTGTGGATTTCACAAGGATGCACTCATCTCCTGCATCCTCCATCAAAAGAGGGGTGGCCAGCAGGGACAGGGAGGTGATTATTCCCCTCTACTCTGCTCTTGTGAGGCCCCATCTGGAGTACTGCGTCCAAGTGTGGAGCCCCCACTACAAGAAAGACAGGGAACTGTTGGAGAGGGTCCAGAGGGTCCAGAGGAGGGCCACAAAGATGATCAGGGGACTGGAGCACCTCCCCTATGAGGACAGGCTGAAGGAGCTGGGCTTGTTCAGCCTGGAGAAAAGAAGGCTGCGGGGTGACCTCATTGCAGCCTTTCAGTACCTAAAGGGAGCCTACAAAGAGGAGGGGCATCAACTCTTGGAAAGGGTGAGTGATAGCAGGACAAGGGGAAATGGTTTTAAGTTGAGGGAAGGGAGATTTAGGTTGGACGTCAGGGGGAAATTCTTTACAGGGAGAGTGGTGAGGAACAGACTGGAACAGGCTGCCCAGAGAGGTTGTGGATGCCCCGTCCATCCCTGGAGGTGTTCAAGGCCAGATTGGATGGGGCCCTGGGCAGCCTGGTGGGAATTTGGTGGCCCTTAGTGGGATGATTGGTGGCCCTGCATATGGCAGGGGGGTTGGAGATACATGATCCTTGAGGTCCCTTCCAACCCAGGCAATTCTGTGATTCTGTGATTCTGTGATTCTGTGAGCCCTCCAGTTTTCCCTGCTGTCCCTTAAAAGCCTCAGGAGTGCCAGCAGCACCTCGTGCCTTAGGATGCCTGGTGGATTTCACGAGGATGCACTCATCTCCTGCATTGTGATCATTGGCAAAAATATCCAATGGCGCTGACCCGAGCTGGGGGCTCAGTGGTGACATACAGGGAAACCTGCTGTGCTGCAGTGCGAGCCTCCGGTCCTGCTGCTGGGCACCGCTGGGTGCAGCCCGGCTCCGTCCTCTCTGCACCTCCCTGCAGGGACTGGTGGCCGTGCCCGGGATCCCCCGAGCCTCCTCTTCTGCAGGCTGAGCCGCCCCAGCTCTCCCAGAATCCCACCCCAGCCATTCCCCATCCCTACGTTCCCAGGCAGTGCTGACTGAGGGGGAGAGAGGATTTTGGGGGGGTGGGATGGGGCCGGTGGGGGCAGCCCTGGGACACGGCCCTTTGTGCTGCCCCATCCTGCCAACAGGTGTCTGCAGGGGACCCTGGGGGGGCTTTGGTGCTGCATGAACAACTGCAGGTGGAGGCGTAGGAAAGTGAATGCAAAACATTTAATAATATAAGGTAATGTAAAATAACATAATTGATCATAACTGAACAGAATCTAACAGGATTTAACACAACGTAATTTAACACAGTCCCACATCATCCTAGTCCAAGATGACGTTTGTGGACAGCCCAGGTTTGGAGGGGTAGGGCTGGGGCCGGTGCTGGTGCCCCTGGAGCACTGCTGCTGCTCTCTGTGTGCCACTGGGGCCGACGAGGAGCCCAGGGCTACAGGTAGCCTTGTTTATTGGCTATGGCCGTGCCTCCTGCTGCACCACATGGGCCGGTTTCTGTGGACGCTCCCGCTCGTGCTGAGCCCACCCAGCTTCACCTAGCGCCGGCGTTTCTGTGCTGGAGCGTCCTGGCCCAGGGGCAGCTTCCTCCTTCTGGTTGGGACGCTGCCAGTGCGCTGCTCGTGCCCCCTGCTCTTGTCTTTCCCGGTGGTGCAGGCGGGCGCTGGGCACTCGGCCGGCTCGGTGCCATCCCCGTGGGGGTCGTCTGGCACGTGGCAGGAGATGCAGCCGGGTGGCAGTGCCAGGCGGGTGAGAACCACCCGGGGCTGCCTCTGCCGCGCCTCTTCCATCCGATGCCCAAAGGGCAGCGACTCGGAGAGCTGCCCACAGCATGCTGGCTGCCTCCAGAACAGGTCGCTGATGGGCCTGGCATCAGCCTCTGCCTCTCTGCTGAGCTCCGTGCCGGCCCAGGGAAAGTCAGGGAGCGCTGCGATGAAAGGAGCGCTGTTGAGGCTGCTGGGGACAGCTGGGCTCGGTGGCTGCATGGCATCGATCCACCGCAGCAGCTCTGCCCTTTCCTGGGCGTTCAGTTCTGGCAGCAGCTCATTGTGACCATTTTCCACAGTCTCAGTGCAATCAGTCCCCTCTGCTTGGACATCAACCAGGTCCTGGTTCTGCTGGGGGACCTCCAGAGGACTCGTCACTTCTGAAAAAGCAAGAACATCCCCCAGAATGATGATCACAGCATTCCCACAGCCACCCAATGCAGACACCCCCTGGCCAGCTGTGCAGTCCCCAGACTCACCGTTGTTGACCCACACCAGGAGGTCATCCATGTCCGGGATGTCGTCCGGGATCTCTGTGCTGGATGTCACTTCTGGAAAAGGGAAGAAAATCCCCACACGGGCAATGCCAGCTTTCCCACGATCGCTCAATGCGGACACCTCCCTGCCAGCTCTGCTGCCCCCAAACTCACCGCTGTTCATCCATGTCAGGAAGTCATCGATGTCCATGATGTCCTCCGACATGTCTGTGCTCGTTGTCGCTGCTGGAAAAGCAAGAAAATCCCCAGTGGGGCAATGCCAGCTTTCCCACAGCCAGCCGGTGCGGACAGCCTGCCGCCCGCTCTGCAGCCCCCAAACTCACCACCTGATTCCAGCGCTGCGGTGCTGCAGGTGAGCGGAGCCGTGGTGGGATGGGGGCACACGTCAGTGGGCGCTGGGTGCCCCTGGTCCTCCGTGAGCACCACGGCATCTCCAAAGGGCCCCACTGCCTGCTCCCAGCTGGCGGGCAGCGTGCAGGGCATGGGGAGCACCTGCTGCTGCACTGAAGGTGCTGGCAGAAGGACGGGGCTGCCGGAGGCCTGCAGCGGGCAGCTGCCTGCGGGCTGCGGGGGCTCCCCATGGAACACGGCCCCAGGCCACAGCCCCATCGGCTGCTGGGGCTGTGGCGTCCCTGCCAGCAGGGGATGTCCCCAGCAGTGGGCAGGGGCTGTGGGGGGAGCCATACCTGGGTCCAGCTCCCAGGGTAGCAGCTGCAGCAGCGGTAAGTGCTGCCCCCCGGGTGGCAGCTGAATCATGGCTGGAGGCAGCCCCCCAGGTGGGAGCTGCACTCCCTGTCCCTGGACACCTGGTAGCCCAGGCCAGACGGAGGCCTGCAGCACCATGTGGGTGACACTGGGGACAGGGAGGGGTTGCGGTGACACCGGCACTGCTCCGCCGATGCTGGGCTGCATTGCAGCAGTGGCCGGTGGTGGCACAAAGGATCCAAAGAAAGCGGTGTTGGGTGTCGGAAGCACCGTCAGCGTCCCTGAAGGGATTCTCTCTGTGGGGAAATGCCCAAATGGGCGCCGGGCTGAGATCTGGGGCACTGGGATCACCCGGAGGGCCGCAGTGCCAGGTGCAGAGCAGCCTGCTGCCTTACCTGCCAAGGGAGCTCGAGAGTGGCAGCGGGTGGTTCCGTGACCACTGAGGTCAGCCCCTCTCCCCTGAGCTCACTAGGATTCTCTGTGACACTGTCACAGGCATTGCTCTTTGCCTGCCCCGTCACCAGCACTTGCTGTGGCTGCTCATTGTGGCCTTCCATTGTTTCAGTGGAGATGGTAAACATGATGGAAATGAACTTTTTATGTGTCAAGAGGGTGATGGGACAAAGGGGAATGGTTTTAACATAAAGGCGGGAGATTTGGATTAGATGTCAGGGAAGTTCATCCCAGAGGCAGCCGAGGCCCTGGCACTGCTGCCCAGACAGGCCGTGGGGGCCCCAGCCCTGCAGCTGCACTCGACTCAGCTCCCATTGCAGTGAATGGAGACAAAGGGAGGGACGTGGCTGATGACGCTCAAACACGCGGTGGCATCGCAGGGCTGCGGCGCTCTGACTCTGCAAAGCCACCAAACTTCCACCTGCTGGCTGTCTCCCTTCACACATCCGCCTGTCACAGAAGCACAGGGGCTGGAAGGGACCTCTGCAGATGAGCGCAGTACAACCTCCCCCAGAGCAGCTTCCCTGCAGCGCTTGCACAGGAGAGGCTGCCTCGAGCTGCGGAGCCCAGAACTGACCCAGAGCTCCACACGTGCCCAGCGCTTCCTGCAGCCCTCGACAGCCTCCCAGGGCCACCAGTCCTGCCCAGTGCCCCCACGCCAACACACCCGACGCTCAGTACGTGACCATCTCCTTCCCCGGGCACAAAGCAGGGCGACGGGGGCACTGGCGGCAGCAGCGAGGAGGAGCTGGAGAAGCTGCAGCTCTCGGCCCACTGCAACCACTCCAACATCCCTCAGCTGCTGGCCGCGCTCTATGGCACGGGCACCTCTGGCTGTGCGCCGTCTGCACGGGCTGTGCAGCCTGCCTGGTGCAAGCAGGGGGAAGCGGCACGGCGGCGGCAGCGCCGCGGGGAAACCCGCTGTGCTGCAGTGCGAGCCTCCGGTCCTGCCGCTGGGCACCGCCGGGCGCGACCCGGCTCCGTCCTCTCCGCGCCCCCCTGCGGGGACCGACGGCCGTGCCCGGGATCCCCCCGAGCTCCTCTTCTGCGGGCTGAGCCGCCCCGGCTCTCCCAGAATCCCAGCCCAGCCATTTCCCACGCGGTGCCGAGGAGGGCAGGGGATGCGGGGGGAGCGACGGGGCCGGCGCTCGCATCCTACGACACGGCCGTTCGCGCCGCCCCGTCCTCACTCGGCGCCGGGCGCGGGGACGGGGCGGGTTATCGGAGCTGCAGAAACGAGCGCGGGCAGAAGCGCCGGGAAACGAAGGTTCGACGTTTAATCGATGAACGCGCAGAGCGATCGACGGAAACGAGCGCGTTCCCGACCGGCTCCCGTCCGAACGGCGACTCCGGAGGACGGCTCGGTGCCGACGGGGGACGGACGGCCCCGCGCCGCCTGCCCCTGACCGCCCGGCGTCCCCGAGGCACGGGGCGGGCGGCGGCGGGGACGCGGGGCGGCGGAGCACCGCTTTCCCCCCGCGGAGCACCGCGCTCCGCCGGCTCCATCGCAGCGGCGGCCGCCATTGGCGGAGAGCCCGCGCTCGGCCCGCCTCCGCCGCGCTGCCATTGGTCGGGCCGCGGAACGGGGCGGGCGCTGCGCGCGGGGTGCTTTCCGTGGGCGGTCGCGCGGTTTTTGCGTCATCACCGCGCGCGTCCCGGCTGGCCCCGGCCCGGCTGCCCGCGGCGATGCCTGTCGCCGTGCGCCCGCTCCGCTTCCGCGGCCCCTGGCAGCGTCGGAATGCGCGTGTGTGCAGAACCGTGCACACGAGTGCAAAGAGGCACTCACACACACCCCTCTGCATTCACACACACCCATGTGCACGCACCACCCACGAGCGTGCAGCCGTGTGCAAAACCACGCAGCCACGTGCAAAGACCCCGATGCTCCCAGCCGTGGTTATGCAGGCACACACGCGCGTGCAGACACGTGTGCAACGCGGCCCTTTTGCACGCTCACACGCAGATGCCCTCGAGGAAACATCCAGAGGCTGGAAGGACCCGAACTCTTTTCCCACCATGCACTTTATGTGTACAACAGGGACTTTATCTCCCTCTACAGCATGTAGGGAGCTGGATATGTAGAACCATCACGACTGATAGATCCTCTGCTATTGGCCAACCAGGTGTCTTCTGCCAAATGCTTCTCCCAGTGCTTAAATGATCCGACACCCATTGCTTTCAGCACAGTTTTTAACAACCCATTGTATCGTTCAATTTTACCAGAGGCTGGCGCACGGTAGGGAATATGGTAAATCCACTCAATGCCATGATCTTTGGCCCAAGTATTTACAAGAGAATTTTTGAAATGAGTCCTGTTATCGATAGAATAGTGGACCAAATGTCAAGAAGCCAATTATTAAATTTATTAATTATAATGAACAAGAACAAAGAGGCAATGCAGCGCTGGGCGACAGGGGACTCTGCGTTCCACCAACTGCCGCAAGGCTCGGACCGGCACGCGGTCCTTTTATGTGGCTCGTCCTTCCGCATTCCCACAGCGGTGCACTCTGCGCATGCTCCGGTTGTTACCAGGGGTCCCACTCTGTCTCCTGGCGGCTGCGCGGGCCGAAGCAAGCAGTCTTCCTCTGTACCCCCCCCCCCCCCCTTGACGCCTTCTGGTGATTTCCATCCACGTCACTCGTGCTGGCGAATCCCATTGGCCACTGTGCAATTGCTAACCCACCAACCATAACCGTGCAAGTACCCTGTCTGCACAAGGAAACATGGAAACTAACAAGCCACTTGGCAGGGGAGTGGGGGAGTGAACATAAGGGGAGGGAGCAAAGATCAACCATGTTGCTTTGCCCATCAGCCCTGGACAAACATTCCTCCTTTTTGACAATTTCCCCCCTTTTTCTTTTATCATTGAATGTTTGTCCTTTAGCTTTCCCCATTTATAATTTCTCTATCTCTCTCTGCGGAGTTATTTAAGATTAGCAATTTCGTGGTGTCAAACCGCTTCTTTATCAGTTGTAATAAATATTTAATTATACATGGTCCAAATATTAGTCCCAGAATAATTATGATCAAGGGTCCAGCCAGAGCAGACAGTAAAGTAGTGAGCCATGGTGATACGTTAAACCAACCCTCATACCAGGATCTTCCTATTTCCCTATCCCTTTTTCGTTGTTCCAATCTTTTACGAAGTTCAGTCATGGAATCTTTAACTATCCCGGTATGATCAATAAATGAACAACATTCTTCTTGAAGTGCTACGCATAGTTCTCCTTCTTTTAGGAATAGGAGGTCTAATCCTCTTCGATTTTGTAATACCACCTCTGACAATGATTTAACCGAAGTTGCCAATTTATCAATTGATTGTTCTATTCTGTCTAGATCTTCATCTACAGCTTGTTGTAAAGCTTGTATTTCAGTATTTTTGACGAGTGAGGCTATGCCGGTCCCGGCACCCACACCTCCGGCAATCAAGAGGGCTGCTAAAGTAATTGTTGTTATAGGCTCCCTTTTCTGTCTGATAAGGCTCCCTTCCAATTGATACATGACCTCTTCATCAGAATGATACATTAACCGTGGGATAATTACTATTTGTATACAGAATTCAGATTTATTAAATACCTCTAATGATATACACGGGGTCATTCCGATGTCTGAACATACCCACTTTGCACCTTTTGTGGGGATTAGCCATTTAAATTTTGCGTTCGTCTTGTTCGCTATTCTATTTCCAGATATTGTGCTGTTACAAAGGCTTTTGTACTGTTCTGGTACGGTTCCAATACACTTTCCTTTCCCTGTGACATGTTGTATAGTCAACCCCTGAGTGTGATTATTGTTCCATGGGCACGCAATAGGGTTCGTTCCATTATTCCATGTGACCCTGCCTAATTCCCCTATTGCCTCATAATAAGGTGGTTTAACACTATAGCACAACCAGCATTCGTTAGCTAAGTTTGGTTGTGTTTTATTCAGGGTGGCATATGCAGCTTGCATAATGCCCCATAGTGGATCACTGAATGTAGGTGATGTTGTCTTATACCTTCGACCTATACTATTAGGGGTAATTGTCGATGTAGGAACAGCAGGTGGCGGGGTTCTTTTGGTAGAAGGGGGTGGTGCCAAGACTATATTTGGGCCCATAGGCAGTGGGGAATCATGTGGCATACTTCTTTTGGCTATTCTAAATATACCACCTCTATCTGGACCTGGTTCCCAAAATCTAATTCCCCACATTCTTCCAACCAACCAAGCCTCTTGCATAGGATTTTGAACCTTTATATTAATTTCCTTACAGTATCCATCAGCCTCACAATGTCTGTGAACGTGCCCATCTCTTCCTATGGTGGGTCGTTTACAACCAGGAGGGAACCATTCCACCTGTATATCTGGGTCTTTGATATTTGTGGACCAATCAGATGCCCATGTCTCACATCCCCAATAACCACAGTAGTAATGATTTGGTAAATTACAATAATTTCTCCCTCTATTTGAAGCGGGACAAACATAAAATCCCATACAGTTATCTGCCCTGTATCTGCAGTGTCCCGTAATTAAATCTTTTAAAGAAACGGTAAAATTTACGTGGGTTTGATTTTCACAGCTTTTCAAGGGTTGGTCAGGTTGTTGCATGTTGAATAATTCCCATATCATGGGCTCGTGTGGATTGCTGGCCTGTACCTCCAGGAATAGAATAGATACATAGATTAAAATGATTGTCTTTGGGGTCAAGTATCGTTCCTTCACCCGAGGTCCATCTCTGCCTCGCCTGTCAACTGGGTTGCAGCCAGCTACAGGGGTCTTTATCTTCTCGGCAGCAGAGGACCTACTCGAAGGTAAACTTTTCCCCATCACACTCTGTTTTATTCACTATTAAATTCCCTTGGGGTAATCTCGGCCCTTGCCCACAGGGTGTCTTTTGATCCCGGAGCCTTTTCAACAATCGGCCAACCCTTACAGCCGTGTACCCATTGTATTCAGAGCAGACCTGGCAGGCTAATCTCACTTAGTGCCCCTCTCCTAATTGTAAACGCAAATCCCCTTTCCACACTTGACAACCTTCCACAAAAAATACAAAATTAATGACAAGATTAATGCTATTATAAATCCTATTAAGCACTGTACAGCAAAAGGTAGGCGTTCAAACCATACTCCAACCATTTAGCTTCTTTAACAGAACTGAGGTGGCTTCTCCAGAGGGACTATATTAGTCGTTCCCTCCTATCTGTCTTACGTTGTTGCCTTGGTGGAAATTCCTGTGATAAAGTAAATTCTCTCAGTTAAATTTAGTTCCTTACAATTTTCTGGATAATTTCACCTTTTAAATCTGCTGGACTAGTAACTTGCTATCGATTTTGGTAGGACTTCCCTTCCATCTGACAGATACCACTTCCCTTCCTCACTCTTAGTTACTTCCATTTGGGTTTTTGTTCTTCCTTGGGGGTGAACACAAGAGGTGCTAGTCTTATTTTTGTATGTCGTGGTTCATCTTTTGTTAGTACTAATACACGCAAAGCAGCTTGTTTAGCCTCTTGGTCTGCCATGTTATTTCCCCGTGTCTTATAGTCAATTCCTTTTTGATGGCCCCTTAAATGTACTACGGCTACTTTAAGCGGTCCCCTTAATGCTTGTAACACTTCTCTTATTAATTCCTGGTGTATTAAATCTTTCCCTTGGGAGTTAATTAATCCCCTCTCCTCCCAGATTTTTCCGAAGGTGTGTATTACTCCATAACTATATTTAGAATCAGTATATATTGTTCCTGATTTTCCCTCCAGCCTTCTCAAGGCCTGTAGGACTGCATATAGCTCACAGGCTTGTGCTGACCAAGAGGGACTCAGTGGCCCAGATTCTAGTACCTTCAACGTTTTCCCATTTATCAGTGCATATCCTGATTTCCTTTTTCCATCTATTACCCTAGAGGACCCATCCACAAAAATTCTTTCTCCTTCATCTAATTCTTCCTCTTCTAGATCTGGTCTAATCTTTGTTTGACTTTCAATAGTTTGAAGGCAATCATGTAATAATTGTGATTCCTCGGGTCTACCATATAGAAACTGTGCAGGGTTTTGTAGGCTAGTAGTTTCAAAGGTTAAATTTGTTGCCTCTAGCAAAATACCCTCATATTTCAACAGACGAGAGTCTGAAATCCACTTTTCAGCTTTTTGTTGTAAAACACTTCGGATATTGTGGGGAGACAACACCCTTATATTGCTATTAAAGGTAATTTTTCTAGCCTCTTCTACTAGAATGGCGCATCCTACTATTGCCTGCAGACAGGTGGGCCATCCTCTACTCACTGGGTCTAATAATTTTGAAAAATACCCTATAGGCTTTTTCTTCCCAGCCCATTCCTGGGTCAAGACCCCATATGCTGTACCATCATCTACATTGACAAACAAATAAAAAGGTCTCTTAAGATCAGGAAGGCTTAAAACAGGGGCATTGATTAGATCTTCTCGCAATACCTGCCACTTCTTCTCATCATCTTCTCCCCAAGTCACCCGTCCCTCTGGTGTTAACTTTTGATATAAAAATTTTACCTTCTTACTATAGTTCTCAATCCATTGCCTACAATATCCTACTAGCCCCAATATTTGTCTTATCTGTCTTTTACTTTGAGGAGGTGGCAAGGATAATATCCCTTTTATTCTTTCTGGATCTA
Source organism: Chrysolophus pictus (assembly GCA_037305975.1). Lineage (NCBI taxonomy): Eukaryota > Metazoa > Chordata > Aves > Galliformes > Phasianidae > Chrysolophus > Chrysolophus pictus. Next base: position 2,743,853 of record CM074604.1, read on the forward strand.
TCTTCTTTTCCCCTTTGTTAATATAGTGACCTAAATACCTGACTTCTTCTTCTACAAACTGTAATTTTGTCTTTGAAACTTTGAGGCCTTTTAACCCTAGAAAATTAAGAAGTTTGATACTTTCCTCCCTAACCCGTTCCTCCTCTTTTCCTGCAATTAACAAGTCATCGACATACTGGATAAGGGTGATTTCTGGAGCTGATTGATATTCTTGTAAAATCTGTTCTAGGGCTTGCCCAAACAAATTTGGGGATTCAGTAAAGCCCTGTGGTAATACTGTCCACCTCAACTGCTGTTTCCTCCCTGTGTCCAGGTCTTCCCATTCAAAGGCAAAATAATCCCGGCAAGACTCATCTAGGGGGCAGGCCCAGAATGCATCTTTTAAATCAATTACACTATACCATAACTTTTCAGGGCCTAATTTGCTCAACAGGGTGTAAGGATTAGCAACTACAGGAAAGCGAGAAATAGTTCTTTTATTTATTTCTCGCAAGTCATGTACCAGGCGATACATGCCATTAGGCTTTTTAACCGGCAATATGGGAGTATTGAATGGAGACATACAGGGTTCCAATAACCCTTGCTTTATAAGTCTTTCTATTTCTGGCTTTAGGCCTCTCCTCCCTTCCAGCGAGATGGGATATTATTTTATTTTTATAGGGATCTCAGGATCCTTGAGCTTAACGGAAAAAGGGGGTATTTCTAGACGCCCTACACTTTCGGTTGTGTACCATACTTCAGGGTTAATCCTCTCTTCATCTTCCACCCTTAAAGGGCAGAGCTTAATTCTTATCTCCCTATTCTTTACTTCCAAACTTATTCCCAATTCTATAATTAGATCCCGTCCCAACAAGTTGAATTCAGCTTCTGGCACTATCAAGAAGTCTCCCAACCCCAACTTAGATTCTGTTTCTATTTCTACATTTTTAACGACCCCTACCTTAAAGGGTTCTCCCTTAGCTCCTACTACTAAGGCTGTCTCTCTGGACAATTCACATCCAGAGGGTAGCTGTTGTATGGTGGATCTCTCAGCCCCCGAGTCCACCAGGAATTCTACTTCTTGTTGTTGGGGACCTATCTTTAGTTTTATCAAGGGCTCGTGGTGTTTCTGGGTCCCCAAAAGGTAAAGCCCCTGACCTCCCTAATCTTCTTTAAACATCTTTTCATCCTGTATTCTAATTCTGCAATTTCTCTTTAAGTGACCTTTCTTCCCACAATAGAAGCAAGTTCGTTCTTCCTTTCTATCCCTATCTCCTTCACCCTTCCCCTGGCTGAAGGGTGGTTTCTGTAATGGCCGCCTTTCCCTCTTATCCAGTTCCCAACTCTCTCTAACTGTGGTCACCATCATCCTAACTTGCTTCTCAATCTTTTCAAGTTTCTTTCGTATATCATCCCAAGCCTTCGCTACAAACTGCGTGTTTTTTGTTTTTTGGTTTTTTTTTAGTCATTTTACTCTTACTCTTATTTCCTGTCCCTGGATAGTACCTCCACATTTCTAACCTGAATGCTAGAGGGGAATCCTTTGGGATCTGAGAACGTTTAATGGTCACAGGGTCCTTACTCCTTCCCTGTCCCATCTTCCGGAGTGCCTTCACTCAATAGTGTGTGCGTTTCACTCGCTTCCCCTCGTTTGTGGCTCACGCCTTCGCAGGCAATGAGAACCGCACTACTAGAGGGTCCACACTTGCTTGGGTTAGTCCGAGCTGCCGGCCCCCTCTCATTCACACACCACTCGTCACACTCCGGGAAACCCGACCCCGACCGAACGGAAAACCCTTGCCAAAACGGCAGTTACTCACGCGTCCTGCGTCTTCGTCCGGACTTTTGTGCACAAAATTTAAGGGGTCGACCGGTCCTTCCTTGCGTCTTTGCTCTTAAATTTCGGATCGTCGGTAGGAGTAAGGCAGGGAATCAGGAGCGGGGCCGCCAGTTCTGGCGGGGCGCCTCCCCAACTCTCAGAGTCCCGCCGTTATTCCTATCCGAGTCACGGCACCAATTGTTATCGATAGAATAGTGGACCAAACGTCAAGAAGCCAATTATTAAATTTATTAATTATAATGAACAAGAACAAAGAGGCAATGCAGCGCTGGACGACAGGGGACTCTGCGTTCCACCAACTGCCGCAAGGCTCGGATCAGCACGCGGTCCTTTTATGTGGCTCGTCCTTCCGCATTCCCACAGCGGTGCACTCTGCGCATGCTCCGGTTGTTACTAGGGGTCTTATTCTGCCTCCTGGCGGCTGCGCAGGCCGAAGCAAGCAGTCTTCCTCCGTACCCCCCCCCCCCCGACGCCTTCTGGTGATTTCCATCCACGTCACTCGCGCTGGCGAATCCCATTGGCCACTGTGCAATTGCTAACCCACCAACCATAACCGTGTAAGTACCCTGTCTGCACAAGGAAACATGGAAACTAACAAGCCACTCGGCAGGGGAGTGGGGGAGTGAACATAAGGGGAGGGAGCAAAGATCAACCATGTTGCTTTGCCCAACAGCCCTGGACAAACATTCCTCCTTTTTGACACTTGTTCTTCCATTCCAACGCCCCAAACTGGGATCCTATGGAACTGGGAAACCCCAAACTGGGAGCGCCCCCAAACTGGGACAGCCCCAAACTGGAACCCTTTGGGACTCCGGTCCCCCAAAATGGGATTCCCTATACTGGGGTCCTCCAAAATGGGAACACCCCAAACTGGGATCCCCTTAAACTGGGATCGACCTCCGAACTGGGATCCTATGGAACTGGGAATCCCCAAACTGGGATCCTATGGAACTGGGACATCCCAAACTGGGAGAGCCCCAAACTGGGACCCTATGGAACTGGGAATCCCCAAACTGGTATCACCCCAAACTGGAACCCAATTGAACTGGGGCACCCCGAAACTGGGAGCACCTTAAACTGGGATCCTATGGAACTGGGATCCCCCATACTGGGATCACTCTGTACTAGGATCCCATCCCAAACTGGGAAACTATGGGACTGGGATCCCCCAAACTGGTAGCACCCCAAACTGGGACAGCCCCATACTGGGATCCCATCCCAAACTGGGAAACTATGGGACTGGGATCCCTCATACTGGGACCCCCTCCAAATTGGGACAGCCTCAAACTGGGATCCTATGGAACTGGGAAACCCCAAACTGGGATCACTCCATACTGGGAACCCCCACAAACTGGGATCCTGTGGTACTGGGAGGCCCTAAACTGGGACCCTATTGAACTGGGAATCCCCAAACTGGGATCACCCCAAACTGGGATCACCCCAAACTGGAACCCAATTGAACCGGGGCACCCCTAAACTGGGAGCACCTTAAACTGGGATCCTATGGACTGGGATCCCCCACAAACTGGGATCCTATGGGACTGGGATCAGCCCAAACTGGGATCCTATGAAACTGGGATCCCCCACAAACTGGGATCCGATGGGACTGGGATCAGCCCAAACTGGGACAGCCCCATACTGGGATCCCATCCCAAACTGGGATCACCCCAAACTGGAACCCAACTGAACCGGGGCACCCCTAAACTGGGAGCACCTTAAACTGGGATCTTATGGAACTGGGATCCCCCATACTGGGATCACTCTGTACTGGGATCCCCCACAAACTGGGATCCTATGGGACTGGGAAACCCCAAACTGGGATCACTCCATACTGGGAACCCCCACAAACTGGGATCCTGTGGTACTGGGAGGCCCCAAACTGGGACCCTATTGAACTGGGAATCCCCTAACTGGGATCACTCCAAACTGGAACCCAATTAAACTGGGGCACCCCTAAACTGGGAGCACCTTAAACTGGGATCCTATGGAACTGGGATCCCCCACAAACTGGGATCCGATGGGACTGGGATCAGCCCAAACTGGGACAGCCCCATACTGGGATCCCATCCCAAACTGGGATCACCCCAACCTGGAACCCAACTGAACCGGGGCACCCCTAAGGTGGGGTTGTTGTCGCCTTGGGGCCGCGGGTGAACCCGAGGGACGGCCGCCCTTCCTCTCCATTCTTCCCCACTTCCTCACTCCCACATCCCGTTGTCGGAGGACCAACACCCGCACGTGGTGGCAGTGATGTCACAGCGGGTGTCACAGAGCTGCCATTGTGACGCGTGAAGCTGGGAGCGGAGCAAAGGGCTGCGAGGCTCAGGCTGGGCATCACTGCGGTCTGGTGAGGCTCAGGGAGAGCAGGGAGACTCGCAGTGCTCGCCATCGACTCGCTGATGTCCGATAGCGAGAGGGAGGCTTCCTGCATGGAGGAAGCAGGTGAGAGCACGGCATCCCCGCACGCAGCCGGGCAGAGGGGTGCAGGGGCTCTGCTTGAAGCCGAGAGGGGAGGAAAGGGCAAACAGGAGCTCCCAGCCCCTCTGCTCTTCGGCTCAGCTTGGGCCGTGGTCCTCGGGGATGCCCGGCCCTGCCGGCTGCTCGGCTCTGCTCATTTGTGCTCTTTTCCTCTGCAGTGTGTGCGCTGTGTGGCCGGGCAGATGTGGACCCGGAGATATGCGGGCGCGTGCTTCTGGAGGCTGGGATTCGTGTCCATGAGTTCTGCTTGGTGAGTTCCTCCCCATGGCGCTCCTTCCAGGTTCCCTCCAGGGATGCTCCCTTTTCCTTCCCGTCCTAATGAGATCCTCCTTTCCTTTCCTTTCCCTTTCCTTTCCCTTTCCTTTCCCTCTCCTCTCCTTCTCCTCTCCTCTCCTTCTCCTCTCCTCTCCTCTCCTCTCCTCTCCTCTCCTCTCCTCTCCTCTCCTCTCCTCTCCTCTCCTCTCCTCTCCTCTCCTCTCCTCTCCTCTCCTCTCTTCTTTCCTTTCCTTTTCCTTTTCTCTCCTCCAGATCTTTGCCAACATCACTACCGAATCAGGACCGGCGTGGCCAAGAACTGATGGCCTCCCCCTTGCTGCCATCGCACGCAAAGCCAAGCAGGCAGACGGGCAGGTGAGGAGCTGTAGGGAACAGGCAGATCTGTGCCGACAAGGGCTCACATCACCTTCATCTGGGCACAAGGAAAGCAATCACAGCCCTTCTAACCTCCTCAGAGCCCAAGGAAAGCAATCACAGCCCTTCCAACCTCCCCCACTACCCAAGTCCTGCACCATAGCCGATCAACCCCATCCCCCAGGCCGCTTTGTGCACAGAAATGCCCACATCCCTGCCCACCCCGAGGCGTGGGGCTGGCCGTGGAAGCCCTGAGCTGGCTGCCGATGGGGCCGTTCTGCTCTTTCCAGCAATGCTGTGTCTGCGGAGAGAGGAGGGCTGCCATCACGTGCGCCAAGAGCGACTGCGCTCGCAGCTTCCACCTGCCCTGTGCCGTGGATGGGGAGTGCGTCACCCAGTACTTCGGTGAGCACAGGTAAGGATCTGGAGTCCTTGGTGCCAGGGCGGCATCAAAGAAGAGGTTTTTCTCTTCGCCGCTCGTAGGACCGAGGCACAACCGCTCGCAAACTCACTCCCATCCCCATAGGCTGCCAGGGCTCAGTTTAGTTCGTCTGGAGAGGGAACCAGCACTGACGTCTCCCTGGTGGCACAGGTTTAGGGATGAGAAAGCGATCTCTGACTTGAACCCGAGCCACGGCCCTCAGGGATCTGCTTCCTCCGCTGTATGGCAGCGTTGATGAACGGGGCTTCCATCCAAACCTCCCCTTCTCCCCTGCTCTTCCTTCAGCATCAGTTTAAAATAACGAAGGACAAAGCCTTCTAACGCTTGGCCACCGCAGTCCCGTGGGCAAACGCTTGCCAACCGTGGCTCTCCTTTATGCTGTGACCTTGGTTGCCACCTCCCAGAGAGGACTCGCTCAAAACTCCCTTTGGCTCGGGGGCCAAAGATGCAATCGGAGCTCAGTTCAGATGCCGACGGCCGCGTTTCCTTTCCTGGACCTCTGCCCTCCTCGCATCGCTTCTCATCCGTTCCATCACTTCTCACCGTGCCCCCACCGCTCCGTCTTCCCCCAGGTCCTTCTGCCGAGAGCATCGCCCTCGACAGCTGGCTCAGAAAGCTCCACAAGGCACCAACTGCCTCATTTGCCTCGAGCCCGTGGGGGACGGCTTGTCCTACCACACCATGCTGTGTCCAACCTGCCAACGCGCCTGGTTCCACCGGCTCTGCATCCAGGTACGACCCCTCTCCTCACCCCGCAAGGATGCCGGGTGCTCAGCATCACCAGGCATTGCTGATTCTCACCCTTCTCGTGCTTCTCCTGCAGCGACAGGCGTCGAGCACCGGCAAGGCGTTCTTCAGGTGCCCGGCTTGTCTGGATTTCAGTCTGTTCTGCGACCAAATGTCCAGCCTGGGGATCCGAATCCCTCTCAGGTTGGTGTCCTTCCCCTTTGCTTTCCGCTCAAAATGTTCCAGGAATGACGGTCTGGCTGGTTGCGTCGTTTCATCCCTGCTTTTCGTGGTGCCCTCCTCCTCTTCATCTTCGGGGTTTGTGAGCACTGTACCCAACTGGGATTCCAAGGCGTCATCGGGTTCTATTGGCTCCATCACTCGTTGCGTTGACCGCTCTGATGGAACCAGTTTCATCTCCACTCGCCCTCACCGTGGTTCCTGAATCAGCTTCCTTCCCTTCCCCTTCCCCTTCCCCTTCCCCTTCCCCTTCCCCTTCCCCTTCCCCTTCCCCTTCCCCTTCCCCTTCCCCTTCCCCTTCCCCTTCCCCTTCCCCTTCCCCTTCCCCTTCCCCTTCCCCTTCCCCTTCCCCTTCCCCTCTTCTCTTCTCTTCTCTTCTCTTCTCTTCTCTTCTCTTCTCTTCTCTTCTCTTCTCTTCTCTTCTCTTCTCTTCTCTTCTCTTCTCTTCTCTTCTCTTCTCTTCTCTTCTCTTCTCTTCTCTTCTCTCCTCTCCTCTCCTCTCCTCTCCTCTCCTCTCCTCTCCTCTCCTCTCCTCTCCTCTCCTCTCCTCTCCTCTCCTCTCCTCTCCTCTCCTCTCCTCTCCTCTCCTCTCCTCTCCTCTCCTCTCCTCTCCTCTCCTCTCCTCTCCTCTCCTCTCCTCTCCTCTCCTCTCCTCTCCTCTCCTCTCCTCTCCTCTCCTCTCCTCTCCTCTCCTCTCCTCTCCTCTCCTCTCTCATAGCTGAGCTACGACTCCAAAGACACAGCAGGCTGTTCAAACTCATCCTCCCCATCCCCAAAACTCGAGGACAAGGCAGCGGATTTTTTGGTCCAGCTCAGAGGCTTCGTGCTTCCCCTCTTCCTTTCCTAGTTCCCCTTTTCAGCTCCCCTCTTCCTTTCCGATTTCCCCTTTTCAGCTCCCCTTTTCCTTTCCTATTTCCCCTCAATCCTATTCGAGGGGTCATTCTCACCTCTCTGTCCCTCCCTCTCTGTGTCACAAAGTCTCCAGGCTTGGCTTGGACTCCCCCACTTCGCTTTTTGGCGGAGTTTCTGATGTTTTCTCTTCTTGTTGTGTGGTTGTCCGCCGACTTTTCCAAGCGTGGCTGCGCTTTTTCCTCGGAGATGCTTTGCTGGAGATGCTCTTCCCAAGAGTTCTCGTGCAATTTCTCTGGGCTGAAGGCAGAGGTTTTGTTCTCCCCTCTGCCATCGCGTCGCTGCTTCTCCCCGTGAGACTCGTGCTCCTTGCTCCCATCCTCTTGGCTGCCATAAGCCTCGCGGGATTTCTCAGCTCCTTTTGGGTTTCTTGGAAGCTTGGAGCGGATGAGATGGGGGGGGGCTCATCGCTTCCCCTCCCTTCTCTTGCAGAGACCCGGAATGGGACCACCAAGGGGTCTACGATCCGCCCCGAGAGAGGCACAGCCGCTGCGACGCCAGCGAATGCCTTTACGAGGGAGGCAGAGAGCAGGCAGAGGCAACGGGGTGAGCAGGGGGGTCGGGGGGGTCCTCAGCCTCGCCGCAGGATGGCATCCCGTTATTCCCATATCCCCTCATTGCCCCCCGTACCCCCATATCCCCCCCATATCCCCCATTATCCCCATATTCCCCCCATCCCCATATTTCCCCCATATCCCCCCATTATCCCCCCATCCCGCATATCCCCCCACATCCCCCATATCCCCCATATCCCACATATCCCCCCATACCCCCCACATCCCCCCATACCCCCCATATCCTCCCATATCCCCCCAAATATCCCCCCATATCCCCCATCCCCACACATCCCCCCATATCCCCATAGCCCCCCACATCCCCCCTAGGATCCTATGGGATGCATCCTCGCTCTGCAGGACGGCGGAGTGAGGGCTGAGAGCAGCAGAGATGCGCTGTGCAGGGCATCCCGTGGCTCGGTCCTCACATCCACCGCCTTCCCCAGGTCCTGGCAGCTGATCCTGTGCAGCTCCTGCGCTGCTGAGGGAACCCATCGTCAGTGCTCCCAGCTGCACAACCCAAGAGACATGTGGGAGTGGGAATGCGACGGCTGTGCTGGTCTGGGCACCGGTAAGAAGCATCGCATCAGATCTCAGGATGCTCTGATGCCGGGATGCCGGAGTCCGTCTGTCCCGATGCTCTGACGTCGGGATGCCGGAGTCCGTCTGTCCCATTCCGACTCACGACCTCCCTTTGCAGCCTCCGGCACCGATGTTGAGCTCGCCGGTCCCAGCCACAGGGCTCTGTGTTCATCCGGCAGCTCCGTGCCCAGCAGCCAGGCGGCATTTTGGGCATCGCAGAGCCACCTGCCCGACAGCGAGCGGCGGACAAACGGCCAGCATTTCGGCGACGATCGGCCTTCCTCTGAGCAGCTGCGAGGACGCAGGCAAACAGCGGCTGCAAACGGGTCCCACGCGGCCACCAGGAGGCCATCGGGGTCCTCCGGGGCATCTCCAGCTGCTGCACGCCGAACACATCGCAGGCAGGGGGGAAGAAGCCGCGCACGGAGCCGATCCCTGCTGCAATCTCGCATCCCGAGTTCCCAGAGTCGGCCGAGAAGGCGGTGTGGCGGCCGGCAAACGCCAGCCCCGGAGGAGCAGGGTGGCAGCATCAGCAGCAGCTCGCCAACATCTGCCATTCCCGGGTCCGCGATGGCTCGCAGGGCGCAGACACGCCGGGGAGCATCCGGGCGGCGAGGGAGCATCCGCACCCAAAGCCCTCCTGCGGGCAGACGCGGGGCTCAGCCACGAAGAAGCAGCAGGATCCGGGGCCAGCAGAGGAGAATGAAGCTGGTTTCGTGAGCCAAAGCCCCCGCAGCCGTGAGCCAGAGTGGCTTTGGTTGAGGCGGACCGCCATCATCGCCCAGCTTCATCCCCTCTCCGACTTGCAGCCGCATCCAGCCTGGCTTCCCACACCTCCACGGCTGGGGATTGCACAGCATCCTCGGGACAGCTGTTCCAACGCGTCCGTGCTGATCTCCAACCCTTTTAATCCCCAAGCCAAAGCTGTTTTACTTCTACAACCACCCCTCCCCCTCCCACCTCCCCGACTCACTCTGGTCCGACGCAATAAAGATCAGAGATCCCCCCCCCCCCCCCCCCTCTTACCCCACAAATCGTTTGTCGGCTTCATCCTTCTTTGCTTTTGCTGAGGGGGGTGCAGGTAGGGGACCTGGATGACAAGAGGGATCCCAGTTCCATAGGATCCCAGTTTGGGGCTTCCCAGTTCCATAGGATCCCAGTTTGGGGCTTCCTAGTATGGGTGTTTTCCATTTTGGGGTGTCCCAGTTCCATAGGATCCAGTTTGGGGCTTCCCAGCTCCATAGGATCCCAGTTTGGGGGTTCCCAGTATGGGAGTTTTCCAGTTTGGGGTTCCCAGTTCGATAGGATCCCAGTTTGGGGTTTCCCAGTTCCATAGGATCCCAGTTTGAGGCTGTCCCAATTTGGAGGAGGTCCCAGTATGAGGGATCCCAGTCCCATAGGATCCCAGTTTGGGATGGGATGCCAGTATGGGGCTGTCCCAGTTAAGGGTGCTCCCAGTTTGGGGGATCCCAGTCCCATTGGATCCCAGTTTGTGGGGGATCCCAGTACGGAGTGATCCCAGTGTGGGGGTTCCCAGTTCCATAAGATCCCAGTTTAAGGTGCTCCCAATTTAAGGGTGTCCCAGTTCAATTGGGTTCCAGTTTGGGGTGATCCCAGTTTGGGGATCCCAGTCCCATAGAGTTCCAGTTTGAGGCTGTCCCAGTTTGGAGGGGGTCCCAGTATGAGGGATCCCAGTTTGGGGGATCCCAGTCCCATAGGATCCCAGTTTGGGGCTTGAGAGGTGGGCGGGGCTTCGTCAGGAGGTCGGGGCCAGGACCGTTGGGCGGGGCTTGTGGGGAGAGTGGGCGGGGCTTAGATCGAGGGAGGACGGGCTTAAAGGGGCCGCGTCCCTTTTTCTCTTTCCAACCTGGCAGATGCTGGCCGTCCCTCGGGTTCACCCGCAGCCCCAAGGCGACAACTTGGGCTGGGAGTCCACGCCAGGTTTCTGGTGGCTCGAGTAAAGGTTGCAAGTGTGGCTGCGTGCGTGGCGAGAGGTTTTGTGCACGGGACGGAAGGGATGGGGCATGCTTTGTTTAGTGGAGATGAGATCAGATGGAGGCCAAGCGGAAATTCTGGCGTCCCAGCTTGGTGAGATGCAGAAATTCTGTGGTCCCAGCTCGGTGAGATGCTGGCACTGAGATGCTGTGGACTCTATGCAGAAATCCCTTCTCCAACTCATTTTTCCATCACACAATCAGATCATCCCCTTTCCAATACACACGATGACGTCACAGAGCCCCATGATGACGTCACGATACAGAATCACAGAATCACAGAATCGCTAAGGTTGGAAAAGACCTATAAGATCATCCAGTCCAACCATCCACCTATCACCCATGGTTCTCGCTAAACCACGTCCCTCAACACAAAATCCAGACGTTTCTTGAACACCTCCAGGGTCGGTGACTCCATCACCTCCCTGTGCAGCCCATCCCAGTGCCTGACCACTCTGTCAGAGAAGTAGTATTTCCTAATATCCAGCCTGAATCTCCCCTGGCGCAGCTTGAAGCCATTCCCCCTAGTCCTATCACCAGTTACAGGAGAGAAGAGGCCGACCCCCAGCTCGCTACAACCCCCCCTCAGGTAGTTATAGAGAGCAATAAGGTCTCCCCTGAGCCTCCTCTTCTCCAGACTGAACACTCCCAGCTCCCTCAGCCGCTCCTCATCAGCCCTGTGCTCCAGACCCCTCACAGCTTTGTTGCCCTTCTTTGAACACGCTGCAGGGCCTCGATGTCTTTCTTGCAGTGAGGGGCCCAGAACTGGACACAGCACTCGAGGTGCGGCCTCACCAGAGCTGAGTACAGGGGGACAATCACTTCCCTGCTCCTGCTGGTCACACTGCTTCTGATACAAGCCAGGATGCCATTGGCCTCTTGGCCACCCAGGCACACTGCTGGCTCGTGTTCAGCCCAGCGTCAACCAACACCCCCAGCTCCATTTCCTCTACACATCTTCCAGCCACTCCGCCCCAAGCCTGTAGCGTTGCTTGGGGTTGCTGTGGCCAAAGTGCAGGACCCGGCCTTTGGTCTGATTAAACCTCATCCCGTTGGCTTCAGCCCAGCTCTCCTGCCTGTCCAAATCCCTCTGTAGGGCCTCGCTACCCCCAGCATCTGCAGTTCTTCTGGGCATGGAGTCCTGTGCACAGTGCAGAAAATAATGACTGAAGTCAAGATAACTTGCAGAGACACTCCTCCTGCTATAGGATAGAAGTTTTTCTTTCTCTATGAAAATTGTTCATTTAGCTCCATATCTTGGGTTTATTTTCATGAGCTTTACCGTACCTTAAGAAGAAGAAGCTTAAGGAGCTCTAAGTTTCCTCTCATTTCCTAATCATATCTCAGCTTCCTGGACATTTTCCTTCTACGAGCAATTTTCATGTCTCATATCTTTATCCTTTATCCTTGATCCTTGATCCTTGATCCTTTATCCTTGATCCTTGATCCTTGATCCTTGATCCTTTATCCTGTCTGCTCTCAGAATGCCCATCCCAACCTCTGTGCATTTAAATTTCTCTTGGAGAAAGCTGCATCATTCATGACTGCAGAAAATGATGGTAATTTCAGCTGATGCTGTCCTTAGGGAGAGGAGAAGCTGATAGCACTTGAGGAGATTGTTCATATAACAGCAGATTGTGAAAGGTACAATTCAGGCTTCTCAGAGATGTGTTCTTATTTCACATCTCCTTTCAGAATTCTGCCTCCAACTCATTCTCCTTCCCTAAGAACAGGTATTGGAAAATCCCTGCCTTGTCTCTCCTCTTGCAAAGGGCCCTTGGAAACACCCAGCGGTGCAGTGTAGCTGCGATCCCCCTGCCCCAGGCAGCAGCAGATGTCCCCTGCTCTGCCGGGGGGCTCCTTTCCCCCACACGTCTCCCTGCAGCGCCCTGTGCAGCTCCCTGGGCAGGCTGAGTGCTGAGTGCTGAGTGCTGAGTGCTGAGTGCTGAGCCTGGCAGACGGCAGAGTCATAGCCTGCAGTGAGACTTACCTTGCCAAAGGCTGTGAGCAGTGCTCCTGCAGTGAGCTCAACACCTGCTCACACCGTACACATCCTATAAGCTCTCTGCCCTTTCTCTCCTCTCCTCCTGTCAGCTGCAGGCTGTGCTGTGCAGAAGAGCTGCTCCTGGGCACAGCTGTCTCTCTGCAGCGCTGCCCACTTGTAGCAGCTCCCTGTGTCCCAGGAGCCCGGCCCAGCTCAGCAGCAGAGGATGTCATTTTCTCTTCCTCACTGCTCCCCTGGAGATGCCCTTGGGGCTGCGGGGCTGGCAGCTCCTGATAGACAACAGGGTCATCTCTGCAAAACGTACTTTGAAGTCAGATGAATTAATCACCAGTAGACAGGCTGATTCCAGAAGCATTGTTTGTCCTAACAGATTGTGTGTGCCTAGCAAAGCTGCAAATGTCCCATCAGGTGTCAAGGTTTTATGACTCTTGGTATCAGTATTCCATATCATAACATCATGTAAAGCACGGGGAATTAGAGTTAGGTATTAGAGATAATACTTCAGTTCTGTGTACTGACTGTTCTGGATACCTGGTTCTCAGAAGAGAAGAAGAACTGCCTTTCCTGAGGACTCTGAGTTCAGAGGGGAAGATAAGCCACGGGAGGAAGTCCCGGGATCTCTCACTTGCTCGCTGCCTGGCAGTGTGTGGCTGCGTGCCCCAGCCGTGCGCCTTCAGTTCAAAGTAAGGCTTTTGGTTTCAGACACTCACTCTCTCATTGTATTTGATTTATTACCCTAAATTCCAATTTTATTTTATAACATTGTGTTATCTTACATTCCAATACAATGTTTAGAAAAAATAAGTTTCCTCCTGTCATGTGTTTGTTTTTTTGATTTTTAATATTCCACATCAAAACATCATGTACTGGAATTAAGGTGTTAATGCTCTCATTTCTACGCACCTATCCCTATACATTACGGAAGTCATGGGACCTGACCCTTCCGGGGGGGGCGGTCTCTTACTGCCTGGCAGTGGGTGCTGGAGGGTGCTTTCCTAGCCGTTCCAAGCTTTTTTTTCAGGTTTGACTCGGTCTCGGGAACTCTCTCTCATATCTTATTTGATTTATTAGTCTCAATTTTAATTAGGTTGTATTATATTGTATTATTTTGCATTCCGATATCATAGTTAGTAAAATAAGTTTACCTCCATAGATTGTTGCCGCTGTTTCTCTTCTTTTTCCCCCTTCCTCCCTCCGTTGGGCCAGGCGGGGGGTGGGGAGGGCAGGGGCCTACTGCCCCCCTGTCACGGGCATAAACAGATCTAGTTAATTCCGTGACACCTCCTTAGATCTTTGCTGCTGTTTTTTATTATTTTCATAATTATTTTATTTCTTAATTTATTATGATGTTATATTTTATTTTATTTTATTTTATTTTATTTTATTTTATTTTATTTTATTTTATTTTATTTTATTTTATTTTATTTTATTTTATTTTATTTTATTTTATTTTTTGGCCAGTGGAACTGCCAAGCCTTCGGCCCTCTGTCACGGACACACATTGATCCAGATAACTCCGTAACAAGACAACACACTCAGTCATATGCTCTGCTTTTAGGACGGACGTGTGGAGCCAAATGTGGGACCTGATGATCACTATGGGTCCTTTCCATTGCGGGTTGTCCCAGGATTCTATGACAGTGGGTACAAGCACGGTGATGTTGGATCACTGTGCTGTCACAGTGGGTAGGAGTTCAGTGACAGCACAGTCACGGTGTTGTCTCGGTGGTGTGGAGAGCAGTGATGTCAGAATTCCTGAGTTGTGGCAGAGGTCAGTATTGCAATGATGTCAGAGTCACTGTGCTGTAAAGGGGAGACAAGCTCAGTGATTTCAGCTCCACTGTGTCGTCACAGCTGATATGAGCACAGTGGTGTTGCAGTCAGTCAGGAGCTCTGCATGTGGGTGAGGATCAAACACGGCATCCCCAGAACCAAATGCTACCAGTGAGGAAATGGTGCCTCCACCTTGGGCCTGAGAGATCTCATGTTCAAAGTTCTGTTGTTATTGACTGCCTGTTCAGACCGTCCATTCTCACATCCCACATCCTGGGATGAGACACACTGCCCACATGGGACTTGGGCCTCACAACATCCTTGCACCCCATGCAGAGTCTGGAGCTGCTGTCCCCTGGTCTTTCATTTGACATCAGACAAACCTCCATCCCACTGCCCCAGGAAGGGCCCTGAGCCAGCACGAGGGACACGATCTCCCTGCCAAGGCTCTGCGGATCAGGGCTTGGCCTTGCTGCTTCACAAGACAAAGGAGGCTTTGCTCAGCATCACAGCCACCATCCCAGTGCCTCGGTCTGCCTGCAATCATGGCTTCCAATTATCTGCTCTAACAAGTCCCTGGGGAAGCTTGCTTGTCAATGGTCTCAGTAGGGCCCATTAATACTCCAAGAAACTTCACTGTTCCTTCTGACTTTCTCTCCTTGAGCACTTCATGCAATCTTCTCTGTGCACTGAAGGTTGATGGACTCAGCAGCAAATGCCCCCTGGGGCCATTACAACCTGAAGAGCCCTCCTGTGCCTTGTGCCTTCCTGTCATCTTCTTCAGGTGTTCAGAACTTGTGCAGCAAACTGGACAGGTGTCTGGAGACCGCTTAAGGACGATGAATCCAACAGACATTTATTGACTATTTATTTACAGTTGGGTTTAAACAAGAATTTAAAGCAGCATTTGGCAACTGATATCGATCCAAGATGTCCCCTAATGGACTTTGTTCTGTCACTGTGTGGACAAATGTCCTCCTCAACTTTTCCACCCCATTTCTACTCATTTTTCCCTATGGCACTTGCATCTCTTTTCCTCACATCACACTTCTCCTCTGCAGTCACCCACTCAGGGTTAAACGTCTTTTGCACCAACTCCCACTGGCTTTTTTTTTTTTTTTTTTTTTTTTTTTTTTGCCAACAAGCAGTTGTAAACATGATACAATTGAATGAATAGTAAAACACAATGATCAGCTGCATGCCTTGCCCAAGCTGCACCTAATGAGGTTTGTCTTTCACTTGGAATATTTGTACAAAAAATGAGGTAGACGGGGATAGGAAGGGATAGATACAGTCACAGCTAAGGAACTGAGAAAAGAGTCCATCACATTTTGGAGAGGTGGAGCAAGTTCCAGTAATCTCTGTGAAGGTCACAGATCAGCCAGATAGTTGGGAGGTATCTGAGTGAACAAAGAGCTAGGGATGGGGAAATCTGGAGAGCAGTGGGAAGAGCATGTGTCCAGATGGCCTGCTGAAAACACGCCCTGAACCATGGTCATTGATTGAGGAGAGCTGGAGACACCTGGAGGATGAGGGACATCAAATACGCAGCAGGGTAGAGCAGCGGTGGATGCTGGGCATTGGTCACAGGGCATTGGCACTGGCACCGCTGTCTGTGTCCCTGTACCTGAAGGCATCTGTGTCCTGCTAACACAGTTCTGGAAAACACTGTCCTTTTAGGGATAATACATGAGTGAATGTATAAATAAATAAATGAATAGATGAAATAAAATAAAAGAGACGGTATCCTTTGAAATATGAGTTTTTTCAGCTCAAAAAGAGAGAGAGAACACATGAGAATATTTGAAGTTGAGAAGCATTAACACATTTTTATCAACTCCCACTTGCAAACATCTTTCTTTTGTTGAGAATCTGAAATGTGGAGACACTACTCTCATTTATGCCTTCCTTCCATCTTCTAGCCATGCTCTTGCTCAAACACAAAAAGGTGGAGATGGACTTCTTACATTACTTCTGAATAGTAGGGCTAGGAGGACAAGATAATAAACTGAAAGAGTTATTTACATTAGACATTTGGAAGGAATTTCTAACATTCCATAGGTCATGATGTGAGGCACGGATCTGGTATGGAACAGGCTGCCCAGAGAAGATGTGGCTGCCCCATCCCTGGAGATGTTCGAGATGTCAAGGGCTCCAGGCATCCTGATCTACTGTGGGACAGCCCTGCACACAGCAGGGGAGATGGAACTGGATGGTCTTTAAGGTCCTTCCAAACCAAACCATTCCAAAATCCTAAAATTCCTCTCAGCCTCTTCCAACACGGGATCCTGTTTTCTTTGGTATTCCCTGATCACCTCTACTTTCACCAACAGTACATCTGCCTTGCACCAACATTTCCCACCTGTCTCTGGCACCTAGGATTCCAAGAAGCCCAGTCCAACTAATAAAATGTGAAGTCAGAAAGGAAATGAGTATGAGAGGCTTTTCCATGTCCTGTCTCACCATGTTCCCTGCCCCACTCTACCATGGGCCCACATTCTCTCTAGCCTTTCTTTTGTAAACTACATATTTCTACAAGCCCTTCTTGTCTGTGATATGCCTGGGCACATTCAATTGCAGTTGAACTCTGACTTACCTATACTCATCTCAGCATGTACGCTGGACAAAGTCTCTGCATTGCTACCAGGTGACCTCTTCTTTTTTCCACTACCTATTTGCTTCCTTTCAGTGTTTGGGTGAGACCAATGCAATCCATTCCCAGTCATGCACGAATTCTGACATTTTTATTTGGCTTCCTCTTCCTTGGAATGGACATATTATGCTTGGAAGCCAAGATCCTCAGATAGTTACCACATTTTTGGCCCTATTCCCTCAGAGCCTTTCTGTGCTGTTCTGTACCCCACAGACACTTGAAGAATCCAAGATGTGCTCACCTGAAGCTCAAAGGTGTGAACTTGTCTTTTGTCCTCCTTCAGAATCCTCAGCTCCACCATCCCATGGCCACTGCAGACCAGGTTCCCTTTGACATTCCCTTTCCCCACCAGCCCTTCCTTGCCAGTGAGTACGAGATCCCACAGAGCACCTCTCCTCTCTGGTTCCTCTCTGGCTTGGTCAAGAAGCTGCCAGCTCTGCTCTCCAGGGATCTTCTGGATGGTGTGTGCCCTGCTCTGCTGTCCCTGCAGTGGAAAAGGCCCCCAAAGTGGACAAGGGCCTGACAACATGAGGCTCCCATCTGTCTGCAGTAGGCACCTTCCACTTGCTCTTTCCTATCACGAAGCCAGGAGCAGACACTGTTAGTCTCCTCTGTTTGCCACTGCCATTCGCTCTGACCTGGCTGCTCTGCCATCCCACGGAAGAGTTCAGTGCTCTCTCATAGAGGGCAATGGCCCCTTCCTTGTCTCCTCTCCCATCTATCATAATGACTTGTGCTACAGTCCAGTTGTGGAAGCCATTAAACCATGTCCCTGTGATCCAAACAAGAGCTCAGACCTGCGAGTATACAAAGCTTTCTAGCCCAGCATGTGCTGGTGTTCTCATTAGTGTAAAAACACATAAAAAAACCCATCCTATTCAGGAGGCATTATTGGATTCAGTGCATCCATAGAATCACAGAATCATAAAATCACAGGTTTGGAAAGGACCTACAAGACCATCTAGTCCAACTGTGCTCCCATCACCATTACTACCACCAGCACTAAAACAGATCTCGTAGCTCCTCATCCAGGCACCTCTTGAACACTGCCAGGGATGACGACTCCACCACCTCCCTGTGCAGTCATTCCAGTGCCTGACCACTCTCTGAGAGAAAAAGTTCTTCCTTATGTCTAACCTAAACCTCCTGTATAACTTGTGGCCATTTCCCCGGGTCCTGTTTGTTGCCTGGGAGGCCAAACCCCTCCTCACCACAGCCTCCCTTCAGGAAGTTGTAGAGTGTGATGTGGTCTCCCCTGAGTCTCCTCTTCTCCCAACTAAACAATCCCAGCTTCCTCAGCTGCTCCTCATAAGACTTGTGCTCCAGACCTCCCAACACTTTCATTGTCCTTCTCTGGACACGCTCCAGGGCCTCAATGTCTTTCTTGTAGTGAGGGGCCCAAACCTGGACTCAATAGTCAAGGTGCAGCCTCACCAGAGCTGAGTACAGGGGGATGATTCCCTCCCTGCTCCTGCTGGCTACACTGTTTGTAGTACAGGCCAGGATGCCATTGGCCCAAATTAATCAATGGTATTTATGAAGTTGGCACAAAGGCATTGAACACATTGTGAGGACAAGTTTCCAAGCAGCACAGACAATGCAAGGACATGGCTTTCCTGAAGGCCCAGTGCTGAATTTGCAGCTGCATGTGAGTGTGCTGGACAGCCCAGGACACTGCCATGACACTAGGCTGCTTCTGATGCCATTCACATGAGAGCACATAGAAAACTGAGGTTTCATCAGTTGAAGAATAAAGACGTCTATTAGCTTTGTAGTGCCTTGAGCTCAGAATATAGAGTAGATAGACAACAGAGAAAGATCCGTTTAGTCAGCTGCATAACTCTGCATGTTCCATGGAGATGGGTGGGAAAGGCACACTTGGGTGCCCGAAATGCAGGAGTCTGTTGCCATTTAGGCTGAACAAGAATACCACTATGCCCTCTCTGGCCCTCAGCTGATGCTCAGGAAGGAGGTGTCTATCTCAGGGATTTCCCACACACTTCCCAAGCACTAGCACTCATCCAGGAGCACCCCAGGCACCTTGGTCATCACCCAGGCTCTGTGTGTGAGCAACTGACTCCCTGCTGAAGGGCCAAGGACTCAGAGCAGGAGCTCACAAGCAAGCAACTCCTTGTGCATGCCTGAACTCAACCAGAAGAATCCCAGCTCCTGTGGGTCTGTGGGGAGCTGAATCCCGTTTCAGCTGCAGGGTTTCCATCTAGGGATGAGATGCCTGCACTGCTTCAGCTGGACCACTGCCCTGCCCAGAGGAAGTCCACCCCACCCTGCTGTTGTCTGTATGTCCTATCTGTTTCAGCAAACACTCTCTTGTATGGCTATCCATATGTCTGGTATTGGTCAGTGTCCAGTGGACATTTGGAGGTTAATTCAGCAGATTTCAAAGTGCAGTTATGATGCTGTTGTCTTTCAGGTGCTGTTGGCCATGGAGATCCAGGGACACCTCAGGGGAGATCATTGGGAGGATAGAAATGACATCCTCTGCTGCTGAGCTGTTCAGGGCTCCAGGGACACAGGGAGCTCCTACAAGTGGGCAGCACAGCAGGGAGGCTGCTGTGCCCAGGAGCAGCTCCTGTGCAACACACTGCAGGGCTGGGAGCATGATCTGCAGGTGACAGAGAGAAGAAGTAAGAGAGCTTCCAGGCTGTGTGGCATCTTAGCAGGCTGAGAGCTCACTGGAGGAGCATTTCTCACAGCCCTTGACAAGGTAAGTTTCTCATTGCAGGCAGTGTAGTGGCTTTTTCTGCAGGGATCACTAAATTTGGGACATCCCATTGCAAAATCGGCTGCACACACGGCTTCCTTATCACTGAAAAAGATCTGCTCCAGCCGAGGGCTTTCCTGCTGCAGCATCAGAGCACAGCCCTGAGGGCTGTGTGTCCCAGGACGGCTGCAGGCTGTGCAGCCGGGGCTGCAGCCGGGTGCCCAGGGCTGTCCTGTAGAGCAGGTCCCTGCTGTGCCCCAGGGGCTGTGTGCCGGGGCAGGGACTCTGCCGCCTGCCAGGCTCAGCACTCAGCACTCAGCACTCAGCACTCAGCACTCAGCACTCAGCACTCAGCACTCAGCCTGCCCGGGAAGCTGCCCAGGGCGCTGCAGGGAGACGTGTGGGGGAAAGGAGCCCCCCGGCAGGGCAGGGCAGTGGCATTCTGCTGCCACAGCTGCTTCCTGGGCCAGGGGCATCACAGTTACACTGCATGCCAGAGTGTTTCCAGGGGCACTTTGAGGAGGAGAGATAAGGAAGGGATTTTCCTTTTCCTATTCTGAGAAAAGGGAAACAGGTTGTAGGCAGAAACCTAAATCAGGCTGTCAACTTTGAACACAGCTCTGAGACTCCTGAATAGTGCTTTAATCAATCATCTTTTTTGCGTACAGTCACCCAGAATGTGCTTTCAGCCTCTCCTTTCATTATCTGCATACATGAAGAATGCACTTATCCTGCAAACAGGCAGCTTTCTCTAACAGAAATTTAAGGGCACAGAGGTACGTGCTGGAGACTTGAAGAGCAATTGGGCTAAAGATATGAGACATGGAAACTGATGGAAATATCCATGAAGATAGGGTAAGATCAGAAAATGAGAGGAAGGCAAAAGCTCCATAAGCTTCTTCTGCTTATGGAATGCTGAGCTTCATGAAATTAAATTCAAGTAATGGAGCGAATGAACACTGCAATAACAGAAAGAAAAAGTTCTGTAGTATAGCAGGAGGAGTGACTCTGAGAATGGTCTTGTCATTATCTTCTGTATTCCGAACAGGACTCCATGCCCAGATGCCCAACAGCAGCTCCATCAGCGAGTTCCTCCTGCTGGCGTTGGCAGACACGCGGCAGCTGCAGCTCCTGCACTTCTGGCTCTTGCTGGGCATCTACCTGGCTGCCCTCCTGGGCAACGGCCTCATCAGCACAGCCGTAGCCTGCCACCACCGCCTGCACACCCCCATGGACTTCTTCCTCCTCAACCTCGCCCTCCTCGACCTGGGCTGCATCTCCACCACTCTCCCCAAAGCCATGGCCAATGCCCTCTGGGGCACCAGGACCATCTTCCATTCTGGATGTGCTGCACAGCTCTTTTTCTTTCTCTTTTTCATTTCAGCTGAATATTCTCTCCTCACTGTCATGTCCTATGACCGCTACGTTGCCATCTGCAAGCCCCTGCACTATGGGACCCTGATGGACAACAGAGCTTGTGCCAGCATGGCAGCAGCTGCCTGGGGCACTGGGGTTCTCTTTTCCCTGCTGCACACTGCCAACATATTTTCACTGCCTCTCTGCCAAGGCAATGCTGTGGATCAGTTCTTCTGTGAAATCCCCCACATCCTCAAGCTCTCCTGCTCAGAGTCTTATCTCAGGGAAGGTCTTGTAATGTTTAGTGCCTTATTTTTTCTCTCTTGTTTTGTTTTCATTGTTGTGTCGTATGTGCAGATCTTCAGGACCGTGCTGAGGATGCCCTCTGAGCAGGGACGGCACAAAGCCTTCTCCACGTGCCTCCCTCACCTGGCTGTGGTCTCCATGTTTCTCAGCACTGGCATGGTTGCCTACCTGAAGCCCCCCTCCATCTCCTCCCCTTCCCTGGACCTGGTGGTGTCATTTCTGTACTCGGTGGTGCCTCCAGCAGTGAATCCTCTCATTTACAGCATGAGGAACCAGGAGCTCAAAGGTGCCCTCAGGAAAATCCTCCAATACACATTGTTTCTCCATCAAAACGATTTTTATCACTCTCTCAAGACTACAAAAACTTAGGAGAAGCCAGATTTACTTAATTGATGTTTCCACTTTTTCTTCATGTTTGTTCATCACACCTATGATAATTTTAATTTCAATTAAATCATATTCATTATCAGTTTTTATCTTTTACTTTTTATTTCTATGTGATTAACATATTGCACTGAAGGAACTGGGCTCTTTGAATAGATAAAGAAATCAGTGAGTTTATTCACACTTCACTCCAGGGTTACTCACACTTTTCTCCGAGTTTTACTCACACTGTTTTTTATGCACACTTTACATCAGATTTGCTCTCGATTCACATCGACATTTTTTTCCTTATTCCCCATGGTCAAGGAACCCAAAGTTCCTGTGGCAGCACCAATCTGTCATCCACTTATTCAAAATCTGTGATTTCCTAGACTGGTCTGCATCCCTCACCATCCCAGAAGAAGGAGAGAGGAAAATACCACTTGTGAACCCACTTCAGCCATTCGCTCTGAACACCTGTGTTAGAGAGTTATCCCTAGATCTAAGTCCGTGTCAGGGGGAACACAGGCCCCAGAAAAAAACAAGAAAAAAAAAAAAAAAAGAAAAAAAAGAGGAGTGACAAAAGAGAAAAGAAATAAAAAGAAATGGGTACTACCTTTTTGCTGAGCAATCCTGCTGGCCCTGCCCTTGCAGCAAGGCGCGCCGCGGGCCACGCACTGTGGGAGAGGTGGGAGGGCAGAGAGCTAGTAGATGGGTTTAACAAGTGGATCACAACAGCAGCGATCTGAGGAGGAATGGTAATTTACTAAATCCTACTGAATCAAACAAAATGAGAGAGATCAGGGTGCCCAAAGTTTGTGTCCCCACAATAGTAGAAGGGAAGCACATGCCTTTCTATACCGCAAACTGAGCGGGGCCTGAGGGAGAGCCACTGTGGTGCAGTCCAGATCTCCATCTATCTTCATCTTCACACCACGTGCTCCAGGAGTTCCGCTCCTCCCCTCCCATCAGAATACTCTAAATGCCCATAACAGGCAGCAAGTGGAACCAGAACACTAACTCTTTAACTCCCACTGCTTCATATGATGCTTTGATGTGGAATACTGACATCAAAAAAAATTACGAAATCACAACAGCCAGGACCTCACCACCCTCTCATTGAAAAGATCCTCCCGGTCTCTAATCTAAATCTCATCTCTTTTAATTTAAAACATTTGTACATTATGATATCAATATCTGCCCATGTTAAAAGTTGATTTCCCTCTTCTTTCTGAGCTCTCTGTGAGTACTGGAAGGCTGCAATGTGTTCTCCTCCAGGCTGTTTCGCCTCCCATCTCCCTCAGCCTGTCTTTCCAGGAGAGGTCCTCCAGCCCTCTGATCACCTTCATGGCTTTCCTCTGGACCTTCTCCAGAAGATTTATGTCATACTCCAGATGTGGCCTTCTGAGGGCTGAGTAGAAAAGGACAATGCCCTTCCTTGCTCTGATGACCACCTGTCTGTTGATGCAGCCCAGGGCACAGTTGGCCTCTCAGGCTGCAAGCACCCACTGCTGGCTCCTGTTAAGGTTTTCGTCTACCAGGACCTCTAAGTCCTTCCCCGCAGGGCTGCTCCCAGGCAGTTCTTCCCTCATACCTGGGATTGTCCCGACACAAGTGCAAAAACTGGCATTTGATCTTGTTGAACCTCATGCTGTTTCTTTGGGCCCACGTTTCAAGCCTGGCCAGGTCCCTCTGGATGGCACCCCTTCATTCTGTCATGCCAACTGCACCACACAGCTTGGTGACATCAGCAAACTTGCTGAGGGTGTGCTCTGTCTCATCATCCAAGCCACTGATAGACGTTGAACAGCTCTGGTCCCAAGGCTGACCCCTGTGGGCATAACCTGTGATCAGCCTCCACCTGGTGGAGCCGATTTCCCAGAGAGCCATTTACCACAGTCCTTTGGCTGCGACCTTCCAACCAATTTCTTATCCAATGAACAGTCTGCCCTCAAATCCATCTCACACATCTCTCCACAGAGATAAGGATGTGATGTGGGACCATGCCAAAGGGCTTCCAGAAGTCCAGCAAGATTTCTGTACCGCTCTGTGTAACTGATGTACTGTCTAAACATCCACATTATCATTCTGACCATAAGGAACCACGACATGTAATGAACTTTGGGGAAAATACTGATTTCTCATTTAGATCCTTATAATACTGCGCTAAACAAAGCATTGTAAATCTCAGGACTAAGGCTGTGTTATAGTAAAACACATCTTTTTTCAGCACACACAGAGAAATTGTTTATTAGATTGTTTCTTTGCTTACAACTGGCACCTGGTAGATAAGTGTGTTTCTGTAATGTAGCATCCTTTAGTTTGGGATCCAGAGAGCTGTCATTGGAATGGTCTGGAGTTCAGCAAATGAATCATTACCCAAGCTGCAGTGACACAACAGACTGGGTCTGACAGCAAGAACAGAAATAAATACCTGGTACACAGGGGGAATTTAGGAAGTTATTGTTAAAAATTATTAAAATAGGTCAGAATGTAAGAGAACAAAGATGAAATAGAAACATGGCATATCACTTTGATTAGAGTAAGTAGGTAAGGAATAAGAGGGATGTGAAACCCTAACTAACAGTGGGCAGATTTCTGTATTGGAAATCATTAAATTATATAAACTATTGTCAGATGTGTTGTGGGTTAGGTGTAGTTTCAAATAATATATTGAGGTGAAAGAGACACTGAATTCAATGGCTGTTCCCCAGTGTGCAGAAAAAAAAACCTGGCACCTGGTAGATAGGTGTGTTTCTGTAACTTAGGAACTTTCACTTTGGGATCCAGAGAGCTGTTATTGGAACGGTCTGGAGTTCTGCAAATGAATCATTACCAGAGCTGCAGTGACACAACAGACTGGGTCTGACAGCAAGAACAGAAATAACAACTTGTACACAGGGGTCATTTAGGAAGTTATTATTAAATATTAGGGAAAAAAAAGTCAGGACATGAAACAATATGGATTAAATAGAAACATGGCATATCGCTTTGATTAGAGTAAATAGGTAAGGAAGAAGAGGATGTGAAATCCTAACTAACAGTGAGCAGATGTATGTGTTGGAAATAATCTATATTATATAGAATAACAGTAAAATGTGTTGTGGGTTAGGTGCAGTTTCAAATAATATATTAACGTGAAAGGGACGCTGAATTCAATAGCTGATCCCAAGTGTGCAGAAAAAAACAAACAACAACAAAAAAAACCTGCATTGATATGTAGCCATTAACACACACAATTTGTTGTCTTTGGGTTTTAAGCAAAGAAAGAATAAAACACTTTTTGCTCCAACCCAGGAATTGTTGAGTTGTGTTTTCTCCCCTGTCCTGTAGAGAGGCAGTGACAGAGCAGCACAGGGGGCACCTGGGAGCCAGGCAAGGTGAGCACAGCGCAGCTGGGCGCTGAGTTCCAGGCTGATTTTGGGGTGCCAGCCCTGCAGCAGGAGGCTCCGTGTGTCTTCCCCTCTGCAAGACAGCCTGACCCCAACACCCCAGGTAGCCCCTGGCAGCTCAGTGCAGGCATGTGTGCAGTACTACAGAGATGTGTCCCCAGCACAGCCCCTGGCACCATGTCCTCCTCACACCACCTACTTTCTCCCCTTTAGTTCATCTTCCTCTTCATCACCGTGCACCCTGGCTCACCTTTTAGCTCTTTTCCCCCAATTTGACAAACTTCCATTGCTTGTTTTAACAAAATCAGCAACTTTCTATCTTGGTCCAGTGTAACTGCAAACAGTTTATACCAAACCCAAGAACAAGTCCTTGCACCTGGTGGAGGCAAAAAAGTGATTTCAGAGCTTCTGTGAAACAGAATCATTGATAAAAACAGGGCTGTTCACACACCAATCAAAGCTAAACTGAGAAGTTTTAGGACGAGCACACACTGATTCCTTCTGCTAAAGTGATATATTGTTCAATCGGCTAATGCATTGATCCCATTTGCTAATCAAGCCTACATCAGCTCCACGGTGCCTGAAACATAAGTTTGTTATTGTACAGACTGTGAGTCACTTGTTGAGACAGATGTGAAGTTTATGCCTGCTGAAATGTGACCAGGGCATCATTTTCCTCACTGCATTCTTGAGCTCCTGGTTCCTCATGCTGTGGATGAGAGGGTTCACTGCTGGAGGCACCACCGAGTACAGAAATGAAACCACCAGATCCAGGGATGGGGAGGAGATGGAGGGGGGCTTCAGGTAGGCAACCATGCCAGTGCTGAGAAAGAGGGAGACCACGGCCAGGTGAGGGAGGCACGTGGAGAAGGCTTTGTGCCGTCCCTGCTCAGAGGGCATCATCAGCACAGCCCTGAAGATCTGCACATAAGAGAAAAGAATGAAAGCAAAGCACCCAAATCCTAAAGAGGCACTGACCACAAGAAGCCAAATCTCTTTGAGGTAGGACTGTGAGCGGGAGAGCTTGAGGATGTGGGGGATTTCACAGAAGAACTGATCCACAGCATCGCCTTGGCACAGTGGCTGAGAAAATGTATTGGCAGTGTGCAGAAGGGAATAGAGAACCCCAGTGCCCCAGGCAGATGCTGCCATGCTGGCACAAGCTCTGCCATCCATCAAGGTCCCGTAGTGCAGCGGCTTGCAGATGGCAACGTAGCGGTCATACGACATGATGGTGAGGAGAGAGTACTCTGCTCCAACCAAGAAAAGAAAGAAAAAAAGCTGGGTAGCACACTCTGCATAGGAGATGTGCCTGGTGTCCCAGAGGGCATTGGCCATGGCTTTGGGCAGAGTGGTGGAGATGCAGCCCAGGTCGAGGAGGGCGAGGTTGAGGAGGAAGAAGTCCATGGGGGTGTGCAGGCGGTGGTGGCAGGCTACGGCTGTGCTGATGAGGCCGTTGCCCAGGAGGGCAGCCAGGTAGATGCCCAGCAAGAGCCAGAAGTGCAGGAGCTGCAGCTGCCGCGTGTCTGCCAACGCCAGCAGGAGGAACTCGCTGATGGAGCTGCTGTTGGGCATCTGCAGTTCCTGGGCACGGAGTCCTGTTCAGAGTGCTGAAGATAATGACAGACATGTCAAGACCATTCTCAGAGTCACACCTCTTTATACACTATAAAACCTTTTATTTGTCTTTGGAAAATTTTTATTTAGGTCCGTAACTTGAATTCAGTTTTATGAAGTTGAGCATACCATAAGAAACTTAAGAATCTTTTGCCTTCCTCTCATTTTCTAATCTTCATCCATCAGCCTGAACATTTCCATCTGTTACATCTGACGTATCTTCACCTTAACTTTTCTTAGAGCTCCCAACCTCATCTTCTCTGCACTTCAGTTTCTCTTAGAGAAAGCTGCCTGTTCGCAGGGTAAGTGCGTTATTCATGTCTGCAGAAAACAGTGATAATTCCAAATGGTTCTATCCTTCGAGAAAGGAGAGGCTGAAAGCACATTCTGTGTGACTGTTCTCAAAACAAGAGAGTGATAATTGTACAATTCAGGAGACTTAGAGTTACGTTCTAAGTAGACAGCCCCTTTTAGATTTCAGCCTGCAATCCTTTTTCTTTCCTTAAGAACAAGAAATGGAAAATCCCTGCCTTGTCTCTCCTTTTGCTAAGTGCCCTTGGAAACAACTGGTGGTGAACTGTAGCTGTGATCCCCCTGCCCCAGGCAGCAGCTGTGGCAGCAGAAGGCACCCAGCTGCACAGCCCCAGCTGCACAGCCTGCAGCCGTCCTGCAACACGCAGCCCTCAGGGCTGTGCTCTGATGCTGCAGCACAGAAGCCCTGGTTGGGAGCAGACCTATTTCCATGATAAAGAAACAAAGTGTCTGCATCCTGATGTTCAGTGGGACGTCCAAAATTTAGTGATCCCTGCAGTAAAACCCAGTACATTGCCTGAAAAAAGAGACTTACCGTGTCTATGGCTGTGAGCAGTGCTCCTCCAGTGAGCTCACAACCTGCTAACATACCACACAGCCAGTAAGCTCTCTTCCTTCTTCTCTCTGTCACCTGCAGATCATGCTCCCAGTCCTGCTGTGTGCTGCCCAGGAGCTGCTCCTGGGTACAGCTGTCTCTCTGCTGTACTGCCCACTTCCATAAGCTCCCTGTGTCCCAGGAGCCTGGCCCAGCTCAGCAGCAGAGGATGTCATTTCTATCCTCCTACTGATCTCCCCTGAGATGTCCCTGGGTCTCCATGGCCAACAGCTTCTGAAAGATAAGAGCATCATGACTGCACTTTGAAATCTGCTTAATTAACCACCGAACGTCCAGTGGACAGTGACTAATTCCAGACATATGGTTAGAAAGTGTTTGCTAAAACAAAAAGGACTCACAGACAAGGGCAGGAAGGGGTAGACTTCCCCTGGGCAGGGCAGTGATCCAGTTGAGGCAGTGCGGGCATCTCATCCCTGCATGGAAACCTGAAGCTGAAATCAGATTCTGCTGCCCAAGCAGGATGCATAGGAGCTGGGATTCCTCTGGTTCAGTTCAGATGTGCACGAGGAGTTGCCTGCATGTGAGCTCCTGCTCTAAATCCTTGGTCCTTCAGTGGAGAGACAGTTGCTCACACACAGAAACTCAGTGATGACCAAGGTGCCTGGGGTGCTCCTGGATGTGTGCTAGTGCTTTAAAGTGTGTGTGAAATCCCTGAGATAGACACCTCCTTCCTGAGCATCAGCTTTGAGGCAGAGAGGCAACAGAGGTATGCTCGGCCACCCTAAATGACAACAGACCCCTGCACTTAGAGCATCTAA
The DNA here is from genome assembly GCA_037305975.1 of Chrysolophus pictus. NCBI lineage: Eukaryota > Metazoa > Chordata > Aves > Galliformes > Phasianidae > Chrysolophus > Chrysolophus pictus. The sequence continues at coordinate 2,772,100 of CM074604.1, forward strand.
GTGACCCTTTTTCACTCGTCTCCATGGCACGTGCAGTTTTGCACCTGACTAAATGGATGAGCTCACAAAAGAAGAGGCAGATCTTTCTCTGTTTTCCATCTGCTGAATATTCTGGATCTCAAGGCTCTACAGAGCTAACACACATCTTCGTTCTTCAACAGATGAAACCTCAGTTTTCTATGGATTCTCATGTGAATGGCATCAGAAGCAGCCTAGAGTCATGCCAGTTCCCTGGGCTGTCCTGCACACTCACATGCAGCTGCAAATGCAGCACAGAGCCTTGAGGAAAGCCATGCCCTCAGAGTGTCTGTGCTGCTTGGACTACTCCAAGCCCCACAATGGGTCTAATGACTGTGTGCCACCTTCTGAACACAAAAATAACATAGATGCACTAAATCCAATGATCCATCCTGGATAGGTTGTTGTCTTATGTGTTTTTACTCTAATGAGAACACCAACACAAGATGAGCTTGAAATCTTTGTGCAGTTGAAGGCCTGTGTTCTTGTTTGGATCACAGGAACACAGTTTAACGACTTCCACAACTGGACTGTAGCACAACGGGGATACAGAGTCTTTATGATGGATGGGCGAGGAGTTAAGAAAGGACGACTACCCTCTGTGAGAGTGCACTGAGCTCTTTCTGGGGATGGCAGAGCAGCCAGGTCAGAGCAAATGGCAATGGCAAACAGAGGAGACCAACAGTGCCTGTTCCTGGCTTCCTGATCAGGAAGAGCAAGTGGAAGGTGCCCTCTGCAGACAGATGGGAGCCTCATGTTGTCAGGCCCTTGTTCCCTTTGGAGGCCTTTTTCACTGCAATATCTGCTGCAGGGGCAGCACTGCAGGGCATGCACCATCCAGAAGATCCCTGGAGAGCACAGCTGGCAGCTTCTTGACCAAGCCAGAGAGGAACCAGAGAGGAGAGGTGCTCTGCTGCATCTTATACTTGCGGGCAAGGAAGGGGTTGTGGGGAATGTGAAGATCGAAGAGAACCTGGTCTGCAGTGGCCATGGGATGGTGGAGCTGAGGAGTCTGAAGGAGGACAAAAGACAAGCTCACACGTTTTGGCTTCAGTAGAACACACCTTGGATTCTTCGATTCTTTGTGACATACAGTACAGCAGGGAAAGGCTCTGAGGGAATAGGGTAAAAAATGTTTTTACTATATAGGATTCCAAGTCCATTTCAAGGAAAAGGAAGCCAAATAAAAATGTCAGAATTCCTGCATGACTGGGAATTGATTGCACTGGACTAACCCAAACAAAGAAAGGAAGCATACAGGAAGTGGAAACAAGAAGAGGTCACCTGGCAGCAATGCAGAGACTTTGTCCAGTGTCCAGTGTGCCTGCTGAGAAGAATTCAGGAGTGTTAGATTTCAGCTGAAATTCAATCTGCCCGGAGTAAAGAAGGGCCTGTAGAAATAAATAGGCAACAAAAGGAAGGCTAGGGAGACTGTGGGCTCAGCGTAAAATGGGACAGGGAACCTGGTGAGACAGGACATGGCCTGACTTCACTAATTGGACTGGGCTTCTTGGAATCCTAGGTGCCAAAGACAGTTGGGAAGTGATGGTGCAAGGCAGATGTACTGTTGGTGAAAGAAGAGGTGATCAGGGAATACCTAAGCAAACAGGATCCCGTGTTGGAAGAGGCTGACAGGAATCGTAGGATTTATGAATGGTTTGGATTGGAAGGACCTTAAAGACCATCCAGTTCCATCTCCCTTGCAGTGTGCAGGGCTGTCCCACAGTAGATCAGGATGCATGGGGCCCTTGACATCTCAAACATCTCCACGGATGGGGCAGCCACATCTTCCCTTGACTACTGCTTCCATACCAGCTCCATGCCTCACATCATGATCTAAGGAATGTTAGAAATTCCTTCCACATGTCTTATGTAAAACTCTCTTTTAGTTTATTATCATTCATCCTTGTTCTATTATTCAGAAATGATGTAAGAATTCAGTCTCCACCTTATTTATTTGAGCAAGACATTAGCTAGAAATGTAGGGAAGGCATAAAGCAGAGTAATGCTTCCACATGTCAGATTCCCAACACAAGAAAGGTATCTGCAAGTGGGAGTTCATATAAATGTGTTAACACTACTCAACTTCAAATATACTCGTGTGTCCTCTCTCTTTTTAAGCTGAAAACACTCATATTTGAGAGGATACTGTGTCTTTTGTTTTATTTTATTTCATTTATTTATTTATTTATTCATTCATTCATTTATTATCCCTAAGAGGACAATGTTTTCCAGAACTGTGTTAGCAGGACACAGATGCCTTCATGTACAGGGACACAGACAGTGGCGCCAGTGCCAATGCCCTGTGACCAATGCCCAGCATCCACCGCTGCTCCACCCTGCTGCGTATTTGATGTCCCTCAACCTCCAGGTATCTCCAGCTCTCCTAAATCAATGACCATGGGTCAAGGCAAGTTTTCAGCAGGCCATCTGGACACATGCTCTTCTCACAGCTCTCCATATTTCCCCAGCCCTTGCTCTTTGTTCACCCTGATACCTCCCAACTATCTGCCTGATCTGTAACCTTCAGGGAGACTATTGGAACTTGCAACATCTCTCCAAAGTCTGATGGACTCTTTTCTCCACTCCTTAACTGTGATTCTATCTATCCCTTCCTATCTCTGTCTAACTCATTTCGTGTACAAATATTCCAAGTGAAAGACTAACCTCATTAGGTGCAGCTTGGACCAGGCATGCAGTTGATCACTGTGTTATACTGTTCATTCAATTGCATCATATTTACAATTGTTTGCTGGAAAAAAAAAAAAAAAAAAAAAAAAAAAAAAAAAAAAAGTGTCTGCTCCTGGCTTCCTGATCAGGAAGAGCAAGTGGAAGGTGCCCTCTGCAGACAGATGGGAGCCTCATATTGTCAGGCCCTTGTCCCCTTTGGGGCCTTTTCCACTGCAGTATCTGCAGCAGGGACAGCACAGCAGGGCATACAAGATCCAGGATATCCCTGGAGAGCATAGCTGAGAGTTTCTTCACCAAACCTTAGAGGAACCAAAGAGGAGAGGTGCTCTGCTGCATCTCATACTCACCGGCAAGGAAGGGCTGGTGGAGAATTTGAAGGTCAAAGTGAACCTGGTCTGCAGTGGCCATGGGATGGTGGAGCTGAGGAGTCTGAAGGGAGGGCAAAAGTCAAGTTCACACCTTTGGGTTTCAGGAGAGCACACCTTGGCTTCCTCAAGTGTCTGTGGTGTACGGTTCAGAAAGAAAGCAGATATAGGAATTGGAAACAAGCAGTGGTCAGCTGGGAGCAATGCAGAGTGTTTGTCCTAGTGTACCTGCTGAGATTAATTTAGAAAATCTAAAGCTCACACAGAGCTGAACCTGCCCAGGCATATCAAAGACAGAAGGGCTTTTAGAAATATATACACAGCAAAAGGAAATCTAGGGTAAATGTGAGCTCACAGTGAAATGGGGCATGCTACCTGGCATGAAGGGCGTGAAGCGTCCTGTGCTGCATGTGACCTTCTAAAACAAGGTCTGAGACCGTGAGAAGATCTCAGTACCACAGTGTGACTCAGTTAGTGGAAACACGGAGAGCTGTCATGGACAATTCTCGGCAGGGAAATCCTGGGGAGCGCCAGGCTCTGTTCAGAACACAGATGGATTTTCTTTTATTTTTGAAGCTGTAAGTCTGAAAGATGTTCATGTCAATAAAACTGAAGCAATTGAATTGAATTGAATGGATGACCATGATGGAAATTAGTGAAAATGAATTAACACACCTCTCAACTCCTAAAATACTCATGAGATCTGCTTTTTTTTTTTTTTTTTTTTTTTTTTTTTTTTTTTTTAAGTTGAAAATTCAAGTCTTTTAGGGGATTTTGTGTCCTTTCTATCTTATTCAAAAAAGAACAACATTTTGCAGAACTGTGTTAGCAGGAAACACATGCCTTCAGGTACAGGGACACAGACAGTGGTGCCAGTGCCAATGCCCTGTGACCAATGCCCAGCATCCACCGCTGCTCTACCCTGCTGCGTATTTGATGTCCCTCATCCTCCAGGTGTCTCCAGCTCTCCTAAATCAATGACCATGGTTCAGGGCATGTTTTCAGGAGGCCATTTGGACACATGCTCTTCCCACTGCTCTACACATTTTTCCTTCCCTTGCTCTTTGTTCACTCAGATACCTCCCAATTATCTGGTTGATCTGTGAACTTCAGGGAGATTATTGGAACTTGCAATGTCTCTGTAAACTCTGATGGACTCTTTGATCAACTCCTTAACTGTGATTCTATCTATCCCTTTCTATCTCTGCCTAACATATTTCTTGTACAAATATTCCCAGTGAAAGACAAACATCATTAGGTGTGGCTTGGACAAGGCATGCAGTTGATTACATTGCTCTACTGTTCATTCAATTGCATCATGTTTACAACTGTTGGCAAAAAAAAAAAAAAAAAATCTTTCATTGCCCATGTGCAGCTGGTTCTCTGAGGAAAGCCAGTGGGAGATGCTGCAAACGAGGTTTAGCACTGAGTGGATGACTGCAGAGGAGAAAAGTGATGTGAGGAAAACTGATGCAAGTCCCATGGGGACAATGGGAGTAGAAATGGGGTTGGGTAGCTGCAGAGGACATTTGTCCATACAGTGACAGGGCAAAGCTCATTAGGGGACATCTTGGATCAATATCATTTACAAAGTGCTGCTGCAACTTCTTGTTTAAAGCCAACTATAAATAAATAATTAATTAGTTTTCATAAATGCCCATCATTCTCTTCCGCTTTAAGCTCTCTCCAGATACCTGTCCAGTTTGCTGTACAACTTCTGAACACCTGAAGAAGATGACAGGAAGGCACAAGGCACAGGAGGCTCTTCAGCTTGTAATGGGCCCCACGGGGCATTTGCTGCTGAGTCCATCAACCTCCAGTGCACAGAGAAGATTGCATGAAATGCTCCAGAAGACAAAGTCAGAAGGAACAGTGAAGTTTCTTGGAGTATTAATGGGCCCCACTGAGGGCCATTGACAAGCAAGCTTCCCCAGGGACTTGTTAGAGCAGATAATTGGAAGCCATGATTGCAGGCTGACCAAGGCACTGGGATGCTGGCTGTGATGCTGAGCAAAGCCTCCTTTGTGTTGTGAAGCAGAAAGGCCAAGGCCTGATCCCCAGAGCCTTGGCAGAGAGATCGTGTCCCTCCTGCTGGCTCAGGGCCCTTCCTGGGGCAGTGGGATGGAGGTTTGTCTGATGTCAAATGAAAGACCAGGGGACAGCAGCTGCCAGACTCTGCATGGGGTGCAAGGATGCCGTGAGGCCCAAGTCCCATGCTGGCAGTGTGTCTCATCTGAGGATGTGGGATGTGAGAATGGCCCAGTCTGCACAAGTAGTCAATCCCTGTGAAACCTCGAACTCCGGATCTTTCAGCTCTTCTGCCCTCTTTTGGACAGTCTCCAATAGTTTTATGTCCTTTATGTTCTGCAGTGCCCAGAAATGCTCCCAGTGCTCCAGCAGTGCAGAGCAGATCATTGCTAACCCATTTAGCAATGCCATGCACAGTGCACCCAAGGGAACGGTTGGCCTTCCTGGCTGCCTGGGCACACTGCTGACTCATGTTCCATTTGATGTTGACCAGGACCCTGAATCCCTTTCCGTCAAACTGCTCTCCAGTGTCCCATATTCAGTCAGTGAGTATATTCAGTGTTGCCCCAACCCAGGTGCAGAATCAGGCACTTGTTCTTGTTACACGTACTACAACTGGTGCTTACCCAGTTCTCTAACTTGTCCACATCTCTCTGTAAGTCTTCTCCAACCTCACAGAATCAACTTGGTATCGTCAGCAAACTTTCTCAAAACATCTTCTAGTCCTGCATACAAGTCATTGATGAAAACAATAAAGAGAAGTGCCCTTAATTGGAGTACTAGGGAACCCTGCTATTGACAGTCCATTAGCCTGATGGAACCACATTTACTCTAATCCTTTGGTCCAACCCATTGGTCAACTGCTCACCCATCACATTATGTTTCTGTGTAGCTGAATGCAGGACATTTGGCCCAGAAGTATGCTGTGAGAAATAGTATCAAAGGCTTTATTGAAATCCTAAAGGATAACCTCAACTGTCTTCCCTTGGTCAACTCAATGGGTGATGCTGTCATAAAGGGACATTAAGTTCAACAGGACCTTCCCCTCATGAACTTGTGTTGGCTGGGCCAATGACAGAATTGTCCTTCCAGTTCTTTTCAGGAACTCTCAGCACCATTTTTTCCATATGTTTACCAGCCTTTGAAGTAAGAATGACAGCTCTGTAATTGCCGATGTCCTCTTTCTTCACCTTTAAAATTAGTGTAGTGTTTGCCGTCTTCCTCTGAACTGGGAACTGGCATGACCCTGGACTTCTTCTGATGCCACTCTCATAAGAGTCCAGAGCAAACTAATAAGGTGTCATCAGTGAAAGAAGGTAGATGTGTCATAGCTTTGTAATGCCTTGAACTCCAGAGTTTGCCACAGATGGAGCAGAGAGGAAGATCTGGCTCTTGTGTTCTGAGCTCATCCATTTGGTCAGCAGAATGACACGACATGCTCCATGGGGACAGGTGCAAAAGGCACAGTGGGTGCCCCAAGCACAGGGCTGTGGCAGCATTTAGGATGGCCAGGAATACCTCCCTTCTGGCCCTCAGCTGATGCTCAGGAAGGAGCTGTCTGTCTCACAGATTTTCCACCACAGTTTACAAGCACGAGCACACAGCTAGGATCACCCCAGGCACCTTGGTCATCCCTGAGCGTCTGTGTGTGAGCAGTGCAGTCCCTGTTGAATGAAGAGCAAGGATTCAGCTGAGGGGCTCACACACAGACACCTCACTGTGCACATCTGAACTCAGCTAAGAGGACTCCCAGCTCCCATGGTTCTGTGAGGAACGGATCTTATTTCTGCCCCAGGGTTTCCATCAGCAGATGAGATGCCTAAACCTAGAGTTAGGGTGGGATGGCCTGATAGAATCGGAACAAAGGAAATGGCTTTAAATTAAAAAGGGGAAACTGAGGTTAGATGTTAGAAAGACATTTTTTACACACTAGAAGCACTGGAAAATATTGCCAAAAGAGGCTGTGGCTGCCCCATCCTTGGAGGCATTCAAGGTCAGAATGGATGAGATGCTGGGCAGACTGATCTGGTGGATTGCAATCCGGCCCATGCCTGGGGGATTAGAACTAGGTTATCTTTCAAATCCCCTCCTATCTAAGCCTTTCTATGATTCTGTAATGATATGACTGCATTTACAGGTCATGAGCGGAGGTTTCCAGATTTGGCATTTGCTTTTCTCATGGTCAAACATCTTTTATTAAAAACAGCCATGCTTGTGGAATCCTGTGGACATGTGGTGAGTAACTGAGCTGACTGTGTAGTACGTTCTGCAGTGATGACCCTGCAGGAGATGTCATCCCTGGATACCAATGGATATCTCCAGGGAGAGAAGGAAATCACATCCTCTGCTGCTGAGCTGGGCTGGGCTCCTGGGACGCAGGGAGCTCATAGAAGTGGGCAGCACAGCAGAGAGACAGCTGTGCCCAGGAGCAGCTCCTGTGCACCACGCAGAATTGCTGGGGGCATGATCTGCAGGAGACAGAGAGAAGAAGTAAGAGAGTTTACAGGCTGCGTTGCATGTTAGCAGGCTGTGAGTTTACTGGAGGAGCGTTTCTCGCAGTCCTTGACCAGGTAAGTCTCTCACTGCAGGCAATGAAATGGGTTTTACTGAAGGAATCACTAAATTTGGGACATCCCATTCTGAGGAAAGGGAAAAGGAATGGAGGCATAAATCTGAAAGGAGCTGTGAATATGAACACAATTCTGAGACTCCTAAATTGTACATTTCTCAATCACTTGTTCTGTGAACAGTCACACAGAATGTGCTTTCAGCCTCTCCTTTCTTGAAGGATAGAACCAGTTGAAATTATTGTCATTTTCTGCAGACATGAATAATGCACTTATCCTGCAACCAGGCAGCTTTCTCTAACAGAAATTTAAGTGCACAGAGGTTGGGGTTGGGGGCTCTAAGAGCAGTTGGGGTAAAGATATGAGACATGGAAACAGATGAGAAGATCCAGAAAGAGAGAAGATTAGAAAATGGGAGGAAAGCAAAAGCTCCTTCAGCTGCTTTTTCTTACAGAATGCTGAACATCATGAAATTTAATTCAAGTAATGGAGCTAAATGAACATTTTCCAAAGAGAAAGAAAAGTTTTTATAGTATATCAGGAGGAGTGTCTCTGAGACTGACCTTGTCTCCTCACTATCTTCTGCACTCTGCACAGGACTTCATGCTCAGGAACTGCAGATGCCCAACAGCAGCTCCATCAGCGAGTTCCTCCTGCTGGCGTTGGCAGACACGCGGCAGCTGCAGCTCCTGCACTTCTGGCTCTTGCTGGGCATCTACCTGGCTGCCCTCCTGGGCAACGGCCTCATCAGCACAGCCGTAGCCTGCCACCACCGCCTGCACACCCCCATGGACTTCTTCCTCCTCAACCTCGCCCTCCTCGACCTGGGCTGCATCTCCACCACTCTGCCCAAAGCCATGGCCAATGCCCTCTGGGACACCAGGCACATCTCCTATGCAGGATGTGCTGCACAAGTCTTTTTCTTTTTGTTTTTGTTCTCAGCAGAGTATTCCATTCTCACCATCATGTCCTATGACCGCTACGTAGCCATCTGCAAGCCCCTGCACTACGGGACCTTGATGGAGAGCAGAGCTTGTGCCAGCATGGCAGCAGCTGCCTGGGGCACTGGGGCTCTCTTTGCTGTGCTGCACACTGCCAATACATTTTCCCTGCCTCTCTGCCAAGGCAATGCTGTGGATCAGTTCTTCTGTGAAATTCCCCAGATACTCAAGCTCTCCTGCTCAGATGCATACCTCAGGGAAGTTGTGCTTATTGTGGTTGGCATCCTTGTGTTCTTTGGGTGCTTTGTATTCATTGCGCTGTCTTATGTGCAGATCTTCAGGGCCGTGCTGAGGATGCCCTCTGAGCAGGGACGGCACAAAGCCTTCTCCACGTGCCTCCCTCACCTGGCTGTGGTCTCCCTGTTTCTCAGCACTGCCATGGTTGCCTATTTGAAGCCCCCCTCAATTTCCTCCCCATTTCTGGACCTGATGGTCTCATTTCTGTACTCAGTGGTGCCTCCAGCACTGAACCCTCTCATCTACAGCATGAGGAACCAGGAGCTCAAAGATGCTCTATGGAAACTGATGACCAAATGTGTTTTGAAAGCAATGAACTGCCCACCTTTTTCTATGTAAGATTTGTAATTCAGATTTTAACAGAATTAAACTGTCTTATTTTGGGTATTCATTTTCTATGTGTAATTTATTGAATGTTTTTTTTCCGTGTTTTGTATATTCTAATAATGGTTTTCACTTAAATATCATTATCCACATCAATTACTGCTCAGTTTGTACCTATGCAGGGTAGCCCAGACACAGTGTATATATGGAAGGAAGCTCTCTGTGAATCTTAACAAAACAAAAGGCATGCAATGACTTTGTCTGTCTTCCTTCCTATGAGACATTGCTGTAGCTTTCGGGGTCAGCTGTTCTCAGCACCCCATAATCCAGCAGGAAGCATACAGCTGTTCATCAAACTGCGCGGTGACTGCAGCCTGCAATAGCTGACGGGCCATCCCTTGGCTCCTGGCTGGGGTCTGTGCATTCAGACTCACATCTGTCAGTGCCTCTGACAGGCCAGCAGCAGCACCTGGTTTGCACGTCGGTTGTCAGATCCCCTCTTCCTCAGTTCCTGTGAGGCCTTGCATAGGAAAATATCTTGGATATGGGTTCTCACCTCAGAGACTTAACATTTTCCATGAAGTCTCCCTTCTATGCTTCTTTCCATTTGCTACACAGAGGTGGGCACTGCCTCCACGATGCCCTAGGGTAGCTGAAGCACACATGAGAGCCCAGGAAAGGTTGCCCAGGTCTCTCAGGAGAAATTCTGGAGCATGAATTTGTAGGTAGGAAGAGCAACTGTGGGGTAGCGCATGGCTGCTGGGCAGGTGGTGCAGGTCCTCCTGCAGAGCTCTGTGTCCTTCTCCTTCCTGAGTCAGGCGCCACTTCCATCTCAGGAATGGAACAGCCAACAGAGGTGAGACAGAAGCTTTTCAAGAAAAGGTTCAGTGTTGCACTGAGAGACAGAATTCAGTGGTGTGGTGGTGGTGTGTTGAGCTGAAACTCAATTACATAGCCTCTTAGCCTTGCAGCTCCTGTGGCTTGGTGACAGTGCTGCTGTGTGGCTGCAAACACAAGCAAGGACACGCAGTGGGCACTTGTGTCACACAGACTGTTTCCACCACAGCAAGTCCATTGTTAATGGAGATCTCCTCATGGCAGTGCCTGAAGGCTCAGGGCTTCATTAAATGTTGCTGACAAGAACATTCCCAAGGAATGGACTGCACTGATTCCCAGTCTTACTCTCCCACTCATGCTAAAAACAAGCTTTAATTGCTAGCATTAAAATATTGTATTTAACACTAGCCCTACCTGCAGCGCAAAACAAAACACTAATCCGTAATGCTTACCTGTACCCTAACCCTGTCCTGAAAACCATGGCAGAACACCAAGCCCTCTCACTAAATCTTTGCTTAATCTCTGCCCCAAAAGATGAGTTCTAACCCTTAATCCCTATCCTGAACACACAACACCCACAGACCCTGCTCCTGTGCTCTGCCCTCCTCACCTTCAACCCCTCCCCTAACCCTAAACTTTGGGTACTTGGCTCTGCAGGGCAGAGCAGGACTGGTGGAGTCTTAGAGCAAATCCATGTAATGCAGTGATGAATGTGAGGCGATGTCTGTGCTGGAGGTGACGTGTGACTGATCAGCTTGAGGCCATAAGGAGGAGGTGGGTAGGAATGCTGCCATGAGCTCAGCTCTACCTCAGGCCCTCATGGGCCTGCAGGTGGCACAAGGCTGTGAAGGTGGCTGTGAGGTCACTTCTGTGTGTGGAGTTGACAGGCCAGCCCCAGGAGCGTGTCCCAGAAAGGAATGGTGTGCTGCCTTCTGCCTGAAGCAGCTGGTGGTCAGCCCTTGACTTCTGGCTGGGATCTGTGCACACAGGATCACATCCGCAGTGTCCCTGAGAGGCCGACAGAAAGCGCCAGGCTGACGTGTTGGCTGTGGGATCCTCTCTGCCTGAGCACCTGGTAGGGCCCCTGGAGGAAGAAGGAGGTTTGTGTAAGGGATTGTGATGGCTCTTCTGTGTGAGGACACAACTCCATAGCAGGAGGGACGTGACTTGGTCGTGTCTGTCCATGAAGCTGGCACGTGCCTTGGAAGATGATGGTGAGGTTCCTTCTTCTCAATGGCTGACAGGCCACAAGAAAGTTGATGGGTGGAGTTTTCATGAGGAAGTGATTTCCAACATGATGAGTTGACCTTGGAAGCGGAAATGTGCAAAGGGGGGAAAAAACTCCCTCAAAGTGCAGCTTGAAAGCTCGAGGCTGGGCATGAGGAGGAGGAAATGTCACTGGAAGGGTGATGATGTGGGGGCCATGCTGAGGGATCACTCCATGGCTTTGTGTCTCAAGGGACGTTCAGAGAGGCTTGAGAGACATCAGTGACATGATTGCAGTGCCAGGGTCAGAGCGGGGCGGAGAGGAGAGGTGGGTGTCTGCAGACCACAGGGAAATAGGGGCTGGACTGGAGCAGCATAGGAAATCCTGCAGAGGAGAAGGCAGTGGGTGCTGGTGAGGATCGAGGGCCCCAGCGGCAATGAAATCTTTGTCCCCTTGGCCATGGTTTGTGAGGAGATTTATTATGCTTATGGTAATGGGGCCTCACTGCCTCCTTGCATCCCTGTGCAGAGACTGGGAGGTGTCACACCGTTATCCTTCTCAAGGAGTACAATCTGCCCCACCACACCAACCCCAGGATGAGCCCTGTGCTCATTCCCTCAGATACAATGGATCTCCCCTCCAGCGTTTGGATGTCAGGCCTTGGCCCTTCTCTTTCATCAAACAAACCAAGAGATTTCTCAGCACAATACTTTACCTGACTGTAATCATTGCCTCCTATTCCCTGCTCTAACAAGTCCAAGGGGAAGCTGTGTTGGTAATGTCCCTCAGTGGGCCCCATTAGTAGGCCAAGATCCCTCATCTTTTTCTTCCAACTTTACTTTCTCAAATGCTTACAACATTCCCTACTCAATACCTGAGGTTCATAGACCTGGCATCAAATGCAGCACGGGTCTCTCTGAAGTGCAGCAAGTTGCAATGAGCCATGTCTGTTCCATAATGTGTTTGAAGTCAAGATTTATACAGATAGTTGGAGAGCTTTCATAATGTAGTAAAGAAAAAAGACTTCAAAGGGCACCCAATTAAAATGTTTTCTGATTTACAGTCGTGCATCTTGTTGCTTTTGGAGCATCATTCTGTTGGAGAGGAGACCATTCTGTTGCTGAGGAGACCAGCTTCAGAGCAGGTAAGACTGTGCTGGGTAAGGGATCTAAAGTGAAAAAGGTGACGAAAAAGCTCTTTTTAGGGCTGTTTTGAAGGAAGCACGTGCACGGTGCTGGCGCCGGGGGCTGGCAGCTTGTGGGCGGGCTGCTGAGGCAGCAGGGGCGGAGCTGGCTCTTATCTCTTACGCCTGACCTTGACTGCTCACTGGGAATTTAAAAGCAGCTCTTGGGAGCTAGCTTCTGCCCACATACCATTGGAGGTGAGAACGGGGTGTTACCCTCCTCTGACACCGGGGAGGGAGGTCAGAGTGTGAACACAGCCCACACTGCTCATACATTACCGCAGGAGCAGGTGTGGGTGGTGTGTCTTGTGGCAGGGCACGTCAGTGCTTTGTCCTTATCTTCGTCCAGGAGATTAGCTCTCCTACTGACAGACCTCGAGGCCGCAGGCTCAAATATGGTCTCTACCAGGCGGCGGGCTTGCCCCAAGAGGACTGTGGCGACCCAGACAGAGGGCCTGCCAAGAGACGTAGCGGTTCAAGTCTCCGGCTGTAGGGAGTGCCTGAGCCTGCTGCTGCCAGGGGAGAATGGAAAGGATGCCACTTGTGCAAGGTGCGAGCAGGTCGACGAGCTGCTCAGCCTGGTGGTGGAGCTTAGGGAGGAGGTAGGGAGATTAAGAGCCATCAGAGAGTGCGAGCGGGAGATTGACTGGTGGTGTGACACTCTGCGGGAAAGACACAGAGACTGCAACCCCCAAATGGTAGTGGACCCTCTCCCTTGCCGCAGTCAAACTGAGAGAGCTAACTTGAGGGCAGAGGAGGATTGGCAGCAGGTCCCAGCTCGGCGATGCAGGCAATCCCCATCCCGACCTACCTCGGTTCCCCAGGTACCTCTATGTAATAGGTTTGAAGCCCTGAAACTGGAGGGTGCGGTGGCTGAGGATGAAGTGGGAGAGCTGCCTCCAAGCATTCCCAAGGAGAGGCGTCCAACTCCACGCTTAAAGACTGCCTCCTCCAGTAAAGAAAGGAGGGTGATAGTCATAGGAGACTCCCTTCTAAAAGGAACTGAGGGCCCAATATGTCGGCCTGCCCCCACCCGTAGGGAGGTGTGCTGCCTCCCTGGGGCCCGGGTCAGGGATATTTCTAGGAAACTTCCTAGTTTGATCCGCTCCTCTGATTATTATCCCTTATTGATAGTTCAGGCTGGCAGTGATGAGGTCACTGACGGAAGCCTGAGGACTATGAAAAATGACTTTAGGAGACTGGGGAGGTTAGTTGAAGGAGCAGGCGTACAGGTAGTATTTGCCTATATTCCTACAATGGCAGGGAAGGATGCTGAGACCACCAGAAGAACACACCTTATAAACACGTGGCTGAAAGGCTGGTGCAAAAGCAAGAATTTGGGGTTCTTTGATCATGGGGCGGTCTACTCGGCACCTGGCCTGGGGTCTGCTGATGGGTCTCACTTGTCTCAAAGGGGGAAACGGATCCTTGCCCAAGAGCTGGCAGGACTGGTAGAGAGGGCTTTAAACTAGATGCGGAGGGGGTAGGGGATAAAACCAGGCCTGCTAGAGATGAGCCTGGGGGATCGGCGATGGGATTAGGGATGAGGCGAGGGGCTTGGCTGAAGTGCATCTACACCAACGCACGCAGCATGGGCAACAAACAAGAAGAGTTGGAAGCCATGGTGCGGCAGGCAAGCTATGACCTAGTCGCCATCACGGAAACATGGTGGGACTGCTCCCACGACTGGAGTGCTGCAATGGATGGCTACAAACTCTTCAGGAAGGATAGACAAGGAAGAAGGGGTGGTGGTGTGGCTCTGTATGTTAGAGAATGCTTTGATGTTACCGAGCTTGTGGCTGGGGATGATAAGGTTGAATCCCTATGGGTAAAGATCAGGGGAAGGGCTGACAAGGCAGACATATTGGTGGGCGTCTGCTATAGACCGCCGAACCAGGATGAAGAGACAGATGAGGTGTTCTATGAGCAGCTGGCAGAAGCTGCGAGATCGCCAGCCCTTGTCCTCATGGGGGACTTCAACTTCCCTGACACGTGCTGGGAATGCGGCGCAGCACAGAGGAAGCAGTCTAGGAGGTTTCTGGAGTGTATAGAGGAGAACTTTCTGATGCAGCTGGTGAGAGAGCCTACGAGAGGAGCTGCCCCGCTAGACCTGCTGTTCACAAACAGAGAAGCTCTGCTGGAAGATGTGGCGGTCGGGGGCTGCCTTGGACAGATCGACCATGAGATGGTAGAGTTCTCGATTCTTGGAGGAGCCAGGAGGAAGAACAGCAAAACTGTTACCTTGGACTTCCGGAGGGCGGACTTGGAGTTGTTTAGAAGACGTGTAGGGGGAGTCCCCTGGGATTCAGTCCTAGAGGGTAAAGGGGTCCAAGACAGCCGGTTGCTCTTCAGGAAGGAAGTCTTAAGGCGCAGGAGCGGGCTGTCCCCCTGAGCTGCAAAATGAGCCGGCGGGGAAGGAGAGCGGCGTGGATGAAGAGGGAACTGTTCTTGAGGCTCCGGGAGAAAAAGAGAATCTACCTCCTGTGGAAGAAGGGACGGGCGACTCAGAGAGAGTACAGAGAAGTTGTTAAGATGTGCAGGGAGAAAATCAGAAAGGCGAAAGCCCGGCTCGAACTCAACCTGGCCGCTGGGATAAAAAGAAACAAGAAACCCTTTGACAAATATATCAACGGTAAGAGGAGGACTAAGGAGAATCTCCATTCTTTACTGGACGAGGCTGGGAATGTGACTAGTGAGGATAAGGAAAAGGCAGAGGTCCTGAACGCCTTCTTTACGTCTGCCTTTAAAGGTCAGACCAGTTATCCTCAGGGTACTCCCCTTTTGGACCTGGTGGACTCGGCTGGGGAGCAGACTAAACCCCCCCACGATTCAGGAGGAAACAGTCAGAGACCTGCTACTGCAACTGGACTGCCACAAGTCCATGGGGCCGGATGAGATCCACCTGAGAGTGCTGAGGGAACTGGCGGAGGTGAGAGCCGAGCCGCTTTCCATCATCTGTCAGCGCTCCTTGTTGACTGGTGAGGTCCCAGCAGACTGGAGGCTTGCCAACGTGACTCCCATCTACAAGAAGGGCTGTAAGGAGGACCCGGGGAGCTACAGGGCTGTTAGCCTGACCTCGGTGCCAGGGAAGGTTATGGAGCACATTGTCTTGAGGGAGATCACACAGTGTGCGGGACAACCGGGGGATCAGGGCTAGCAGCATGGGCTCACGAAGGGCAGGTCCTGCTTGACCAACCTGATCTCCTTCTATGATCCAGTGACCCGCCTGGTGGATGAGGGAAAGGCTGTTGATGTGGTCTACCTTGACTTCAGCAAAGCCTTTGACACTGTCTCCCACAGCATTCTCCTGCGGAAGCTGGCAGTCCGTGGCTTGGACAGGTACATCTTGGCTGGGTAAGGAACTGCTGGAGGGCCGGGCACAGAGAGTGGTGGTCAATGGAGCCCAAATCCAGCTGGCGACCGGCCACGAGTGGGGTTCCCCAGGGGTCGGTGCTGGGGCCTGTCCTCTTCAAGATCTTCATTGATGACCTGGAGGAGGGCACTGAGTGCACCCTCCGGAAGTTTGCAGATGACACCAAGCTGGCTGGAAGCGTCCATCTGCCTGGGGGTAGCGAGGCCCTCCAGAGGGATCTGGACAGGCTGGAGAGCTGGGCTGAAGCCAACGGATGAGGTTTAATCAGACCAAAGGCCGGGTCCTGCACTTTGGCCACAGCAACCCCAAGCAACGCTACAGGCTTGGGGTGGAGTGGCTGGAAGATGTGTAGAGGAAATGGAGCTGGGGGTGTTGGTTGACGCTGGGCTGAACACGAGCCAGCAGTGTGCCTGGGTGGCCAAGAAGGCCAATGGCATCCTGGCTTGTATCAGAAGCAGTGTGACCAGCAGGAGCAGGGAAGTGATTGTCCCCCTGTACTCAGCTCTGGTGAGGCCGCACCTCGAGTGCTGTGTCCAGTTCTGGGCCCCTCACTGCAAGAAAGACATGGAGGCCCTGCAGCGTGTTCAAAGAAGGGCAACAAAGCTGTGAGGGGTCTGGAGCACAGGGCTGATGAGGAGCGGCTGAGGGAGCTGGGAGTGTTCAGTCTGGAGAAGAGGAGGCTCAGGGGAGACCTTATTGCTCTCTATAACTACCTGAGGGGGGGTTGTAGCGAGCTGGGGGTCGGCCTCTTCTCTCGTGTAACTGGTGATAGGACTAGGGGGAATGGCTTCAAGCTGCGCCAGGGGAGATTCAGGCTGGATATTAGGAAATACTGCTTCTCTGAAAGAGTGGTCAGGCACTGGGATGGGCTGCACAGGGAGGTGGTGGAGTCACCGACCCTGCAGGTGTTCAAGGAACGTCTGGATTTTGTGTTGAGGGACGTGGTTTAGCGAGAACTATGGGTGATAGGTGGATGGTTGGACTGGATGATCTTATAGGTCTTTTCCAACCTTAGCGATTCTGTGCTTCTGTGCTTCTGTATCGTGACGTCATCATGGGGCTCTGTGACGTCATCATGTGTATTGGAAAGGGGATGATCTGATTGTGTGATGGAAAAATGAGTTGGAGAAGGGATTTCTGCATAGAGTCCACAGCATCTCAGTGCCAGCATCTCACCGAGCTGGGACCACAGAATTTCTGCATCTCACCAAGCTGGGACGACAGAATTTCCGCTTGGCCTCCATCTGATCTCATCTCCACTAAACAAAGCATGCCCCATCCCTTCCGTCCCGTGCACAAAACCTCTCGCCACGCACGCAGCCGCACTTGCAACCTTTACTCGAGCCACCAGAAACCTGGCGTGGACTCCCAGCCCAAGTTGTCGCCTTGGGGCTGCGGGTGAACCCGAGGGACGGCCAGCATCTGCCAGGTTGGAAAGAGAAAAAGGGACGCGGCCCCTTTAAGCCCGTCCTCCCTCGCTCTAAGCCCCGCCCACTCTCCCCACAAGCCCCGCCCAACGGTCCTGGCCCCGCCCTCCTCTCGAAGCCCCGCCCACCTCTCAAGCCCCAAACTGGGATCCTATGGGACTGGGATCCCCCAAACTAGGATCACCCGAAACTGGGAGAGCCCCCAACTGGGATCCTATGGAACTGGGATCCCCCCAAACTGGGATCACCCTAAACTGGAACCCAATTGAACTGGGACACCCTTAAATTGGGAGCACCTTAAACTGGGATCCTATGGGACTGGGATCAGCCCAAACTGGGACTGCCCCATACTGGGATCCCATCCCAAACTGGGATCACCCCAGCCTGGAACCCAACTGAACCGGGGCACCCCTAAGGTGGGGTTGTTGTTGCCTTGGGGCCGCGGGTGAAGCCGAGGGACGGCCGCCCTTCCTCTCCATTCTTCCCCACTTCCTCACTCCCACATCCCGTTGTCGGAGGACCAACACCTGCACGTGGTGGCAGTGATGTCACAGCGGGTGTCACAGAGCTGCCATTGTGACGCGTGAAGCTGGGAGCGGAGCAAAGGGCTGCGAGGCTCAGGCTGGGCATCACTGCGGTCTGGTGAGGCTCAGGGAGAGCAGGGAGACTCGCAGTGCTCGCCATCGACTCGCTGATGTCCGATAGCGAGAGGGAGGCTTCCTGCATGGAGGAAGCAGGTGAGAGCACAGCATCCCCGCACGCAGCCGGGCAGAGGGGTGCAGGGGCTCTGCTTGAAGCCGAGAGGGGAGGAAAGGGCAAACAGGAGCTCCCAGCCCCTCTGCTCTTCGGCTCCGCTTGGGCCGTGGTCCTCGGGGATGCCCGGCCCTGCCGGCTGCTCAGCTCTGCTCATTTGTGCTCTTTTCCTCTGCAGTGTGTGCGCTGTGTGGCCGGGCAGATGTGGACCCGGAGATGTGCGGGCGCGTGCTTCTGGAGGCTGGGATTCGTGTCCACGAGTTCTGCTTGGTGAGTTCCTCCCCCTGGCGCTCCTTCCAGGTTCCCTCCAGGGGTGCTCCCTTTTCCTTCCTGTCCTAATGAGATCCTCCTCTCCTCTCCTCTCCTCTCCTCTCCTCTCCTCTCCTCTCCTCTCCTCTCCTCTCCTCTCCTCTCCTCTCCTCTCCTCTCCTCTCCTCTCCTCTCCTCTCCTCTCCTCTCCTCTCCTCTCCTCTCCTCTCCTCTCCTCTCCTCTCCTCTCCTCTCCTCTCCTCTCCTCTCCTCTCCTCTTTTCTTTCCTTTCCTTTTCCTTTTCTCTCCTCCAGATCTTTGCCAACATCACTACCGAATCAGGACCGGCGTGGCCAAGAACTGATGGCCTCCCCCTTGCTGCCATCGCACGCAAAGCCAAGCAGGCAGACGGGCAGGTGAGGAGCTGTAGGGAACAGGCAGATCTGTGCCGACAAGGGCTCACATCACCTTCATCTGGGCACAAGGAAAGCAATCACAGCCCTTCCAACCTCCTCCAGACCCAAGGAAAGCAATCACAGCCCTTCCAACCTCCTCCAGACCCAAGGAAAGCAATCACAGCCCTTCCAACCTCCCCCACGACCCAAGTCCTGCACCGTAGCCGATCAACCCCGTCCCCCAGGCCGCTTTGTGCACAGAAATGCCCACATCCCTGCCCACCCCGAGGCGTGGGGCTGGCCGTGGAAGCCCTGAGCTGGCTGCCGAAGGGGCCGTTCTGCTCTTTCCAGCAATGCTGTGTCTGCGGAGAGAGGAGGGCTGCCATCACGTGCGCCGGGAGCGACTGCGCTCGCAGCTTCCACCTGCCCTGTGCCGTGGATGGGGAGTGCGTCACCCAGTACTTCGGTGAGCACAGGTAAGGATCTGGAGTCCTTGGTGCCAGGGTGGCATCAAAGAAGAGGTTTTTCTCTTCGCCGCTTGTAGGACCGAGGCACAACCGCTCACAAAGTCGCTCGCATCCCCACAGGCTGCCAGGGCTCAGTTTAGTTTCGTCTGGAGAGGGAACCAGCACTGACGTCTCCCTGGTGGCACAGGTTTAGGGATGAGAAAGCGATCTGTGACTCGAACCCGAGCCACGGCCCTCAGGGATCTGCTTCCTCCGCTGTACGGCGGCGTTGATGAGCAGGGCTTCCATCCAAACCTCCCCTTCTCCCCTGCTCTTCCTTCAGCATCAGTTTAAAATAACGAAGGGCAAAGCCTTCTAACGCTTGGCCACCGCAGTCCCGTGGGCAAACGCTTGCCCCCCGTGGCTCTCCTTTATGCTGTGACCTTGGTTGCCACCTCTCAGAGAGGACTCGCTCAAAACTCCCTTTGGCTCGGGGGCCAAAGATGCAATCGGAGCTCAGTTCAGATGCCGACGGCCGCGTTTCCTTTCCTGGACCTCTGCCCTCCTCGCATCGCTTCTCATCCGTTCCATCACTTCTCACCGTGCCCCATCCGCTCCGTCTTCCCCCAGGTCCTTCTGCCGAGAGCATCGCCCTCGACAGCTGGCTCAGAAAGCTCCGCAAGGCACCAACTGCCTCATTTGCCTCGAGCCCGTGGGGGACGGCTTGTCCTACCACACCATGCTCTGTCCAACCTGCCAACGCGCCTGGTTCCACCGGCTCTGCATCCAGGTACGACCCCTCTCCTCACCCCGCGAGGATGCTGGGTGCTCAGCATCACCAGGCATTGCTGATTCTCACCCTGCTCGTGCTTCTCCTGCAGCGACAGGCGTCGAGCACCGGCACGGCTTTCTTCAGGTGCCCAGCTTGTCTCGATTTCGGTCTGTTCTGCGACCAAATGTCCAGCCTGGGGATCCGAATCCCTCTCAGGTTGGTGTCCTTCCCCTTTGCTTTCCCCTCAAAATGTTCCAGGAATGATGGTCTGGCTGGTTGCGTCGTTTCATCCCTGCTTTTCGTGGTGCCCTCCTCCTCTTCATCTTCGGGGTTTGTGACCACTGTACCCAACTGGGATTCCAAGGCGCCATCGGGTTCTATTGGCTCCATCACTCGTTGCGTTGACCGCTCTGATGGAACCAGTTTAATCTCCACTCGCCCTCACCGTGGTTCCTGATTCAGCTTCCTTCCCTTCCCCTTCCCCTTCCCCTTCCCCTTCCCCTTCCCCTTCCCCTTCCCTCTTCTCTTCTCTTCTCTTCTCTTCTCTTCTCTTCTCTTCTCTTCTCTTCTCTTCTCTTCTCTTCTCTTCTCTTCTCTTCTCTTCTCTTCTCTCCTCTCCTCTCCTCTCCTCTCCTCTCCTCTCCTCTCCTCTCCTCTCCTCTCCTCTCCTCTCCTCTCCTCTCCTCTCCTCTCCTCTCCTCTCCTCTCCTCTCCTCCCTCCCCTCCCCTCCCCTCCCCTCCCCTCCCCTCCCCTCCCCTCCCCTCCCCTCCCCTCCCCTCCCCTCTCCTCTCCTCTCCTCTCCTCTCCTCTCCTCTCCTCTCCTCTCCTCTCCTCTCCTCTCCTCTCCTCTCCTCTCCTCTCCTCTCCTCTCCTCTCCTCTCCTCTCCTCTCTCCCTCTCCTCCCCTCCCCTCCCCTCCCCTCCCCTCCCCTCCCCTCCCCTCCCCTCCCCTCCCCTCCCCTCCCCTCCCCTCCCTCCTCTTCCCTCCCCTCCCCTCCCCTCCCCTCCCCTCCCTTTCTCCTCCTCTCTCCTCCCCTCTCCTCCCCTCTCCTCCCCTCTCCTCTCCTCTCCTCCCCTCTCCTCTCCTCTCCTCTCCTCTCCTCTCCTCTCCTCTCCTCTCCTCTCCTCTCCTCTCCTCTCCTCTCCTCTCCTCTCCTCTCCTCTCCTCTCCTCTCCTCTCCTCTCCTCTCCTCTCCTCTCCTCTCCTCCCTCCCCTCCCCTCCCCTCCCTCCCCTCCTCTCCCTCCCCTCCCCTCCCCTCCCCTCCCTTCCCCTTTCCTCCCCTCTCCTCCCCTCTCCTCTCCTCTCCTCTCCTCTCCTCTCCTCTCCTCTCCTCTCCTCTCCTCTCCTCTCCTCTCCTCTCCTCTCCTCTCCTCTCCTCTCCTCTCCTCTCCTCTCCTCTCCTCTCCTCTCCTCTCCTCTCCTCTCCTCTCCTCTCCTCTCCTCTCTCATAGCTGAGCTACGACTCCAAAGACACAGCAGGCTGTTCAAACTCATCCTCCCCATCCCCAAAACTCGAGGACAAGGCAGCGGATTTTTTTGTCCAGCTCAGAGGCTTCGTGCTTCCCCTCTTCCTTTCCTAGTTCCCCTTTTCAGCTCCCCTCTTCCTTTCCTACTTCCCCTTTTCAGCTCCCCTTTTCCTTTCCTATTTCCCCTCAATCCTATTCGAGGGGTCATTCTCACCTCTCTGTCCCTCCCGTTCTGTGTCACAAAGTCTCCAGGCTTGGCTTGGACTCCCCCACTTCGCTTTTTTGCGGAGTTTCTGATGTTTTCTCTTCTTGGTGTGTGGTTGTCTGCCGACTTTTCCAAGCGTGGCTGCGCTTTTTCCTCGGAGATGCTTTGCTGGAGATGCTCTTCCCAAGAGTTCTCGTGCAATTTCTCTGGGCTGAAGGCAGAGGTTTTCTTCTCCCCTCTGCCATCGCGTCGCTGCTTCTCCCCGTGAGACTCGTGCTCCTTGCTCCCATCCTCTTGGCTGCCATAAGCCTCGCGGGATTTCTCAGGGCCTTTTGGGTTTCTTGGAAGCTTGGAGCGGATGAGATGGGGGGGGGCTCATCGCTTCCCCTCCCTTCTCTTGCAGAGACCCGGAATGGGACCACCAAGGGGTCTACGATCCGCCCCGAGAGAGGCACAGCCGCTGCGACGCCAGTGAATGCCTTTACGAGGGAGGCAGAGAGCAGGCAGAGACAACGGGGTGAGCGGGGGGTCGGGGGGGTCCTCAGCCTCACCGCAGGATGGCATCCCGTTATTCCCATATCCCCTCATTGCCCCCCGTACCCCCATATTCCCCCCATATCCCCCATTATCCCCCCATATCCCCCACATCCCCCACATCCACCCATTATCCCCCATTATCCCCATATTCCCGCAACACCCCCCATATCCCCCCATATCCCCATATCCCCCCACACCCCCCACATCCCTCCATATCCCCCATTATCCCCATATTCCCCCCATCCCCCCATTACCCCCACATCCCCCCATACCCAACCCATCCCCCCATATCCCCCATATCCCTTATTATCCCCACATCCCCCATATCCCCCCACATCCCCCATACCCCCCATATCCCCCATATCCCCCCATTATCCCCCCATACCCCCCACATCCCCCCATATCCCCCATATCCCCCATTATCCCCACATCCCCCATATCCCCATAGCCCCCCACATCCCCCCTAGGATCCTACGGGATGCATCCTCGCTCTGCAGGACGGCGGAGCGAGGGCTGAGAGCAGCAGAGATGCGCTGTGCAGGGCATCCCGTGGCTCGGTCCTCACATCCACCACCTTCCCCAGGTCCTGGCAGCTGATCCTGTGCAGCTCCTGCGCTGCTGAGGGAACCCATCGGCAGTGCTCCCAGCTGCACAAACCCAAGAGAAATGTGGGAGTGGGAATGCGACGGCTGTGCTGGTCTGGGCACCGGTAAGAAGCATCGCATCAGATCTCAGGATGCTCTGATGCCGGGATGCCGGAGTCCGTCTGTCCCGATGCTCTGACGTCGGGATGCCGGAGTCTGTCTGTCCCATTCAGACTCACGACCTCCCTTTGCAGCCTCCGGCGCCGATGTTGAGCTCGCCGGTCCCAGCCACAGGGCTCTGTGTTCGTCCGGCAGCTCCGTGCCCAGCAGCCAGGCGGCATTTTGGGCATCGCAGAGCCACCTGCCCGACAGCGAGCGGCGGACATACAGCCAGCATTTCGGCGACGATCGGCCTTCCTCTGAGCAGCTGCGAGGACGCAGGCAAACAGCGGCTGAAAACGGGTCCCACGCAGCCACCAGGAGGCCATCGGGGTCCTCCGGGGCATCTCCAGCTGCTGCACGCCGAACACATCGCAGGCAGGGGGGAAGAAGCCGCGCACGGAGCCGATCCCCGCTGCAATCTCGCATCCCGAGTTCCCAGAGCCGGCCGAGAAGGCGGCGTGGCGGCCGGCAAACGCCAGCCCCGGAGGAGCAGGGCGGCAGCAGCAGCAGCAGCTCGCCAACATCTGCCATTCCTGGGTCCGCGATGGCTCGCAGGGCGCAGACACGCGGGGGAGCATCCGGGCGGCGAGGGAGCATCCGCACCCAAAGCCCTCCTGCGGGCAGACGCGGGGCTCAGCCACGAAGAAGCAGCAGGATCCGGGGCCAGCAGAGGAGAATGAAGCTGGTTTCGTGAGCCAAAGCCCACGCAGCCATGAGCCAGAGTGCCTTCGGTTGAGGCGGACCGTCATCATCGCCCAGCTTCATCCCCTCTCCGACTTGCAGCCGCATCCAGCCTGGCTTCCCACACCTCCACGGCTGGGGATTGCACAGCATCCTCGGGAAAGCTGTTCCAGCGCGGCCGTGCTGATCTCCAACCCTTTTAATCCCCAAGCCAAAGCTGTTTTACTTCTACAACCACCCCTCCCTCTCCCACCTCCCCGACTCACTCTGGTCCGACGCAATAAAGATCAGAGATCCCCCCCCCCCCCCCACCCCTCTCACCCCACAAATCGTTGTCGGCTTCATCCTTCTTTGCTTTTGCTGAGGGGGGCGCAGGTAGGGGACCTGGATGACACGGGGCGTCCCAGTTCCATAGGATCCCAGCTGGGGGCTCTCCCAGTTTCAGGTGGTCCCTGTTTGGGGGATCCCAGTCCCATAGGGTTCCAGTTTGAGGCTGTCCCAGTTTGGAGGGGGTCCCAGTATGAGGGATCCCAGTTTGGGGGATCCCAGTCCCATAGGATCCCAGTTTGGGGCTTGAGAGGTGGGCGGGGCTTCGAGAGGAGGGCGGGGCCAGGACCGTTGGGCGGGGCTTGTGGGGAGAGTGGGCGGGGCTTAGAGCGAGGGAGGACGGGCTTAAAGGGGCCGCGTCCCTTTTTCTCTTTCCAACCTGGCAGATGCTGGCCGTCCCTCGGGTTCACCCGCAGCCCCAAGGCGACAACTTGGGCTGGGAGTCCACGCCAGGTTTCTGGTGGCTCGAGTAAAGGTTGCAAGTGCGGCTGCGTGCGTGGCGAGAGGTTTTGTGCACGGGACGGAAGGGATGGGGCATGCTTTGTTTAGTGGAGATGAGATCAGATGGAGGCCAAGCGGAAATTCTGTCGTCCCAGCTTGGTGAGATGCAGAAATTCTGTGGTCCCAGCTCGGTGAGATGCTGGCACTGAGATGCTGTGGAGTCCATGCAGAAATTCTGTGGTCTGAGCTTGGTGAGATGCAGAAATTCTGTGGTCCCAGCTCGGTGAGATGCTGGCACTGAGATGCTGTGGACTCTATGCAGAAATCCCTTCTCCAACTCATTTTTCCATCACACAATCAGATCATCCCCTTTCCAATACACATGATGACGTCACAGAGCCCCATGATGACGTCACGATACAGAAGCACAGAAGCACAGAATCGCTAAGGTTGGAAAAGACCTATAAGATCATCCAGTCCAACCATCCACCTATCGCCCATGGTTCTCGCTAAACCGTGTCTCTCAACACAAATCCAGACATTCCTTGAACACCTGCAGGGTCGGTGACTCCACCACCTCCCTGTGCAGCCCATCCCAGTGCCTGACCACTCTTTCAGAGAAGTAGTATTTCCTAATATCCAGCCTGGATCTCCCCTGGCGCAGCTTGAAGCCATTCCCCCTAGTCCTATCACCAGTTACACGAGAGAAGAGGCCGACCCCCAGCTCGCTACAACCCCCCCTCAGGTAGTTATAGAGAGCAATGAGGTCTCCCCTGAGCCTCCTCTTCTCCAGACTGAACACTCCCAGCTCCCTCAGCCGCTCCTCATCAGCCCTGTGCTCCAGACCCCTCACAGCTTTGTTGCCCTTCTTTGAACACGCTGCAGGGCCTCCATGTCTTTCTTGCAGTGAGGGGCCCAGAACTGGACACAGCACTCGAGGTGCGGCCTCACCAGAGCTGAGTACAGGGGGACAATCACTTCCCTGCTCCTGCTGGTCACACTGCTTCTGATACAAGCCAGGATGCCATTGGCCTCTTGGCCACCCAGGCACACTGCTGCTCGTGTTCAGCCCAGCGTCAACCAACACCCCCAGCTCCATTTCCTCTACACATCTTCCAGCCACTCCGCCCCAAGCCTGTAGCGTTGCTTGGGGTTGCTGTGGCCAAAGTGCAGGACCCGGCCTTTGGTCTGATTAAACCTCATCCCGTTGGCTTCAGCCCAGCTCTCCAGCCTGTCCAGATCCCTCTGTAGGGCCTCGCTACCCCCAGGCAGATGGACGCTTCCAGCCAGCTTGGTGTCATCTGCAAAGCAAACTTCCTGAGGGTGCACTCAGTGCCCTCCTCCAGGTCATCAATGAAGATCTTGAAGAGGACAGGCCCCAGCACCGACCCCTGGGGAACCCCACTCGTGGCCGGTTGCCAGCTGGATTTGACTTCATTGACCACCACTCTCTGTGCCCGGCCCTCCAGCAGTTCCTTACCCAGCCAAGATGTACCTGTCCAAGCCACGGACTGCCAGCTTCCGCAGGAGAATGCTGTGGGAGACAGTGTCAAAGGCTTTGCTGAAGTCAAGGTAGACCACATCAACAGCCTTCCCTCATCCACCAGGCGGGTCACTGGATCATAGAAGGAGATCAGGTGGTCAAGCAGGACCTGTCCTTCGTGAACCCATGCTGCTAGCCCTGATCCCCCGGTTGTCCCGCACACTGTGTGATCTCCCTCAAGACAATCTGCTCCATAACCTTCCCTGGCACCGAGGTCAGGCTAACAGCCCTGTAGCTCCCCGGGTCCTCCTTACAGCCCTTCTTGTAGATGGGAGTCACGTTGGCAAGCCTCCAGTCTGCTGGGACCTCACCAGTCAACAAGGAGCGCTGAGAGATGATGGAAAGGCGGCTCGGCTCTCACCTCCGCCAGTTCCCTCAGCACTCTCGGGTGATCTCATCCGGCCCATGGACTTGTGGCAGTCCAGTTGCAGTAGCAGGTCTCTGACTGTTTCCTCCTGAATCATGGGGGGTTTAGTCTGCTCCCCAGCCGAGTCCACCAGGTCCAAAAGCGGAGTACCCTGAGGATAACTGGTCTGACCTCTAACGACAGACGTAAAGAAGGCGTTCAGGACCTCTGCCTTTTCCTTATCCTCACTAGTCACATTCCAGCCTCGTCCAGTAAAGAATGGAGATTCTCCTTAGTCCTCCTCTTACCGTTGATATATTTGTCAAAGGGTTTCTTGTTCCTTTTTATCCCAGCGGCCAGGTTGAGTTCGAGCCGGGCTTTCGCCTTTCTGATTTTCTCCCTGCACATCTTAACAACTTCTCTGTACTCTCTCTGAGTCGCCCGTCCCTTCTTCCACAGGAGGTAGATTCTCTTTTTCTCCCGGAGCCTCAAGAACAGTTCCCTCTTCATCCCCGCCGCTCTCCTTCCCCGCCGGCTCATTTTGCAGCTCAGGGGGACAGCCCGCTCCTGCGCCTTAAGACTTCCTTCCTGAAGAGCAACCGGCTGTCTTGGACCCCTTTACCCTCTAGGACTGAATCCCAGGGGACTCCCCCTACACGTCTTCTAAACAACTCCAAGTCCGCCCTCCGGAAGTCCAAGGTAACAGTTTTGCTGTTCTTCCTCCTGGCTCCTCCAAGAATCGAGAACTCTACCATCTCATGGTCGCTCTGTCCAAGACAGCCCCCGACCGCCACATCTTCCAGCAGAGCTTCTCTGTTTGTGAACAGCAGGTCTAGCGGGGCAGCTCCTCTCGTAGGCTCTCTCACCAGCTGCATCAGAAAGTTATCCTCTATACACTCCAGAAACCTCCTAGACTGCTTCTTCTGCGCTGCGCCGTATTCCCAGCACGTGTCAGGGAAGTTGAAGTCCCCCATGAGGACAAGGGCTGGCGATCTCGCAGCTTCTGCCAGCTGCTCATAGAACACCTCATCTGTCTCTTCATCCTGGTTCGGCGGTCTGTAGCTGACGCCCACCAATATGTCTGCCTTGTCAGCCCTTCCCCTGATCTTTACCCATAGGGATTCAACCTTATCATCCCCAGCCACAAGCTCGGTAACATCAAAGCATTCTCTAACATACAGAGCCACACCACCACCCCTTCTTCCTTGCCTATCCTTCCTGAAGAGCTTGTAGCCATCCATTGCAGCACTCCAGTCGTGGGAGCAGTCCCACCATGTTTCCGTGATGGCAACTAGGTCATAGCTTGCCTGCCGCACCATGGCTTCCAACTCTTCTTGTTTGTTGCCCATGCTGCGTGCATTGGTGTAGATGCACTTCAGCCGAGCCCCTCGCCTCATCCCTAATCCCATCGCCGATCCCCCAGGCTCATCTCTAGCAGGCCTGGTTTTATCCCCTACCCCCTCCACATCTACTTTAAAGCCCTCTCTACCAGTCCTGCCAGCTCTTGGGCAAGGATCCGTTTCCCCCTTCGAGGCAGGTGAGACCCATCAGCAGACCCCAGGCCAGGTGCCGAGTAGACCGCCCCATGATCAAAGAACCCCAAATTCTTGCTTTTGCACCAGCCTTTCAGCCACGTGTTTATAAGGTGTGTTCTTCTGGTGGTCTCAGCATCCTTCCCTGCCATTGTAGGAATACAGGCAAATACTACCTGTACGCCTGCTCCTTCAACTAACCTCCCCAGTCTCCTAAAGTCATTTTTCATAGTCCTCAGGCTTCCGTCAGTGACCTCATCACTGCCAGCCTGAACTATCAATAAGGGATAATAATCAGAGGAGCGGATCAAACTAGGAAGTTTCCTAGAAATATCCCTGACCCGGGCCCCAGGGAGGCAGCACACCTCCCTACGGGTGGGGGCAGGCCGACATACTGGGCCCTCAGTTCCTTTTAGAAGGGAGTCTCCTATGACTATCACCCTCCTTTCTTTACTGGAGGAGGCAGTCTTTAAGCGTGGGGTTGGACGCCTCTCCTTGGGAATGCTTGGAGGCAGCTCTCCCACTTCATCCTCAGCCACCGCACCCTCCAGTTTCAGGGCTTCAAACCTATTACATAGAGGTACCTGGGGAACCGAGGTAGGTCGGGATGGGGATTGCCTGCATCGCCGAGCTGGGACCTGCTGCCAATCCTCCTCTGCCCTCAAGTTAGCTCTTAGTTAGTTAGAAATGACCTCTCAGGTCATCCAACTGTTAACTCAGCACCATCAAGTCCACCGCTAAACCCACAGCTGTGACCTGTCACCAGATCTGTGCTGTGTCACCCTGCTGGCCCTGAGCCTGTGCTGCTGGGGAGCAGGTGAGGGACTTCCATGGCACGGCACGTCATTGGTTGGGCTCGATGACCTCAGAGGGCTTCTCCAACCTCGATGATTCTGAGAGTCCAGGACATTCACATTCTAGCATGCTGGGATTCGAGGTTTCTACATTTATAGGATTCTATGTTTCTAGGATTCAACGCTTCTAGGATTCTGGAATTGTAGGAGTGTAGGAATTTAAGCACGTAGGATTCTTGTTCTGTAGGATTCTAAATTTCTACTTTTCTTAGGTTTGCAGGATGGTAGGACTATAGCTTTCTTAGATTTCTAGATTTCTATGATAGCAGGACTCCAGGTTTCCAGGATTAAAGAATGATAGGGTTCTATGTTTCCAGGATTTAGGTTTTTTGAATGCTAGGTATCTTAGGTTTCTAAGATTCCATGATGCTAGGATTCTAGGTTTCTTCAGTTGATAGAATTCCAGGTTTCTAGGATTTATAGGATTGCAGGATTCTAGGTTCAAAGCTTTTAGGTCTCTAGAACTGTCAGTTTCTAAGGTTTCTCTAGTATTCCAGCATTCTGGGTTTGTAGGTTTGCAGGATGGGCTCTCACGACGACACACTGATGGAAGGGGGTTAAAATTTACCCATTGCTTAAGGCTCACTAAAGCCTTTTGCAAACCACAACAGGAAAAATAAGCTCTAACCTAATTTTACCCATTGTTTAAGGCTCACCACAGCAAGATCTAGTCTCCATAGATAACCATAGTTAGTCAGTATGGGTTCATGGAGGGCTCTGGTGAGGCCGCACCTTGAGTACTGGGTCCAGTTTTGGGACCCTTGATGCCAGAAAGACATTGAGGTCCTGGAGAGGGTTCAAAGAAGGGCGACAAAGCTGGTGAGGGGTCTGGAGCACAGGCCTGATGAGGAGAGGCTGAAGGAGCTGGGATTGTTCAGTCTGGAGAAGAGGAGGCTCAGGGGAGACCTTACTGCTCTCTATAACTACCTGAAGGGAGGTTGTAGTGAGCTGGGCTAAGGCCTCTTCTCTCGTGTAACTGGTGATAGGACTGGAGGGAATGGCTTCAAGCTGCCATCCATGGGAGATTTAGGCCTGACGTTAGGAAGTACTACTTTTCTGAAAGAGTGGTCAGGCACTGGAATGGGCTGCCAAGGATGTGGTGGAGTCACCAACCCTGGACGTGTTCAAAGAACGTTTGGATTTTGTGTTGAGAGACACGTTTTAGTGAGTACTATTGGTGATAGATGGATGGTAGGACTGGATGATCTTGAAGGTCTTATCCAACCTTGGTAATTCTGTGATTCTGTGGTTCCTCTGTTTGCCATTTCCATTCGCTCTGACCTGCTCTGCCATCCCCAGGAAGAGCTCAGTGCACTCTCACAGAGGGCAGTCGTCCTTCCTTCTCTCCTCACCCATCCGCTGTAAAGACTCTGTATCCCCCTTGTGCTGCAGTCCAGTTGTGGAAGCCATATAATTGTGTCTCAGTGGTCCAAACAAGAGCTCAAGCCTGAGACTGCACAAAAATTTCCGGCTCATCATATTTTGGTGTTTTCAATAGTGCAAAACACATGGCAATTGGGAAACATCATTAGATTTAGCATGGCAGAGGAGCGCATCTCTGGTATTTGTGTTGTGAAGGTGGCACACAGGCATCGGACCCATTGTGAGGCTTGGAGTTGTCCAAGCAGCACAGAGACTCTGAGGGCATGGCTTTCCTAAAGGCTCTGTGCTGCATTTGCAGCTGCATGTGAGTGTGCAGGACAGCCCAGGACACTGCCGTGACACTAGGCTGCTTCTGATGTCATTCACATGAGAGCCCATAGAAAACTGAGGTTTCTTCAGATGAAGAACAAAGATGTGTGTTAGCTCTGTAGTGCCCTGAGCTTCAGAATAGGCAGCAGATGGAGAACAGAGAAAGATCTGCCTCTTCTTTTGAGAGCTCATCCCTTTCGCCAGCTGCATAACTGCATGCTCCATGGAGACAAGTAACAAAGGCACACTCAGGTGCCCTAAACAAAGGGGTCTGTTGTCATACAGGATGGCCAAGTATATCTCCATCCCCTCTCTGGCCCTCATCTGATGCTCAGGAAGGAGGTGTCAGCCTCAGGGATTTCCCACACACTTCACAAGCACTAGCACACATCCAGGAGCACCCCAGGCACCTTGGTCATCACCCAGGGTCTGTGTGTGAGCAACTGACTCCCTGCTGAAGGACTCAGAGCAGGAGCTCACATGCAGGCAACTCCTTGTGCATGCCTGAATTCAACCAGAAGAATCCCAGCTCCTGTGGGTCCACTGGGAGCTGAATCCCGTTTCAGCTGCAGGGTTTCCATCTAGGGATGAGATGCCTGCACTGCTTCAGCTGGACCACTGCCCTGCCCAGAGGAAGTCCACCCCTCCCTGTTGTTGTCTGTGTGTCCTTTCTGTTTTAGCAAACACTCTCTTGTATGGCTATCCATATGTCTGGTATTGGTCAGTGTCCAGTGGACATTTGGTGGTTAATTCAGCAGATTTCAAAGTGCAGTTATGATGCTGTTGTCTTACAGGTGCTGTTGGCCATGGAGACCCAGAGACATCTCAGGGGAGATCAGCAGGGAGGATAGAAATGACATCCTCTGCTGCTGAGCTGTTCTGGGCTCCTGGGACACAGGGAGCTCCTACAAGTGGGCAGTGCTGCAGAGAGACAGCTGTGCCCAGGAGCAGCCCCTGAGCCCCAGCACACTGCAGGGCTGGGAGCATGATCTGCAGGTGACAGAGAGAAGAAGGAAGAGAGCTTCCAGGCTATGTGGCATCTTAGCAGGCTGAGAGCTCACTGGAGGAGCATTTCTCACAGCCCTTGATAAGGTAAGTTTCTCATTGCAGGCAGTGTAGTGGCTTTTACTGCAGGGATCACTAAATTTGGGACATCCCATTGCAAAACAGGCTGCATACAGTCTGTTTCCTTATCATTGAAAAAGATCTGCTCCAGCCGAGAGCTTTCCTGCTGCAGCATCAGAGCACAGCCCTGAGGGCTGCGTGTCCCAGGATGGCTGCAGGCTGTGCAGCCGGGGCTACAGTTGGGTGCCCAGGGCTGTCCTGCAGAGCAGGTCCCTGCTGTGTGCCAGGGGCTGTGTGCCGGGGCAGGGACTCTACCTCCTGCCAGGCTCAGCACTCAGCACTCAGCACTCAGCACTCAGCACTCAGCCTGCCCAGGGAGCTGCCCAGGGCGCTGCGGGGAGACGTGTCGGGGGAAGGAGCCCCCGGCAGGGCAGGGTAGGGCAGGGGCCTTCTGCTGCCACAGCTGCTGCCTGCGGCAGGGGGATCGCAGCTACACTGCATGCCAGAGTGTTTTCAAAGATGCTTTGCAAGAGGAGAGACAAGGCAGGGATTTTCCATTTCCTTTTCTCTGTTCTTAAGGAAGGGAAAAGGACTGGAGACTGAACTCTAAAAGGGGCTGTCAACTTTGAAAACATCTCTTAGACTCCTGAATTGTACTTTATCTTTTTTTTATTATTATTATTTTGACGGGGAGTGGGGGGAGAACTGTCACACGAAAAGTAGTTTCAGCTTCACCTTTCCTGAAGGACAGGAACAGTACTACTGAATACATAGACATGAATAATGCACTTATCTTTTACACAGGCATCTTTCTCTAACAGAATTTGATGTGCACGGAGGTTGGGATGGGGACTCTGAGTGCAAACAGGGTAAAAATATGAGTCATGTAAATTGCTGAGGGGAGGAAAATATCCAGAAGGCTGGGATATGATTAGGAAATGAGAGGAAAGTAAGCGCTCCTTCGACTTCTCCTTCTGAAGGTATTGTGAAGCTCATGAAAATAAATTCAAGTTAGGGAGTTGAACAAACATTTTCCAAAGAGAAAGAAAAAAGTTTATAGATTGGTGAGGGAAGAATCCTTGAGAATGGTCTTGTCTCCTCATAATCTTCTGCACTGTGCACAGGACTCCATGCCCAGGAAGCAGCAGATGCCCACCAGCAGCTCCATCAGCGAGTTCCTCCTGCTGGCGTTGGCAGACACGCGGCAGCTGCAGCTGCTGCACTTCTGGCTCTTGCTGGCCATCTACCTGGCTGCCCTCCTGGGCAACGGCCTCATCAGCACAGCCGTAGCCTGCCACCACCGCCTGCACACCCCCATGTACTTCTTCCTCCTCAACCTCGCCCTCCTCGACCTGGGCTGCATCTCCACCACTCTCCCCAAAGCCATGGCCAATGCCCTCTGGGACAACAGGACCATCTCCTATGCTGGATGTGTTGCACAGCTCTTCTTCTTTCTTTTCTTCATTTCAACAGAATATTGCATTCTCACCATCATGTCCTATGACCGCTACGTTGCCATCTGCAAGCCCCTGCACTACGGGACCTTGATGGACAGCAGAGCTTGTGCCAGCATGGCAGCAGCTGCCTGGGGCACTGGGGTCCTTAATTCCCTGCTGCACACTGCCAATACATTTTCCCTGCCTCTCTGCCAAGGCAATGCCATCAATCAGTTCTTCTGTGAAATCCCCCAGATCCTCAAGCTCTCCTGCTCACACACCTACCTCAAAGAAATTTGGCTTCTTGTGGTCAGTGCCTCTTTAGCATCTGGGTGTTTTGTTTTCATTGTGTTGTCCTATGTGCAGATCTTCAGGGCCGTGCTGAGGATGCCCTCTGAGCAGGGACGGCACAAAGCCTTCTCCACGTGCCTCCCTCACCTGGCTGTGGTCTCCCTCTTTCTCAGCACTGCTTTTTTTGGTAATCTGAGGCCTGCCTCTGTTTCCTCCCCATCCCTGGACCTGGTGGTGTCATTTCTGTACTCGGTGGTGCCTCCAGCATTGAACCCCCTCATCTACAGTATGAGGAACCAGGAGCTCAGGGACGCAGTGAGGAAAATGATGTCATGGTCACATTTCAGCAGGAATAAATTTATCCTCTGTCTTAACAAATGATTCCCAGTCTGTCCCATAACACACCTATATAATTATTATTTTTTTAATTTTTAAAATACTTAATTATATAAATAGATACATTTTTCTTTGCTGTTCATATATAGGTGTAATTATCATTAGTGGTTATCGTGTTCCTAAACATGTGTTTGGATTCCAACCACTTTCCTGAGGCATCACCCTGCACTTTCTCCTGGAGCCCATATGACCTTTGTGTCAGCGCTGACTCTCCCTCAGCCTCTGTGTTCCATCTCTGTATCTGCAGACAAATGAGATGCCAGCAGGCACTGTGGAGCTGATTTAGGCTTGATTAGCAAATGGGATCAATGTATTAGCCAACTGAACAATATATTACTTTAGCAGAAGGAATCAGTGTGTGCTCGTCCTAAAACTTCTGTGTTTAGCTTTGATTGGTGTGTGAACAGCCCTGTTTTTATCAATGACCCTGCTTCACAGAAGCTCTGAAATCATTTTTTTGGCCTCTGCTGGGTGCAAGGACTTGCTCTTGGGTTTGATACAAACTGTTTGGAGTTACATCGGACCAAGATAGAAAGTTGCTGATTGTGGCAAAACAAGCAGTGGAAATGTGACAAACTGGGGAAAAGAGCTAATAGGTGAGCCAGGGTGCATGGTGATGAAGAGGAAGATGAACTAAAGGGGAGGAAGTAGGTGCTGTGAGAAGGAGGACATGCGGTGTCAGGGGCTGTGCTGGGGGCACATCTCTGTAGCACTGCACGCATGCTGCCCCACACAGTGCCTGCACTGAGCTGCCAGGGGCTGCCTGTGGGGCGGTGGGGCCGGGCTGTCCTGCAGAGGGGAAGGCAACAGAGCCTCATGCTACAGGGCTGGGACCCCAAAATCACCCTGGAACTCAGCGCCCAGCTGTGCTGTGCTCACCTTGCCTGGCTCCCAGGTGCCTCCTGTGCTGCTCTGTCACTGCCCCTCCCCTACAGGATGGGAGAGAAAACACAACTCAACAATTCCTGTGCTGAGGCAAAAAGCACTTTATTTTTTCTCTGCTTAAAACCCGTGAGAACAAATTGTGTGTATTAATGGCTACATATCAAATGCAATGTTTTCTGCACACTTTGGAACAGCTATTGCATTTAGCGTCCCTTCCACCTTAATATATTAATTGAAACCACATGTAACCCACAACACATGTGACTAATCGTTTATATAATTTAAAGGATTTCCAACATCTGCTCACAGTCAGTTAGGATTTCACATCCCTCTTCTTCCTTACCTACTTACTCTAATTAAAATGATATGCCACTTTTGTATTTCTTTGTCCTCTCACATCGTGAACTTTTTTCTTTTTTCTTTTTTCCTAATACTTACCAATAACTAACCCCGTGTACCATTTAGTTATTTCTGTTGTTGCTGTCAGACCCAGTCTGTTGTGTCACTGCAGTTCAGGTACGATTCACTTCTGAATGCTTTGGTCATTTGCAGAACTCCAGACCATTCCAATAACAGCTCTCTGGATCCCAAAGTAAAGGTTGCTACGTTACAGAAGCACACTCATCTCCCAGGTACCACTTGTAAGCAAAGAAACAATCTAATAAACAATTTCTTTGTGTGTGCTGTAAAAAGACGTATTTTACTATAACACAGCCTTGGTCCTGAGGTTTACAATGCTTTGTTTAGAACAGTATTATAAGGATCTAAATGAGAAATCAGTATTTTCCCCAAAGTTCATTAAATGCTGTGGTTCTTTATGGTCAGAATGATAACGTGGACACTTTGGCAGTACATCAGTTACACAGACCAGTACAAAAATCTCCCTGGACTATTGAAAGTCCTTTGGCATGATCCCACATCCCACCCTTATCTCTGTGCAGAGATATGTGAGATGGATTTGAAGGGCTGCTTCCCGCTCTGCCCCGAGGAGCCGCACTGGATTGCGATTGGAGCGCAGTGGCGAACTGACCCAGGTCCAGGGCCCGGGACTCAGGCCTGCAGCCTGCCCTCGCCGTGCAGAAGGGTTCTTCTCCTGGGGTCCCATTTTGGGACCGGCAGAGCGGTGATCTCTTCAGCTTGACGGGAAAGTGCCGGGACCGGATGCACTCGAGGAGGGCTGACAAGTGCTGAACTGAGGGATGGAACTGACGTGAGCAAATCAAATCGTATAACCACTGAGTAGTCCTAAAGCAGGTGTGTTTAATCAGGGCTGCACACATGCCAGATGCAGAGGAGATATCGCCACCTAGCCTGCATAATGGAGGCAAGAAATGCACATACTTAAATAGCAGACTGCTTACATATGCATTAGATGTCCAAGAATAGGCTGGCTTAATTACACTGAGTCCCAAAAATGATTGATACCCCCCCCCCCCCCCCCAACCCTGAGTCTCAGTTATTTTACGCATACCGTCTTTGCAATGAAAGTCATTGGGTTACTTTCTTAAGCTTGGGTTAGGATGGAGGACGCTTGGCTGCTTCTGGTTGGTCATCTCATCGACCACAACTCCGTTCACCAATCTGCTGCTTCTTCATTAATTTGTGGTTTTACTGTCTGAGCCTGCTGCCTGGCATTCCAGAAATAGGATAACTAACAATGTTGTCTGGAAAAATGATCGACCTGCTGTCTGCACTAATTGCCTGTAGAAAACGATGCTGTAGAAAAGCATCTGGTTTTGGAACGAAAACCTGGCTTAGCAAAGTCAAATCTGCAGCTGCCGATTCAACACCCCATGAAGGCAAATAACATCTAACTAAATTATTTTCTATAATTAAGTAAACCTGGGATGAAGGGTGAGCTAGAGAAAACTGTCAGTAAACTCAGAATAAAGTGTGAGAAAAAACCCATAGAACTAAGGGAGTAAACTTGGAGAGAAATGTGAATAAAACCTGGAGTAAGGTGTGAGTACGCCCAGTGCAGGGTACGAGTAAACGTACTAAAGTGTTTGTAAACACAGAGTAAAGTATGGGTGGAACCAGAGTAAAGTGTAGGTATGCACTTTATGCAAGGGAGATTGTATACACCCAGAGTAGGGTGCCAATAAAACCCAGAAAAAAAACGTTGAGAAACTCCAGAATAAAGTGTGAGTAAAGTTGAAAAAAAGTTTGAGTAAACCTTGAGTAATTGTGAGTCAAACATACACAAAAAAGAAGTGTGAGTACACCGGGAGTAAAGAATGAGTAAACTTGGAGTAAACTGTGAGGTAAGCCCAAGTAAAGTGTGAGGAAGCCCGGAGTAAAGTGTGACTAAACGTAGTGTAAAGTGTGAGAAAAACCCAGAGTAAGGAGTGACTCCACCGGGAGTAAAGAAAGAGTAAACCCAGAGTAAAGTGTGTGCAAACCTGGTGCAAAGTGTGAGAAAAAAAAACAGAGAAAACTGTGAGTATACCAGGAGTAAAGTGTGAGTAAACTTGGAGCCAAGTGTGAGAAACACCCGGTATAAAGTGTGGGTAGGCCCGCAAGAGAGGGTGTACACACCCGGAGTAGGGTGTCAGTAAAATGCAGAGAAATGTGTGATTAAACCCAGAGTAAAGTGTGAGTAAAGTTGAGGAAAAGTTTGAGTAAACCTTGAGTAAAGTGTGAGTCAAAGACACTCTGAAAAGAAGTGTGAGTAAACCCGGAGAAAAGTGCAAGTAAAATTGGAGTGAAGTGTGAGGTAACCCCAATGTCTCGGTTCCATGTTTTTTTGTTTTTCAGTATTCCACTTCATACCATCATGTAGTGCACTGGGAGTTAAAGTGTTAATACTCCAATTCCAGGTACCTGTCCCTGTGCATCACAGAAGTCATGGGATCTGACCCTTCCGGGTGGGGCGGTCTCTTACTGCCTGGCAGTGGGTGCTGGAGGGGCTTTCCTAGCCGTTCCAAGCTTTTCAGGTGTGACTCGGTCTCGGGAACTCTCTCGCCTATCTTATTTGATTTATTAGTCTCAATTAGTCTCAATTTCAATTAGATTGTATTATATTGTGTTATCTTGCATTCCAGTATCATAGTAAAATAAGTTTTCCTCCATAGATCGATGCTGCTGGACTTTTTTTTTTCCCACCCTTGATCCCAGCTCCCATCTCCCTATCCCTTTTCCCTTTTCCTTCCTATCTTGTGTGGCTGGGGGGGGGGGAGGAAGGGGACAGGGGTCTACTGCCCCCTGTCACGCGCATAGACTGATCTAGTTAACTCTGTGACAGAATCACCATCATCTTCCAAGGCACGTGCCAGCTTCATGGACAGACATGACCAAGTCACGTCCCTCCTGCTATGGAGTTGTGTCCTCACACAGAAGAGCCATCACAATCCCTTACACAAACCTCCTTCTTCCTCCATGGGCCCTACCAGGCGCTCAGGCAGAGAGGATCCCACAGCCAACACGTCAACCTGGCACTTTCTGTCGGCCTCTCAGGGACACTGCGGATGTGATCCTGTGTGCACAGATCCCAGCCAGAAGTCAAGGGCTGCCCACCAGCTGCTTCAGGCAGAAGGCAGCACACCATTCCTTTCTGGGACACGCTCCTGGGGCTGGCCTGTCAACTCCACACACAGAAGTGACCTCACAGCCACCTTCACAGCCTCGTGCCACCTGCAGGCCCATGAGGGCCTGAGGTAGAGCTGAGCTCATGGCAGCATTCCTACCCACCTCCTCCTTATGGCCTCAAGCCGATCAGTCACACGTCACCTCCTGTACAGACATCGCCTCACATTCATCACTGCTTTACATGGATTTGCTCTAAGACTCCACCATTCCTGCTCTGCCCTACAGAGCCAGGTATCCAGAGTTTAGGGTTAGGGGAGAGGTTGAAGGTGAGGAGGGCAGAGCACAGGAGCAGGGTCTGTGGGTGTTGGGTGTGTGTTCAGGATAGGGGTTAAGGGTTAGAACTCACCTTTTGGGGCAGAGAGGGTTAGAACTCACCTTTTGCACTGCAGTTTGGGCTAGCGTTAAATACAATATTATAATGCTAGCAATTAAAGCTTGGTTTTAGCATGAGTGGGAGAGTATGGCTGGAAATCTGTGCAGTCCATTCCTTGGGAATGTTCTTGTCAGCGACAATTAAAGAAGCCCAGAGCCTTCAGGCACTTCCGTGAGCAGATCTCCATTAACGATAGACTTGCTGTGGTGGAAACAATCTGTGTGACAGAAGTGCCCACTGCATGTCCTTGCTTGTGTTTGCAGCCACACAGCAGCACTGTCACCAAGCCACAGGAGCTGCAAGGCGAAGGGTCTATGGGGTTGAGTTTCAGCTCAACACACCACCACCACACCACTGAATTCTGTCTCTCAGTGCAACACTGAGCCTTTTCTTGAAAAGCTTCTGTCTCACCTCTGTTGGCTGTTCCATTCCTGAGATGGAAGTGGCACCTGACTCAGGAAGGAGAAGGACACAGAGCTCTGCAGGAGGACCTGCACCACCTGCCCAGCAGCTCTGCGCTACCCCACAGTTGCACTTCCTACCTACAAATTCATGCTCCAGAATTTCTCCTGAGAGACCTGGGCCACCTTTCCTGGGCT
Organism: Chrysolophus pictus; assembly: GCA_037305975.1. NCBI lineage: Eukaryota > Metazoa > Chordata > Aves > Galliformes > Phasianidae > Chrysolophus > Chrysolophus pictus. Next base: position 2,810,978 of record CM074604.1, read on the forward strand.
CTCATGTGTGCTTCAGCTACCATAGGGTGTCCTGGAAGCAGTTCTCACTCTCTGTGTTGTGGGAACGTAAGGAAAAACTGTTCAGAGCAGCAGCTCTGGAGTCGGGGGGGCTGCACAGAGCAGCAGCTGCGGAGCAAGATAAGCGGCATGAGAACCAAGGACACCTTTGAAGAAGAAAGAACATCTCACGGCTCTGATTGGCTAAGCACCTGTGTGAACGGTTAAGGAGTGTTTTGCAGAATGCTCTGTTAACATAAAGTAGTGCTTAACAATAAAGCAGACAAATGCCACTTCAAGGGTATTAGAGGAATTTCCAATCATGAGCTTCGCTTTTGCAATATGTATGAGCTAATTATTTCATGTATAAATAGCCACGATATACTTAATAAAGTTGAGGTTTGTTGACCATGATAGCATGAGACTTGTCTCCCGTGGTCTTTTCTCCAACAAATGGTGACCCCAACGTGATAAGGAAATTCGGGTCCCTAAGCAGCGGGGACGGCGAAAGCACTCCGAGAAAGAAGTGCCGCGCCTCAGGACACTCTGTGAGACCTGACCGACGTCCGGACACCACGCTAAGAGAGAGGGACTACGTTGGGTTCGGGTCCCGCAGCTAGACGGACGGCGAAAGAGTAAAAATTTTTGTGGAACTCCGCGCCCCGAGCGACCACAGCGGTGGGACTCGGCCGATACGTGCTGCTGAAGCTTGGAAGGTCTGCAACGGTACCGACGTGAGTATGGATAGGCAAGCAGCATATGAATTATTTACCGTCTTTTTGAGGAAGCGGCAGTTTAAAGGAATAGATTTAGATAAGGATCTCCCTGTGTTGTTAAGTCATGCAGTTTCTTGTGGGTTTTTTACGAACCCCCATTCAGTACATACTTTAGCAGAGTGGAGACGTTATGGGGATAAATTGTGGGAGTTAGTTTTGGAGGAAGATAAGTCAGCGGAAAAAAAAAAAAAAAAAAAAAAAAAGAAAAAAAAAAAAAGAAAAAGAAAAAGAAAAAAAAAAAAAAGAGTAAATTATGGAAACCGGTACATAACGAATTGTTGATGTCCCAGGCCGAGAAAAGGGCGGCACAGGGTGCTCAAGCGGCGCAGCAGCAAAACCTCGATTATGAGCTCACCCATTACACCCCCCTCCCTCCTCCTTCCTCTACGGTGCTAACTATACCGCCACCCGTATCTGAGCCCTCAGCACCCCCATGCGAGTCCCCGGACACTAGCAGCTCTGCATCTGCCGCAGGGGAGGAACCTCGGCGTACCCCCCCCCCCTCAGGTCTCTGTGCAGGCGCCGTGGAACTCCAAACCTGTCCCGGGGGCCGAGCCAGACCTGGCAGAGGCTATAGTTCGGGGAAGGCGGGAGATGTGGTCCATGTTAGCCAAACAGGGAATGGAGGAGGGCGATGCCGACCTCTTACAGGCGGCAACGGAACAGCTGGCGTTCCCGGTGGTATATACGCCCTCACCACAAGGGGGGATGAATGCTACAATCCATAATTTGGATTGGAAAATGCTCTCTCAGTTGCGCGCCACAGTAGGGTCTTATGGGGTGACTAGTGAACCAGTTAAACAAATGCTAGACTACATCTTTAGTGCAAATACTCTCCTGCCTGCAGATATTAAGGCAGTAGCTAGGCTAATATACACCCCCCATCAGCTACTCTTGTTTAACGCCCATCGGCACAATGAGGCTACAATATCTGCCACAGTGCAAAGGGGTCCTGGGGATCCGCTAGCAGGGGTTACAGTTGATCATCTAATGGGTCTAGGTCAATGTATACGGGTGGAGGCACAGGCACTTGCTGGCCCTGATATTTGTCGGGAAAGTATGGATACAGCCAGGAGAGCCATGAATAAGATAAAAGCCCCTGGAGGCACGCCTATGTATATGGGCATAAAGCAAGGACGGGATGAGCCGTTAAGTGACTTTGTGGACAAGATTATGGAGGCCATAAAAAGGGCTAATGTGCCCGAGCACATGCAGGGAGCTTTGCTTAGACAATGTGTATTGCAGAATGGTAATTCTTCAACCCGATCCCTTGTCGGCACTATGCCTGGGGATTGGACGCTTCCAGACCTGTTAGAGAAGGCTGCTTCTATCCCGACGGGATCGCAAGCCCTGTTAGTCAATGCTTTGCAGTCATTAGGGGAAGGGCTGAGAGAACAGGCAAGGGTTTTTCAGAGTCAGTCACAATCAGCACACTCACAGGTGTTAGCAGCCCTTGCGCCCCTCCAAGTCGCAGCCACGGCAATCCCTCGCTCCTCCAATAATTCCCGCCTGAAGTGCTTTCGCTGTGGAAGAACGGGACACGTTCGCCGTGAGTGCCAAGCGTCTGGGATTTGGTGTGGCAAATGTCAGTCACACACGCATAACGCCACAGCCTGCCGTCAGAAGTCGGGAAACGGGAGGAGCAGCGCGAACAGCGGCCGCGCCCGGACACAAATGGCCACTGCAGCATCAACAACTCCCACCAACAGCAACTTCAACCAGCTACCAGAGGGAGCCTCGGCTTGGACCTGGCAGCCTCAGTAGATGTCACTATCCTGACAAGCCAGCCCCATCGAGTGCCCACTGGGGTATTTGGTCCTATCGTCATCCAGGGCCAAGAAACAGGAGGACTTTTGTTAGGAAGGTCATCTGCAAGCATAATGGGGTTATTCGTATTACCTGGGGTGATCGATGCTGATTTCCAAGGAGAAATTGTGATAATGGCATATACTCTATACCCTCCGATAAAGATACAGAAAGGTCAACGATTGGCTCAACTTATCCCGCTACCACAGTTATCAAAAGGACTAACACCGGTGAGCTGTCTGCCAAGGGACCAAGGAAGCTTCGGTTCTACTGGAGGATTGACCCTTCTCACCATCGATCTTGCATCTCGTCCCAGAAAGTTGTGTAAAATATCCTACAAGGATCATGACATTACTTTGATGGGACTGCTAGACACAGGTGCGGATACGTCGATCATCACTCCCGGAGAGTGGCCGTCTAACTGGCCACTTCAATCTTCAACGACTACTGTAACTGGGGTCGGGGGAATGACATTGGCTAACCGAACCCCCACCCTTACAGTGGAAATAGATGGCAGAAGAGCCACAGCGGTGTTCTCTATTGCACCGCTCCCACCTACGGTTCCCTGTCTGATTGACAGGGACATATTGGCCCAGCTTGGCCTTGTTCTTACCAATGAACACCCTTTAATGTAACGGCCATTGCTTGGACTTTCCCGCTACCTCTTACACGGACCACTGAGAATCCGGTTGTGGTGAAGCAATGGCCGCTAAAGCAGGAAAGCCTTCAACAAGCACACCAGTTGGTACAGGAACAGTTCAACCAGGGGCATCTGAAACTATCTACCAGCCCTTGGATACTCTGATTTTTGTAATCAAAAAGAAATCTGGCAAATATCGCCTACTTCATGATTTACGCGCCGTTAATGAGCAGATGGAGCCTATGGGAGCACTTCAACTGGGACTGCCCAATCCTTCTATGATCCCAGAGGATTGGCCCATTTTGATCATTGATCTGAAGGACTGCTTCTTCACTATTGCCTTACATCCTCGGGATACAAAACGCTTTGCGTTTACCTTGCCAGCGATTAATAAAGGTGAGCCCGATAAGAGGTTCGAATGGACGGTACTGCCTCAAGGAATGCGCAACTCCCCTACTCTTTGCCAATTATATGTTGATGCCGCTCTTCAGCCAATACGAGAACAAATGCCCAACACTATTGTGTATCATTACATGGACGACATCCTTTTTTCCCAAAGCTACCCTTTCACGGATGCACAGTTAGAAGTAATTCGGAAAACTCTTGCGAGTTTCTCCTTGGTGATTGCTCCAGAAAAGGTGCAGCGCACCACACCCTGGAACTACCTTGGATGGAAGATTACTGATAAGCAGGTGATGCCACAGAAGCTGTCTCTCAATTCGAACATCACCACGCTGAATGATGCACAGAGACTCTTGGGGGACCTACAGTGGTTAAAGCCAGTTGTAGGTATCCCCAATACGCTTTTAGAGCCGTTGCTACCCCTGTTAAAGGGTACGGACCCTTGCACTCCTGTATCGCTGTCAAAGGATCAGCGTACGGCTCTACAAACCATTACAGACCGTATCCTAAACGGCTTCGTCTCCCGGCTTGATCCTGCCTGCCCGTTGTCTTTCACAATTTGGAACAGTAAGGATCACCTTTTGGGCGCAGTTACTCAATTTGAACAGAAAAGGGGGGAGAGGGTGCTGGAATGGATGGCACCACCGTTGCAGAAACGAAAAACCATAACCACAAAAATTGAAAATTTGGCATCCTTAATTCAAAGAGGACGCTTACGGATTCTGGAGATCAGTGGCTCGGAGCCCACACGGATTCATCTGCCCATGAAAAAGGCGACATTAGACTGGTATCTACTAAATTCTCCTAAGCTAGCAGAATCGATGCTGGCCTCCGGCGCTCACGTAGAAACGGGACCATTGATTCCGCGAGCCCTACGATGGATCGGTGAATGGGACTGGATCACGATGCCCTTGCGAAGGGACAGGCCCATCCCCGGAGCTGTGACAGCCTTTACAGATGCTGGGAGGAAAACACGTAGAGCAGTGATTGCCTGGCAGGAGAAAGGAATCTGGCGACAGCATATAGTACAAGCCGTGCCTGCAGACAGCCTACAAACCCTTGAACTTGCAGCGGCTGCCCGGAGTGGATCCCTGCATGTTGGACTAAACCAGCCACAGCACCACAAGCTGAAGGACGTCAGGAACGTACCACTGCATTTAGAACTGCTGGTCCGGCCGCACCGGGAATTCCTGCACCACATCCTTGACCCAAGATTGGTGCACATTCGGACGCCTGAGCAAGGAATAAGACTATTTGAAGCTCTGGCAGGGTATCATAATCTGGATCCGAAACAACATCATTGCTGGGGCTGTGCTGCGGCCTGGGGTTGTTACGCATGGGTTTTGTTAAATTGTGGGGGCTGTAACAGAATCAGCTGGGTACATCAGACACAGTTACGAGCTTTATGGTGTAGTGGTTGTGAAGCGCGTTGGCAAGGAGACACCGCCACGCGAGCTTTGGAGCACTACACGGGAGAGCCTCTATTCTCTGCAATAAGAATTTTTGAAAGTGCGGAGCAGCAGGCCCTCGCCCACTTCTACTGGGAGCTCACCCACCTGGTTGCAAGGGCCCAGGCCCTTTATCAGTCAGACATTATTAAGACGCAGTGCGGTCAGCCTACACGGCACCCTACGGCGGCAGTTAAAAATGCAGGCCGTGGTCGTGCTGCTGGGCGTCACAACGCAACTCGTACATACAATCTGGGTACCCCCACAACCTAAGCAGAACATTTGGGTTACAATAGCTAACAAGACAGGGCAGGAAGCCTTCTGCCTAGCTCTCTCGTCCCCTGGTAACCCTTTCTCCACCTGTCTGGTAGGTCTACCCGTGGATGACCCCCCATACCCGAATGCAACTTCCAGCTTCAGGCTATTAAATCAATCAGTTCAATCATATGCAGATACCTGGGATCAGGTGGTGCCCTATTTTCCAACTGCTAATCTAGAGCCCCAGGAACTAGAGATACCGGGCACAGTGAAAGCTGACTGGTGTGTCTACTTTAATTGGACGAGTACATATCGTGCCAGTCCAGGAAAATCAGGCGCCAACTCATACCCAACAATTGTTAATGCCAGCCATCCTGTATACCAAAATGCAACGGCATGGTGTAATTATACGAGCCCACATAGATCTCTATCATCCAACACTCCTATCTCACTGCCTCATGGAATATTTCTTATTTGTGGGGACAGAGCTTGGTCCGGAATTCCCTCGAAGTTAGTGGGAGGACCATGTACTCTAGGTCGTCTAACCTTACTAACTCCAAATACCTCTATGATCCTACAATTACATAGAGAACACCGTAGACTAAGGCGAGCAATTCATGCATTCACACCAGAATGTAAAGACAACGTGGACTTTTGGTCTGTATCAGAACGGGTTTTTGCCTCTTTCCTTGCCCCCGGTGTTGCCGCTGCAAAGGCCCTAGCAGATCTGAATAAGCTAGGATGCTGGTTGGCTAAACAAACTAATGCAACATCACAAGCATTGTCAGACCTATTAGTGGACGTTGACTCAATCCGTCATGCCACCCTTCAAAATCGAGCGGCCATAGACTTTCTATTGCTAGCACAAGGGCATGGATGTGAAGAGTTTGATGGTATGTGCTGCATGAATCTCTCCGACCATTCCCGTTCCATTCACGCACAGCTACAAATCATGCAGACCCTGACAACCCACCTTCAAGAGCATACAGGGTTGGGGCTTGACGACTGGTTGAAGGGGTGGGGTCTGGGACCGTGGCTAACATCCCTGCTGCGATACTTAATAACTATTGGGCTTGTAATATTAGTACTACTGCTTGTTTTACCGTGCTTTTTTCGCTGCCTGCAAAAGGCACTTGCAAATCTTGTTGATGCAAAATAGAATGCCTCTTTTCTGGTCCAAAAAGAAAACGGGGGAAGTGTGGAGAGACTGACTGAGACATGGTTGCAAGACAAGGGCCATGATATGATCAAGTTGGTGAAACAGTAACAATCAATATGTAATTCAGGGCAAGGACGCTGTGCCTTTGCCTTGAAAGTGTAACAGAAACAGGATGGCATGAGGCTGGGAGTTTGTAGATAGTAGGAAGCAGAATCCGCACAGCTAGCCGTGAAGGTCGGTTCTCACAGTTGAGGAATTTCCAATCATGAGCTTTGCTTTTGCAATATGTATGAGCTAATTATCTCATGTATAAATAGTTATATTGTACGTAATAAAGTTGGAGACCTGTTGATCATGATAGCATGAGACTTGTCTCCCGTGGTCTTTTCTCCAACATCCTCACTCCCACATCCCGTTGTCGGAGGACCAACACCCGCACGTGGTGGCAGTGATGTCACAGCGGGTGTCACAGAGCTGCCATTGTGACGCGTGAAGCTGGGAGCGGAGCAAAGGGCTGCGAGGCTCAGGCTGGGCATCACTGCGCTCTGGTGAGGCTCAGGGAGAGCAGGGAGACTCGCAGTGCTCGCCATCGACTCGCTGATGTCCGATAGCGAGAGGGAGGCTTCCTGCATGGAGGAAGCAGGTGAGAGCACGGCATCCCTGCACGCAGCCGGGCAGAGGGGTGCAGGGGCTCTGCTTGAAGCCGAGAGGGGAGGAAAGGGCAAACAGGAGCTCCCAGCCCCTCTGCTCTTCGGCTCAGCTTGGGCCGTGGTCCTCGGGGATGCCCGGCCCTGCCGGCTGCTCGGCTCTGCTCATTTGTGCTCTTTTCCTCTGCAGCGTGGTGCGCTGTGTGGCCGGGCAGATGTGGACCCGGAGATATGCGGGCGCGTGCTTCTGGAGGCTGGGATTCGTGTCCACGAGTTCTGCTTGGTGAGTTCCTCCCCATGGCGCTCCTTCCAGGTTCCCTCCAGGGATGCTCCCTTTTCCTTCCCGTCCTAATGAGATCCTCCTTTTCCTTTTCCTTTTCCTTTTCCTTTTCCTTTTCCTTTTCCTTTTCCTTTTCCTTTTCCTTTTCCTTTTCCTTTTCCTTTTCCTTTTCCTTTTCCTTTTCCTTTTCCTTTTCCTTTTCCTTTTCCTTTTCTCTCCTCTCCTCTCCTCTCCTCTCCTCTCCTCTCCTCTCCTCTCCTCTCCTCTCCTCTCCTCTCCTCTCCTCTCCTCTCCTCTCCTCTCCTCTCTTCTTTCCTTTCCTTTTCCTTTTCTCTCCTCCAGATCTTTGCCAACATCACTACCGAATCAGGACCGGCGTGGCCAAGAACTGATGGCCTCCCCCTTGCTGCCATCGCACGCAAAGCCAAGCAGGCAGACGGGCAGGTGAGGAGCTGTAGGGAACAGGCAGATCTGTGCCGACAAGGGCTCACATCACCTTCATCTGGGCACAAGGAAAGCAATCACAGCCCTTCCAACCTCCTCCAGACCCAAGGAAAGCAATCACAGCCCTTCCAACCTCCTCCAGACCCAAGGAAAGCAATCACAGCCCTTCCTACCTCCCCCTCGACCCAAGTCCTGCACCGTAGCCGATCAACCCCGTCCCCCAGGCCGCTTTGTGCACAGAAATGCCCATATCCCTGCTCACCCCGAGGCGTGGGGCTGGCCGTGGAAGCCCTGAGCTGGCTGCCGACGGGGCCGTTCTGCTCTTCCCAGCAATGCTGTGTCTGCGGAGAGAGGAGGGCTGCCATCACGTGCGCCGGGAGCGACTGCGCTCGCAGCTTCCACCTGCCCTGTGCCGTGGATGGGGAGTGCGTCACCCAGTACTTCGGTGAGCACAGGTAAGGATCTGGAGTCCTTGGAGCCAGGGTGGCATCAAAGAAGAGGTTTTTCTCTTCGCCGCTCGTAGGACCGAGGCACAACCGCTCACAAAGTCGCTCGCATCCCCATAGGCTGCCAGGGCTCAGTTTAGTTTGTCTGGAGAGGGAACCAGCACTGACGTCTCCCTGGTGGCACAGGTTTAGGGATGAGAAAGCGATCTGTGACTCGAACCCAAGCCACGGCCCTCAGGGATCTGCTTCCTCCGCTGTACGGCGGCGTTGATGAGCAGGGCTTCCATCCAAACCTCCCCTTCTCCCCTGCTCTTCCTTCAGCATCAGTTGAAAATAACGAAGGGCAAAGCCTTCCAACGCTTGGCCACCGCAGTCCCGTGGGCAAACGCTTGCCCCCCGTGGCTCTCCTTTATGCTGTGACCTTGGTTACCACTTCCCAGAGAGGACTCGCTCAAAACTCCCTTTGGCTCGGGGGCCAAAGATGCAATCGGAGCTCAGTTCAGATGCCGACGGCCGCGTTTCCTTTCCTGGACCTCTGCCCTCCTCGCATCGCTTCTCATCCGTTCCATCACTTCTCACCGTGCCCCATCCGCTCCGTCTTCCCCCAGGTCCTTCTGCCGACAGCATCGCCCTCGACAGCTGGCTCAGAAAGCTCCGCAAGGCACCAACTGCCTCATTTGCCTCGAGCCCGTGGGGGACGGCTTGTCCTACCACACCATGCTGTGTCCAACCTGCCAACGCGCCTGGTTCCACCGGCTCTGCATCCAGGTACGACCCCTCTCCTCACCCCGCGAGGATGCTGGGTGCTCAGCATCACCAGGCATTGCTGATTCTCACCCTGCTCGTGCTTCTCCTGCAGCGACAGGCGTCGAGCACCGGCACGGCGTTCTTCAGGTGCCCAGCTTGTCTCGATTTCGGTCTGTTCTGCGACCAAATGTCCAGCCTGGGGATCCGAATCCCTCTCAGGTTGGTGTCCTTCCCCTTTGCTTTCTGCTCAAAATGTTCCAGGAATGACGGTCTGGCTGGTTGCGTCGTTTCATCCCTGCTTTTCGTGGTGCCCTCCTCCTCTTCATCTTCGGGGTTTGTGAGCATTGTACCCAACTGGGATTCCAAGGCGCCATCGGGTTCTATTGGCTCCATCACTCGTTGCGTTGACCACTCTGATGGAACCAGTTTCATCTCCACTCGCCCTCACCGTGGTTCCTGATTCAGCTTCCTTCCCCTTCCCCTTCCATTTCCTTTCCTTTCCTTTCCCTTCTCCTCTCCTCTCCTCTCCTCTCCTCTCCTCTCCTCTCCTCTCCTCTCCTCTCCTCTCCTCTCCTCTCCTCTCCTCTCCTCTCCTCTCCTCTCCTCTCCTCTCCTCTCCTCTCCTCTCCTCTCCTCTCCTCTCCTCTCCTCTCCTCTCCTCTCCTCTCCTCTCCTCTCCTCTCCTCTCCTCTCTCATAGCTGAGCTACGACTCCAAAGGCACAACAGGCTGTTCAAACTCATCCTCCCCATCCCCAAAACTCGAGGACAAGGCAACGGATTTTTTGTCCAGCTCAGAGGCTTCGTGCTTCCCCTCTTCCTTTCCTAGTTCCCCTTTTCAGCTCCCCTCTTCCTTTCCTATTTCCCCTTTTCAGCTCCCCTCTTCCTTTCCTATTTCCCCTCAATCCTATTCGAGGGGTCATTCTCAGCTCTCTGTCCCTCCCGTTCTGTGTCACAAAGTCTCCAGGCTTGGCTTGGACTCCCCCACTTCGCTTTTTTGCGGAGTTTCTGATGTTTTCTCTTCTTGGTGTGTGGTTGTCCGCCGACTTTTCCAAGCGTGGCTGCAGCTTCTCTTGCCTGGAAGAGCCATTTCCTCGGTTTTTCTCCTTCTATCTGATATCCTGCGCTTTTTCCTCAGAGATGCTTTGCTGGAGATGTTCTTCCCAAGAGTTCTCGTGCAATTTCTCTGGGCTGAAGGCAGAGGTTTTGTTCTCCCCTCTGCCATCGCGTCGCTGCTTCTCCCCGTGAGACTCGTGCTCCTTGCTCCCATCCTCTTGGCTGCCATAAGCCTCACGGGATTTCTCAGCTCCTTTTGGGTTTCTTGGAAGCTTGGAGCGGATGAGATGGGGGGGGGGCTCATCGCTTCCCCTCCCTTCTCTTGCAGAGACCCGGAATGGGACCACCAAGGGGTCTACGATCCGCCCCGAGAGAGGCACAGCCGCTGCAACGCCAGCGAATGCCTTTACGAGGGAGGCAGAGAGCAGGCAGAGACAACGGGGTGAGCGTGGGGGTCGGGGGGGTCCTCAGCCTCGCCGCAGGATGGCATCCTGTTATTCCCATATCCCCTCATTGCCCCCCGTACCCCCATATCCCCCCATTATCCCCATATCCCCCATATCCCCCCATTATCCCCCTACATCCCCCCCTATTCCCCCTTTATCACCCCATCCCCATTATCCCCCCATTATCCCCACATCCCCCCATACCCCCCACATCCCCCCATTATCCCCCATATCTCCCCATATCCCCCCATACCCCCCATCCCCCCACATCCCCCCATATCCCCATAGCCCCCCACATCCCCCCTAGGATCCTACGGGATGCATCCTCGCTCTGCAGGACAGCGGAGCGAGGGCTGAGAGCAGCAGAGATGCGCTGTGCAGGGCATCCCGTGGCTCGGTCCTCACATCCACCACCTTCCCCAGGTCCTGGCAGCTGATCCTGTGCAGCTCCTGCGCTGCTGAGGGAACCCATCGGCAGTGCTCCCAGCTGCACAACCCAAGAGACATGTGGGAGTGGGAATGCGACGGCTGTGCTGGTCTGGGCACCGGTAAGAAGCATCGCATCAGATCTCAGGATGCTCTGATGCCGGGATGCCGGAGTCCGTCTGTCCCGATGCTCTGACGTCGGGATGCCGGAGTCCGTCTGTCCCATTCCGACTCACGACCTCCCTTTGCAGCCTCCGGCGCCGATGTTGAGCTCGCCGGTCCCAGCCACAGGGCTCTGTGTTCATCCGGCAGCTCCGTGCCCAGCAGCCAGGCGGCATTTGGGGCATCGCAGAGCCACCTGCCCGACAGCGAGCGGCGGACAAACAGCCAGCATTTCGGCGACGATCGGCCTTCCTCTGAGCAGCTGCGAGGACGCAGGCAAACAGCGGCTGCAAACGGGTCCCACGCAGCCACCAGGAGGCCATCGGGGTCCTCCGGGGCATCTCCAGCTGCTGCACGCCGAACACATCGCAGGCAGGGGGGAAGAAGCCGCGCACGGAGCCGATCCCCGCTGCAATCTCGCATCCCGAGTTCCCAGAGCCGGCCGAGAAGGCGGCGTGGCGGCCGGCAAACGCCAGCCCCGGAGGAGCAGGGCGGCAGCAGCAGCAGCAGCTCGCCAACATCTGCCATTCCCGGGTCCGCGATGGCTCGCAGGGCGCAGACACGCGGGGGAGCATCCGGGCGGCGAGGGAGCATCCGCACCCAAAGCCCTCCTGCGGGCAGACGCGGGGCTCAGCCACGAAGAAGCAGCAGGATCCGGGGCCAGCAGAGGAGGATGTGCTGGGAATGAAGCTGGTTTCGTGAGCCAAAGCCCCCGCAGCCGTGAGCCAGAGTGGCTTCGGTTGAGGCGGACCGTCATCATCGCCCAGCTTCATCCCCTCTCCGACTTGCAGCCGCATCCAGCCTGGCTTCCCACACCTCCACGGCTGGGGATTGCACAGCATCCTCGGGAAAGCTGTTCCAGCGCGGCCGTGCTGATCTCCAACCCTTTTAATCCCCAAGCCAAAGCTGTTTTAGTTCTACAACCACCCCTCCCTCTCCCACCTCCCCGACTCACTCTGGTCCGACGCAATAAAGATCAGAGATCCCCCCCCCCCCCACCCCTCTCACCCCACAAATCGTTTGTCGGCTTCATCCTTCTTTGCTTTAGCTGAGGGGGGCGCAGGTAGGGGACCTGGATGACACGGGGCGTCCCAGTTCCATACGATCCCAGTTTGGGGCTTCCCAGTTCCATAGGATCACAGTTTGGGGCTTCCCAGTTCCATAGGATCCCTGTTTGGGGCTTCCCAGTCCCATAGGATCCCAGTATGAGGGATCCCAGTTCCATAGGATCCCAGTTTGGGATGGGATCCCAGTATGGGAGTTTTCCAGTTTGGGGTTTCCCAGTCCCATAGGATCCCAGTTTGAGGCTGTCCCAGTTTGGAGGAGGTCCCAGTATGAGGGATCCCAGTCCCATAGGATCCCAGTTTGGGATGGGGTCCCAGTATGGGGCTGTCCCAGTTTAGGGTGCTCCCAGTTTGGGGGATCCCAGTCCCATAAGATCCCAGTTTGTGGGGGATCCCAGTACGGAGTGATCCCAGTTTGGGGGTTCCCAGTTCCATAAGATCCCAGTTTAAGGTGCTCCCAGTTTAGGGGTGCCCCAGTTCAATTGGGTTCCAGTTTGGGGTGATCCCAGTTTGGGGATTCCCAGTTCCATAGGATCCCAGTTTAAGGTGCTCCCAATTTAAGGGTGTCCCAGTTCAATTGGGTTCCAGTTTGGGGTGATCCCAGTTTGGGGAATCCCAGTCCCATAGGGTTCCAATTTGAGGCTGTCCCAGTTTGGAGGGGGTCCCAGTATGAGGGATCCCAGTTTGGGGGATCCCAGTCCCCTAGGGTCCCAGTTTGGAGCTTGAGAGGTGGGCGGGGCTTCGAGAGGAGGGCGGGGCCAGGACCGTTGGGCGGGGCTTGTGGGGAGAGTGGGCGGGGCTTAGAGCGAGGGAGGACGGGCTTAAAGGGGCCGCGTCCCTTTTTCTCTTTCCAACCTGGCAGATGCTGGCCGTCCCTCGGGTTCACCCGCAGCCCCAAGGCGACAACTTGGGCTGGGAGTCCACGCCAGGTTTCTGGTGGCTCGAGTAAAGGTTGCAAGTGTGGCTGCGTGCGTGGCGAGAGGTTTTGTGCACGGGACGGAAGGGATGGGGCATGCTTTGTTTAGTGGAGATGAGATCAGATGGAGGCCAAGCGGAAATTCTGTCGTCCCAGCTTGGTGAGATGCAGAAATTCTGTGGTCCCAGCTCGGTGAGATGCTGGCACTGAGATGCTGTGGAGTCCATGCAGAAATTCTGTGGTCTGAGCTTGGTGAGATGCAGAAATTCTGTGGTCCCAGCTCGGTGAGATGCTGGCACTGAGATGCTGTGGACTCTATGCAGAAATCCCTTCTCCAACTCATTTTTCCATCACACAATCAGATCATCCCCTTTCCAATACACATGATGACGTCACAGAGCCCCATGATGACGTCACGATACAGAAGCACAGAAGCACAGAATCGCTAAGGTTGGAAAAGACCTATAAGATCATCCAGTCCAACCATCCACCTATCACCCATAGTTCTCGCTAAACCACGTCCCTCAACACAACATCCAGACGTTCCTTGAACACCTGCAGGGTCGGTGACTCCACCACCTCCCTGTGCAGCCCATCCCAGTGCCTGACCACTCTGTCAGAGAAGTAGTATTTCCTAATATCCAGCCTGAATCTCCCCTGGCGCAGCTTGAAGCCATTCCCCCTAGTCCTATCACCAGTTACACGAGAGAAGAGGCCGACCCCCAGCTCGCTACAACCCCCCCTCAGGTAGTTATAGAGAGCAATGAGGTCTCCCCTGAGCCTCCTCTTCTCCAGACTGAACAATCCCAGCTCCCTCAGCCGCTCCTCATCAGCCCTGTGCTCCAGACCCCTCACAGCTTTGTTGCCCTTCTTTGAACACGCTGCAGGGCCTCCATGTCTTTCTTGCAGTGAGGGGCCCAGAACTGGACACAGCACTCGAGGTGTGGCCTCACCAGAACTGAGTACAGGGGGACAATCACTTCCCTGCTCCTGCTGGTCACACTGCTTCTGATACAAGCCAGGATGCCATTGGCCTTCTTGGCCACCCAGGCACACTGCTGGCTCGTGTTCAGCCCAGCGTCAACCAACACCCCCAGCTCCATTTCCTCTACACATCTTCCAGCCACTCCGCCCCAAGCCTGTAGCGTTGCTTGGGGTTGCTGTGGCCAAAGTGCAGGACCCGGCCTTTGGTCTGATTAAACCTCATCCCGTTGGCTTCAGCCCAGCTCTCCTGCCTGTCCAGATCCCTCTGTAGGGCCTCGCTACCCCCAGGCAGATGGACGCTTCCAGCCAGCTTGGTGTCATCTGCAAACTTCCTGAGGGTGCACTCAGTGCCCTCATCCAGGTCATCAATGAAGATCTTGAAGAGGACAGGCCCCAGCACCGACCCCTGGGGAACCCCACTCGTGGCCGGTCGCCAGCTGGATTTGGCTCCATTGACCACCACTCTCTGTGCCCAGCCCTCCAGCAGTTCCTTACCCAGCCAAGATGTACCTGTCCAAGCCATGGACTGCCAGCTTCCGCAGGAGAATGCTGTAGGAGACAGTGTCAAAGGCTTTGCTGAAGTCAAGGTAGACCACATCAACAGCCTTTCCCTCATCCACCAGGCGGGTCACTGGATCATAGAAGGAGATCAGGTTGGTCAAGCAGGACCTGCCCTTTGTGAGCCCATGCTGCTAGCCATGATCCCCCGGTTGTCCCGCACACTGTGTGATCTCCCTCAAGACAATCTGGTCCATAACCTTCCCTGGCACCGAGGTCAGGCTAACAGCCCTGTAGCTCCCCGGGTCCTCCTTACAGCCCTTCTTGTAGATGGGAGTCACGTTGGCAAGCCTCCAGTCTGCAGGGACCTCACCAGTCAACAAGGAGCGCTGAGAGATGATGGAAAGCGGCTCGGCTCTCACCTCCGCCAGTTCCCTCAGCACTCTCGGGTGGATCTCATCCGGCCCCATGGACTTGTGGCAGTCCAGTTGCAGTAGCAGGTCTCTGACTGTTTCCTCCTGAATCGTGGGGGGCTTAGTCTGCTCCCCAGCCGAGTCCACCAGGTCAAAAAGTGGAGTACCCTGAGGATAACTGGTCTGACCTTTAAAGACAGACGTAAAGAAGGCGTTCAGGACCTCTGCCTTTTCCTTATCCTCACTAGTCACATTCCCAGCCTCGTCCAGTAAAGAATGGAGATTCTCCTGAGTCCTCCTCTTACCGTTGATATATTTGTAAAAGGGTTTCTTGTTTCTTTTTATCCCAGCGGCCAGGTTGAGTTCGAGCCGGGCTTTCGCCTTTCTGATTTTCTCCCTGCACATCTTAACAACTTCTTTGTACTCTCTCTGAGTCGCTCGTCCCTTCTTCCACAGGAGGTAGATTCTCTTTTTCTCCCGGAGCCTCAAGAACAGTTCCCTATTCATCCCCGCTGCTCTCCTTCCCCGCCGGCTCATTTTGCAGCTCAGGGGGACAGCCCGCTCCTGCGCCTTAAGACTTCCTTCCTGAAGAGCAACCGGCTGTCTTGGACCCCTTTACCCTCTAGGACTGAATCCCAGGGGACTCCCCCTACATGTCTTCTAAACTACTCCAAGTCCGCCCTCCGGAAGTCCAAGGTAACAGTTTTGCTGTTCTTCCTCCTGGCTCCTCCAAGAATCGAGAACTCTACCATCTCATGGTCGCTCTGTCCAAGACAGCCCCCGACCGCCACATCTTCCACCAGAGCTTCTCTGTTTGTGAACAGCAGGTCTAGCGGGGCAGCTCCTCTCGTAGGCTCTCTCACCAGCTGCATCAGAAAGTTCTCCTCCATACACTCCAGAAACCTCCTAGACTGCTTCTTCTGCGCTGCGCCGCATTCCCAGCACGTGTCAGGGAAGTTGAAGTCCCCCATGAGGACAAGGGCTGGCGATCTCGCAGCTTCTGCCAGCTGCTCATAGAACACCTCATCTGTCTCTTCATCCTGGTTCGGCGGTCTATAGCAGACGCCCACCAGGATGTCTGCCTTGTCAGCCCTTCCCCTGATCTTTACCCATAGGGATTCAACCTTATCATCCCCAGCCACAAGCTCAGTAACATCAAAGCATTCTCTAACATACAGAGCCACACCACCACCCCTTCTTCCTTGCCTATCCTTCCTGAAGAGCTTGTAGCCATCCATTGCAGCACTCCAGTCGTGGGAGCAGTCCCACCATGTTTCCGTGATGGCAACTAGGTCATAGCTTGCCTGCCGCACCATGGCTTCCAACTCTTCTTGTTTGTTGCCCATGCTGCGTGCATTGGTGTAGATGCACTTCAGCCGAGCCCCTCGCCTCATCCCTAATCCCATCGCCGATCCCCCAGGCTCATCTCTAGCAGGCCTGGTTTTATCCCCTACCCCCTCCACGTCTAGTTTAAAGCCCTCTCTACCAGTCCTGCCAGCTCTTGGGCAAGGATCCGTTTCCCCCTTCGAGACAGGTGAGACCCATCAGCAGACCCCAGGCCAGGTGCCGAGTAGACCGCCCCATGATCAAAGAACCCCAAATTCTTGCTTTTGCACCAGCCTTTCAGCCACGTGTTTATAAGGTGTGTTCTTCTGGTGGTCTCAGCATCCTTCCCTGCCACTGTAGGAATACAGGCAAATACTACCTGTACGCCTGCTCCTTCAACTAACCTCCCCAGTCTCCTAAAGTCATTTTTCATAGTCCTCAGGCTTCCGTCAGTGACCTCATCACTGCCAGCCTGAACTATCAATAAGGGATAATAATCAGAGGAGCGGATCAAACTAGGAAGTTTCCTAGAAATATCCCTGACCCGGGCCCCAGGGAGGCAGCACACCTCCCTACGGGTGGGGGCAGGCCGACATATTGGGCCCTCAGTTCCTTTTAGAAGGGAGTCTCCTATGACTATCACCCTCCTTTCTTTACTGGAGGAGGCAGTCTTTAAGCGTGGGGTTGGACGCCTCTCCTTGGGAATGCTTGGAGGCAGCTCTCCCACTTCATCCTCAGCCACCGCACCCTCCAGTTTCAGGGCTTCAAACCTATTACATAGAGGTACCTGGGGAACCGAGGTAGGTCGGGATGGGGATCGCCTGCATCGCCGAGCTGGGACCTGCTGCCAATCCTCCTCTGCCCTCAAGTTAGCTCTTAGTTAGTTAGAAATGACCTCTCAGGTCATCCAACTGTTAACTCAGCTCCATCATGTCCACCGCTAAACTCACAGCTGTGACCTGTCACCAGATCTGTGCTGTGTCACCCTGCTGCCCCTGAGCCTGTGCTGCTGGGGAGCAGGTGAGGGACTTCCATGGCACGGCACGTCCTTGGTTGGGCTCGATGACCTCAGAGGTCTTCTCCAACCTCGATGATTCTGAGAGTCCAGGACATTCGCATTCTAGCATGCTGGGATTCGAGGTTTCTACATTTATAGGATTCTATGTTTCTAGCATTCAACGCTTCTAGGATTCAGGAATTGTAGGAGTGTAGGAATTTAAGCATGTAGGATTCTTGTTCTGTAGGATTCTAAATTTGTACTTTTCTTAGGTTTGCAGGATGGTAGGACTACAGCTTTCTTAGATTTCTAGATTTCTATGATAGCAGGACTCCAGGTTTCCAGCATTAAAGAATTATAGGGTTCTATGTTTCCAGGATTTAGGTTTTTTGAATGCTAGGTATCTTAGGTTTCTAAGATTCCATGATGCTAGGATTCTAGGTTTCTTCAGTTTATAGAATTCCAGGCTTCTAGGATTTATAGGCTTACAGGATTCTAGGTTCAAGGCTTTTAGGTCTCTAGAACTGTAAGTTTCTAAGGTTTCTCTAGTATTCCAGCATTCTGGGTTTGTAGGGTTGCAGGATGGGCTCTCACAACGACACACTGATGGAAGGGAGTTAAGGAAGGTTTGCTTAAGGCTCACAACAGGAAAAGCAAGCTCTAACCTAATTTTACCCATTGTTTAAGGCTCACCACAGCAAGATCAAGCCTCCATAGTTAACCATAGTTAGTCAGCATGGGTTCACGGAGGGCTCTGGTGAGGCTGCACCTTGAGTACTGGGTCCAGTTTTGGGACCCTTGATGCAAGAAAGACATTGAGGCCCTGGAGAGGGTTCAAAGAAGGGCGACAAAGCTGGTGAGGGGTCTAGAGCACAGGCCTGATGAGGAGAGGCTGAAGGAGCTGGGATTGTTCAGTCTGCAGAAGAGGAGGCTCGGGGAGACCTTATTGCTCTCTATAACTACCTGAAGGGAATCTGTAGTGAGCTGGGCTAAGTCCTCTTCTCTCGTGTAACTGGTGATAGGACTAGAGGGAATGGCTTCAAGCAGTGCCACGGGAGATTTAGGCCTGACGTTAGGAAATATTACTTTTCTGAAATAGCGATCAGGCCCTGGAATGGGCTGCCCAGGGAAGTGGTGGAGTCACCAACCCTGGAGGTGTTCAAGGAACGTCTGGATGTTGTGTTGAGAGACACGGTTTAGTGAGTACTATTGGTGATAGATGGATGGTTGGACTGGATGATCTCGAAGGTCTTATCCAACCTTGGTAATTCTGTGATTCTGTGGTTCCTCTCTTTGCCATTTCCATTCGCTCTGTCCTGGCTGCTCTGCCATCCCCAGGAAGAGCTCAGTGCACTCTCACAGAGGGCAGTCGTCCTTCCTTGTCTCCTCACCCATCCACTGTAAAGACTCTGTATCCCCCTTGTGCTGCAGTCCAGTTGTGGAAGCCATATAATTGTGTCTCTGTGGTCCAAACAAGAGCTCAAGCCTGGGACTGCACAAAAATTTCCGGCTCATCATATTTTGGTGTTTTCAATAGTGCAAAACACATGCCAATTGGGAAACATCATTAGGTGTAGCATGGCTGAGGATCACATCTATGGTATTTGTGTTCAGAAGGTGGCACACAGGCATCGGACCCATTGTGAGGCTTGGAGTTGTCCAAGCAGCACAGACACTCTGAGGGCATGGCTTTCCTCAAGGCTCTGTGCTGCATTTGCAGCTGCATGTGAGTGTGCTGGACAGCCCAGGACACTGCCATGACACTAGGCTGCTTCTGAGGCCAGTCACATGAGAGCACATAGAAAACTGAGGTTTCATCAGTTGAAGAAAAAAGATGTGTGTTAGCTCTGTAGTGCCTTGAACTCCAGAATATTCAGCAGATGGAGAACAGAGGAAGATCTGCCTCTTCTTTTGAGAGCTCATCCCTTTCGCCAGCTGCATAACTGCATGCTCCATGGAGACAAGTAACAAAGGCACACTCAGGTGCCCTAAACAAAGGCTTCTGTTGTCGTACAGGATGGCCAAGTATATCTCCATCCCCTCTCTGCCCCCCCCTGATGCTCAGGAAGGAGGTGTCTATCTCAGGGATTTCCCACACACTTCACAAGCACTAGCACACATCCAGGAGCACCCCAGGCACCTTGGTCATCACCCAGGGTCTGTGTGTGAGCAACTGACTCCCTGCTGAAGGACCAAGGACTCAGAGCAGGAGCTCACATGCAGGCAAACTCCTTGTGCATGCCTGAACTCAACCAGAGGAATCCCAGCTGCTGTCAGTCCATGACGAGCAGAATCCCATTTCAGTTGCAGTTTCAGTTGCAGTTTCAGTTGCTTTCAATTGCAGTTCAGTTTCAATTGCTGATGTAGGAATGAGATGCCTGCACTGTCTCAGCTGTATCAGTGCCCTGCACAGGGATAGTCCACCCCTCCCTGTCTTGGTCTGTGTGCCCTTTTTGTTTTAGCAATCACTCTCTGGTAGGACTAACAATATGTCTGGAATTAGTCACTGTCCACTGGACATTTGGTGGTTAGTTCAAAGTACAGTACAAAGATTTGAAAATACAGTCATGATGCTGTTGTCTTACAGGAGCTGTTGGCCATGGAGACCCGGGGACATCTCAGGGGAGATCAGGGGGTTGGATAGAAATGGCATCATCTGCTGCTTAGCTGTTCTGGGCTCCTGGGACACAGGGAGCTCCTACAAGTGGGCAGTGCTGCAGAGAAACAGCTGTGCCCAGGAGCAGCTCTTCTGCACAGCACAGCAGGGCTGGGAGCATGATCTGCAGGTGACAGAGAGAAGAAGAAAGAGAGCTTACAGCCTGCATAGCATCATAGCAGGCTGAGAGCCCACTGGAGGAACATTTCTCACAGCCCTTGACAAGATAAGTCTCTCATTACAGGCAGTATAGTGGCTTTTACTGCAGGGATCACTAAATTTGGGACATTCCATTGCAGATGAAGCTGCTGACTCTGTTTCTTTATCAGTGAAAAAGGCCCGCTCTAGCTGAGGTCTTTTGTGCTGCAGCATCAGTGCACAGCCCTGAGGGCTGCGTGTTGCAGGACGGCTGCAGGCTGTGCAGCCGGGGCTGCAGCCGGGTGCCCAGGGCTGTCCTGCAGAGCAGGTCCCTGCTGTGCCCCAGGGGCTGTGTGCCGGGGCAGGGACTCTGCCGCCTGCCAGGCTCAGCACTCAGCACTCAGCACTCAGCACTCAGCACTCAGCACTCAGCCTGCCCGGGAAGCTGCCCAGGGCGCTGCAGGGAGACGTGTGGGGGAAAGGAGCCCCCCGGCAGGGCAGGGCAGTGGCATTCTGCTGCCACAGCTGCTTCCTGGGCCAGGGGCATCACAGTTACACTGCATGCCAGAGTGTTTCCAGGGGCACTTTGAGGAGGAGAGATAAGGAAGGGATTTTCCTTTTCCTATTCTGAGAAAAGGGAAACAGGTTGTAGGCAGAAATCTAAATCAGGCTGTCAACTTTGAACACAGCTCTGAGACTCCTGAATGGTGCTTCAATCAATCATCTTTTTTGCGTACAGTCACCCAGAATGTGCTTTCAGCCTCTCCTTTCATTATCTGCATACATGAAGAATGCACTTATCCTGCAAACAGGCAGCTTTCTCTAACAGAAATTTAAGGGCACAGAGGTACGTGCTGGAGACTTGAAGAGCAATTGGGCTAAAGATATGAGACATGGAAACTGATGGAAATATCCATGAAGATAGGGTAAGATCAGAAAATGAGAGGAAGGCAAAAGCTCCATAAGCTTCTTCTGCTTATGGAATGCTGAGCTTCATGAAATTAAATTCAAGTAATGGAGCGAATGAACACTGCAATAACAGAAAGAAAAAGTTCTGTAGTATAGCAGGAGGAGTGACTCTGAGAATGGTCTTGTCATTATCTTCTGTATTCCGAACAGGACTCCATGCCCAGATGCCCAACAGCAGCTCCATCAGCGAGTTCCTCCTGCTGGCGTTGGCAGACACGCGGCAGCTGCAGCTCCTGCACTTCTGGCTCTTGCTGGCCATCTACCTGGCTGCCCTCCTGGGCAACGGCCTCATCAGCACAGCCGTAGCCTGCCACCACCGCCTGCACACCCCCATCTACTTCTTCCTCCTCAACCTCGCCCTCCTCGACCTGGGCTGCATCTCCACCACTCTCCCCAAAGCCATGGCCAATGCCCTCTGGGGCACCAGGACCATCTTCCATTCTGGATGTGCTGCACAGCTCTTTTTCTTTCTCTTTTTCATTTCAGCTGAATATTCTCTCCTCACTGTCATGTCCTATGACCGCTACGTTGCCATCTGCAAGCCGCTGCACTACGGGACCTTGATGGACAGCAGAGCTTGTGCCAGCATGGCAGCATCTGCCTGGGGCACTGGGGTTCTCTATTCCCTGCTGCACACTGCCAACATATTTTCACTGCCTCTCTGCCAAGGCAATGCTGTGGATCAGTTCTTCAGTGAAATCCCCCACATCCTCAAGCTCTCCTGCTCAGAGTCTTATCTCAGGGAAGGTCTTGTAATGTTTAGTGCCTTATTTTTTCTCTCTTGTTTTGTTTTCATTGTTGTGTCGTATGTGCAGATCTTCAGGACCGTGCTGAGGATGCCCTCTGAGCAGGGATGGCACAAAGCCTTCTCCACGTGCCTCCCTCACCTGGCTGTGGTCTCCATGTTTCTCAGCACTGGCATGGTTGCCTACCTGAAGCCCCCCTCCATCTCCTCCCCTTCCCTGGACCTGGTGGTGTCATTTCTGTACTCGGTGGTGCCTCCAGCAGTGAATCCTCTCATTTACAGCATGAGGAACCAGGAGCTCAAAGGTGCCCTCAGGAAAATACTCCAATACACATTGTTTCTCCATCAAAACGATTTTTATCACTCTCTCAAGACTATAAAAACTTAGGAGAAGCCAGATTGACTTAATTGATGTTTCCACTTTTTCTTCATGTTTGTTCATCACACCTATGATAATTTTAATTTCAATTAAATCATATCCATTATCAGTTTTTATCTTTTACTTTTTATTTCTATGTGATTAACATATTGCACTGAAGGAACTGGGCTCTTTGAATAGATAAAGAAATCAGTGAGTTTATTCACACTTCACTCCAGGGTTACTCACACTTTTCTCCCAGTTTTACTCACACTGTTTTTTATGCACACTTTATATCAGATTTGCTCTCGATTCACATCGACATTTGTTTCCTTATTCCCCATGGTCAAGGAACCCAAAGTTCCTGTGGCAGCACCAATCTTTCATCCACTTATTCAAAATCTGTGATTTCCTAGACTGCTCCGCATCCCTCAACACCCCAGAAGAAGGAGAGAGGAAAATACCGCTTTTGAACCCACTCCTTCAGCCATTCGCTCTGAACACCTGTGTTAGAGAGTTATCCCTAGATCTAAGTCCGTGTCAGGGGGAACACAGGCCCCAGAAAAAAACAAGAAAAAAAAAAAGAAAAAAAAAAGGAGTGACAAAAGAGAAAAGAAATAAAAAGAAATGGGTACTACCTTTTTGCTGAGCAATCCTGCTGGCCCTGCCCTTGTAGCAAGGTGCACCGCGGGCCACGCGCTGTGGGAGAGGTGGGAGGGCAGAGAGCTAGTAGAGGGGTTTAACAAATGGATCACAACAGCAACGATCTGAGGAGGAATGGTAATTTACTAAATCCTACTGAATCAAACAAAATGAGAGAGATTAGAGTGCCCAAAGTGCAAGTCCCCACAATAGTACAAGGGAAGCACATGCCTTTCTACACCGCAAACTGAGCGGGGCCTGAGGGAGAGCCACTGTGGTACAGTCCAGATCTCCACCTATCTTCTTCTTTGCACCATGTGCTCCAGAAACTCTGCCCCTCCCCTCCCATCAGAATGCTCAAAATGCCCATAAAAGGCAGCAAATGGAACCAGAACACTAAGTGTTTAACTCCTACTGGTTCACATGATGTTTTGATGTGAAACACTGACAACAACAACAACAAAAAAACATGAAATCACAGCTGCCAGGACCTCACCAACCTCTCATTGAAAATATCCTCCCAACCTCTTATCTGTATCTCACCTCTTTTAATTTAAAGTATTTGTACATTATGATATCAATATCTGCCCATGTTAAAAATTGATTTCCATCTTGTTTCTGAGCTCTCTGTGAGTACTGGAAGGCTGCAATGTGTTCTCCTCCAGGCTGCTTCTCCTCCCATCTCCCTCAGCCCGTCTTTGTTGGAGAGAACCTTCAGCCCTCTGATCACCCTCGTGGCTTTTCTCTGGACATTCTCCAAAAGCTCTATGTCATAATCCAGATGGGGCCTTTTGAGGGTTGAGTAGAGACAGACAATGCCCTTCCTTGCTCTGATGACCACCTCTCTGTTGATGCAGCCCAGGGCACAGCTGGCCTCTCAGGCTGCAAGCACCCACTGCTGGCTCCTGTTAAGGTTTTCGTCTACCAGGACCTCTAAGTCCTTCCCCGCAGGGCTGCTCCCAGGCAGTTCTTCCCTCATACCTGGGATTGTCCCGACACAACTGCAAAAACTGGCATTTGATCTTGTTGAACCTCATGCTGTTTCTTTGGGCCCAGTTTTCAAGCCTGGCCAGGTCCCTCTGGATGGCACCCCTTCATTCTGTCATGCCAACTGCACCACACAGCTTGCTGACATCAGCAAACTTGCTGAGGGTGTGCTCTGTCTCATCATCCATGCCACTGATTGACGTTGAACAGCTCTGGTCCCAAGGCTGACCCCTGTGGGCATAACTTGTGATCAGCCTCCACCTGGTGGAGCCGATTTCCCAGAGAGCCATTTACCACAGTCCTTTGGCTGCGACCTTCCAACCAATTTCTTACCCAATGAACAGTCTGCCCTCAAATCCATCTCACGCATCTCTCCACAGAGATAAGGATGTGATGTGGGACCATGCCAAAGGACTTCCAAAAGTCCAGGGAGATTTCTGTACCGCTCTGTGTAACTGATGTACTGACAAAGCATCCACATTATCATTCTGACCATAAGGAACCATGACATGTAATGAAGCTTGGGGAAAATACTGATTTCTCATTTAGATCCTTATAATATTGAGCTAAAGAAAACATAGTAAATCTCAGGACTAAGGCTGTGTTATAGTAAAACACATCTTTTTACAGCACACACAGAGAAATTCTTTATTAGATTGTTTCTTTGTGTACAACTGGCACCTGGTAGATAAGTGTATTTCTGTAATGTAGCATCCTTTATTTTGGGATCCAGAGAGCTGTTATTGGAATGATCTGGAGTTCAGCAAATGACCAAAGCATTCAGAAGTGAATCATTGCCCAAGCTGCAGTGACACAACAGACTGGGTCTGACAGCAACAACAGAAATAAATAGCTGGTACACAGGGGGAATTTAGGAAGTTATTGTTAAAAATTATTAAAATAGGTCAGAATGTAAGAGAACAAAGATGAAATAGAAACATGGCATATCACTTTGATTAGAGTAAATAGGTAAGGAATAAGAGGGATGTGAAACCCTAACTAACAGTGGGCAGATTTCTGTATTGGAAATCATTAAATTATATAAACTATTGTCAAATGTGTTGTGGGTTAGGTGTAGTTTCAAATAATATATTGAGGTGAAAGGGACACTGAATTCAATGGCTGTTCCACAGTCTGCAGAAAAAAAAAAAAACCTGCCTTTGATACGTAGCCATTAACACACACAATTTGTTGTCTTTGGGTTTTATACAAGGAAAGAAAAAAGCACCTTTTTGCCTCGACCCAGGAATTGTTGAGTGGTGTTTTCTCTCCCATCCTGTTGAAGAGGGGCAGTGACAGAGCCACACAGGGGGCACCTGGGAGCCAGGCAAGGTGAGCACAGCGCAGCTGGGCGCTGAGTTCCAGGCTGATTTTGGGGTCCCAGCCCTGCAGCATGAGGCTCTATTGCCTTCCCCTCTGCAGGACAGCCCGGCCCCACCGCCCCACAGGCAGCCCCTGGCAGCTCAGTGCAGGCACTGTGTGGGGCAGCATGCGTGCAGTGCTACAGAGATGTGCCCCCAGCACAGCCCCTGACACCGCATGTCCTCCTCACAACACCTACTTCCTCCCCTTTAGTTCATCTTCCTCTTCATCACGGTGCACCCTGGCTCAACTTTTAGCTCTTTTCCCCCAATTTGGCAAACTTCCATTGTTTGTTCTGCCACAGTCAGCAACTTTCTATCTTGGTGCAGTGTAACTCCAAGCAGTTTATACCAAACCCAAGAACAAGTCCTTGCACCCATCAGAGGCAAAAAATGTGCTTTCAGTGCTTCTGTGAAACAGGATCGTTGATAAAAACAGGGCTTTTCACACACCAAGTGAAGATAAATTGGGAAGATTTAGGATGAGCACACACTGATTCCTTCTGCTAATGTAATATATTGTTCAATTGGCTAATGCATTGATCCCTTTTGCTAATCAAGCCTATTTCAGCTCCATGGTTCCTGCTGGCATCTCATTTGCCTGCAGATACGGAGATGGAACACAGAGGCTGTGGGAGAGCCAGCACTGACCCAGAGTTCATATGGGCTACAGGAGAAAAAGAGCAGGGTGTTGCCTCAGTACAATTGGAAGGAAGTCAAACATATGTGTAGGACCACAGTGGATAACCACTAATGATAATTACACACACACACACACATATATATGAACAGCAAAGAAAAATGAAGGTATTAACATAAATAAATATTATAAACAGTAAGAAACTTAAAATAGGTTTGCTACTGTACAGACTGTGAGTCATTTGTTGAGACAGATTAGAAGTTTATCCCTGCTGAAATGTGACCATGACATCATTGTCCTCACTGCATCCCTGAGCTCCTGGTTCCTCATGCTGTAAATGAGAGGGTTCAGCGTTGGAGGCACCACCGTATACAGAACTGTCACTGCCAGATCAATGGATGGGGAGGATAGAGAAGAAGGCTTCAGATATGCAAATGTGGCAGTGCTGACAAAGAGGGAGACCACGGCCAGATGAGGGAGGCACGTGGAGAAAGCTCTGTGCCGTCCCAGCTCAGAGGGCATCCTCATCACGGCCCTGAAGATCTGCACATAGGAGAAAAGAATGAAAACAAAGCACCCAAATAGCACAAGGATACCAAACACAAGAAGTCCTAGTTTCCTCAGAAAGGAGCGTGAGCAGGAGAGCTTGAGGATCTGGGGGATTTCACAAAAGAACTGGTCCAAATCAGTCTTATGACAGAGAGGCAGTGAAAATGTACTGGTAGTTTGCATCCCAGCATAGAAAAACCCAGTTCCCCAGGCAGCTGCTGCCATGCTGGCACAAGCTCTGCTGTCCATCAAGGTCCCGTAGTGCAGGGGCTTGCAGATGGCAACGTAGCGGTCATAGGACATGATGGTGAGTAAATAAAATTCTGTAGCTATTAAGGAGAGAAAGAAAAAGACCTGTGCAGCACATCCTGTGTAGGAGATGTGCCTGGTGTCCCAGAGGGCATTGGCCATGGCTTTGGGCAGAGTGGTGGAGATGCAGCCCAGGTCGAGGAGGGCGAGGTTGAGGAGGAAGAAGTACATGGGGGTGTGCAGGCGGTGGTGGCAGGCTACGGCTGTGCTGATGAGGCCGTTGCCCAGGAGGGCAGCCAGGTAGATGCCCAGCAAGAGCCAGAAGTGCAGGAGCTGCAGCTGCCGCGTGTCTGCCAACGCCAGCAGGAGGAACTCGCTGATGGAGCTGCTGTTGGGCATCTGCTGCTTTTTGCCACATGAACCTGTCCAAGGAGTACAAAAGTTAAAGACAGAGACTTCAGTGCGGAAAATGTTCATTCAACCCCAATGATGAGAGCTACTTTTCTTGATGTTGAGTTTGCCTTGAGGGCTTGTGTACTTTTTCTCTCCAGGAAGCAGTCTTGTCCCCATAGGGACAGGGAAATGTGGTCGTGTAGGGAAAGGTTTTCTTTCCAAAATGCGTCACATGAAGTAAATTCTAATAGGGAGATGCTTGTCAGCATCTGTGGACTCAAAGCCAAAAATATGTGGGTCACAAATGGAAGTTGCAGTGACAGTTTTTTTCTGCACTCAGTGTGCCCATGGAGTGTTTGCTGAATCGAGAAATTTAGAGCTCTTCTACTGTACTCAATATGAATGCCTATGAGATCTGAGAGGCAAAGGGATTTACCTCTCCTTAGTGTGGAGAAAGGGCAGCTGGTTGGGCTTGTTTCTAATTGCTCTGAGCTTGTCAGTTTTAAAGAGGGAGAAGGATTACACTCCCAAAACAGTGTGAAAAGAAGGCAGATCCAGCTGAGAGCAGAGGAATCCACTGCCCATCACGGAATATTCATCATTTCTCAACGTACTTCAGCAGTGCCTCATCACCACACGTATTGCAAAGGAAACCTAACATTCGTTTCAAAAGCCCCACAGCATTTCCTTGCTTATTGCATCTCTCTGCTACTTCCCTCAAATTTGTTGTCCAGGCTATGGAAAAGATTTGCATTCTGAAGGTCAGCTCATGGCTCTGAAGGACACCTCAGGGAGCTGTGTCCTAATGATGGCATCTCATTAAGGGAAAGCCAGCTCCTTCCCAGCCTCACAGACTGCATTGCCCACAGCCCCAGGCAGTGGCTCTCAGCCCCTGTGCACTGCAGAGGGTGATGGACACGTGCCTGGGGAGATGCTGCTCTGCTCTGCTGGAGCTCTGCCTGCACAGGAGGTGGTTCACGCATTGGACCCCATGATAGTGTGGGCAAAGGCGTTTCTAGGTGGGAGCTTGCTCAGAGGAAGGTCCCTGCACTGAAGGGGGTAATTCCCTGATCATATCTCCGTGGTCTGCAGATTTTCATCCTGGGGGCTGTTTTCCTGTCATTTCCCTGACTGAGCATACAGACACCAGCCCAACGTCTCTGCATTCCTATTTGCTGTCCAGAACCCACTCCGTCTGCAGGGCACTATCTAAGTGCATGTTCATTTTTTCAAGAGAAAAAGGGAACCTAAGAGAACAGCCATGGCTTTACTGAAAGACTATATACATTAAAGGAAAGTAGGGAGGTAAAATGCACTTAAGGGTTCTCTCTTGATGTGCCCTCAGGGCTGTGCTCTGACGCTGCAGCAGGGAAGCCCCCTGCTGTAACATCTCTTATTCCATGATAAAGAAACATAGAGTGTATGCAGCCTGATCTGCACTGGGATGTGCCAGATTTGGTGATCCCTCTTGGAAAAGAGTTTGCATTACCTACGGTGAGAGACTTACGTGTCAGTGGCTGGAAGCAATGCTCCTGCAGTGAGGTTGCAGCCTGCTCACACCCCGCACATCCTGTAATCCCTCTCTCCTTTCTCTTCCATCTTCATGTCACCTGCAGAACGTGCCCCTAGTGCTGATGCACAGTACACGGGAGCTGCTCTTAGTGAGAGCTGTGTCTCTGCAGCGCTGCCCACTTGTAGGAGCTCCCTGTGTCCCAGGAGATCAGAACAGCTCAGCAGCAGAGGGTGTTTTTTTCCCCACTGATCTCCCCTGAGATGTGCCTGGGTCTCTGTGGCCAACAGCTCCTGAAAGACAAGAGCATCATGATTATACTCTGAAATCTGCTGAATTAATCACCAAATGTCCAGTGGAAAGTGACCAATTGCATACATATGGTTAGTCCTACCAGAGATTGTTTGCTAAAACAAAAAGGGCGCACAGACAGGGACAGGGAGAGGTGGACTTCCCCTGGGCAGAGCAGCGATGCAGCTGAAGCAGTGCAGGCATCTCATCCCTAGATGGAAACTCTATGACTGAAATTGGATTCAGCTCCCCACAGACCCAGAGATGTTCGGATTCCTGTGGTTCAGTTCAGATGTGCAGAAGGAGTTGCCTGCATGTGAGCTCCTGCTCTGAGTCCTTGGTCCTTCAGCAGGGAGTCAGTTGCTCACACACAGACCCTGGGTGACGACCAAGGTGCCTGGGGTGCTCCTGGATGTGTGCTAGTGCTTGTAAAGTGTGTGGGAAATCCCTGAGACAGACACCTCCTTCCTGAGCATCAGATGAGGGCAGAGAGGGAATGGAGATGTACTTGGCCATCCTGTACGACAACAGATCCCCTTTTTTAGGGCACCTGAGTGTGCCTTTTTTGCTTGTCTCCATGGAGCATGCAGTTATGCAGCTGGCGAAAGGGATGAGCTCTCAAAAGAAGAGGCAGATCTTCCTCTGTTCTCCATCTGCTGCCTATTCTGGAGCTCAAGGCACTACAGAGCTGACACACATCTGTGTTCTGCATCTGAAGAAGCCTCAATTTTCTATGTGCTCTCATGTGAATGACATCAGAAGCAGCCTAGTGTCATGCCAGTTCCCTGGGCTGTCCAGCACACTCACATGCAGCTGCAAATGCAGCACAGGGCCTTCAGGAAAGCCATGTCCAGGAGTATCCATGCTGCTTGGACAACTTGGCGCCCCACAGTGGGTGCAATGATTATGTGCCACCTTCATCGATACCATAGATGCACTGAATCCAATAATGCCTCCTGAACTGGATGTTTTCTTATGTTGTTTTACACGAATGAGAACACCAATACGTGCTGGGCTAGAGAGCTTTGTCCACTTGCAGGTCTGAGCTCTTGTTTGGATCACAGGGACGTGGTTTAATGCCTTCCACAGCTGGACTGTAGCACAAGTCTTTATGATAGATGGGAGAGGAGACAAGGAAGAGCAACTGCCCTCTGTGGGAGTGCACTGAACTCTTCCTTGGGATGGCAGAGCAGCCAGGTCGGAGCAAATGGAAATAGCAAAAAGAGGAGACCACCAGTGTCTGCTCCTGGCTTCCTGATCAGGAAGAGCAAGTGGAAGGTGCCCTCTGCAGACAGATGGGAGCCTCCTGTTGTCAGGCCCTTGTTCCCTTTGGGGGCCTTTTCCACTGCAGTATCTGCTGCAGGGACAGCACAGCAGGGCATACAAGATCAGGGATATCCCTGGAGAGCATAGCTGACAGTTTCTTCACCAAACCTTAGAGGAACCAAAGAGGAGAGGTGCTCTGCTGCATCTCCTACTCACCGGCAAGGAAGGGCTGGTGGAGAATTTGAAGGTCAAAGTGAAGATGGGCTGCAGTGGCCATGGGATGGTGGAACTGTGGATTCTGAAGGGAGGGCAAAAGTCAAGTTCACACCTTTGGGTTTCAGGAGAGCACACCTTGGCTTCTTCAAGTGTCTGTGGTGCCCAGTACAGAAAGAATGCATATATAGGAATTGGAAACAAGCAGTGGTCAGCTGGGAGCAATGCAGAGTGTTTGTCCTAGTGTACCTGCTGAGAGTAATTTAGAAAGTCTAAAGCTCACACAGAGTTGAACCTGCCCAGGCATATCAAAGACAGAAGGGCTTTTAGAAATATATACACAGCAAAAGGAAAGCTAGGGCGAATGTGAGCTCACAGTGAAATGGGGCATGCTACCTGGCATGAAGGGCGTGAAGCGTCCTGTGCTGCATGTGACCTTCTAAAACAAGGTCTGAGACCGTGAGAAGATCTCAGTACCACAGTGTGACTCAGTTAGTGGAAACACGGAGAGCTGTCATGGACAATTCTCGGCAGGGAAATCCTGGGGAGTGCCTTCAGGTACAGGGACGTAGGCTGTGTTTCATTGTTCATCATGAAGGAATTCTGTTTGTTGGAAAAAAGAGAAATCTTTCATTGCCCATGTGCAGCTGGTTCTCTGAGGAATTGGTGCCAGTGCCAATGTCCTGTGACCAATGCCCAGCGTCCACCGCTGCTCTACCCTGCTGCGTATTTGATGTCCCTCATCCTCCAGGTGTCTCCAGCTCTCCTAAATCAATGACCATGGTTCAGGGCAAGTTTTCAGCAGGCCATCTGGACACATGCTCTTCCCACTGCTCTACAAATTTTTCCTTCCCTTGCTCTTTGTTCACTCAGATACCTCCCAATTATCTGGCTGATCTGTGAACTTCAGGGAGATTATTGGAACTTGCTACATCTCTGCAAAGCCTGATGGACTATTTGATCAACTCCTTAACTGTGATTCTATCTATGCCTTCCTAACTCTGCCTAGCTTATTTCTTGTACAAATATTCCCAGTGAAAGACAAACCTTAGGTTTGGACAAGGCACGCAGTTGATTACATTATTCTACTGTTCATTCAATTGCATCATGTTTACAACTGTTGGCAAAAAAAAAAAAAAAAAAAAAAAAAAGAGAAATCTTTCCTTGCCCATGTGCAGCTTACTCTCTGAGGAAAGCCAGTGGGAGTTGGTGCAAAGGAGGTTTACAGAGTTAACACAGAGTGGGTGACTGCAGAGGAGAAAAGTGATGGGAGGAAAAGTGATGCAAGACCCATGGGGCCAGTTTGAGTAGAAATGGGGTGGGGTAGCTGAGGAGGACATTCGTCCACACAGTGACTGGGCAAAACTCATTAGGGGACATCCTGCATCAATATCACTTACGAAGTGCTGCTTTAACTTCTTGTTTAAACTCAACTATAAATAAATAAATAAATAGTCTTCATAAATGCCCATCATTCTCTTCAAATTTCAGCTCTCTCCAGATACCTGTCCAGTTTGCTGTACAAGTTCTGAACACCTGAAGAAGATGACAGGAAGGCACAAGGCACAGGAGGACTCTTCAGGTTGTAATGGGCCCCACGGGGCATTTGCTGCTGAGTCCATCAACCTCCAGCGCTGAGAGAAGATTGCATGAAGTGCTCCAGAAGACAAACTCAGAAGGAACAGTGAAGTTTCTTGGAGTATTAATGGGCCCCACTGAGGGCCATTCACAAGCAAGCTTCCCCAGGGACTTATTAGAGCAGATCATTGGAAGCCATGATTGCAGGCAGACCAAGGCACTGGGATGGTGGCTGTGATGCTGAGCAAAGCCTCCTTTGTCTTGTGAAGCAGAAAGGCCAAGGCCTGATCCCCAGAGCCTTGTCAGGGAGATCGTGTCCCTCGTGCTGGCTCAGGGCCCTTCCTGGGGCAGTGGGATGGAGGTTTGTCTGATGTCAAATGAAAGACTGTGGGACAGCAGCTGCCAGACTCTGCATGGGGTGCAAGGATGCTGTGAGGCCCAAGTGCCATGTGGGCAGTGTGTCTCATGCCAGGATGTGGGATGTGAGAAGGGCCCAGTCTGGACAAATTACTCAACTGCAATGGAACTTTGAACTCCAGATCTCTCAGGCCCAAGGTGGAGGCACCATTTCCTCACTGGTAGCATTTGGTTCTGGGGATGCCGTGTTTGATGCTCACCCACATGCAGAGCTCCTGTCTGACTGCAACACCACTGTGCTCATATCAGCTGTGACGACACAGTGGAGCTGAAATCACTGAGCTTGTCTCCCCTTTCCAGCACAGTGACTCTGACATCACTGCAATACTGACCACTGCCACAACTCAGGAATTCTGACATCACTGCTCTCCACACTACCGAGACAACACCGTGACTGTGCTGTCACTGAACTCCTACCCACTGTGACAGCACAGTGATCCAACATCACCGTGCTTGTACCCACTGTCATAGAATCCTGGGACAACCCGCAATGGAAAGGACCCATAGTGATCATCAGGTCCCACATTTGGCTCCACACGCCCGTCCTAAAAGCAGAGCATATAACTGAGTGTGTTGTCTTGTAACGGAGTTATCTGGATCAGTGTGTGTCCGTGACAGAGGGCAGAAGGCTTGGCAGTTCCACTGGCCAAAAAATAACTAAACTAAACTAAACTAAACTAAACTAAACTAAACTAAACTAAACTAAACTAAACTATAATATAGTATAGTATAGTATAATATAATATAATATAATAATAAATAAGGAAATAAAATAATAATAAAAAAACAGCGGCAAAGATCTAAGGAGAAAACTTATTTTTACTAAACATTGTATTGGAATGTAAGATAACACAATGTTATAAAATAAAATTGGAATTTAGGGTAATAAATCAAATATAATGAGAGAGCGAGTGTCCGAAACCAAAAGCCTTACTTTGAACTGAAGGCGCACGGCTGGGGCGCGCAGCCACACACTGCCAGGCAGCGAGCAAGTGAGAGATCCCGGGACTTCCTCCCATGGCTTATCTTCCCCTCTGAACTCAGAGTCCTCAGGAAAGGCAGTTCTTCTTCTCTTCTGAGAAACAGATATCCATAAAGTTGTCCGTCCACAGAACTGGAGTATTAACTCTCTAATTCCCCATGCTTTACATGATGTTATGATGTGGAATACTGATAACAATATTCGTAAAACCATGACACCAAATCAGGCATTTGCAGCTTTGCTAGGCACACACAATCTGTTAGGACAAACAATGCTTCTGGAATCAGCCTGTCTACTGGTGATTAATTCATCTGACTTCAAAGTACGTTTTGCAGAGATGACCCCGTTGTCTATCAGGAGCTGCCAGCCCCACAGCCCCAAGGGCATCTCCAGGGAGAGCAGTGAGGAAGAGAAAATGACATCCTCTGCTGCTGAGCTGGGCCGGGCTCCTGGGACACAGGGAGCTGCTACAAGTGGGCAGCGCTGCAGAGAGACAGCTGTGCCCAGGAGCAGCTCTTCTGCACAGCACAGCCTGCAGGTGACAGGAGGAGAGGAGAGAAAGGAGAGAGGGATTGTAGGATGTGTACGGTGTGAGCAGGTGTTGAGCTCACTGCAGGAGCTCTGCTCACAGCCTTTGGCAAGGTAAGTCTCACTGCAGGCTTTGACTCTGCCTCCTGCCAGGCTCAGCACTCAGCACTCAGCACTCAGCACTCAGCACTCAGCACTCAGCACTCAGCACTCAGTCTGCCTGGGGAGCTGCACAGGGCATTGGAGGGAGGCATGTGGGGGGAAGGAGCCCCTCGGCAGGGCAGGGCTGAGGTCTTCTGCTGCTACAGCTGCAGCCTGGGGCAGGGGGATCACAGATACACTGCACCACTGGGTGTTTTTTTTCCAAGGGTGCTTTGCAGGAGGAGAGACAAGGCAGGGATTTTCCAACACCTGTTCTTAGGGAAGGAGAATGAGTTGGAGGCAGAATTCTGAAAGGAGATGTGAAACATGAACACATCTCAGAGAATCCTGAACTGTACCTTTCACAATCTGCCCTTATATGAAAAATCTTCTTAAGTGCTTTCAGCTGAAATTGCTATCGTTTTCTGCTGACATGAATAATGCCCTTATCCTGCAAACAGGCAGCTTTCTCTAACAGAAATTGAAGTGCAGAGAGATAGGGATGGGCACTGTGAGTGCAGACAGCATAGAGATATGAGGGATGGAAATTGATTGTAAGAGGAAATTATCTAGGAAGCTGAGATACGATTAGGAAAGGAGAGGAAAGTAAGAGCTCTTTCAGCTTCTACTTCTTAAGGTACACTAAAGCTCGTGCAAGTAAATTGA
The DNA here is from genome assembly GCA_037305975.1 of Chrysolophus pictus. Taxonomy (NCBI): domain Eukaryota; kingdom Metazoa; phylum Chordata; class Aves; order Galliformes; family Phasianidae; genus Chrysolophus; species Chrysolophus pictus. The sequence goes on from CM074604.1 coordinate 2,845,593, forward strand.
AGTTATGGAGTTAAATGGACGTTTTTCAAAGAGAAAGAAACATTTCTATAGTATAGCAGGAGGAGAGTGTCTGCAAGTTATCTTGACATCTGTCATTATTTTCTGCACTGTGCACAGGACTCCATGCCCAGGAACTGCAGATGCCCAACAGCAGCTCCATCAGCGAGTTCCTCCTGCTGGCTTTGGCAGACACGCGGCAGCTGCAGCTCCTGCACTTCTGGCTCTTGCTGGCCATCTACCTGGCTGCCCTCCTGGGCAACGGCCTCATCAGCACAGCCGTAGCCTGCCACCACCGCCTGCACACCCCCATGCACTTCTTCCTCCTCAACCTTGCCCTCCTCGACCTGGGCTGCATCTCCACCACTCTCCCCAAAGCCATGGCCAATGCCCTCTGGGACACCAGACACATCTCCTATGCAGGATGTGCTGCACAGACCTTTCTGTTTGTCTTTCTCATGTCAGCAGAATATTCTGTCCTCACTATCATGTCCTATGACCGCTACGTTGCCATCTGCAAGCCCTTGCACTACGGGACCTTGATGGGCAGCAGAGCTTGTGCCAGCATGGCAGCAGCTGCCTGGAGCAGTGGGGTTCTTCATGCTCTGCTGCACACTGCCAATACGTTTTCACTGCCTCTCTGCCAAGGCAGTGCCATCAATCAGTTCTTCTGTGAAATCCCCCAGATCCTTAAGCTCTCCTGCTCAAAATCCTACCTCAGGGAAGTTGGACTTATTGTCTGTAGTGTCCTTGTCCTATTTGGATGTTTTGTTTTCATTCTTGTGTCCTATGTGCAGATCTTCAGGGCTGTGCTGAGGATGCCCTCTGAGCAGGGACGGCACAAAGCCTTCTCCACGTGCCTCCCTCACCTGGCCGTGGTGTCCCTCTTTGTCACCACTGGCTTTTTTGCCAGTCTAAAGCCCCCCTCCCTTTCCTTCCAATCCCTGGATCTGACAGTAGCAGTTCTGTACTCGGTGGTTCCTCCAACACTGAATCCCCTCATCTACAGCATGAGGAACCAGGAGCTAAGGGATGCAGTGAGGAAAATGGTTGCATGGTCACATTTCAGCAGGAATAAACTTCTAATCTATTTCTACATATGAGTCTTTCTTCTCCACAATGACACTATTTTATGTTCGCTTCTGTTTATTTTATGTATTTCTTTTCATTAATAGATACATTTTCCTTTGCTGTTCAGATACATATATGTCTGTATTTACTGTCAGTGGATATCATGTTCCTAAACTCGTGTTTGGATTCCTTCCACTTCTATGAGGCATCACACTGCTCTCTTTCTCCTGGAGCCCATATGAAGGGGAAGGTCTTAGGGATCCTGGTGGATGAAAACCTTAACAGGAGCCAGCAGTGTGTGCTTGCAGCCTGAGAGGCCAACTGTACCCTGGGCTGCATTGTTGGAGAAAAGACCACGGGAGACAAGTCTCATGCTATCATGATCAACAGGTCTCAAACTTTATTACGTACAATATAACTATTTATACATGAGATAATTAGCTCATACATATTGCAAAAGAAAAGCTCATGATTGGAAATTCCTCAACTGTGAGAACCGACCTTCACGGCTAGCTGTGCGGATTCTGCTTCCTTCTATCTACAAACTCCCAGCCTCATGCCATCCTGTTTCTGTTACACTTTCAAGGCAAAGGCACAGCGTCCTTGCCTTGAATTACGTATTGATTGTTACTGTTTCACCAACTTGATCATATCAAGGCCCTTGTCTTGCAACCATGTCTCAGTCAGTCTCTCCACATCATCCCTAGATGGAAACCCTGCAGCTGAAATGGGATGCAGCTCCCCACAGACCCACAGGAGCTGAGATTCCTCTGGTTCAGTTCAGATGTGGACAAGGAGTTGCTTGCATGTGAGCTCCTGCTCTAAATCCTTGGTCCTTAAGTGGTATTCTTGTTCATCCTAAATGGCAACAGACTCCTGTGTTTAGGGCACCCAAGTGTGCCTTTTCCACCCATCTCCATGGAACATGCAGAGTTATGCAGCTGACTAAACGGATCTGTCTCTGTTCTCTATCTATCTGTATATTCTGGAGCTCAAGGCACTACAGAGCTAATACAAGTCTTTATTCTTCAACTGATGAAACCTCAGTTTTCTATGGGCTCTCATGTGACTGGCCTCAGAAGCAGCCTAGTGTCATGGCAGTGTCCTGGGCTGTCCTGCACACTCACATGCAGCTGCAAATGCAGCACAGAGCCTTGAGGAAAGCCATGCCCTCAGAGTGTCTGTGCTGCTTGGACAACTCCAAGCCTCACAATGGGTCCAATGCCTATGTGCCACCTTCTGAACACAAATACCACAGATGCGCTCCTCAGCCATGCTACACCTAATAGTACTCACTAAACTGTGTCTCTCAACACAACATCCAGACGTTCCTTGAACACCTCCAGGGTTGGTGACTCCACCACTTCCCTGGGCAGCCCATTCCAGGGCCTGACCACTATTTCAGAAAAGTAGTATTTCCTAATGTCAGGCCTAAATCTCCCATGGCACTGCTTGAAGCCATTCCCTCCAGTCCTATCACCAGTTACACGAGAGAAGAGGCCTTAGCCCAGCTCACTACAGATTCCCTTCAGGTAGTTATAGAGAGCAATAAGGTCTCCCCTGAGCCTCCTCTTCTCCAGACTGAACAATCCCAGCTCCTTCAGCCTCATCAGCCTCATCAGGCCTGTGCTCTAGACCCCTCACCAGCTTTGTCGCCCTTCTTTGAACCCTCTCCAGGGCCTCAATGTCTTTCCTGCAGCAAGGGGCCCAAAATTGGACCCAGTACTCGAGGTGCGGCCTCACTAGAGCCCTCCATGAACCCATGCTGACTAACTATGGTTAACTATGGAGGCTAGATCTTGTTGTGGTGAGCCTTAAACAGTTAAGTAAAATTAGGTTAGAGCTTGTTTTTCCTGTTGTGGTTTGGAAAAGGCTTTTGTGAGCCTTAAGCAATGGGAAAAATTTAACCCCCTTCCATCAGTGTCATCGTGAGAGCCCATCCTGCGACCCTACAAACCCAGAATGCTGGAATACTAGAGAAACCTGAGAAACTTACAGTTCTAGAGACCTGAAAGCCTTGAACCTAGAATCCTGTAATCCTATAAATCCTAGAAACCTGGAATTCTATAAACTGAAGAAACCTAGAATCCTAGCATCGTGGAATCTTAGAAACCTAAGATACCTAGCATTCAAAAAACCTAAATCCTGGAAACATAGAACTCTATAATTCTTTAATCCTGGAAACCTGGAGTCCTGCTATCATAGAAATCTAGAAATCTAAGAAAGCTATAGTCCTACCATCCTGCAAACCTAAGAAAAGTACAAATTTAGAATCCTACAGAACAAGAATCCTACGTGCTCAAATTCCTACACTCCTACAATTCCAGAATCCTAGAAGCGTTGAATCCTAGAAACATAGAATCCTATAAATGTAGAAACCTCGAATCCCAGCATGCTAGAATGTGAATGTCCTGGACTCTCAGAATCATCGAGGTTGGAGAAGACCTCTGAGGTCATCGAGCCCAACCAAGGACGTGCCGTGCCATGGAAGTCCCTCACCTGCTCCCCAGCAGCACAGGCTCAGGGCCAGCAGGGTGACACAGCACAGATCTGGTGACAGGTCACAGCTGTGGGTTTAGCGGTGGACTTGATGGGGCTGAGTTAACAGTTGGATGACCTGAGAGGTCATTTCTAACTAACTAAGAGCTAACTTGAGGGCAGAGGAGGATTGGCAGCAGGTCCCAGCTCGGCGATGCAGGCAATCCCCATCCCGACCTACCTCGGTTCCCCAGGTACCTCTATGTAATAGGTTTGAAGCCCTGAAACTGGAGGGTGCGGTGGCTGAGGATGAAGTGGGAGAGCTGCCTCCAAGCATTCCCAAGGAGAGGCGTCCAACTCCACGCTTACAGACTGCCTCCTCCAGTAAAGAAAGGAGGGTGATAGTCATAGGAGACTCCCTTCTAAAAGGAACTGAGGGCCCAATATGTCGGCCTGCCCCCACCCGTAGGGAGGTGTGCTGCCTCCCTGGGGCCCGGGTCAGGGATATTTCTAGGAAACTTCCTAGTTTGATCCGCTCCTCTGATTATTATCCCTTATTGATAGTTCAGGCTGGCAGTGATGAGGTCACTGACGGAAGCCTGAGGACTATGAAAAATGACTTTAGGAGACTGGGGAGGTTAGTTGAAGGAGCAGGCGTACAGGTAGTATTTGCCTGTATTCCTACAGTGGCAGGGAAGGATGCTGAGACCACCAGAAGAACACACCTTATAAACACGTGGCTGAAAGGCTGGTGCAAAAGCAAGAATTTGGGGTTCTTTGATCATGGGGCGGTCTACTCGGCACCTGGCCTGGGGTCTGCTGATGGGTCTCACCTGCCTCGAAGGGGGAAACGGATCCTTGCCCAAGAGCTGGCAGGACTGGTAGAGAGGGCTTTAAAGTAGATGTGGAGGGGGTAGGGGATAAAACCAGGCCTGCTAGAGATGAGCCTGGGGGATCGGCGATGGGATTAGGGATGAGGCGAGGGGCTCGGCTGAAGTGCATCTACACCAATGCACGCAGCATGGGCAACAAACAAGAAGAGTTGGAAGCCATGGTGCGGCAGGCAAGCTATGACCTAGTTGCCATCACGGAAACATGGTGGGACTGCTCCCACGACTGGAGTGCTGCAATGGATGGCTACAAGCTCTTCAGGAAGGATAGGCAAGGAAGAAGGGGTGGTGGTGTGGCTCTGTATGTTAGAGAATGCTTTGATGTTACTGAGCTTGTGGCTGGGGATGATAAGGTTGAATCCCTATGGGTAAAGATCAGGGGAAGGGCTGGCAAGGCAGACATATTGGTGGGCGTCTGCTATAGACCGCCGAACCAGGATGAAGAGACAGATGAGGTGTTCTATGAGCAGCTGGCAGAAGCTGCGAGATCGCCAGCCCTTGTCCTCATGGGGGACTTCAACTTCCCTGACATATGCTGGGAATACGGTGCAGCGCAGAGGAAGCAGTCTAGGAGGTTTCTGGAGTGTATGGAGGAGAACTTTCTGATGCAGCCGGTGAGAGAGCCTACGAGAGGAGCTGCCCCGCTAGACCTGCTGTTCACAAACAGAGAAGCTCTGCTGGAAGATGTGGCGGTCGGGGGCTGCCTTGGACAGAGCGACCATGAGATGGTAGAGTTCTCGATTCTTGGAGGAGCCAGGAGGAAGAACAGCAAAACTGTTACCTTGGACTTCCGGAGGGCGGACTTGGAGTTGTTTAGAAGACATGTAGGGGGAGTCCCCTGGGATTCAGTCCTAGAGGGTAAAGGGGTCCAAGACAGCCGGTTGCTCTTCAGGAAGGAAGTCTTAAGGCGCAGGAGCGGGCTGTCCCCCTGAGCTGCAAAATGAGCCGGCGGGGAAGGAGAGCGGTGGGGATGAAGAGGGAACTGTTCTTGAGGCTCCGGGAGAAAAAGAGAATCTACCTCCTGTGGAAGAAGGGACGGGCGACTCAGAGAGAGTACAGAGAAGTTGTTCAGATGTGCAGGGAGAAAATCAGAAAGGCGAAAGCCCAGCTCGAACTCAACCTGGCCGCTGGGATAAAAAGAAACAAGAAACCCTTTGACAAATATATCAACGGTAAGAGGAGGACTAAGGAGAATCTCCATCCTTTACTGGACGAGGCTGGGAATGTGACTAGTGAGGATAAGGAAAAGGCAGAGGTCCTGAACGCCTTCTTTACGTCTGTCGTTAGAGGTCAGACCAGTTATCCTCAGGGTACTCCACTTTTTGACCTGGTGGACTCGGCTGGGGAGCAGACTAAGCCCCCCACGATTCAGGAGGAAACAGTCAGAGACCTGCTACTGCAACTGGACTGCCACAAGTCCATGGGGCCGGATGAGATCCACCCGAGAGTGCTGAGGGAACTGGCGGAGGTGAGAGCCGAGCTGCTTTCCATCATCTCTCAGCGCTCCTTGTTGACTGGTGAGGTCCCAGCAGACTGGAGGCTTGCCAACGTGACTCCCATCTACAAGAAGGGCTGTAAGGAGGACCCGGGGAGCTACAGGGCTGTTAGCCTGACCTCGGTGCCAGGGAAGGTTATGGAGCAGATTGTCTTGAGGGAGATCACACAGTGTGCGGGACAACCGGGGGATCAGGGCTAGCAGCATGGGCTCACGAAGGGCAGGTCCTGCTTGACCACCCTGATCTCCTTCTATGATCCAGTGACCCGCCTGGTGGATGAGGGAAAGGCTGTTGATGTGGTCTACCTTGACTTCAGCAAAGCCTTTGACACTGTCTCCCACAGCATTCTCCTGCGGAAGCTGGCAGTCCGTGGCTTGGACAGGTACCCCATACTGGGACAGCCTCAAACTGGAACCCTATGGGACTGGGATCCCCCAAACTGGATCTCCCCATAGTGGAGTCCTCCATAACGGGAACACCCCAAACTGGGATCAGCCCCCAAACTGGGACCCTATGGGACTGGGAATCCACAAACTGGGATCCTGTGGTACTGGGAGGCCCCAAACTGGGATCACCCCAAACTGGGATCACCCCAAACTGGAACCCAATTGAACCGGGGCACCCGTAAACTGGGAGCACCTTAAACTGGGATCCTATGGAACTGGGATCCCCCACAAACTGGGATCCGATGGGACTGGGAAACCCCAAACTGGGATCCTATGGAACTGGGATCCCCCACAAACTGAGATCCGATGGGACTGGGATCAGCCCAAACTGGGACAGCCCCATACTGGGATCCCATCCCAAACTGGGATCACCCCAAACTGGAACCCAACTGAACCAGGGCACCCCTAAACTGGGAGCACCTTAAACTGGGATCTTATGGAACTGGGATCCCCCATACTGGGATCACTCTGTACTGGGATCCCCCACAAACTGGGATCCTATGGGACTGGGAAACCCCAAACTGGGATCACTCCATACTGGGAACCCCCAAAGTGGGACCCTATTGAACTGGGAATCCCCAAACTGGGAGCACCCCAAACTGGAACCCAATTGAACTGGGGCACCCCTAAACTGGGAGCACCTTAAACTGGGATCCTATGGAACTGGGATCCCCCACAAACTGGGATCCGATGGGACTGGGATCAGCCCAAACTGGGAGAGCCCCATACTGGGATCCCATCCCAAACTGGGATCACCCCAACCTGGAACCCAACTGAACCGGGGCACCCCTAAGGTGGGGTTGTTGTCGCCTTGGGGCCGCGGGTGAACCCGAGGGACGGCCGCCCTTCCTCTCCATCCTTCCTCACTTCCTCACTCCCACATCCCGTTGTCGGAGGACCAACACCCGCACGTGGTGGCAGTGATGTCACAGCGGGTGTCACAGAGCTGCCATTGTGACGCGTGAAGCTGGGAGCGGAGCAAAGGGCTGCGAGGCTCAGGCTGGGCATCACTGCGGTCTGGTGAGGCTCAGGGAGAGCAGGGAGACTCGCAGTGCTCGCCATCGACTCGCTGATGTCCGATAGCGAGAGGGAGGCTTCCTGCATGGAGGAAGCAGGTGAGAGCACGGCATCCCCGCACGCAGCCGGGCAGAGGGGTGCAGGGGCTCTGCTTGAAGCCGAGAGGGGAGGAAAGGGCAAACAGGAGCTCCCAGCCCCTCTGCTCTTCGGCTCAGCTTGGGCCGTGGTCCTCGGGGATGCCCGGCCCTGCCGGCTGCTCGGCTCTGCTCATTTTTGCTCTTTTCCTCTGCAGTGTGTGCGCTGTGTGGCCGGGCAGATGTGGACCCGGAGATGTGCGGGCGCGTGCTTCTGGAGGCTGGGATTCGTGTCCACGAGTTCTGCTTGGTGAGTTCCTCCCCATGGCGCTCCTTCCAGGTTCCCTCCAGGGATGCTCCCTTTTCCTTCCCGTCCTAATGAGATCCTCCTTTCCCTTTCCTTTCCCTTTCCTTTCCCTTTCCTTTCCCTTTCCTTTCCCTTTCCTTTCCCTTTCCTTTCCCTTTCCTTTCCCTCTCCTCTCCTCTCCTCTCCTCTCCTCTCCTCTCCTCTCCTCTCCTCTCCTCTCCTCTCCTCTCCTCTCCTCTCCTCTCCTCTCCTCTCCTCTCCTCTCCTCTCCTCTCCTCTCCTCTCCTCTCCTCTCCTCTCCTCTCCTCTCCTCTCCTCTCCTCTCCTCTCCTCTCTTCTTTCCTTTCCTTTTCCTTTTCTCTCCTCCAGATCTTTGCCAACATCACTACCGAATCAGGACCGGCGTGGCCAAGAACTGATGGCCTCCCCCTTGCTGCCATCGCACGCAAAGCCAAGCAGGCAGATGGGCAGGTGAGGAGCTGTAGGGAACAGGCAGATCTGTGCCGACAAGGGCTCACATCACCTTCATCTGGGCACAAGGAAAGCAATCACAGCCCTTCCAACCTCCTCCAGACCCAAGGAAAGCAATCACAGCCCTTCCAACCTCCCCCACGACCCAAGTCCTGCACCATAGGCAATCAACCCCATCCCCCAGGCCGCTTTGTGCACAGAAATGCCCACATCCCTGCCCACCCCAAGGCGTGGGGCTGGCTGTGGAAGCCCTGAGCTGGCTGCCGATGGGGCCGTTCTGCTCTTTCCAGCAATGCTGTGTCTGCGGAGAGAGGAGGGCTGCCATCACGTGCGCCAAGAGCGACTGCGCTCGCAGCTTCCACCTGCCCTGTGCCGTGGATGGGGAGTGCGTCACCCAGTACTTCGGTGAGCACAGGTAAGGATCTGGAGTCCTTGGTGCCAGGGTGGCATCAAAGAAGAGGTTTTTCTCTTCGCCGCTCGTAGGACCGAGGCACAACCGCTCGCAAAGTCGCTCGCATCCCCATAGGCTGCCAGGGCTCAGTTTAGTTCGTCTGGAGAGGGAACCAGCACTGATGTCTCACTGGTGGCACAGGTTTAGGGATGAGAAAGCGATCTCTGACTCGAACCCGAGCCACGGCCCTCAGGGATCTGCTTCCTCCGCTGTACGGCGGCGTTGATGAGCAGGGCTTCCATCCAAACCTCCCCTTCTCCCCTGCTCTTCCTTCAGCATCAGTTGAAAATAACGAAGGGCAAAGCCTTCTAACGCTTGGCCACCGCAGTCCCGTGGGCAAACGCTTGCCCCCCGTGGCTCTCCTTTATGCTGTGACCTTGGTTGCCACCTCCCAGAGAGGACTCGCTCAAAACTCCCTTTGGCTCGGGGGCCAAAGATGCAATCGGAGCTCAGTTCAGATGCCGACGGCCGCGTTTCCTTTCCTGGACCTCTGCCCTCCTCGCATCGCTTCTCATCCGTTCCATCACTTCTCACCGTGCCCCATCCGCTCCGTCTTCCCCCAGGTCCTTCTGCCGACAGCATCGCCCTCGACAGCTGGCTCAGAAAGCTCCGCAAGGCACCAACTGCCTCATTTGCCTCGAACCTGTGGGGGACGGCTTGTCCTACCACACCATGCTGTGTCCAACCTGCCAACGCGCCTGGTTCCACCGGCTCTGCATCCAGGTACGACCCCTCTCCTCACCCCGCGAGGATGCTGGGTGCTCAGCATCACCAGGCATTGCTGATTCTCACCCTGCTCGTGCTTCTCCTGCAGCGACAGGCGTCGAGCACCGGCACGGCGTTCTTCAGGTGCCCGGCTTGTCTCGATTTCGGTCTGTTCTGCGACCAAATGTCCAGCCTGGGGATCCGAATCCCTCTCAGGTTGGTGTCCTTCCCCTTTGCTTTCGGCTCAAAATGTTCCAGGAATGACGGTCTGGCTGGTTGCGTCGTTTCATCCCTGCTTTTCGTGGTGCCCTCCTCCTCTTCATCTTCGGGGTTTGTGAGCACTGTACCCAACTGGGATTCCAAGGTGCCATCGGGTTCTATTGGCTCCATCACTCGTTGCGTTGACCGCTCTGATGGAACCAGTTTCATCTCCACTCGCCCTCACCGTGGTTCCTGAATCAGCTTCCTTCCCTTCCCTTCCCTTCCCCTTCCCCTTCCCCTTCCCCTTCCCCTTCCCCTTCCCCTTCCCCTTCCCCTTCCCCTTCCCCTTCCCCTTCCCCTTCCCCTTCCCCTTCCCCTTCCCCTTCCCCTTCCCCTTCCCCTTCCCCTTCCCCTTCCCCTTCCCCTTCTTCTCTCCTCTCCTCTCCTCCCCTCTCCTCTCCTCCCCTCTCCTCTCCTCTCCTCTCCTCTCCTCTCCTCTCCTCTCCTCTCCTCTCCTCTCCTCTCCTCTCCTCTCCTCTCCTCTCCTCTCCTCTCCTCTCCTCTCCTCTCCTCTCCTCTCCTCTCCTCTCCTCTCCTCTCCTCTCCTCTCCTCTCCTCTCCTCTCCTCTCCTCTCCTCTCCCATAGCTGAGCTACAACTCCAAAGACACAGCAGGCTGTTCAAACTCATCCTCCCCATCCCCAAAACTCGAGGACAAGGCAGCGGATTTCTTTGTCCAGCTCAGAGGCTTCGTGCTTCCCCTCTTCCTTTCCTATTTCCCCTCAATCCTATTCGAGGGGTCATTCTCACCTCTCTGTCCCTCCCGTTCTGTGACACAAAGTCTCCAGGCTTGGCTTGGACTCCCCCACTTCGCTTTTTGGCGGAGTTTCTGATGTTTTCTCTTCTTGGTGTGTGGTTGTCCGCCGACTTTTCCAAGCGTGGCTGCAGCTTCTCTTGCCTGGAAGAGCCATTTCCTCGGTTTTTCTCCTTCTATCTGATATCCTGCGCTTTTTCCTCAGAGATGCTTTGCTGGAGATGCTCTTCCCAAGAGTTCTCGTGCAATTTCTCTGGGCTGAAGGCAGAGGTTTTGTTCTCCCCTCTGCCAACGCGTCGCTGCTTCTCCCCGTGAGACTCGTGCTCCTTGCTCCCATCCTCTTGGCTGCCATAAGCCTCGCGGGATTTCTCAGGGCCTTTTGGGTTTCTTGGAAGCTTGGAGCGGATGAGATGGGGGAGGGCTCATCGCTTCCCCTCCCTTCTCTTGCAGAGACCCGGAATGGGACCACCAAGGGGTCTACGATCCGCCCCGAGAGAGGCACAGCCGCTGCGACGCCAGCGAATGCCTTTACGAGGGAGGCAGAGAGCAGGCAGAGACAACGGGGTGAGCAGGGGGGTCGGGGGGGTCCTCAGCCTCGCCGCAGGATGGCATCCCGTTATTCCCATATCCCCTCATTGCCCCCCGTACCCCCATATCCCCCCCATATCCCCATATCCCCCATATCCCCCCATTATCCCCCCACATCCTCCCCTATTCCCCCTTTATCCCCCCATCTCCATTATCCCCCCATTATCCCCACATCCCCCCATCCCCCCACATCCCCCCATATCCCCATAGCCCCCCACATCCCCCCTAGGATCCTATGGGATGCATCCTCGCTCTGCAGGACAGCGGAGCGAGGGCTGAGAGCAGCAGAGATGCGCTGTGCAGGGCATCCCGTGGCTCGGTCCTCACATCCACCACCTTCCCCAGGTCCTGGCAGCTGATCCTGTGCAGCTCCTGCGCTGCTGAGGGAACCCATCGGCAGTGCTCCCAGCTGCACAACCCAAGAGACATGTGGGAGTGGGAATGCGACGGCTGTGCTGGTCTGGGCACCGGTAAGAAGCATCGCATCAGATCTCAGGATGCTCTGATGCCGGGATGCCGGAGTCCGTCTGTCCCGATGCTCTGACGTCGGGATGCCGGAGTCCGTCTGTCCCATTCCGACTCACGACCTCCCTTTGCAGCCTCCGGCGCCGATGTTGAGCTCGCCGGTCCCAGCCACAGGGCTCTGTGTTCATCCGGCAGCTCCGTGCCCAGCAGCCAGGCGGCATTTTGGGCATCGCAGAGCCACCTGCCCGGCAGTGAGCGGCGGACAAACAGCCAGCATTTCGGCGACGATCGGCCTTCCTCTGAGCAGCTGCGAGGACGCAGGCAAACAGCGGCTGCAAACGGGTCCCACGCAGCCACCAGGAGGCCATCGGGGTCCTCCGGGGCATCTCCAGCTGCTGCACGCCGAACACATCGCAGGCAGGGGGGAAGAAGCCGCGCACGGAGCCGATCCCCGCTGCAATCTCGCATCCCGAGTTCCCAGAGCCGGCCGAGAAGGCGGCGTGGCGGCCGGCAAACGCCAGCCCCGGAGGAGCAGGGCGGCAGCAGCAGCAGCAGCTCGCCAACATCTGCCATTCCCGGGACCGCGATGGCTCGCAGGGCGCAGACACGCGGGGGAGCATCCGGGCGGCCAGGGAGCATCCGCACCCAAAGCCCTCCTGCGGGCAGACGCGGGGCTCAGCCACGAAGAAGCAGCAGGATCCGGGGCCAGCAGAGGAGGATGTGCTGGGAATGAAGCTGGTTTCGTGAGCCAAAGCCCCCGCAGCCGTGAGCCAGAGTGCCTTCGGTTGAGGCGGACCGCCATCATCGCCCAGCTTCATCCCCTCTCCGACTTGCAGCCGCATCCAGCCTGGCTTCCCACACCTCCACGGCTGGGGATTGCACAGCATCCTCGGGAAAGCTGTTCCAGCGCGGCCGTGCTGATCTCCAACCCTTTTAATCCCCAAGCCAAAGCTGTTTTACTTCTACAACCACCCCTCCCTCTCCCACCTCCCCGACTCACTCTGGTCCGACGCAATAAAGATCAGAGATCCCCCACCCCCACCCCTCTCACCCCACAAATCGTTTGTCAGCTTCATCCTTCTTTGCTTTAGCTGAGGGGGGCGCAGGTAGGGGACCTGGATGACATGGGACGTCCCAGTTCCATAGGATCCCAGTTTGGGGCTTCCCAGTCCCATAGGATCCCAGTTTGGGGCTTCCCAGTATGGGAGTTTTCCAGTTTGGGTTGTCCCAGTTCCATAGGATCCCAGTTTGGGGCTTCCCAGTTCCATAGGATCCCAGTATGAGGGATCCCAGTTCCATAGGATCCCAGTTTGAGGCTGTCCCAGTTTGGAGGAGGTCCCAGTATGAGGGATCCCAGTCCCATAGGATCCCAGTTTGGGATGGGATCCCAGTATGGGGCTGTCCCAGTTTAGGGTGCTTCCAGTTTGGGGGATCCCAGTCCCATTGGATCCCAGTTTGTGGGGGATCCCAGTACGGAGTGATCCCAGTTTGGGGGTTCTCAGTTCCATAAGATCCCAGTTTAAGGTGCTCCCAGTTTAGGAGTGCCCCAGTTCAACTGGGTTCCAGTTTGGGGTGATCCCAGTTTGGGGGATCCCAGTCCCATAGGATCCCAGTTTGTGGGGGATCCCAGTTCCATAAGATCCCAGTTTAAGGTGCTCCCACCTTAGGGGTGCCCCGGTTCAATTGGGTTCCAGTTTGGGGTGATTCCAGTTTGGGGGATCCCAGTCCCATAGGGTTCCAGTTTGAGGCTGTCCCAGTTTGGAGGGGGTCCCAGTATGAGGGATCCCAGTTTGGGGGATCCCAGTCCCATAGGATCCCAGTTTGGGGCTTGAGAGGTGGGTGGGGCTTCGAGAGGAGGGCGGGGCCAGGACCGTTGGGCGGGGCCTGTGGGGAGAGTGGGCGGGGCTTAGAGCGAGGGAGGACGGGCTTAAAGGGGCCGCGTCCCTTTTTCTCTTTCCAACCTGGCAGATGCTGGCCGTCCCTCGGGTTCACCCGCAGCCCCAAGGCGACAACTTGGGCTGGGAGTCCACGCCAGGTTTCTGGTGGCTCGTGTAAAGGTTGCAAGTGCGGCTGCGTGCGTGGCGAGAGGTTTTGTGCACGGGACGGAAGGGATGGGGCATGCTTTGTTTAGTGGAGATGAGATCAGATGGAGGCCAAGCGGAAATTCTGTCGTCCCAGCTTGGTGAGATGCAGAAATTCTGTGGTCCCAGCTCGGTGAGATGCTGGCACTGAGATGCTGTGGAGTCCATGCAGAAATTCTGTGGTCTGAGCTTGGTGAGATGCAGAAATTCTGTGGTCCCAGCTCGGTGAGATGCTGGCACTGAGATGCTGTGGACTCTATGCAGAAATCCCTTCTCCAACTCATTTTTCCATCACACAATCAGATCATCCCCTTTCCAATACACATGATGACGTCACAGAGCCCCATGATGACGTCACCATACAGAAGCACAGAATCACAGAATCGCTAAGGTTGGAAAAGACCTATAAGATCATCCAGTCCAACCACCCACCTATCACCCATGGTTCTCGCTAAACCACGTCCCTCAACACAACATCCAGACGTTCCTTGAACACCTGCAGGGTCGGTGACTCCACCACCTCCCTGTGCAGCCCATCCCAGTGCCTGACCACTCTTTCAGAGAAGCAGTATTTCCTAATATCCAGCCTGAATCTCCCCTGGCGCAGCTTGAAGCCATTCCCCCTAGTCCTATCACCAGTTACACGAGAGAAGAGGCCGACCCCCAGCTCGCTACAACCCCCCCTCAGGTAGTTATAGAGAGCAATGAGGTCTCCCCTGAGCCTCCTCTTCTCCAGACTGAACACTCCCAGCTCCCTCAGCCGCTCCTCATCAGCCCTGTGCTCCAGACCCCTCACAGCTTTGTTGCCCTTCTTTGAACACGCTGCAGGGCCTCCATGTCTTTCTTGCAGTGAGGGGCCCAGAACTGGACACAGCACTCGAGGTGCGGCCTCACCAGAGCTGAGTACAGGGGGACAATCACTTCCCTGCTCCTGCTGGTCACACTGCTTCTGATACAAGCCAGGATGCCATTGGCCTTCTTGGCCACCCAGGCACACTGCTGGCTCGTGTTCAGCCCAGCGTCAACCAACACCCCCAGCTCCGTTTCCTCTACACATCTTCCAGCCACTCCGCCCCAAGCCTGTAGCGTTGCTTGGGGTTGTTGTGGCCAAAGTGCAGGACCCGGCCTTTGGTCTGATTAAACCTCATCCCGTTGGCTTCAGCCCAGCTCTCCAGCCTGTCCAGATCCCTCTGGAGGGCCTCGCTACCCCCAGCATCTGCAGTTCTTCTGGGCATGGAGTCCTGTGCACAGTGCAGAAAATAATGACTGAAGTCAAGATAACTTGCAGAGACACTCCTCCTGCTATAGTATAGAAGTTTTTCTTTCTCTATGAAAATTGTTCATTTAGCTTATCTTGGGTTTATTTTCATGAGCTTTACCGTACCTTAAGAAGAAGAAGCTTAAGGAGCTCCAAGTTTCCTCTCATTTCCTAATCATATCTCAGCTTCCTGGACATTTTCCTTCTACGAGCAATTTTCATGTCTCATATCTTTATCCTTTATCCTTTATCCTTTATCCTTTATCCTGTCTGCTCTCAGAATGCCCATCCCAACCTCTGTGCATTTAAATTTCTCTTGGAGAAAGCTGCATCATTCATGACTGCAGAAAATGATGGTAATTTCAGCCGATGCTGTCCTTAGGGAGAGGAGAAGCTGATAGCACTTGAGGAGATTGTTCATATAACAGCAGATTGTGAAAGGTACAATTCAGGCTTCTCAGAGATGTGTTCATATTTCACATCTCCTTTCAGAATTCTACCTCCAACTCGTTCTCCTTCCCTAAGAACAGGTATTGGAAAATCCCTGCCTTGTCTCTCCTCTTGCAAAGGGCCCTTGGAAACACCCAGCGGTGCAGTGTAGCTGTGATCCCCCTGCCCCAGGCAGCAGCAGATGTCCCCTGCCCTGCCGGGGGCTCCTTTCCCCCACGCGTCTCCCTGCAGCGCCCTGTGCAGCTCCCCAGGCAGACTGAGTGCTGATTGCTGAGTGTTGAGCCTGGCAGGCGGCAGAGTCAAAGCCTGCAGTGAGACTTACCTTGCCAAAGGCTGTGAGCAGTGCTCCTGCAGTGAGCTCAACACCCGCTCACACCGTACACATCCTATAAGCTCTCTGCCCTTTCCCTCCTCTCCTCCTGTCACCTGCAGGCTGTGCTGTGCAGAAGAGCTGCTCCTGGGCACAGCTGTCTCTCTGCAGCGCTGCCCACTTGTAGCAGCTCCCTGTGTCCCAGGAGCCCGGCCCAGCTCAGCAGCAGAGGATGTCATTTTCTCTTCCTCACTGCTCTCCCTGGAGATGCCCTTGGGGCTGCGGGGCTGGCAGCTCCTGATAGACAACGGGGTCATCTCTGCAAAACGTACTTTGAAGTCAGATAAATTAATCACCAGTGGACAGGCTGATTCCAGAAGCATGGTTCAACAACATAACAGATCGTGTTCGTCTTGCCAAGTTGCAAATGCCCCATCTGGTGTCAAGGTTTTATGACTCTTGGTATCAGTATTCCATATCATGACATCATGTAAAGCACCAGGAATTAGGGTTAGGTATTAGAGATAATACTTCAGTTCTGTGTACTGACTGTTCTGGATACCTGGTTCTCAGAAGAGAAGAACTGCCTTTCATGAGGACTCTGAGTTCAGAGGGGAAGATAAGCCATGGGAGGAAGTCCCGGGATCTCTCACTTGCTCGCTGCCTGGCAGTGTGTGGCTGCGCGCCCCAGCCGTGCGCCTTCAGTTCAAAGTAAGGCTTTTGGTTTCAGACACTCGCTCTCTCATTATATTTGATTTATTACCCTAAATTCCAGTTTTATTTTATAACATTGTGTTTCCTTACACTCCAATATCATATTTAGTAAAAATAAGTTTCCTCCTTAGATCTTTGCCGCTGTTTTTTTATTATTATTTTATTTCCTTATTTATTATTATATTATATTATATTATATTATATTATATTATATTATATTATATTATATTATATTATATTATATTATACTATATTATATTTTAGTTTAGTTTAGTTTAGTTTAATTTAGTTTAGTTTAGTTTAGTTTAGTTTAGTTATTTTTTGGCCAGTGGGACTGCCAAGCCTTCTGCCCTCTGTCACGGACACACATTGATCCAGATAACTCCGTTACAAGACAACACACTCAGTTATATGCTCTGCTTTTAGGACGGGCGTGTGGAGCCAAATGTGGGACCTGATGATCACTATGGGTCCTTTCCATTGCGGGTTGTCCCAGGATTCTATGACAGTGGGTACAAGCACGGTGATGTTGGATCACTGTGCTGTCACAGTGGGTAGGAGTTCAGTGACAGCACAGTCACGGTGTTGTCTCGGTAGTGTGGAGAGCAGTGATGTCAGAATTCCTGAGTTGTGGCAGTGGTCAGTATTGCAGTGATGTCAGAGTCACTGTGCTGGAAAGGGGAGACAAGCTCAGTGATTTCAGCTCCACTGTGTCGTCACAGCTGATATGAGCACAGTGGTGTTGCAGTCAGACAGGAGCTCTGCATGTGGGTGAGCATCAAACACGGCATCCCCAGAACCAAATGCTACCAGTGCGGAAATGGTGCCTCCACCTTGGACCTGAGAGATCTCAAGTTCAAAGTTTTATTGTGATTGACTGCTTGTTCAGACTGGGCCCTTCTCACATCCCACATCCTGGCATGAGACACACTGCCCACATGGGACATGGGCCTCACGGCATCCTTGCACCCCATGCAGAGTCTGGAGCTGCTGTCCCTTTCTCTTTCATTTGACATCAGACAAACCTCCATCCCACTGCCCCAGGAAGGGCCCTGAGCCAGCACGAGGGACACGATCTCCCTGCCAAGGCTCTGCGGATCAGGGCTTGGCCTTGCTGCTTCACAAGACAAAGGAGGCTTTGCTCAGCATCACAGCCACCATCCCAGTGCCTCGGTCTGCCTGCAATCATGGCTTCCAATTATCTGCTCTAACAAGTCCCTGGGGAAGCCTGCTTGATAATGGCCCTCTGTGGGGCCCATTAATACTCCAAGAAACTTCACTGTTCTTTCTGACTTTGTCTTCCTGAGCACTTCATGCAATGTTCTCTGTGCACTGGAGGTTGATGGACTCAGCAGCAAATGCCCCGTGGGGCCCATTACAACCTGAAGAGCCCTCCTGTGCCTTGTGCCTTCCTGTCATCTTCTTCAGGTGTTCAGAACTTGTACAGCAAACTGGACAGGTATCTGGAGAGAGCTAAAAGAGGAAGAGCCTAATGGGCGTTTAAGAATTCCATTTATTTATTTATTAATAGTTCAGTTTTAACAGGAATTTAAAGTAACACTTGGCAATTGATATTGATCCAGGATGTCCCCTAATGAGCTGTCACTGTGTGGAGAAACATCCACTTCAGCTTCCCCACCCCATTTCTACTCCCATTGGCCCCATGGGACTTGCATCACTTTTCTTCACATCACTCTTCTCCTCTGCAGTCACTAGCTCAGTGTTAAACCTCCTCTGCACCAACTCCCCCCCCACTTTCCTCCGAGAACCAGCTGCACATGCACAAGGAAAGATTTCAACTTTATTTTATTATTTTATTTTATTTTATTTTATTTTATTTTATTTTTTTACTTGTTTCCCAACAAATGGAAGGAAATATGATTCAATTGAAAGAACACTAAAACAAAGAGATCAACTGCATGCCTTGTCCTAGCTGCATCTAATGAGGTTTGTTTTTCACAGGGAATATTTGTACAAGAAATGATTTAGACAGAGAAAGGAAGGGATAGATAGAATCACAGTTAAGGAGTTGAGAATAGTGTCCACCGGAGTTTGGAGAGATGGAGCAATAATCTCCCTGAAGACCAGATAGTTGGGAAGCATTTGAGTGAACAAAGAGCACGAGATGTGGAAATCTGGAGAACAGTGGGAAGAGCATGTGTCCAGATGGCCTGCTGAAAACATGCCGTGAACCATGGCCATTGATTTAGGAGAGCTGGAGACACCTGGAGGATGAGGGACATCAAATACGCAGCAGGGTAGAGCAGCGGTGGATGCTGGGCATTGGTCACAGGGCATTGGCACTGGCACCACTGTCTGTGTCCCTGTACCTGAAGGCATCTGTGTTCTGCTAACAAAATTCTAGAAAAAAACTGTATTTAAGAAAAAATGAAAACAAACAAAAAAAACCCACAAGATCTCCTCAATGACTAGTGCTTTCACCTAAAAAGAGAGAGGACTCATGAGGTGATTAGAAGTTGAGAAGTGTGTTAGTATGTTTTTCTTGATCTTGGTCTTCAAACTACTGTTTCAATTTCATTGCCATTAATGAACATCTTTTAGACTTACAGCTTCACAAAGAAGAGAAGATCCATTTGTGTCTTGCACAGAGCCTGGAGCCCCCCCAGAATTTCCCTGCCCAGAACTGTCCATGACATCTCTCAGTCTTTGCACTGACTGAGTCACACTGTGGTGCTGAGCTCTTTTCTTTTTTCTCAGAGCTTCTTTTCGATGGTGACATGCAGCACAGGGTTCATCACGCCCGTCATGCCCTTCATAACAGATACCCTGCCCCATTCTACTTGGTCCGCATTCACCCTAGCCTTCCTTTTGCTGCATATGTATTTCTACACGTCCTTCTTGTCTTAGATATGCCTGGGCAGATTCAACCGCTTTTGAGCTTTAGGCTTTCAAACTCATCTCAAAAGGCACACCAGGACAAAGTCTCTTCTGCTGCCAAGTGACCATTTCTTGTTACCGCTTCCTGTATGAAGAATCCAAGGTGTTCTCTCCTGATGCCAAAGCTGTGAGCTTGTAGTGAGTTTGTGTGAGCCTAGAGTCATGAATTTGTCTTACGCCCTCCCTTCAGAAATCCTTACTATCTCATGGGCACTGTGGCCCAGGCTATCTTTGATACTCATATTCCCAACGACTTCCTCCTTGCAGGTGACTATGAGATCCAGCAGAGCAGCTCTCCTCTTTGGTTCTTCTATGGCTTGATGAAGAAGCTGTCAGCAGCGCTCTCCAGGGATCTTCTGGATGTTGTATGCTCTGCTGGGCTGTCCCTGCAGCAGGTACTGGAGAGAGTAAGGTTCCTGAGTGGGACAAAGGCCTGAAAATGTGAGGCTCCTGTTTGTCTTTTTGGTCTTTTTGGGTCCCCTTTTGCTTGTTTTTCCTGATCAGGAAGCAAGGAACAGATGTGGCTGGTCTCCTCTTTGAGCCATTTCCATCAGTTCTCAGCTGGCTGCTCTGCCACCCCCAGGCAGAGCTCAGTGCACTCTCACAGAGGGCAGCAGCCTATCCTTTTCTTCCTTGACCATCCATCATAAAGAGTCTGTACCCCCTCTGCTACCATTCAGAGGTGGGAACCATCCCACCATGTCTCTGTGATCTGAACAAGATCCCAGGCCTGCAAATGCACCAAGATTTCAAGGTCACTGGGTTAATGTTTGTGGTCTTCTCATCAGTGTAAAGACACTTCAGAAAGCGTCCCATGCCAGAAGCATTATTTGACTTAGCCTGGCTGGGCCTTGCATCTACACCATGGTACTGGTGTTCAGAAGGTGGCACACAGGTACTAGACCCACTGTGTGGCTCACGGTTATCCAGCGAGCACTGACACCACCAGGGCATGGCTTTCCTGAAGGCCCTGAGCTGCATTTGCCAGCTGGCTGGGGGCGTGCTGGAAACCCAGGAAACTGCTATTCAAAGGAGAACCCAGAAAAAACGAAGGTGTCATCAGTGAAAGAATGTAGGTGTGTCACAGCTTTGTAATGCCTTAAGCTCCAGCATATGCAATAGATGGGGAACAGAGAAAGATCTGACTCTTCATCTGGTGAGCTCATCCATTTGGTCAGCTGAATAACGCTGCATGCTCCATGGGGAGAGGTGAAACATGGCACTCTCAGGTGCCCATTCCTGGCAGATCTGATGTCATTTAGGATGGACAAGAATACTCCCAGGCTCTGCCTGGCCTCCAGCTGATGCTCAGGAAGGAGGTTGCTCTCTCAGAGGTTGTCTACCACAGCTTGCAGGCACTGTTGCCCACATCTAGGAGCCCCACAGGCACCTTGGTCATCATCGAGTGCCTGTGTGCGAGCATGCAATTTCCCACTGAAGGAAGACCAGGGGCTCACAAATGCAGGCAACTCATTGTGCACATCTGATCTGAACCAAGAGGAGTCCCATCTCCCATGGGTCTGTGGGGAACTGAACCGCTTTTCAACTCCAGGCTTTTCCATCTGGAGATGAGACACCTGCACTGATTGCCTCAGCTGAATGACTGCCCTGTGCAGGGGAAGTCAGAGGATCCCTGTTCTTGTCTGTGTGTCTTTTTCGTTAAGAGCCATGAGCAGTGGTTTCCAGATGAGGCATTTACAGCTCTGCTAGGCAAGCATGATCTGTTATGACCAAAGATGTTTCTGGAATCAGTCTGTCTACTGGTGATTAATTTATGTGACTTCAAAGTTTGTTTTGCAGAGATGACCCTGTTGTCTATCAGGAGCTGCCAGTCCCAGAAACCTAAGGACATCTCTAGGGAGAGCAGTGAGGAAGAGAAAATGACATCCTCTGCTGCTGAGCTGGGCTGGGCTCCTGGGAGACAGGGAGCTCGTAAAAGGTGGCAGTGCTGCAGAGATATAGCTGTGCTCAGGAGAAGATCAAGGGCACCACGCAGCAGGGCTGGGGGCATGATCTGCAGGGGACAGGGAGAGAAGAGAAGGAAGAAATTTTACAAGCTGCGTGGAGTGTGAGCAGACTGTGCGCTCACTGCAGGAGCGTTGCTCACAGTCTTTGAGAAGGTAAGCCTTTTGCTACATGCAACGCAGCTACATTTCTCTGGGGCATCCCGGTGCAGATCTGGATGAAGACAGTCTGTGTTTCCTTATTGTGGAGAAAGACCTGCTCAGGCTGAAGGCTTCTGTGCTGCAGCATCAGAGCACAGCCCTGAGGGCTGCGTGTCCCAGGATGGCTGCAGGCTGTGCAGCCGGGGCTGCAGCCGGGTGCCCAGGGCTGTCCTGCAGAGCAGGTCCCTGCTGTGCCCCAGGGTCTGTGTGCCGGGGCAGGGACTCTGCCACCTGCCAGGCTCAGCACTCAGCACTCAGCACTCAGCCTGCCCGAGGAGCTGCCCAGGGCACTACAGAGAGACGTGTGGGGGGAGAAGGAGCCCCCTGGCACGGCAGGGCAGGGCAGGGCAGGGCAGGGACCTTCTGCTGCCACAGCTGCTACCTGGGGCAGGGGGATTACAGCTACTGCACCAAGAGTGTTTCTAAGAGAAAGAGGAGAGACAAGGCAGGGATTTTCCATGTTCTGTTCTTAGGGATGGGGAAAGTGTTGTGGGTAGAAATCTGAAAGGAGCTGTGAAATACGAACACATCTCTGAGCAGCCTAAAACTGTACCTTTCTCAATCTGCTGTTATGCGAATCATCTCTTAAGGTGCTTTCAACCTCTCCCCACAAAGGACAGTACCAGCTGAAACTATCGTCTTTTTCTGCTGTGATGAATAATGCACTTACCCTGCAAACAGGCAGCTTTCTCTAAGCGAAATGTAAGTGCACAGAGGTTGGGATGGGCACTCTGAGTGCAGACAAGGTAGAGAGATGAGACATGGAAATTGCTCATAGGAGGAAAATATCCAGGAGGCTGAGATATGATTAGGAAATGAGAGGAAAATTAGAGCTCATTCATTTTCTCCTTCTTAAGGGATTGTGAAGCTCTTGAAAATAAATTCAAGTTACAGAGTTAAATGAACATTTTCCAAAGAGAAAGAAAAGTTTTTGTAGTGTAGCAGGTGGAGTTTCTGTGAAAAAGATCTTGACTTGTCATTATCTTCAGCACTCTGCACAGGACTCCATGCCCAGGACCTGCAGATGCCCAACAGCAGCTCCATCAGCGAATTCCTCCTGCTGGTGTTGGCAGACACGCGGCAGCTGCAGCTCCTGCACTTCTGGCTCTTGCTGGGCATCTACCTGGCTGCCCTCCTGGGCAACGGCCTCATCAGCACAGCCGTAGCCTGCCACCACCGCCTGCACACCCCCATGTACTTCTTCCTCCTCAACCTGGCCCTCCTTGACCTGGGCTGCATCTCCACCACTCTGCCCAAAGCCATGGCCAATGCCCTCTGGGACACCAGGACCATCTCCTACGCAGGATGTGCTGCACAGGTCTTTTTCTTTCTCTTCTTCATCTCAGCAGAATATTTTCTTCTCACCATCATGTCCTATGACCGCTACGTTGCCATCTGCAAGCCCCTGCACTACAGGACCTTGATGGACAGCAGAGCTTGTGCCAGCATGGCAGCAGCTGCCTGGGGCACTGGGGTTCTCTATTCCCTGCTGCACACTGCCAATACATTTTCTCTGCTCCTCTGTAAAGGCAATGCCATCAATCAGTTCTTCTGTGAAATCCCCCAAATCCTCAAGCTCTCCTGCTCACACTCCTATCTCAAAGACATTTGGGTTCTTGTGGTCAGTGCCTCTTTAGCATCTGGGTGCTTTGCTTTCATTCTGTTCTCCTATGTGCAGATCTTCAGAGCTGTGCTGAGGATGCCCTCTGAGCAGGGACGGCACAAAGCCTTCTCCACATGCCTCCCTCACCTGGCCGTGCTCTCCCTCTTTGTCAGCACTGGTACCTTTGCTTACGTGAAGCCTCCTTCCCTATCCTCCCCATCTATTGATCTGATAGTGTCACTTCTGTACTCGCTGGTGCCTCCAACACTGAACCCTCTCATCTACAGTGTTTGAAACAAGGAGCTCATGTGTTCAGTTAGGAAAGTCATTTCACAAATGTTTCTGAGCTGTCATAAGTTCATTCTCTGTTCTTGCAGTGTTTAGAGTCACTTGCTTTTATTGTTCTCTCTGATCAATGTTTTTTTTTATCTGCATTCCACTGAGGAATGATTCCGATTTGTTTATATTTCCATCTGTATAAATATGCATTCAAATGTAGATAAGTGCTAAATTAACATCTGCTTAATAAAACAAGATATCCAAATTGCACTGCCTGAAGTTTGCTTGAAGTCTTTGGAGAGGCCTTGAAGAGGGGTATTAAGAGCTGAGCATCACCAACTGCATGGCTGTTACCAAGAGCAAGTGTTTGAATCTGTGCATGGGATGGGGCAACCTTGTCCATGTGTACAGACTGTGGTCAGAGGGCTGGGGAGCAGCTGTGGGAAAGGGATCTGGGGGTTCAGGTTGATGTCAAGTTGAGCATGAACCAGCAGTTTGCCCTGACAGCCAGAGGATCCAACCGTCCCCTGGGGTGCACCAGGGCCAGCACTGCTGGCTGCTGGGTGAGGGAAGGGATTGTCCTGCTCTGCTCTGTGCCGGTACAGCCTCACCTCAAACACTGGGTGCAGTTTGGGTGCCACAATTTAAGAAGGACATCAAGCTATTGGAGAGCAACTCTATGAGAGCTCTGAAAATGGTACGTGTCCAGAAGAGAGAAGTATGACGAATGGCTGAAGTCACCTGGCTTGTTCATCTTAGACAAGAGGAGACTGAGGGGAGACTGCATAATAAGCTTCCTACCAGGAACCATGATTGTCAGTGGAACAGTGGCTCAGTGTGTTCCAGGGTGCTCAGAGAAGTCCGCAGTCTGAGGAAACGTCAGGTTCCTTTCATTTTTCCTTCACTAAGGAATTGAGAAGCTTCTAGGGACTCTTAGAAGACTGTCCTTGAGAAGAACAGCAATTGAGGCATGGCAGTGGGGCAGGTGACAGTCTTGGTGCTGTCCTTCAGGGCCCCCCACACCTGGAACTGAAGTGACAAAAGCAGCTGCAACAGAAGAGCTTGTTGATGGAGGGGGTGTGTTTCAGCACGGGGGAAGAGGCTGGGATAATGCTCAGAGCCTGTCATGGTTATCTCTAGATCTGTCTGTGTCCATGACAGTGGGACGGCAGGCACACAGGTCCACTGGCCCAAAAAAGGGGGAGGAGAATGGGGAGAGGGAACTAAGGGGGAAAGAAAACAAACAAACAACAAAAAACAAACAAACAAACAAAACAGCAGCAACAGTGTGTGGAGGAGAATTAATTTACTAATTATAATAGTAGAAATACAAGTTAATAGGGATTGAAGCTAATAAATCAAATAAATGAGTTTCTGAAAACTGAGGTTCTCACTCTGATCTGCCAGGGAGAAAACAGAGAAAGTCTCATGACTTCCAGTCAGTTTTCTCTTTCCTTCTGGTTGGAAAATGGAAACGGAACAGCAAAGATTTCTGGGATCTGCAGTACATTTCTTCTCTTCAAAGACTCTCAGTGCAGTCCATGATGTGATGATGTGGAATACCAACACCAAAAATCATAAAACCACTGAATCACCACACAAATTGGTGTCATCTGCAAACTGGATGTGAGTGCGCTCAATCTCACTGCTGGTGTCACTGAAGAAGATCTTAAAGACTATTGGTCCCTGTTCCGTTCCATGAGGCACATCACTTGTCTCTGATCTCCATCCAGACACTGAGCCACTGACCACCACTCTCTGGTTTCAGTCCTGCAGTCAGTTCCTCATCCAGCAAACAGTCCACCCATCAAATCCATGTCTTGCCAATTTGGAGAGAAGGATGTTATGAAGTACCTTGACAAAGGCCTCACTCAAGTGCACATAGATGACATCAGTGGCTTCTCCTTTGTCCGCTGATGTGGTGACACCATCATAGAAAGCCACCAGGTTGGTCAAGCAGGACTTGAACCATTGGTTGAATGTCATTTGATACATTTCATTTTAAAAGCTTGTGTTTCTCTGATCAGGTCCTGGGCCCAAAGGAAGGAGTAGATATGTTGCAGTGAGGTCAGTTGTGCAAACAGAACTCATCATTTTATAGCAAGGATGTGGCTTAGATGGTGCTTGAGAGGTTATTTCTGTCTCTGGAGGTGACAGATTTCTGTCTCTGGAGGTGACAGAGCAGCAGCAGGAACATGGCTGGCAAAGGGCCTTGGAAGACATTCATTCCGTAGCAGCCAATAGGACAGCCTCTAATGCAGGGCTGAGGTCTGTACCTTTAGGAATGCAGCTAATGGTCATTCCCATGTCTCTGCAGAAGGCACCAGGTTGGCAGGTGGATTGAGAGCTCCCTTCTGCCTGAGAAGCTGATTGCCTGCATGCAGGAAGAGGCCTTGGGTGTGGGTTTTCATGTCCCCTGCACATTAGCACAAGGTGGGCATATAACATGGGCATGTCTACCTGAAAGGTCAGGATCAGGCTTGTGACTGAGAGATCATGGTGAGATTTCCTCTGTATGGTCTGCTGGCAGGCCAAAAGAAGGCTGATGGGTTGGTACACTGCCCTGCCTGGAGGGTAGATTCTGAAATGATGGCACTTTCGGTCTACCTGGACTGGTGGAAGACATTTGATACTGCCTTGTATGACACCCTTCTCTCTAGATGGTAGAGGCATGAACGGATGGATTGGCCACTCGATGGATAAAGAGTTGGCTGGATGCTCATGGCCAGAGTTGTGGTCAACAGCTCAAGGGCTGTGTGAAGACAGCGGCACACCTCAGGGGTCTGCAAGTGGGACTGGTGCTATTTCACCTCTTTGTTGCTGACTGGGACAGTGCTGTTGAGTGCACCTTCAGCAAGTTTGTGGGTGACACCACTTTCTGTGATGAGCTCAACCCAATAAAGAGAAGAGATGCCATCCAGAGGCACTTTGACAGGCTACAGAGGTGGGTCAGTACAAAACTGATGAAGATCAGCAAGGCCATGTGCAAGGATATTCACACGGGTCAGGACAGTACCAAGCACAAATACAGGCAGAGTGGAGAATGCACTTAGAGCAGTCCTGAGGAGAAACACTTTGGGTGTTAGTTGATGAAAAACTCAACTGGCAATGTGCACTTACAGCCCAGAAAACCAACCATATCCTGGGCTGCACCCAACAGAGTGTAGCTAGGAGGTCAAGGGAGGCGATTCTTCCCCTCTATTCCACTCTTGGGAGACTCCAGCCAGAGTACAGCATTGGGATCAAGGGCCGCAAACAACAGGGCATGTATCTGCTGGAGCAAGTCCAGAGGAGAGTAACAAGGATGACCAGAGGGCTGGAACGTGTCTGATCTGTGCAGAGAGAGGCTGAGAGAGGTGGGGTCATTGAGCCTGGAGAAGAGACGTCTCTGGGGAGACCATCTGGCTGTTTTTCACAGCACAAGTCTCTACAAGGAAGTTAGGGAGGGAATTTTTATCAGGAATGAAGTGATGGCACAAGGGGTAGCAGCTTAAATCAAAGCAGAGTAGATTTAAATTGGATTTTCAGAAGAAATTCTTTCCCATGAGAATGATAGCAAACTTGAGAGGTTGCCCAGACAAGCAGTGGCCATCCTATTCCCTGGAGGAGTTAAATGTCAGTTTGGACGGGGCAAGAGAAAGGTGACCCTGCCCATGGCGGAAGGATTGGAACTAAGTGTTTTTTATTGTCCCTTCCAACCTAAACCGTTCTGTGATTCAATGATTCTACAGCTCCCTGGTGGTGGGAAACAGCAGGAAAGAGAAAAACTGGGGAAAACTGCAGCTTGGATGGTGCAGACTGGGCATGAGGAAAAGGCTGCCCGGAAAGGTTGTGCAGTCTCCTTCAATGGAGATATTCACACCCATCTGGACACCTGGCTGTGCAACATATCGTAGAGCACTTGCTCTAGCAGAGGGGTTGGACTCAGTGATCTCTTCCTACACCTTTGATTCCGTGATGGTGTGAAATGTCACTCAAGGTATTGTGGTGCCAGAGGTCATAGAATCACAGAAGCATAGAATGTTTCTAATGTAAATCTTGACTCTTTCAATTAAAAACTGTTCCCCCTTCTCCTATCACTATCTGCCCATGTAAAACGTTGATTTCCCTCTTGTTTCTAAGCTCTCTTTGAATATTGCAAAGCTGCAATCTGTTCTCCTTGGAGCTTTTTCTTTTCCAGTCAGAAGGAGACCAGCTCCCTCAGCCTCTCTTCATAGGAGAGGTTCCCAGCTCTCTGATCATCCTCGTGGCTTTCCTCTGAACCAGCTCCAAAAGCTCTACATCATACTTCAGATGCGGCCTTCTGAGGGCTGAGTAGAAAAGGACAATGCCCTCCCTTGCTCTGATGACCACCTCTTTGCTGATGCAGCCCAGGGTACAGTTGGCCTCTCAGGCTGCAAGCACCCACTGCTGGCTCCTGTTAAGGTTTTCATCCACCAGGACCTCTAAGACCGTCCCCTTCATATGGGCTACAGGAGAAAGAGAGCAGTGTGATGCCTCATAGAAGTGGAAGGAATCCAAACACGAGTTTAGGAACATGATATCCACTGACAGTAAATACAGACATATATGTATCTGAAGAGCAAAGGAAAATGTATCTATTAATGAAAAGAAATACATAAAATAAACAGAAGCGAACATAAAATAGTGTTGTTGTGGAGAAGACAGAATCATATGTAGAGACAGATTAGAAGTTTATCCCTGCTGAAATGTGACCATGACATCATTTTCCTCACTGCATCCCTAAGCTCCTGGTTCCTCATGCTGTAGATGAAGGGGTTCAGTGTTGGAGGCACCACCGAGTACAGAACTGCCACTGTCAGATCCAGGGATTGGTAGGAAAGGGAGGGGGGCCTTAGATTGGCAAAAAAGCCAGTGGTGACAAAGAGGGACACCACGGCCAGGTGAGGGAGGCAGGTGGAGAAGGCTTTGTGCCGTCCCTGCTCAGAGGGCATCCTCAGCACGGCCCTGAAGATCTGCACATAGGACACAACAATGAAAACAAAACATCCAAATAGGACAAGGACACTACACATAATAAGTCCAACTTCCCTGCGGTAGGATTTTGAGCAGGAGAGCTTGAGTATCTGGGGGACTTCACAGAAGAACTGATCCACAGCATTGCCTTGGCAGAGAGGCAGGGAAAATGTATTGGCAATGTGCAGCAGAGCATTGAGAACACCACTGCTCCAGGCAGCTGCTACCATGCTGGCACAAGCTCTGCTGTCCATCAAGGTCCCGTAGTGCAGGGGCTTGCAGATGGCAACGTAGCGGTCATAGGACATGATGGTGAGAAGGGAATACTCTGCTGAGATGAGAAAGACAAACAGAAAAGTCTGTCCAACACATCCTGCGTAGGAGATGTGCCTGGTGTCCCAGAGGGCATTGGCCATGGCTTTGGGGAGAGTGGTGGAGATGCAGCCCAGGTCGAGGAGGGCGAGGTTGAGGAGGAAGAAGTACATGGGGGTGTGCAGGCGGTGGTGGCAGGCTACGGCTGTGCTGATGAGGCCGTTGCCCAGGAGGGCAGCCAGGTAGATGGCCAGCAAGAGCCAGAAGTGCAGGAGCTGCAGCTGCCGTGTGTCTGCCAACGCCAGCAGGAGGAACTCGCTGATGGAGCTGCTGTTGGGCATCTGCAGTTCTTCTGGGCACCAGGACCTGCTCAAGGACGATAAAGTCAAAGAGAAGTCTTTCTATGTGGAGCGTAGTCAATCAGCTCCATGATGTGATCTACATTTCATGAGGTCGAGTTTGGCATGAGGGACTCTGCACTTTTTATCTCAATGAAGCAGACTTGTCCCTGTGTGTAATAGCAACGTGGTGATCATGTGTGGGCAGATTTTTGTTTCAGTATTTATCAGATAAAATCAATTCTAATACAGAAGTGCTGGTCGGCATCTGAACCTTAATGCCAAAAATAAGTGGGTCAAAAATAGGAGTTCTAGGGATTGTTTTTTCCTACAAATTCTCATCCTGCTCACCATGCCCAAGGAGTGTTTGCTGAAGTCAGAACAGCTGTAAGACGTGAGAGGCAAACGGATTCACTGCTGCTTAGTGCAGGGGAAGGGGAGCTGACTGACATTCTTTCCAATTGCTCTGAGCTTGACTACTTAGCAGATGAAAAACGATTGCATTCCCATAAAGTTCAGAAGTCAGACCCAGCTCAGAAAACAGGAGTCCACTGCCCATCACTGTGTATCCATCCTTTCTCGAAGTACAGCAGCAGTGCCTCATCACCACACGTCTTGCAAATGACCCCTAACACTGATTTCACCAACCCCACAGCATTTGCATATTGCATCTCTCTGCTTCTTCCCTGAACTCTTATCTCCTGACTAGGGGAAAGATTTGCATCCTGAAGGTCAGCTCACAGCTCTGAAGGACACCTCAGGGAGCTGTGTCCTACTGATGGCATCTCATTAAGGGAAAGCCAGCTCCTTCCCAGCCTCACAGCCTGCATTGCCCACAGCCCCAGGCAGTGGCTCTCAGCCCCTGTGCACTGCAGAGGGTGATGGACACGTGCCTGGGGAGATGCTGCTCTGCTCTGCTGGAGCTCTGCCTGCACAGGAGCTGGTTCACGCTTCGGACCCCATGGTCATGTGGGCAGAGGCGTTTCTAGGTGGGAGCTTGCTCAGAGGAAGGTCCCTGCACTGAAGGGGGTAATTCCCTGATCATATCTCTGTGGTCTGCAGATTTTCATCCTGGGGGCTGTTTTCCTGTCATTTCCCTGACTGAGCATACAGACACCAGCCCAAACTCTCTGCATTCCTATTTGCTGTCCAGAACCCATCCCGTTTGCAGGGCACTATCTGAGTGCATGTTCATTTCTTCAAGTGAAAAAGGGAACCTTAGAGAACAGCCATCGCTTTACTGAAAGACTATATACATTAAAGGAAAGTAGGGAGGTAAAATGCACTTTAGGGTTCTCTCTTGATGTGCCCTCAGAGCTGTGCTCTGACACTGCAGCAGGGAAGCCCTCATCAGCTCTTATTCCATGATAAAGAAACACAGACTGTATGCAGCCTGATCTGCACTGGGATGTGCTGGATTTGGTGATCCCTCTTGGGAAAGTGTTTGCATTACCTATGGTGAGAGACTTACTGTGTCAGTGGCTGAAAGCAATGCTCCTGCAGTGAGGTCACAGCCTGCTCACACCCCTCACATCCTGTAATCCCTCTCTCCTTTCTCTTCTATCTTCATGTCACCTGCAGAACGTGCCCCTAGTGCTGATGCACAGTACACGGGAGCTGCTCTTAGTGAGAGCTGTGTCTCTGCAGCACTGCCCACTTGTAGGAGCTCCCTGTGTCCCAGGGGCTCAGCCCAGCTCAGCAGCAGAGGATTTCACTTCTATCCTCCCAATGATCTCCCCGGAGATGTCCCTGGGTCTCCATGGCCAACACCTCCTGAAGGACAGCAGTGTCATGACTGTACTCTGAAATCTGCTGCATTAACCACCAAATATCCAGTGGACAGTGACTAATTCCAGACATATGGTAAGTCCTACCAGAGAGTGTTTGCTGTAACGAAAAGAGCACACAGGCAAGGACAGGGAGGGGTAGACTTGCCCTGGGCAGGGCAGTGATCCAGCTGAGGCAGTGCAGACATCTCATCCCTAGATGGAAACCCTATGGCGGAAATAGGTTTGGGATTCATCTGGTTCAGTTCAGATGTGCACAAGGAGTTGCTGCATATGAGCTCCTGCTCTGAGTCCTTGGTCCTCCAGTGGAGAGTCAATTGCTCACACACAGACCCTGGGTGATGACCAAGGTGCCTGGGGTGCTCCTGGATGTGTGCTGGTGCTTGAGAAGTATGTGGGAAATCCCTGAGACAGACACCTCCTTCCTGAGCATCAGATGAGGGCCAGAGAGGGGTTAGAGCTTTTCTTGCCCATCCTAAATGACAACAGACCACTGCGTTTAGGGCACTGGAGTATGTTTTTTTTGCTCATCTCCATGGAGCATGCAGAGTTATTCAGTTGACTAAATGGATGAGCTCTCAAGAGAAGAGGCAGATCTTCCTCTGTTCTCCATCTGCTGCCTATTCTGGAGCTCAAGGCACTACAGAGGTGACACACATCTGTGTTCTTCATCTGAAGAAGCCTCAGTTTTCTATGTGCTCTCATGTGAATGGCATCAGAAGCAGCCTAGTGTCATGCCAGTTCCCTGGGCTGTCCAGCACCCTCACATGCAGCTGCAAATGCAGCACAGGGCCTTCAGGAAAGACATGTCCAGGAGTATCCATGCTGCTTGGACAACTTGGCGCCCCACAGTGGGTCTGATGATTATGTGCCACCTTCATAGATACCATAGATGCACTGAATCCAATAATGCCTCCTAAATAGGATGTTTTCTTATGTGGTTTTACACGAATGAGAACACCAATATGTGCTGGGCTAGAGAGCTTTGTACACTTGCAGGTCTGAGCTCTTGTTTGGATCACAGGGACACGGTTTAATGTCTTCCACAGCTGGACTGCAGCACAAGTCTTTATGATAGATGGGAGAGGAGACAAGGAAGGGCAATTGCCCTCTGTGAGAGCACACTGAGCTCTTCCTTGGGATGGCAGACCAGCCAGGTCAGAGCGAATGGCAATGGCAAACAGAGGAGACCAACAGTGTCTGTTCCTGGCTTCCTGATCAGGAAGAGCAAGTGGAAGGTGCCCTCTGCAGACAGATGGGAGCCTCATGTTGACAGATGGGAGCCTCATGTTGTCAGGCCCTTGTCCCCTTTGGGGGCCTTTTCCACTGCAGTATCTGCTGCAGGGACAGCACAGCAGGGCATACAAGATCCAGGATATCCCTGGAGAGCACAGCTGAGAGTTTCTTTGCCAAACCTTAGAGGAACCAAAGAGGAGAGGTGCTCTGCTGCATCTCATACTCACCGGCAAGGAAGGGCTGGTGGAGAAGTTCAAGGTCAAAGTGAAGATGGGCTGCAGTGGGCATGGGTTGGTGGAGCTGAGGAGTCTGAAGGGAGGGCAAAAGTCAAGTTCACACCTTTGGGTTTCAGGAGAGCACACCTTGGCTTCTTCAAGTGTCTGTGGTGTACGGTTCAGAAAGAACGCATATATAGGAATTGGAAAGAAGAAGTAGTCAGCTGGGAACAATGCAGAGTGTTTGTCCTAGTGCTGCATGTGACCTTCTAAAACAAGGTCTGAGAACGTGAGAAGATCTCGGTACCACAGTGTGACTGAGTTAGTGGAAACACTGAGAGCTGTCATGGACAATTGAGGGAAATTCTGGGGAGCGCCAGGCTCTGTTCAAAACAGAGATGGATTTTCTTTTATTTTTGAAGCTGTAAGTCTGAAAGATGTTTCATTGTTCATCATGAAGGAATTCTGTTTGTTGGAAAAAATAGAAATCTTTCATTGCCCGTGTGCAGCTGGTTCTCTGAGGAATTGGTGCCAGTGCCAATGCCCTGTGACCAATGCCCAGCATCCACCACTGCTCTACCCTGCTGCGTATTTGATGTCCCTCATCCTCCAGGTGTCTCCAGCTCTCCTAAATCAATGACCATGGTTCGGGCAAGTTTTCTGCAGGCCATCTGGACAAATTTTTTCTTCCCTTGTTCTTTGTTCACTCAGATACCTCCCAACTATCTGGTTGACCTGTGAACTTCAGGGAGATTATTGGAACCTGTTCCATCTCTCCAAAGTCTGATGGACTCTTTGATCAACTCCTTAACTGTGATTCTATCTATGCCTTCCTATCTCTGCCTAACTTATTTCTTGTATAAATATTCCCAGTGAAAGACAAATGTCATTAGGTGCGGCTTGGACAAGGCATGCAGTTGATCACATTGCTCTACTGTTCATTCAATTGCATCATGTTTACAACAGTTGGCAAAAAAAAAAAAAAAAAAAAAAAAAAAAAAAAAGAGAAATCGTTCATTTCCCATGTGCAGCTGGTTCTCTGAGGAAAGCCAGTGGGAGACTGCAGACTGCAGAGGAGAAGTGTGATGGGAGGAAAAGTGATGCAAGTCCCATGGGGCCAATGTGAGTAGAAATGGGGTGGGGTAGCTGAGGAGGACATTTGTCCACACAGTGACAGGGCAAAGCTCATTAGGGGACATCCTGCATCAATATCATTTACAAAGTGCTGCTTTAACTTCTTGTTTAAACCCAAATGTAAATAAATAAATAGTCTTCATAAATGTCCATCATTCTCTTCCTCTTTAAGCTCTCTCCAGATACCTGTCCAGTTTGCTGCACAAGTTCTGAACACCTGAAGAAGATGACAGGAAGGCACAAGGCACAGGAGGGCTCTTCAGGTTGTAATGGGCCCCACGGGGCATTTGCTGCTGAGTCCATCAACCTCCAGTGCACAGAGAAGATTGCATGAAGTGCTCAAGAAGACAAAGTCAGAAGGAACAGTGAAGTTTCTTGGAGTATTAATGGGCCCCACTGAGGGCCATGGACAAGCAAGCTTCCCCAGGGACTTGTTAGAGCAGATAAT
The DNA here is from genome assembly GCA_037305975.1 of Chrysolophus pictus. Classification (NCBI taxonomy): domain Eukaryota; kingdom Metazoa; phylum Chordata; class Aves; order Galliformes; family Phasianidae; genus Chrysolophus; species Chrysolophus pictus. The sequence continues at coordinate 2,879,268 of CM074604.1, forward strand.
TGGAAGCCATGATTGCAGGCAGACCAAGGCACTGGGATGGTGGCTGTGATGCTGAGCAAAGCCTCCTTTGTCTTGTGAAGCAGAAAGGCCAAGGCCTGATCCCCAGAGCCTTGGCAGGGAGATCGTGTCCCTCCTGCTGGCTCAGGGCCCTTCCTGGGGCAGTGGGATGGAGGTTTGTCTGATGTCAAATGAAAGACTGTGGGACAGCAGCTGCCAGACACTGCATGGGGTGCAAGGATGCCGTGAGGCCCAAGTCCCATGTGGGCAGTGTGTCTCATCCCAGGATGTGGGATGTGAGAAGGGCCCAGTCTGAACAAGCAGTCAGTCACAATGAAACTTTGAACTCCAGATCTCTCAGGCCCAAGGTGGAGGCACCATTTCCTCACTGGTAGCATTTGGTTCTGGGGATGCCGTGGTTGATGCTCACCCACATGCAGAGCTCCTGTCTGACTGCAAACCACTGTGCTCATATCAGCTGTGACGACACAGTGGAGCTGAAATCACTGAGCTTGTCTCCCCTTTCCAGCACAGTGACTCTGACATCACTGCAATACTGACCTCTGCCACAACTCAGGAATTCTGACATCACTGCTCTCCACACTACCGAGACAACACCGTGACTGTGCTGTCACTGAACTCCTACCAACAGTTATTCTAACATCACCGTGCTTGTACCCACTGTCATAGAGTTCTAGGACAACCCACAATGGAAAGGACCCATAGTGATCATCAGGTCCAACATTTGGCTCCACATGCCCGTCCTAAAAGCAGGGCATATGACTGTGCTGTCTTGTTACGGAGTTATCTGGATCAGTGTGTGTCTGTGACAGAGGGCAGAAGGCTTGGCAGTCCCACTGGCCAAAAAATAAAATAAAATAAAATAAAATAAAATAAAATAAAGTAAAATAAAATAAAATAAAATAAAATAAAATATAATATAATATAATATAATATAAATAATATAATATAATAATAAATAAGGAAATAAAATAATAATAAAAATAATAAAAACCAGCGGCAAAGATCTAAGGAGGAAACTTATTTTTACTAAATATGATATCGGAACGTAAGATAACACAATGTTATAAAATAAAATTGGAATTTAGGGTAATAAATCAAATATAATGAGAGAGCGAGTGTCTGAAACCAAAAGCCTTACTTTGAACTGAAGGCGCACGGCTGGGGCGCGCAGCCACACACTGCCAGGCAGCGAGCAAGTGAGAGATCCCGGGACTTCCTCCCATGGCTTATCTCCCCCTCTGAACTCAGAGTCCCCTGGGATATGCAGTTCTTCTTCTCTTCTGAGAATCAGGTATCCAGAACAGTCAGTACACAGAACTGGAGTACTATCTCTTGAATTCCTGCGCTTTACATGATGTTATGATATGGAATACCGATACCAAGAGTCATAAAACCATGACACCAAATCAGGCATTTGCAGCTTTTCTAGGCACACACAATCTGTTAGGACAAACAATCAGGAATCACCCTGTCTCCTGGTGATTAATTCATCTGACTTCAAAGTACGTTTTGCAGAGATGACCCTGTTGTCTATCAGGAGCTGCCAGCCCTGCAGCCCCAAGGGCATCTCCAGGGAGAGCAGTGAGGAAGAGAAAATGACATCCTCTGCTGCTGAGCTGGGCCGGGCTCCTGGGACACAGGGAGCTGCTACAAGTGGGCAGCGCTGCAGAGAGACAGCTGTGCCCAGGAGCAGCTCTTCTGCACAGCACAGCCTGCAGGTGACAGGAGGAGAGGAGGGAAAGGGCAGAGAGCTTATAGGATGTGTACGGTGTGAGCGGGTGTTGAGCTCACTGCAGGAGCACTGCTCACAGCCTTTGGCAAGGTAAGTCTCACTGCAGGCTATGACTCTGCCGCCTGCCAGGCTCAGCACTCAGCACTCAGCACTCAGCACTCAGCACTCAGCACTCAGCACTCAGCACTCAGCCTGCCCAGGGAGCTGCCCAGGGCGCTGCGGGGAGATGTGTGGGGGGAAGGAGTCCCACGGCAGGGCAGGACAGGGCAGGGGCCTTCTGCTGCCACAGCTGCAGCCTGGGGCAAGGGGATCGCAGATACACTGCACCCCAGAGTGTTTGCAAAGGCACTTTTCAAGAGAAGAGACAGGGCAGGGATTTTCCATTTCCTGTTCTTAGGTAATGGGAAAGAGTTGGTGGCAGAAATCTGAAAGGAACTGTGAAATATGAATGCATCTCTGAGAATCCTGAACTGCACATTTTTCAGTCTGCAGTTATATGAACAACCTCCTCATGTGCTTTCAACCTCTCTTCTCCCAAAGGACAGCACCAGCTGAAACTACCGTAATTCTCTGCAGACATGAATAATGCACTTATCCTGCGAACAGACAGCTTTCTCTAACATAAATTTAAGAGCACTGAGGTAGGGATGGGCACTCTGAGTGCAGACAAGGTAGAGAGATGAGACATGGAAATTGCTCATAGGAATCTGAGATATGATTAGGAGATGAGGGGAAAGTAAGAGCTCCTTAAGCTTCTACCTCTTAAGGGATGGTGAAGCTCAGGAAAATAAATCCAAGTTAAGAGTTAAATGAACATCTTCCATAGAGTAAGACAATTCTTTTATAGTGTAGCAGGAGGAGCGTCTCTAAGAATGATCTTGACTTGTCATTATCTTCTGCACTGTGCACAGGACTCCATGCCCAGGAACTGCAGATGCCCAACAGCAGCTCCATCAGCGAGTTCCTCCTGCTGGCGTTAGCAGACACGCGGCAGCTGCAGCTCCTGCACTTCTGGCTCTTGCTGGCCATCTACCTGGCTGCCCTCCTGGGCAACGGCCTCATCAGCACAGCCGTAGCCTGCCACCACCGCCTGCACACCCCCATGTACTTCTTCCTCCTCAACCTCGCCCTCCTCGACCTGGGCTGCATCTCCACCACTCTCCCCAAAGCCATGGCCAATGCCCTCTGGGACACCAGGCACATCTCCTATGCAGGATGTGTTGCCCAGACATTTCTGTTTGTCTTTCTCATCTCAGCAGAGTATTGCATTCTCACCATCATGTCCTATGACCGCTACGTTGCCATCGGCAAGCCCCTGCACTACGGGACCTTGATGGACAGCAGAGCTTGTGCCAGCATGGCAGCAGCTGCCTGGGGCACTGGGGCTCTCTTTGCTGTGCTGCACACTGCCAACACATTTTCTCAGCCACTGTGCCAAGGCAATGCTGTGGATCAGTTCTTCTGTGAAGTCCCCCACATTCTCAAGCTCTCCTGCTCAGAATCAGATTACCTCAGGGAAATTGGTTTTATGGTTTTTAGTGTTCTTGTCGTATTTGTGTGTTTTGTGTTTATTGTTGTGTCCTATGTGCAGATCTTCAGGGCTGTGCTGAGGATGCATTCTGAGCAGGGACGGCACAAAGCCTTCTCCACGTGCCTCCCTCACCTGGCCGTTGTCTCCCTCTTTCTCAGCACTGTGATGCTTGCCTACCTGAGACCCCCCTCCATCTCCTCTCCATTTATGGATCTGTTGGTGTCATTTCTGTACTCGGTGGTGCCTCCAGCTGTGAACCCCCTCATCTACAGCATGAGGAGCCAGGAGCTCCAGGATGCAGTGAGAAAAATGATGCCCTGGTCACGTTTCAGCAGGGATAAACTTCTCACCTGTCTATACAAATGACTCCCAGTCTGTCCCATAACACACCTATTATGTTTTTTAATGTTTATAATAATTAATTATATTAATAGGTACATTTTTCTTTGTGGTTCATATTTATATATGTGTGTGTAATTATCATTAGTGGGGGTGTTACGATTCCTTTTACTTCTAGTGAAGCATCACCCTGCTCTCTCTCTCCTGGAGCCCATAGGAACTCTGTGTCAGAGCTGACTCTTCCACAGCCTCTGTGTTTCATCTCTGTATCTGGAGGCAAATGAGATGCCAGCAGGTGCCGTGGAGCTGAAATAGGCTTGATTTGCAAAAGGGATCAATGTATTAGCCTAAGGACTAATAAATTAATTAGCAAAAGGAATCATTGTGTGCTCATCTAAATCTTCCCAGTTTAGCTTCACTTAGTGTGTGAACAGCCCTGATTTTATCAATGACCCTATCTCAGGGAAGCACTGAAATCATTTTTTTTTTTTTTTTTTTTGCCTCCACCAGGTGCAAGGACTTGTTCTTGGGTTTGGTATCAACTGTTTGCAGTTATATTGCACCAAGATAGAAAGTTGCTGATTGTGGCAAAACAAGCAATGGAAGTTTGCCAAATTGGGGGAATAAGTGCTAAAAGGTGAGCCAGGGTGCACCGTGATGAAGAGGAAGATGAACTAAAGGGGAGGAAGTAGGTGTTGTGAGAAGGAGGACATGCGGTGTCAGGGGCTGTGCTGGGGGCACATCTCTGTAGCACTGCACGCATGCTGCCCCACACAGTGCCTGCACTGAGCTGCCAGGGGCTGCCTGTGGGGCGGTGGGGCCGGGCTGTCCTGCAGAGGGGAAGGCAACAGAGCCTCATGCTGCAGGGCTGGGACCCCAAATCAGCCTGGAACTCAGCGCCCAGCTGCGCTGTGCTCACCTTGCCTGGCTCCCAGGTGCCCCCTGTGCTGCTCTGTCACTGCCCCTCCTCAACAGGACAGGGGAGAAAACACAATTCAACAATTCCTGGGTTGAGACTAAAGGAGCCTTATTCTTTCCTTGCTTAAAACCCAATGACAACAAATTGTGTGTGTTAATGGCTACATATCAAATGTAGTTTTTTTCTGCACACTTTGGAACAGCTTTTGAATTCAGCGTCCCTTTCACCTTAATATATTAATTGAAACTACACCTAACCAACAACACATTTGACTGATATTCTATCTATTTTATTTTATGGCTCATCTTCCTCTCTGACCGTGAAACACCCGGGGATACGCAGCTCTTCTTCTCTCCTGAGAACCAGGTGTCTGTAGAGTTGTCGATCCAGTGAACTGGAATATTAGCTCTTTAATTACCCGTGCTTTACATGACGTTATGATGTGTAATACCAGTAACAAAAGTATAAAACCATGACACGGATGCAGCTAAAGGGTTGTGATCAGTGGTTCTGTGTCAGGGTGGAGGCAGCCACAAGCAGTGTCCCTCAGGGCTCTGTCTTGGCTCTGCTGCTCTTCATCATCTTCATCAACAACATGGATGATGGCATCGAGTGCACCCTCAGCAGGTTTAAAAATGACACCAAGCTGAGCGGTGCAGTCCATCCATTGGAGGGAAGGAAAGTCATCCAGAGGGACCTGGACAGGCTGGAGAAGTGGGACCATGTGAAACTAAAGAGGTTCAGCAAGGCCAAGCGCAAGGTGATGAACTTGGGCCAGGACAATCCCAGGTGTTTATACAAACTGGGGGAAGATCTCCTTGAGAGCAGCCCTGTGGAGAAGGACTTGGATGTCCTGGTGGACGAGAAGCTGGACATGAGCCAGCAGTGTGCGCTTGCAGCCCAGAAGGCCAACTGTGTTCTGGGCTGCATTAAAAGGGGTGGCCAGCAGGGAGAGGGAGGTGATTGTCCCCTTCTACTCGGCTCTTGTGAGGCCCCATCTGCAGTGCTGCGTCCAGACCTGGCGCCCCCAGCACAGGAAGCTCTTGGAGCTCTTGGAGCGGGTCCAGAGGAGGGCCACTAAAGTGATCAGAGGGCTGGGGCATCTCTCCTACGAGGAAAGGTTGGGGGAGCTGGGCTTGTTTAGCTTGGAGAAGAGAAGGCTGCAGGGAGACCTCATTGTGGCCTTTTTCACTCAGAGGGTTGTGAAGCACTGGGACTGGTTGCCCAAGGAGGCTGTGGATGCCCCATCACTGGAGGCATTCAAGACCAGGCTGGGTGTGACTCTGGACAGCCTGGGCTGCTGGTTGGTGACCCTGCCTGCCGCAGTGGGGTTGAAGCAAGACGATCACTGTGGTCCTTTTCAACCCAGACTGATCTATGAATCTATGATTACATACAGTGATAGACTGTATGTAAACCTGGAGTAAAGTGTGAGTACACTCAGAGTAGTGAGTCAGCAAACCTCGAGTAAGGTCTGAAGTAAAGTGCAAGTAAGCCCAGAGTAAATTTTGTGTAAAGCTGAAGTCAAGTGTGAATAAACCTGACCAAACTGTTTGTAAGCCTGGATACAAGAGTGAGCGATGCTGGAGTCAAGTGTGAGCAAACCTGGAGTGAAGTGTGAGTAAACCCTGAGTAAAACATGGGTAAACATGGAGTAAATCATAAGGACACCCGGAGTAGAGTGTGAAAAAAAGAAAAATAGGCTGAGTAAACCAGAAGAAAAGTGTGAGTAAACCGAAAACTGAGAGTAAACCCAGAGTAAAAAGTGAGTACACCTGGATTGAAATGTAAAATCTGGAGTAAAGTGTGAGTAAAATCCAAAGTAAGATGTGGGAACACACAGTATGAAGTGTGAGTACAGCTGGAGTACAGTATGAGTAAATGTGGTGTAAAGTTAGAATAAGATGCAATGTAAGATGTGAGAACACCCTGAGTAGTGTGTGAGTACATCCGGAGTAACATGTGAGGAAATCCAAAGAAAAGTGTGAATAACCCTAAAGAAAAAAAAAAAAAAAGTAAAAACCTGAGGAAAGTAAGAGTAAACCCGGAGTAAAGTGTGAGTTTACACAGAGTAAATTCAGGGTAAACCTGGAATAATGTTTGAGTAAACACAGAGAAGAGTGTGAGTAAACTTGAAGAAAAGTTGGAGTAAACCTGAAGTGTTTGTACATTGGGAATGGAGTGAGAGTGGTCCTGACGTAACTGTGAGTAAACATGAAATAAAGTGTGTGAAAAATCATGTTGTGAATACGCCCAGTGCAGAGTGTGAGAAAAGCAGAACTAAAGTGTGAGTAATCACAAAGAAGAGTGTGAGTAAATCTGGAGAAAAGCGTGAGTAGTCTGCTCCATCGGTACTCACTCTTTACTCCAGGTTTACTCTTACTTTTCTCTGTGTTTTGGTCACACTGTATGCTGGGTGTACTCACAATTTACTCTGGGTTTTACTCACACTTCACTCTGTGTTTTACTCACACTTTATTCCAGGTTTACTCAGACTTTACTTCAAGTTTACTCACACTTTTCTCCATGTTTACTCTTAGTTTTCTCTAGGTTCTACTCACGCCATACTCCAGGTGTTCTCTCATCTTCATGTTTTATTCACAATTTACTTATTGACTCAAGAATTACTCCTGCTTTATTCTTACTTTTCTCCAGGTTTTACTCACACTGCACAACTGGTGTACTCACGCTCTATTCTGTGTGTACTCACACCTTACTTTAGGAATTATTCACACGTTACACCAGGTTTAGTCACCCTTTACTTCTGCTTTCCTGACACTTTACTCTGGGTTTATTGATACTTTACTCCTGCTTTACTCTGACTTTTCTCCAGGTTTGATTCAGACTCTACTCTGGGTGTATTCACAATCTTCTCCAGGTTTACTCACACTTTACTTCAGATTTACTTATACTTTGCTGAGTGTTTACTCACACTTTACTGTGGATGTACTCACAGCATACTCCAAATTTAATCACGCTTTACTTTGATGTCACTCATACTTTACTCTGGCTTTTCCTCATCCTTTACTATGGATTTACTCACACTCTACTCCAGGAGTGTTCATATTTTACATCAAGTTTACTCATTTTTTACGCCAGGTTTACTCATACCTTACTTCGGGTTTTACTCACACTTTACTCCAGATTTTACACATACTTTACTCCACTTTTTGCTCACACTTTACTTAGGGTTTAATAATGCTTTACTCAGTCTTTTAGTCACCCCCTACTCCAGGTTTACTCCAACTTTATTTCAGATGTTACTCACACGTTATTTTGTGTTACCTCACACTTTACTCTGGGTTTACTTTTCTCTGGGTGCCCTCACACTTTACTCCGTGTGTGCCCACAACTTACTCAGGGTTTTACTTACAATTTCCTCTGCGTTTTACTCACTCTTTACCCAAGCTTTGCTCACACGTTACCCTGGGTTTGCTCTTACTTTTCTCCTGGTTTTAATGACAATTTACACTAGGTTTACACACATTTTACTCCTTTAGTCTTTTCCAACCTGAGTGATTCTACGATACTATGATTCTGTATGGAGGTATATGTAGTCATAACTATTATACATTTCTTTCATCTCTCTTAGCAAAGAGCTTTATCTCAACCCACGTGTTGTACTTTGTTTTTTCCCAGTTCTCCTCTCCATCCCACAGGGAAGGGGCGGCGCACAAAGCTCTGTGTGGTGCTGAGCCACCTGCTGGTTTCAACCACCATTTTTGGTGCCTGATGTGGAGCTGCAATGATTGAGATAACAGCAGATCTGTCCAGAGCAAGTTATCACAGGTGTTTGTGGTACTTGAATAACTGCTGGCCATGATGCTGATTTTTTTGCTACTGCTGGAGCTCGTTGAGTTTTGGAAGTAATACTGTTGATATGATTAGTAATTACACCCTTGGCTTTGTGTCCTCAGGGAGCCCAGCTATGGATGAGGTAAGGGAGGACACCTTCCAGAGGTTCCCCAGCCTCCCTTTCTCTTCTTCTTTCCCTAGAGCTCAAGAGCTAGTTAGCACAGCTCCTGAAAATTTTCTCTATCCGTGGGATGTTCAAACCAGTGTGCTCCCATTACTGCGTGCCGTCAATATGTTTCAGGTTACATTTCAGATTAAACAATCATTCAAAAATATCACGGAGAGATCTGTCCCAAGGCAGGATAGCTCTGCATGGCAGGGGATGTGGGGCGGTCTGGGCAGGTGCCTGGAGCGGTCAGAATCCCCCAAGGGTTTGGAACTTCATCTCCGAGCAACTGCAGAACCCTGAGAAACTGGTGGAATATTTGGGGAAGGTCTGCTGCTGCCCCGGGAATCCTAAAGAGGCACAAATCACTGCAGTGTGCCAGGGCCTGGCCCACACCTACTGAGCTGTGTTCAACACTCCTCAGCATCCCCAAGGGGGAAGAGAGCTGGATCTGCTGGCACTGCTGCAGCCTCTCCAACTCCTGGGACAGACCCAGCAGCAGCTCCAGTTCTTGTTCCTAATTCTTACAGGTCCCACGGTTGCTGCAAGCTTTGTGACAAACCCTGCTGTCACTCCTACCCTCACCATGAGCCCTGTGGTCACTCCTGCTACAGCTCCTGTAGCTGTTCCACGTACTGTGATAAGAAAAGGAAAAGAATTCCTCCCCAAAAGCACAGCCCCGTGGTCCCTCCAGCTCCCAGGACAAGCCCTGCGGTCGCTCCGACCCCTGCAACAAAACCTGGAGTTGCAAATATAAACGCATACATATCGCTGCCCACGCCAAAAAATGTTTGCAACTGCGTGTGTGATGTATATCATAGAATCATAGACTGGTCTGGGTTGAAAAGGACCACAGTGATCATCCAGTTTCAACCTCCCTGCTATGTGCAGGGACACCAAACACCAGACCAGGCTGCTCAGAGCCACATCCAGCCTAGGCTTGAATGCATTCAGGGGTGGGGCATCCACAGCCTCCTTGCGCAAAAGGTGAATATATACTATATATATCCTATATGCATAAATACGTATGTCAAAATTATTATCCTTTTCTTTTTCTCTGTCTTACTAGATAATATTATCTCAACTCACAGATTTGACTTTGTGGTTTTATTCCAGTTTTCTCCGCTCTTCCACTGGGAGGGGGGGCAGTGAGAGAACAACCATGTGGTGCTGAGCCACCTTCCACGTTAAACCACAATTCCATCCTGAGTCCACAACAGATTAACTTAGGACTCTGGAACTGCCCCGTGACTCAGTGAAGAGCACCAGAAGATCTCAAGGTTTTCCAAGAGAGCAGCTCCTGAGGTTTATTCCTTACACTGGCTGTGGAAGAGGCCTCCAGTTCTCTGGTCCTGCTCTGATGAGCCCCTCTTGTTATGGGGGTTCCAGCAAGGAGAGCAGCTGTGACACTGTGGTTCAGATGTAGAGACAACAGCACTGTGGTGAGACACACAAGACCTCCAGGTCTGCACAAATGCAAGGACTTGAGAGCAGTGTAAAGAGACCAGGAATGAAAAGAGTGTGTTGTGCTGCTGTCCTTGGCTGTAACGACCCCAAATCCTGACAAGTAAGGAGAGAGAAGAGCTAAGAAAAACTACTTTTGAAAGCATTTTAGGAACCTTTTAACCTATGCCAGGAACCTGGTTCCATATTTACATGAGCTCTTGGTGTGAGACAATGGAAAGTAGATGGAAAGAAGAAGTGGAATAAATTGCAACGTTTTTTTCAAGATTATTGTACTACACTTACACAAACAAAAAGTCATACATACATAAAATATAAAGAACCATCACAGGGAATGATGTGAGGATGATGTGCACTTTATTGAAGCTGGGATATTGCATATTGGAACACTTTGCTGAAGGCATGCTTGATCTCCTTGTTCCTCATGCTATAGATAATAGGGTTCAGCGTTGGAGGAACCACTGAGTAGAGAATTGCTACCACCAGGTCCAGAAGTGGGGAGGAAATGGAGAAGGGCTTCAGGTAAGCAAACACTACAGTGCTGAGAAAGAGGGAGACCACGGCCAGGTGAGGGAGGCACGTGGAGAAGGCTTTGTGCCGTCCCTGCTCAGAGGGCATCCTCAGCACAGCCCTGAAGATCTGCACATAGGAGAAAAGAATGAAAGCAAAGCACCCAAAAAACACAAGGGCACTAAGCACAATAAGTCCAAATTCCCTGAGATAGGATTTTGAGAAGGAGAGCTTGAGGATTTGGGGGATTTCACAGAAGAACTGATTCACAGCATTGCCATGGCAGAGAGGCAGTGAAAATGTATTGGCAGTGTGCAGCAGGGAATAGAGAACGCCAGTGCCCCAGGCAGCTGCTGCCATGCTGGCACAAGCTCTGCTGTCCATCAAGGTCCCGTAGTGCAGGGGCTTGCAGATGGCAACGTAGCGGTCATAGGACATAAAAGTGAGAAGGGAATACTCTGCACCAAAGAATAGTAGTAAAAAGAAGATCTGTGCAGCACATCCAGCATAGGAGATGTGCCTGGTGTCCCAGAGGGCATTGGCCATGGCTTTGGGCAGAGTGGTGGAGATGCAGCCCAGGTCGAGGAGGGCGAGGTTGAGGAGGAAGAAGTCCATGGGGGTGTGCAGGCGGTGGTGGCAGGCTACGGCTGTGCTGATGAGGCCGTTGCCCAGGAGGGCAGCCAGGTAGATGGCCAGCAAGAGCCAGAAGTGCAGGAGCTGCAGCTGCCGCGTGTCTGCCAACGCCAGCAGGAGGAACTCGCTGATGGAGCTGCTGTTGGGCATCTGCTGCTTCTGTGGATGCGGTTCTGTGCACAGAGAAGAAGACAAGATGTTAGAAAAGATTTCAGAGGAGTCAACCCTGCTCTAAGCCTTGGGGGAAATGGAAGTTTCCATCAGTATCTCTTAGATTTGAAATGGAAAGTTTCCTGCACTTGCATCCCTACTTTAAATTATTCAGATTCTGTCCAGTGGCTTTTTGGGAATATTAGCATTTTATCACAATGTGCCATGAAACTGGCACACTGTCCATCGGTCTGGGTAAGGGAAGATGATGGCATTCATCTCGTCCTACTTTGCTATCCTTCAGAGATGGGTCTGAATGACAGAACTCATGTTCCCACGCTGGGCAAGGGAGAAAGAGAGTGCTCATGAGATCAGCACTGAACCAAACCTCTACGCATTTTGTCATTTTGGTAGGGGAGAGCCTGACTTCAAATGAATTTGCAGAATGCTCTGTTTCTTCAGATCCTGTGTGATTAATAGGATGAAAAAGCTTTGCTTTATGCTGTCTCCCACTGATTAAAATAATCATTATATCTTGCTTTCAATGAGATGAGAGGAAAAAAAAAAAAAATCTATGAATTGGGTTTGGATTCTCCCTTAAAATGTGTGACTCTAAAAAATCTTCCGGTTTGCTTTCCTGGCGTAAGCACAAGTCAGTCCTCAGAGGTAAAACCTTCTCTCGTAGATAAGAGTCCAGCTGCTCTGCCCATCAGACTTGTTCCTACCTGCCCCGTGCTGCCCCTTGCTCAACTGCACACACAGGTTGCTCTAGAGAAGATCCCGGGCTGTGCAGAGGGCCAATGTTCAACTGCTCTCTCTCAGCACAGCTCCGGGGGGCAGAAGGAAAGGGATAAGGCGAGGCTTCTGATTCACATGATAGAAGCAAAGGCTCTCAGATTGGAGGATGGGCACACAGGAGCTGTGCCCATCTTGGAACTTGTGGCAGCCTTCCATGGCACCACCACAGTGATTGCCTCGAGCTGATGTCTCCTGGGGAGAACAAGCTCATTCCTTAATCAGAAACAATCACACTGCACCAATCGTCAGAAGTGTTAAGGAGAGGGGCAACGTGGTCTTAAGAAAACTCCCCTAGGACAGGATCAGTAGCAGAACTGGAGCTTAATATCCCCCATCAGCACTGCGGTTACAAGGGGCACTCCAGGAAACCTTCTCCTTACCCAGCTGCACACACACCTCCCAAGCAGCACAGTCCAAAACCGCATTGCAGAGCCTTACTGTCAAAAGTTCCCCATCTGTCTGTGCCTATATTTACATTCTGAAGCTGTTCCTTACAGGAGCTGCTTCAAATATCTCCTTCTTGATGCAAGGGCCTCAGTGATTAATTCAAACCCATTTGTGCTTTCATTTAGGTGAAAAATAAAAGCTCATACTCTGCAAGATCCTTATGTGAAAGTTGGATGCATAGAAAGTCTCCACAGAAGCCTCAAGAGCCCCTACCCCAGGCAGCAGCTGTGGCAGCAGAAGGCCCCTGCCCTGCCCTGCCCTGCCGGGGGGCTCCTTCCCCCCACACGTCTCCCTGCAGCGCCCTAAGCAGCTCCCTGGGCAGGCTGAGTGCTGAGTGCTGAGTGCTGAGTGCTGAGTGCTGAGTGCTGAGTGCTGAGTGCTGATCCTGGCAGGCAGCAGAGTCCCTGCCCCGGCACACAGCCCCTGGGGCACAGCAGAGACCCTGCTCTGCAGGACAGCCCTGGGCACCTGGCTGCAGCTCCGGCTGCACAGCCTGCAGCCATCCTGGGACACGCAGCCCTCAGGGCTGTGCTCTGATGCTGCAGCACAGAAGCCCTCAGCTGGAGCAGGTCCTGCTCTGCAATAAAGAAGCATGGAGTGCCTCCTGACTGATACGCTGGTCTAACAAGACCAAGAGCGATTGGATGGTCTTGTGTACTTTGCCCTGCCAATGCAGAGTTACTGTGTTAAGGTTGCGAGCATTGATCCTTCCATGAACTCAGCCTTCTCCCTTCTACACTGCGTGTTGCATTTCTCTCCCTTCTGTCTCCTCATTGTCACCTACAGGCCATGTCTTCGGAGTCCTGCACTGTGCAGAGGAGCTGCTCCTGTACCAGCAGCTGTATGAGCTCCCTGTGTCCCAGAAGCCCATCCCAGCTCAGCAGCAGAGGCACAAGGGATCCCTTTCTCCATCCCTTTGGGCTCCCTGCAGATGTCCCTAGGGCTCCACAGGATGATACGTGGAAAAATACTGAAGGAGTCCTTGAAGTTCCTTTCCTCTGTGTGGGAGAACACTTTTCTTCCCACAGTGTCATTGCTCCTGTCAGAGACAGAATTAAGTGGAAAAGCCACCCTCCCTTGTCCCAACACAGACAGGGCACCTGGGCAGTGACAGGCAGGGATCACGTGTGCCCTAGCAGAAGAAAATTACTCAGATGAGTTGATGGAGGTACCTCGTTCTGAATCTGGAGATATTCTTTTGGTGGGAAATCTCTCTAAGTGAAGTGAAAGATACCTATGTGGAGGTCAATTGAACCTCTTCTCTACTCATTTTTGTGCAAAACAGCACCCAGAAATACAGAGCTGAGAAAATGGATTCATGTGCCATAGGGAGAACTAAGTCTCTCTCTCTCTTCTGCCCAAGCTGTACTCCCCAGCTGCCCTGGGGGTAAAATGGTCTCTGTCTCATGTACACCCTTCATTGCCTAGCCATGCTCAGGGTGGCTGAGTATAACACACATGCCCAAATACTGTTCCATATTGCCCCTCCAAGTAAAAGCCAAATATGGCCTGCTCTCTGATGCTAGATGGGTGGAGAAAAAACACACTGCCATTGTCAGTTGTGACATATCACTTGGCTGCCTTTGACTCCAGTTCATATTGGAGTTCTAGCATGCCTGGCACAGCAGTGCTTAGCAGTGGTGTGACTTCATTCTGGCCATCATAGTCCTCTACTCCTCTCTTCTCCATTAGACTTTTGGGCCAAACCGGACATTACTGAGTCTAGAGGACCAAATGGGTGAGTGAATCTTGCTGATTACTCCTTGATTCTGCAGTTGGTGAATCAGATGATGAATGAGAAGCAGGGAGTCCCTGCTGATGCAATATTGACATCAACATACCATTTCAGCAGCGATCGGCACCTGCTGCCTTTCTGCTCTTAGCAATCCTGCAACAGAAGGGTCCTCTGAGAGACCAGACAAGGTATACAGCTGTTCAATGTCCTCCATCTCCAAGGCAGCTGTACTGAAAGCCCACCAGTACCCTTTTTGGGTCCTTGAAGTGCTCTCTCCCAAGGCAATCTGTAGCAGGGATGCACGGAGCCTCTGGGCCAGTCACAATGGTAATCACAAACATTCTTTTGCCACTCATTTGGTTAAGCTCACTTTGGCCTCTAGCAGAGTTCACTCTTGGATTCCCCTGTCACTCCTGAAATACAGACTGGTTTTGTTCCTTTATAACTTGATGGCATTAGAGTACATTATGCACCAGTGTCAACTAGAGCCTCCTATTTCTTTAGTCCTGATGTGCCAGGCCACTGAATCCATGCAGTCCAATAAACCCAATTGCCCCTTTCCTCTACCTAGCTGCAGGCAGGGCCCCTTGAGTTCTGATTTGTGTATTCATAACTCATCTTTTGTGTGTAAAAAACAGAAGGCTCACTGACAACCTCAGGAATAAGATCAGACCATCAGGCTCGCTGGAAACTGGAGCCGCCACTTTCCTGGAAGGACCCTTTCTTGTGATTGTTTTCCCTTGCACCTCACGTACCCATGCCTGTAGGGCTGAGGTGAGTTTTGCCATCCCACATCCTCATATCCTCTCCATGGTCACGCAGGTAAAACCACAGGATGGTACATGGCTGTTACCTTGAAGCATGGGATAAGTGGCACTCCGCACAGTTCCAATGCCATTTGTGCTTTCCTTTTTTTTTTTTTTTTTTTTTTCCATGGATGGGAAGCTGTACGTGAGCTACCGATGTGCCCTCACAGCCCAGAAAGCCAGCCGTACTCTGGGTTGCTTCAGAAGAAGCATGGCCAGCAGGGTAAGAGAGGTGATGCTGCTCCTCTACTGCATGCTGTTGAGAATTCACCTGGAGTACTGCGTCCAGATGTGGAGTCCTCAGTACAGGGGAGACATGGAGCTGTTGGAGCATGTATAAAAAAGGGCCACAAAACTGATCCACAGAATGGAACATCTCTCTTATGAGGACAGGCAGGGAGGTGGGGCTGTGCAGCCTGGAGAAGAGAAGGCTGCAAGGAAACCTGAGAGCAGTCTGTCAGTATCTGAATGGGAGCTACAGGAAAGAAGGGGACAGAATCTTCAGCAAAGTCTGTGGCAAGGACAAAGAGAAATGGCTTCAAGCTCAAAGAGGGAAGATTTAGGTTAGATGTAAGGAAAAAGTATTTTACAGTGAGGGTGGCGAGGCACAGGCACAGATGGACCACTGATGTGGTTGATGCCCTGTCCCTGGAGACTTTGCAAGTGAGGCTGGATCAGGCCGTGGGCAGCCTGATGGAGCTGTGGTGACCTTGTGCACTGCAGGGGAGTTGGGCTAGTTGGCCTTCAGAGGTCCCTTCCAACTCTAAGGATTCTATGATTGTACGATTCTAAGACTGGGCCAAGTAGGAAGGGGTGTGGTGGGTATGCCACACTCCCTCCTAATCTCAGGCTAAGGCATCGCTGAACACACCAACTCATTGGTTAAGTTTGTTTGTTTGTTTGTTTGTTTGTTTGTTTTTAAGAAATCCTTGAGTCTGGGTGGTGTTTGCAATTGTATAATGCTGCCTGCCAATTAACTAGTAGATGAAGTAGGGGTGGCTGCCTCAACATGAAAGCCATTTGTCTATCTGTGAATACAAAGATCCTAGAAGTTCATCAAGCTAGGAAAAGATCTTATGGGATTTTGCAGCAACCTGTACTGCTGAAAACACCTCAGATTGGAGCAATATCAGTGGTACTATCTATACCCCAAAATCCCTAAGTGTGAGAAGCAAGAAATTGTTTGGTAAAGTTATCCTGGATAAGACCTGATAGATGCCATCTTTTTAATGCTTGCAATCAAATGTGACTGAGTGCATTTTCTTTCCTTTTGTGTCTACAGGAGTCTTGAACAACCCACACGTGGACAGACGGACCTTGATTTCAGGATGACCCAGCAGGTTGAATAATGATATTAATAATCATAATAACGATACTTAGTTTCACCATGGTGCAAATGTAATCCCCTTTCATTTGTGTCCAGAAGGGCCCAGAATGGCCATGGGCCTGTGGGAGGTAGATTGTGTTTTTGCGGTGGAAGTTTCCAGTATTTTCTGTATATAGCGTAGGATAAGAAACCTTTTACAAAGAAAACTCCTGAACAGAGTCAAGTTGAGACTGGGGCGTTTCGACCTAGGAAGAATTGGTATACACACTAGGGTAAAGAAGAGACAGAACAAGTGAAAATATTGTCCTCCTATCACAATAAAAAGTCCAGAATATTCCAAAAGACAATGGATTGGTAGCAGACATTGTGTGGAAGTGTAAACGTGGCTATGGAGGTGCAACGGAGCTATGGAAGTGTAACCATAGCTATGGAAGTGTAACATAGCTATGAAAGTGTAACCATAGCTATGGAAGTGTAACATAGCTATGGAAGTGTAATATAGCTATGGAAGTGTAATGTAGCCATAGTGTCAGAAGATTGTGAGCCTGAGATGCTCAACCAATGAGTGCCAGGAGAGGCTTTACCTGCGTCAGACCCAGGGTATATAACGGGATGGATTTCGCTGACTGGTTGTGCAACTTCTCCCTGGTCAGTAAGGGGTGTGCGCCCATTATTGCAATAATGAACAAACTGCTCTTCACAGAGATCTTTGCCTGATTAGAAATTGTTGATCTTGAGAGTGTTTCTCACAGTACCTAAGCATAAGATATGCTCGCTGCTGTTATGAAGATCTGTTTTGAAACTTATTTGTTTTCTAGCCAATGGATTGTTAGTGGAAATGTCCTGAATACACGTGTTAGACTATAAAAGCCTTGCATGGGAAAATAAAGGAGCATTTTTGCACAAGAACTCTGTGTTGTGTTGCTATCCTGTGACAAGCAGCCCCTTGTCTTATGGTGCTGGCAGCAGCGAGACAAACTCTGACACATTGGTACGTATTGCCTGTTCCTGCCTGCTACCTCACTGCCACTGGGTGCCACTGGATGCCGCTGTAGAGACAACAGGACTGCTGTCAATTCATGTGAGACTCGAGGGCTACCAGGAGTGTAGAGGTACAATAGGAAAGCATGGAAGTGGAAAGAGAGCAGCACTCAAATGACCACATCTTGCCCTTGCCCATCGTCATGGCCCCAGGAAAGCAGCAGCCATGACTTGAAGGCAGTGAGGAGCAGAAGCCCACTGAGTAGTGAGGGGCAGCCTCCATGGAAATTTGGGTTGCTGCTCCATTTGGCACTGGGCCCTTGGACCCTGAATCACACATGTGTAAGGGGGTTTCTCTTCCAGCTCTAGAGGAGAAGGGAAGAAAAGTGAGCGGAGAGAAATGAATTTCTGCTGTCCTCTTCATTGTGTTTATGGACATGGGAAGCCGAGTTCTGTAGGCACATGAGATGACTGGGTAAAAATACATAATTCACTATAATAACATAATTAGAATAACTATATTTAAAAGAAAATGCACGTTTTAGGAAGTAACAAACACTTAGGGATTTCCCAAAGTTTCCTCAGGGCATCCCTGAGCTCCTGGTTCCTCACACCATAGATGAAAGGATTCACAGTGGGAGGTACCACGGAGTACAGAAATGACACCACCAGGTCCAGGGATGGGGAAGAAAGGGAGTGTGGCATCAGGTAGGCAAACAAGAGAGTGCAGACAAACAGGGAGACCACAGCCAAATGAGGGAGGCATGTGGAGAAGGCTTTGTGCCGTCCCTGCTCAGAGGGCATCCTCAGCACGGCCTTGAAGATCTGCACATAGGACAGCACAATGAATACAAAACAACCGAAGATTAAACAAAGACTAAAATAGATATTCACAGTTTCCCTGAAGTAGTCTGATTCTGAGCAGGAGAGCTTGAGAATCTGGGCCACTTCACAGAAGAACTGGTCCACGGTATTGTTTTGGCAAAGTGGTATTGAAAATGTGTTGGCAGTGTGCAGCAGGGAATAGAGAGCCCCAGTGCCCCAGGCAGCTGCTGCCATGCTGGCACAAGCTCTGCTGTCCATCAGGGTCCCGTAGTGCAGGGGCTTGCAGATGGCAACGTAGCGGTCATAGGACATGATGTTGAGAAGAAAGATCTCTGCAGAAAATAAGAATAATACAAAGAAGACCTGTGCAGCACATCCTGCGTAGGAGATGTGCCTGGTGTCCCAGAGGGCATTGGCCATGGCTTTGGGGAGAGTGGTGGAGATGCAGCCCAGGTCGAGGAGGGCGAGGTTGAGGAAGAAGAAGTACATGGGGGTGTGCAGGCGGTGGTGGCAGGCTACGGCTGTGCTGATGAGGCCGTTGCCCAGGAGGGCAGCCAGGTAGATGCCCAGCAAGAGCCAGAAGTGCAGGAGCTGCAGCTGCCGCGTGTCTGCCAACGCCAGCAGGAGGAACTCGCTGATGGAGCTGCTGTTGGGCATCTGCTGCTTCTGGGTATGGAGTCCTGTGCACAGTGCAGAAAATAATGACAGAAGTCAAGATAACTTGCAGACACTCTCCTCCTGCTATACTATAGAAATGTTTCTTTCTCTTTCAAAAATGTTCATTTAACTCCATAACTTCAATTTACTTGCACGAGCTTTAGTGTACCTTAAGAAGTAGAAGCTGAAAGAGCTCTTACTTTCCTCTCATTTCCTAATCATATCTCAGCTTCCTAGATAATTTCTGCTTACAATCAATTTCCATCCCTCATATCTTTATGCTGTCTGCACTCACAGTGCCCATCCCTACCTCTTTGCACTTCAATTTCTGTTAGAGAAAGCTGCCTGTTTGCAGGATAAGGGCATTATTCATGTCAGCAGAAAACGATAGCAATTTCAGCTGAAAGCACTTGAGGAGATTGTTTATAAAAGGGCAGATTGTGAATGGTACAATTCAGGATTCTCTGAGATGTGTTCATATTTCACATCTCCTTTCGGAATTCTGCCTCCAACTCATTCTCCTTCCCTAAGGTGTTGGAATATCCCTGCCTTGTCTCTCCTCCTGCAAAGCACCCTTGGAAACACCCAGTGGTGCAGTGTAGTTGTGATCCCCCTGCCCCAGGCAGCAGCAGATGTCCCCTGCCCTGCCGGGGGGCTCCTTTCCCCCACGCGTCTCCCTGCAGCGCCCCAGGCAGCTCCCCAGGCAGACTGAGTGCTGAGTGCTGAGTGCTGAGTGCTGAGTGCTGAGTGCTGAGTGCTGAGCCTGGCAGGAGGCAGAGTCATAGCCTGCAGTGAGACTTACCTTGCCAAAGGCTGTGAGCAGTGCTCCTGCAGTGAGCTCAACACCTGCTCACACCGTACACATCCTACAATCCCTCTCTCCTTTCTCTCCTCTCCTCCTGTCACCTGCAGGCTGTGCTGTGCAGAAGAGCTGCTCCTGGGCACAGCTGTCTCTCTGCAGCGCTGCCCACTTGTAGGAGCTCCCTGTGTCCCAGGAGCCCGGCCCAGCTCAGCAGCAGAGGATGTCATTTTCTCTTCCTCACTGCTCTCCCTGGAGATGGCAGCTCCTGATAGACAACGGGGTCATTTCTGCAAAATGTGCTTTGAAGTCAGATGAATTAATTACCAGTAGACAGGCTGATTCCAGAAGACTGGTTCAGCAACGTAACAGATTATGTCTGCCTTGCCAAGTCGCAAATGCCCCATCAGGTGTCAAGGTTTTATGACTCTTGTTATCAGTATTCCATATCATAACATCATGTAAAGCACCGGCAATTAGGGTTAGGTATTAGAGATAATACTTCAGTTCTGTGTACTGACTGTTCTGGATACCTGGTTCTCAGAAGAGAAGAACTGCCTTTCCTGAGGACTCTGAGTTCAGAGGGGAAGATAAGCCATGGGAGGAAGTCCCGGGATCTCTCACTTGCTCGCTGCCTGGCAGTGTGTGGCTGCGCGCCCCAGCCGTGCGCCTTCAGTTCAAAGTAAGGCTTTTGGTTTCAGACACTCGCTCTCTCATTATATTTCATTTATTACCCTAAATACCAATTTTATTTTATAACATTGTGTTATCTTACATTCCAGTATCATGTTTAGTAAAAATAAGTTTCCTCCTTAGATCTTTGCCGCTGTTTTTTATTATTTTTATTATTATATCTTTATATATTAGTATATTAATTATATTATATTATATTTTATTTTATTATATTATATTATATTATATTATATTTTATTTTATTTTATTTTATTTTATTTTATTTTATTTTATTTTATTTTATTTTATTTTATTTCTTTTTTTTTTGGCCAGTGGGACTGCCAAGCCTTCTGCCCTCTGTCACGGACACACATTGATCCAGATAACTCCGTAACAAGACAACACACTCAGTCATATGCTCTGCTTTTAGGACGGGCGTGTGGAGCCAAATGTGGGACCTGATGATCACTATGGGTCCTTTCCATTGCGGGTTGTCCCAGGATTCTGTGACAGTGGGTACAAGCACGGTGATGTTGGATCACTGTGCTGTCACAGTGGGTAGGAGTTCAGTGACAGCACAGTCACGGTGTTGTCTCGGTAGTGTGGAGAGCAGTGATGTCAGAATTTCTGAGTTGTGGCAGAGGTCAGTATTGCAGTGATGTCAGAGTCACTGTGCTGGAAAGGGGAGACAAGCTCAGTGATTTCAGCTCCACTGTGTCGTCACAGCTGATATGAGCACAGTGGTGTTGCAGTCAGTCAGGAGCTCTGCATGTGGGTGAGCATCAAACACGGCATCCCCAGAACCAAATGCTACCAGTGAGGAAATGGTGCCTCCACCTTGGGCCTGAGAGATCTGGAGTTCAAAGTTCCATTGCAGTTGAGTAATTTGTCCAGACTGGGCCCTTCTCACATCCCACATCCTGGGATGAGACACACTGCCCACATGGGACTTGGGCCTCACGGCATCCTTGCACCTCATGCAGAGTCTGGCAGCTGCTGTCCCCTTCTCTTTCATTTGACATCAGACAAACCTCCATCCCACTGCCCCAGGAAGGGCCCTGAGCCAGCATAAGGGAGGGACACGATCTCCCTGCCAAGGCTCTGGGGATCAGGGCTCGGCCTTTCTGCTCCACAAGACAAAGGAGGCTTTGCTCAGCATCACAGCCACCATCCCAGTGCCTTGGTCTGCCTGCAATCATGGCTTCCAATTATCTGCTCTAACAAGTCCCTGGGGAAGCTTGCTTGTCAATGGCCCTCAGTGGGGCCCATTAATACTCCAAGAAACTTCACTGTTCCTTCTGACTTTGTCTTCTTGAGCACTTCATGCAATCTTCTCTATGCACTGGAGGTTGATGGACTCAGCAGCAAATGCCCCGTGGGGCCCATTGCAACCTGAAGAGCCCTCCTGTGCCTTGTGCCTTCCTGTCATCTTCTTCAGGTGTTCAGAACTTTTGCAGCAAACTGGACAGGTATCTGGAGAGAGCTAAAAGAGGAAGAGACAAATGGGCATTTAAGAATTCCATTTATTTATTTATTTATAGTTCAGTTTAAAGAAGAATTTAAAGCAGCACTTGGCGATTGATATTGATCCAGGATGTCCCCTAATGAGCTTTGCTCTGTCATGTGTGGAGAAACATCCACTTCAGCTTCCCCACCCCATTTCTACTACCATTGGCCCCATGGGACTTGCATTACTTTTCCTCACATCACTCTTCTCTTCTGCAGTGACTCGCTCAGTGTTAAACCTCCTTTGCACCAACTCCCCCCTCACTTTCCTCAGAGAACCAGCTGCACATGCACAAGGAAAGATTTCAACTTTATTTTATTTTATTTTATTTTATTTTATTTTATTTTATTTTATTTTATTTTATCACTTATTTCCCAACAAATGGAAGGAAATATGATGCAATTGAAAGAACACTAAAACAAAAAGATCAAATGCATGCCTTGTCCTAGCTGCATCTAATGAGGTTTGCCTTTCATAGGGAATATTTGTACAAGAAACAAGTTAGATAGAGATTGGAACGGATAGATAGAATCACAGTTAAGGAGTTGAGAAAAGAGTCCATCAGACTTAAGAGAGATGGAGCAAATTCCAGTAATCTCCCTGAGTGTGATAGGTCAGCCAGATATTTGGGAGGTATCTGAGTGAAGAACAAGCAAGGGATGGGGAAATCTGGAGAGCAGTGGGAAGAGCATGTGTCCAGATGGCCTGCTGAAAACACGCCCTGAACCATGGTCATTGATTTAGGAGAGCTGGAGACACCTGGAGGTTGAGGGACATCAAATACGCAGCAGGGTAGAGCAGCAGTGGACGCTGGGCATTGGTCACAGGGCATTGGCACTGGCACCACTGTCTGTGTCCCTGTACCTGAAGGCATCTGTGTCCTGCTAACAAAATTCTAGAAAAAAACTGTATTTAAGAAAAAATGAAAACAAACAAAAAAAACCCACAAGATCTCCTCAATGACTAGTGCTTTCACCTAAAAAGAGAGAGAACTCATGAGGTGATTAGAAGTTGAGACGTGTGTTAGTATATTTTTCTTGATCTTGGTCTTCAAACCATTCTTTCAATTTCATTGCCATTAATGAACATCTTTTGGACTTACAGCTTCACAAAGAAGAGAAGATCCATTTGTGTCTTGCACAGAGCCTGGAGCCCCCCCAGAATTTCCCTGCCCAGAACTGTCCATGACATCTCTCAGTCTTTGCACTGACTCAGTCACACTGTGGTGCTGAGCTCTTTTAGTTTTTCTCACAGCTTCTTTTAGGTGGTCACATGCAGCACAGGGTTCATCACGCCCGTCATGCCCTTCATAACAGGTACCCTGCCCCGTTCTACTTGGTCCACATTCACCCTAGCCTTCCTTTTGCTGCATATGTATTTCTACACATCCTTATTGTCTTTGATATGCCTGGGCAGATTCAACCGCGTTTGAGCTTTAGGCTTTCAAATTCATCTCAAAAGGCACACCAGGACAAAGTCTCTTCTGCTGCCAACTGACCACTTCTTGTTACCGCTTCCTGTATGAAGAATCCAAGGTGTTCTCTCCTGATGCCAAAGCTGTGAGCTTGTTGTGAGTTTGTGTGAGCCTAGAGTCATGAATTTGTCTTACGCCCTCCCTTCAGAAATCTTTACTATCTCATGGGCACTGTGGCCCAGGCTATCTTTGATACTCATATTCCCAACGACTTCCTCCTTGCTGGTGACTATGAGATCCAGCAGAGCAGCTCTCCTCTTTGGTTCTTCTATGGCTTGATCAAGAAGCTGTCAGCAGCGCTCTCCAGGGATCTTTTGGATGTTGTATGCTCTGCTGGGCTGTCCCTGCAGCAGGTACTGGAGAGAGTAAAGTCCCTGAGTGGAACAAGGGCCTGAAAATGTAAGGTTCCTGTTTGTCTTTTTGGTCTTTTTGAGTCCCCTTTTGCTTGTTTTTCCTGATCAGGAAGCAAGGAACAGATGCGGCTGGTCTCTTCTTTGAGCCATTTCCATCAGTTCTCAGCTGGCTGCTCTGCCACCCCCAGGCAGAGCTCAGTGCACTCTCACAGAGGGCAGCAGCCTATCCTTTTCTTCCTTGACCATCCATCATAAAGAGTCTGTACCCCCTCTGCTACCATTCAGAGGTGGGAACCATCCCACCATGTCTCTGTGATCTGAACAAGATCCCAGGACTGCAAATGCACCAAGATTTCAAGGTCACTGAGTTAATGTTTGTGGTCTTCTCATCAGTGTAAAGACACTTCAGAAAGCATCCCATGCCAGAAGCATTATTTGACTTAGCCTGGCTGGGCCTTGCATCTACACCATGGTACTGGTGTTCAGAAGGTGGCACACAAGTACTAGACCCACTGTGGGGCTCACGGTTATCCAGTGAGCACTGACACCACCAGGGCATGGCTTTCCTGAAGGCCCTGAGCTGCATTTGCCAGCTGGCTGGGGGCATGCTGGAGACCCCAGGGAACTGCCATTCAAAAATGAGCCCAGAAAAAACGAAGGTGTCATCAGTGAAAGAATGTAGGTGTGTCACAGCTTTGTAATGCCTTAAGCTCCAGCATATGCAATAGATGGGGAACAGAGAAAGATCTGACTCTTCATCTGGTGAGCTCATCCATTTGGTCAGCTGAATAACGCTGCATGCTCCATGGGGAGAGGTGAAACATGACACTCTCAGGTGTCCATTACTGGCAGATCTGATGTCATTTAGGATGGACAAGAACACTCCCAGGCTCTGCCTGGCCTCTAGCTGATGCTCAGGAAGGAGGTGGCTCTCTCAGAGGTTGTCAACCACAGCTTGCAGGCACTGTTGCACACATCTAGGAGCCCCACAGGCACCTTGGTCATCATCGAGTGCCTGTGTGCGAGCAAGCAACTTCCCACTGAAGGAAGACCAGGGGCTCACAAATGCAGGCAACTCACTGTGCACATCTGATCTGAACCAAGAGGAGTCCCATCTCCCATGGGTCTGTGGGGAACTGAACCTCTTTTCAACTCCAGGCTTTTCCATCTGGAGATGAGACACCTGCACTGATTGCCTTAGCTGAATGACTGCCCTGTGCAGGCGAAGTCAGAGGGTTCCTTTTTGTTAAGGGCCATGCACAGAGCTTTCCAGATCAGGCGTTTGCAGCTCTTCTAGGCAAGCATGATCTGTTAGGATGAACCATGCTTCTGGAATCAGTCTGTCTAGTGGTGATTAATTAATTCATCTGATTTCAAAGTTTGTTTTGCAGAGATAACCCTGTTGTCTGTCAGGAGCTGCCAGCCCCACAGACCCAAGGGCATCTCCAGGGAGAGCAGTGAGGAAGAGAAAATGACTTCCTCTGCTGCAGAGCTGGGCTGGGCTCTTGGGACACAGGGAGCTCATAAAAGGTGGCAGTGCTGCAGAGATATAGCTGTGCTCAGGAGAAGAACAAGGGCACCACGCAGCAGGGCTGGGGGCATGATCTGCAGGGGACAGGGAGAGAAGAGAAGGAAGAAAGTTTACAAGTGTGTGGAGTGTCTGTCTCCAGGCTGTGAGCTCACTGCAGGAGCATTGCTCACAGTCTTTGAGAAGGTAAGCCTTTTGCTACAGGCAATGCAGCTATGTTTCCCTGGGACATCCCAGTGCAGATCTGGATGAAGACAGTCTGTGTTTCCTTATTGTGGTGAAAGACCTGCTCAGGCTGAAGGCTTCTGTGCTGCAGCATCAGAGCACAGCCCTGAGGGCTGCGTGTTGCAGGACAGCTGCAGGCTGTGCAGCCGGGGCTGCAGCCGGGTGCCCAGGGCTGTCCTGCAGAGCAGGTCCCTGCTGTGCCCCAAGGGCTGTGTGCCGGGGCAGGGACTCTGCCTCCTGCCAGGCTCAGCACTCAGCACTCAGCACTCAGCACTCAGCCTGCCCGGGGAGCTGCCCAGGGCGCTGCGGGGAGACGTGTGGGGGGAAGGAGCCCCCCAGCAGGGCAGGGCAGGGCAGGGCATGGCAGGGTAGGACAGGGCAGGGGTCTTTTGCTGCCACAGCTGCTTCCTGGGGCAGGGGCATCAGAGATACACTGCATCACAGTGTTTCTAAGAGCAATTTGCAAGAGGAGTAACAAGGCAACGTTTTCCATTTCCTGTTCTTAGGGACGAGGAAAGTGTTAAGGGTAGAAATCTGAAAGGAGCTGTGAAATACAAACACATCTCTGAGCATCCTGAATTGTGCATTTCTCAATCTGCTGTTATGCGAACCATCTCGTAAAGTGCTTTCGACCTCTCCTTTTCCAATGGACAGCACCAGCTGAAATTATCATTTTTTCCTGCTGAGATGAATAATGCACTAATCCTGCAAACAGGCAGCTTTCTCTAAGAGAAATTTAAGTGCACAGAGGTTGGGGTTGGGGGCTCTGAGTGCAGACAGGATTGAGATATGAGGCATGGAAATTGCTCATAAGAGGAAAATATCCAGGAGGCTGGAATATGATTAGGGAATGAGAGGAAAGTAAGAGTTCCTTCATTTTTTAATTCTTAAAGGATGGTGAAGCTCATTAAAGTAATTCAAGGTATGGAGTTAAACAAACATTTTCCAAAGAGAAAGAAAAAGTGTTATAGTTTGGACAGAGGAGTGTCTCTGAATAATGTCTTGATTTATTGTCTTCTGCACTCTGCAAAGGACTCCTGTGCCCAGGAACTGCAGATGCCCAACAGCAGCTCCATCAGCGAGTTCCTCCTGCTGGCGCTGGCAGACACGCGGCAGCTGCAGCTCCTGCACTTCTGGCTCTTGCTGGCCATCTACCTGGCTGCCCTCCTGGGCAACGGCCTCATCAGCACAGCCGTAGCCTGCCACCACCGCCTGCACACCCCCATGGACTTCTTCCTCCTCAACCTCGCCCTCCTCGACCTGGGCTGCATCTCCACCACTCTCCCCAAAGCCATGGCCAATGCCCTCTGGGACACCAGGTACATCTCGTACACAGGATGTGCTGCACAGGTCTTCTTTTTACTATTATTCTTCTGTGCAGAGTATTGCATTCTCACCATCATGTCCTATGACCGCTACGTTGCCATCTGCAAGCCCCTGCACTATGAAACCCTTATAAGCATTAGAGCTTGTGCCAGCATGACTGCAGCTTCCTGGGTCACTGGGTTTCTCTATTCCCTGCTGCACACTGCCAGTACATTTTCACTGCCTCTCTGCCAAGGCAATGCTGTGCATCAGTTTTTCTGTGAAATCCCCCAGATACTCAAGCTCTCATGCTCAGAATCTTACCTCTGGGAATTTGGACTTATCATGGCTAGTGTCCTTGTCTTATTTGGTTGTTTTTTATTCATTGTGCTGTCCTATGTGCAGATCTTCAGGGCCGTGCTGAGGATGCCCTCTGAGCAGGGACGGCACAAGGCCTTCTCCACGTGCCTCCCTCACCTGACTGTTGTCGGCCTGTTTGTCAGCACTGCCATGTTTGCCTACCTGAAGCCCCCCTCTGTCTCTTCTCCATCCCTGGACCTGGTGGTGTCATTTCTGTACTCAGTGGTGCCTCCAGCACTGAACCCCCTCATTTACAGCATGAGGAATCAGGAGCTCAAGGGTGCCCTCAGGAAAGTTCTCCATTATACACTGATTCTCCATCAAAATGATGTTCATCAGAGCCTCAAGACTGCAAAGAAGTTAGGGAAAGTGTGATTTAATTCCAATTAAATAATATTCATCATCAGTTTTTATGTTTACTTATTTTTACTTCCATGTGTTGAACCTATTGTACTTAAGGAACCAGGTTCTATGAATCACAGAATCACAGAATCTCAGAATCGTAGGGGTTGGAAGGGACCTCCAGAGATCATCGAGTCCAACCCCCCTGCCAAAGCAGGCTCCCTACACCAGGTCGCACAAGTAGGCATCCAGGCAGGTCTTGAATATCTCCAGAGAAGGAGACTCCACAACCTCCCTGGGCAGCCTGTTCCAGTGCTCCGTCACCCTCACCGTAAAGAAGTTCTTGCGCACATTGGTGCGGAACTTCCTATGCTCCAGTTTTCGGCCGTTTCCCCTTGTCCTGTCTCCACATACCGCTGAAAACAGTCTGGCCAAGCCACTCTGCCCCCCACACCTTAGATATTTATAGACCTGGATCAGGTCTCCTCTCTGTCTTCTCTTCTCAAGGCTAAACAAACCCAGCTCACTCAGCCTTTCCTCATAGGAGACTCTTTCCAAGAGGTCCCTGTCTTTTTTGTACTGCGGAGCCCAGAATTGGACACAGTACTCCAGATGAGGCCTTACCAGGGCAGTGTAGATAAAGAAATCAACAGAGAATCATTTGTTTTGCCTCCATTCTGGATCATCAGCAGAAGCTCATGATCTAAGACACAAATGCCACAAGGAGCAGCAGTATCCCTGAGGCATGTCTGTCACTGCCTGGTGGGGATTTTCTGCGGCTTTTGAATTGTGCTGCTGCTTTCCTGGAGCCACGGCCATGGGCAGCAGCAGGACATGCTCTTTTCAGTGCTGCTCTCTTTATGTTTCCAACTGTTCTCTTGTGACCCTGCATTTGTGTCAGCTCTCAGTTCTGGTGCAATTGGTGACAGTACTGTTGTCTCTATCGTGGCATCTCTGTGGCTGCAGGCAGGCAGGCAGTGTGCAGTACTGTGCCACAGCTGGCCTCCCTGCTTGGACCTTCATAAAAGAAGGGGCTGCTCAGGGCAGGGCCAGAAGTCTGAATGCCTCTTCCAAAGCTGTGCCAGGAATACAGCCAAAGAGTTGCCCTCGGGAAAGTCCTCTTGCTTTCCTGGGGTTCTGCATAGTTCAAAGTCCCAGGGTGAGGACCAAAGGACAAACGAGAGCTCCCTTCTTGGTTGTACATGGCCCAGCAAACGGTAACTGGTCTTGAACATGACTGTGTGGGACTGTCCTGCTGCTGTGGGACTGATGGCAGATGCTGTCCTGGGGAGGAATCTGAAGCAGCCTGCAATAGCCAGGGGATCTCCAGAGGCAGTGTAAGAGTGTAAGTGTAAGGCAATGAATGATTCCTTATGCAGTAACAGACCACTGATCCAAAGGAACAGGGAAACCTGAGGAGCCCACAGGCAAATGAAGGCTCTGCAGTGGTGCTGCTGAGCCAGCAGGGCAGATGGAGAGAGACTCAGCAGGAGAGATCCCATCCAGCTGGGACTGCCTCCCACCCTGAGCAGCACAGGGTCAGCCCGGTGCCCCAGGGCACCACAGCTCCCTCGCTCTGCAGAGCAGCTCCACTAGCTCAGAGTCCTACACATAGCACGGGAAGGGAAGCAGGAGGGAACAGGGAGCTGCTGCCAGGCCAGCAAGGACACACTGCCCTGGGCAAGGCTCTCTCTGGGAGGATAGCAGGCCTGGAGAGGGGCTATGAAGCATTTCTGTGTGTTCAGGGATGGATGGATGAGAAGAAACATGCTCTGCTTGCCCTCCTGCTGCAGGTGGCTGCACCAGAGAGGACCCGCAGCCAGCACCTGGATGGAGCTCTGCCACCCGCCCTGCCCTCCCCTCTCCAGTGCTGTCACTGCTGATGCACTCCATGACCTCCCAGTGCTGCCGGCCGGCACATCTTGCAGGGGCCATCCAGGTGCTGCAGTGACAGTGAGCTCACATCACCACTCCAGCCACCTGTCCTCAGCCTGCCTCTCCCTTGCTCCTCTGCCCTGTCCTGTCCCTGCTGGGAGGAGTGCTGTAGGGATGCGCTTCCTGTCCCCACGTTGACTCCTCCCAGCTGCCAGCCTGGCAGGCTCCTGGGGGTACTGATAGTGGATTTGATAGTGTGGAGCAGAGTCTAGAGAGAAAAGGTGATGTGAAGCAGCATTTTTTCAGTGGTGGCCTCCGTGTTCATTTGGCAAGTGAGAACTTGTGCTCAGTGTGCTTGTGGCCTGGAGCTTCTACTCCAGCGTTATCTGCATTGGTCATGGCACAGGAATGACGTTTCATAGACCAGCGACCTCCTTTCTTCCTCACGTTATGTCATAAACCAGTGTCCTTCACTATGACACTGTTTGCATTGGCTCATGGATTAAATGAGTTAGACCTCTTTTAGTTCTTTGAGTCACAATCCAATGCCTTTTGCTCTCTGCCTCTGTAGCAGATAAATTTTACATACCCTTCATCTGAGGACTGACCTGATGGATCTTTCCACACTGTTGTTTTTAATGTCCGTAGTTTGGTGGGGACGTTTTCCCACTGTGATGGGTTTCACCGCTGTGACTGTGACCTATACTGTTGACTTCAGCCACAAGCGAGTAACATTCGATCTCTGTCTGCCACGGGAGTCGCAACTCAGCGAAGCCGACCTCAACCAGTCGGGGCCGAGTGCCAAATAACCTCAGCAGGAAACCTGGCAAAATGGCGTTAATTGCTACGTGGTGGGCATTTAAATACACAGCCCCTACATACGTATAGAGCGCATCCTCCTATCGGTGGACAATACTTGGCAAGCACAGACTAGAGCATAGGGAGCCTGACCCCGTCACATCCCGTTTCCTCGCTGCGCCTACTACACTATACTTGAGTCTTTCTGGCTGAGCTGGACACCAATGACCCAAAATTGTTCATGGATGTTTGTGTTTATTGAGAATAAATCATAAAAGAGTTTCTTTGCTTCCCAGTGTCCATTTCAGTGCTGGGTCACCGCCAGGGCTCCACTGACTTGTCTGGGGGGCATTGAGTGCGCTGGGTTGGGCTGCAGCTACAGGGACAAAGACAACAGTTGGCAGTTACTGCCCTGAGACCCTCTTGCCAAGTTCCATCTGCGGCTTCCAGGGGGCTCTGGTCTCCTGCAGGTCCTCTCGGAAAGCTGCCTGTCCCAGACAGGACCTCTGGGGCCACTGGAGATGGCATGGGATGCTTGTGATCACACAGTGGGGTTTTGCTCCCCACTCATTTATCCTTCAATTTATCATTTATCCTCACTCATTTATCCTTCAATTAATTTGTGTTTCCTATTAATATTTATCATTTCCTATCTACCTATGTAAAGTACTTCTCCTTTTGGTAAGGCGAACCACGCTGGTGGGATATGGCTGAGGAGCATGCTCTGTTTTTAGGGAAACTGTATTGTATTTTACTGTTGTTTGTCTTAAAGTAGGAAGCCCGTCTTGTGCCTGTGCACAGACAGTTCTCTAAGGAAAGCAGGTGAAGGAATGGTGTAAAGGAACTGTACCATCCAGCTGCAGACTCCAGTGGAGAAAAGTGGAAATAGGGAAAAGTGATGCAAGTGCCAGGTGGCATACAGCAGACACGTCAGGCCTGGGGAGGTGAGTGGTCAGGTTGTCCGTACTGTGTCAGACCTCAAGCAATTGCTTATCCTGCCTATGCAGATCTCCTTAGGAGACTCTCTGGATCAACATCCATTGGAGAATCACAGAATCGCAGAATGGCCTGGGTGGGAAGGGACCTCAAGGATCATGAATCTCCAACCCTCCCGCCACATGCAGGGCCACCAACCTCCACATTTAATACCAGTCCAGGCTGCTCAGGGCCCCATCCAGCCTGGCCTTGAATACCTCCAGGGATGGATGGGGCATCCACAACCTCTCTGGGCAGCTGCTCCAGCACCTCACCACTCTCTCTGTAAAGAACATCCCCCTGACAGCCAACCTAAATCTTCCCTCCCTCAACTTCAAACCATTTTCCCTTGTCCTGCTGTTACCTACCCCTTCAAAGATTTGATCAGCAATACTCTGCTGATAGCAGAAAGACAAATAGAAAGACTTGTGCAGCACATCCAGCATAGGAGATGTGCCTGGTGTCCCAGAGGGCATTGGCCATGGCTTTGGGCAGAGTGGTGGAGATGCAGCCCAGGTCGAGGAGGGCGAGGTTGAGGAGGAAGAAGTACATGGGGGTGTGCAGGCGGTGGTGGCAGGCTACGGCTGTGCTGATGAGGCCGTTGCCCAGGAGGGCAGCCAGGTAGATGGCCAGCAAGAGCCAGAAGTGCAGGAGCTGCAGCTGCCGCGTGTCTGCCAACGCCAGCAGGAGGAACTCGCTGATGGAGCTGCTGTTGGGCATCTGCTGCCTCAGGGCATAGACACCTGTCTGCGGAGGGAAAAACGGGAAAAGGTTACTTCAGACCTCTCCAAGCAAACCCTACTGAGTGACTTCTGAAACCTCCTACACTGCCTCCGTCCTTTCTGCAAGACCTCTCAATTCTTGCTATTGGTGGCTGAGGGTGCCACAGAGTACAAGGAGCTCTGCTTCAGGCTGTGGATGAGTCAACTCTGTTCTACAGCAATAAAACAATTTAAAAATAGAGTGATGTCAGATTAATAACCTGAGGTATCAAGGAGCTTTCCACAAATTTCTCAAAACTGGACAGCACTGCTCTTTCAAAATATTTTCTTCAGTTACCCAAGAATTCATGACAAGTGTTTTTAAGGTAGAAATCCTTGATCACTGTGAGACACTTCCAGTGTCAGTGTCACTTTTGATGTCAGAGAGGCAAAGGGCATACCCCTCACTTCCAAGTGATTGGTCTACGTGATCTGCTCTGTGTTTGCACCACTGGAGGATGGTCACACTCCAGGAGTTAACCTGACAAGACTCTGGTTGCCAGTAAGAGCAGAGGTTAGCTGTGCAGAACTCCAAGTCTCTCGTCTTCCTTACCATACCAGAGGAAGATCTCAGTTCTCCCTTTCTCTGCAGGGACACTGCCATCCAGCAGCATTTCCATGGCCTTAACACTGAGGCATCTTCTCCGTGGTGCTGCTGGATAACACAGAGCTGCCATGGCAGAGCTGCAATATTTTGCAGGGCTGACTTCAGCCCAGGAGGAACCACAGGAGCAGTCAAAAGCCCAGAACGTGGGGTGTCCTAGAAAGAGAGTCAGCTCATTCCTAGCCCTAAAGATAGCATTTATCAGTGATTGAGCCCTTAATGCAACTCTTAATCAAGTTCTCATGCACTAGGAATGGATGCACAGGGTGACACTGAAAACAGGGCAGGGGGTTGCTGTAGGGAAGGTATGTGCATTGCAGGGATGGCAGTGAGATGCCCATTTTCCGCTCCCAGCCTTCTGCAGTGTCAGCAGCCTCATCTGCAATGGAATGTCCCAAATTTAGTGATCCCTGAGTAAAAACCACTACTGCCTGTAATGAGACTTACCTTGTCAAGGGCTGTGAGAAATGCTCCTCCAGTGGGCTCTCAGCCTGCTAAGATGCCATGCAGGCTGTAAGCTCTCCTCCTTCTTCACTCTGTCACCTGCAGATCATGCTCCCAGCCCTGCTGTGCTGTGCAGAAGAGCTGCTCCTGGGCACAGCTGTTTCTCTGCAGCACTGCCCACTTGTAGGAGCTCCCTGTGTCCCAGGAGCCCAGAACAGTTCAGCAGCAGATGATGCCATTTCTATCTAACCCACTGATTTCCCCTGAGATGTCCCCGGGTCTCCATGGTCAACAGCTCCTGAAAGACAACAGCATCATGACTGTACTTTGAAATCTTTGTACTGTACTTTGAACTAATCACCAAATGTCCAGTGGACAGTGACTAATTCCAGACATATTGTTAGTCCTACCAGAGTGTGATTGCTAAAACAAAAAGGCATACAGACCAGGACAGGGAGGGGTGGACTACCCCTGGGCAGGGCACTGATCCAGCTGAGGCAGTGCAGGCATCTCATTCCTACATGGAAACCCAGCAACTGAAATGGGATTCTGCTCCCCACGAACCAACAGCAGCTGGGATTCCTCTGGTTGAGTTCAGGCATGCACAAGGAGTTGCCTGCATGTGAGCTCCTGCTCTGAGTCCTTGGTCCTTCAGCGGGGAGTCAGTTGCTCACACACAGACCCTGGGTGATGACCAAGGTGCCTGGGGTGCTCCTGGATGTGTGCCAGTGCTTGGGAAGTGTGTGGGAAATCCTTGAGATAGACACCTCCTTCCTGAGCATCAGATGAGGGCAGAGAGGGAATGGAGATGTACTTGGCCATCCTGTACGACAACAGATCCCCTTTTTTAGGGCACCTGAGTGTGCCTTTTTTACTTGTCTCCATGGAGCATGCAGTTATGCAACTGGCGAAAGGGATGAGCTCACAAAAGAAGAGGCAGATCTTCCTCTGTTCTCCATCTGCTGCCTATTCTGGAGCTCAAGGCACTACAGAGCTGACACACATCTTTGTTCTTCATCTGAATAAGCCTCAGTTTTCTATGTGCTCTCATGTGAATGACATCAGAAGCAGCCTAGTGTCATGCCAGTTCCCTGGGCTGTCCAGCACACTCACATGCAGCTGCAAATTCAGCAGTGGACCTTCAGGAAAGCCATGCCCTCGTAGTGTCTGTGCTGCTTGGACAACTTGGCGCCCCACAGTGGGTCCAATGATTATGTGCCACCTTCATAGATACCATGGATGCACTGAATCCAGTAATGCCTCCTGAACAGGATGTTTTCTTATGTGCTTTTACACGAATGAGAACACCAATATGTGCTGGGCTAGAGAGCTTTGTACACTTGCAGGTCTGAGCTCTTGTTTGGATCACAGGGACGTGATTTAATGGCTTCCACAACTGGACTGTAGCACAAGTCTTTATGATAGATGGGAGAGGAGACAAGGAAGAGCAATTGCCCTCTATGAGAGCACAATGAGCTCTTCCTTGGGATGTCAGAGCAGCCAGGTCAGAGCGAATGGCAATGGCAAACAGAGGAGACCAACAGTGTCTGCTCCTGGCTTCCTGATCAGGAAGAGCAAGTGGAAGGTGCCCTCTGCAGACAGATGGGAGCCTCCTGTTGTCAGGCCCTGCTCCCCTTTGGGAGCCTTTTCCACTCCTGTATCTGCTGCAGGGACAGCACAGCAGGGCATACAATATCCAGAAGATCCCTGGAGAGCAGAGCTGGCAGCTTCTTGACCAAGCCAGAGAGGAACCAAAGAGGAGAGGTGCTCTGCTGCATCTCATACTCACCGGCAAGGAAGGGCTGGTGGAGAATTTGAAGGTCAAAGTGAACCTGGTCTGCAGTGGCCATGGGATGGTGGAGCTGTGGAGTCTGAAGGGAGGGCAAAAGTCAAGTTCACACCTTTGGGTTTCAGGAGAGCACACTTTGGCTTCTTCAAGTGTCTGTCAAGTGTACGGTTCAGAAAGAACGCATATATAGGAATTGGAAACAAGAAGTGGTCAGCAATGCAGAGTGTTTGTCCTGGTGTACCTTCTGAGATTAGTTTAGAAAGTCTAAAGCTCACACAGAGTTGAACCTGCCCAGGCATATCAAAGACAGAAGGGCTTTTAGAAATATATACACAGCAAAAGAAAATCCAGGGTGAATGTGAGCTCACAGTGAAATGGGGCATGCTACCTGGCATGAAGGGCGTGAAGCGTCCTGTGCTGCATGTGAGCTTCTAAAACAAGGTCTGAGAACGTGAGAAGATCTCAGTACAGTGTGACTCAGTTAGTGGAAACACGGAGAGCTGTCATGGACAATTCTCGGCAGGGAAATTTGGGGAGTGCCAGGGTCTGTTCAAAACACAGATGGATTTTCTTTTATTTTTGAAGCCGTAAGTCTGGAAAATGCTCATGTCAATAAAACTGAAGCAATCGAATTGATTTGAATTGAATTGAATGGATTGAAGACCAAGATGGAAATCAGTGAAAATGAGTTAACACACCTCTGAAATACTCATGAGGTCTGTTTATTTGAAAATTCAAGTCTTTTAGGGGATTTTGTGTCTTTTCTATCTTATTCCGAAAAGAACATTTTGCAGAACTGTGTTAGCAGGAAACACATGCCTTCAGGTACAGGGGCACAGACTGTGTTTCATTGTTCATTCAATTGCATCATGAAAGAATTCTGTTAGTTGGAAAAAAGAGAAATGTTTCATTGCCCATGTGCAGCTGGTTCTCTGAGGAATTGGTGCCAGTGCCAATGCCCTGTGACCAATGCCCAGCATCCACCACTGCTCTACCCTGCTGCGTATTTGATGTCCCTCATCCTCCAGGTGTCTCCAGCTCTCCTAAATCAATGACCACGGTACAGGGCAAGTTTCCTGCAGGCCATCTGGACACATGCTCTTCCCACCGCTCTACAAATTTTACCTTCCCTTGCTCTGTGTTCACTCAGATACCTTCCAATTATCTGGCTGATTTGTGAACTTCAGGGAGATTATTGGAACTTGCAACATCTCTCAAAGTCTGATGGACTCTTTGTTCAACTCCTTAACTGTGATTCTATCTATGCCTTCCTATCTCTCGCTAACATATTTCTTGTACAAATATTCCCTGTGAAAGACAAACCTCATGAGGTGTGGCTTGGACAAGGCATGCAGTTGATTACATTGATCTACTGTTCATTCAATTGCATCATGTTTACAACGGTTGGCAAAAAAAAAAAAAAAAAAGAGAAATCTTTCATTACCCATGTGCAGCTGGTGTAGTAGGCGTAGCGAGGAGACGGGATGTGACGGGTTCAGGCTCCCTATGCTCTAGTCTGTGCTTGCCAAGTATTGTCCACTGATAGGTAGATGCGCTCTATACGTATGTAGGGGCTGTGTATTTAAACTCCCACCACGTAGCAATAGATGCCATTTTGCCAGGTTTCCTGCTGAGGTTATTTGGCACTCGGCCCCGACTGGTTGAGGTCGGCTTCGCTGAGTTGCGACTCCCTGGGCAGACAGAGATCGAACGTTACTCGCTTGTGGCTGAAGTCAACAAGTGGTGACCCCGACGTGATCTGTCTGCCGGAGTGAATCGCCCGGCGTGCCCGTGCAGCGGATAAGAGCCTGTAAGGTGGTGGCAGGTCGCTCACGGAAGACACATCGCAGATAAGAGCCTGTGAGGTGGCGGCAGGTCGCGTGTGTAACCATGGAACATATCATTAAGGTACTTTTGCAGTTCTGTAAAGACTATTGTGGGAAAAATACTCCTTCACGTAAGGAGATTGCAGCGGCTTTATCGCTTTTAGAGCAGCTGGGGGAGCTGGACTCTCCCCGCCAAGTTTTGGACTCTAGCAGGTGGGACTCCCTCACCTCGGCATTATGCCATCATGCTATGAGCAGCCAGAAAGCTGCGGAACTTAAAGCTTGGGGCCTGATATTGGGAGCCCTTAAGGCGGCCAAGGAGGAGGGCAAGATCGGAGCTGCTGGGGGTGGAGAACGGACTTCGGGGAGCGGGTCTATGGAGTCTTGCAGGTCGGATGGACAGACGGAGGGGGACAAGATGGCGGCGAGGACCGAAGAAGAAAGAACAAAGAACAGAGAAGAAACCATGGACCCCCTGAGTGACTCAGCGGTCGCGGCGACCCCCCCTGGACCCTCTGCACCACCCCCGCCTTATCTTAATCGGCCGTTATATCCTTCTTTGGTAAAACTGCAGCAACAGGGGGCGGGGTCGTCCTCGAAAGGGAACGAGGGGGAGAGGGGTAAAGTTACGGATTGGGCAAAGATAAGAGAGGAGGCGGAGGATCAGGTTTCGGCACCAGTCCAGATATAGTCTGAAACTTTCTTTGTGTGTACCTCCTGGAGTTGCATGGAGCGATATTTCTTAAAAATTTAAACGTGAATCCTTCTCCAGGAAGACCGCTCCGTTTTCTGAAACTTTACTTTTTATGTGTATACCTCTCGGGGACATTTGAATTAACTTTGATTACGTGTGTGCCTCCTCGGGAAGACCCTTTCTGCATTTTGTGATTTAAGTATCTTGTAACTTAAGTGTGAAATTTGAACCTTTTGTGTGATTCCCTCAGAGAAAGGGAAGAGTGATTGGAGCATTTACATTTCTTTAGTAGGTGTTGTGTGCCTCCCTGGGGGGGAGGTAAGGAGTTACCTGAGCTTTTGAATACGGTAGCGGCCCCCCGGCGCGCCGGGCCTGAGGCTTCTCGGAGTCGGGTTGCTTGGGAATGCAGCCGGGCGCGGTGGCGCACGCCTGTAGTCCGGGAGGCTGAGCCTGCCGGATCGCTTGAGCCCAGGAGTTCTGGGCTGCAGTGCGCTATGCCGAGCGGGCGTCCGCGCTAAGGCCGGCATCAATATGGTGAGCCCCGGGGAGCCGAGGCACACCAGGTTGCCTAAGGAGGGGTGAACCGGCCCAGGTCGGAAACGGAGCAGGTCAAAACTCCCGTGCTGGTCAGTAGCGGGATCGCGCCTGTGAATAGCCACTGCAGCGTAGCCTGGGCAGATAAGACTGGTCAGAAAGACTTTTGCCTTAGCTTGCAATCAGCAACCTCACCCTTTCGCACTTGCTTAGTAGGCATTCCACAATATAAGTTAGAGGCTTTTGCGGGATACACTACAAACCATTCTGTCTGCCGTAACGATGCTGATTTAGCCAGCCAGACGGCATGTCTGATAAGATCTTTGAATGTGTCCCTTCCATGGGATCCGCAGGAGCTAGATATCTTGGGGTCGCAAAAGGTACGCAGTGGGTCACATAATGGCACACGTACTTGCGTTACTTTTGGATCAATATGCTGGCAAGAAGGTATCTTCATTGTATGTGATTTCTTTGACAGGGTGTTCGATGGATCAGAGGGGGTAGAGAAACAGTTGCAGACCTTAATCACCCGATGGGCGGGAACGGATCCTCGATTGAAACCATATAATGAGACCTCATGGACAGTGGTCAGCCCTGCAAACACAGAGGCCTTTTCCATCCGGTCAGGTTACTGTGGGTACACTAAAAATGAAACGCGGACCTTTAGAGGATCCAATATAACTTGCATTTCAAAAGGCGGGGTCCCTCTCACTAGCAAATTTGGGTATAGCTGTGCAGCAATATGGGAGTTTTATGGGTATGGGTTTTCTTTCAAAAGAGGTGCCAGGGAGGCACTATGGAATAACAAAACAGCCAAGGCATTGCCCCCTGGGATCTTTTTAATTTGTGGGGATAGGGCTTGGCAAGGCGTCCCGCGAAACGCATTAGGGGGGCCTTGCTACTTAGGACAGCTGACAATGCTTTCCCCTAATTTCACCACATGGATGCAATTCGGTTCAGATATAACAGGTCATCGCGTCAAACGGTCAAATCCCGTTCCGGAGGACTGCAACGACGAGGTAGAATTATGGAGCACTACTGCTAGAATATTTGCCTCAGTTCTCGCCCCTGGCGTTGCAGCGGCTCAAGCTTTGAAGCAGATTGAACGCCTAGCGGGCTGGTCAGCTAAGCAGGCCAATTTGACGACATTAATCCTGAACGCCATGTTAGAGGATGCGAACAGCGTCAGGCATGCGGTTCTACAGAACAGAGCAGCCATCGACTTCTTGCTCCTAGCTCAGGGACATGGGTGTGAAGATCTGGAAGGAATGTGTTGCTTCAATCTCTGCGACCACAGCGTATAGATTCACAAGGCGCTCAAGGCCTTGCGAGACCACACAGAGAAGATCCGAGTGGATGACAACCCCTTTGGAGACTGGCTAAGAGGCTTGTTCGGCGAGTTTGGCACATGGATCGCGAAGGTTGTTAGAGTGATAGCGTTAGTGTTATTTGTGTTAATCTGCATTGTAGTGGTAGTGTCGTGTGTACTCATGTGCTTTCAGAATTGCTTATCGAGAGTAATGTATCAGCTTATGGATCAGCGCATACAGTATCATCGGGTTAAGGACCAACTATAGGGTTTGCGTTCGCGTTGTGACGGGAAGTGTGAGCATAGGGAGGGGGAGATGTAGTAGGCGTAGCGAGGAAACGGGATGTGACGGGGTCAGGCTCCCTATGCTCTAGTCTGTGCTTGCCAAGTATTGTCCACTGATAGGAGGATGCGCTCTATACGTATGTAGGGGCTGTGTATTTAAACGCCCACCACGTAGCAATAAACGCCATTTTGCCAGGATTCCTGCTGAGGTTATTTGGCACTCGGCCCCGACTGGTTGAGGTCGGCTTCGCTGAGTTGCGACTCCATAGGCAGACAGAGACCGAACGTCACTCGCTTGTGGCGTAAGTCAACAGTATCCACTGTCATAGAATCCTAGGACAACCCGCAATGGAAAGGACCCATAGTGATCATCAAGTCCCACATTTGGCACCACACGCCCGTCCTAAAAGCAGAGCATATGACTGAGTGTGTTGTCTTGTTATGGAGTTATCTAGATCAGTGTGTGTCCATGACAGAGGGCAGAAGGCTTGGCACTTCCACTGGCCAATAATAAAGAAAAGAAAGTAAAAGAAAAGAAAAGAAAAGAAAAGAAAAGAAAAGAAAAGAAAAGAAAAGAAAAGAAAAGAAAAGAAAAGAAAAGAAAAGAAAAGAAAAGAAAAGAAAAGAAAAGAAAAGAAAAGAAAAGAAAAGAAAAGAAAAGAAAAGAAAAATATTATAATAATAAATAAAGAAATAAAATAATAATAAAATAATAAAAAACAGCAGCAAAGATCTAAGGAGGAAACTTATTTTTACTAAACATTATATTGGAATGTAAGATAACACAATGTTATAAAATAAAATTGGAATTTAGGGTAATAAATCAAATATAATGAGAGAGCGAGTGTCTGAAACCAAAAGCCTTACTTTGAACTGAAGGCGCACGGCTGGGGCGCGCAGCCACACACTGCCAGGCAGCGAGCAAGTGAGAGATCCCGGGACTTCCTCCCATGGCTTATCTTCCCCTCTGAACTCAGAGTCCTCACGAAAGGCAGTTCTTCTTCTCTTCTGAGAAACAAATATCCAGAAAGTTGTCCATTCACAGAACTGGAGTATTAACTCTCTAATTCCCCATGCTTTACATGATGTTATGATGTGGAATACTGATATGAAGAGTCATAAAACCATGACAACAAATCAGGCATTTGCAGCTTTGCTTGGCAAACACAATCTGTTAGGACAAACAATGCTTCTGGAATCAGCCTGTCTACTGGTGATTAATTCATCTGACTTCAAAGTACGTTTTGCAGAGATGACCCCGTTGTCTATCAGGAGCTGCCAGCCCCGCAGCCCCAAGGGCATCTCCAGGGAGAGCAGTGAGGAAGAGAAAATGGCATCGTCTGCTGCTGAGCTGGGCCGGGCTCCTGGGACACAGGGAGCTCCTACAAGTGGGCAGCGCTGCAGAGAGACAGCTGTGCCCAGGAGCAGCTCTTCTGCACAGCACAGCCTGCAGGTGACAGGAGGAGAGAAAGGAGAGAGGGATTGTAGGATGTGTATGGTGTGAGCAGGTGTTGAGCTCACTGCAGGAGCACTGCTCACAGCCTTTGGCAAGGTAAGTCTCACTGCAGGCTATGACTCTGCCTCCTGCCAGGCTCAGCACTCAGCACTCAGCACTCAGCACTCAGCACTCAGTCTGCCTGGGGAGCTGCCTGGGGCACTGCAGGGAGACGCGTGGGGGAAAGGAGCCCCCCGGCAGGGCAGGGGACATCTGCTGCTGCCTGGGGCAGGGGGATCGCAGCTACACTGTACTGCTGGGTGTTTCCAAGGGTGCTTTGCAAGAGGAGAGACAAGGCAGGGATTTTCCAAGACCTGTTCTTAGGGAAGGAGAATGAGTTGGAGGCAGAATTCTGAAAGGAGATGTGAAATATGAACACATCTCTGAGAAGCCTGAATTGTACCTTTCACAATCTGCTGTTATATGAACAATCTCCTCAAGTGCTATCAGCTTCTCCTCTCCCTAAGGACAGCATCAGCTGAAATTACCATCATTTTCTGCAGTCATGAATGATGCAGCTTTCTCCAAGAGAAATTTAAATGCACAGAGGTTGGGATGGGCATTCTGAGAGCAGACAGGATAAAGGATCAAGGATCAAGGATCAAGGATCAAGGATCAAGGATCAAGGATAAAGATATGAGACATGAAAATTGCTCGAAGAAGGAAAATATCCAGGAAGCTGAGATATGATTAGGAAATGAGAGGAAACTTAGAGCTCCTTAAGCTTCTTCTTCTTAAGGTACGGTAAAGCTCATGAAAATAAACCCAAGATATGGAGCTAAATGAACAATTTTCATAGAGAAAGAAAAACTTCTATCCTATAGCAGGAGGAGTGTCTCTGCAAGTTATCTTGACTTCAGTCATTATTTTCTGCACTGTGCACAGGACTCCATGCCCAGAAGAACTGCAGATGCTGGGGGTAGCGAGGCCCTCCAGAGGGATCTGGACAGGCTGGAGAGCTGGGCTGAAGCCAACGGGATGAGGTTTAATCAGACCAAAGGCCGGGTCCTGCACTTTGGCCACAGCAACCCCAAGCAACGCTACAGGCTTGGGGCGGAGTGGCTGGAAGATGTGTAGAGGAAATGGAGCTGGGAGTGTTGGTTGACGCTGGGCTGAACACGAGCCAGCAGTGTGCCTGGGTGGCCAAGAAGGCCAATGGCATCCTGGCTTGTATCAGAAGCAGTGTGACCAGCAGGAGCAGGGAAGTGATTGTCCCCCTGTACTCAGCTCTGGTGAGGCCGCACCTCGAGTGCTGTGTCCAGTTCTGGGCCCCTCACTGCAAGAAAGACATCGAGGCCCTGCAGCGTGTTCAAAGAAGGGCAACAAAGCTGTGAGGGGTCTGGAGCACAGGGCTGATGAGGAGCGGCTGAGGGAGCTGGGAGTGTTCAGTCTGGAGAAGAGGAGGCTCAGGGGAGACCTTATTGCTCTCTATAACTACCTGAGGGGGGGTTGTAGCGAGCTGGAGGTCGGCCTCTTCTCTCGTGTAACTGGTGATAGGACTAGGGGGAATGGCTTCAAGCTGCACCAGGGGAGATTCAGGCTGGATATTAGGAAATACTGCTTCTCTGAAAGAGTGGTCAGGCACTGGGATGGGCTGCACAGGGAGGTGGTGGAGTCACCGACCCTGGAGGTGTTCAAGGAACGTCTGGATTTTGTGTTGAGGGACGTGGTTTAGCGAGAACCATGGGTGATAGGTGGATGGTTGGACTGGATGATCTTATAGGTCTTTTCCAACCTTAGCGATTCTGTGATTCTGTGATTCTGTATCGTGACGTCATCATGGGGCTCTGTGACGTCATCATGTGTATTGGAAAGGGGATGATCTGATTGTGTGATGGAAAAATGAGTTGGAGAAGGGATTTCTGCCTAGAGTCCACAGCATCTCAGTGCCAGCATCTCACCGAGCTGGGACCACAGAATTTCTGCATCTCACCAAGCTGGGACGCCAGAATTTCCGCTTGGCCTCCATCTGATCTCATCTCCACTAAACAAAGCATGCCCCATCCCTTCCGTCCCGTGCACAAAACCTCTCGCCACGCACGCAGCCACACTTGCAACCTTTACTCGAGCCACCAGAAACCTGGCGTGGACTCCCAGCCCAAGTTGTCGCCTTGGGGCTGCGGGTGAACCCGAGGGACGGCCAGCATCTGCCAGGTTGGAAAGAGAAAAAGGGACGCGGCCCCTTTAAGCCCGTCCTCCCTCGATCTAAGCCCCGCCCACTCTCCCCACAAGCCCCGCCCAACGGTCCTGGCCCCGCCCTCCTGACGAAGCCCCGCCCACCTCTCAAGCCCCAAACTGGGATCCTATGGGACTGGGATCCCCCAAACTGGCATCCCTCATACTGGGACCCCCTCCAAACTGGGACAGCCTCAAACTGGAACCCTATGGGACTGGGATCCCCCAAACTGGGATCACCCCAAACTGGGAGAGCCCCCAACTGGGATCCTATGGAACTGGGAATCCCCAATCTGGTATGACCCTAAACTGGAACCCAATTGAACTGGGACACCCTTAAATTGGGAGCACCTTAAACTGGGATCCTATGGAACTGGGATCCCCCACAAACTGGGATCCGATGGGACTGGGATCCCCCAAACTGGGACAGCCCCTTACTGGGATCCCATCCCAAACTGGGATCACCCCAAACTGGAACCCAACTGAACCAGGGCACCCCTAAACTGGGAGCACCTTAAACTGGGATTTTATGGAACTGGGAACCCCCACAAACTGGGATCCTGTGGTACTGGGAGGCCGCAAACTGGGACCGTATTGAACTGGGAACCCCCAAACTGGGATCACCCCAAACTGGAACCCAATTGAACTGGGGCACCCCTAAACTGGGAACACCTAAAACTGGGATCCTATAGGACTGGGATCCCCCAAACTGGTAGCACCCCAAACTGGGACAGCCCCATACTGGGATCCCATCCCAAACTGGGAAACTATGGGACTGGGATCCCTCATACTGGGACCCCCTCCAAACTGGGACAGCCTCAAACTGGGATCCTATGGGACTGGGAAACCCCAAACTGGGATCACTCCATACTGGGAACCCCCACAAACTGGGATCCTGTGGTACTGGGAGGCCCCAAACTGGGACCCTATTGAACTGGGAATCCCCAAACTGGGATCACCCCAAACTGGGATCACCCCAAACTGGAACCCAATTGAACCGGGGCACCCCTAAACTGGGAGCACCTTAAACTGGGATCCTATGGAACTGGGATCCCCCACAAACTGGGATCCGATGGGACTGGGATCAGCCCAAACTGGGATCCTATGGAACTGGGATCCCCCACAAACTGGGATCCGATGGGACTGGGATCAGCCCAAACTGGGACAGCCCCATACTGGGATCCCATCCCAAACTGGGATCACCCCAAACTGGAACCCAACTGAACCAGGGCACCCCTAAACTGGGAGCACCTTAAACTGGGATCTTATGGAACTGGGATCCCCCATACTGGGATCACTCTGTACTGGGATCCCCCACAAACTGGGATCCTATGGGACTGGGAAACCCCAAACTGGGATCACTCCATACTGGGAACCCCCACAAACTGGGATCCTGTGGTACTGGGAGGCCCCAAACTGGGACCCTATTGAACTGGGAATCCCCAAACTGGGATCACTCCATACTGGGAACCCCCAAAGTGGGACCCTATTGAACTG
Organism: Chrysolophus pictus; assembly: GCA_037305975.1. NCBI lineage: Eukaryota > Metazoa > Chordata > Aves > Galliformes > Phasianidae > Chrysolophus > Chrysolophus pictus. The sequence goes on from CM074604.1 coordinate 2,923,730, forward strand.
GGAATCCCCTAACTGGGATCACCCCAAACTGGAACCCAATTGAACTGGGGCACCCCTAAACTGGGAGCACCTTAAACTGAGATCTTATGAAACTGGGATCCCCCACAAACTGGGATCCGATGGGACTGGGATCAACCCAAACTGGGACAGCCCCATACTGGGATCCCATCCCAAACTGGGATCACCCCAACCTGGAACCCAACTGAACCGGGGCACCCCTAAGGTGGGGTTGTTGTCGCCTTGGGGCCGCGGGTGAACCCGAAGGACGGCCGCCCTTCCTCTCCATCCTTCCTCACTTCCTCACTCCCACATCCCGTTGTCGGAGGACCAACACCCGCACGTGGTGGCAGTGATGTCACAGCGGGTGTCACAGAGCTGCCATTGTGACGCGTGAAGCTGGGAGCGGAGCAAAGGGCTGCGAGGCTCAGGCTGGGCATCACTGCGCTCTGGTGAGGCTCAGGGAGAGCAGGGAGACTCGCAGTGCTCGCCATCGACTCGCTGATGTCCGATAGCGAGAGGGAGGCTTCCTGCATGGAGGAAGCAGGTGAGAGCACGGCATCCCCGCACGCAGCCGGGCAGAGGGGTGCAGGGGCTCTGCTAGAAGCCGAGAGGGGAGGAAAGGGCAAACAGGAGCTCCCAGCCCCTCTGCTCTTCGGCTCAGTTTGGGCCGTGGTCCTCGGGGATGCCCGGCCCTGCCGGCTGCTCGGCTCTGCTCATTTTTGCTCTTTTCCTCTGCAGTGTGTGCGCTGTGTGGCCGGGCAGATGTGGACCCGGAGATGTGCGGGCACGTGCTTCTGGAGGCTGGGATTCGTGTCCACGAGTTCTGCTTGGTGAGTTCCTCCCCATAGCGCTCCTTCCAGGGTCCCTCCAGGGGTGCTCCCTTTTCCTTCCCGTCCTAATGAGATCCTCCTTTCCCTTTCCTTTCCCTTTCCTTTCCCTTTCCCTTTCCTTTCCCTTTCCTTTCCCTTTCCTTTCCTTTCCTTCTCCTCTCCTCTCCTCTCCTCTCCTCTCCTCTCCTCTCCTCTCCTCTCCTCTCCTCTCCTCTCCTCTCCTCTCCTCTCCTCTCCTCTCCTCTCCTCTCCTCTCCTCTCCTCTCCTCTCCTCTCCTCTCCTCTCCTCTCCTCTCCTCTTTCCTTTCCTTTTCCTTTTCTCTCCTCCAGATCTTTGCCAACATCACTACCGAATCAGGACCGGCGTGGCCAAGAACTGATGGCCTCCCCCTTGCTGCCATCGCACGCAAAGCCAAGCAGGCAGAAGGCCAGGTGAGGAGCTGTAGGGAACAGGCAGATCTGTGCCGACAAGGGCTCACATCACCTTCATCTGGGCACAAGGAAAGCAATCACAGCCCTTCCAACCTCCTCCACACCCAAGGAAAGCAATCACAGCCCTTCCAACCTCCTCCAGACCCAAGGAAAGCAACCACAGCCCTTCCAACCTCCCCCACGACCCAAGTCCTGCACCGTAGCCGATCAACCCCGTCCCCCAGGCCGCTTTGTGCACAGAAATGCCCACATCCCTGCCCACCCCGAGGCGTGGGGCTGGCCGTGGAAGCCCTGAGCTGGCTGCCAACGGGGCCGTTCTGCTCTTTCCAGCAATGCTGTGTCTGCGGAGAGAGGAGGGCTGCCATCACGTGCGCCAAGAGCGACTGCGCTCGCAGCTTCCACCTGCCTTGTGCCGTGGATGGGGAGTGCGTCACCCAGTACTTCGGTGAGCACAGGTAAGGATCTGGAGTCCTTGGTGCCAGGGTGGCATCAAAGAAGAGGTTTTTCTCTTCGCCGCTCATAGGACCGAGGCACAACCGCTCGGAAAGTCGCTCGCATCCCCATAGGCTGCCAGGGCTCAGTTTAGTTCGTCTGGAGAGGGAACCAGCACTGACGTCTCCCTGGTGGCACAGGTTTAGGGATGAGAAAGCTATCTCTGACTTGAACCCGAGCCACGGCCCTCAGGGATCTGCTTCCTCCGCTGTAAGGTGGCGTTGATGAGCAGGGCTTCCATCCAAACCTCTCCTTCTCCCCTGCTCTTCCTTCAGCATCAGTTGAAAATAACGAAGGGCAAAGCCTTCTAATGCTTGGCCACCGCAGTCCCGTGGGCAAACGCTTGCCAACCGTGGCTCTCCTTTATGCTGTGACCTTGGTTGCCACCTCCCAGAGAGGACTTGCTCAAAACTCCCCTTGGCTCGGGGGCCAAAGATGCAATCGGAGCTCAGTTCAGACGCCGACGGCCGCGTTTCCTTTCCTGGACCTCTGCCCTCCTCGCATCGCTTCTCATCCGTTCCATCACTTCTCACCGTGCCCCATCCGCTCCGTCTTCCCCCAGGTCCTTCTGCCGAGAGCATCGCCCTCGACAGCTGGCTCAGAAAGCTCCGCAAGGCACCAACTGCCTCATTTGCCTCGAGCCCGTGGGGGACGGCTTGTCCTACCACACCATGCTGTGTCCAACCTGCCAACGCGCCTGGTTCCACCGGCTCTGCATCCAGGTACGACCCCTCTCCTCACCCCGCAAGGATGCTGGGTGCTCAGCATCACCAGGCATTGCTGATTCTCACCCTGCTCGTGCTTCTCCTGCAGCGACAGGCGTCGAGCACCGGCACGGCGTTCTTCAGGTGCCCGGCTTGTCTGGATTTCGGTCTGTTCTGCGACCAAATGTCCAGCCTGGGGATCCGAATCCCTCTCAGGTTGGTGTCCTTCCCCTTTGCTTTCTGCTCAAAATGTTCCAGGAATGACGGTCTGGCTGGTTGCGTCGTTTCATCCCTGCTTTTCGTGGTGCCCTCCTCCTCTTCATCTTCGGGGTTTGTGAGCACTGTACCCAACTGGGATTCCAAGGTGCCATCGGGTTCTATTGGCTCCATCACTCGTTGCGTTGACCGCTCTGATGGAACCAGTTTCATCTCCACTCGCCCTCACCGTGGTTCCTGAATCAGCTTCCTTCCCTTCCCTTCCCTTCCCCTTCCCCTTCCCCTTCCCCTTCCCCTTCCCCTTCCCCTTCCCCTTCCCCTTCCCCTTCCCCTTCCCCTTCCCCTTCCCTTCCCTTCCCTTCCCTTCCCTTCCCTTCCCTCTCCTCTCCTCTCCTCTCCTCTCCTCTCCTCTCCTCTCCTCTCCTCTCCTCTCCTCTCCTCTCCTCTCCTCTCCTCTCCTCTCCTCTCCTCTCCTCTCCTCTCCTCTCCTCTCCTCTCCTCTCTCATAGCTGAGCTACGACTCCAAAGACACAGCAGGCTGTTCAAACTCATCCTCCCCATCCCCAAAACTCGAGGACAAGGCAGCGGATTTTTTGGTCCAGCTCAGAGGCTTCGTGCTTCCCCTCTTCCTTTCCTAGTTCCCCTTTTCAGCTCCCCTCTTCCTTTCCTATTTCTCCTCAATCCTATTCGAGGCGTCATTCTCACCTCTCTGTCCCTCCCTCTCTGTGTCACAAAGTCTCCAGGCTTGGCTTGGACTCCCCCACTTCGCTTTTTGGCGGAGTTTCTGATGTTTTCTCTTCTTGGTGTGTGGTTGTCCGCCGACTTTTCCAAGCGTGGCTGCAGCTTCTCTTGCCTGGAAGAGCCATTTCCTCGGTTTTTCTCCTTCTATCTGATATCCTGCGCTTTTTCCTCGGAGATGCTTTGCTGGAGATGCTCTTCCCAAGAGTTCTCGTGCAATTTCTCTGGGCTGAAGGCAGAGGTTTTGTTCTCCCCTCTGCCATCGCGTCGCTGCTTCTCCCCGTGAGACTCGTGCTCCTTGCTCCCATCCTCTTGGCTGCCATAAGCCTCGCGGGATTTCTCAGGGCCTTTTGGGTTTCTTGGAAGCTTGGAGCGGATGAGATGGGGGGGGGCTCATCGCTTCCCCTCCCTTCTCTTGCAGAGACCCGGAATGGGACCACCAAGGGGTCTACGATCCGCCCCGAGAGAGGCACAGCCGCTGCGACGCCAGCGAATGCCTTTACGAGGGAGGCAGAGAGCAGGCAGAGACAACGGGGTGAGCAGGGGGATCGGGGGGGTCCTCAGACTCGCCGCAGGATGGCATCCCATATCCCCTCATTGCCCCCCGTACCCCCATATCCCCCCATATCATCGCATATCCCCCTATATCCCCCACATCCCCCCATATCCCCCCACATCCCCCCATCTCCCCCATTATTTCCATATCCTTCCATACCCCCCACATCCCCCCACATCCCCCCATATCCCCCATATCCTCCCATATCCTCCCATTATCCCCACATCCGCCCATATCCCCCATATCCTCCCATATCCCCCCATCCCCCATATCCCCCCATATCCCCCATCCCCCCATATACCCCATTATCCCCATATTCCCCCCATCCCCCCATTACCCCCACATCCCCCCATATCCCCCATAGCCTCCCAAATATCCCCCCATATCCCCCCATAGCCCCCATCCCCCCACATCCCCCTATTATCCCCATAGCCCCCCACATCCCCCCTAGGATCCTATGGGATGCATCCTCGCTCTGCAGGACGGCGGAGCGAGGGCTGAGAGCAGCAGAGATGCGCTGTGCAGGGCATCCCGTGGCTCGGTCCTCACATCCACCGCCTTCCCCAGGTCCTGGCAGCTGATCCTGTGCAGCTCCTGCGCTGCTGAGGGAACCCATCGGCAGTGCTCCCAGCTGCACAACCCAAGAGACATGTGGGAGTGGGAATGCGACGGCTGTGCTGGTCTGGGCACCGGTAAGAAGCATCGCATCAGATCTCAGGATGCTCTGATGCCGGGATGCCGGAGTCCGTCTGTCCCGATGCTCTGACGTCGGGATGACAGAGTCCGTCTGTCCCATTCAGACTCACAACCTCCCTTTGCAGCCTCCGGCACCGATGTTGAGCTCGCCGGTCCCAGCCACAGGGCTCTGTGTCCATCTGGCAGCTCCGTGCCCAGCAGCCAGGCGGCATTTTGGGCATCGCAGAGCCACCTGCCCGACAGCGAGCGGCGGACAAACAGCCAGCATTTCGGCGACGATCGGCCTTCCTCTGAGCAGCTGCGAGGACGCAGGCAAACAGCGGCTGAAAACGGGTCCCACGCAGCCACCAGGAGGCCATCGGGGTCCTCCGGCGCATCTCCAGCTGCTGCACGCCGAACACATCGCAGGCAGGGGGGAAGAAGCCGCGCACGGAGCCGATCCCCGCTGCAATCTCGCATCCCGAGTTCCCAGAGCCGGCCGAGAAGGCGGCGTGGCGGCCGGCAAACGCCAGCCCCGGAGGAGCAGGGCGGCAGCAGCAGCAGCAGCTCACCAACATCTGCCATTCCTGGGTCCGCGATGGCTCGCAGGGCGCAGACACGCGGGGGAGCATCCGGGCGGCGAGGGAGCATCCGCACCCAAAGCCCTCCTGCGGGCAGACGCGGGGCTCAGCCACGAAGAAGCAGCAGGATCCGGGGCCAGCAGAGGAGGATGTGCTGGGAATGAAGCTGGTTTCGTGAGCCAAAGCCCCCGCAGCCGTGAGCCAGAGTGGCTTCGGTTGAGGCGGACCGTCATCATCGCCCAGCTTCATCCCCTCTCCGACTTGCAGCCGCATCCAGCCTGGCTTCCCACACCTCCACGGCTGGGGATTGCACAGCATCCTCGGGAAAGCTGTTCCAGCGCGTCCGTGCTGATCTCCAACCCTTTTAATCCCCAAGCCAAAGCTGTTTTACTTCTACAACCACCCCTCCCTCTCCCACCTCCCCGACTCACTCTGGTCCGACGCAATAAAGATCAGAGATCCCCCCCCCCCACCCCTCTCCCCACAAATCATTTGTCGGCTTCATCCTTCTTTGCTTTTGCTGAGGGGGGTGCAGGTAGGGGACCTGGATGACATGGGACGTCCCAGTTCCATAGGATCCCAGTTTGGGGCTTCCCAGTCCCATAGGATCCCAGTTTGGGGCTTCCCAGTTCCATAGGATCCCAGTATGAGGGATCCCAGTTTCATAGGATCCCAGTTTGGGGGTTCCCAGTATGGGAGTTTTCTAGTTTGGGGTGTCCCAGTTCCATAGGATCCCAGTTTGGGGTTTCCCAGTTCCATAGGATCCCAGTTTGAGGCTGTCCCAGTTTGGAGGAGGTCCCAGTATGAGGGATACCAGTCCCATAGGATCCCAGTTTGGGATGGGATCCCAGTATGGGGCTGTCCCAGTTTAGGGTGCTCCCAGTTTGGGGGATCCCAGTCCCATTGAATCCCAGTTTGTGGGGGATCCCAGTACGGAGTGATCCCAGTTTGGGGGTTCCCAGTTCCATAAGATCCCAGTTTAAGGTGCTCCCAGTTTAGGGGTGCCCCAGTTCAATTGGGTTCCAGTTTGGGGTGATCCCAGTTTGGGGATTCCCAGTTCCATAGGATCCCAGTTTAAGGTGCTCCCAATTTAAGGGTGTCCCAGTTCAATTGGGTTCCAGTTTGGGGTGATCCCAGTTTGGGGGATCCCAGTCCCATAGGGTTCCAGTTTGAGGCTGTCCCAGTTTGGAGGGGGTCCCAGTATGAGGGATGCCAGTTTGGGGGATCCCAGTCCCATAGGATCCCAGTTTGGGGCTTGAGAGGTGGGCGGGGCTTCGTCAGGAGGGCGGGGCCAGGACCGTTGGGCGGGGCTTGTGGGGAGAGTGGGCGGGGCTTAGATCGAGGGAGGACGGGCTTAAAGGGGCCGCGTCCCTTTTTCTCTTTCCAACCTGGCAGATGCTGGCCGTCCCTCGGGTTCACCCGCAGCCCCAAGGCGACAACTTGGGCTGGGAGTCCACGCCAGGTTTCTGGTGGCTCGAGTAAAGGTTGCAAGTGTGGCTGCGTGCGTGGCGAGAGGTTTTGTGCACGGGACGGAAGGGATGGGGCGTGCTTTGTTTAGTGGAGATGAGATCAGATGGAGGCCAAGCGGAAATTCTGGCATCCCAGCTTGGTGAGATGCAGAAATTCTGTGGTCCCAGCTCGGTGAGATGCTGGCAGTGAGATGCTGTGGAGTCCATGCAGAAATCCCTTCTCCAAATCATTTTTCCATCACACAATCAGATCATCCCCTTTCCAATACACATGATGACGTCACGATACAGAATCACAGAATCACAGAATCGCTAAGGTTGGAAAAGACCTATAAGATCATCCAGTCCAACCATCCACCTATCACCCATGGTTCTCGCTAAACCACGTCCCTCAACACAAAATCCAGACGTTCCTTGAACACCTCCAGGGTCGGTGACTCCACCACCTCCCTGTGCAGCCCATCCCAGTGCCTGACCACTCTTTCAGAGAAGTAGTATTTCCTAATATCCAGCCTGAATCTCCCCTGGCGCAGCTTGAAGCCATTCCCCCTAGTCCTATCACCAGTTACACGAGAGAAGAGGCCGACCCCCAGCTCGCTACAACCCCCCCTCAGGTAGTTATAGAGAGCAATGAGGTCTCCCCTGAGCCTCCTCTTCTCCAGACTGAACACTCCCAGCTCCCTCAGCCGCTCCTCATCAGCCCTGTGCTCCAGACCCCTCACAGCTTTGTTGCCCTTCTTTGAACACGCTGCAGGGCCTCCATGTCTTTCTTGCAGTGAGGGGCCCACAACTGGACACAGCACTCGAGGTGCGGCCTCACCAGAGCTGAGTACAGGGGGACAATCACTTCCCTGCTCCTGCTGGTCACACTGCTTCTGATACAAGCCAGGATGCCATTGGCCTTCTTGGCCACCCAGGCACACTGCTGGCTCGTGTTCAGCCCAGCGTCAACCAACACCCCCAGCTCCATTTCCTCTACACATCTTCCAGCCACTCCGCCCCAAGCCTGTAGCGTTGCTTGGGGTTGCTGTGGCCAAAGTGCAGGACCCGGCCTTTGGTCTGATTAAACCTCATCCCGTTGGCTTCAGCCCAGCTCTCCAGCCTGTCCAGATCCCTCTGGAGGGCCTCGCTACCCCCAGGCAGATGGACGCTTCCAGCCAGCTTGGTGTCATCTGCAAACTTCCTGAGGGTGCACTCAGTGCCCTCATCCAGGTCATCAATGAAGATCTTGAAGAGGACAGGCCCCAGCACCGACCCCTGGGGAACCCCACTCGTGGCTGGTCGCCAGCTGGATTTGGCTTCATTGACCACCACTCTCTGTGCCCGGCCCTCCAGCAGTTCCTTACCCAGCCAAGATGTACCTGTCCAAGCCACGGACTGCCAGCTTCCGCAGGAGAATGCTGTGGGAGACAGTGTCAAAGGCTTTGCTGAAGTCTAGGTAGACCACATCAACAGCCTTTCCCTCATCCACCAGGCGGGTCACTGGATCATAGAAGGAGATCAGGTTGGTCAAGCAGGACCTGCCCTTCGTGAGCCCATGCTGCTAGCCCTGATCCCCCGGTTGTCCCGCACACTGTGTGATCTCCCTCAAGACAATCTGCTCCATAACCTTCCCTGGCACCGAGGTCAGGCTAACAGCCCTGTAGCTCCCCGGGTCCTCCTTACAGCCCTTCTTGTAGATGGGAGTCACGTTGGCAAGCCTCCAGTCTGCTGGGACCTCACCAGTCAACAAGGAGCGCTGAGAGATGATGGAAAGCGGCTCGGCTCTCACCTCCGCCAGTTCCCTCAGCACTCTCGGGTGGATCTCATCCGGCCCCATGGACTTGTGGCAGTCCAGTTGCAGTAGCAGGTCTCTGACTGTTTCCTCCTGAATCGTGGGGGGTTTAGTCTGCTCCCCAGCCGAGTCCACCAGGTCAAAAAGTGGAGTACCCTGAGGATAACTGGTCTGACCTCTAACGACAGACGTAAAGAAGGCGTTCAGGACCTCTGCCTTTTCCTTATCCTCACTAGTCACATTCCCAGCCTCGTCCAGTAAAGAATGGAGATTCTCCTTAGTCCTCCTCTTACCGTTGATATATTTCTCAAAGGGTTTCTTGTTTCCTTTTATCCAAGCGGCCAGGTTGAGTTCGAGCTGGCCTGTGCTTACCGTGCCCTATATAATACTGTTTTGGAGAGAGAGAGTTTCCGAGCTGAGGTTCAAGCCAAAGGGGAGAATCCCCAAGTCAAATCTGATCAGTTACAGAAGACACCAGTAACAATATCAGTTGCCCCTGTGGAGGGCAAGAAATGGAAACGAGTGTCCTCGCGTCTAGAATGGAAAAAAGAAGAAGAGGAGGAGGAGGTGGAGGAAGATCCAGGTGAGGGGCCCTCCTCGGAACCACCAACATCAAGAAAGGCAAAAGGAAAAACTAAGAGACATGCAGAAGAGAGTGATGAAGAGGAAGTTTCTATTACTACTTGTCGGCCTCTGAAGATGACTGAAATCCAAGGCTCAAGAAAGGAATTTATACGGCGCCCAGATGAAACTCTCGTTTCCTGGTTAGTTCGCTGTTGGAACGACGGGGCCAGTAGCTTGTCTCTAGATGGTAATGAAGCTCGCCAACTAGGAGCAATTGCCAGAGATCCAGCTATTGACAGAGGAATTAGTCGATGTCTGAATGGGGCTGCCTCCCTCTGGGAACGAATATTAATAGCCGTGAAGGAAAGGTACCCCTTCAAAGATGGCTTGAAGCCTGTGGCGAAAAGGTGGGAAACAGTTGAAAAGGGTATCCAGTATTTGAGGGAGATAGCCGTGGTGGAAATGTTGTATGACCCTAACTGTGTTTTTAACGATCCACGCCAAGGCCACGACCCTGAGAAAGTGAGAACGACGCCTGAAATATGGCAGAAACTCACATCAACAGCACCAGCCAGATACGCCTCTGCACTATTGTCAGCATCTGAGAGATACAAGGACCAACAGAGAAGCCCCTTAGTTTTTGAATTGATTCTTACGCTCCAAAGCTATGAACAACAGCTACCCCCAACTCGCGCCGCCATCGCCGCCATCTCACAAATGACGGAGCAACTGAATGAAATGCAAGAGGAAATGTCTTCACTGATGAATCGTGACAAACCTGTAGAAGTATCAGAAATGCTTGATGAAGATCAGAATAGTCAAAAGAGTCTGATGAAGAAGATGAAGGAGATGAAACAAATGTGGATCCAACTAACTAAAGACGATGAACCCTCCTCAGGTGCACCATCAAAAATCTCTGTTAGAGGCAAATGCTCTCCAGCTCCAGGAAGGAATCCTACATCACAAATTGCCTTGTGGCATTACTTACGTGACCATGGAGAAGACACGAGGAGGTGGCACGACCAAGTTACTCAAGTACTAAGAGCACGGGTGAGAGAATTACAAAGCAGATCAACCGCCAGTGCAGTTGCTCCGGTTACCACAGGTAATGAATAGAGGGGCCCTGCCCCCAGTCAGGGGGGGGAAAGGGATAATAGAGTTTATTGGACTGTGTGGATCCGATGGCCTGGCACATCAGAACCACTGAAATATAAGGCATTGGTGGATACCGGTGCACAGTGCACTCTGATGCCCTCGACTTACGAAGGGGCAGAATCAATCCATATTTCTGGAGTGACTGGGGGCTCTCAAGAATTGACTGTGATGAAGGCTGAGATAAGCCTCACTGGTAGGAACTGGCAGAAGCACCCTACTGTGACTGGTCCAGGGGCTCCATGTATACTTGGTATTGATTACCTCAGAAGGGGGCATTTCAAGGATCCTAAGGGGTATCGATGGGCCTTTGGAATAGCTGCTGTAGACACAAACAACATTAAGCAGCTGTCTGTTTTGCCTGGCCTGTCAGAAGATCCGTCTGTTGTGGGGTTGCTACAAGTAAAAGAGCAACAGGTACCAATTGCTACAAAAACGGTGCACAGACGGCAGCACCGCACCAACAGGGATTCCTTGCTCCCCATTCAGAAGTTGATTCGTCAACTAGAGAGTCAGGGAATGATCAGCAAAACTCACTCGCCTTTTAACAGCCCCATATGGCCAGTGCGTAAAGCCAGTGGAGAATGGAGGCTGACGGTGGACTACCGTGGCCTGAATGAAGTCACACCCCCACTGAGTGCTGCTGTGCCGGACATGTTAGAACTCCAGTATGAACTGGAATCAAAAGCAGCCAAATGGTATGCCACCATTGACATTGCCAATGCCTTTTTCTCCATTCCTTTGGCCAAAGAATGTAGGCCACAGTTCGCTTTCACCTGGAGAGGTGTTCAGTATACTTGGAACCGTTTGCCCCAGGGGTGGAAACATAGCCCGACCATTTGCCATGGGTTGATCCAAGCTGCACTGGAACAGGGCAGTGCCCCTGAGCACTTGCAGTACATTGATGACATCGTTGTGTGGGGCGATATATCCAGATCCTTCTGTGTGCTGGCTTCGCTATTAAGCGGAGCAAAGTGAAAGGACCTGCCCAGGAAATTCAGTTCCTAGGTATAAAGTGGCAGGATGGCCGTCGTCACATCCCGACAGATGTGATCGACAAAATCACCGCTATGTCTCCACCCACTAGTAAGAAAGAGACACAATCTTTTTTGGGTGTAGTGGGCTTTTGGAGAATGCATGTTCCAAACTACAGCCTCATTGTAAGCCCCCTTTATCATGTGACGCGAATGAAGAATGAGTTCACATGGGGCCCTGAGCAGCAGCAGGCTTTTGAACAGATTAAACAGGAGATAGCCCGTGCCGTGGCCTTAGGGCCAGTACGGACAGGGCAGGATATAAAGAACATTCTCTACACTGCTGCTGGAGAGAAAGGTCCCACTTGGAGTTTGTGGCAAAGAGCCTCAGGAGAGACCCGAGGCCGACCCCTGGGATTTTGGAGTCGGGCCTACAGGGGGTCGGAAGAGGGCTACACTCCAACTGAAAAGGAGATCTTAGCCGCGTATGAGGGGGTTCGGGCTGCTTCTGAAGTGGTCGGTACTGAAACACAGCTCCTTCTGGCACCTCGACTACCAGTGCTGAACTGGATGTTTCAAGGAAAGGTTCCCCCCACCCATCACACAACTGATGCTACTTGGAGTAAGTGGATTGCGTTGATTATGCAACGAGCGCGGATGGGGAACCTCTGCCGTCCAGGAATCCTAGAGGTTATCATGGACTGGCCTGAAGGTAAAAAGTTTGGAACATCACCAGCAGAAGAAGTATCACGAGCTAAAGAGGCCCCACCATACAACGAATTACCAGAGAATGAAAGAAAGTATGCCCTGTTCACTGATGGATCGTGTCGTGTTGTGGGAAAGCATCGCAGATGGAAATCTGCTGTGTGGAGCCCCATACGACAAGTTGCAGAGGCCACTGAAGGGGAAGGAGAATCAAGCCAATTTGTAGAGGTAAAGGCTGTCCAACTGGCCTTGGATGTTGCTGAACGGGAGAGGTGGCCAACGCTTTATCTTTACACTGACTCATGGATGGTGGCAAATGCTCTATGGGGGTGGTTACAGCAATGGGAGCAAAATAACTGGCAAAGAAGGGGTAAACCTATTTGGGCTGCTGAACTGTGGAAAGATATTGCTGCCCGAATAAAGAATATGGTCGTGAAGGTACGCCATGTAGATGCTCATGTGCCCAAGAGTCGGGCTACTGAGGAACAGCAAAATAACCGTCAGGTAGACCGAGCTGCCAAAATTGAGGTGGCTCAAATAGACCTGGACTGGCGGAACAAGGGTGAATTATTTCTAGCTCGGTGGGCTCATGAGACCTCGGGCCATCAGGGGAGAGATGCAACATATAAGTGGGCGAGAGACCGAGGGGTGGACTTAACTGTGGATGCTATTGCACAGGTTATTCATGACTGTGACACATGTGCCATAATCAAACAAGCCAAGAGAATGAAACCACTCTGGGAGGAAGGGTGATGGCAAAAGTATAAATATGGGGAGGCATGGCAGGTTGATTCTATCACCTTGCCACGATCCCGCAGTGGTAAGTGTTATGTGCTTTCCATGATGGAGGTAACCACTGGGTGGCTTGAAACATATGCAGTACCCCATGCTACCGCCCGAAACACCATATTAGGTCTTGAGAAACAAGTCCTGTGGCGACATGGCACCCCAGAAAGAATTGAGTCAGATAATGGGACTCATTTCAGAAATTCTCTTGGAAACACTTGGGCCAAAGATCATGGCATTGAGTGGATTTACCATATTCCCTACCATGCGCCAGCCTCTGGTAAAATTGAACGATACAATGGGTTGTTAAAAACTGTGCTGAAAGCAATGAGTGTCGGATCATTTAAGCACTGGGAGAAGCATTTTGCAGAAGACACCTGGTTGGCCAATACCAGAGGATTTATCATTCGTGATGGTCCTACATATCCAGCTCCCTACATGCTCAGATAATGGGACTCATTTCAAAAATTCTCTTGTAAATACTTGGGCCAAAGATCATGGCATTGAGTGGATTTATCATGTTCCCTGCACCAGCCTCTGGTAAAACAGAACAATTATTCAGTTACTATATATTCAGTAATTCAGTATAAAATCTACAGTATTGTATACTGAACAATTATTCAGTATACAATAATATGGTTATTAAACAACATGTTGAAAGCAATGGGTGTTGGAACATTTAAGCACTGGGAGAAGCTTTTGGCAGAATCCACCTGGTTGGTCAATACCAGAGGATCTATCAATCTTGATGGTCCTACCATATCCAGTTTCCTACATACCGTAGAGGGAGATAAAGTCCCTGTAGTACATGTAAAGAGCATGTTGGGAAAAGCAGTTTGGGTCCTTCCAGGCTCTGGAAAGGGCAAACCTCTCCTCTGTGGAACTGGTTTTGCCCAGGGACCAGGGTCCACTTTGTGTGTAATGCAGAAAAATGGGGATGTTCCATGTGTACCACAAAGAATTAGATGTTGGAAGAGTGCAGTCAGTAATTCCATGTGTATATGTGTATATAGACATGTGTGTAAAGCATAGGGACTCACAGAGACCCACAAAGACTCATAGAGACCCATATTGACCCGTATTGAACCACAGAGACCCATAGAGACCATAGAGACCCATAGAGACCCATAACACACCTGCCCTGAGGACTGTCAGTAGGAATCATGTCACACCCAACACACAAAGGGAGGGAGGGGTGCCAGATTTGCAGCTCCTGCTTGGATAACAGTGAAACTGGCATTCAGTGTCCAGACACAGGCATCAGTTTTAATGCGAATCTGTGCACTACAGTTATCTGTAAGGTACTGGCACTTCTACAGTTATTTCCATGTGCAGCTACACCTTGTGATGTTATAAGAAATCAAAGTAAACCTTGTGTTACTTAACAACTCTATGAGAGGAAGAGAAAGAAAAGAGAGAGACAGAGTTGGGGGGTGGGGAGGAGAGAGGGGCAGAGAAAGAGATCACAGGTCTGGGTTCCTGCTTTGATCCAGCAGAGAGAGTTGGGGGGTCCTTGGCTTGCGAGTATGATTGTCCCATAGTTTTGTAGCATGAAAGTCTCAAAACAGAACCTCAAGGATCTTTCCGATATCCTTCTGTGGCTCCTAGGTTTACAGGTGTGCCATCCAGGGCTGTGAGTTAGCAATAAACAAGCCCATCAAAAACAAGTTTGCAGTCAAAACTTCCTACAGCACAATGGGAACGTTTTGGACAGAGCAAGGCTGTCTCATTTTTCACAGGATTCCCTCCTCCCCCAACTCCTCAGCCTTCAGTCTGTTGACGTGGCAATGCACTTCCAAGCCTTTGAGACAACTCCAGGCACACCGCAGGCAAAGTGTTTTTTGTTGGTCTGCTACGTAATGCAGGACCTGAGGGCTGACACAAGTGCAAGGAGAAAGGAGAACAGCGTGCAAAGGTGGTGCAAAGAGAGCAGCACTGAAAAGAGCACGTCCTGCTGCTGCCCATGGCCGTGGCTCCAGGGAAGCAGCAGCACAACTCAAAGGCAGCAGAGAGGGAGCGCCCAGCGGGCGGTGAGGGGCAGCGCCACAGACACCAGGGCTGCTGCAACGTGTGGCATTGGGCTCTTGGTTCCTGCAGCCCTCCTGTGTGCAGGGCTGCTCTCTGAGATACAGATGATAGTCTAATATATACACATATTATGTCATTCAAGCCTAGTGCGTGAAGAACAATAAAATTTTCAGAAATAAGAAAAAAAATGTAGATGGGAAATATAGGTAAATAATATTATGTATGTAGAGTAAAAACTATAGTAAGAATTAAAAAAATAAATGAGTAAAAAGTTGAAATACTACATGATGCCATTCCTAGCTTTTCTTGAGTATGTGGTAATCATGTGAACATAATGAAGACATAATTAATGATGAAGAAAAATATATAGAAATAGATTCCTCAGAGCATCCTTGAAGTCCCGGTTCCTCGTGCTGTAGATGAGCGGGTTCAGTGTTGGAGGCAGCACCGAGTACAGAAATGACACCACCAGGTCCAGGGATGGGGAGGAAAGTGATGGGGGCCTCAGATGGGAAAATGTGGCAGTGCTGAGAAACAGGGAGACAACGGCCAGGTGAGGGAGGCACGTGGAGAAGGCTTTGTGCCGTCCCTGCTCAGAGGGCATCCTCAGCACAGCCCTGAAGATCTGCACATAGGACATAACAATGAAAACAAAACAAGCAAAATAGATAGACACACTAAATATGATAAGTCCACCTTCCCTGAAGTAAGAACCAGAGCAGGAGAGCTTGAGAATGTGGGGGATTTCACAGAAGAACTGATCCACAGCATTGCCTTGGCAGAGAGGCAGGGAAAATGTATTGGCAGTGTGCAGCAGGGAACTGAGAACCCCAGTGCCCCAGGCAGCTGCTGCCATGCTGGCACAAGCTCTGCTGTCCACCAAGGTCCCGTAGTGCAGGGGCTTGCAGATGGCAACGTGGCGGTCATAGGACATGATGGTGAGAATGCAATACTCTGCTGAGATGAAAAAGACAAACAGAAAAGTCTGGGCAACACATCCAGCATAGGAGATGTGCCTGGTGCCAGAGGGCACTGGCCATGGCTTTGGGGAGAGTGGTGGAGATGCAGCCCAGGTCGAGGAGGGCGAGGTTGAGGAGGAAGAAGTACATGGGGGTGTGCAGGCGGTGGTGGCAGGCTACGGCTGTGCTGATGAGGCCGTTGCCCAGGAGGGCAGCCAGGTAGATGGCCAGCAAGAGCCAGAAGTGCAGGAGCTGCAGCTGCCGCGTGTCTGCCAACGCCAGCAGGAGGAACTCACTGACGGAGCTGCTGTTGGGCATCTGCTGCCTTTTGCCACAAGAACCTGTCCAAGGAGTACAAAAGTTAAAGACAGAGATTTCAGTGTGGAAAATGTTCATTCAACCCCAGTGATGTGAGCCACATTTCTTGACACTGAGTTTTTCTTGAGGGCTTCTGCACTTTTTCTCCCCGGGAAGCAGTCTTGTCCCCATAGGGACAGGGAAATGTGGTCGTGTAGGGAAAGGTTTTCTTTCCAAAATGTGTCACATGAAGTAAATTCTAATAGGGAGCTGCTTGTCAGCATCTGTGGACTCAAAGCCAAAAATATGTGGGTCACAAATGGAAGTTGCAGTGATTTTTTTTCTGCACTCCCTCCTCTCACTCAGTGTGTCCATGGAGTGTTTGCTGAATTGAGAAATTTGGAGCTCTTCTGCTGTACTCAGTATGAATGCCCATGAGACCTGAGAGGCAAAGGGATTCACCTCTGCTTAGTGTGGAGTAAAGGGAGCTGGTTGGGCTTGTTTCTAATTGCTCTGAGCTTGCCAATTTTGAAGAGAGAGAAGGATTACACTCCCAAAACATGGTGAAAAGAAGGCAGACCCATCTGAGAGCAGAGGAATCCACTGCCCATCACGGAATATTCATCATTTCTCAACGTACTTCAGCAGTGCCTCATCACCACGCATATTGCAAAGGAAACCTAACATTCATTCCCTGCTGCAGCAGGGAAGACCTCATCTGGAACAGCCCTAATTCCGTGATAAAGAAACATAGACTGTATGCAGCCTGGTCTGCACTGGGATGTGCCAGATTTGGTGATCCCTCATGGAAAACTGTTTGCATTACCTACAGTGAGAGACTTACCGTGTCAGTGGCCAAAAGCAATGCTCCTGGAGTGAGGTTGCAGCCTGCTCACACCCCACACATCCTGTAATCCCTCTCTCCTTTCTCTTCCATCTTCATGTCACCTGCAGAACGTGCCCCTACTGCTGATGCAGAGTACATGGGAGCTGCTCTTAGTCAGAGCTGTGTCTCTGCAGCACTGCCCACCTGTAGGAGCTCCCTGTGTCCCAGGGGCTCAGCCCAGCTCAGCAGCAGAGGATGTCATTTCTATCCTCCCAATGATCTCTCCTGGGATGTCCCTGGGTCTCCGTGGCCAACAGCTCCTGAAAGACAGCAGTGTCATGATTGTACTCTGAAATCTGCTGCATTAACCACCAAATGCCCACTGGACAGTGACTAATTCCAGACATACAGTTAGTCCTCCAGTGAGTGTTGCTGTAACAAAAAGAGCACACAGGCAAGGACAGGGAGGGGTAGACTTGCCCTGGGCAGGGCAGTGATCCAGCTGAGGCAGTGCTGGCATCTCATCCCTAGATGGAAACCCTATGGCGGAAATAGGTTTGGGATTTCTCTGGTTCAGTTCGGATGTGCACAAGGAGTTGCCTGCATGTGAGCTCTGCTCTGAGTCCTTGATCTTCCAGTGGAGAGTTAGTTGCTCACACACAGACCCTGGGTGATGACCAAGGTGCCTGGGGTGCTCCTGGATGTGTGCTAGTGCTTGTGGAGTGTGTGGGAAATCCCTGAGACAGACATCTCCTTCCTGAGCATCAGATGAGGGCCAGAGATGGAACACAGGTATTCTTGGCCATCCTAAATGACAACAGACCACTGCATTTAGGGCACTGGAGTATGTCTTTTTTACTCATCTCCAGGGAGCATGCAGAGTTGTGCAGCTGACTAAATGGATGAGCTCACAAAAGAAGAGGCAGATCTTCCTCTGTTCTCCATCTGCTGCCTATTCTGGAGCTCAAGGCACTACAGAGCTGACACACATCTGTGTTCTTCACCTGAAGAAGCCTCAGTTTTCTATGTGCTCTCATGTGAATGACATCAGAAGCAGCCTAGTGTCATGCCAGTTCCCTGGGCTGTCCAGCACGCTCACATGCAGCTGCAAATGCAGCACAGGGCCTTCAGGAAAGCCATGTCCAGGAGTATCCATGCTGCTTGGACAACTTGGCGCCCCACAGTGGGTCCAATGATTATGTGCCACCTTCATAGATACCATGGATGCACTGAATCCAGTAGTGCCTCCTGAACAGGATGTTTTCTTATGTGCTTTTACACGAATGAGAACACCAGTATGTGCTGGGCTAGAGAGCTTTGTACACTTGCAGGTCTGAGCTTTTGTTTGGATCACTGGGATGTGGTTTAATGGCTTTCACAGCTGGACTGTAGCACAAGTCTTTATGATAGATGGGAGAGGAGACAAGGAAGGGCAATTCCACAATGTGCTCTTCCTTGGGATGGCAGAGCAGCCAGGTCAGAGCGAATGGCAATGGCAAACAGAAGAGACCAACAGTGTCTGTTCCTGGCTTCCTGATCAGGAAGAGCAAGTGGAAGGTGCCCTCTGCAGACAGATGGGAGCCTCCTGTTGTCAGGCCCTTGTCCCCTTTGGGGCCTTTTCCACTGCAGTATCTGCAGCAGGGACAGCACAGCAGGGCATACAAGATCAGGGATATCCCTGGAGAGCACAGCTGACAGTTTCTTCACCAAGCCTTAGAGGAACCAAAGAGGAGAGGTGCTCTGCTGCATCTCCTACTCACCGGCAAGGAAGGGCTGGTGGAGAATTTGAAGGTCAAAGTGAACCTGGTCTGCAGTGGCCATGGGATGGTGGAGCTGTGGAGTCTCAAGGGAGGGCAAAAGTCAAGTTCACACCTTTGGGTTTCAGGAGAGCACACCTTGGCTTCTTCAAGTGTCTGTGGTGTACGATTCAGAAAGAAAGCATATATAGGAACTGGAAACAAGAATTGGTCAGCAATGCAGAGTGTTTGTCCTAGTGTACCTGCTGAGAGTAATTTAGAAAGTCTAAAGCTCACACAGAGCTGAACCTGCCCAGGCATATCAAAGACAGAAGGGCTTTTAGAAATATATACACAGCAAAAGGAAATCTAGGATGAATGTGAGCTCACAGTGAAATGGGGCATGCTACCTGGCATGAAGGGCGTGAAGCGTCCTGTGCTGCATGTGACCTTCTAAAACAAGGTCTGAGAACGTGAGAAGATCTCAGTACCACAGTGTGACTCAGTTAGTGGAAACACGGAGAGCTGTCATGGACAATTCTTGGCAGGGAAATTCTGGGGAGCGCCAGGCTCTGTTCAGAACACAGATGGATTTTCTTTTACTTTTGAAGCTGTAAGTCTGAAAGATGTTCATGTCAATAAAACTGAAGCAATGGAATTGAATTGAATGGATTGAATTGAATTGAATTGAATTGAATTGAATGGATTGAAGACCAAGATGGAAATCAATGAAAATGAATTAACACACCTCTCAAGTCCTAAAATACTCATGCGATCTGCTTTTTTTTTTTTTCTTTTTAGTTGAAAATTCAAGTCTTTTAGGGGATTTTGTGTCCTTTCTATTTTATTCCAAAAAGAACAACATTTTGCAGAACTGTGTTAGCAGGAAACACATGCCTTCAGGTACAGAGGCACAGACTGTGTTTCATTGTTCATCATGAAGGAATTCTGTTTGTTGGAAAATTGAGAAATCTTTCATTGCCCATGTGCAGCTGATTCTCTGAGGAATTGGTGCCAGTGCCAATGCCCTGTGACCAATGCCCCGCATCCACCGCTGCTCTACCCTGCTGCGTATTTGATGTCCCTCATCCTCCAGGTGTCTCCAGCTCTCCTAAATCAATGACCATGGTACAGGGCAAGTTTTCTGCAGGCCATCTGGACACATGCTCTTCCCACTGCTCTACACATTTTTCCTTCCCTTGCTCTGTGTTCACTCAGATACCTCCCAGTTATCTGGCTGATCTGTGAACTTCAGGGAGATTATTGGAACTTGCAACATCTCTGCAAAGTCTGATGGACTCTTTGATCAACTCCTTAACTGTGATTCTATCTATGCCTTCCTATCTCTGCCTAACTTATTTCTTGTACTAATATTCCCAGTGAAAGACAAACCTCATGAGGTGTGGCTTGGACAAGGCATGCAGTTGATTACATTGTTCTACTGTTCATTCAATTGCATCATGTTTACAACTGTTGGCAAAAAAAAAAAAAAAAAAAATCTTTCCTTGCCCATGTGCAGCTGGTTCCCTGAGGAAAGCCAGTGGGAGATGCTGCAAACGAGGTTTAGCACTGAGTGGGTGACTGCAGAGGAGAAAAGTGATGTGAGGAAAACTGATGCAAGTCTCATGGGGCCAATGGGAGTAGAAATGGGGTGGAGTGGCTGAGGAGGACATTTGTCCACACGGTGACAGGGCAAAGCTCAATTGGGGACATCTTGGATCAATATCATTTACAAAGTGCTGCTGCAACTTCTTGTTTAAACCTAACCATAAATAAATAAATAAATAAATAGTCTTCATAAATGCCTTTCGTTCTCTTCCAATTTTAGCTCTCTCCAGATACCTGTCCAGTTTGCTGTACAACTTCTGAACACCTGAAGAAGATGACAGGAAGGCACAAGGCACAGGAGGGCTCTTCAGGTTGTAATGGGCCCCACGGGGCATTTGCTGCTGAGTCCATCAACCTCCAGTGCACAGAGAAGATTGCATGAAGTGCTCAGGAAGACAAAGTCAGAAGGAACAGTGAAGTTTCTTGGAGTATTAATGGGCCCCACTGAGGCCATTGACAAGCAAGCTTCCCCAGGGACTTGTTAGAGCAGATAATTGGAAGCCATGATTGCAGGCAGACCAAGGCACTGGGATGGTGGCTGTGATGCTGAGCAAAGCCTCCTTTGTCTTGTGAAGCAGAAAGGCCAAGGCCTGATCCGCAGAGCCTTGCCAGGGAGATCGTGTCCCTCGTGCTGGCTCAGGGCCCTTCCTGGGGCAGTGGGATGGAGGTTTGTCTGATGTCAAATGGAAGACCAGGGCACAGCAGCTGCCAGACTCTGCATGGGGTGCAAGGATGCCGTGAGGCCCAAGTCCCATGTGGGCAGTGTGTCTCATCTGAGGATGTGGGATGTGAGAAGGGCCCAGTCTGAACAAATAGTCAATCCCAGTGAAACCTCGAACTCCATATCTTTCAGCTCTTCTGCCCTCCTTTGGACAGTCTCCAATAGTTTCATCTCCTTCATGTTCTGCAGTGCCCAGAAGTGCTCCCAGTGCTCCAGCAGTGCAGAGCAGATCAAGAAAATCCCCCCTCAGTTCCCCATTTAGCAATGCCATGCACAGTGCACCCAAGGGAACAGTTGGCCTTCCTGGCTGCCTGGGCACACTGCTGACTCACGTTCAATTTGATGTTGACCAGGACCCCCAATTCCTTTCAGTCAGACTGCTCTCCCGTGTCCCATATCAGTCAGTGTGTATGTCCCGGGTTGCCCCTACTCAGGTCAGGCACTTGTTCTTGTTATACTTCATGTGCATTTTGTGCTTACCCATTTCTCTAACTTGTCCACATCAGTCTACAAGTCCACTCCAACCTCACTGGAGGCAACAGCCTCACCCTATTTGGTATCATCAGCAATCTTACTCAATACATCTTCTAGCCCTACATGCACATAATTCACAAAAACAATAAAGAGAAGTGGCCCTCAGATGGAGCCCTAGGGAACTCTGCTTGTGGCCATCTGCCAGCCTGGTGGAGCCCCATTTGCCTTCTGGGCCTGACCCATCAGCCAACAGCTCACCCATCACATGGTGTTTCTGTCTAGCAATACACAGAACATTTTGTCCGGACTGATTCTGTGACAAACAGTATCAAAAGCTCTTCTGAGATCCTCAATGATTACATCAATGGCTTCCCTTGTTCATCTACGTGTTTGACCTTATAAATGGACATGAAGTTAAACAGGACTTGCTCTTCTTGAACTGGTGTTGGCTTTGACCAATGACAGAATTGTCCTTCAGTGTTTTTCAGTAACTCCCAGCATGTTTTCTCCTCAAGTTTACCAGGCACTGAAGAGAGTCAGACAGGTCTATCATTGTCTAGATAATACTTGTTGTTCTTCCATAAAATTGAAACAGTGTTTGCCAGCTTCCTGTCAACTGGGAACTGGCATGACCCTAGACTTTTTTTGATGCCATTCACATGAGAGCCCAGAGCAAACAACTAAGATCATCAGTGAAAGACTGTAGATGTGTCATAGCTTTGTAATGCCTCGAACTCCAGAGTTTTGCCACAGATGGAGCAGAGAGGAAGGTCTGGCTCTTGTGTTCTGAGCTCATCCATTTGGTCAGCAGAATGACATGACATGCTCCATGGGGACAGGTGCAAAAGGCACAGTGGGTGCCCCAAGCACAGGGCTGTGGTGGCATTTAGAATGGCCAAGAATACCTCCCTTCTGGCCCTCAGCTGATGCTCAGGAAGGAGTTGTCTGTCTCACAGATTTTCCACCACAGTTTACAAGCACGAGCACACAGCTGGGATCACCCCAGGCACCTTGGTCATCACTGAACGTCTGTGTGAGAGCAGTGCAGTCCCTGTTGAATGAAGAGCAAGGATTCAGATTAGGGGCTCACACACAGACACCTCACTGTGCACATCTGAACTCAGCTAAGAACACTCCCAGCTCCCATGGTTCTGTGAGGAACTGATCCCATTTCAGCCCCAGGGTTTCCATCAGCGGAAGATATACCTAATTTTAGGCTAAGGATGTGATGGCCTGATAGTAATTGGACACATTGAAATAGCTTTTAAATCATTTTAGAAATAAGCTTTTGATACACGGGCTCTGGAAAATGTTGCCCAGAGAGACTGTGGATGATCCATCCCTGCATGCATTCAAGATCAGGATGGATTGGATGCTGAACAGTCTGATCTGGTTGTTGGCAACTGGGTCCATGGTTGGGGGCTTGGAATTAGGTGATCTTCAAAGTCCCCTCCAGCCAAAGCCTTTCTACGATTCTGTAATCTTATGACTGCATTTACAAGTCATGAATGGAGGATTTCCAGATTTGCCATTTGTTTCTCTCATGGTCAAATTTCTTCTTGCAGGAACAACTGTGTTTCTGTAATCCAGTGGATGTGTTGCTTAGTTGAGCTGACTTTGAAGTACGTTCTATAGTGATGACCCTGTTGAGTTGCAGGAGCTCTCAGTTCAGGAGGGCCATGGACATCTCCCGGGAGAGAAGGAAATCACATTGTCTGCTGCTGAGCTGGGCTGGGCTCCTGGGACAAAGGGAGCTCCTACAAATGGGCAGCACTGCAGAGAGACAGCTGTGCCCAGGAGCAGCTCCGGTGCAGCATGCAGCAGGGCTGGGGGCATGATCTGCAGGTGACAGGGACAGAAGAAGGAGAGCTTACAGGTTGTGTGACACATTAGGCTGCAAACTCACTAAAGGAGCATTGCTCACAGCCCTTGACAAGGTAAGACTCTCACTGAAGGTAATGCAGCTGCTTTTCCTGGAGGGATCACTAAATTTGGGACATCCCATTGCAGGTCAGGCTGTATAAACTGTTTCTTGATCATGGAAAAAAACCTGCTCCAGCTGAGGGCTTCCGTGCTGCAGCATCAGAGCACAGCCCTGAAGGCTGTGTGTCCCAGGACGGCTGCAGGC
This sequence comes from Chrysolophus pictus, assembly GCA_037305975.1. Taxonomy (NCBI): domain Eukaryota; kingdom Metazoa; phylum Chordata; class Aves; order Galliformes; family Phasianidae; genus Chrysolophus; species Chrysolophus pictus. The sequence goes on from CM074604.1 coordinate 2,947,155, forward strand.
TGTGCAGCCGGGGCTGCAGCCGGGTGCCCAGCACTGTCCTGCAGAGCGGGTCCCTGCTGAGCCCCAGGGGCTGTGTGCCGGGGCAGGGACTCTGCCGCCTGCCAGGCTCAGCACTCAGCACTCAGCACTCAGCACTCAGCACTCAGCACTCAGCACTCAGCCTGCCCGGGGAGCTGCCCAGGGCGCTGCAGGGAGACGTGTGGGGGGAAAGAGCCCCCCAGCAGGGCAGGGCAGGGCAGGGGCCTTCTGCTGCCACAGCTGCTGCCTGGGGCAGGGGGATTATGGCTACACTGCGCCGTAGGCTGTTTCCAAAGACACTTTGCAAGAGGAGAGATCAGGCAGGGATTTTCCATTTTCTGTACATAGGAAAGGGGAAAGTGTTTTAGACAGAACTCTAAAAGGAGCTGTGGAATATGAACACTGAGAATCCTGAATTGTACATTTCTCATTCTGCTGTTATATGAATCATCTCCTCAAGTGCTTTCAGTTTCTCCTCTCCCAAAGGACAGCACCAGCTGAAATTATCATAATTCTCTGCAGACAGGAACAATGCACTTGTTCTGTAAACAGGCAGCTTTCTTTAAGAGAAATTTGAATGCACAGAAGTTGAGATGCACTCTGCGTGCAGACAGGTAAAGACATGAGACATGGAAATTGCTTGTCAGAGTAAAATATCCAGGCAGCTGAGATATGATCAGGGAATGAGAGGAAATAAGAGCCCCATAAGCTTCTACTTATTAAGGTACGGTGAAGCTCATTAAAATAAACTCCCGTAATGGAATTAAATGAACATTATCCATACACATAGAAAAACGTCTGTATAGTAGTGGGAAGAGTGTTTGTGCGAATGGTCTTGACTCGTCATTATCTTCTGCACTGTGAACAGGACTCCATGCCCAGGAACTGCAGATGCCCAACAGCAGCTCCATCAGCGAGTTCCTCCTGCTGGCGTTGGCAGACACGCGGCAGCTGCAGCTCCTGCACTTCTGGCTCTTGCTGGGCATCTACCTGGCTGCCCTCCTGGGCAACGGCCTCATCAGCACAGCCGTAGCCTGCCACCACCGCCTGCACACCCCCATGTACTTCTTCCTGCTCAACCTCGCCCTCCTCGACCTGGGCTGCATCTCCACCACTCTCCCCAAAGCCATGGCCAATGCCCTCTGGGACACCAGGCACATCTCCTACGCAGGATGTGCTGCACAGCTCTTCTTCTTTCTTTCCTTCATTTCAACAGAATATTCCATTCTCACCATCATGTCCTATGACCGCTACATTGCCATCTGCAAGCCCCTGCACTACGGGACCTTGATGGACAGCAGAGCTTGTGCCAGCATGGCAGCAGCTGCCTGGGGCACTGGGGTTCTCTATTCCCTGCTGCACACTGCCAACACATTTTCACTGCCTCTCTGCCAAGGCAATGCTGTGGATCAGTTCTTCTGTGAAATCCCCCCGATCCTCAAGCTCTCCTGCTCAGTCTTCTACCTCAGAGAAATTTGGCTTCTTCTGGTCAGTGCTTCTTTAGGATTTGGATGTTTCGTTTTCATTCTTTTCTCCTATGTGCAGATCTTCAGGGCTGTGCTGAGGATGCCCTCTGAGCAGGGACAGCACAAAGCCTTCTCCACGTGCCTCCCTCACCTGGCCGTGGTCTCCGTCTTTCTCTGCACTGGTATATCTGCCAACCTGAAGCCCCCATCACTTTCCTCCCCATCCCTGGACCTGGTGGTGTCATTTCTGTACTCAGTGGTGCCTCCAACGCTGAATCCCCTCATCTACAGCATGAGGAACCAGGAGCTCAAGGATGCCCTCAGGAAACTATTTATATATATGTTTTTTCTTACTTCTGAAACCTTTACTGTTCTTCAAGCACTAGGCTGTTTGAGTAGTTTTAAAAAAAATAAAAATAAAAATAAAAATAAAAATTAGACTACCATCTGTATCTGAGAGAGCAGCCCTGCACACAGGAGGGCTGCAGGAACCAAGAGCCCAATGCCACACGTTGCAGCAGCCCTGGTGTCTGTGGGGCTGCCCCTCACCGCCCGCTGGGCGCTGCCTCTCTGCTGCCTTTCAGTTGTGCTGCTGCTTCCCGGGAGCCACGGCCATGGGCAGCAGCAGGACGTGCTCTTTTCAGTGCTGCTCTCTTTGCACCACCTTTGCACGCTGTTCTCCTTTCTCCTTGCACTTGTGTCAGCCCTCAGGCCCTGCATTACGTAGCAGACCAACAAAAAACACTTTGCCTGCGGTGTGCCTGGAGTTGTCTCAAAGGCTTGGAAGTGCATTGCCACGTCAACAGACTGAAGACTGGGGAGTTGCGGGAGGGAGGAATCCTGTGAAAAATGAGACAGCTTTGCCTGTCCAATTATTTCCATTGTGCTGTAGGAAGTTCTGACTGCAAACTTGTTTCTGATGGGCTTGTTTATTGCCAGCTCACTCACAGCCCTGGATGGCACACCTGTAAACCTAGGAGCCACAGAAGGATGCCAGAGAGATCCTTGAGGTCCTGTTTTGGGATTTTCATGCTACAAAACTATGGGACAAGTACACTTACAAGCCAAGGACCCCCCAGTTCTCTCTGCTGGATCAAAGCAGGAACACAGACCTGTGATCTCTTTCTCTGCCCCTCTCTCCTCCCCACCCCCCAACTCTGTCTCTCTCTTTTCTTTCTCTTCCTCTCATAGAGTTGTTAAGTAACTCAAGGTTTATTTTGATTTCTTATAACATCACAAAGTTTAGCTGCACATGGAAATTACTGTAGAAGTGCCAGTACCTTACAGATAACTGTAGTGCACAGATTTGCATTAAAACTGATGCCTGTGTCTGGACACTGAGTGTCAGTTTCACTGTTATCTAACCAGGAGTTGCAAATCAGCTGAGGTTCCCCATCTGCACTCATTGTGTAATCAGTGCAACCCACTTACTCCAAGTGGCATCAGTTGCTTGATGGATGGAGGGAACTTTTCCGTTAAACATCCAGTTCAGCACTGGCAGTCGAGGTGCCAGAAGGAGCTGTGTTTCAGTACCGACTACTTCAGAAGCAGCCTGAACCCCCTCATATGCAGCTAAGATCTCCTTCTCAGTTGGAGTGTAGCACTCTTTGGACCCCCTTTATATTCACCTCCAAAATCCCAGGGGTCAGCCTCGGGTCTCTCCTGAGGCTCTTTACCACAGACTCCAAGTGGGACCCTTCTCTCCAGCAGCAGTGCAGAGGATGTTCTTTACATCCTGTCCCAACCGTACTGGCCCTAAGGCCACGGCACGGGCCATCTCCTGTTTAATTTGTTCAAAAGCCTGCTGCTTTTGAAATGTAAAGTCATTTTTCATCCGCGTCATCTGATGAAGGGAGCTTACAATGAGGCTGTAGTTTGGAACATGCAGTTTCCAAAAGCCCACTACACCCAGAAAAGACTGTGTCTCTCTTGCTAGTGGGTGGAGACATAGCAGTGATTTTGTTGGTCACATCTGCTGGAATGTGATGACTCCCATCTTGCCACTTTATTCCTAGGAACTGAATCTCCTGGGCAGGTCCATTCACTTTGCCTCGCTTAATAGCAAAACCAGCTTGCAGAAGAATTTGGATTATTCGCTCTCCTTTCGTGAAGATGACTTCTGCTGCATCTCCCCACACAACAGTATCACAAATGTAATGCAGGGATCCTTGAAATGCCCACCTCACTCTTTACTCCAAGTTCTCTCACACATTACTCTGGGTTTATTCACATTATTTTTTGTGTGTGTGTTTTACTCACACTTTCCTCAACGTTTACTGAAATATTTCACCAAGTTTACTCACTCTTTACCCTGGGTTTACTCAAACTTTTCTCCGATTTTCACTGACACCCTGCTCTGGGTCTACTCACGCTCTACTCTGGGCCTACCCACACTTTGCTCCTGGTCTTTCTCACACTTGACTCTGAGTTCATTCACACTTCACTCCAGGTTTACTCACACTCTTTTCCATGTTTTACTCACACTTCACTCTGGTTGTTATGCACACTTTACATCAGATTTGCTCTCGATTCACATTGACTTTTTTTTTCCTTACTCCCCATGGTCAAGGAACCCAAAGTTCCTGTGGCAGCACTGACCTTTCTCCCATTTATTCCAAGCCTGTGATTTCCTAGACTGCTCCATATCCCTCACCACCCCAGAAAGAGAAGAGAGGAAAATACCACTTGTGAAGCCACTCCTTCAGCCATTCGCCTAACCTCTGAAATCCTCTTGGATAGCTCACAGGCTTCCCTGAGCAATTTCACTGCTGCCTACTGGAACTATCAAGAATGGGTAGTAATCAGAGGAGCGAACCAGAGCCGGGACTTTTCTGGTGATGTCTATGGTGCAGGGAGGCCCCAGGGAGGCAGCAGACTGTCTACGGGTCAAATCGGATCTGCAAATGGGTCCCTTTGTTCCCCTGGGAAGGGAATCTCCCACCACAACTCCCCTCCTACCATTCCTGACAGAGGCAGTCTCAAGGCTTGGGGGTGACCACCTCACCCCAGGCTCCCTCCGAGGCAGATCCGCCCTTACCTCCCCACTCATCTCCCCTTCCATTTCCTGTAGCGGGACCTGAGGAAGTAGGGTAGGCAGGCAGGAGATGCACCTGAGACTTCAAGCCGGGACACACTTCCAACCCTCTTGCTCTGTCAGCTCTGTCTGACTGTGACAGGGCAGGGGGTCCACCACTTATCATTGCATTATCTCCCTGGCATCCTTCCCTCTGGCACACCAGTGACTCACTCCACCAGTTCATCTCCTGCTCACACTCCCTGATGGCCCTCAGTCTCTCCACCTCCTCCTTCAGCTCCCCCACCAGGCTGAGCAGCTCATTCACCTGCTCACACCTCACACAGCTGGAATCCCTGCCTCCCATCCCCAGCAGCAGGCTCAGGCATTCCCTGCAGCCGCAGGCCTGAATAGCTGCATTTCTGGCAGGCCCTCTGTCCGGGTCATCCTGGTCTTCTTGGAGTAATCCCGCTGTCTTGTGGAGACCATGTTGAAGCCTTTGGTCTCAGAGAGCGCCAAGAGGAAAGCCGGTCCCCTAAGCCAAGAGGGACAGCACTTGCACACCCTGCATTTGAGCCACCTCCCACACCCACAGCTGCAGCACCATAGAGGCAGTGTGGGTTGTGCTCACACACAGACTTACCCTCCCTCTTCTCAGCAGGCATCAACAACCCACCGTGCTCTCTGGCCGAAAGCGAGCCTCCCTTGAGACTATGGAAAGCTTATCACCATGGGTCAAGTGTCGAGGTTATGGGTGAGCAGTGCCTGCCCCACCCTGCTGGCTCAGCAGCCTGCCTACAAGCTGCCAGCCTTCCAGCAGATTCATCAGCTGCAGAATTGCTTGCCTTGATAACTAGTCTCCACCCTATTTACTCACACTTTCTTCCAGGTTTACTCACACTTCACTCTGGGTTTTGCTTACAATTTACTCCACCTTTACTAACACTATACTCTGGGTCTACTCACACCCTTTACTTTGCGTTACCTCACACTTTCCTCCAAGTTTACTCACACTTCACTCCATGTTTACTCACACTTTTTGTGTGTGTGTGTTTTACTCATACTTTACTCAGGTTTTCCTGAAACTATTCTTCCAGTTTACTCACAGGTTACTTTTCATTTACTCAAAGGTTTCTCCGGGTTTTACTGACACCCTACTCCAGGTCTACTCACTCTCTTCTCAGGGTCTACCCACACTTTACTCTGGGTCTTTCTCACACTTTACTCCAGGTTTACTCACACTTTTCTCCATCTGTTACTCACACTTCACTCTGGTTTTTGCTCACACTTCACTTCAGACTTACTCTCAATTCCCACCGAGTTTTCTCTTCCTTACTCCCCACGGTCAAAGAACCCAAAGTTCCTCTGCTGGCACCAACCTTTCATGCATTCATTCCAAGCCCATGATTTCCTAGACCGCTCCGTATCCCTCACCACCCCAGAAGAAGGAGAGAGGAAAATATCACTTGTGAACCCACACCTTCAGCCATTCCCCCTAACGGCTATGTTACAGAGTCATCCCTAGATCCAAGTCCGTGTCAGGGGGGACACAGGCCCCAGAAAAAAAGAGTGACAAAAGACGAAGAAATAAAAATAAATGGGTACTAGCATCTTGCCGTGCAATCCTGCTGGCCCTGCCCTTGCAGCAAGGCGCGCCGCGGGCCACGCGCTGTGGGAGAGGTGGAAGGGCAGAAAGCTAGTAGATGGGTTTATCAAGTGGATCACAACAGCAACGATCTGAGGAGGAATGGTAATTTCCTAAATCCTACTGAATCAAACAAAATGAGAGAGAGAGATCAGAGTGCCCAAAGTGTGAGTCCCCACGATAGTACAAGGGAAGCACATGCCAGTCTCCACTGCAAACTGAGCGGGGCCTGAGGGAGAGCCACTGTGGTGCAGTCCAGATCTCCACCTATCTTCATCTTCACACCACGTGCTCCAGGAATTCCGCACCTCCCCTCCCATCAGAATGCTCAAAATGCCCATAAAAGGCAGCAAGTGGAATCAGAACACTAACTCTTTAACTCCCACTGCTTCACATGATGCTTTGATGTGGAATACTGACATAAAAGAAAATTACTAAATCACAACAGCCAGGACCTCACCACTCTCTCACTGAAAAGATCCTCCCAATCTCTAATCTGTATCTCACCTCTTATAATTTAAAACATTTGTACATTATGATCTCAATATCTGCCCATGTTAAAAGTTGATTTCCCTCTTCTTTCTGAGCTCTCTGTGAGTACTGGAAGGCTGCAATGTGTTCTCCTCCAGGCTGTTTCTTCTCCCATCTCCCTCAGCCTGTCTTTGTTGGAGAGAACCTTCAGCCCTCTGATCACCCTCGTGGCTTTTCTCTGGACCTTCTCTAGAAGATTTATGTCATACTCCAGATGGGGCCTTCTGAGGGCTGAGTAGAGACAGACAATGCCCTCCCTTGCTCTGATCACCTGTCTGTTGATGCAGCCCAGGGCACAGCTGGCCTCTCAGGCTGCAAGCACCCACTGCTGGCTCCTGTTAAGGTTTTCGTCTACCAGGACCTCTAAGTCCTTCCCCACAGGGCTGCTCCCAGGCAGTTCTTCCCTCATACCTGGGATTGTCCCGACACAAGTGCAAAAACTGGCATTTGATCTTGTTGAACCTCATGCTGTTTCTTTGGGCCCACTTCTCAAGCCTGGCCAGGTCCCTCTGGATGGCACCCCTTCATTCTGTCATGCCAACTGCACCACACAGCTTGGTGACATCAGCAAACTTGCTGAGGGTGTGCTCTGTCTCATCATCCGTGCCACTGATAGACGTTGAACAGCTCTGGTCCCAAGGCTGACCCCTGTGGGCATAACTTGTGATCAGCCTCCACCTGGTGGAGCCGATTTCCCAGAGAGCCATTTACCACAGTCCTTTGGCTGCGACCTTCCAACCAATTTCTTATCCAATGAACAGTCTGCCCTTCAAATCCATCTCACGCATCTCTCCACAGAGATAAGGATGTGATGTGGGACCATGCCAAAGGACTTCCAAAAGTCCAGGGAGATTTCTGTACCGCTCTGTGTAACTGATGCACTGACAAAGCATCCACATTATCATTCTGACCATAAGGAAACACAACATGTAATGAACTTTGGGGAAAATACTGATTTCTCATTTAGATCCTTATAATATTGAGCTAAACAAAGCATTGTAAATCTCAGGACTAAGGCTGTGTTATAGTAAAACACATCTTTTTACATCACACACAAGTAAATTCTTTATTAGACTGATTCTTTGCTTACAAGTGGTACCTGGTAAATAGGTGTCTTTCTGTAACTTAACAACCTTTACTTTGGGATCCAGAGAGCTGTTATTGGAATGATCTGGAGTTCAGCAAATGACCAAAGCATTCAGAAGTGAATCATTACCAGAGCTGCAGTGACACAACAGACTGGGTCTGACAGCAAGAACAGAAATAAATAACTGGTACTGGAAATCATTAAATTATATCAACTATTAGTCAAATGTGTTGTGGGTTACGTGTAGTTTCAAATAATATATTGAGGTGAAAGGGACACTGAATTCAATAGCTGTTCCACAGTGTGCAGAAAAAAAACCCTGCGTTTGATATGTAGCCATTAACACACACCATTTCTTGTCATTGGGTTTAATGAAAGGAAAGAACAAAGCACCTTTTTGCCTCAACCCAGGAATTGTTGAGTGGTGTTTTCTCTCCCATTCTGTTGAGGAGGGCCAGTGACAGAGCAGCATCGGGGGCACCTGGGAGCCAGGCAAGGTGAGCACAGCGCAGCTGGGCGCTGAGTTCCAGGATGATTTTGGGGTCCCAGCCCTGCAGCATGAGGCTCCGTGTGCCTTCCCCTCTGCAGGACAGCCCGGCCCCACCGCCCCACAGGCAGCCCCTGGCAGCTCAGTGCAGGCACTGTGTGGGGCAGCATGTGTGCAGTGCTACAGAGATGTGCCCCCAGCACAGCCCCTGACACCGCATGTCCTCCTTCTCACAACACCTACTTCCTCCCCTTTAGTTCATCTTCCTCTTCATCACCGTGCACCGTGGCTCACCTTTTAGTACTTATTCCCCCAATTTGGCAAACTTCCATTGCTTGTTTTGCCGCAATCAGCAACTTTCTATCTTGGTGCAATATAACTGCAAACAGTTGATACCAAACCCAAGAACAAGTCCTTGCACCTGGTGGAGGAAAAAAAAAAAAAAAAAAAAAAAAGATTTCAGTGCTTCCCTGAAATAGAGTCATTGATAAAATCAGGGCTGTTCACACACTAAGTGAAGCTAAACTGGGAAGATTTAGATGAGCACACAATGATTCCTTTTGCTAATTAATTTATTAGTCCTTAGGCTAATACATTGATCCCTTTTGCTAATCAAGCCTATTTCAGCTCCACGGTGCCCGCTGGCATCTCATTTGCCTGCAGATACAGAGATGGAACACAGAGGCTGTGGAATAGTTAGCTCTGACACAGAGTTCCTATGGGCTCCAGGAGAGAGAGAGCAGGGTGATGCTTCACTAGAAGTGAAAGGAATCGTAACACCCCCATTAATGATAATTACACACACATATATAAATATGAACCACAAAGAAAAATGTACCTATTAATGTAATTAATTATTATAAACATTAAAAAACATAATAGGTGTGTTATGGGACAGACTGGGAGTCATTTGTATAGACAGGCGAGAAGTTTATCCCTGCTGAAAGGTGACCAGGGCATCATTAATCTCACTGCATCCTGGAGCTCCTGGTTCCTCATGCTGTAGATGAGGGGGTTCACAGCTGGAGGCACCACCGAGTACAGAAATGAAAGATCCAGGGATGGGGAGGAGATGGAGGGGGGCTTCAGGTAGGCAACCATGCCAGTGCTGAGAAACAGGGAGACCACGGCCAGGTGAGGGAGGCACGTGGAGAAGGCTTTGTGCTGTCCATGCTCAGAGGGTATCCTCAGCACGGCCCTGAAGATCTGCACATAGGACAAAACAATAAACACAAAACACACAAATACGACAAGAACACTAAAAACCATAAAACCAATTTCCCTGAGGTAGTCTGATTCTGAGCAGGAGAGCTTGACGATCTGCGGGACTTCACAGAAGAACTGATCCACAGCATTGCCTTGGCACAGTGGCTGAGAAAATGTGTTGGCAGTGTGCAGCACAGCAAAGAGAGCCCCAGTGCCCCAGGCAGAAGCTGCCATGCTGGCACAAGCTCTGCTGTCCATCAAGGTCCCGTAGTGCAGGGGCTTGCAGATGGCAACGTAACGGTCATAGGACATGATGGTGAGAAGGAAATATTCTGCTGATAGCAGAAAGACAAACAGGAAGGTCTGTGCAGCACATCCAGCATAGGAGATGTGCCTGGTGTCCCAGAGGGCATTGGCCATGGCTTTGGGCAGAGTGGTGGAGATGCAGCCCAGGTCGAGGAGGGCGAGGTTGAGGAGGAAGAAGTCCATGGGGGTGTGCAGGCGGTGGTGGCAGGCTACGGCTGTGCTGATGAGGCCGTTGCCCAGGAGGGCAGCCAGGTAGATGGCCAGCAAGAGCCAGAAGTGCAGGAGCTGCAGCTGCCGCGTGTCTGCCAACGCCAGCAGGAGGAACTCGCTGATGGAGCTGCTGTTGGGCATCTGCAGTTCTTCTGGGCACGGAGTCCTGTTCACAGTGCAGAAAATAATGACAGAAGTCAAGATAACTTGCAGACACTCTCCTCCTGCTATACTATAGAAATGTTTCTTTCTCTTTGAAAAATGATCATTTAACTCCATAACTTCAATTTACTTGCACGAGCTTTAGTGTACCTTAAGAAGTAGGAGCTGAAAGAGCTCTTACTTTCCTCTCATTTCCTTATCATATCTCAGCTTCCTAGATAATTTCCTCTTACAATCAATTTCCATCCCTCATATCTTTATGCTGTCTGCACTCACAGTGCCCATCCCTACCTCTTTGCACTTCAATTTCTGTTAGAGAAAGCTGCCTGTTTGCAGGATAAGAGCATTATTCATGTCAGCAGAAAACAATAGCAATTTCAGCTGAAAGCACTTGAGGAGATTGTTCATATAAGGGCAGATTGTGAAAGGTACAATTCAGGATTCTCTGAGATGTGTTCATATTTCACATCTCCTTTCAGATTTCTGCCTCTATCTCATTCTCCTTCCCTAAGAACAGGTGTTGGAAAATCCCTGCCTTGTCTCTCCTCCTGCAAAGCACCCTTGGAAAAAAAACACCCAGTGGTGCAGTGTATCTGTGATCCCCCTGCCCCATGCAGCAGCTGTAGCAGCAGCAGACCTCTGCCCTGCCCTGCCGGGGGGCTCCTTCCCCCCACACATCTCCCTGCAGCGCCCCAGGCAGCTCCCCAGGCAGGCTGAGTGCTGAGTGCTGAGTGCTGAGTGCTTAGTGCTGAGTGCTGAGTGCTGAGTGCTGAGCCTGGCAGGAGGCAGAGTCAAAGCCTGCAGTGAGACTTACCTTGCCAAAGGCTGTGAGCAGTGCTCCTGCAGTGAGCTCAACACCTGCTCACACCGTACACATCCTACAATCCTTCTCTCCTTTCTCTCCTCTCCTCCTGTCACCTGCAGGCTGTGCTGTGCAGAAGTGCTGCTCCTGGGCACAGCTGTCTCTCTGCAGCGCTGCCCACTTGTAGCAGCTCCCTGTGTCCCAGGAGCCCGGCCCAGCTCAGCAGCAGAGGATGTCATTTTCTCTTCCTCACTGCTCTCCCTGGAGATGCCCTTGGGGCTGCGGGGCTGGCAGCTCCTGATAGACAACGGGGTCATCTCTGCAAAACGTACTTTGAAGTCAGATGAATTAATCACCAGTAGACAGGCTGATTCCAGAAGCATTGTTTGTCCTAACAGATTGTGTGTGCCAAGCAAAGCTGCAAATGCCTGATCTGGTGTCATGGTTTTATGATTCTTGGTATCAGTATTCCATATCATAACATCATGTAAAGCACCAGGAATTACAGTTAGGTATTAGAGATAATCCTTCAGTTCTGTGTACTGACTGTTCTGGATACCTGGTTCTCAGAAGAGAAGAACAACTGCATATCCCAGGGGACTCTGAGTTCAGAGGGGAAGATAAGCCATGGGAGGAAGTCCCGGGATCTCTCACTTGCTCGCTGCCTGGCAGTGTGTGGCTGCGCGCCCCAGCCGTGCGCCTTCAGTTCAAAGTAAGGCTTTTGGTTTCAGACACTCGCTCTCTCATTGTATTTGATTTATTACCCTAAATTCCAATTTTATTTTATAACGTTGTGTTATCTTACATTCCAATATCATATTTAGTAAAAATAAGTTTCCTCCTTAGATCTTTGCCGCTGTTTTTTATCATTTTTATTATTATTTTATTTCTTTATTTATTATTATAATATTTTATTATATTATATTATATTATATTATATTATATTATATTTTATTTTATTTTATTTTATTTTATTTTATTTTATTTTATTTCTTTATTTTTTGGCCAGTGGAACTGCCAAGCCTTCTGCCCTCTGTCACAGACACACACTGATCCAGATAACTCCGTAACAAGACAACACACTCAGTCATATGCTCTGCTTTTAGGACGGACGTGTGGAGCCAAATGTGGGACCTGATGATCACTATGGGTCCTTTCCATTGCGGGTTGTCCCAGGATTCTATGACAGTGGGTACAAGCACGGTGATGTTGGATCACTGTGCTGTCACAGTGGGTAGGAGTTCAGTGACAGCACAGTCACGGTGTTGTCTCGGTAGTGTGGAGAGCAGTGATGTCAGAATTCCTGAGTTGTGGCAGAGGTCAGTATTGCAGTGATGTCAGAGTCACTGTGCTGGAAAGGGGAGACAAGCTCAGTGATTTCAGCTCCACTGTGTCGTCACAGCTGATATGAGCACAGTGGTGTTGCAGTCAGTCAGGAGCTCTGCATGTGGCTGAGCATCAAACACGGCATCCCCAGAACCAAATGCTACCAGTGAGGAAATGGTGCCTCCACCTTGGGCCTGAGAGATCTGGAGTTCAAAGTTCCATTGCAGTTGAATAATTTGTCCAGACTGGGCCCTTCTCACATCCCACATCCTCTGCTGAGACACACTGCCCACATGGCACTTGGGCCTCACGGCATCCTTGCACCCCATGCAGAGTCTGGCAGCTGCTGTCCCCTGGTCTTTCATTTGACATCAGACAAACCTCCATCCCACTGCTCCAGGAAGGGCCCTGAGCCAGCACGAGGGACACGATCTCCCTGCCAAGGCTCTGGGGATCAGGCCTTGGCCCTTCTGCTTCACAAGACAAAGGAGGCTTTGCTCAGCATCACAGCCACCATCCCAGTGCCTTGGTCTGCCTGCAATCATGGCTTCCAATTATCTGCTCTAACAAGTCCCTGGGGAAGCTTGCTTGTCAATGGCCCTCAGTGGGGCCCATTAATACTCCAAGAAACTTCACTGTTCCTTCTGACTTTGTCTTCTTGAGCACTTCATGCAATCTTCTCTGTGCACTGGAGGTTGATGGACTCAGCAGCAAATGCCCCGTGGGGCCCATTACAACCTGAAGAGCCCTCCTGTGCCTTGTGCCTTCCTGTCATCTTCTTCAGGTGTTCAGAACTTGTGCAGCAAACTGGACAGGTATCTGGAGAGAGCTAAAAGAGGAAGAGCCAAATGGGCATTAAAGAATTCCATTTATTTATTTATTAATAGTTCATTTTAAACAAGAATCTAAACCAGCATTTTGGAATTGATATTGACCCAGGATGTCCCCTAATGAGCTTTGCTCTGTCATGTGTAGACAAATGTTTTCCTTAACTTCCCCACCCCATTTCTACACACATGGGAAGTGCACCACTTGCAACCCTTTTCCTCCCACAATGAATGATGTCATTCTATGACAAGGTGACCCGCTTAGTGGATGAAGGTAAGGCTGCTGATGTGGTCTACCTGGACTTCAGGAAAGCCTTTGACACTGTCCCCCACAGCATTCCCATGGAGAAGCTGGCTGCCCACTGTTTGCATGGGCGCACGCTCTGCTGGTGAAACACTGGCTGGATGGCTGGGCCCAAAGAGTTGTGGTCAGTGGACAGTCGGCTGAATGTGAGCCAGCAGTGTGCCTGGGTGGCCAAGAAAGCCAATGGCATCCTGGCTTGGATCAGGAATGCAGTGGTGAGCAGGACCAGAGAAGTGATCCTGCCCCTGTACTCGGCACTGGGGAGGCCTCACCTCCAGTGCTGTGTTCAGCTGTGGGCACCTCAGTACAGAAAGGACATGGAGGTGCTGGAGCAGGGCAACAAGGCTGGGGAAGGGCTTGGAGAATACGGCCTACGAGGAGAGACTGAAGGAACTGGGGCTGTTCAGTCTGGGGAAAAGGAGGCTGAGGGCAGACCTTATTGCTCTCTTCCAGTATCTGAAAGGTGCTTACAGCAGAGCGGGGCTGGTCTCTTCTCACTGCTGACAGGTGACAGGACGAGGGGAAATGGCCTCAAGTTGCACCAGGGGAGGTTTAGGCTGGATATCAGGAAACACTTCTTTACAGCAAGGGTTGTGAAGCACTGGAATGGGCTCCCAGGGAGGTGGTGGAGTCACCATCCCTGGACTGGACGTGTTTAAAAACAGTTTAGATGTGGTGCTCAGGGACGTGATTTAGCTGCGGGTTGTTAGAGTTAGGGTAGGATGGTTAGGTGGTGGTTGGACTCAATGATCTTGAAGATCTTTTCCAGCCTGAGTGATGCTATGGAAGGGGCCCCCTTCCCCGCTCACCCTTCAAACTGTCACCGCCCAGCAGCTCTGCAGCCAGCAGTGCGCTCCCAGCCACCTCCACAGCCACGTGCCTCCTGCGGGCCCACGAGGCTCGAAGGCAGAGCTGCTGCACCCCTGTGCATGCACACGCACGTGTATCCACACACCTGCACACACCCCGTGTGCAAACACACGCACGTGTGCAAGGACACCTGTAATGAAGGCACTGGGGCACAGCTGCAGCCCCATCCTGAGATGTGGGTTGCTGCGGGATTCCTCGTTTGGACGCTGCGGGGTTAACCCGGAGCCGCAGTCTGAGGGACACTCCTCATGTGCTCTGCAGATGGAAGATGTGCCAGGAGCCAAGAAAAGACTTTCACAGACAGCGCAGGGGTGACGTTCCTGGGTCAGGCGGGGACGTGCAGAGCAGCGCCCACTGCCCTGGGATCTGCAGCACTGCACAAGGGCTCAGGGTGCAGCACTGCAGCACAGCTCACTGAGGACGCCGGGTTCAGCACCAGAGCCTCAGGTGGGCTATGGGGGGCCTGGGACGGTGATGGGGGTCCTGTCAGGGACTGTGGGGGTCTGTGAGATCCCAGGGGGATCCTGGAGGTGATAAGGGAGGACAGAGGGAGGAAATAAGGGGGCTCAGTGGGAGTCCAGTAAGGGAAATGGGGTGCTGTTGGGGACTGTGGAGGTCTGGGATGTTTCCAGCCAGCTATGGAGGAGGAGTACCAGGTCTGAGGAGGTCCAGCAGGGGCTATGATGCTCTGTGAGGGGCTGCGGAGTGCCTACAGGGATCTTGCCAGGCAAATACTGAGCGGGTTACTGGGGCTCTGAGGGAATTATGGGTGGGCTGTCATGGGAAAGGAAAGGGCAAGCTTGGGGAAAACAAGGGGCAGCCAGGGGGATGGAAGGGAAACCTACAGGAATGCAAGGGGAAGTCAGGCTGAGGCAAGGGGACAGCTAGGGGAAGAACAGAGGAACGTCCCAGGAACTGAGTTCTTCTTTCAAATCCACATCTTCTGCTTCCCAACTTAGCTGCAAAGCTGCCAGAGGAGCTGCAGTACCGCTGCCTGCCTCCTGCCTGTGTCAGAACGAGCTGCACGTTAGTGGGTGCAACTGCCATTCAAAAGCCAGCTCCATAATTGCAGTCACAAAACAATCACCTTCAGTATCTGGTACAGGCAGACAACCATGCCCTTGCACAGGAACCATTCCTACACAGCAAGGGAAGTCCTTCACTGCCTTAGGATGCTAGTAACACGGAGGAAGGGCCCCAAAGCCTTCAAAACATGCTATCAAGCCACCGACTGTGGAAGCTAAACACCCCTACTTCAAGAATTAGCAAAATAAACCAACGCACCTTACTGCTGGAGAGGGCTGCTGTGCTGCATCTCCTGCTGCCATCCTTGGGCTGTCATCACGTCGCCCATCCACAGCGCACTTTGAAGGGCCGCAGCCTTGCAAGAAAGAACAGAGAGCAGAGAGCTCTGCCTTGCATTTCCTGGGAGAACACAGAGATGAGCCGCACAGCCCTTGCTCTCACAACACACACCTCTTCTCTTACCAGTTTTCCATTCCTGCACACCGCTGTTCAAACCCCTCCTCCATCTCTCCCTTCACAACGCAATGCGCAGCCTCTCCCCAGTGATGAGCTCCGGGCTGTTTAATGCCTGTGCCATCATCAGGACCTGCAGAACAAACCTTGGGGTTAAGAGGTTGGATTAGACAAGCGCTCTGTCTAGCAAAATTCACCATCTTAAACACTTCCAATAAGACACTTCGTCAAACTGGCTGGAGGGGGAGCAAAGACACACGTAGGTCTGACACCTTTGAACAAAAGCAGGGCCACAAACACTGAGAAATACAAACACGGGGCCATTCTGCATGCACACAGATCAAATGGCATTACACACCAACACCGCTTCACCTCCTCCGCACCAACAGGCTCTGCAGTGCCCCAACGTCTGTCAGTGGCAGTCTGTGAGGAACGGCCCTGCAGAACACGCAGAGTCACGCAGGCTCTCCTCCCCCTGCTCCTCCAGGCGCCGCGTTCCTTCCTCTGGCACACAGAGCTCAGCTGCTGCTGCTGCAGGCAGTGCTTCCCGTGTCTGCCCAGCCTAAAGCCACCAGACAACATCAGCGGATGCCTGGTGCTCACATACAAGCAGAAGTGCTGGTGGAAAATCACCGCACAGCACAGAACGAATCGCTGGTACCTTGCAGCGAGGAAAGGCTGAGATGCACAACGTCCTCACCTGCTTGCTGGTTGCAAGTGGAGGTTCAGCAGCAGCTCCACTCGTGACTAAGTCCTCCAAAAACATTCCTCTTTCTTCCTGATCAGGAGACGTCATACTAAAACCTTCTCCAAAGTCCTTATTAAGCAATACCTGCATCTAAAGCACAAGAAGAAAACACGTTTCAGATTTAAGACCACAAAACAATCATATTCTATTCCAGTACAACTTCAATTCTGATTTAAGTTTCATGACCAGCACTTCACCCACCTGCTATGGAAGGGGGAAAGGGAGGGGGCAAAGGTAGGGAAAGCCTTTTCGCCCCACATCCCCTTATAGCCCACCCTACAGCCCTGTATCACCCTATGGCCCCACACAACCCCGTAGAGATCCATATCCCCCATATACCTCCTATAGCCCCATTCTCCCTATAGCCACCAATAGCCTCCCACTGCCACCCTATTTCCCCCCCACAGCCCCCCTCACAACCCCTTATAGCACAACATCCCTCTCTATAGCCCCCTGCCTCCTATCATCCCAAACACCCTCCCACAGCCCACCACAAGCCCTTATAACCCTATATCCCTCTATAACACCCCTTATAATTCTATATCCCCCCTATAACACCCCCCCTATTTCCCCATATCTCCCTATATCCCTCCACAACCGCCTGTACCTCCCCAATAGAATTGTATAGCTAGTTACAGCCCCATTTTGCCCCCATCACCCCCCCAGATCCCAATAGCCCCTTATAGAGCCCCTATAGCCCTAAAACCCTCCCTACAGCCCCCCCAGCCCTTATAGCCACCCACAGCCCCACATCGATCCTATACCCCCCCTACAGTCCCCTACATCACCCCCACAGCCCCCTCTTGTTCCATATCCTCTTATACCCCTTCTATAGTCCCCCACAGCTTTCCATACCCCCATATCCCCAAGAGCCCCCGACAGCCCCCATCATCCCCTACATTCCGCTCAGAACTTCCTGTTTCCTCACAGCCCCCGATATCCCCCCATATCCACCCCCACAGACCCCCCACAGTCCCCAATATCCCCACATTACTCTATGCCCCCCTGTAGCCCCACAGTACCCCACATCCCACAACATCCCCCAATACCCCCCAACATCCCCACAGCCCCTAAACTCCCACATCCCCCCGGATCTCCCCCACCGCCCCCTGCACCCACAGCCCACCTCAGCCCCGGGGGGCACCGCGAGCAGCGCTGCCGGCTCCTCTCCCCGGCCCCGGCCCGGAGCCGTTCTCCCGCGCACCTCCGGCGCCGCTGTCCTCAGCACCGCTCCCGTCGTGCCGCGGTTCCGTCTCGGTGCTGCCCGGACAGCTCCGGCGCGCAGCGGCTGTGGGACCGGCACCGTCCGAGGGGAGAGCCGGCTGCCGACGGCCGTTCCCGCGCGCTGCGCCTCAGCCAATCGGAGCCGGCGGCGCTGCAACTGACCAATGAGAGGCACGAATGAGCCGGAACTGCCTCTAACTAGTGAGGGGCGGGGGCGGGACACAGCTGCCCCTGACCAATGAGATGCTGTGACAAGCCGGAACTGCCCCTGACCAATGAGAGCACAGGGGCGGGACGGAGCTGCCGCTGACCAATGAGATGCTGCGACAAGCCGGAACTGCCCTTGACCAATGCGAGGCAGGGGGCGGGACGGAGCTGCGGTGGGGGCGGGGTTCGGAGTGTTCCCTATTGCTATGGGGGACAGGATGTGGGATTGGGGTTGGGATTGGGATTTGGGATGAGGGATTGGGATTGACAGGTGTGAGATGGGGTTGGGATGAGGGATGGGGAATGAGATTTGGAATTGGGATTGGGATGTGGGGTATAGCGTGTGGGGTTGGGATGTGGGATATAGGATGTGGGATATAGGATGTGGTGTTGGGATGTTGGATGTGGGATTGGGATGTGGGGTGCGGGAATATAGACACGGGATGGATACGGGATGGGATATCGGGAAATGGGATATATATGGGCTGGGCTCTGGATACGGGATGGACTTGGAATGGATATGGCAGCGTAGAAGCGTAGAAGCACAGAACTGCTCAGGTTGGCAGAGCAGCGCTCCCTCTGAACTCGGTGCCGTCTGTGAACGCACTGAGGGTGCACTCAGTGCCCTGCTCAAGGTCATTGATAAAGGTGTTCAGTAGGAGTGGCCCCAGTCCCCAGCCCTGGGGGACGGCACTGGTGAGCGGCCGCCAGCTGGAAAATGCTGCTCTGGGTGTACAGACTTGGCCGGGTCCCTGTCTGCAGACAAAACTGCCAGGAGCCAAACGGTGTGGGGGCAGAAGAGCTGTGACGTGGGAGGCGTCTTGATGCCTGTCTGTCCGTCTGCACGGCAGGCCCAGCTGCCCCTGCTTCCCCCTCCATGGGAACTGCCCCTGCTGCCACTGCTGGAGTCTCTGCTGGCCACGGTGACCCGATGCGATTCCCCTCCATCCGCCCGTGCCCTGCCTGCTGCCCATCCCCACGGCAATTCACAGCACTGGGCAGCGCAGGCGAGCTGTGTGAAACGCCCTCTGCATCCCGCTGCACAAAGGACTGCAGGGAGAGAGGAGGGCTGGGGCTGCTGGTGGCAGCTGAGGGACACCGTGGCCATCTGTGGTGCCCCATCCTGCCCCGGAGATGGGCATGGGGAGCTGGGGGGCTGTGACACGCGCAAATGACTGCAGGCTTTTAATAAACGCAAAGCTTTTAATAACCTATCCGAGAATACAACGAGAAACAGAAAGGACAGTAATCCTACAATTCCCATCCCACCACAGCTGAGCGCCCAGACAACGTCCCATCCCACCGCACAGCTGACTGTGGAGGACGGCTGGGTTCTGGAGGGGAGGGATGGGGCCGCTGGTGGTGCCCCTGGAACGCTGCGGCTGCCGCCTGGTGCTGCGGGGCCGGCGAGGAGTGCAGGGTTACGGGTAGCCGTACCGGTCGGCTATGGCCATGTCTATCTCCCGCTGCAGCAGGAACTGCACGGGGCCGATCTTCATCTGCCGGGCCGCCCGCTGCCGCTCCTCCTGGGCCAGCTTCTTCATGCGCTCCCGCTCGGGCCGCTGCTCGGCTGTGATGGGCAGCGACTCCTCCAGCGCTGTGGGTGCTGCGCCGCCACGCAGCCGGGGCCCCACGCAGGGCACAAATTCCACGGGGCGCCGTGGCTGAGGCTGCGGTTTGTGCCGCTGTGACGGTGGGTCCCTCGGCGGCGGTGAGCTCCTCCGCGAAGACGGGCGCGGGCAGCTCGGCGCCGTCTTCTTGGCGGTGCCATCCTCTCGTGCCGTGCCGCCTGGAGGTGCCGGCGCTGCCCGGTCCGTGCCGCCAGCTTGGGGTCGGGGGGTGGCGGGGCCAGCGCCGGCCGTAGGCTGGGGCTGCACAGAGGGTGGCTGGCGCACCGGCCCCACCGCAGTCACCCTCTGCCCCAGCGGGTGCACGGCACGGATGGATTCGCACAAGTGCACGCGCAGCTCGCTGGCACTGCCCGCTTGCCCGCTGCCGCTGGCTCCTGCGCTGGTCCCGGACAGCTTCCCTTGGCCCAGGTGTTTGCGGCCTTGTCTTTCTCTTCTTTCTTTGCACGGCGGCAGCTTCCTTTTCTTGGCTGGGGCGCTGCTGTTGGGCTGCTCCTGCTGGGAGCTCTCCCCTTTCTGGGAGGTACCAGCAGGCGCAGGGCGCTTGGCCCGCTTGGTGCTGCCCCTGTTCTTTTCTGCCGGAACCTCCTGGGGCTGCCTGTGCTGCACCTCCCTGATGGGCTGTGTGCTTTGGGCTGCTTTGGGAGGTGTGCTGACAGCCAGGGTGGTTGGCCGTGGGCTGAGCCGGGCATTCGCTGGTGGCACGACAGGGTGCAGCTGCGACAACCCACACTGCAGCTCAGGCAGGAACCCAGGGGATGGTGGAAGCCCCCAGAAGGGGTCGGTGGGGGTCCCGGTGGCAGCCTGTGCCTCCGTGCTGAGCTCTCTGCTGTCCCTGGGCTCGTCAGGGAGCTCAGCGATGGGGCATTCTGGGGCAGGGCTGCTGCGCTTCTCATGGGGGACCTCAACAGCTCTTGCCACCTCTGGAAAAGCAAGAACATCCCCCAAAACAGTGATGATAACCTTCCCACACCCACTCAGTGCAAACACGCGCCTGCGGATTCCGCAGCCCCCAAACTCACCATTGATCCAAGAGAGCAAATCCTGAATGTCCGTGATGTCCTCCGGCACATCCGTCACTGCTGGGAAAAGCAAGAAAATCCCAATGGCTCAATGCCAGCTCTCCCGTACCATGTTCACGGTAAGGGATGTCGGGTGAACGTTGGGTTCCCATTACAAATCAGGACAGGAAAGGTAACTGCAAAGCCCACGGATTAAGACCCAAAGCAACACGCAATGAGATCAGTCCCAGGAAAGAACAGGCACAAAGCCTAACTAGAAATGCAGCGCACCAAACCCAGATGCCTGCTGTGTGTCTGTACCTCTCTTGGGTGCTGTGCCACACTCTGTGCTCCTCCCCTGGCTTTCCACATGGCTGTGCTTCGCTGGAAGGCAGCTTGCATCAGCTTCTGACAGAAAGGAGACAACAAAGACATGAAGAGCATCTCCGTGGAGGAAGGTTTGAGCACAGCCAACCACAAACTTCTGGTCTTCGAGAGCAGGTTTTTCAAGTTGCCTTTCTGCTGCTCCAACGTTGTGCCAGTTCTGCAATCAGCACAGAACTGCCATGCCCTTTCCTCTCCCCTCCCTCACACACACTGCCCTTCACGCAGCCCTATTTAGAGGCAGGTACACACACCACAGCTCACAAGAGCTTCTTACCAGCGGAGGTTTTCCGTTTCCCTCCTTGCCCTGCACCATTCCATGGACGCGCAGGCTCCGTCCCTACAACAACAGACTGTGTGTTGATTTCACAGACACCAGCAAGCAGCAGAAGTATTGTCCAGTAAGCCCACGTCCCCCCAGAAAATAGAAAGATGCTACTTTGACAGCCAAAACACACACTGATAGTTCACTTCTCACTGCTCCTTCCTGCATCCAAATGGGTGGTGGCTCAACATCTCCTGCAGCACTGCACCCCCCAGAAGCAATACTCAAAATTCATCCTTCCATCCTTCATGACAGAGGACTGAAGAAACTCACTCTTGCATGGCAGGAAGGACGGTCCGTCCCCATCGCGTCCCTCTGTGCGCTGCAAGGCGCAGTTGGATCTCTGGCAGCCTGCTGGCTGCTGTTCCCAAACGCAGGGAACCGCGCCGTGCTGCTTCTGAAGAGAGAAAGGAAGAAACGTTGCAGGGAACAGCAGCCAAGGTTTGCAGAGAGCTTCCAGATCGTGCCAGAGATGGGATATCAGAGTGCTGAGATGTTAATTATCACTGAGGGAAAATACAGCCTGAGCCACGTGCACATCATTAACCCAGTGAGCGCATTGAGGTCACAAAGGACCAGAAGGGCTCCTCCTGCCCCAGCCCTTCCCTTGCAAATGAGAAAAAAAGAAGACATACCAAGCAAAAGACACCCAGCCATACCTTTCCACTCACGAGGCAGAAATAGGAACAGCAGTCCTCTCCTTGCTGAGACATGACCGGTGAAGTGCCAGAGGAAGCTGAAGTTCCGAGGGCTCTCTCCGCAGGAACTTCCCTCGCTCTTGGAAAGAGCTGGCTTCACTCTTGCTCAGACTGCCTCGATCCCCAAACTCTCCTTTTGGACAGGAACCCTGCAGAAAGTACCAACAAGTGACAAATCGTGAGGAAGAAGCATTTTCCCACCTTTCTTCTGCCACGCCATTCAGTCTCTTGAGGAGGGCAATGTCTGGAAATCAGCTGGCTGCAAGAGCTGCCCAACCCTAGCTCCAGCTTGTGTCTGACTGCATGGCTTGTGTCAGCAAGTGCTCTTCTCCATCTCCTCAGCAGCTCTGCACCCAGCCATCCGTGGGGCAGCAAGGCACGACTTGAACTCTGTGATATTTGTGCTCTCCTTCCTTGTCAGGGTCTGACATGAAGGCGGGGTCCCAGCAGCCATTGACCAGGGGAGGAATGGCATTTCATCATCCTCACCAAAACGTGGGATGGAATCGCAACAAGAACCCATTTCCCCTGGAAACAGCCGTGCCGAGGGGTGCTGCTGGAGCTGGGAACTCCTCCCCAGCCCAGCTTTCCTGCTGAGACACCTCCCGGCAAGCAGCCGGCACCAAACCCAGCTCACCCGGTCACTGCTCAGCCTGAGCTGTGCCCAGCTCACACACACGCCGCAGCGCTGCTTCTGACGGGCTCAACAGGTGATCTGCTCCAAGGAAGGCTCACAGCTCAGTCTGCGTGCAGCACGCTCACCAGAGCACCAGCTCTGCTCACCAGCTGTGGCACAAATGCTCCCAGCCCAGCAGCCACTGTGACCTCAGCGAGTGCCCGCATCGCTTCTGTGCCTTCATCACAAGTGAAGGAAACGGACGCCTCCCAGATCCAGCTTTTGGGAAATAAACACCCAATGGGGTTATGTGCAGTAAAGGAACGGAGAAGCGAGGATGACTTTGTGCAGCCCAATAAAAGCAGTGAAGACCAATACGGCCTCATGGTGGTCAGTGGAGTCCCAGGGAACCAGCAGCAGCACTAGGAATGCACATCTGTATGCCCCAGGGCCGGTGCTGGCCTCTGGCTGTGGCTTCAGGCCCCGGGGCCGCTGTCGGCCTCCCGGGCTGTGGCTTCAGGCCCTGTGGCCAGTGCCGGCCTCGCTGGCTGTGGCTTTCGGTCCCTGGGCTGGTTCCAGCCTCTCGTGCTGTCTCTGGTCCCCAGGGCTGGTGCCGGCTTCTGTGGCTGTAACTGTGGCTGTACAGCCCAGGGCTGGTGCCGGCCTCTTGTGCTGTGCTTTGGGCCCCAGGGCTGGTGCTGCTCTGCCTGGCTGTGGCTCCAGGCCCCAGGCTCACCGCCGGCCTCTCAGGCTGTGGCTGTGGCTCCAGGCCCCGGTGCCAGTGCCGGTCTCTCTGCTGAGTTTTTAGGCCCCAGAGCTGTGTCGGCCTCTCAAGCGGTGGCTGTAGGCACTAAAGCTTGTGCCAGCCTAGAACAACACGCATTTTAAAACAGTTCACGTAAGAAAATGAAAGCAGGACAACACTGAGCTCTTCTGGGTATTTCTAGCACTGGGACAGAGACAGGAGAGCATGCTCAGCCGTATGCGCTTGGTTGTATGCAGCAATCTCTGCCACATTTGTAAACACCTTTAAATCCTTGCTATCCTGCATTACAGGAGCAGGGTGTGACAAGAAGCCTATGACTATCAGTTTACAGGAGGTCATGAATTTAAACAGTTCCCCTTCTTCTTCCCTTGGCACTTAGCTTACAGAGTTCTCCCATGCCATGAGCTGGTGTCATACCTCTAAGCCACAGCACTGATGGCTTCAGCAAAGCTGACGGCGACAGCCTTTGGTCATCCTCAGATCTTCATGATGAGAGAGACAAAAAGAAAAAAGTACGAGGTAACAGTCATGTTTTTTTTCTCCTGGTCAGCATGCCATAACTAAACCTTCCACACTAAGACTTGTACCTTGATAGGGATGTTCCCTTACCCTCACACCTTTAGCACAACCCCTTCTGTTGAGATTCCCACCAGTGAAGAAGTATTAGTGCCACTCCGTGCTCCTTGCTGCTAGGATGGGCTGTTTGAAGACTGACGCACGTGCCGTGATCAGATCTGTCTTGCAGGAATAAAGAGCTGAGCAAAAGGAACGTTTGGGCCAGGTGACCTCAGCAGTCTGGCTGTTCTGGATGATGGCTGCTGATGGAAACAGGTATTCTTGTGCTGTTCAGCTTTTAACGTGAGTCAGGTGTGCTGTAGCAAGAGCCATTAGGCTCTAAAATGCCTTTAAACACGCACACTACCTTTTTCTGTCCTGCATGCCATCTTTGCTTCTTTTTGGTGCAGGAATTTTTACTAGCATTGGGCTTGTTTGCTTGTGGAAGGAACAACGTTACAGGTAGTTTTCACAGTGGACTTCTGTTATGATTTCTTTGTACATTTAATCCTAACTATCAGGAGTGCTGCAAGAAAGGGCCCTGCCAGTGCCAGTAAGTTCCTACCCAGCTCTGTGTGACAGACCCCACTGTGGAGGGAAGCGTAAAGGATGGCAGTTCAGAATCCTCTCTTGCCAGCTTGACGTGCTGGATTTTGAGGATATGAAGTGTGCTCTGTCTTTCTAAGGTGTTCCCTTGTGCTTTAAGGGAGAAGGCTGCAGGGTGATATTTCCCTTTTGTCTTGCAGATGCGCTCCTTGGCACAGACCTCTCTCGGCCTTCAGCATTGCTTCCTTGTGGTGCACTATTTTGCAGACTGTCCCAGATGCAGCCTTCTATTTCTCTAGTCTGACAAAAATTTTATTTGAAGGAGGAAAGAAAGGATGTAGTTTAATGAGAATAACATTTGCGTGCTAACGCAGTGAGGTGAATGAGGGCCACAGAGGCAACTTGGTGCTGCTGAAGCACTGCCCAGTGCCAAGGTCGGGGGTAACAGCTGCTGGCAGGTGGGGATAATGCTTTTGGACTGAGTGAGGAGAGAACAAAACACGATGACTGAGCTGCCTGCAAAGAGCTGCTGGGGGAAGCTTGGTGCCAACTTGGAATTTGATCTGATAACTTCCTGTGCATGTTCTACGTTTATTCCACCCTCCATCTTTCCCACAGCCATACACGGGGCTCTGGGCAGTGGACGTTTCCATTGCTGGAGGTCCTGCTGCCACCTCGAGGTGCTGAGCCAACCTGCTACCTTCTGTGTGAAACATGAGGAAAAAACGCAATTCTGAACCCACGGCACCTCAAAGTCCCTTCAAGAGCCCCCACCTACTGCCCTGAGCCCTCCAGTTTTCCCTGCTGTCCCTTAAAAGCCTCAGGAGTGCCAGCAGCACCTCGTGCCATAGGATGCCTTGTGGATTTCACAAGGATGCACTCATCTCCTGCATCCTCCATCAAAAGAGGGGTGGCCAGCAGGGACAGGGAGGTGATTGTTCCCCTCTACTCTGCTCTTCTGAGGCCCCATCTGGAGTACTGCGTCCAAGTGTGGAGCCCCCACTACAAGAAAGACAGGGAACTGTTGGAGAGGGTCCAGAGGGTCCAGAGGAGGGCCACAAAGATGATCAGGGGACTGGAGCACCTCCCCTATGAGGACAGGCTGAAGGAGCTGGGCTTGTTCAGCCTGGAGAAAAGAAGGCTGCGGGGTGACCTCATTGCAGCCTTCCAGTACCTAAAGGGAGCCTACAAAGAGGAGGGGAATCAACTCTTGGAAAGGGTGAGTGATAGCAGGACAAGGGGAAATGGTTTTAAGTTGAGGGAAGGGAGATTTAGGTTGGACGTCAGGGGGAAATTCTTTACAGAGAGAGTGGTGAGGTACTGGAACAGGCTGCCCAGAGAGGTTGTGGATGCCCCTTCCATCCCTGGAGGTGTTCAAGGCCAGATTGGATGGGGCCCTGGGCAGCCTGGTGGGATTTTGGTGGCCCTTAGTGGGATGATTGGTGGCCCTGCATATGGCAGGGGGGTTGGAGATACATGATCCTTGAGGTCCCTTCCAACCCAGGCAATTCTGTGATTCTGTGATTCTGTGATTCTGTGAGCCCTCCAGTTTTCCCTGCTGTCCCTTAAAAGCCTCAGGAGTGCCAGCAGCACCTCGTGCCTTAGGATGCCTGGTGGATTTCACGAGGACGCACTCATCTCCTGCATTGTGATCATGGGCAAAAATATCCAATGGCGCTGACCCGAGCTGGGGGCTCAGTGGTGACATACAGGGAAACCTGCTGTGCTGCAGTGCGAGCCTCCGGTCCTGCTGCTGGGCACCGCTGGGTGCAGCCCGGCTCCGTCCTCTCTGCATCTCCCTGCAGGGACTGATGGCCGTGCCCGGGATCCCCCGAGCCTCCTCTTCTGCAGGCTGAGCCGCCCCAGCTCTCCCAGAATCCCACCCCAGCCATTCCCCATCCCTACGTTCCCAGGCAGTGCTGACTGAGGGGGAGAGAGGATTTTGGGGGGGTGGGATGGGGCCGGTGGGGGCAGCCCTGGGACACGGCCCTTTGTGCTGCCCCATCCTGCCAACAGGTGTCTGCAGGGGACCTGGGGGGGCTTTGGTGCTGCATGAACAACTGCAGGTGGAGGCATAGGAAAGTGAATGCAAAACATTTAATAATATAATGTAATGTAAAATAACATAATTGATCATAACTGAACAGAATCTAACAGGATTTAACACAACGTAATTTAACACAGTCCCACATCGTCCTAGTCGAAGATGACGTTTGTGGACAGCCCAGGTTTGGAGGGGTAGGGCTGGGGCCGGTGCTGGTGCCCCTGGAGCACTGCTGCTGCTCTCTGTGTGCCACTGGGGCCGGCGAGGAGCCCAGGGCTACAGGTAGCCTTGTTTGTTGGCTATGGCCGTGCCTCCTGCTGCACCACGTGGGCCGGTTTCTGTGGACGCTCCCGCTCGTGCTGAGCCCACCCAGCTTCACCTAGCGCCGGCGTTTCTGTGCTGGAGCGTCCTGGCCCAGGGGCAGCTTCCTCCTTCTGGTTGGGACGCTGCCAGTGCGCTGCTCGTGCCCTCTGCTCTTGTCTTTCCCGGTGGTGCAGGCGGGCGCTGGGCACTCGGCCGGCTCGGTGCCATCCCCGTGGGGGTCGTCTGGCACGTGGCAGGAGATGCAGCCGGGTGGCAGTGCCAGGCGGGTGAGAACCACCCGGGGCTGCCTCTGCCGCGCCTCTTCCATCTGATGCCCAAAGGGCAGCGACTCGGAGAGCTGCCCACAGCATGCTGGCTGCCTCCAGAACAGGTCGCTGATGGGCCTGGCATCAGCCTCTGCCTCTCCGCTGAGCTCCGTGCCGGCCCAGGGAAAGTCAGGGAGCGCTGCGATGAAAGGAGCGCTGTTGAGGCTGCTGGGGACAGCTGGGCTCGGTGGCTGCGTGGCATCGATCCACCGCAGCAGCTCTGCCCTTTCCTGGGCGTTCAGTTCTGGCAGCAGCTCATCGTTTTCCACAGTCTCAGTGCAATCAGTCCCCTCTGCTTGGACATCAACCAGGTCCTGGTTCTGCTGGGGGACCTCCAGAGGACTCATCACTTCTGAAAAAGCAAGAACATCCCCCAGAATGATGATCACAGCATTCTCACAGCCACCCAATGCAGACACCTCCCGGCCAGTTGTGCAGTCCCCAGACTCACCATTGTTGACCCACACCAGGAGGTCATCCATGTCCGGGATGTCGTCCGGGATCTCTGTGCTGGATGTCACTTCTGGAAAAGGGAAGAAAATCCCCACACGGGCAATGCCAGCTTTCCCACGATCGCTCAATGCGGACACCTCCCTGCCAGCTCTGCTGCCCCCAAACTCACCGCTGTTCATCCATGTCAGGAAGTCATCGATGTCCATGATGTCCTCCGACATGTCTGTGCTCGTTGTCGCTGCTGGAAAAGCAAGAAAATCCCCAGTGGGGCAATGCCAGCTTTCCCACAGCCAGCCGGTGCGGACAGCCTGCCGCCCGCTCTGCAGCCCCCAAACTCACCACCTGATTCCAGCGCTGCGGTGCTGCAGGTGACCGGAGCCGTGGTGGGATGGGGGCACACGTCGGTGGGCGCTGGGTGCCCCTGGTCCTCCGTGAGCACCACGGCATCTCCAAAGGGCCCCACCGCCTGCTCCCAGCTGACGGGCAGTGTGCAGGGCACGGGGAGCACCTGCTGCTGCACTGAAGGTGCTGGCAGAAGGACGGGGCTGCCGGAGGCCTGCAGCGGGCAGCTGCCTGCGGGCTGCGGGGGCTCCCCATGGAACACGGCCCCAGGCCACAGCCCCATCGGCTGCTGGGGCTGCGGCGTCCCTGCCAGCAGGGGATGTCCCCAGCAGTGGGCAGGGGCCGTGGGGGGAGCCATACCTGGGTGCAGCTCCCAGGGTAGCAGCTGCAGCAGCGGTAAGTGCTGCCCCCCGGGTGGCAGCTGAATCATGGCTGGAGGCAGCCCCCCAGGTGGGAGCTGCGCTCCCTGTCCCTGGACACCTGGTAGCCCAGGCCAGACGGAGGCCTGCAGCACCATGTGGGTGACACTGGGGACAGGGAGGGGTTGCGGTGACACCGGCACTGCTCCGCCGATGCTGGGCTGCATTGCAGCAGTGGCCGGTGGGGGCACAAAGGATCCAAAGAAAGCGGCGTCGGGTGTTGGAAGCACCGTCAGCGTCCCTGAAGGGATTCTCTCTGTGGGGAAATGCCCAAATGGGCGCCGGGCTGAGATCTGGGGCACTGGGATCACCCGGAGGGCCGCAGTGCCAGGAGCAGAGCAGCCTGCTGCCTTACCTGCCAAGGGAGCTCGAGAGTGGCAGCGGGGGGTTCCGTGACCGCTGAGGTCAGCCCCTCTCCCCTGAGCTCACAAGGATTCTCTGTGACACTGTCACAGGCATTGCTCTCTGTCTGCCCCGTCACCAGCACTTGCTGTGGCTGCTCATTGTGGCCTTCCATTGTTTCAGGGGAGATGATAAACATGATGGAAATGAACTTTTTACGTGTCGAGATGGTGATGGGACAAAGGGGAATGGTTTTAACGTAAAGGGGGGAGATGTGGATTAGATGTCAGGGAAGTTCATTGCAGAGGCAGCCGAGGCCCTGGCACTGCTGCCCAGATGGGCCGTGGGTGCCCCAGCCCTGCAGCTGCACTCGACTCAGCTCCCATTGCAGTGAATGGAGACAAAGGGAGGGACGTGGCTGATGACGCTCAAACACGCGGTGGCATCGCAGGGCTGCGGTGCTCTGACTCTGCAAAGCCACCAAACTTCCACCTGCTGGCTGTCTCCCTTCACACATCCGCCTGTCACAGAAGCACAGGGGCTGGAAGGGACCTCTGCAGATGAGCGCAGTACAACCTCCCCCAGAGCAGCTTCCCTGCAGCGCTTGCACAGGAGAGGCTGCCTCGAGCTGCAGAGCCCAGAACTGACCCAGAGCTCCACACGTGCCCAGCGCTTCCTGCGGCCCTCGACAGCCTCCCAGGGCCACCAGTCCTGCCCAGTGCCCCCACGCCAACACACCCGACGCTCACTACGTGACCATCTCCTTCCCCAGGCACAAAGCAGGGCGACGGGGGCACTGGCGGCAGCAGCGACGGGGGAACTGGAGAAGCTGCAGCTCTCGGCCCACTGCAACCACTCCAACATC
The DNA here is from genome assembly GCA_037305975.1 of Chrysolophus pictus. Lineage (NCBI taxonomy): Eukaryota > Metazoa > Chordata > Aves > Galliformes > Phasianidae > Chrysolophus > Chrysolophus pictus. Next base: position 2,976,686 of record CM074604.1, read on the forward strand.
CCCCAGCTGCTGGCTGCGCTCTATGGCACGGGCACCTCTGGCTGTGCGCCGTCTGCACGGGCTGTGCAGCCTGCGGGGAAACCCGCTGTGCTGCAGTGCGAGCCTCCGGTCCTGCCGCTGGGCACCGCCGGGCGCGACCCGGCTCCGTCCTCTCCGCGCCCCCCTGCGGGGACCGACGGCCGTGCCCGGGATCCCCCCGAGCTCCTCTTCTGCGGGCTGAGCCGCCCCGGCTCTCCCAGAATCCCAGCCCAGCCATTTCCCACGCGGTGCCGAGGAGGGCAGGGGATGCGGGGGGAGCGACGGGGCCGGCGCTCGCATCCTACGACACGGCCGTTCGCGCCGCCCCGTCCTCACTCGGCGCCGGGCGCGGGGACGGGGCGGGTTATCGGAGCTGCAGAAACGAGCGCGGGCAGAAGCGCCGGGAAACGAAGGTTCGACGTTTAATCGATGAACGCGCAGAGCGATCGACGGAAACGAGCGCGTTCCCGACCGGCTCCCGTCCGAACGGCGACTCCGGAGGACGGCTCGGTGCCGACGGGGGACGGACGGCCCCGCGCCGCCTGCCCCTGACCGCCCGGCGTCCCCGAGGCACGGGGCGGGCGGCGGCGGGGACGCGGGGCGGCGGAGCGCCGCTTTCCCCCCGCGAAGCCCCGCGCTCCGCCATCGCCATCGCAGCGGCGGCCGCCATTGGCGGAGAGCCCGCGCTCGGCCCGCCCCCGCCGCGCTGCCATTGGTCGGGCCGCGGAACGGGGCGGGCTCTGCGCGCGGGGTCCTTTGCTCGAGCGGTCGCGCGGTTTTTGCGTCATCACCGCGCGCGTCCCGGCTGGCCCCGGCCCGGCTGCCCGCGGCGATGCCTGTCGCCGTGCGCCCGCTTTGCTTCCACGGCCCCTGGCAGCGTCGGAATGCGCGTGTGTGCAGAACCGTGCACACGAGTGCAAAGAGGCACTCACACACACCCCTCTGCATTCACACACACCCATGTGCACGCACCACCCACGAGCGTGCAGCCGTGTGCAAAACCACGCAGCCACGTGCAAAGACACCGATGCTCCCAGCCGTGGTTATGCAGGCACACACGCGCGTGCAGACACGTGTGCAACGCGGCCCTTTTGCACGCTCACACGCAGATGCTGTCGAGGAAACATCCTCGTGCACGTGTGCAATCCCACCGCTCTTCACTGCCTTTGGCTGTCTGTCTGTCTGTCCGTCCCAGGGTACGTTTGGAGCTGACAGACAGGCTGTCTCAGGAGCAGAGGCGAGCAAACCACGCACCCAGAGCAGCACACGGCCTCGTGAGTTCCGTTCAGCACGCTCACACGGACACACACACAGGCACCCCTTGCAGGTGCTGGAAACATCCCAGTGATTTTTGTCAGGACGGGATCTCTGAGAAAAGCAGCTTTTAGTCGCGACTGCGACGGCGGGCGTCCCACAGGCAGGAGCACCTCTGGACACAACACAACAGTCTGCATACCCTGTTCTTCCCCCCCTTGCCTTGGAACGGCTAGGAAAGCACCTCCAGCACCCACTGCCAGGCAGTAAGAGACCGCCCCACCCGGAAGGGTCAGATCCCATGACTTCTGTAATGTATAGGGATAGGTGCCTGGAATTGGAGCATTAACACTTTAATTCCAGTACATGATGTTTTGATGTGGAATATTGAAAATCAAAAAACATAAAACCATGACATTCCACCCCTTATTCTACATCACTACATCATGCTTAATATATACATACATAAATATACAAACAAACAAAATGATTAATGTGCATCACACACACACGTCTATATACATATACATAGAATTACTGTCTGCACTCCCCCAGCATCAAGTTTCCTTTTGGTACACATTGAACATCCCCATATTTCTCCATCACCCACCAGGTGGACCCTGGTCTCTGTGCAAAACCAGTTCCACAGAGGAGAGGTTTGCCCTTTCCAGAGGCTGGAAGGACCCAAACTCTTTTCCCACCATGCACTTTATGTGTACAACTGGGACTTTATCTCCCTCTACAGCATGTAGGGAGCTGGATATGATAGGACCATCACGAATGATAAATCCTCTGGTATTGGCCAACCAGGTGTCTTCTGCAAAATGCTTCTCCCAGTGCTTAAATGATCCGACACCCATTGCTTTCAGCACAGTTTTTAACAACCCATTGTATCGTTCAATTTTACCAGAGGCTGGCGCATGGTAGGGAATATGATAAATCCACTCAATGCCATGATCTTTGGCCCAAGTATTTCCAAGAGAATTTCTGAAATGAGTCCCATTATCTGACTCAATTCTTTCTGGGGTGCCATGTCTGCACAGGACTTGTTTCTCCACACCCAATAAGGTGTTTTGGGCGGTAGCATGGGGTACAGCATATGTTTCAAGCCACCCAGTGGTTGCCTCCACCATGGTAAGTACATAACACATACCACTGCGGGATCGTGGCAAGGTGATAGAATCAACCTGCCATGCCTCCCCATATTTATACTTTTGCCATCGCCTTTCCTCCCAGAGTGGTTTCATCCTCTTGGTTTGTTTAATTATGGCACATGTGTCACAGTCATGAATAACCTGTGCAATAGCATCCACAGTTAAGTCCACCCCTCGGTCTCTCGCTCACTTATATGTTGCATCTCTCCCCTGATGGCCCGAGGTCTCATGAGCCCACCGAGCTAGAAATAATTCACCCTTGTTTTCTGCCAGTCCAGGTTTATTTGAGCCACCTCAATTTTGGCATCTCGGTCCACCTGACGGTTATTTTGCTGTTCGTCAGCAGCCCGACTCTTGGGCACATGAGCATCCACAAGGTGCACCTTTGCAACCATATTCTTTATTTGAGCAGCAATATCTTTGCACAGACCAAATAGGTTTACCCCTCCACTGCAAGTTATTGTGCTCCCACTGCTGTAACCACCCCCATAAGGCATTTGCCATCATCCATGACTTGCAGATGACACCAAGGTGGCAGGAAGCGTCGATCTGCCCAGGGATTGCATGGCCCTACAGAGGGATCTGGCAGGCTGAAGCCAATGGGATGGAATAGAATAAGGCCAAATGCCAGGTGCTGGGCTTTGGTCACAGCAACCCCAGGCAACCCTACAGGTGTGGGGCAGAGTGGCTGGAAGACTGCATAGAGTAAGTGGACCTGGGGGTACTGGTCGATGCTTGTAGGAACATGAGCCAGCAGTGTGCCCAGGTGGCCAAGAAGGTCAATGGCATCTTGGCTTGCATGAGAAAAAGCATTGCTAGCAGGAATAGGGAAGTCATTGTCCCTCCGTACTGTGCACTGGTGAGGCTGTAACTTCAGTGCTGCATTCACTTTTAGGCTCCTCACTGCAAGGAGGACATTGAGGCCCTGGAGCATGTCCACAGAAGGATAACAAAGCTGGTAAGGGGTCTGGAGCACAAGTCTGATGAGGAGCAGCTGAGGGAGCTGTGATGATTTGTATGGAGAAGAGGAGGCTCAGGGGAGACCTGATTGCTCTCTGTAACTACCGGAAGTGAGCTGGGGGTCAGCCTTTTCTCTCACGTGACAGTAATAGGACAAGAGGGAATGGCCTCAAGTTGCGCCAAGGCTGGACTTTAGGAAATACTACATCACCAAAAGGGTGGTCAGGCACTGGAATGGGCAGCCCAGGGAGGTGGTGGAGTCACCGACCCTGGAGGTGTGCAAGGAATGTGAAGACGTTGTGTTGAGGGACATGGTTGAGTGAGAACTGTTGGTGATGGGTGGACGGTTGGACTGGATAATCTCAAAGGTCTTTTCCAACCTTGGTGATTCTAGGATTCCATGATCTCCAGACCCATGGTCATCAAACTGGTTGAAGGAGCTCACCCTGACCAACATCAGGCAGCACTGCTTTGTCTGCAGATTATCACCTGCCTCATCTCTTCAACTACAGTCATGTCTCTCGGGGAAGTCAGATGCAGCCCCACACTCCTCTCCAGATTCTCTGATTAAATCAGAAGCAAACCATTACGCTATGATGAGCAAACCATGCTATGTACCAGTATGATGTCGGAATCTTTCTTTCCCACCGTTCCCTTCCCTGCACGTGAAGCAGCAATCTGCTGATCGTCAGAGGGCTTATTTTGCCATCAGAAGGTGTCTGTGGTCATCTGAAGGCTTCTTTGGATGTCAGAGTGTTCCACTGATTGTCAGAGATGTTCATTAACCATCAGAAGGCTTCATTAATCGAGAGCGGGTGTCACTGGTCATCAGAGGGCTTCATTGATCATCAGGATATTTGGGGAGTCCATGGGTGGGGATATGCAGACCTTGTTGTAGGTGACGGGGTAGGGGGTAGGGGGACTGAAGGAAGAGGAATGAAGCAGACCCAAAGGAGGGACAGGTAGCTGCAATAAAAGAGGGGGCTAAAGGAGGGTGATGTGGTCACACTGTGGCCATGCAGAGGTAGAGCAAAGGGTGAAGGGTTTGGAGAAACTGGAAGGAGGATCTGGGAGAGAACAGAGGGAGGGTATTGAGGCTGCTTGGCACATGAGGAGCTCTTTCCTTCAGGATTTTGGAGCAGATGATAAGAGAGTGGGAAAGCCCACAGGGGTGTAGGTCACGGTGTGCATGGCATGGAGCTGGGGACACCTCCCTGCACATTAGGGTGGCCACTGCCAGGCCGGAACAGATCCGAGTGGTCCTGCTGAGCATGAGAACAAGGACACAGACACACAGAGTGTAGCTTTGCTGAGGGATTTATTGATCATCGGAGGGTGTCATTAATCATCAGGGTCTTCATTGGTCATCAGAGGGCAACATTGGTCATCAGAGGGCAGCGCTGGTCATCAGAGGATGTCAAAGGGCATCAGAGGTGAGGAAAATCCTTGTCCCTGCAGGTTTGTCCCCAAGGACTTAGGGCAGGAGAAGAAGGACTGGCAGCAGCCAACAGGCCCAGGGCAGGATGTGGGTCTCCTTGGGACAGCAGCCACAGCCCCTGTTCCACCTGCACGGTGACCCTTGGCTATCCATAGGACAGCCTGAGCTTGCCCCTTCCAAATCCCCTCCTCTGCACTGCCCCATAGAGTGCAAGGGAAGGTATGGAGGTGACAGTACCCAGGTCCCCCTGGAGCAGGCCAGGGACAGTCCCCTCCATACCATCCTTCCCCAGCCCCTGATCCTCAGGGCTACAGGACACCCAAGGTCCCCAAGTGCCCTGTGGGGTTGCAGGTGTCCCCGTGCTGCTCACCTAGACACGCAGATCCAGGGCTGCGCGTCTCACACGCAGGGGATCCTCCTCTGCTTCTGTGCTGAGCACGACCTGGGGAGAAAGGAGGTGTAGGGACACACCGAGGGACAATGGGAAAGGCTGGGACACACTGGGAACACCAAGGATACTGGGACACACTGAGATGCCCTGAAGGTGCAGGGACCCATTGTGGGTACTAGAACACCATGGCCAAGGCAAGGTCCTGTAACCTGCTCAGCCCCAGCTGCCCCAACTGCCTCCTTCCCCTGCCCACTGACCACCCGAAACAGGAGGGAGCCAAACAGAGTCTTTGGGGCCCAGGGATGTCCCCAAGTCCCAGGAAAACAGAGAGGACAGCAACACATCCCAGCTCTGTTCTCGCTCCAGGGTTGCCCCTCTACTTACAGGACCAGGAAGGTGGATAGCAACAGGTAGTGGCTCCAGCTGGGGAAGAAGAGACATGGGGCAGCCATAAGGGAACTGTGAGACTGGGGATCACAGGATGTCCCCACCCAAGCCCCCTGGTTGGCCCTGGGTCTACCCCCCCCCCCCCCCCATAGCTGCCAAGGTCTGTGTGTGCCTCTGCCCATGGAGGAGCTCTTAGTTGGGGTTGGACATAGGAACAGGGCAAAAGCTTGGAGGGCCCAAGGGAGGGGAATAGGGGTGCTAAGAGACTTGGCGGTTCCAAATTGAGAGGAATGGGGATCTCAAAGAGAGGAGAATGCGGGGAAAACGAAACAGAGGGGATAGGGGACCTAAAGAGATGAGAATTGGGGTGCCAAAGAAAGGAGACTGGGTGCCAAAAGGATGGGATATGGGGACCCAAAGAGAGGGCATTTGGAGCCCCCAAGAGAAAGGATTTGGGCACCCTAAGAAAAAGGGACTAGAGTGCAAATGGAAGGAATTTGGATGTGCCAAGTTGAGGGGTGGTCTCTGCCTTCAGGGACAGACCCCCCAGTCCCTGCTAAGCTCCTTAGCTAAGCTCCCAGGCACTCACCAGCATTTCTTCTGAGGGTTGCAAATACACATGTGGCTGTGGGGAGAGGAGTAGGAGAGGGAGTGAGAAAGACCTTGGCATCAGGGATCCCCATGGCCAATCCCCTCCATCCCCAGCCCACATCCCCCATGGATGCTTCACCTGAGCTTCCACTGTGCAGCACAGGGCAGCGAGGAGCATCACGAGGCTGAGCGCAGCTGCCTTCATCTTCCTCTGTGCTCTGGGAGCTGGGTGAGGCTGCAGGAGGCAAGGGCTGCTTTTATCCTCCCACTCTCCCTCCCCACAACCCCCGAGTGCCCCTGCGTTTGGCAGGCTCCCTTGGCTCGGACTGACCTGGCATGCAGCCATTCCCTGCCCCAGCCCCGGGGCACAGGAGGGAGCCAGGGATCAGAAGAAGAACATTGAGTGCTGGGATCCCCATGGCACTGAGCCCAAAGCTCCCAAATGCCAGCACCTACCACACCCCAGCCTTTCTGTCCCCAGGACCACCGTCCCCATATCAAGACTTTGTCCAAGGATTCATCCCTGACTTCTCTTGAGTCCTTGAGTGATGCAAGGTGTTGGGCTGATAGTTTGGGGAACTGGGGACACAGCATTTGGGGACACTGGGAGGTGAGAGGGCAACCGGGATGTGGGCAGTGAGGAAATTATGCAGATATTTGGAAAGCAAGGAGACATAAGGATATGGGGACACGAAGATATGGGAGCATCATGGGGAAATGGGGACTTCATGGGGACATGAGAATCTCATGGCAATATGGGGAAATCATGAAGATATGGGGATATGGGGACATGCAGCCAAATGGGAACTGGTTGGTGACAGGGACCTGGAAGTCTGTGGGGACAGGTGGGTGTTGGGGACACATAGGCATAGGGAGGCTGGCAGTGTCCACTCTGCCTCTGTGGTCATGCAGGAGGTCACAGAATCACAGAATCACAGAATTGCCAGGGTTGGAAGGGACCCCAAGGATCATGAATCTCCAATCCCCCTGCCACATGCAGGGCCACCAACCACCCTACCAAATGTTATATCAGGAGTGAATAACAGATCTGGGCTATGGCAGACACGTTTCCTCCTTACCAAACCTAAAGACCATGACTTCTAGAATCATGGAATCATTTAGGATGGCCGAGACCCCTGAGGTCACGTCAGGAGATGTGTCATGTATTTTCTGCTCTCTTAAATAGCCAGCATCAGAAGTCCCCACGTTACATCCAGAAATCTGTGTCGCGTGTCTGACATGGCAGTAGTGCTGCCTCTGTCCGTGAGGACAGATTGTCATGAGGACACACAGACAGGGAATCCAAGGCTGGGGGTGAAAATTGGCGTTAGGTTCTGAAGTCACTGGGCTGCATGCCTGAGCTTCAGCAGAACAAAGGGTTTTGTTCCTGTCACGATGCAGCCTCCTGTCATGGTTGTAAGTGAAGCTTGTTTTATCCAGATGAAAGGAAAGAAATAATAGAGCACTGATAAATGGCTTAGAACTGCAAACAACTCAAGGATTCTTCAAGGAAAGATGATAAGCCAATGTGAAGTGCTCCGCCCGACAGAAAGCCAGCTGGTCAGAGCTTCACGGGGCATTTCCCATAAATAAGAGAGCTGTTGTGGGTCCTCTCTGAAAAGAGCAGTTCAACGTTTGCTTTGGAAATTGCCCAGAGAGCAGCCAGCTGGAAGAGCTTCCTTTGGGCTGATTCTGCTCTGCGCAGTGTTTGTCAGAGCTTAGCAGTGCTGCCTTGTTCACTATATTTAAATACAGCGTGGCATTATTCCTACTCTGGAGTTCTTTTGGAAAGAACCAATGAACTGTCCGTGCTGCCATCACTGAGGAATATTGGCCGAGGTGAGGAACGGGCTGTTTTTGTGATAAACACAAAGCAGGTGGATGACACTTGATCGCAATTTCATGTGAAAGGTTCTCCTCAGGAAAGCCCCTTGGCTGGTTTGAGGACATCTACAAAGAAATACTCAGGCTTTTGTAACAGCACAACACTGAACAAGTAAAAAGTGACGAGGTCTGAGTTCTCAGGCTGTGATCTCCCCCTGCAGCTGTCTCCCCATCACGGCATCATGGCATCATTTTGGTTAGAAATGACCTCTCAGGTCATCCAACTGTTAACTCAGCTCCATCAAGTCCACCGCTAAACCCACAGCTGTGACCTGTCACCAGATCTGTGCTGTGTCACCCTGCTGGGCCCTGAGCTGCTGGGGAGCAGGTGAGGGACTTCCATGGCACGGCACGTCCTTGGTTGGGCTCGATGACCTCAGAGGTCTTCTCCAACCTCGATGATTCTGAGAGTCCAGGACATTCACATTCTAGCATGCTGGGATTCGAGGTTTCTACATTTATAGGATTCTATGTTTCTAGGATTCAAAGCTTCTAGGATTCTGGAATTGTAGGAGTGTAGGAATTTAAGCACGTAGGATTCTTGTTCTGTAGGATTCTAAGTTTGAACTTTTCTTAGGTTTGCAGGATGGTAGGACTATAGCTTTCTTAGATTTCTAGATTTCTATGATAGCAGGACTCCAGGTTTCCAGGATTAAAAAATTATTAGGTTCTGTGTTTCCAGGATTTAGGTTTTTTGAATGCTAGGTATCTTAGGTTTCTAAGATTGCATGATGCTAGGATTCTAGGTTTCTTCAGTTTATAGAATTCTAAGTTTCTAGGATTTATAGGATTACAGGATTCTATGTTCAAGGCTTTTAGGTCTCTAGAACTGTAAGTTTCTAAGGTTTCTCTAGTATTCCAGCATTCTGGATTTGTAGGTTTGCAGGATGGGCTCTCACGACGACACACTGAGGGAAGGGGGTTAAATTTTACGCATTGCTTAAGGCTCACTAAAGCCTTTTGCAAACCACAACAGGAAAAATAAGCTCTAACCTAATTTTACTTAAATGTTTAAGGCTCACCACAGCAATATCTAGTCTCCATAGATAACCATAGTTAGTCAGCATGGGTTCACGGAGGGCTCTGGTGAGGCTGCACCTTGAGTACTGGGTCCAGTTTTGAGCCCCTTGATGCAAGAAAGACATTGAGGCCCTGGAGAGGGTTCAAAGAAGGGCGACAAAGCTGGTGAGGGGTCTAGAGCACAGGCCTGATGAGGCTGATGAGGCTGAAGGAGCTGGGATTGTTCAGTCTGGAGAAGAGGAGGCTCGGGGAGACCTTATTGCTCTCTATAACTACCTGAAGGGAAGTTGTAGTGAGCTGGGCTAAGGCCTCTTCTCTCGTGTAACTGGTGATAGGACTAGAGGGAATGGCTTCAAGCAGTGCCACGGGAGATTTAGGCCTGACGTTAGGAAATCCTACTTTTCTGAAATAGTGGTCAGGCACTGGAATGGGCTGCCCAGGGAGGTGGTGGAGTCACCAACCCTGGAGGTGTTCAAGGAACGTCTGGATGTTGTGTTGAGAGACACGGTTTAGTGAGTACTATTGGTGATAGGTGGATGGTTGGACTGGATGATCTCGAAGGTCTTATCCAACCTTGGTAATTTTGTGATTCTGTGGTTCTTCTGTTTGCCATTTCCATTCGCTCTGACCTGGCTGCTCTGCCATCCCCAGGAAGAGCTCAGTGCACTCTCACAGAGGGCAGTCGTCCTTCCTTGTCTCCTCACCCATCCACTGTAAAGACTCTGTATCCCCCTTGTGCTGCCCTTGTATTAGCTCTGTAGTGCCTTGAGCTCAGAATATATAGATAGATAGAGAACAGAGAAAGATCCATTTAGTCAGCTGCATAACTCTGCATGTTCCATGGAGATAGGTGGAAAAGGCACACTTGGGTGCCCTAAACACAGGAGTCTGTTGCCATTTAGGATGAACAAGAATACCACTTAAGGACCAAGGATTTAGAGCAGGAGCTCACATGCAAGCAACTCCTTGTCCACATCTGAACTGAACCAGAGGAATCTCAGCTCCTGTGGGTCTGTGGGGAGCTGAATCCCATTTCAGCTGCAGGGTTTCCCTCTAGGGATGAGATGCCTGCACTGCTTCAGCTGGATCGTTGCCATGCCCAGGGGAAGTGCGCCCCTCCCTGTCCTTGTCTGTGTGCCCTTTTTGTTACAGCAGACACTCACTGTCAGGCTAACCATATGTCTGGAGTTGGTCACTGTCCAGTGGGCACTGGCGGTTAATTCAGCAGATTTCAGAGTACAGTCATGATGCAGTTGTCTTACAGGAGCTGTTGGCCATGGAGACCCAGGGACATCTCAGGGGAGATCAGCAGGGAGGAGAGAAATGACATCCTCTGCTGCTGAGCTGTTCTGGGCTCCTGGGACACAGGGAGCTCCTACAAGTGGGCAGTGCTGCAGAGAGATAGCTGTGCCCAGGAGCAGCCCCTGAGCCCCAGCACACTGCAGGGCTGGGAGCATGATCTGCAGGTGACAGAGAGAAGAAGGAAGAGAGCTTACAGGCTGTGTGGCATCTTAGCAGGCTGAGAGCTCACTGGAGGAGCATTTCTCACAGCCCTTGACAAGGTAAGTTTCTCATTGCAGGCAGTGTAGTGGCTTTTACTGCAGGGATCACTAAATTTGGGACATCCCAGTGCAAAACTGGCTGCATACACTCTGTTTCCTTATCATTGAAAAACATCTGCTCCAGCCGAGGGCTTTCCTGCTGCAGCATCAGAGCACAGCCCTGAGGGCTGCATGTTGCAGGACGGCTGCAGGCTGTGCAGCCGGGGCTGCAGCCTGGTGCCCAGGGCTGTCCTGCAGAGCAGGTCCCTGCTGTGCCCCAGGGGCTGTGTGCCGGGGCAGGGACTCTGCCGCCTGCCAGGCTCAGCACTCAGCACTCAGCACTCAGCACTCAGCGCTCAGCACTCAGCGCTCAGCACTCAGCCTGCCCAGGGAGCTGCCCAGGGCACTGCGGGGAGACGTGTTGGGGGAAGGAGCCCCCAGCAGGGCAGGGTAGGGCAGGGGCCTTCTGCTGCCACAGCTGCTGCCTGGGCCAAGGGGATTGCAGCTACACTGCACCCCAGAGTGTTTTCAAAGATGCTTTGCAAGAGGAGAGACAAGGCAGGGATTTTCCATTTCCTTTTCTCTGTTCATAAGGAAGGGAAGAGGATTGGAGGCTGAAATCGAAAAGGGGCTGTCAACTTTGAAAACACCTCTTAGACTCCTGAATTGTACTTTTATCTTTTTCTTTTTTTTTTTTTTTTTTTTTTTTTTTTTTTTAACTGTCACATGGAAAGTGGTTTCAGCTTCACCTTTCTTCACCTATCTTGAAGGACAGGAACAGTACTACTGAATACGTAGACATGAATAATGCACTTATCCTGTAAACAGGCATCTTTCTCTATCAGAATTTGATGTGCACAGAGGTTGGGATGGGGACTCGAAGTGCAAATGGTAAAAATATGAGTCATGTAAGTTGCTCAGAGGAGGAAAATATCCAGGAGGCTGGGATATAATTAGGAAATGAGAGGAAAGTAAGTGCTTCTTTAACTTCTCCTTCCTAAGGGATTGTGAAGCTCATGAAAATAAATTCAAGTTAGGAAGTTAAATGAACATTTTCCAAAAAGAAAGAAAAACATTTATAGATTGTTGAGGGAAGAATCCCTGAGAATGGTCTTGTCTCCTCATTATCTTTTGCACTGTGCACAGGACTCCATACTCAGGAACTGCAGATGCCCAACAGCAGCTCCATCAGTGAGTTCCTCCTGCTGGCATTGGCAGACACGCGGCAGCTGCAGCTCCTGCACTTCTGGCTCTTGCTGGGCATCTACCTGGCTGCCCTCCTGGGCAACGGCCTCATCAGCACAGCCGTAGCCTGCCACCACCGCCTGCACACCCCCATGGACTTCTTCCTCCTCAACCTGGCCCTCCTCGACCTGGGCTGCATCTCCACCACTCTCCCCAAAGCCATGGCCAATGCCCTCTGGGACAACAGGACCATCTCCTATGCTGGATGTGTTGCACAGGTCTTTTTGTTTTTGTTTTTATTTCCCACACAGTATTTCCTTCTCACCATCATGTCCTATGACCGCTACGTTGCCATCTGCAAGCCCCTGCACTACGGGACCTTGATGGACAGCAGAGCTTGTGCCACCATGGCAGCAGCTGCCTGGGGCACTGGGGTTCTCTATTCCCTGCTGCACACTGCTAACACATTTTCACTGCCTCTCTGCCATGGCAATGCCATCAATCAGTTCTTCTGTGAAATCCCCCTAATCCTCGAGCTCTCCTGCTCAAAATCCTATCTCAGGGAATTTGGACTTATTGTGCTTAGTGCCCTTGTGTTTTTTGGGTGCTTTGCTTTCATTCTTTTCTCCTATGTGCAGATCTTCAGGGCCGTGCTGAGGATGCCCTCTGAGCAGGGACGGCACAAAGCCTTCTCCACGTGCCTCCCTCACCTGGCTGTGGTCTCCCTGTTTCTCAGCACTGTAGTGTTTGCTTACCTGAAGCCCTTCTCCATTTCCTCCCCACTCCTGGACCTGGTGGTAGCAATTCTCTACTCAGTGGTTCCTCCAACGCTGAACCCTATTATCTATAGCATGAGGAACAAGGAGATCAAGCATGCCTTCAGCAAAGTGTTGCAATATGCAATATTCCAGCTTCAGTAAAGTGCACATCATCCTCACACAATTCCCTGTGATGGTTCTTTATATTTGATGTATGTATGACTTTTTGTTTGTGTTTGTAAGTGTAATACAATAATCTTGAAAAAAACATTGCAATTTATTCCACTTCTTCTTTCCATCTACTTTCCATTTTCTCACACCAAGAGCTCATGTAAATATGGAACCAGGTTCCTGGCATAGGTTAAAAGGTTCCTAAAATGCTTTCAAAAGTAGTTTTTCTTTTCTTAGCTCTTCTCTCTCCCTACCTTGTCCGGATCTGGGGTAGTTACAGCCAAGGACAGCAGCACAACACACTCTTTTCATTCCTGGTCTCTTTACACTGCTCTCAAGTCCTTGCATTTGTGCAGACCTGAAGGTCTTGTGTGTCTCACCACAGTGCTGTTGTCTCTACATCTGAACCGCGGTGTCACAGCTGCTCTCCTTGCTGGAACCCCCATAACAAGAGGGGCTCATTAGAGCAGGACCGGAGAACTGGAGGCCTCTTCCACAGCCGGTGTAAGGAATAAACCTCAGGAGCTGCTCTCTTGAAAAACCTCGAGATCTTCTGGTGCTCTTCACTGAGTCACGGGGGCAGTTCCAGAGTCCTAAGTTAATCTGTTTTGGACTCAGGATGGTATTGTGGTTTAACATGGAAGGTGGCTCAGCATCACATGGTTGTTCTCTCACTGCCCCCCTTCCCAGTGGAAGAGCGGAGAAAACTGGAATAAAACCACAAAGTCAAATCTGTGGGTTGAGATAATATTATCTAGTAAGGCAGCGAAAAAGAAAAGGATAATAATTCTGACATACGTATTTATGCATATAGGATATATATAGTATATATTCAACTTTTGTGAAAGGAGGTTGTGGATGCCCCACCTCTGAATGCATTCAAGGCTAGGCTGGATGTGGCTTTGGGCAGCCTGGTCTAGTATTTGGTCCCTGCACATAGCAGGGAGTTTGAAACTGGATGATCACTGTGGTCCTTTTCAACCCAGACCAGTCTATGATTCTATGATATACATCACACACGCAGTTGCAAACATTTTTTGGCATGGGCAGCGATATGTATGCATTTATATTTGCAACTCCAGGTCCTGTTGCAGGGATTGGAGCAACCGCAGGCTTGTCCTGGGAGCTGGAGGGACCACGGGGCTGTGCTTTTGGGGAGGAATTCTTTTCCTTTTCTTATCACAGGACGTGGAACAGCTGCAGGAGCTGTAGCAGGAGTGACCACAGGGCTCATGGTGAGGGTAGGAGTGACAGCAGTGTTGGTCACAAAGCTTGGAGCAACCGTGGGACCTGTAAGAATTGGGAACAAGAATTGGAGCTGCTGCAGGGTCTGTCCCAGGAGTTGGAGAGGCTGCAGCAGTGTCAGCAGATCCCTGATCTTGTATGCCCTGCTGTGCTGTCCCTGCAGCAGATACTGCAGTGGAAAAGGCCCCCAAAGGGGACAAGGGCCTGACAACAGGAGGCTCCCATCTGTCTGCAGAGGGCACCTTCCACTTGCTCTTCCTGATCAGGAAGCCAGGAGCAGACACTGTTGGTCTCCTCTCTTTGCCATTGCCATTTGCTCTGACCTGGCTGCTCTGCCATCCCAAGGAAGAGCTCAGTGTGCTCTCATAGAGGGCAATTGCCCTTCCTTGTCTCCTCTCCCATCTATCATAAAGACTTGTGCTACAGTCCAGCTGTGGAAGCCATTAAACCACATCCCAGTGATCCAAACAAGAGCTCAGACCTGCAAGTGTACAAAGCTCTCTAGCCCAGCACATACTGGTGTTCTCATTCGTGTAAAACCACATAAGAAAACATCCTGTTCAGGAGGCATTACTGGATTCAGTGCATCCATGGTATCTATGAAGGTGGCACATAATCATTGGACCCACTGTGGGGTGCCAAGTTGTCCAAGCAGCATGGATACTCCTGGACATGGCTTTCCTGAAGGCCCTGTGCTGCATTTGCAGCTGCATGTGAGGGTGCTGGACTGCCCAGGGAACTGGCATGACACTAGGCTGCTTCCGATGTCATTCACATGAGAGCACATAGAAAACTGAGGCTTCTTCAGGTGAAGAACACAGATGTGTGTCAGCTCTGTAGTGCCTTGAGCTCCAGAATAGGCAGCAGATGGAGAACAGAGGAAGATCTGCCTCTTCTTTTGTGAGCTCATCCATTTAGTCAGCTGAATAACTGCATGCTCCATGGAGATGAGTAAAAAAGACATACTCCAGTGCCCTAAACGCAGTGGTCTGTTGTCATTTAGGATGGCCAAGAATACCTCTGTTCCATCTCTGGCCCTCAGCTGATGCTCAGGAAGGAGGTGTCTGTCTCAGGGATTTCCCACATACTTCTCAAGCACTAGCACACATCCAGGAGCACCCCAGGCACCTTGGTCATCACCCAGGCTCTGTGTGTGAGCAACTGACTCCCTGCTGAAGGACCAAGGACTCAGAGCAGGAGCTCACATGCAAGCAACTCCTTGTGCACATCTGAATGAACCAGAGAAATCCCAAACCTATTTCCACCATAGGGTTTCCATGTAGGGATGAGATGGCAGCACTACCTCAGCTGGATCACTGCCCTGACCAGAGGAAGTCCACCCCTCCCTGTCCTTGCCTGTGTGCTCTTTTCGTTACAGCAACACTCACTGATGGACTAACCATATGTCTGGAATTAGTCACTGTCCAGTGGGCATTTGGTGGTTAATTCAGCAGATTTCAGAGTACAATCATGACACTGTTGTCTTTCTGGAGCTGTTGGCCACGGAGACCCAGGGACATCTCCGGGGAGATCATTGGGAGGATAGAAGTGAAATCCTCTGCTGCTGAGCTGGGCTGAGCCCCTGGGACACAGGGAGCTCCTACAAGTGGGCAGTGCTGCAGAGACACAGCTCTGACTAAGAGCAGCTCCCGTGTACTGTGCATCAGCACTAGGGGCACGTTCTGCAGGTGACATGAAGATAGAAGAGAAAGGAGAGAGGGATTACAGGATGTGAGGGGTGTGAGCAGGCTGCGACCTCACTGCAGGAGCATTGCTTCCAGCCACTGACACGGTAAGTCTCTCACCATAGGTAATGCAAACACTTTTCCAACAGGGATCACCAAATCTGGCACATCTCAGTGCAGATCAGGCTGCATACACTCTGTGTTTCTTTATCATGGAATAAGAACTGTTCCAGCGGGGGGGGCTTCCCTGTTGCAGCGTCAGAGCACAGCCCTGAGGGCACATCAAGAGAGAACCCTTAAGTGCATTTTACCTCTCTGCTTTCCTTTAACGTATACATTCTTTCAATAAAGCCATGGGAGTTCTCTTAGGTTCCCTTTTTCACTTGAAAAAATGAACATGCACTTAGCTAGTGCCCTGCAAGCGGGGTGGGTTCTGGACAGCAAATAGGAATGCAGAGAGTTTGGGCTGGTGTCTGTATGCTCAGTCAGGGAAATGACAGGAAAACAGCCCCCAGGATGAAAATCTGCAGACCACAGAGATATGATCAGGGAATTACCCCCTTCAGTGCAGGGACCTTCCTCTGAGCAAGCTCCCACCTAGAAACGCCTTTGCCCACATGACCATGGGGTCCGATGCATGAACCAGCTCCTGTGCAGGCAGAGCTCCAGCAGAGCAGAGCAGCATCTCCCCAGGCACGTGTCCATCACCCTCTGCAGTGCACAGGGGCTGAGAGCCACTGCCTGGGGCTGTGGGCAATGCAGTCTGTGAGGCTGGGAAGAAGCTGGCTTTCCCTTAATGAGATGCCATCATTAGGACACATCTCCCTGAGGTGTCCTTCAGAGCCGTGAGCTGACCTTCAGGATGCAAATCTTTCCCCTAGTCAGGAAATCAAAGTGCAGGGAAGAAGCAGAGAGATGCAATATGCAAATGCTGTGGGGTTGCTGAAATCGGTGTTAGGGGTCATTTGCAAGATGTGTGGTGATGAGGCACTGCTGCAGTACTTCGAGAAAGGGTGAATACACAGTGATGGGCAGAGGACTCCAGTTTTCTGAGCTGGGTCTGACTTCATAATTTTATGGGAATGCAATCGTCTTACATCTGCTAAGTAGTCAAGCTCAGAGCAATTGGAGAGAAACCCAGGCTAAGCTCCCGTTACCCTGCACTAAGCAGCAGAGAATCCCTTTGCCTCTCAGGTCTTACAGCTGTTCAGACTTCAGCAAACACTCCTTAGGCATGGTGAGCAGGATGAGAATTTGTAGGAAAAAGCGATCCCTACAACTTCTATTTTTGATCCACATATTTTTGGCATTAAGGTTCAGATGCTGACCAGCACTTCTGCATTAGAAGTGATTTTATCTGATACATTCTGAAAGTAAAGTTTGAATCCACAGCATCACCATGGTTCCATGTAACAATAGGGACAAGTCTGCTTCATTGAGATAAGAAGTGCAGAGTCCCTCATGCCAAACTCGACCTCATGAAATATAGATCACATCATGGAGCTGAATGAACACAGCCCACATAGAAAGACTTGTCCTTGACTTTTATCCTCCTTGAGCAGGTCCTGGTGCCCAGAAGAACTGCAGATGCCCAACAGCAGTTCCATCAGCGAGTTCCTCCTGCTGGCGTTGGCAGACACGCGGCAGCTGCAGCTCCTGCACTTCTGGCTCTTGCTGGCCATCTACCTGGCTGCCCTCCTGGGCAACGGCCTCATCAGCACAGCCGTAGCCTGCCACCACCGCCTGCACACCCCCATGTACTTCTTCCTCCTCAACCTCGCCCTCCTCGACCTGGGCTGCATCTCCACCACTCTCCCCAAAGCCATGGCCAACGCCCTCTGGGACACCAGGCACATCTCCTACGCAGGATGTGCTGCACAGACCTTTCTGTTTGTCTTTCTGCTATCAGCAGAGTATTGCATTCTCACCATCATGTCCTATGACCGCTATGTTGCCATCTGCAAGCCCCTGCACTACGGGACCTTGATGGACAGCAGAGCTTGTGCCACCATGGCAGCAGCTGCCTGGGGCACTGGGGTTCTCTATTCCCTGCTGCACACTGCCAATACTTTTCCAGTGTCACTGTGCCAAGGCAATGCTGTGGATCAGTTCTTCTGTGAAATCCCCCAGATCCTCAAGCTCTCATGCTCACACTCCTACCTCAAAGAAATTTTTATTCTTGTGGTCAGTGCCTCATTAGCTTCTGGGTGCTTTACTTTCATTCTGTTCTCCTATGTGCAGATCTTCAGGGCCGTGCTGAGGATGCCCTCTGAGCAGGGACGGCACAAAGCCTTCTCCACGTGCCTCCCTCACCTGGCTGTGGTCTCCCTGTTTCTCAGCACTGCCATGTTTGCCTACTTGAAGCCACCCTCTATGTCCTCCCCATTCCTGGACCTGGTGGTGGCATTTCTGTACTCGGTGGTGCCTCCAACACTGAACCCTCTTATCTACAGCATGAGGAACCAGGAGCTCAAAGATGGTCTGTGGAAACTGATGAACAAACGTGTTTCAAAAGCAATGAACTGCCCACCTATTTAAAACTAAGAGTTGTAATGCAGATTTTGACAGAATCCAACTTTATTTGTTTTGTGTGTTCATTTTCTAAGTGTAATTTACTGAATGTTTTATTCTGTGTTTTACGTATTCTAATGTTTTTCATGGAAACTTCATTACGCCTGTCCATTCCTATCCACCTTGTACCTATGTATTGTAACCCAGACACAGTGTACATGAGGAATCAGCCTATCTGTGAACCTTATCAGAAGAAAGGCCATACAATGACTTTGTCTTCCTCCCTGTGAGACATTTCTGGAGTTGCTGGGGTCAGATTTTCTCTGAAACACATAATCCAGCAGGAAGCATACAGCTGTTAATCCATCTGTGCGGTGACTGCAGCCTGCAATAGCTGACGGGCCATCCCTTGGCTCCTGGCTGGGGTCTGTGCTTTCAGACTCACATCTGTCAGTGCCTCTGACAGGCCAGCAGCAGCACCTGGTTTGCACGTTGGTTGTCAGGTCCCCTCTTCCTCAGTTCCTGTGAGACCCTGCATAGTAAAATATCTTGGATATGGGTTCTCATCTCAGAGACTTACACTTTTCCCTGAAGTCTCCCTTCAGTGCTTCTTTCCATTTGCCACACAGAGAGTGAGAACTGCTTCCAGGACACCCTATGGTAGCTGAAGCACACATGAGAGCCCAGGAAAGGTTGCCCACGGCTCTCAGGAGACATTCTGGAGCATGAATTTGTAGGCAGGAAGAGCAACTGTGGGGTAGCGCAGAGCTGCTAGGCAGGTGGTGCAGGTCCTCCTGCAGAGCTCTGTGTCCTTCTCCTTCCTGAGTCAGGTGCCACTTCCATCTCAGGAATGGAACAGCCAACAGAGGTGAGACAGAAACTTCTCAAGAAAAGGCTCAGTGTTGCACTGAGAGACAGAATTCAGTGGTGTGGTGGTGGTGTGTTGAGCTGAAACTCAACCCCATAGCTCCTTAGCCTTGCAGCTCCTGTGGCTTGGTGACAGTGCTGCTGTGTGGCTGCAAGCACAAGCAAGGACACGCAGTGGGCACTTGTGTCACACAGACTGTTTCCACCACAGCAAGTCCATTGTTAATGGAGATCTCCTCATGGCAATGCCTGAAGGCTCAGGGCTTCATTAAATGTTGCTGCCAAGAACATTCCCAAGGAATGGACTGCACAGATTCCCACAATTACTCTCCCACTCACGCTAAAACCAAGCTTTAATTGCTAGCATTATAATATTGTATTTAACAATTGTTAAATACCCTCACTGCAGCCCAAAACAGAACACTAATCCGTAATGCTTACCTGTACCCTAACACTGTCCTGAAAACCTTAGCAGAACACCAAGCCCTCTCACTAAACCTTTGCTTAATCTCTGCCTTTAAAGGTGAGTTCTAACCCTTAATCTCTATCCTGAACACACAACACCCACAGAGCCTGCTCCTGTGCTCTCCCTCCTCACCTTCAACCCCTCCCCTAACCCTAAACTTTGGGTACTTGGCTCTGCAGAGCAGAGCAGGACTGGTGGAGTCTTAGAGCAAATCCATGTAATGCAGTGATGAATGCGAGGCGATGTCTGTACAGGAGGTGACGTGTGACTGATCAGCTTGAGGCCATAAGGAGGAGGTGGGTAGGAATGCTGCCATGAGCTCAGCTCTACCTCAGGCCCTCATGGGCCTGCAGGTGGCACGAGGCTGTGAAGGTGGCTGTGAGGTCACTTGTGTGTGTGGAGTTGACAGGCCAGCCCCAGGAGCGTGTCCCAGAAAGGAATGGTGTGCTGCCTTCTGCCTGAAGCAGCTGTCGGTCAGCCCTTGACTTCGGGCTGGGATCTGTGCACACAGGATCACATCCGCAGTGTCCCTGAGAGGCCGACAGAAAGTGCCAGGTTGACGTGTTGACTGTGGGATCCTCTCTGCCTGAGCACCTGGTAGGGCCCATGGAGGAAGAAGGAGGTTTGTGTAAGGGATTGTGATGGCTCTTCTGTGTGAGGACACAACTCCATAGCAGGAGGGACGTGACTTGGTCGTGTCTGTCCATGAAGCTGGCACGTGCCTTGGAAGATGATGGTGAGGTTCCTTCTTCTGAATGGCTGAGAGGCCACAAGAAAGCTGATGGGTGGCGTTTCCATGAGGAAGTGATTTCCAACACGATGGAGTTGACCTTGGTAGTGGAAATGAGCAAAGAGGGAAAAAAACTCCCTCACAGTGCAGCTTGAAAGCTCGAGGCTGGGCATGAGGAGGAGGAAATGTCACTGGAAGGGTGATGATGTGGGGCCATGCTGAGGGATCACTCCATGGCTTTGTGTTTCAAGGGAGGTTCAGAGAGGCTTGAGAGACATCAGTGACATGATTGCAGTGCCAGGGTCAGAGCGGGGCGGAGAGGAGAGGTGGGTGTCTGCAGAGCACAGGGAAATAGGGGCTGGGCTGGAGCAGCACAGGAAATTGTGCAGAGGAGAAGGCAGTGGGTGCTGGTGAGGATGGAGCGCCCAAAAGCAATGAAATCTTTGTCCCCTTGGCCATGGTTTGTGAGGAGATTTATTATGCTTATGGTAAGGGGACCTCACTGCTTCCTTGCATCCCTGTGCAGAGCTTGGGAGGTGTCACACCATTATCCTTCTCAAGGAGTACAATCTGCCCCACCACACCAACCCCAGGATGAGCCCTGCGCTCATTCCCTCAGATACGATGGATCTCCCCTCCAGTGTTTGGATGTCAGGCCTTGGCCCTTCTCTTTCATCAAACAAACCAAGAGATATCTCAGCACAATGCTTTACCTGACTGTAATTATTGCCTCCAATTCCCTGCTCTAACAAGTCCAAGGGGAGGCTGTGTTGGTAATGTCCCTCTGTGGGCCCCATTAGTACGCCAAGATCCTTCAAGTTTTTCATCTGATTTTACTTTCTCAAGTGCTCACAACATTCTCCTCTCAGTACCTGAGGTTCATAGACCTAGCATCAAATGTACCGTGAGTCTCTCTGAAGTGCAGAAAGTTGCAGTGAGCCATGTCTGTTCCATAATATGCTAGAAGTCCAGATTTATACAGCTAGGTGGAGAGGCTTCATAATGTGGTAAAGGAAGAAGATTTGAAAGATTTTTTTTCAATTATTTTTTTATTTTCAATGTCCTTTGGTCCTTATAGATCTTGGACTCTGAACCATGCAGAAGCCAGGAAAGCAAGAGGACTTAGGCGAGGGCAACTCCTTGACTGTATTCCTAGCACAGCTTTGGAAGAGGCATTCAGACTTCTGGCCCTGCTCTGAGCAGCCCCTTCTGTTACGATGGTCTCAGCAGGGAGGCCAGCTGTGGCTCAGTGCTGCACACTGCCCATCCTGCCTGCAGCCACGGGTGCCACCGTAGAGAAAACAGCGCTGTCACCAATTGCAGCAGAACTGAGAGTTGACATAAATGCAATCTTTATTTTCAATAAAAATGTTTTCTGATTTAAAGTAGTGCATCTTGTTGATTTGGAAAATCCTTCTCCAATTGATGTTGATCCAGAGAGTCTGCTAAGGAGGTCTGCGTAGGCAGGGAAAGCAAGTGCCCCAGGCCTGACGTGTCTGCTGTATACCACCTGGCACTTGCATCACTTTTCCCTATTTCCACTTTTCTCCACTGAAGTCTGCAGCTGGATGTTACAGTTCCTTCAGACCATTCCTTTACCTGCTTTCCTTAGAGAACTGTCTGTGCACAGGCACAGGACGGGCTTCCTACTTTAAGACAAGCAATAGTAAAATACAATACAACTTCCCTAATAATAGAAAATACTCCTCAGTATCCCACAAGTGTGGTTCACCTTCCCAATAGGAGAAGTACTTTACACAGGTAGATAGGAAATGAGAAATATTATTAGAAAAAAACACATATTAATTCAAGGATAAATGATAAGGAGCAAAACCCCACTGTGTGATCACAAGCATCCCATGCCATCTCCAGAGGCCTCAGAGGTCCTGTCTGGGACAGGCAGCTTTCTGAGAGGACCTGCAGGAGATCAGAGCCCCCTGGAAGCTGCAGATGGAACTTGGGAAGAGGGTCTCAGGGCAGTAACTGCCAACAGTTGTCTTTGTCCCTGTAGCTGCAGCCCAACCCTGAGCACTCAACGCCCCCCAGACAAGTTAGTGGATCCATGGGGGTGACCCAGCACTGAAATGGCCACTGGGAAGCCAAGAAACTCTGATTTATTCTCAATAAACACAGACATCCATGAACCATTTTGGGTCACTGGTGTCAAACTCAGCTTGAAAGACTCAAGTATAGGTCACAGTCACTGTGGTGAAACCCATCACAGTGGGAAAACATCCCCACCAAACTACGGACATTAAAAAGAACAGTGTGGAAAGATCCATCAGGTCTGTCCTCAGATGAAGGGTAGGTAAAATTTATCTGCTACAGAGGCGGAGAGAAAAAGGCATTGGATTGTGATTCAAATAACTAAAAGAGATCTAATTCATTTAATCCACGAGCCAATGCATACACTGTCAGAGTGAAGGACACTGGTTTATGACATAACGTGAGGAAGAAAGGAGGTGGTGTCCCTCAAGGATCAGTCTTGACAAGGATCTTGTTGAAGGCTCTTCAACATCTTCATCAATGACGCAGATGATGGCATCGAGTGCACCCTCAGCAAGTTTAAAAATGACACCAAGCTGAGCAGTGCAGTCGATCCATTGGTGGGAAGGGAAGCTATCCAGAGGGACCTGGACAGGCTGGAGAAATGGGACCATGTGAAACTAAAGAGGTTCAGCAAGGCTAAGTGCAAGGTGCTGCACTTTGGCTGGAGCAATGCAAGGTGTTTATACAGACTGGGCAAAGAACCCCTTCAGAGCAGCCCTGCGGAGAAGGACTTGGGGTCCTGGTGGATGAGAAGCTGGACATGAGCCAGCAGTGTGCGCTTGCAGCCCAGAAGGCCAACTGTGTTCTGGGCTGCATTAAAAGGGGTGGCCAGCAGGGAGAGGGAGGTGATTGTCCCCCTCTACTCAGCTCTTGTGAGGCCCCATTTGAAGTGCTGCGTCCAGACCTGGGGCCCCCAGCACAGGAAGGACGTGGAGCTGTTGGGGCAGGTCCTGAGGAGGGCCACTAAGATGGTCAGAGGGCTGGAGCACCTCTCGTATGTGGAAAGGTTGAGGGAACTGGGATTGTTTAGCTTGGAGAAGAGAAGGCTGCAGAGAGACCTCATTGTGGCCTTCCAGTACTTGAAGGGAGCATATAAACAGGAGGGGGGACGGCTGTGTACGAGGGTGATGGTGATAGGACAAGGGGCAATGGTTTTAAACTGAGACTGGGGAGGTTTAAGTTAGATATTAAAAGGAAGTTTTTCACTCAGAGGGTGGTGAGGCACTGGGACAGGTTGCCCAAGGAGGTTGTGGATGCACCATACCTGGAGGGATTCAAGGCCAGGCTGGATGTGGCTCTGGGCAGCCTGGTCTGCTGATTGGCGACCCTGCCTGTGGCAGGGGGTTGAAACCAGATGATCATTGTGATCCTTTTCAATAGAGGCCATTCAATGATTCTGTGATAACAGGCATGTTACGGAAAAGGCTGTGAGTCATTTCTTGAGACAGATGAGATGAGAACCCCTACTGAAATTTGTCCACGACATCATTTTCCTCACTGCATCCTTGAGCTCCTGGATCCTCATGCTGTAGATGAGAGGGTTCAGTGTTGGAGGCACCACCGAGTACAGAAATGCCACCACCAGGTCCAGGGATGGGGAGGACATAGAGGGTGGCTTCAAGTAGGCAAACATGGCAGTGCTGAGAAACAGGGAGACCACAGCCAGGTGAGGGAGGCACGTGGAGAAGGCTTTGTGCCGTCCCTGCTCAGAGGGCATCCTCAGCACGGCCCTGAAGATCTGCACGTAGGACACAACAATGAAAAGAAAGCACCCAAATATGGCAAGAATGCTAACCACAATAAATCCAATTTCCCTATGGTAGTCTGATTCTGAGCAGGAGAGCTTGAGGATCTGAGGGATTTCACAGAAGAATTGATCCACAACATTGCCATGGCACAGTGGCTGAGAAAAGGTATTGGCAGTGTGCAGCAGGGAATAGAGAACGCCAGTGCCCCAGGCTGCTGCTGCCATGCTGGCACAAGCTCTGCTGTCCATCAAGGTTCCATAGCACAGGGGCTTGCAGATGGCAACATAGCGGTCATAGGACATGATGGTGAGAATGCAATATTCTGCTGAAAACAAAAACAACAAAAAAAAAGACCTGTGCAACACATCCAGCATAGGAGATGTGCCTGGTGTCCCAGAGGGCATTGGCCATGGCTTTGGGCAGAGTGGTGGAGATGCAGCCCAGGTCGAGGAGGGCGAGGTTGAGGAGGAAGAAGTGCATGGGGGTGTGCAGGCGGTGGTGGCAGGCTACGGCTGTGCTGATGAGGCCGTTGCCCAGGAGGGCAGCCAGGTAGATGGCCAGCAAGAGCCAGAAGTGCAGGAGCTGCAGCTGCCGCGTGTCTGCCAACGCCAGCAGGAGGAACTCGCTGATGGAGCTGCTGTTGGGCATCTGCAGGTCCTGGGCATGGAGTCCTGTCTGAGGAGGGAAAAACGGAACAATGTTAATTCAGAACTCTCTAAAAAAAGCCTTCTCCATGCCTTCTGAAAACTCCCAGACTGCCTCCGTCCTTTCTACAAGATCTTTCAACTCGGAGAGCTGCAGGCTGTAGATTAGTCAACTCTGTTCTACAGCAATAAAACAATTTAAAAACAGAGTGATCTCAGATTAATAACCTGAGGTATCAAGGAGTTTTCCACAAATTTCTCAAAACTGGACAGCGGCACTCTGTCAGTATATTTTCTTCAGTTGCCCCAGCATTCATGAAAAGTGTTTTTAAGGTAGAAATCCTTGGTCACTGTGAGACACTTCAAGTGTCAGTGTCACTTCTGATGTCAGAGAGGCAAAGGGCATACCCCTCACTTCCAAGTGATTGGTCTATGTGACCTGCTCTGTGTTTGCACCACTGGAGGATGCTCACACTCTAGGAGTTAACCTGACAAGACTCTGGTTGCCAGTAAGAGCAGAGGTTAGTTGTGCAGAACTCCAAGTCTCTCGTCTTCCTTACCATACCAGGGGAAGATCTCAGCTCTCCCTTTCTCTACAGGGACACTGCCATCCAGCAGCATTTCCATGGCCTTAACACTGAGGCATCTTTTCCGCGGTGCTGCTGGATAACACAGAGCTGCTATGGCAGAGCTGCAATATTTTGCAGGGCTGACTTCAGCCCAGGAGGAACCACAGGAGCAGAGTCAAAAGCCCCAAACAGGGGGTGTTCTACAAAGAGAGTCATCTCATTCCTAGCCCTAAAGATAGCATTTATCAGTAATTGAGCCCTTAATGCAACTCTTAATCAAGTTCTCATGCACTAGGAATGGATGCACAGGCAGTGAAAACAGGGCAGGGGGTTGCTGCAGGGAAGGTATGTGCATTGCAGGGATGGCAGTGAGATGCCCATTTTCTGCTCCCAGCCTTTGCAGTCAGCACTCTTCTCTCCCTCCCTGGGCATGTCTCTGCTGCCTGCAGCTGTCCCTGCCTGCAGCTGCTTCTCTGTCCCCACATCCCCTACCTGGAGCTCACGGGTACATCACAGACGCTGTGTGCTCAGCTCTGCCCTGCAGACCCCTCTTGGCCCACGGGAATCTCGGTGTTTGCAGGTGCCAAGGGCCAGGTCACACAAATCCTGGTGACACTGGACACAGGGCAATGGTGATTTGTATGGATGGAGGGGCAATAAAGAAATTTGCTGTGAGGCCTGGTAACTCTCAGTGTAATAGTATCGGAGTCTCGGTCTCTTCTCTGAAATCAGAACCTCCATCTCACAAAGGCA
The DNA here is from genome assembly GCA_037305975.1 of Chrysolophus pictus. Lineage (NCBI taxonomy): Eukaryota > Metazoa > Chordata > Aves > Galliformes > Phasianidae > Chrysolophus > Chrysolophus pictus. Next base: position 3,002,705 of record CM074604.1, read on the forward strand.
AGTGAAGAGAAAACAGAAAGCACAGGCTCAGGAAACCCAACGCTGTAGCATAACTGCTGTCTTATTCTCCCTCTTGCAAAGCACCCTCAGAAGTGCCCTGCAGTTCTAAGCCCCTGCAACAGGGAGCAGCTGTGGCAGCAGAAGGCCCCTGCCCTGCCCTGCCCTGCCCTGCTGGGGGGCTCCTTCCCCCCACACGTCTCCCCGCAGAGCCCTGGGCAGCTCCCCGGGCAGGCTGAGTGCTGAGTGCTGAGTGCTGAGTGCTGAGCCTGGCAGGCGGCAGAGTCCCTGCCCCAGCACACAGCCCCTGGGGCACAGCAGGGACCTGCTCTGCAGGACAGCCCTGGGCACCAGGCTGCACAGCCTGCAGCCGTCCTGCAACACGCAGCCCTCAGGGCTGTGCTCTGATGCTGCAGCAGGAAAGCCCTCGGCTGGAGCAGATCTTTTTCAATGATAAGGAAACAGAGTGTATGCAGCCTGTTTTGCAATGGAAGGTCCCAAATTTAGTGATCCCTGCAGAAAAAGCCACTACACTGCCTGCAATGAGAAACCTACCTTGTCAAGGGCTGTGAGAAATGCTCCTCCAGTGAGCTCTCAGCCAGCTAAGATGCCACACAGCCTGTAAGCTCTCTTCCTTCTTCTCTCTGTCACTTGCAGATCATACTCCCAGCCCTGCAGTGTGCTGGGGCTCAGGGGCTGCTCCTGGGCACAGCTATCTCTCTGCAGCACTGCCCACTTGTAGGAGCTCCCTGTGTCCCAGGAGCCCTGAACAGCTCAGCAGCAGAGGATGTCATTTCTATCCTCCCATTGATCTCCCCCGAGATGTCCCTGGGTCTGCATGGCCAACAGCACCTGAAAGACAACAGCATCATAACTGCACTTTGAAATATGCTGAATTAACCACCAAATGTCCACTGGACACTGACCAATACCAGACATATGGATAGCCATAGAAGAGAGTGTTTGCTAAAACAGAAAGGACACACAGACAACAACAGGGAGGGGTGGACTTTCTCTGGGCAGGGCAGTGGTCCAGCTGAAGCAGTGCAGGCATCTCATCTCTAGATGGAAACCCTGCAGCTGAAACGGGATTCTGCTCCCCACGAACCAACAGCAGCTGGGATTCCTCTGGTTGAGTTCAGATGTGGACAAGGAGTTGCCTGCATGTGAGCTCCTGCTCTGAGTCCTTGGTCCTTCAGCAGGGAGTCAGTTGCTCACACACAGAGCCTGGGTGATGACCAAAGTGCCTGGGGTGCTCCTGGATGTGTCCCAGTGCTTGGGAAGTGTGTGGGAAATCCCTGAGATAGACACCTCCTTCCTGAGCATCAGCTGGCCATATATATACTTGGCCATCCTGTACGACAACCGATCCCCTTTTTTAGGGCACCTGAGTGTGCCTTTTTTGCTTGTCTCCATGGAGCATGCAGTTATGCAGCTGGCGAAAGGGATGAGCTCTCAAAAGAAGAGGCAGATCTTTCTCTGTTCTCCATCTGCTGCCTATTCTGGAGTTCAAGGCACTACAGAGCTGACACACATCTTTATTCTTCATCTGAAGAAACTTCAGTTTTCTATGGGCTCTCATGTGACTGGCCTCAGAAGCAGCCTAGTGTCACGGCAGTGTCCTGGGCTGTCCAGCACACTCACATGCAGCTGCAAATGCAGCACAGAGCCTTGAGGAAAGCCATGCCCTCAGAGTGTCTGTGCTGCTTGGACAACTCCAAGCCTCACAATGGGTCCAATGCCTGTGTGCCACCTTCACAACACAAATACCATAGATGTGATCCTCAACCATGCTAAACCTAATGATGTTTCCCAATTGGCATGTGTTTTGCACTATTGAAAACACCAAAATATGATGAGCCGAAAATTTTGTGCAGTTTCAGGCTTGTTTGGACCACAGAGACACGATTATATGGCTTCCACAACTGGACTGCAGCACAAGGGGGATACAGAGTCTTTACAGCGGATGGGTGAGGAGAGAAGGAAGGACGACTGCCCTCTGTGAGAGTGCACTGAGCTCTTCCTGGGGATGGCAGAGCAGGTCAGAGCGAATGGAAATGGCGAACAGAGGAACCACAGAATCACAAAATTACCAAGGTTGGATAAGACCTTCGAGATCATCCAGTCCAACCATCCACCACCTATCACCAATAGTACTCACTAAACCCTGTCTCTCAACACAACATCCAGACGTTCCTTGAACACCTCCAGGGTTGGTGACTCCACCACTTCCCTGGGCAGCCCATTCCAGTGCCTGACCACTATTTCAGAAAAGTAGGATTTCCTAACGTCAGGCCTAAATCTCCCGTGGCACTGCTTGAAGCCATTCCCTCCAGTCCTATCACCAGTTACACGAGAGAAGATGCCTTAGCCCAGCTCACTACAGATTCCCTTCAGGTAGTTATAGAGAGCAGTAAGGTCTCCCCTGAGCCTCCTCTTCTCCAGACTGAACAATCCCAGCTCCTTCAGCCTCTCCTCATCAGGCCTGTGCTCTAGACCCCTCACCAGCTTTGTCACCCTTCTTTGAACCCTCTCCAGGGCCTCAATGTCTTTCTTGCAGCAAGGGGCCCAAAACTGGACCCAGTACTCAAGGTGCGGCCTCACCAGAGCCCTCCGTGAACCCATGCTGACTAACTATAGTTATCTATGGAGACTAGATCTTGCTGTGGTGAGCCTTAAACAGTTAAGTAAAATTAGGTTAGAGCTTATTTTTCCTGTTGTGATTTGCAAAAGGCTTTAGTGAGCCTTAATCAATGGGTAAAATTTAACCCCCTTCCATCAGTGTGTCGTCGTGAGAGCCCATCCTGCAAACCTACAAACCCAGAATGCTGGAATACTAGAGAAACCTTAGAAACTGACAGTTCTAGAGACCTAAAAGCCTTGAACCTAGAATCCTGGAATCCTATAAATCCTAGAAACCTGGAATTCTATAAACTGAAGAAACCTAGAATCCTAGCATCATGGAATCTTAGAAACCTAAGATACCTAGCATTCAACAAACCTAAATCCTGGAAACACAGAACCCTATAATTCTTTAATCCTGGAAACCTGGAGTCCTGCTATCATAGAAATCTAGAAATCTAAGAAAGCTATAGTCCTACCATCCTGCAAATCTAACAAAAGTACAAACTTAGAATCCTACAGAACAAGAATCCTACGTGCTTAAATTCCTACCCTCCTACAATTCCAGAATCCTAGAAGCGTTGAATCCTAGAAACATAGAATCCTATAAATGTAGAAACCTCGAATCCCAGCATGCTAGAATATGAATGCCGTAGACTCTCAGAATCATCGAGGTTGGAGAAGACCTCTGAGGTCATCGATCCCAACCAAGGACGTGCCGTGCCATGGAAGTCCCTCACCTGCTCCCCAGCAGCACAGGCTCAGGGCCAGCAGGGTGACACAGCACAGATCTGGTGACAGGTCACAGCTGTGGGTTTAGCGGTGGACTTGATGGTGCTGAGTTAACAGTTGGATGACCTGAGAGGTCATTTCTAACTAACTAAGAGCTAACTTGAGGGCAGAGGAGGATTGGCAGCAGGTCCCAGCTCGGCGATGCAGGCAATCCCCATCCCGACCTACCTCGGTTCCCCAGGTACCTCTATGTAATAGGTTTGAAGCCCTGAAACTGGAGGGTGCGGTGGCTGAGGATGAAGTGGGAGAGCTGCCTCCAAGCATTCCCAAGGAGAGGCGTCCAACTCCACGCTTAAAGACTGCCTCCTCCAGTAAAGAAAGGAGGGTGATAGTCATAGGAGACTCCCTTCTAAAAGGAACTGAGGGCCCAATATGTCGGCTTGCCCCCACCCGGAGGGAGGTGTGCTGCCTCCCTGGGGCCCGGGTCAGGGATATTTCTAGGAAACTTCCTAGTTTGATCCGCTCCTCTGATTATTATCCCTTATTGATAGTTCAGGCTGGCAGTGATGAGGTCACTGACGGAAGCCTGAGGACTATGAAAAATGACTTTAGGAGACTGGGGAGGTTAGTTGAAGGAGCAGGCGTACAGGTAGTATTTGCCTGTGTTCCTACATTGGCAGGGAAGGATGCTGAGACCACCAGAAGAACACACCTTATAAACACGTGGCTGAAAGGCTGGTGCAAAAGCAAGAATTTGGGGTTCTTTGATCATGGGGCGGTCTACTCGGCACCTGGCCTGGGGTCTGCTGATGGGTCTCACCTGTCTCGAAGGGGGAAACGGATCCTTGCCCAAGAGCTGGCAGGACTGGTAGAGAGGGCTTTAAACTAGATGTGGAGGGGGTAGGGGATAAAACCAGGCCTGCTAGAGATGAGCCTGGGGGATCGGCGATGGGATTAGGGATGAGGCGAGGGGCTCGGCTGAAGTGCATCCACACCAATGCACGCAGCATGGGCAACAAACAAGAAGAGTTGGAAGCCATGGTGCGGCAGGCAAGCTATGACCTAGTTGCCATCACGGAAACATGGTGGGACTGCTCCCACGACTGGAGTGCTGCAATGGATGGCTACAAGCTCTTCAGGAAGGATAGGCAAGGAAGAAGGAGTGGTGGTGTGGCTCTGTATGTTAGAGAATGCTTTGATGTTACTGAGCTTGTGGCTGGGGATGATAAGGTTGAATCCCTATGGGTAAAGATCAGGGGAAGGGCTGACAAGGCAGACATATTGGTGGGCGTCTGCTATAGACCGCCGAACCAGGATGAAGAGACAGATGAGGTGTTCTATGAGCAGCTGGCAGAAGCTGCAAGATCGCCAGCCCTTGTCCTCATGGGGGACTTCAACTTCCCTGACACGTGCTGGGAATGCGGCGCAGCGCAGAGGAAGCAGTCTAGGAGGTTTCTGGAGTGTATAGAGGATAACTTTCTGATGCAGCTGGTGAGAGAGCCTACGAGAGGAGCTGCCCCGCTAGACCTGCTGTTCACAAACAGAGAAGCTCTGGTGGAAGATGTGGCGGTCGGGGGCTGCCTTGGACAGAGCGACCATGAGATGGTAGAGTTCTCGATTCTTGGAGGAGCCAGGAGGAAGAACAGCAAAACTGTTACCTTGGACTTCCGGAGGGCGGACTTGGAGTTGTTTAGAAGACATGTAGGGGGAGTCCCCTGGGATTCAGTCCTAGAGGGTAAAGGGGTCCAAGACAACTGGTTGCTCTTCAAGAAGGTAGTCTTACAGGCGCAGGAGCGGGCTGTCCCCCTGAGCTGCAAAATGAGCCGGCGGGGAAGGAGAGCGGCGTGGATGAAGAGGGAACTGTTCTTGAGGCTCCGGGAGAAAAAGAGAATCTACCTCCTGTGGGAGAAGGCTTGGGGCGGAGTGGCTGGAAGATGTGTAGAGGAAATGGAGCTGGGGGTGTTGGTTGACGCTGGGCTGAACACGAGCCAGCAGTGTGCCTGGGTGGCCAAGAAGGCCAATGGCATCCTGGCTTGTATCAGAAGCAGTGTGACCAGCAGGAGCAGGGAAGTGATTGTCCCCCTGTACTCAGCTCTGGTGAGGCCGCACCTCGAGTGCTGTGTCCAGTTCTGGGCCCCTCACTGCAAGAAAGACATCGAGGCCCTGCAGCGTGTTCAAAGAAGGGCAACAAAGCTGTGAGGGGTCTGGAGCACAGGGCTGATGAGGAGCGGCTGAGGGAGCTGGGAGTGTTCAGTCTGGAGAAGAGGAGGCTCAGGAGAGACCTTATTGCTCTCTATAACTACCTGAGGGGGGGTTGTAGCCAGCTGGGCTAAGGCCTCTTCTCTCGTGTAACTGGTGATAGGACTAGGGGGAATGGCTTCAAGCTGCGCCAGGGGAGATTCAGGCTGGATATTAGGAAATACTACTTCTCTGACAGAGTGGTCAGGCACTGGGATGGGCTGCACAGGGAAGTGGTGGAGTCACCGACCCTGCAGGTGTTCAAGGAACGTCTGGATTTTGTGTTGAGGGACGTGGTTTAGCGAGAACCATGGGTGATAGGTGGGTGGTTGGACTGGATGATCTTATAGGTCTTTTCCAACCTTAGCGATTCTGTGATTCTGTGCTTCTGTATGGTGACGTCATCATGGGGCTCTGTGACGTCATCATGTGTATTGGAAAGGGGATGATCTGATTGTGTGATGGAAAAATGAGTTGGAGAAGGGATTTCTGCATAGAGTCCACAGCATCTCAGTGCCAGCATCTCACCGAGCTGGGACCACAGAATTTCTGCATCTCACCAAGCTCAGACCACAGAATTTCTGCATGGACTCCACAGCATCTCAGTGCCAGCATCTCACCGAGCTGGGACCACAGAATTTCTGCATCTCACCAAGCTGGGACGACAGAATTTCCGCTTGGCCTCCATCTGATCTCATCTCCACTAAACAAAGCATGCCCCATCCCTTCCGTCCCGTGCACAAAACCTCTCGCCACGCACGCAGCCACACTTGCAACCTTTACTCGAGCCACCAGAAACCTGGCGTGGACTCCCAGCCCAAGTTGTCGCCTTGGGGCTGCGGGTGAACCCGAGGGACGGCCAGCATCTGCCAGGTTGGAAAGAGAAAAAGGGACGCGGCCCCTTTAAGCCCGTCCTCCCTCGATCTAAGCCCCGCCCACTCTCCCCACAAGCCCCGCCCAACGGTCCTGGCCCCGCCCTCCTCTCGAAGCCCCGCCCACCTCTCAAGCCCCAAACTGGGATCCTATGGAACTGGGACACCCCAAACTGGAAAACTCCCATACTGGGAACCCCCAAACTGGGATCTTATGAAACTGGGATCCCTCATACTGGGATCCTATGGAACTGGGAAGCCCCAAACTGGGATCCTATGGGACTGGGAAGCCCCAAACTGGGATCCTATGGAACTGGGAAGCCCCAAACTGGGATCCTATGGGACTGGGAAGCCCCAAACTGGGATCCTATGGAACTGGGACACCCCAAACTGGAAAACTCCCATACTGGGAACCCCCAAACTGGGATCTTATGAAACTGGGATCCCTCATACTGGGATCCTATGGAACTGGGATGTCCCATGTCATCCAGGTCCCCTACCTGCGCCCCCCTCAGCAAAAGCAAAGAAGGATGTAGCCGACAAACAATTTGTGGGGTGAGAGGGGTGGGGGGGGGGGATCTCTGATCTTTATTGCGTCGGACCAGAGTGAGTCGGGGAGGTGGGAGAGGGAGGGGTGGTTGTAGAAGTAAAACAGCTTTGGCTTGGGGATTAAAAGGGTTGGAGATCAGCACGGCCGCGCTGGAACAGCTTTCCCGAGGATGCTGTGCAATCCCCAGCCGTGGAGGTGTGGGAAGCCAGGCTGGATGTGGCTGCAAGTCGGAGAGGGGATGAAGCTGGGCGATGATGACGGTCCGCCTCAACCGAAGCCACTCTGGCTCACGGCTGCGGGGGCTTTGGCTCACGAAACCAGCTTCATTCCCAGCACATCCTCCTCTGCTGGCCCCGGATCCTGCTGCTTCTTCGTGGCTGAGCCCCGCGTCTGCCCGCAGGAGGGCTTTGGGTGCGGATGCTCCCTGGCCGCCCGGATGCTCCCCCGCGTGTCTGCGCCCTGCGAGCCATCGCGGACCCGGGAATGGCAGATGTTGGCGAGCTGCTGCTGCTGCTGCCGCCCTGCTCCTCCGGGGCTGGCGTTTGCCGGCCGCCACGCCGCCTTCTCGGCCGGCTCTGGGAACTCGGGATGCGAGATTGCAGCGGGGATCGGCTCCGTGCGCGGCTTCTTCCCCCCTGCCTGCCATGTGTTCGGCGTGCAGCAGCTGGAGATGCCCCGGAGGACCCCGATGGCCTCCTGGTGGCTGCGTGGGACCCGTTTGCAGTCGCTGTTTGCCTGCGTCCTCGCAGCTGCTCAGAGGAAGGCCGATCGTCGCCGAAATGCTGGCTGTTTGTCCGCCGCTCGCTGTCGGGCAGGTGGCTCTGCGATGCCCAAAATGCCGCCTGGCTGCTGGGCACGGAGATGCCGGATGAACACAGAGCCCTGTGGCTGGGACCGGCGAGCTCAACATCGGCGCCGGAGGCTGCAAAGGGAGGTCGTGAGTCTGAATGGGACAGACGGACTCCGGCATCCCGACGTCAGAGCATCGGGACAGACGGACTCCGGCATCCCGGCATCAGAGCATCCTGAGATCTGATGCAATGCTTCTTACCGGTGCCCAGACCAGCACAGCCGTCGCATTCCCACTCCCACATGTCTCTTGGGTTGTGCAGCTGGGAGCACTGCCGATGGGTTCCCTCAGCAGCGCAGGAGCTGCACAGGATCAGCTGCCAGGACCTGGGGAAGGTGGTGGATGTGAGGACCGAGCCACGGGATGCCCTGCACAGCACATCTCTGCTGCTCTCAGCCCTCGCTCCGCCGTCCTGCAGAGCGAGGATGCATCCCATAGGATCCTAGGGGGGATGTGGGGGGCTATGGGGATATGGGGGGATGTGGGGGGATGGGCGGTGTGGGGGGATATTTGGGGGGATATGGGAGGCTATGGGGGATATGGGGGGATGTGGGGGTAATGGGGGGATGGGGGGAATATGGGGATAATGGGGGATATGGGGGATGGGGGATATGGGGGGATATGGGGGATGGGGGGATAATGGGGGATATGGGGGGATGTGGGGATAATGGGGGGATATGGGAGGATATGGGGGATATGGGGGGATATGGGGGGATGTGGGGGGTATAGGGGGATATGGGGATAATGGGGGAGATGGGGGGATGTGGGGGGATGTGGGGGGATAATGGGGGGATGTCGGGGATATGGGGGGATATGCGATGATATGGGGGGATATGGGGGTACGGGGGGCAATGAGGGGATATGGGAATAATGGGATGCCATCCTGCGGCGAGGCTGAGGACCTTCCCGACCCCCCGCTCACCCCGTTGTCTCTGCCTGCTCTCTGCCTCCCTCGTAAAGGCATTCGCTGGCGTCGCAGCAGCTGTGCCTCTCTCGGGGCGGATCGTAGACCCCTTGGTGGTCCCATTCCGGGTCTCTAAAAGAGAAGGGAGGGGAAGCGATGAGCCCCCCCCCATCTCATCCGCTCCAAGCTTCCAAGAAACCCAAAAGGCCCTGAGAAATCCCGCGAGGCTTATGGCAGCCAAGAGGATGGGAGCAAGGAGCACGAGTCTCACGGGGAGAAGCAGCGACGCGATGGCAGAGGGGAGGGACAGAGAGGTGAGAATGACCCCTCGAAGAGGATTGAGGGGAAATAGGAAAGGAAGAGGGGAGCTGAAAAGGGGAAATAGGAAAGGAAGAGGGGAAGCACGAAGCCTCTGAGCTGGACAAAAAAATCTGCTGCCTTGTCCTCGAGTTTTCGGGATGGGGAGGATGAGTTTGAACAGCCTGCTATGTCTTTTGAGTCGTAGCTCAGCTATGAGAGAGGAGAGGAGAGGAGGGAAGGGAAGGGAAGGGAAGAGGGGAAGGGAAGGGAAGGGAAGGGAAGGGAAGGGAAGGGAAGGGAAGGGAAGGGAAGGGAAGGGAAGGGAAGGGAAGGGAAGGGAAGGGAAGGGAAGGGAAGGGAAGGGAAGGGAAGGGAAGGGAAGGGAAGGGAAGGGAAGGGAAGGGAAGGGAAGGGAAGGGAAGGGAAGGGAAGGGAAGGGAAGGGAAGGGAAGGAAGCTGATTCAGGAACCACGGTGAGGACGAGTGGAGATGAAACTAGTTCCATCAGAGCGGTCAACGCAACGAGTGATGGAGCCAATAGAACCCAATGGCGCCTTGGAATCCCAGTTGGGTACAGTGGTCACAAACCCCGAAGATGAAGAGGAGGAGGGCACCACGAAAAGCAGGGATGAAACGACGCAACCAGCCAGACCGTTTTGAGCGGAAAGCAAAGGGGAAGGACACCAACCTGAGAGGGATTCGGATCCCCAGGCTGGACATTTGGTCGCAGAACAGACCGAAATCCAGACAAGCCGGGCACCTGAAGAACGCCGTGCCGGTGCTCGACGCCTGTCGCTGCAGGAGAAGCACGAGCAGGGTGAGAATCAGCAATGCCTGGTGATGCTGAGCACCCAGCATCCTCGCGGGGTGAGGAGAGGGGTCGTACCTGGATGCAGAGCCGGTGGAACCAGGCACGTTGGCAGGTTGGACACAGCATGGTGTGGTAGGACAAGCCGTCCCCCACGGGCTCGAGGCAAATGAGGCAGTTGGTGCCTTGCGGAGCTTTCTGAGCCAGCTGTCGAGGGCGATGCTGTCGGCAGAAGGACCTGGGGGAAGACGGAGCGGATGGGGCACGGTGAGAAGTGATGGAACGGATGAGAAGCGATGCGAGGAGGGCAGAGGTCCAGGAAAGGAAACGCGGCCGTCGGCGTCTGAACTGAGCTCCGATTGCATCTTTGGCCCCCGAGCCAAAGGGAGTTTTGAGCGAGTCCTCTCTGGGAGGTGGCAACCAAGGTCACAGCATAAAGGAGAGCCACGGGGGGCAAGCGTTTGCCCACGGGACTGCGGTGGCCAAGCGTTAGAAGGCTTTGCCCTTCGTTATTTTCAACTGATGCTGAAGGAAGAGCAGGGGAGAAGGGGAGGTTTGGATGGAAGCCCTGCTCATCAACGCCGCCGTACAGCGGAGGAAGCAGATCCCTGAGGGCCGTGGCTCGGGTTCGAGTCAGAGATCGCTTTCTCATCCATAAACCTGTGCCACCAGTGAGACATCAGTGCTGGTTCCCTCTCCAGACGAACTAAACTGAGCCCTGGCAGCCTATGGGGATGCGAGCGAGTTTGCGAGCGGTTGTGCCTCGGTCCTACGAGCGGCGAAGAGAAAAACCTCTTCTTTGATGCCACCCTGGCACCAAGGACTCCAGATCCTTACCTGTGCTCACCGAAGTACTGGGTGACGCACTCCCCATCCATGGCACAGGGCAGGTGGAAGCTGCGAGCGCAGTCGCTCCCGGCGCACGTGATGGCAGCCCTCCTCTCTCCGCAGACACAGCATTGCTGGAACGAGCAGAACGGCCCCTTCGGCAGCCAGCTCAGGGCTTCCACGGCCAGCCCCACGCCTCGGGGTGGGCAGGGATGTGGGCATTTCTGTGCACAAAGCGGCCTGGGGGAGGGGGTTGATCGGCTACGGTGCAGGACTTGGGTCGTGGGGGAGGTTGGAAGGGCTGTGATTGCTTTCCTTGGGCTCTGAGGAGGTTGGAAGGGCTGTGATTGCTTTCCTTGGGTCTGGAGGAGGTTGGAAGGGCTGTGATTGCTTTCCTTGTGCCCAGATGAAGGTGATGTGAGCCCTTGTCGGCACAGATCTGCCTGTTCCCTACAGCTCCTCACCTGCCCGTCTGCCTGCTTGGCTTTGCGTGCGATGGCAGCAAGGGGGAGGCCATCAGTTCTTGGCCACGCTGGTCCTGATTCGGTAGTGATGTTGGTAAAGATCTGGAGGAGAGAAAAGGAAAAGGAAAAGAAAGAAGAGAGGAGAGGAGAGGAGAGGAGAGGAGAGGAGAGGAGAGGAGAGGAGAGGAGAGGAGAGGAGAGGAGAGGAGAGGAGAGGAGAGGAGAGGAGAGGAGAGGAGAGGAGAGGAGAGGAGAGGAGAGGAGAGGAGAGGAGAGGAGAGGAGAGGAGAGGAGAGGAGAGGAGAGGAGAGGAGAGGAGAGGAGAGGAGAGGAGGATCTCATTAGGACGGGAAGGAAAAGGGAGCATCCCTGGAGGAATCCTGGAAGGAGCGCCATGGGGAGGAACTCACCAAGCAGAACTCGTGGACACGAATCCCAGCCTCCAGAAGCACGCGCCCGCACATCTCCGGGTCCACATCTGCCCGGCCACACAGCGCACACACTGCGGAGGAAAAGAGCAAAAATGAGCAGAGTCGAGCAGCCGGCAGGGCCGGGCATCCCCGAGGACCACGGCCCAAGCTGAGCCGAAGAGCAGAGGGGCTGGGAGCTCCAGTTTGCCCTTTCCTCCCCTCTCGGCTTCAAGCAGAGCCCCTGCACCCCTCTGCCCGGCTGCGTGCGGGGATGCCGTGCTCTCACCTGCTTCCTCCATGCAGGAAGCCTCCCTCTCGCTATCGGACATCAGTGAGTCGATGGTGAGCACTGCGAGTCTCCCTGCTCTCCCTGAGCCTCACCAGACCGCAGTGATGCCCAGCCTGAGCCTCGCAGCCCTTTGCTCCACTCCCAGCTTCACACGTCACAATGGCAGCTCTGTGACACCCGCTGTGACATCACTGCCACCACGTGCGGGTGTTGGTCCTCCGACAACCGGATGTGGGAGTGAGGATGTTGGAGAAAAGACCACGGGAGACAAGTCTCATGCTATCATGATCAACAGGTCTCAAACTTTATTACGTACAATATAACTATTTATACATGAGATAATTAGCTCATACATATTGCAAAAGCAAAGCTCATGATTGGAAATTCCTCAACTGTGAGAACCGACCTTCACGGCTAGCTGTGCGGATTCTGCTTCCTACTATCTACAAACTCCCAGCCTCATGCCATCCTGTTTCTGTTACACTTTCAAGGCAAAGGCACAGCGTCCTTGCCCTGAATTCCATATTGATTGTTACTGTTTCACCAACTTGATCATATCATGGCCCTTGTCTTGCAACCATGTCTCAGTCAGTCTCTCCACACTTCCCCCGTTTTCTTTTTGGACCAGAAAAGAGGCATTCCATTTTGCATCAACAAGATTTGCAAGTGCCTTTTGCAGGCAGCGAAAAAAGCACGGTAAAACAAGCAGTAGTACTAATATTACAAGCCCAATAGTTATTAAGTATCGCAGCAGGGATGTTAGCCACGGTCCCAGACCCCACCCCTTCAACCAGTCGTCAAGCCCGAACCCTGTATGCTCTTGAAGGTGGGTTGTCAGGGTCTGCATGATTTGTAGCTGTGCGTGAATGGAACGGGAATGGTCGGAGAGATTCATGCAGCACATACCATCAAACTCTTCACATCCATGCCCTTGTGCTAGCAATAGAAAGTCTATGGCCGCTCGATTTTGAAGGGTGGCATGACGGATTGAGTCAACATCCACTAATAGGTCTGACAATGCTCGTGATGTTGCATTAGTCTGTTTAGCCAACCAACATCCTAGCTTATTCAGATTTGCTAGGGCCTTTGCAGCGGCAACACCGGGGGCAAGGAAAGAGGCAAAAACCCGTTTTGATACAGACCAAAAGTCCACGTTGTCTTTACATTCTGGTGTGAATGCATGAATTGCTCGCCTTAGTCTACGGTGTTCTCTATGTAATTGTAGGATCATAGAGGTATTTGGAGTTAGTAAGGTTAGACGACCTAGAGTACATGGTCCTCCCACTAACTTCGAGGGAATTCCGGACCAAGCTCTGTCCCCACAAATAAGAAATATTCCATGAGGCAGTGAGATAGGAGTGTTGGATGATAGAGATCTATGTGGGCTCGTATAATTACACCATGCCGTTGCATTTTGGTATACAGGATGGCTGGCATTAACAATTGTTGGGTATGAGTTGGCGCCTGATTTTCCTGGACTGGCACGATATGTACTCGTCCAATTAAAGTAGACACACCAGTCAGCTTTCACTATGCCCAGTATCTCTAGTTCCTGGGGCTCTAGATTAGCAGTTGGAAAATAGGGCACCACCTGATCCCATGTATCTGCATATGATTGAATTGATTGATTTAATAGCCTGAAGCTGGAAGTTGCATTCGGGTATGGGGGGTCATCCACGGGTAGACCTACCAGACAGGTGGAGAAAGGGTTACCAGGGGACGAGAGAGCTAGGCAGAAGGCTTCCTGCCCTGTCTTGTTAGCTATTGTAACCCAAATGTTCTGCTTAGGTTGTGGGGGTACCCAGATTGTATGTACGAGTTGCGTTGCGACGCCCAGCAGCACGACCACGGCCTGCATTTTTAACTGCCGCCGTAGGGTGCCGTGTAGGCTGACTGCACTGCGTCTTAATAATGTCTGACTGATAAAGGGCCTGGGCCCTCGCAACCAGGTGGGTGAGTTCCCAGTGGAGGTGGGCGAGGGCCTGCTGCTCCGCACTTTCAAAAATTCTTATTGCAGAGAATAGGGGCTCCCCCGTATAGTGCTCTAAAGCTCGCACGGCGGTGTCTCCTTGCCAACACACTTCACAACCACCACACCATAAAGCCCGTAACTGTGTCTGATGTACCCAGCTGATTCTGTTACAGCCCCCACAATTTAACAAAACCCATGCGTAACAACCCCAGGCCGCAGCACAGCCCCAGCAATGATGTTGTTTCGGACCCAGATTATGATACCCTGCCAGAGCTTCAAATAGTCTTATTCCTTGCTCAGGCATCCGAATGTGCACCAATCTTGGGTCAAGGATGTGGTGCAGGAATTCCCGGTGCGGCCGGACCAGCAGTTCTAAATGCAGTGGTACGTTCCTGACGTCCTCCAGCTTGTGGTGCTGTGGCTGGTTTAGTCCAACGTGCAGGGATCCACTCCGGGCAGCCGCTGCAAGTTCAAGGGTTTGTAGGCTGTCTGCAGGCACGGCTTGTACTATATGCTGTCGCCAGATTCCTTTCTCCTGCCAGGCAATCGCTGCTCTACGTGTTTTCCTCCCAGCATCTGTAAAGGCTGTCACAGCTCCGGGGATGGGCCTGTCCCTTCGCAAGGGCATCGTAATCCAGTCCCATTCACCGATCCATCGTAGGGCTCGCGGAATCAATGGTCCCGTTTCTACGTGAGCGCCGGAGGCCAGCATCGATTCTGCTAGCTTAGGAGAATTTAGTAGATACCAGTCTAATGTCTCCTTTTCCATGGGCAGATGAATCCGTGTGGGCTCCGAGCCACTGATCTCCAGAATCCGTAAGCGTCCTCTTTGAATTAAGGATGCCAAATTTTCAATTTTTGTGGTTATGGTTTTTCGTTTCTGCAACGGTGGTGCCATCCATTCCAGCACCCTCTCCCCCCTTTTCTGTTCAAATTGAGTAACTGCGCCCAAAAGGTGATCCTTACTGTTCCAAATTGTGAAAGACAACGGGCAGGCAGGATCAAGCTGGGAGACGAAGCCGTTTAGGATACGGTCTGTAATGGTTTGTAGAGCAGTACGCTGATCCTTTGACGGCGATACAGGAGTGCAAGGGTCCGTACCCTTTAACAGGGGTAGCAACGGCTCTAAAAGCGTATTGGGGATACCTACAACTGGCTTTAACCACTGTAGGTCCCCCAAGAGTCTCTGTGCATCATTCAGCGTGGTGATGTTCGTATTGAGAGACAGCTTCTGCGGCATCACCTGCTTATCAGTAATCTTCCATCCAAGGTAGTTCCAGGGTGTGGTGCGCTGCACCTTTTCTGGAGCAATCACCAAGGAGAAACTCGCAAGAGTTTTCCGAATTACTTCTAACTGTGCATCTGTGAAAGGGTAGCTTTGGGAAAAAAGGATGTCGTCCATGTAATGATACACAATAGTGTTGGGCATTTGTTCTCGTATTGGCTGAAGAGCGGCATCAACATATAATTGGCAAAGAGTAGGGGAGTTGCGCATTCCTTGAGGCAGTACCGTCCATTCGAACCTCTTATTGGGCTCACCTTTATTAATCGCTGGCAAGGTAAACGCAAAGCGTTTTGTATCCCGAGGATGTAAGGCAATAGTGAAGAAGCAGTCCTTCAGATCAATGATCAAAATGGGCCAATCCTCTGGGATCATAGAAGGATTGGGCAGTCCCGGTTGAAGTGCTCCCATAGGCTCCATCTGCTCATTAACGGCGCGTAAATCATGAAGTAGGCGATATTTGCCAGATTTCTTTTTGATTACAAAAATCAGAGTATCCAAGGGCTGGTAGATAGTTTCAGATGCCCCTGGTTGAACTGTTCCTGTACCAACTGGTGTGCTTGTTGAAGGCTTTCCCGCTTTAGCGGCCATTGCTTCACCACAACCGGATTCTCAGTGGTCCATGTAAGAGGTAGCGGGAAAGTCCAAGCAATGGCCATTACATTAAAGGGTGTTCATTGGTAAGAACAAGGTCAAGCTGGGCCAATATGTCCCTGCCAATCAGACAGGGAACCGTAGGCGGGAGCGGTGCAATAGAGAACACCGCTGTGGCTCTTCTGCCATCTATTTCCACTGTAAGGGTGGGGGTTCGGTTAGCCAATGTCATTCCCCCGACCCCAGTTACAGTAGTCGTTGAAGATTGAAGTGGCCAGTTAGACGGCCACTCTCCGGGAGTGATGATCGACGTATCCGCACCTGTGTCTAGCAGTCCCATCAAAGTAATGTCATGATCCTTGTAGGATATTTTACACAACTTTCTGGGACGAGATGCAAAATCGATGGTGAGAAGGGTCAATCCTCCAGTAGAACCGAAGCTTCCTTGGTCCCTTGGCAGACAGCTCACCGGTGTTAGTCCTTTTGATAACTGTGGTAGCGGGACGAGTTGAGCCAATCGTTGACCTTTCTGTATCTTTATCGGAGGGTATAGAGTATATACCATTATCACAATTTCTCCTTGGAAATCAGCATCGATCACCCCAGGTAATACGAATAACCCCATTATGCTTGCAGATGACCTTCCTAACAAAAGTCCTCCTGTTTCTTGGCCCTGGATGACGATAGGACCAAATACCCCAGTGGGCACTCGATGGGGCTGGCTTGTCAGGATAGTGACATCTACTGAGGCTGCCAGGTCCAAGCCGAGGCTCCCTCTGGTAGCTGGTTGAAGTTGCTGTTGGTGGGAGTTGTTGATGCTGCAGCGGCCATTTGTGTCCGGGCGCGGCCGCTGTTCGCGCTGCTCCTCCCGTTTCCCGACTTCTGACGGCAGGCTGTGGCATTATGCGTGTGTGACTGACATTTGCCACACCAAATCCCAGTCGCTTGGCACTCACAGCGAACGTGTCCCGTTCTTCCACAGCGAAAGCACTTCAGGCGGGAATTATTGGAGGAGCGAGGGATTGCCGTGGCTGCGACTTGGAGGGGCGCAAGGGCTGCTAACACCTGTGAGTGCGCTGATTGTGACTGATTCTGAAAAACCCTTGCCTGTTCTCTCAGCCCTTCCCCTAATGACTGCAAAGCATTGACTAACAGGGCTTGCGATCCCGTCGGGATAGAAGCAGCCTTCTCTAACAGGTCTGGAAGCGTCCAATCCCCAGGCATAGTGCCGACAAGGGATCGGGTTGAAGAATTACCATTCTGCAATACACATTGTCTAAGCAAAGCTCCCTGCATGTGCTCGGGCACATTAGCCCTTTTTATGGCCTCCATAATCTTGTCCACAAAGTCACTTAATGGCTCATCCCGTCCTTGCTTTATGCCCATATACATAGGTGTGCCTCCAGGGGCTTTTATCTTATTCATGGCTCTCCTGGCTGTATCCATACTTTCCCGACAAATATCAGGGCCAGCAAGTGCCTGTGCCTCCACCCGTATCCATTGACCTAGACCCATTAGATGATCAACTGTAACCCCTGCTAGCGGATCCCCAGGACCCCTTTGCACTGTGGCAGATATTGTAGCCTCATGCTGCCAATGGGCGTTAAACAAGAGCAGCTGATGGGGGGTGTATATTAGCCTAGCTACTGCCTTAATATCTGCAGGCAGGAGAGTATTTGCACTAAAGATGTAGTCCAGCATTTGTTTAACTGGTTCACTAGTCACCCCATAAGACCCTACTGTGGCTCGCAACTGAGAGAGCATTTTCCAATCCAAATTATGGATTGTAGCGTTCATCCCCCCTTGTGGTGAGGGTGTATATACCACCGGGAACACCAGCTGTTCCGTTGCCGCCTGTAAGAGGTCGGCATAACCCTCCTCCATTCCCTGTTTGGCTAGCATGGACCACATCTCCCGCCTTCCCCGAACTATAGCCTCTGCCAGGTCCAGCTCGGCCCCCGGGACAGGTTTGGAGTTCCGCGGCGCCTGCACAGAGACCTGAGGGGGGGGGGGGGGGTACGCCGAGGTTCCTCCCCTGCGGCAGATGCAGAGCTGCTAGTGTCCGGGGACTCGCATGGGGGTGCTGAGGGCTCAGATAGAGGTGGCAGTATAGTTAGCACCGTAGAGGAAGGAGGAGGGGGGGGGGTGTAATGGGTGAGCTCATAATCAAGGTTTTGCTGCTGCGCCGCTTGAGCACCCTGTGCCGCCCTTTTCTCGGCCTGGGACATCAACAATTCGTTATGTACCGGTTTCCATAATTTACTCTTTTTTTTTTTTTCTTTTTCTTTTTCTTTTTTTTTTTCTTTTTTTCTTTTTTTTTTTTTTCGCTGACTTATCTTCCTCCAAAACTAACTCCCACAATTTATCCCCATAACGTCTCCACTCTGCTAAAGTATGTACTGAATGGGGGTTCGTAAAAAACCCACAAGAAACTGCATGACTTAACAACACAGGGAGATCCTTATCTAAATCTATTCCCTTAAACTGCCGCTTCCTCAAAAAGACGGTAAATAATTCATATGCTGCTTGCCTGTCCATACTCACGTCAGTACCGTTGCAGACCTTCCAAGCTTCGGCAGCACGTATCGGCTGAGACCCACCGCTGTGGTCGCTCGGGGCGCGGAGTTCCACAAAAATTTTTACTCTTTCGCCGTCCGTCTAGCTGCGGGACCCGAACCCAACGTAGTCCCTCTCTCTTAGCGTGGTGTCCGGACGTCGGTCAGGTCTCACAGAGTGTCCTGAGGCACGGCACTTCTTCTTTCTCGGAGTGCTTTCACCGTCCCCGCTGCTTAGGGACCCGAATTTCCTTATCACGTCGGGGTCACCATTTGTTGGAGAAAAGACCACGGGAGACAAGTCTCATGCTACCATGGTCAACAAGCCTCAACTTTATTAAGTATATCGTGGCTATTTATACATGAAATAATTAGCTCATACATATTGCAAAAGCGAAGCTCATGATTGGAAATTCCTCTAATACCCTTGAAGTGGCATTTGTCTGCTTTATTGTTAAGCACTACTTTATGTTAACAGAGCATTCTGCAAAACACTCCTTAACCGTTCACACAGGTGCTTAGCCAATCAGAGCCGTGAGATGTTCTTTCTTCTTCTGAAGGTGTCCTTGGTTCTCATGCCTCTTATCTTGCTCCGCAGCTGCTGCTCTGTGCAGCCCCCCTGACTCCAGAGCTGCTGCTCTGAACAGTTTTTCCTTACGTTCCCACAGTTGGCCTTCTGGGCTGCAAGCGCACACTGCTGGCTCATGTCCAGCTTCTCATCCACCAGGACCCCCAAGTCCTTCTCCACAGGGCTGCTCTCAAGTGGTTCTTCGCCCAGTCTGTATAAACATCTTGCATTGCTCCAGCCAAATTGCAGCACCTTGCACTTGGCCTTGCTGAACCTCTTTTGGTTCACATGGTCCCACTTCTCCAGCCTGTCCAGGTCCCTCTGCTTAGCTTCCTTTCCCTCCAATGGATCGACTGCAGTGCTCAGCTTGGTGTCATTTTCAAACTTGCTGAGGGTGCACTCAATGCCATCATCTGTGTCATTGATGAAGATGCTGAAGAGCATCCTTGTCAAGACTGACCCTTGAGGGACACCACCTACTTTCTTCCTCACGTTATGTCATAAACCAGTGTCCTTCACTCTGACAGTGTTTGCATTAGCTCATGGATTAAATGAATTAGATCTCTTTTAGTTCTTTGAGTCACAATCCAATGCCTGTTGCTCTCCGCCTCTGTAGCAGATAAATTTTACATACCCTTCATCTGAGGACTGACCTGATGGATCTTCCACACTGTTCTTTTTAATGTCCATAGTTTGGTGGGGATGTTTTCCCAATGTGATGGGTTTCACCACAGTGACTGTGACCTGTATTTGTGACTTTGAGGCAGAGCTTGACACCAATGACCCACAATGGTTCATGGATGTTTGTGTTTATTGAGAATAAATCAGAGTTTCTTGGCTTCCCAGTGTCCATTTCAGTGCTGGGTCATGCCCAGGGCTCCACTGACTTGTCGGGGGGGCATTGTGTGCGCTGGGTTGGACTGCAGCTACAGGGACAAAGACAACTGTTGGCAGTTACTGCCCTGAGACCCTCTTCCCAAGTTCCATCTGAAGCTCCCAGGGGCCTCAGGTCTCCTGCAGGTCCTCTCAGAAAGCTGCCTGTCCCAGACAGGACCTCTGAGGCCTCTGGAGATGGCATGGGATGCTTGTGATCACACAGTGGGGTTTTGCTCCTTGTCATTTATCCTTCAATCAGTGTGTGTTTCCTATTAATATTTATCATTTCCTATCTACCTATGTAAAGTATTTATCCTATTGGGAAGGTGAACCACGCTGGTGGGATATGGCTGAGGACTATGCTCTGTTTTTAGGGAAACTATTGTATTTTACTGTTGCTTGTTTTAAAGTAGGAAGCCTGTCTTGTGCCCGTGCGCAGACAGCTCTCTAAGGTAAGCAGGTGAAGGAATGGTGTAAAGGAACTGTACCATCCAGCTGCAGATTTCAGTGGAGAATTCTGCTGTAGGGAAAGTGATGCAAGTGCCAGGTGGCATACAGCAGACACGTCAGGCCTGGGGAGGTGAGCAGTCAGGTTGTCCGTACTGTGTCAGGCCTCAAGCAATTGCTTTTCCTGTCTATGCAGATCTCCTTAGGAGACTCTCTGGATCAACATCAGAACAAGATGCACTACTTTAAATCTGAAAACATTTTTATTGGGTAACCTTTGAAATCTTCTTCCTTTACTACATTATGAAACCTCTCCACCTAGCTGTTTAAGTCTTGACTTCAAACACATTATGGAACAGACATGGCTCACTGGAACTTTCTACACTTCAGAGAGACCCATGGTACATTTGATGTCAGGTCTATGAACCTCAGGTATTGAGTGGAGAATGCTGTAAGCACTTGAGAAAGTAAAGTTGGAAGAAAAAGATGAGGGATCTTGGCGTACTAATGGGGCCCACTGAGGAACATTACCAACACAGCCTCCCCTTGGACATGTTAGAGCAGGGAATTGGAGATAATGATTACAGTTAGGTAAAGTAATGTGCTGAGAAACCTCTTGGTTTGTTTGATGAAGAAAGACCAATGCCTGACATCCAGACGCTGGAGGGGAGATCCGTTGTATCTGAGGGAATGAGCGCAGGGCTCGTCCTGGGGTTGGTGTTGTGGGGCAGATTGTACTCCATGTGAAGGACAGCAGTGTGACACCTCCCAGCCTCTGCACAGGGATGCGAGGAGGCATTGAGGCCCCATTACCATAAGCATAATAAATCTCCTCACAAACATGGCCAAGGGGACAAAGATTTCATTGCTGCTGGGGCCCTCCATCCTCACCAGCACCCACTGCCTTCTCCTCTGCAGGCAGAAGGCAGCACACCATTCCTTTCTGGGACACGCTCCTGGGGCTGGCCTGTCAACTCCACACACACAAGTGACCTCACAGCCACCTTCACAGCCTCGTGCCACCTGCAGGCCCATGAGGGCCTGAGGTAGAGCTGAGCTCATGGCAGCATTCCTACCCACCTCCTCCTTATGGCCTCAAGCCGATCAGTCACACGTCACCTCCTGTACAGACATCGCCTCGCATTCATCACTGCATTACATGGATTTGCTCTAAGACTCCACCAGTCCTGCTCTGCCCTGCAGAGCCAAGTACCCAAAGTTTAGGGTTAGGGGAGGGGTTGAAGGTGAGGAGGGCAGAGCACAGGAGCAGGGTCTGTGGGTGTTGTGTGTTCAGGATAGGGATTAAGGGTTAGCACTCACCTTTAGGGGCAGAGATTAAGCAAAGGTTTAGTGAGAGGGCTTGGTGTTCTGCTAAGGTTTTCAGGACAGTGTTAGGGTACAGGTAAGCATTACGGACTAGCGTTCTGTTTTGGGCTGCAGTGAGGGTATTTAACAATTGTTAAATACAATATTTTAATGCTAGCAACTAAAGCTTGGTTTTAGCGTGAGTGGGAGAGTAAGACTGGGAATCTGTGCAGTCCATTCCTTGGAATATTCTTGGCAGCAACAATTAAAGAAGCCCGGAGCCTTCAGGCACTGCCATGAGGAGATCTCCATTAACAATGGACTTGCTGTGGTGGAAACAGTCTGTGTGACAGAAGTGCCCACTGCGTGTCCTTGCTTGTGTTTGCAGCCACACAGCAGCACTGTCACCAAGCCACAGGAGCTGCAAGGCGAAGGGTCTATGGGGTTGAGTTTCAGCTCAACACACCACCACCACACCACTGAATTCTGTCTCTCAGTGCAACACTGAGCCTTTTCTTGAAAAGTTTCTGTCTCACCTCTGTTGGCTGTTCCATTCCTGAGATGGAAGTGGCACCTGACTCAGGAAGGAGAAGGACACAGAGCTCTGCAGGAGGACCTGCACCACCTGCCCAGCATCCATGCGCTACCCCACAGTTGCACTTCTTACCTACAAATTCATGCTCCAGAATGTCTCCTGAGAGTCCTGGGCAACCTTTCCTGGGCTCTCATGTGTGCTTCAGCTACCATAGGGTGTCCTGGAAGCAGTTCTCACCTCTGTGTGGCAAATGGAAAGAAGCATTGAATGGAGACTTCAGGGAAAAGTTTAAGCCTCTGAGATGAGAACCCATATCCAAGATATTTTCCTATGCAAGGCCTCACAGGAACTGAGGAAGAGGGGATCTGACAACCAACGTGCAAACCAGGTGCTGCTGCTGGCCTGTCAGAGGCACTGACAGATGTGAGCCTGGAAGCACAGACCCCAGCCAGGAGCCAAGGGATGGCCCGTCAGCTATTGCAGGCTGCAGTCACCGCACAGTTTGATGAACAGCTGTATGCTTCCTGCTGGATTATGGGGTGCTGAGAACAGCTGACCCCAGCAACTCCAGAAATGTCTCACAGGAAGGAAGACAGACAAAGTCATTGCATGCCCTTTGTTTTGTCAAGATTCACAGAGAGCTTGCTTCCTTATGTACACTGTGTCTGGATTACGCTGCATAGGTACAAACTGAGTAGTAATTGATGTGGATAATGACATTTAAGTGAAAAACATTAGAAAATACAAACACAGAATAAAGCTTACAATAGATTACACTTAGAAAATGAATACACAGACCAAAAAAAGACAATTTGATTCTGTTAAAATCTGAATCACAAATCTTAGATAGAAAAAGGTGGGGAGTTCACTGCTTTTGAAATACATTTAGTCATCAGTTTCCGCAGAGCATCTTTGAGCTTCCGGTTCCTCATGCTGTAGATGAGGGGGTTCACTGCTGGAGGCACCACTGAGTATAGAAATGACACCACCAGGTCCAGAGATGGGGAGGAGATGGAGGGTGGCTTCAAATAGGCAACCATGCCTGTG
The DNA here is from genome assembly GCA_037305975.1 of Chrysolophus pictus. Classification (NCBI taxonomy): domain Eukaryota; kingdom Metazoa; phylum Chordata; class Aves; order Galliformes; family Phasianidae; genus Chrysolophus; species Chrysolophus pictus. The sequence goes on from CM074604.1 coordinate 3,025,750, forward strand.
CTGAGAAACAGGGAGACCACAGCCAGGTGAGGGAGGCACGTGGAGAAGGCTTTGTGCCGTCCCTGCTCAGAGGGCATCCTCAGCACGGCCCTGAAGATCTGCACATAAGACAGCGCAATGAATACAAAGCACCCAAAAAACACAAGGATATTAAACACAACAAGCAAAATTTCCCTGAGGAAGTTTGATTCCAAGCAGGAGAGCTTGAGGATCTGGGGGATTTCACAGAAGAACTGATCCACAGCATTGCCTTGGCAGAGAGGCAGTGAAAATGTACTGGCAGTGTGCAGCAGGGAAAAGAGAACCCCAGTGCCCCAGGCAGCTGCTGCCATGGTGACACAAGTTCTGCTGTCCATCAAGGTCCCGTAGTGCAGGGGCTTGCAGATGGCAACGTAGCGGTCATAGGACATGATGGTGAGAATGCAATACTCTGCTGAGATGAGAAAGACAAATAGAAAGACCTGTGCAGCACATCCAGCATAGGAGATGTGCCTGGTGTCCCAGAGGGCATTGGCCATGGCTTTGGGGAGAGTGGTGGAGATGCAGCCCAGGTCGAGGAGGGCCAGGTTGAGGAGGAAGAAGTACATGGGGGTGTGCAGGCGGTGGTGGCAGGCTACGGCTGTGCTGATGAGGCCGTTGCCCAGGAGGGCAGCCAGGTAGATGCCCAGCAAGAGCCAGAAGTGCAGGAGCTGCAGCTGCCGCGTGTCTGCCAACGCCAGCAGGAGGAACTCGCTGATGGAGCTGCTGTTGGGCATCTGCAGTTCCTGGGCATGGAGTCCTGTGCACAGTGCAGAAGATAATGAGGAGACAAGGTCAGTCTCAGAGACACTCCTCCTGATATACTATAAAAACTTTTCCTTCTCTTTGGAAAATGTTCATTTAGCTCCATTCCTTGAATTAAATTTCATGATGTTCAGCATTCTGTAAGAAAAAGCAGCTGAAGGAGCTTTTGCCTTCCTCCCATTTTCTAATCTTCTCTCTTTCTGGATCTTCTCATCTGTTTCCATGTCTCATATCTTTACCCCAACTGCTCTTAGAGCCCCCAACCCCAACCTCTGTGCACTTAAAGATCTGTTAGAGAAAGCTGCCTGGTTGCAGGATAAGTGCATTATTCATGTAGGCAGAAAATGACAATAATTTCAACTGGTTCTATCCTTCAGGAAAGGAGAGGCTGAAAGCACATTCTGTGTGACTGTTCACAGAACAAGTGATTGAGAAATGTACAATTTAGGAGTCTCAGAATTGTGTTCATATTCACAGCTCCTTTCAGATTTATGCCTCCATTCCTTTTCCCTTTCCTCAGAATGGGATGTCCCAAATTTAGTGATTCCTTTGGTCAAACCCACTTCATTGTCTGCAGTGAGAGACTTACCTGGTCAAGGACTGCGAGAAAAACTCCTCCAGTGAGCTCACAGCCTGCTAACATGCAACGCAGCCTGTAAACTCTCTTACTTCTTCTCTCTGTCTCCTGCAGATCATGCCCCCAGCAATTCTGCGTGGTGCACAGGAGCTGCTCCTGGGCACAGCTGTCTCTCTGCTGTGCTGCCCACTTGTATGAGCTCCCTGTGTCCCAGGAGCCCAGCCCAGCTCAGCAGCAGAGGATGTGATTTCCTTCTCTCCCTGGAGATATCCATTGGTATCCAGGGATGACATCTCCTGCAGGGTCATCACTGCAGAACGTAGTACACAGTCAGCTCAGTTACTCACCACATGTCCACAGGATTCCACAAGCATGGCTGTTTTTAATAAAAGATGTTTGACCATGAGAAAAGCAAATGCCAAATCTGGAAACCTCCGCTCATGACCTGTAAATGCAGTCTTATCATTACAGAATCATAGAAAGTCTTAGACAGGAGGGGATTTGAAAGACCACCTAGTTCTAATCCCCCAGCCATGGGCTGGGTTGCTCAACACCAGATCAGTCTGCCCAGCATCTCATCCATTCTGACCTTGAATGCCTCCAAGTATGGGACATTCACAGCCTCTTTTGGCAATATTTTCCAGTGCTTCTAGTGTGTAAAAAATGTCTTTCTAACATCTAACCTCAGTATCCCCTTTTTAATTTAAAGCCATTTCCCTTGGTTCTGATTCTATCAAGCCATCCCACCCTGACCCGAGTTAGGCAACTCATCTGCCGATGGAAACCCTGGGGCTGAAATGGGTTCAGTTCCTCACAGAACCATGGGAGCCGGGAGCCCTCTTAGCTGAGTTCAGATGTGCGCAGTGAGGTGTCTGTGTGTGAGCCCCTCAGCTGAATCCTTGCTCTTTATTCAACAGGGACTGCACTGCTCACACACAGACACTCAGGGATGACCAAGATGACCTGGGGTGATCCTAGCTGTGTGCTCGTGCTTGTAAACTGTGGTGGAAAATCTGTGAGACAGACAGCTCCTTCCTGAGCATCAGCTGAGAGCCAGAAGGGAGGTATTCCTGGCCATCCTAAATGCCACCACAGCCCTGTGCTTGGGGCACCCACTGTGCCTTTTGCACCTGTCCCCATGGAGCATGTCGTGTCATTCTGCTGACCAAATGGATGAGCTCACAACACAAGAGCCAGATCTTCCTCTCTGCTCCATCTGTGGCATAGTCTGGAGTTCAAGGCATTACAAAGCTATGACACATCTACAGTCTTTCACTCATGACACCTTACTAGTTTGCTCTGGACTCTTATGAGAGTGGCATCAGAAGAAGTCTAGGGTCATGCCAGTTCCCAGTTCAGAGGAAGATGGCAAACACTGAGCTAATTTTAAAGGAGAGGAAGAAAGAGGACATCGGCAATTACAGAGCTGTCATTGTCACTTCAAAGGCTGGTAAACATATGGAGAAAATGGTGCTGAGAGTTCCAGAAAAGAACTTGAAGGACAATTCTGTCACTGGCCCACACAAGTTCATGAGGGGAAGGTCCTGTTGAACTTAATGTCCCTTTATGACAACATCACCCATTGAGTTGACCAAGGGAAGACAGTTGAGGTTATCCTTTAGGATTTCAATAGAGCCTTTGATACTATTTCTCACAGCATACTTCTGGGCCAAATGTCCTGCATTCAGCTACACAGAAACATAATGTGATGGGTGAGCAGTTGGCCAATGGGTTGGACCAAAGGATTACAGTAAATGTGGTTCCATCAGGCTAATGGACTGTCAGTAGCAGGGTTCCCTAGTACTCCATTTAAGGGCACTTCTCTTTATCATTTTCATCAATGACTTGTATGCAGGACTAGAAGATGTTTTGAGAAAGTTTGCTGATGATACCAAGTTGATTCTATGAGGTTGGAGAAGACTTACAGAGAGATGTGGACAAGTTAGAGAACTGGGTAAGCACCAGTTGTAGTACGTGTAACAAGAACAAGTGCCTGATTCTGCACCTGGGTAGGGGCAACCCTGAACATACTCACTGACTGAATATGGGACACTGGAGAGCAGTTTGATGGAAATGGATTGAAGGTCCTGGTCAACATCAAATTGAATGTGAGTCAGCAGTGTGCCCAGGCAGCCAGGAAGGCCAACCATTCCCTTAGGTGCACTGTGCATGGCATTGCTAAATGGGGAACTGAGGGGGGATTTTCCTGATCTGGTCCGCACAACTGGAGCTCTGGGAGCATTTCTGGGCACTGCAGAACATAAAGGACATAAAACTATTGGAGACTGTCCAATGGAGGGCAGAAGAGCTGAGAGGGCTGATGTTCAAAGATTCATCGGGATTGACTACTTGTTCAGACTGGGCCCTTCTCACATCCCACATCCTGGGATGAGACACACTGCCCACATGGCACTTGGGCCTCACGGCATCCTTGCACCCCATGCAGAGTCTGGCAGCTGCTGTGCCTTGGTCTCTTCCATTTGACATCAGACAAACCTCCATCCCACTGCCCCAGGAAGGGCCCTGAGCCAGCACGAGGGACACGATCTCCCTGCCAAGGCTCTGGGGATCAGGCCTTGGCCTTTCTGCTTCACAAGACAAAGGAGGCTTTGCTCAGCATCACAGCCACCATCCCAGTGCCTTGGTCTGCCTGCAATCATGGCTTCCAATTATCTGCTCTAACAAGTCCCTGGGGAAGCTTGCTTGTCAATGGCCCTCAGTGGGGCCCATTAATACTCCAAGAAACTTCACTGTTCCTTCTGATTTTCTCTTCTGGAGCACTTCATGCAATCTTCTCTGTGCACTGGAGGTTGATGGACTCAGCAGCAAATGTCCCGTGGGGCCCATTACAACCTGAAGAGCCCTCCTGTGCCTTGTGCCTTCCTCTCATCTTCTTCAGGTGTTCAGAACTTGTACAGCAAATTGGAGAGCTATCTGAAAAGAGCTTAAAGAGGAAGAGAATGAATGGCATTTATGAAGATTATTTATTTATTTATTTATAGTTGGTTTAAACAAGAAGTTGCAGCAGCACCTTGTAAATGATATTGACCCTGGATGTCCCCTAATGAGCTTTGCCCTGTCACTGTGTGGACGAATGTCCTCCTCAGCTTCCCTACCCCATTTCTACTCACATTGGCCCCATCACTTTTCCTCCCATCACACTTCTCCTCTGCAGTCATCTGCTCAGTGTTAAACCTCCTTTGCACCAACTCCCACTGGCCTTCCTCAGAGAACCAGCTGCACATGGGCAAGGAAAGATTTCTCTTTTTTTTTTTTTTTTTTTTTTTTTTTTTTTCCCAGTAGTAGTTAGAAACATGATGCAATTGAATGAACAGTAGAGCAATGTAATCAACTGCATGCCTTGTCCAAGCCGCACCTCATGATGTTTGTCTTTCACTGGGAATAGTTGTACAAGACATATGTTAGGCAGAGATAGGAAGGCATAGATAGAATCACAGTTACAGAGTTGATCAAAGAGTCCATCAGACTTTGAGAGATGTTGCAAGTTCCAATAATCTCCCTGAAGTTCACAGATCAGCCAGATAATTGGGAGCTATCTGAGTGAACACAGAGCAAGGGCTGGGGAAATCTGGAGAGCAGTGGGAAGAGCATGTGTCCAGATGGCCTGCAGAAAACTTGCCCTGTACCGTGGTCATTGATTTAGGAGAGCTGGAGACACCTGGAGGATGAGGGACATCAAATACGCAGCAGGGTAGAGCAGCGGTGGATGCTGGGCATTGGTCACAGGGCATTGGCACTGGCACCACTGTCTGCGTCCCTGTACCTGAAGGCATGTGTTTCCTGCTAACACAGTTCTGCAAAATGTTGTTCTTTTTTGAATAAAATAGAAAGGACACAAAATCCCCTAAAAGACTTGAATTTTCAACTTTAAAAAAAAAAAAAAAAAAAAAAAAAAAAAAAAGCAGATCTCATGAGTATTTTAGGACTTGAGAGGTGTGTTAATTCATTTTCACTAATTTCCATCATGGTCATCCATTCAATTCAATTCCATTGCTTCAGTTTTATTGACATGAACATCTTTCAGACTTACAGCTTCAAAAATAAAAGAAAATCCATCTGTGTTTTGAACAGAGCCTGGCGCTCCCCAGGATTTCCCTGCCGAGAATTGTCCATGACAGCTCTCCGTGTTTCCACTAACTGAGTCACACTGTGGTACTGAGATCTTCTCACGTTCTCAGACCTTGTTTTAGAAGGTCACATGCAACACAGGACACTTCAAACCCTTCATGCCAGGTAGCATGCCCCATTTCACTGTGAGCTCACATTCCCCCTAGCTTTCCTTTTGCTGTGTATATATTTCTAAAAGCCGTTCTGTCTTTGATATGCCTGGGCAGGTTCAACTCTGTGTGAGCTTTAGACTTTCTAAATTACTCTCAGCAGGTACACTAGGACAAACACTCTGCATTGCTCCCAGCTGACCACTGCTTGTTTCCAATTCCTATATCTGCTTTCACCACAGACACTTGAAGAAGCCAAGGTGTGCTCTCCTGAAACCCAAAGGTGTGAACTTGACTTTTGCCCTCCCTTCAGACTCCACAGCTCCACCAACCCATGGCCACTGCAGACCAGGTTCACTTTGACCTTCAAATTCTCCACCAGCCCTTCCTTGCCGGTGAGTAGGAGATGCAGCAGAGCACCTCTCCTCTTTGGTTCCTCTAAGGCTTGGTGAAGAAACTGTCAGCTGTGCTCTCCAGGGATATCCTGGATCTTGTATGCCCTGCTGTGCTGTCCCTGCAGCAGATACTGCAGTGGAAAAGGCCCCCAAGGGGGACAAGGGCCTGACAACAGGAGGCTCCCATCTGTCTGCAGAGGGCACCTTCCACTTGCTCTTCCTGATCAGGAAGCCAGGAGCAGACACTGTTGGTCTCCTCTGTTTGCCATTGCCATTCGGTCTGACCTGGATGCTCTGCCATCCCAAGAAGAGCTCATTGTGCACTCCCACAGAGGGCAGGTGCCCTTCCTTGTCTCCTCTCCCATCTATCATAAAGACTTGTGCTACAGTCCAGCAGTGGAAGCCATTAAACCACATCCCTGTGATCCAAACAAGAGCTCAGACCTGCAAATGTACAAAGCTCTCTAGCCCAGCACATATTGGTGTTCTCATTCGTGTAAAACCACATAAGAAAAAATCCTGTTCAGGAGGCATTATTGGATACCGTGCATCCATGGTATTTATGAAGGTGGCACATAATCATTGGACCCACTGTGGGGCGCCAAGTTGTCCAAGCAGCATGGATACTCCTGGACATGTCATTCCTGAAGGCCCTGTGCTGCATTTGCAGCTGCATGTGAGTGTGCTGGACAGCCCAGGGATCTGGCATGACACTAGGCTGCTTCTGATGTCATTCACATGAGAGCACATAGAAAACTGAGGCTTCTTCAGGTGAAGAACACAGATGTGTGTCAGCTCTGTAGTGCCTTGAGCTTCAGAATAGGCAGCAGATGGAGAACAGAGGAAGATCTGCCTCTTCTTTTGTGAGCTCAGCCATTTAGTCAGCTGAATAACTCTGCATGCTCCATGGAGATGAGTAAAAAAGACATACTCCAGTGCCCTAAACGCAGTGGTCTGTTGTCATTTAGGATGGCCAAGAATACCTCTGTTCCATCTCTGGCCCTCAGCTGATGCTCAGGAAGGAGGTGTCTATCTCAGGGATTTCCCACACACTTGACAAGCACTAGCACACATCCAGGAGCACCCCAGGCACCTTGGTCATCACCCAGGGTCTGTGTGTAAGCAACTGACTCTCCTCTGGAGGACCAAGGACTCAGAGCAGGAGCTCACACGCAGACAACTCCTTGTGCACATCTGAACTGAACCAGAGAAATCCCAAACCTATTTTCACCATAGGGTTTTCATCTAGGGATGAGATGCCAGCACTGCCTCAGCTGGATCACTGCCCTGCCCAGGGCAAGTCTACCCCTCCCTGTCCTTGCCTGTGTGCTCTTTTGTTACAGCAACACTCACTGAAAGGGCTAACCATGAGTCTGGAATTAGTCACTGTCCACTAGACATTTGGTGGTTAATGCAGCAGATTTCAGAGTACAGTCATGACACTGTTGTCTTGGAGGCGCTGTTGGCCATGGAGACCCTGGCACATCTCCGGGGAGATCATTGGGAGGATAGAAGTGAAATTCTCTGCTGCTGAGCTGGGCTGAGCCCCTGGGACACAGGGAGCTCCTACAAGTGGGCAGTGCTGCAGAGACACAGCTCTGACTAAGAGCAGCTCCCGTGTACTGTGCATCAGCACTAGGGGCACGTTCTGCAGGTGACATGAAGATAGAAGAGAAAGGAGGGAGGTATTACTGGATGTGAGGGGTGTGAGCGGGCTGCGACCTCACTGCAGGAGCATTGCTTCCAGCCACTGACACGGTAAGTCTCTCACCATAGGTAATGCAAACACTTTCCCAAGAGGGATCACCACATCTGGCACATCCCAGTGCAGATCAGGCTGCATACGCTCTGTGTTTCTTTATCATGGAATAAGAACTGTTCCAGCGGGGACTCTTCCCTGCTGCAGCATCAGAGCACAGCTCTGAGGGCACATCAAGAGAGAACCCTAAAGTGCATTTTACCTCTCTACTTTCCTTTAATGTATACATTCTTTCAATAAAGCCATGGGAGTTCTCTTAGGTTCCCTTTTTCACTTGAAAAAATGAACATGCACTTAGATAGTGCCCTGCAAACGGGGTGGGTTCTGGACAGCAAATCGGAATGCAGAGAGTTTGGGCTGGTGTCTGTATGCTCAGTCAGGGAAATGACAGGAAAACAGCCCCCAGGATGAAAATCTGCAGACCACAGAGATATGGTCAGGGAATTACCCCCTTCAGTGCAGGGACTTTCCTCTGAGCAAGCTCCCACCTAGAAACGCCTTTGCCCACACTATCATGGGGTCCGATGCGTGAACCACCTCCTGTGCAGGCAGAGCTCCAGCAGAGCAGAGCAGCATCTCCCCAGGCACGTGTCCATCACCCTCTGCAGTGCACAGGGGCTGAGAGCCACTGCCTGGAGCTGTGGGCAATGCAGTCTGTGAGGCTGGGAAGGAGCTGGCTTTCCCTTAATGAGATGCCATCATTAGGACACAGCTCCCTGAGGTGTCCTTCAGAGCTGTGAGCTGACCTTCAGGATGGAAAGCAGCAGAGAGATGCAATATGCAAATGCTGTGGGGTTGGTGAAATCAGTGTTAGGGGTCATTTGCAAGATGTGTGGTGATGAGGCACTGCTGAAGTACTTCGAGAAAGGGTGAATGCACAGTGGTGGGCAGAGGACTCCTGTTTTCTGAGTGGGTATGACTTCAGAACTTTATGGGAATGCAATCGTTTTTCATCTGCTAAGTAGTCAAGCTCAGAGCGATTGAGAAGAAATCCAGGGTAAGATCCCCTTACCCAGCACTAAGCAGCAGTGAATCCGTTTGCCTCTCAGGTCTTTCAGCTGTTCAGACTTCAGCAAACACTCCTTAGGCATGGTGAGCAGGATGAGAATTTGTAAGAAAAAGCAATCCCTTGAACTTCTGTTTTTGACCCACATATTTTTAGCATTAAGGTTCAGATGCCAACCAGCACTTCTGTATTAGAAGTGATTTTATCTGATAAATACTGAAACAAAAATCTGCCCACACACACGATCACCACGTTCCTATGTACACACAGGGATAAGAATGCTTCATTGAGATAAAAATTGCAGAGTCCCTCATGCCAAACTCGACCTCATGAAATGTAGATCACATCATGGAGCTGAATGAACACAGCCCACATAGAAAGACTTCTCCTTGACTTTTATTCTCCTTGAGCAGGTCCTGGTGCCCAGAAGAACTGCAGATGCCCAACAGCAGCTCCATCAGCGAGTTCCTCCTGCTGGCGTTGGCAGACACGCGGCAGCTGCAGCTCCTGCACTTCTGGCTCTTGCTGGCCATCTACCTGGCTGCCCTCCTGGGCAACGGCCTCATCAGCACAGCCGTAGCCTGCCACCACCGCCTGCACACCCCCATGTACTTCTTCCTCCTCAACCTCGCCCTCCTCGACCTGGGCTGCATCTCCACCACTCTGCCCAAAGCCATGGCCAATGCCCTCTGGGACACCAGGCACATCTCCTATGCAGGATGTGCTGCACAGACCTTCCTGTTTGTCTTTCTGCTATCAGCAGAATATTTCCTTCTCACCATCATGTCCTATGACCGCTATATTGCCATCTGCAAGCCCCTGCACTACAGGACCTTGATGGACAGCAGAGCTTGTGCCAGCATGGCAGCAGCTGCCTGGGGCACTGGGGTTCTCTATTCCCTGCTGCACACTGCCAATACATTTTCACTGCCTCTCTGCCAAGGCCGTGCTGTGGATCAGTTCTTCTGTGAAATCCCCCAAATCCTCAAGCTCTCCTGCTCTGGTTCTTACCTCAGGGAAGTTGGACTTATCATATTTAGTGCCTTCATCTTCTTTGGTTGTTTTGTTTTCCTGTTGCTGTCCTACATGCAGATCTTCAGGGCCGTGCTGAGGATGCCCTCTGAGCAGGGACGGCACAAAGCCTTCTCCACGTGCCTCCCTCACCTGGCCGTGGTCTCCCTGTTTGTCGCCACTTGCATGTTTGCCTATTTGAAGCCCCCCTCCATCTCTTCCCCATCCCTGGACCTGGTGGTGGCAGTGTTATACACAGTGGTACCTCCACTAATGAACCCCCTCATCTACAGCATGAGGAACCAGGAGATCAAGGATGCACTCAAGAAACTGTTTACACATGTATTGCTTCAACATCATTAAAATGTTCATCACATGACTATCAGAAATTCAGAAAAAGCTCTGATTGCCTTTATTTCAGCTCTCACCCTCTCACCCAGTTTGTTATTCCTATCATATTTTTTATTCCAATAAAGCAATGCTGTTCATCACATTTCTTCTTTATTTTCTACCTTTGTCTTCTGGCTGGCAATCCTAATGTACAAAAGCAACACAGCTGTTTGAATAGATAAGGAAATCATCAGAGTGTTGTTTGCTTCAGCTCCCATCTCCTCTGTATCTCAGAGAGCAGCCCTGCACACAGGAGGGCTGCAGGAACCAAGAGCCCAATGCCACACATTGCAGCAGCCCTGGTGTCTGTGGGGCTGCCCCTCACCGCCCGCTGGGCGCTGCCTCTCTGCTGCCTTTGAGTTGTGCTGCTGCTTCCCTGGAGCCACGGCCATGGGCAGCAGCAGGACGTGCTCTTTTCAGTGCTGCTCTCTTTGCACCACCTTTGCACGCTGTTCTCCTTTCTCCTTGCACTTGTGTCAGCCCTCAGGCCCTGCATTACGTAGCAGACCAACAAAAAACACTTTGCCTGCGGTGTGCCAGGAGTTGTCTCAAAGGCTTGGAAGTACACTGAAATGTCAACAGACTGAAGGCTGGACACTTGGGGAGGAGGGAATCCTATGAAAAATGAGACAGCTTTGCTCTGTTCAAAATGTTCCCATTGTGCTGTAGGAAGTTCTGACTGCAAACTTGTTTTTGACGGGCTTGTTTATTGCCACCTCACTCATAGCCCTGGATGGCACACCTGTAAACCTAGGAGCCACAGAAGGCAGAGAGATCCTTGAGGTCCTGTTTTGAGACTTTCATGCTTCAAAACTATGGGACAAGCACGCTCGCAAGCCAAGGACCCCCCACCTCTCTCTGCTCGATCAAAGCAGGAACCCAGACCTCTGATCTCTTTCTCTGTCCCTCTCTCCTCCCCACGCCCCAACTCCGTCTCTCTCCTTTCTTTCTCTTCCTCTCATAGAGTTGTTAAGTAACACAAGGCTTACTTTGGTTTCTTATAACATCACAAGGTGTAGCTGCACATGGAAATAATTGTAGAAGTGCCAGTATTTTACAGATAATTGTAGAGCACAGATTAGCATTAAAACTGATGACTGTACCTGGGCACTGAGTGTCGGTTTCACTCTTATCTAACCAGGAGCTGCGAATCTGGGCACCTCTCCTTCCTTTTCTATTTGAGATGTGACACATTCCGTAATGACAGTCCTCAAGGCCAGGGCAGAAGGATGGATGCCTCTCCCCAAGCTGGACTTTGGAATTCACTCACAGGAATTCTCTCTGAAAAGGCCCATTGCTTTGATGGGATTCTCCGTGGATTGAGGGGGCAGTTTCACAGTCCCTCCCAACCTGAGAGGCGTGAACGTCTGACCTTTTTGCTTGCAGGGTGTCACAGAGCTATCTCGATCAATTTGTGCGTGTGACAGGGGGCAGCAGGCCTATAGGCCCCCTGGACCCCAAATGGGAAGGGAATAGGGGAAGGGAAGGGATATGGGAGCTGGGCCCCAAAACAGAACAGCTGCAACAATCTAAGGAGGAAAACTTAATTTTATTAAATACGACATAGGAATGCAAGATAGCATAATATATCATACAATCTAATTGAAATTAAGGCGAATAAATCAACCAAAATAAGAGAGAGAGTCAGAAACTGAACATTCCACTTTGAACTGAAGGCGCATGGCAGGAGAGCACCACAACACTGCAGGCAGTGAGAGAGGGAGAGATCCTGTGACTTCTTCCCATGGCTGATCTTCCCCTCTGAATGCAAATTCCCCTGGGATATGCAGTTCTTCTTCTCTTCTGAGAACCATGTATCCAGAAAGTTGTCAATCCTTGGAACTGGAGCATTAACTCTTAATTACCTGTGCTTTACATGATGTTATGGTGTGGAATACTGATTGCAGCCTCTGATGCACGGACTCAGACGTGAACGATCCAAATCGTTTTTTACAAGTTCTCACATCACTTATATACCTTCACAAGTTTTCTTTTTCTAGCTTTCCCATCCACCCCTACAACTTTCCCATCCACCTTTACATGTCAACAGAGCATTCTACAAAACACTCTTCAACCATTCACACAGGTGCTTATCCAGTCAGAGCCGTGAGACGTTCTTTCTTCTTCTAGAGGTGTCCTTGGTTCTCATGCTGTTTATCTTGCTCCACAGCTTCTGCTCAGAACAGTTTTTCTTGTATTCCCACAACTGATAGCAAGAATCATAAAACCATGACATTCCACCCCTTACTCTACATCACTACATCATGCTTAATGTATATACATATATACAAACAAGCAGTGATTAAAATGTATTACACACACGTCTACATACGTATATACATATGGAATTACTGACTACACTCCCCCAACATCACATTCCCTTGTGGTAGACACTGAACATCCCCATATTTCTCCATTACCAGTTCCAGGGCAAAAACAGGAGAGGTTTGCACTTTCTGGAGACTGGAAGAACTCAAACTGCTTTTTCCAACATGCTCTTTACATGTACAACAGGGACTTTATCTCCCTCTACGATATGTAGGGAGCTGGATTGGGTAGGAACATCACAACTGATAGATCCTCTGGTATTGACCAACCAGGTGGCTTCTGCCAAATGCTTCTCCCAGTGCTTAAATATTCCAACACCCATTACTTTCAATATGGTTTCTAATAATCCACTGTACTGTTCAGCTTTACCAGAAGCTGGCGCATGGTAGGCCACATGATAAATCCAGGCCCACTTGTATGTTGCATCTCTTCCTTGATGGCCCGAGGTCTCATGGGCCCACCAAGCTAGAAATAATTCACCCTTGTTTTCTGCCAGTCCAGGTCTATTTGAGCCACCTCAATTTTGGCAGCTCGGTCCACCTGATGGTTATTTTTCTGTTCTTCAGTAGCCCGACTCTTGGGCACATGAGCATCCACATGGTGCACCTTTGCAACCATATTCTTTATTTGAGCAGCAATATCTTTCCACAGTTCAGCAGCCCAAATAGGTTTACCCCTTCTTTGCCAGTTATTTTGCTCCCACTGCTGTAACCACCCCCATAGAGCATTTGCCACCATCCATGAGTCAGTGTAAAGATAAAGCGTTGGCCACCTCTCCTGTTCAGCAACATCTATGGCCAGCTGGACAGCCTTTATGTCTGCAAATTGGCTTGATTCTCCTTTCCCGTCAGTGGCCTCTGCAACTCATCGTGTGGGGCTCCACACAGCATCTGTGATGCTTCCCCACAATACGACACGATCCATCAGTGAACAGGGCATATTTCTTTTCATTTTCTGGTAGTTCATTGTATGGTGGGTTCTCTTTAACACTCAATACTTCTGCTTGTGACGTTCCAAACATTTTTATGTTCAGACGAGTCCATGATCACCTCCAGGATTCCTGGATGGCTGAGGTTCCCCATCGGCACTCACTGTGTAATCAACGCAATCCACTTACTCCAAGTGGCATCAGTATCATGATGGATGGAGGGAACCTTTCCCTTGAACATCCAGTTCAACACTGGCAGTCAAGATGCCAGAGGAGCCATGGTTCAGTACTGATTACTTCAGAAGCAGCCTGAACTCCCTCATACGCAGCTAAGATCTCCTTCTCAATTGAAGTGTAGCACTTTTCGGACTCCCTGTACGCTCGACTCCAGAATCCCAGGAGTCAACTTCGGGTCTCCCCTGAGGCTCTTTGCCGCAGACTCCAAGTGGGACTTATCTCCTGTTTAATCTGTTCAAAAGCCTGCTGCTGCTTAGGACCCCATGCAAAATTATTCTTCGGAGTCACCTGCTACAGGGGGCTTACAAGTGAGGCTACAGTCTGGAACACGCATTCTCCAAAAACCCACTACACCCAGAAAAGACTGTGTCTCTTTCTTAGACGTGGGCGGAAACATGGAGATTTTGTTGATCACATCTGTCAGGATGTGACAATGTCCATCTTGCTACTTTATATCTAGGAACGGAATTTCCTGAGCAGGTCCTGAAAGGTGAGAAGGGCCCCATAAGTCAGCATAAAAATGTAAGAAAGCTTCACAGTGACTGAGAACAAGGGGGGGGGAGAGGAGGGGGAGGGGGAAGGGACAATAGTTAGAGATAGTTTGTAGAAGTAAGAATGTAGAGCTTGTTAGAAAAATAAGGGATGGCAGACACTGGGTCTGGGATCGTGAGGGGGATGAAGCCACACCGATAAGGTTTGAGTACAACACGGAGACATTTGTGTCATCAAATCAGAGAGGTGATGAGATGTCCACAGAGCTAGAAGAAACCAGTTTGGAGGGATTCCCCCGAAAGGTCAGAAGTTTACAGCAAGAAAGGTCAGAAGCCTTCATGAGGAAGACAACAAATCTTCATCCCACAACTCACTGCACACACACAACAGGAGAGGGTCTGTTGGGGTGTAACAAGTACGCATGCAAATTCCAGGAAAACTATTGATTATGCATTAGTTTGACTATATCTGTAGCACATTTTTTCCAGATGGTGTGCAAGTTATGTGGATCTATCCCCCTTGCACCCAGTGTACACACACCGCTGAATAAACCAGACCTGCTTTGTAATCTTACTTGGGTTACAGAGTTTGATTCCAAACATCACAGTGACCAGTGTCATATTCTTCTCAGTCCAGCTGGTAAGGAGGAGAGCCCTGGGGACTGGACAGGTTCTGCGAGTCAGCAATTGTTTGTGCAGTGGTTATCAGCAACAGGGCTTTATTTTATGGGAACAAGAGACTCAGTACACAGGGAGAACAAACACCCTGCATCAGTGCAGGAGGAGAATTGATTGAATGAGAGTTCCCTGCAGCTTTGTCAGAAGGAACTTGGGCTCTTTGTGGACAACAAGCTCACCATGAGCTAGCAATGTGCTGTTTCTGCAAAGGAGGTTGAAAGCTGCTGGGCAGCAGTAGGACTAGCATAGCCAGCAGATCAAGGGAGGGGATTGTTCCTCTCTGTTCAGCACTGCTAACATCACTCACTCACCAGTACGCACGGAGCATTGGCTTAGTGAAACAGGACCAGCAAAGAGCTTCAAAAAGTGGACTGGGTTCACCTTCCTAAGAGGTGAGGCTATGAGAGCAGGGCATGTCCAGCCTGGAGATGAGAAGCTCCAAGGAGACGTACCTTGACAGTGTATATAAACATCTGACGGGAGGCCAGAAGAAGTGGGAGCCAGGCTCTTCTCAGTGATGCCTAGCAAAAGGACAAGGGGCAAATGGATCCAGATGAAACGCATAACATTTCGTTCAAGTCCAGGGAAGCTTTTCTTTACTGGGGGCTGCTGATCACTGGAACCGGCTGCCCAAAGAGTTTCCTTCCCTGCAGATAATCAAAAGATGTGTAGACCCACTCCTGGAAATTCAAGTCAAATCTACAGCCCTATGTCCAGACGGAGGCCTGTGACGAATGGTGTCCTTGGGACAGGTGATCTGCAACATCTTTATGAATGGCATAGACAGTGGGATCAAGTGTTCCCTTAGCAAGTTTGGTGATCACACCAAGCTGAAGGGTGCAATTGACACAGCAGAAGGAAGGGGCACGATTCAGAGAGACCTGGTTGGATTTGAGAAGGTGGCCCACATGAACATAATGAGATTCAACAAGGTCAAGCACAATGCACTGCACTTGGGTCAGAACAATCTCAGATATTTGCACAGAGTGGGAGAAGATCTCGTAGAGAGCAGCCCTGCAGAGAAGGACTCGGGAATCCTGATGAGTGAAAAGCTGGACGTGAGTCAGCAATGTGCTCTTGCAGCCCAGAAGGTCAACTGTGTTCCGGGCTGCATCAGATAGGAGTGCCCAGCAGTGGAGGGAGGGAATTGTCCCCCTCTACTCTGCCCTTGTAGTGCCCCAGCTGGAGTAGTGCATCCAGCTCTGAGGTCCCCAACACAAGAAGGATGTGGAACTGTTGGAGTGGGTCTAGAGCAGCACCACCAGAGAGCTGGAGCACCTCTCATATGAAGAAAGAATCACAGAATCACAGAATCACAGAATTGTAGGGGTTGGAAGGGACCTCCAGAGATCATCGAGTCCAACCCCCCTGCCAAAGCAGGCTCCCTACACCAGGTCACACAGGTAGGCGTCCAGGCGGGTCTTGAATATCTCCAGAGAAGGAGACTCCACAACCTCCCTGGGCAGCCTGTTCCAGTGCTCCGTCACCCTCACCGTAAAGAAGTTCTTGCGCACATTGGTGCGGAACTTCCTGTGCTCCAGCTTCTGGCCGTTTCCCCTTGTCCTGTCTCCGCACACTGCTGAAAAGAGTCCGGCCTCGCCACTTTGCCCCCCACACCTTAGATATTTATAGACCTGGATCAGGTCCCCTCTCAGTCTTCTCTTCTCAAGGCTGAACAGACCCAGTTCTCTTAGCCTTTCTTCATAGGGGAGATGTTCCAGGCCCTTCACCATCTTTGTGGCTCTCCGCTGGACTCTTTCCAAGAGATCCCTGTCTTTTTTGTACTGGGGAGCCCAGAACTGGACACAGTACTCCAGATGAGGCCTTACCAGGGCAGAGTAGAGGGGGAGGATCACCTCCCTCGACCTGCTGGCCACGCTCTTTTTAATGCACCCCAGAATGCCATTGGCCTTTTTGGCCACAAGGGCACACTGCTGGCTCATGGCCAACCTGTCGTCCACCAGGACACCCAGGTCCCTCTCCGCAGAGCTCCACTCCAGCAGGTCATCCCCCAGCCTGTACTGGTGCATGCAATTATTCCTCCCTAGAGGTTGAGGTCAGTCTGGAGAGAGCTCTAAAGGAGCCTCACTGCAGCTTTTCAATAATTAAAGAGAGCTTATAAACAGGAGAGAGACCGACTTTTTGCTTAGAAAGAACGTGTTACAAAATGGGGCAATATATTAAACCAAGAGACAAGACGTTTGGATTATACAATAGCAGGAACGAAGTTACTCAGGGAGTGGGAAAGCACTGGTACAGAGAAAGAGGGCAATCTGGAGGTCCTCAAGGCCAGGCTGGATTCAGCCCTGGGCAACCTGATCTAGTGGGAGGCAACCCTTCTCTTGACGGGTAGTTAGGAAGGAATTGTTAAGGCCCCTTTTAATCCAGGACATTCTATGGTTTTATAATACCAGAATAAATGCCACCCAGAAAGGAGCTCTTGGTTCAGCACTCAATCACTTCCAGATCACCTGTGTCCTTCAGTCTGTGGAGAAGTCCAGAAAGTAAAAAAGAAAAGAGCAACTCTTTGGCTCCATTGCTGATATCAGCCTTGGAAGAGGCCTCCAGGTCTCTGTTCTGAGCAGCCCGTTGTGTTATAATGGTGCTGCCTAGTGCACATTGGTGCTCATTGCTGCTCCTGTCTGCAACCACAGGACTGCCACTGCAAGATGTTGTAAGATGCAACAGGACTGCTGTGAAATGACACGAGACCCGAGGGCTACCAGGAGTGTAGAGGTACAGCATGGATACAGGAGTAGGAAAGCATGGGAGTGGAAAGAGCAGCACTCAAAAGACCACCTCCTGCCCCTGCCCATCTCCATGGCCCCAGCAAAGCAGCAGCCCTGGCTTAATGGGCACAGATAGTGGGAGCCAACGAGGCAGTGAGGAGCATCGCCCAGGGAAACCAGGGCTGCTGCACCATTTGGCACAGGGCTTCTGGTCCCTGAAATCCTCCTGCATAACAACTTGGTTCCACCAGGTCCAGAGCAGAAGGAGAGAAATGGCTGCTGGAAGAAATGAACTTCTTCTGGCTCAGTTTATCTACAGAGGAAGCCTACTTCTGTAGGTACATGAGATGATTGGGTCAAAATAAACAGCTAACTAGTAGGAGGCTTAAATTCAAAATCCAAGTTTTAAGAAATAACAACAAAGAAAAATAACAAAATATTGTTCTAATAGTTTCTCAGCTACTGTGGGATTCTTCTAAGAGTCCTCAAAGCGTCCTTGAGCTCCTGGTTCCTCATGCTGTAGATGAAGGGATTCACACTGGGAGGTAACACTGAGTACAGAAATGAAACCATCAGGTCAAGGGATTGGGAAGAAACAGAAGAGGGCTTTAGGTAGGCAAAAATCACAGTGCTTACAAACAAGGTGACAACAGCCAGGTGAGGGAGGCACATGGAGAAGGCTTTGTGCCATCTCTGCTCAGAGGGCATCCTCAGCACAGCCCTGAAGATCTGTGCATATGACACAACAATGAAAACAAAACATACAAGAACTACAGAAAAACTAAAAGTAAGAATCCCAGTTTCCCTGAGGATGTCTGATTTTGAGCAGGAGAGCTTGAGAATCTGGGGGATTTCACAAAAAAACTGATCCACAGCACTGCCTTGGCAGAGAGGCAGTGAAAAAGTATTGGCAGTGTGCAGAAGAGCAAAGAGAGCCCCAGTGCCCCAGGCAGCTGCTGCCATGCTGGCACAAGCTCTGCTGTCCATCAAGGTCCCGTAGTGCAGGGGCTTGCAGATGGCAACGTAGCGGTCATAGGACATGATGGTGAGAATGCAGTACTCTGCGGAAAAAAAAAAAGAAAAGAAAAATACTTGTGCAACACATCCTGCGTAGGAGATGTGCCTGGTGCCCCAGAGGGCATTGGCCATGGCTTTGGGGAGAGTGGTGGAGATGCAGCCCAGGTCGAAGAGGGCCAGGTTGAGCAGGAAGAAGTCCATGGGGGTGTGCAGGCGGTGGTGGCAGGCTACGGCTGTGCTGATGAGGCCGTTGCCCAGGAGGGCAGCCAGGTAGATGGCCAGCAAGAGCCAGAAGTGCAGGAGCTGCAGCTGCCGCGTGTCTGCCAACGCCAGCAGGAGGAACTCGCTGATGGAGCTGCTGTTGGGCATCTGTACTTCCTGAGCATGGAGTCCTGTGCAGAGTGCAAAAGATAATGAGGAGACAAGACCATTTTCAGGGATTCTTCCCTCGACAATCTATAAACATTTTTCTTTCTCTTTGGAAAATGTTTGTTTAACTCCCTAACTTGAATTTATTTTCATGAGCTTCACAATCCCTTAGGAAGGAGAAGTTGAAGGAGAACTTACTTTCCTGTCATTTCCTAATCATATCCCAGCCTCCTGGATATTTTCCTCCTCTGAGCAACTTACATGACTCATATTTTTACCCTGTTTGCACTCCGAGTCCCCATCCCAACCTCTGTGCACATCAAATTCTGTTAGAGAAAGATGCCTGTTTACAGGATAAGTGCATTATTCATGTCTACGTATTCAGTAGTACTGTTCCTGTCCTTCAAGAAAGGTGAAGAAAGGTGAAGCTGAAACCACTTTCCATGCGACAGTTAAAAAAAAAAAAAAGAAAAAGAAAAAGATAAAAGTACAATTCAGGAGTCTAAGAGATGTTTTCAAAGTTGACAGCTCCTTATAGATTTCAGCCTCCAATCCTCTTCCCTTCTTTATGAACAGAGAAAAGGAAATGGAAAATCCCTGCCTTGTCTCTCCTCTTGCAAAGCATCTTTGAAAACACTCTGGGCTTCAGTGTAGCTGCAATCCCCTTGCCCCAGGCAGCAGCTGTGGCAGCAGAAGGCCCCTGCCCTGACCTGCCCTGCCGGGGGACTCCTTCCCCCCACACGTCTCCCCGCAGTGCCCTGGGCAGCTCCCCGGGCAGGCTGAGTGCTGAGTGCTGAGTGCTGAGTGCTGAGTGCTGAGCCTGGCAGGCGGCAGAGTCCCTGCCCCGGCACACAGCCCCTGGGGCACAGCAGGGACCTGCTCTGCAGGACAGCCCTGGGCACCCGGCTGCAGCCCCGGCTGCACAGCCTGCAGCCGTCCTGGGACACACAGTCCTCAGGGCTGTGCTCTGACGCTGCAGCACAGAAACCCTCAGCTGGAGCAGTTCGTTATCCGTAATAAAGAAGTAGTGTATACAGCCTGTTTTGCACTGGGATGTCCCAAATTTAGTGATCCCTGCCGGAAAAGCCTCTTCATTTGCTGCAGCCAGAGACTTACCTTGTCAAGGGCTGTGAGAAATGCTCCTTCTGTGAGCACACAGCCTGCTAACGTGCCACACAGCCTATAAGCTCTCTTTCTTCTCCCATCTCTCTTCTCCTGCAGATCATGCCCCCAGCCCTGCTGTGCTGTGCAGAGGAGTTGTTCCTCTGCAGTGCTGCCCACTTGTATGAGCTCCCTGTGTCCCAGGAGCTCAGCCCAGCTCAGCAGCAGAGGATATGATTTTCTTCTCTCCATGGAGATATCCATTGGTCTCCTGAGGGGTGACATCTCCTCAGGGGCAGCAGGGTCATCACTGCAGAACGTACTACACAGTCAGCTCAGTTAATCACCACATGTCCACTGGATTCGACAAGCACGGTTGTTTTTAGTAAAAGATGCTTGAACAAGGGAGAAGCAAATGCCAAATCTGGAAACCTCTGCTCATGACCTGTAAGAGCAGTCATAACATTACAGAATCATAGAATTACATGATGGGGTGGAGAGGTCTTCAAAAATCACCTAGTTCTAACTCCACAGCCATGGGCGGTGTTGCCAACCACCAGATCAGGCTGC
Organism: Chrysolophus pictus; assembly: GCA_037305975.1. Lineage (NCBI taxonomy): Eukaryota > Metazoa > Chordata > Aves > Galliformes > Phasianidae > Chrysolophus > Chrysolophus pictus. The sequence goes on from CM074604.1 coordinate 3,046,357, forward strand.
CCACGATCCCAATCAACCTGACCTTGAATGCCTCCAGGGATGGCCATCCACCTCTCCAGGCAACAATTTCCAGTGCCTGCATGTAAGAAGTGTCTTTCTAACATCTAACCTCAGTCTCCCCTTTTTAATTTAAAGTCATTTCCCTTGGTTCTGATTCTATCAGGCCATACCACCCTAACCCTAGGGTTAGGCAACTCATCTGCTGATGGAAACCCTGGGGCTGAAATGGGTTCAGTTCCTCACAGAACCATGGGAGCTGGGAGTCCTCTCAGCTGAGTTCAGATGTGCGCAGTGAGGTGTCTGTGTGTGAGCCCCTCAGCTGAATCCTTGCTCTCTATTCAACAGGGACTGCACTGCTCTCACACAGACACTCAGGGATGACCAAGGTGCCTGGGGTGATCCTAGCTGTGTGCTCATGCTTGTAAACTGTGGTGGAAAATCTGTGAGACAGACAGCTCCTTCCTGAGCATCAGCTGAGGGCCAGAAGGGAGGTATTCTTGGCCATCCTAAATGCCACCACAGCCCTGTGCTTGGGGCACCCACTGTGCCTTTTGCACCTGTCCCCATGGAGCATGTTGTGTCATTCTGCTGACCAAATGGATGAGCTCAGAACACAAGAGCCAGATCTTCCTCTCTGCTCCATCTGTGGCATAGTCTGGAGTTCAAGGCATTACAAAGCTATGACACATCCACCTTCTTTCACTGATGACACCTTATTAGTTTGCTCTGGGCTCTCACTTGAGAGGCATTAGATGAAGTCTAGGGTCATGCAAGTACCCAGTTGACAGGAAGATGTCAATCTTTGTTCCAGTTTTAAAGAAGAACAAGAAAGATTATCTAGGCCATTACAGAGCTGTCAGTCTCACTTCAGTGCATGGTACAATTATGTAAAAAAAGATGCTGGTATTTACTGAGAAACACCTCAGTAGAATAATTCTGTCACTGGTCACAGCCCACACAAGTTCATGAGTGAAAGTTCCTGTTAAACTTAGTGTCCTTTTATGACAAAATCACACATCTGGTTGACCAAGGTAAGACAGTTGATGTAATCCTTGACGATTTCAGTGGAGCTTTTGATATTCTTTCTTAGATAATTCTTCTGGACAAAATTTCCTGCATAGGGCTAGACAGAAAAAACTGCTGGGTGAGCAGTGAGCAGTTGGCCAATGGATCCTGCCCAAAGGATTACATTAAGTGGAGTTCGATCAGGCTGGTGGATGGTCACTAGCAGGATTCCCCAGGGCTCCACTGAAGGCCGCTTTTCTTCAATGTTTTTGTGAATGACATGCATGTAGGACTAGAAGATGTTTGAGCCAGTTTGCTGGTGACACCAAATTTGGTGGAAATGTTTCCTCCATTGAGGGTGGAGAGGACTTACAGAGAGCTGTGCTGAAGTTAGAGAACTGGTTAAACACAACCACATGAAGTGTAACAAGAACAAGTGCCTGATTCTGCACCTGGGTAGGTGCAACCCTGGACATACACACTGACTGAATATGGGACACTGGAGAGCAGTCCCACTGAAAGGGATTGGGGGTCCTGGTCAGCATCAAATGGAACGTGAGTCAGCAGTGTGCCCAGGCAGCCAGGAAGGCCAACTGTCCCCTGGGGTGCATTGAGCATGGCATTGCCTGCTGGGTGAGGGAAGGGATTGTCCACTCTGCTCTGCACTGCTGCAGCTCACCTGGAGCACTGAGTGCACTTCTGGGCAACACAAAACATAAAGGACGTAAAACTATTGGGGACTGTACAAAGGAGGGAAACAGAACTGAGAGAGCTGAGGTTCAGAGTTTCATTGGGATTGATTGCTGGTTCAGACTGGGCCCTTCTCACATCCCACATCCTGGGATCAGACACACTGCCCACATGGCACTTGGGCCTCACGGCATCCTTGCACCCCATGCAGAGTCTGGCAGCTGCTGTCCCCTGGTCTTTCATTGGACATCAGACAAACCTCCATCCCACTGCTCCAGGAAGGGCCCTGAGCCAGCACGAGGGACACGATCTCCCTGCCAAGGCTCTGGGGATCAGGCCTTGGCCTTTCTGCTTCACAAGACAAAGGAGGCTTTGCTCAGCATCACAGCCACCATCCCAGTGCCTTGGTCTGCCTGCAATCATGGCTTCCAATTATCTGCTCTAACAAGTCCCTGGGGAAGCTTGCTTGTCAATGGCCCTCAGTGGGGCCCATTAATACTCCAAGAAACTTCACTGTTCCTTCTGACTTTGTCTTCTTGAGCACTTCATGCGATCTTCTCTGTGCACTGGAGGTTGACGGACTCAGGAGCAAATGCCCCTTGGGACCCATTACAACCTGAAGAGCCCTCCTGTGCCTTGTGCCTTCCTGTCATCTTCTTCAGGTGTTCAGAACTTGTGCAGCAAATTGGAGAGGTATCTGGAGAGAGCTTAAAGTGGAAGAGAATGACGGGCATTTATGAAAACTAATTAATTATTTATTTATTGTTGGCTTTAAACAAGAAGTTGCAGCAGCACTTGGCAATTGTTATTGACCCAGGATGTCCCCTAATGAGCTTTGCCCTGTCACTGTATGGATAAATGTCCTCTGCAGGTACCCAACCCCATTTCTACTCCCATTGGCCCCATGGGACTTGCATCAGTTTTCCTCACATCACTTTTCTCCTCTGCAGTCACCCACTCCGTGCTAAACCTCATTTGCAGCATCTCCCACTGGCTTTCCTCAGAGAACCAGCTGCACATGGGCAAGGAAAGATTTTTTTTTTTTTTTTGCCAACAGTTGTAAGCATGATGCAATTGAATGAACAGTAGAACAATGTGATCAACTGCATGCCTTGTCCAAGCCACACCTCATGAGTTTTGTCTTTCACTGGGAATATTAGTACAAGAAATACGTTAGGCAGAGATAGGAAGGCTTAGATGGAATCACAGTTAAGGAGTTGATCAAATAGTCCATCAGACTTTGCAGAGATGTTGCAAGTTCCAATAATCTCCCTGAAGTTCACAGATCAGCCAGATAACTGGGAGGTATCTGAGTGAACACAGAGGAAGGGAAGAAAAAATTTGTAGAGCAGTGGGAAGAGCATGTGTCCAGATGGCCTGCAGGAAACTTGCCTTGTACCATGGTCATTGATTTAGGAGAGCTGGAGACACCTGGAGGATGAGGGACATCAAATACGCAGCAGGGTAGAGCAGCGGTGGACGCTGGGCATTGGTCACAGGGCATTGGCACTGGCACCAATTCCTCAGAGAACCAGCTGCACATGGGCAATGAAAGATTTCTCAATTTTCCAACAAACAAAATTCCTTCATGATGAACAATGAAACACAGTCTGTGTCCCTGTACCTGAAGGCATGTGTTTCCTGCTAACACAGTTCTGGAACATGTTCTTTTTCGAATAAGATAGAAGACACAAAATCCCCTGAAAGACTTGAATTTTCAACTTAAAGAAACAGATCTCATGAGTATTTTGGAACTTGAGAGGCGTGTTGACTCATTTTCACTAATTTCCATCTTGGTCTTCAATCCATTCAATTCAGTTCTGAGCCTGGCGCTCCCCAGGATTTCCCTGCCGAGAATTGTCCATGACAGCTCTCCGTGTTTCCACTAACTGAGTCACACTGTGGTATGAGATCTTCTCACGGTCTCAGACCTTGTTTTAGAAGGTCACATGCAGCACAGGACGCTTCACGCCCTTCATGCCAGGTAGCATGCCCCATTTCACTGTGAGCTCACATTCACCCTAGCTTTCCTTTTGCTGTGTATATATTTCTAAAAGCCCTTCTGTCTTTGATATGCCTGGGCAGGTTCAACTCTGTGTGAGCTTTAGACTTTCTAAATTACTCTCAGCAGGTACACTAGGACAAACACTCTGCATTGCTCTCAGCTGACCACTGCTTGTTTCCAATTCCTATATATGCTTTCACCACAGACACTTGAAGAAGCCAAGGTGTGCTCTCCTGAAACCCAAAGGTGTGAACTTGACTTTTGCCCTCCCTTCAGACTCCACTGCTCCACCATCCCATGGCCACTGCAGCCCATCTTCACTTTGACCTTCAAATTCTCAGCCCTTCCTTGCCGATGAGTAGGAGATGCAGCAGAGCACCTCTCCTCTTTGGTTCCTCTAAGGCTTGGCGAAGAAACTGTCAGCTGTGTTCTCCAGGGATATCCTGGATCTTGTATGCCCTGCTGTGCTGCCCCTGCAGCAGATGCTGCAGTGAAAAATGACCTCAAAGGGGACAAGGGCCTGACAACAGGAGGCTCCCATCTGTCTGCAGAGGGCACCTTCCACTTGCTCTTCCTGATCAGGAAGCCAGGAGCAGACACTGTTGGTCTCCTCTGTTTGCCATTGCCATTCACTCTGACCTGGCTGCTCTGCCATCCCAAGGAAGAGCTCATTGTGCTCTCATAGAGGGCAATTGCTCTTCCTTGTCTCCTCTCCCATCTATCATAAAGACTTGTGCTACAGTCCAGCTGTGGAAGCCATTAAACCACATCCCTGTGATCCAAACAAGAGCTCAGACCTGCTCTGATGAGCCCCTCTCTAGCACAGCACATACTGGTGTTCTCATTCGTGTAAAACCACATAAGAAAACATCCTGTTCAGGAGGCATTACTGGATTCAGTGCATCCATGGTATCTATGAAGGTGGCACATAATCATTGGACCCACTGTGGGGCGCCACGTTGTCCAAGCAGCGTGGATACTCCTGGACATGTCTTTCCTGAAGGCCCTGTGCTGCATTTGCAGCTGCATGTGAGTGTGCTGGACAGCCCAGGGAACTGGCATGACACTAGGCTGCTTCTGATGTCATTCACATGAGAGCACATAGAAAACTGAGGCTTCTTCAGATGCAGAACACAGATGTGTGTCAGCTCTGTAGTGCCTTGAGCTTCAGAATAGGCAGCAGATGGAGAACAGAGGAAGATCTGCCTCTTCTTTTGTGAGCTCAGCCATTTAGTCAGCTGCACAACTCTGCATGCTCCATGGAGATGAGTAAAAAAGACATACTCCAGTGCCCTAAACGCAGTGGTCTGTTGTCATTTAGGATGGCCAAGAATAGCTCTGTTCCATCTCTGGCCCTCATCTGATGCTCAGGAAGGAGGTGTCTATCTCAGGGATTTCCCACACACTTCATAAGCACTGGCACACATCCAGGAGCACCCCAGGCACTTTGGTCATCACCCAGGGTCTGTGTGTGAGCAACTGACTCTCCACTGGAGGATCAAGGACTCATCACAGAGCTCAAATGCAGTCAACTCCTTGTGCACATCTGAACTCAACCAGAGAAATCCCAAACCTATTTCCGCCATAGGGTTTCCATCTAGGGATGAGATTCCAGCACTGCCTCAGCTGGATCACTGACCTGCCCAGAGGAAGTCCACCCCTCCCTGTCCTTGCCTGTGTGCTCTTTTTGATACAGCAACACTCACTGAAGGGCTAACTGTAAGTCTGGAATTAGTCCAGTGGGCATTTGGTGGTTAATGCAGCAGATTTCAGAGTACAATCATGACACTGCTGTCTTTCAGGAGCTGTTGGCCACGGAGACCCAGGCACATCTCCGGGGAGATCATTGGGAAGATAGAAATCACATCCTCTGCTGCTGAGCTGGGCTGAGCCCCTGGGACACAGGGAGCTCCTACAAGTGGGCAGTGTTGCAGAGACACAGCTCTGACTAAGAGCAGCTCCCGTGTACTGTGCATCAGCACTAGGGGCACGTTCTGCAGGTGACATGAAGATAGAAGAGAAAGGAGAGAGGGATTACAGGATGTGTGGGGTGTGAGCAGGCTGCAACCTCACTGCAGGAGCATTGCTTCCAGCCACTGACACGGTAAGTCTCTCACCATAGGTAATGCAAACACTTTTCCAAGAGGGATCACCAAATCTGGCACATCCCAGTGCAGACCAGGCTGCATACACCCAGTGTTTCTTTATCATGGAATAAGAGCTGTTCCAGAAGGGGGCTTCCCTGCTGCAGTGTCAGAGCACAGCTCTGAGGGCACATCAAGAGAGAATCCTTAAGTGCATTTTACCTCTCTGCTTTCCTCTATCGTATATATTCTTTCAATAAAGCCATGGGAGTTCTCTTACGTTCCCTTTTTCACTTGAAGAAATGAACATGCACTTAGATAGTGCCCTGCAAACGGGGTGGGTTCTGGACAGCAAATAGGAATGCAGAGAGTTTGGGCTGGTGTCTGTATGCTCAGTCAGGGAAATGGCAGGAAAGCAGCCTCCAGGATGAAAATCTGCAGACCACAGAGATATGATCAGGGAATTACCCCCTTCAGTGCAGGGACCTTCCTCTGAGCAAGCTCCCACCTAGAAATGCCTTTGCCCACACTATCACGGGATCTGATGCATGAACCAGCTCCTGTGCAGGCAGAGCTCCAGCAGAGCAGAGCAGCATCTCCCCAGGCACGTGTCCATCACCCTCTGCAGTGCACAGGGGCTGAGAGCCAGTGCCTGGGGCTGTGGGCAATGCAGGCTGTGAGGCTGGGAAGGAGCTGGCTTTCCCTTAATGAGATGCCATCAGTAGGACACAGCTCCCTGAGCTGTGAGCTGACCTTCAGGATGCAAATCTTTCTCCTAGTCAGGAGATCAGAGTGCAGGGAAGAAGCAGAGAGATGTAATATGCAAATGCTGTGGGGTTGGAGAAATCAGTGTTAGGGGTCATTTGCAAGATGTGTGGTGATGAGGCACTGCTGCAGTACTTCGAGAAAGGGTGAATACACAGTGATGGGCAGTGGACTCCTGTTTACTGAGCTGGCTCTGACATCAGAACTTTATGGGAATGCAATTGTCTTGCATCTGCTAAGTAGTCAAGCTCAGAGCGATTGGAAAGAAAGCCAGTCAGCCCCCCTTACCCGGCACTAAGCAGCAGTGAATCCCTTTGCCTTTCAGGTCTTACAGCTGTTCAGACTTCAGCAAACACTCCTTAGGCATGGTGAGCAGGATGAGAATTTGTAGGAAAAAGCGATCCCTAGAACTTCTATTTTTGACCCACATATTTTTGGCATTAAGGTTCAGATGCCAACCAGCACTTCTGTATTAGAAGTGATTTTATCTGATACATTCTGAAAGTAAAGTTTGAATCCACAGCATCACCATGGTTCCATGTAACAATAGGGACAAGTCTGCTTCATTGAGATAAAAAATGCAGAGTCCCTCATGCCAAACTCGACCTCATGAAATGTAGATCACATCATGGAGCTGAATGAACACAGCCCACATAGAAAGACTTCTCCTTGACTTTTATCCTCCTTGAACAGGTCCTGGTGCCCAGAAGAACTGCAGATGCCCAACAGCAGCTCCATCAGCGAGTTCCTCCTGCTGGCGTTGGCAGACACGCGGCAGCTGCAGCTCCTGCACTTCTGGCTCTTGCTGGCCATCTACCTGGCTGCCCTCCTGGGCAACGGCCTCATCAGCACAGCCGTAGCCTGCCACCACCGCCTGCACACCCCCATGTACTTCTTCCTCCTCAACCTCGCCCTCCTCGACCTGGGCTGCATCTCCACCACTCTGCCCAAAGCCATGGCCAATGCCCTCTGGGACACCAGGACCATCTCCTATGCAGGATGTGCTGCACAGGTCTTTTTCTTTTCTTTTTTGCTTTCAGCAGAATATTTCATTCTCACCATCATGTCCTATGACCGCTACGTTGCCATCTGCAAGCCCCTGCACTACGGGACCTTGATGGACAGCAGAGCTTGTGCCAGCATGGCAGCAGCTGCCTGGGGCACTAGGGTTCTCTTTTCCCTGCTGCACACTGCCAATACCTTCTCACTGCCTCTCTACCAAGGCAATGCTGTGGAGCAGTTCTTCTGTGAAATCCCCCACATCCTCAAGCTCTCCGGCTCAAAATCAGACTACCTCAGGGAAACTGTGAATATCTATTTTAGCCTTTGTTTAATCTCTGGGTGCTTTGTATTCATAGTGCTGTCCTATGTGCAGATCTTCAGGGCTGTGCTGAGGATGCCCTCTGAGCAGGGACGGCACAAAGCCTTCTCCACGTGCCTCCCTCACCTGGCTGTGGTCTCCCTGTTTGTCAGCACTGTCATGGTTGCCTACCTGAAGCCCCCCTCAATCTCTTCTCCATCCCTGGACCTGGTGGTGTCATTTCTGTACTCGGTGGTGCCTCCAGCTCTGAACCCCCTCATCTACAGCATGAGGAATCAGGAGCTGAAGAGTGCCCTCAGGAAAATATTCCATTATACATTGTGTCTCCATCAGAACAATGTTCATCATACTCTGAAGATTGCAAAATAGTTAGGAGAAGTGTGATTAATTTTATGTGATGTTTCATTTTTTCTTCGTATTTGTTTGCCATACCTATAATAAATTTAATTCCAATTAAATAATATTCATCATCAGTCTTTATGTTTATGTATTTTTACTTCCATGTGTTGAACCTATTGTACTTAAGGAACCAGGTTCTGTGAGTAGATAAAGAAATCAACACAGGATCATTTGTTTTGCCTCCCATCCAGTATGGATCATCAGCAGAAGCTCATAACCTAAGACACAAATGCCACAAGGAGCAGCAGTGTCCCTGAGGGATGTCTGTCATTGCCTGAGGGGGACTTTCTGCTGCCTTTGAGTTGTGCTGCCGCTTCCCTGGTGCCACGGCCATGGGCAGCAGCAGGACATGCTCTTTTCAGTGCTGCTCTCTATGTTCCCATCTGTTCTCTTGTGTCCATCCATTTGTGTCAGCTCTCAGTTCTGGTGCAATTGGTGACAGTGCTGTTGTCTCCATGGTGACATCCCTGTGGCTGCAGGCAGGCAGGCAGTGTGCAGCACTGTGCCACAGCTGGCCTCCTTGCTTGGGCCTTCATAAAAGAAGGGGCTGCTCAGGGCTGGGCCAGAGGACTGAACACCCCTTCCAAATCTGTGCCAGGAATACAGCAAAGGAATTGCCCTTGGGAAAGTCCTCTTGCTTTCCTGAGCTTCTGCATGGTTCGAAGTCCCAGGGTGATCATGGTTCGAAGTCCCAGGGTGATCAATGAGGACCAAAGGAAAAACAAGAGCTCCCTTCTTGGTTGTACATGGCCCAGCAAATGGTAACTGGTCTTGAACATGACTGTGTGGGACTGTCCCTACTGTGGTGGGACTGATGGCAGATGCCATCCTGGAGAGGAATATGGAGCAGCCTGGAGATGCCAGGGGATGTCCAGGGACAGTGTAAGAGACAGTGCAAGTGTAAGGCAAAGAATAATTCCTTATGCAATAACAGACCACTGATTCAAAGGAACAGGGAAACCTGAGGAGCCCACAGGCAAATGAAGGCTCTGCAGTGGTGCTGCTGAGCCAGCAGGGCAGATGGAGAGAGACTCAGCAGGAGAGATCCCATCCAGCCGGGACTGCCTCCCACCCTAAGCAGCACAGGGTCAGCCCAGTGCCCCAGGGCACCACGGGTCCCTCACTCTGCAGAGCAGCTCCACTAGCTCAGGGCCCTGCTCAGAGCATGGGGAGGGAAGCAGGAGGGAACAGGGAGCTGCTGCCAGGCCAGCAAGGACACACTGCCCTCAGCAAGGCTCTCTCTGGGAGGATAGCAGGCCTGGAGAGGGGCTATGAAGCATTTCTGTGTGTTCAGGGATGGATGGATGAGCAGGAACATGCTCTGCTTGCCCTCCTGCTGCAGGTGACTGCACCAGAGAGGACCCGCAGCCAGCACCTGGATGGAGCTCTGCCACCCGCCCTGCCCTCCCCTCTCCAGTGCTGTCACTGCTGATGCACTCCATGACCTCCCAGTGCTGCCGGCCGGCACATCTTCCAGGGGCCATCCAGGTGCTGCAGTGACAGTGAGCTCACATCACCACTCCAGCCACCTGTCCTCAGCCTGCCTCTCCCTTGCTCCTCTGCCCTGTCCTGTCCCTGCTGGGATGAGTGCTGTAGGGATGCGCTTCCTGTCCCCACGTTGACTCCTCCCAGCTGCCAGCCTGGCAGGCTCCTGGGGGTACTGATAGTGGACTTGATGGTGTGGAGCAGAGTCCAGAGAGAAAAGGTGATGTGAAGCAGCATTTTTGCAGTGGTGGCCTCCATGTTCATTTGCAAGTGAGAACTTGTGCTCAGTGTGCTTGTGGCCTGGAGCTTCTACTCCAGCATTATCTGCATTGATCATGGCACAGGAATGACGTTTCATAGACCAGAGACCTAATTTCTTCCTCATGTTATGTCATAAGCCAGTGTCCTTCACTCTGGCAGTATTTGTATTGGGTCACGGATTAAACGATTTAAACTTCTTTTAGTTATTTGAGTCACAATCCTTTGCTCCCTATCATTTATTATTCAGTTAAAACACTCTTCCTATTAATATTTATCATTTCATATCAATCTTATCCTATTGGGAGGGTGAATCACGCTGGGGGGATACGGCTGAAAAGAAGGTTCTCTTTTCAGAGAATTTGTATTTTATTTTACTGTTGTTTGTTTTAAAGTAGGAAGCAACATCCTGTGCCTGTGTGCAGACAGTTCTCTAAGGAAAGCAGGTAAAGGAATGGTGTAAAGGAACTGTACCATCCAGCTGCAGACTTCAGTGGAGAGTTCTGCTGTAGGGAAAAGTGATGCAAGTGCCAGGTGGCATACAGCAGACACGTCAGGCCTGGGGAGGTGAGCAGTCAGGTTGTCCGTACTGTGTCAGACCTCAAGCAATTGCTTTTCCTGCCTACGCAGATCTCCTTAGGAGACTCTGGATCAACATCAGTTGGTGAATGATGCTCCAAAAGCAACAAGATGCACTACTTTAAATCAGAAAACATTTTTATTGGGTGCCCTTTAAAATCTTCTTCCTTTACTACATTATTGTCATGGTTTTGTGATTTTTGGTTTTCGGTATTCCACATCATAACATCATGTGGGGCACTGGGAGTTTAACTGTTAATGCTCAAGCTCTGGGTACCTGCCTGGAAGAGAAGAACAACTACACTCCCCAGGGGACTTTGCGGGCACAGAGAGTCTTGAGATCTAACTCCTGGCAAAGTCGCCTGATGCGCTTTTCTTTGCCTGCTCTTCGCCGGCTCTCCTCCCTTTTCTCCCAGCTGCTCAACTGGACTGCGCATCTCACCTCAGCCCTCCGCATTGTGGTGAGGCCGACCCACCTTTTGGACATTCTCTCTCTCATTATATTTGATTTATTAGCTTCAAATTTAATTATATTGTATTTTAGTGTGTTATCTTGCATTCTGATACTATATTTAGTAAATTAGTTTGTTTCTCCTCAGATCGTTGCTGCTGCTTCTAATTATTTTGGGGTCCCCTGTTCCCTTTTTCCGGAGGCGCGGATCTGCGGATCCCTCCGCCCCACTTGTCACAGAACTGGGCCGAACCAGCCCGTAAACAGTTGACAATTATGAAACCTCTCCACGTAGCTGTATAAATCTTGACTTTAAGCATATTATGAAACAGACATGGCTCACTGGAACCTTCTGCACTTCAGAAAGATGCGTGGTACATTTGATGCCAGGTCCATGAACCTCAGGTATTGAGTGAGAATGTTGTAAGCACTTGAGAAAGAAAAGTTGGAAGAAAAAGATGAGGGATCTTGGCGTAATAATGGGGCACACTGAGGGACATCACCAATACAGCCTCCCCTTGCACTTGTTAGAGCACAGAATTGGAGGCAATGATTACAGTTAGGAAAAGCATTGTGCTGAGAAAGCTCCTGGATTGTTTGATGAAGGAGAAGGGTCAAGACATGACATCCACACATTGGAGGGGAGATCCATCGTATTGCAGGGAATGAGCTCAGGGCTTATCCTGAGGTTGATGTGGTGGGGCAGATTATACTCCATGTGAAGGACAGCAGTGTGACACCTCCCAGTCTCTGCACAGAGATGCAAGGAGGCACTGAGGACCCATTACCATAAGCATAATAAATCTCCTCACAAACCATGGCCAAGGGGACAAAGATTTCATTGCTTTTGGGCCCTCTATCCTCACCAGCACCCACTGCCTTCTCCTCTGCAGGATTTCCTGTGCTGTTCCAGCCCAGCCCCTATTTCCCTGTGGTCTGCAGACACCCACCTCTCCTCTTCGCCCCGCTCTGACCCTGGCACTGCAATCATGTCACTGGTGTCTCTCAAGCCTCTTTGAACGTCCCTTGAAACACAAAGCCATGGAGTGATCCCTCAGCACTGCCCCACATCATCACCCTTCCAGTGACATTTCTTCCTCCTCATGCCCAGTCTTGAGCTTTCAGGCTACAGTTTGAGGGAGTTTTTTCCCTCCTTTTCACATTTCCGCTACCAAGGTCAACTCTATCATGTTGGAAATCACTTCCTCATGGAAAAGTCATCCATCAACTTTCTTGTGGCCTGTCACCATTGAGAAGAAGGAACCTCACCATCATCTTCCAAGGCACGTGCCAGCTTCATGGACAGACACGACCAAGTCACGTCCCTCCTGCTATCGAGTTGTGTCCTCACACAGAAGAGCCATCACAATCCCTTACACAAACCTCCTTCTTCCTCCAGGGGCCCTACCAGGTGCTCAGGCAGAGAGGATCCCACAGCCAACACGTCAACCTGGCACTTTCTGTCGGCCTCTCAGGGACACTGCGGATGTGATCCTGTGTGCACAGATCCCAGCCAGAAGTCAAGGGCTGACCACCAGCTGCTTCAGGCAGAAGGCAGCACACCATTCCTTTCTGGGACACGCTCCTGGGGCTGGCCTGTCAACTCCACACACACAAGTGACCTCACGGCCACCTTCACAGCCTCGTGCCACCTGCAGGCCCATGAGGGCCTGAGGTAGAGCTGAGCTCATGGCAGCATTCCTACCCACCTCCTCCTTATGGCCTCAAGCCGATCAGTCACACGTCACCTCCTGTACAGACATCGCCTCACATTCATCACTGCATTACATGGATTTGCTCTAAGACTCCACCAGTCCTGCTCTGCCCTGCAGAGCCAAGTACCCAAAGTTTAGGGTTAGGGGAGAGGTTGAAGGTGAGGAGGGCAGAGCACAGGAGCAGGGTCTGTGGGTGTTGGGTGTGTGTTCAGGATAGGGGTTAAGGGTTAGAACTCACCTTTTGGGGCAGAGAGGGTTAGAACTCACCTTTTGCACTGCAGTTTGGGCTAGCGTTAAATACAATATTATAATGCTAGCAATTAAAGCTTGGTTTTAGCATGAGTGGGAGAGTAAGGCTGGAAATCTGTGCAGTCCATTCCTTGGGAGTGTTCTTGTCAGCAACAATTAAAGAAGCCCTGAGCCTTCAGGCACTTCCGTGAGCAGATCTCCATTAACGATAGACTTGCTGTGGTGGAAACAGTCTGTGTGACACAAGTGCCCACTGCGTGTCCTTGCTTGTGTTTGCAGCCACACAGCAGCACTGTCACCAAGCCACAGGAGCTGCAAGGCTAAGGATCTATGGGGCTGAGTTTCAGCTCAACACACCACCACCACACCACTGAATTCTGTCTCTCAGTGCAACACTGAGCCTTTTCTTGAAAAGCTTCTGTCTCACCTCTGTTGGCTGTTCCATTCCTGAGATGGAAGTGGCACCTGACTCAGGAAGGAGAAGGACACAGAGCTCTGCAGGAGGACCTGCACCACCTGCCCAGCAGCTCTGCGCTACCCCACAGTTGCACTTCCTACCTACAAATTCATGCTCCAGAATTTCTCCTGAGAGACCTGGGCCACCTTTCCTGGGCTCTCATGTGTGCTTCAGCTACCATAGGGTGTCCTGGAAGCAGTTCTCACTCTCTGTGTTGTGGGAACGTAAGGAAAAACTGTTCAGAGCAGCAGCTCTGGAGTCAGGGGGGCTGCACAGAGCAGCAGCTGCGGAGCAAGATAAGCGGCATGAGAACCAAGGACACCTTCAGAAGAAGAAAGAACATCTCACGGCTCTGATTGGCTAAGCACCTGTGTGAACGGTTAAGGAGTGTTTTGCAGAATGCTCTGTTAACATAAAGTAGTGCTTAACAATAAAGCAGACAAATGCCACTTCAAGGGTATTAGAGGAATTTCCAATCATGAGCTTCGCTTTTGCAATATGTATGAGCTAATTATTTCATGTATAAATAGCCACGATATACTTAATAAAGTTGAGGCTTGTTGACCATGATAGCATGAGACTTGTCTCCCGTGGTCTTTTCTCCAACAAATGGTGACCCCGACGTGATAAGGAAATTCGGGTCCCTAAGCAGCGGGGACGGCGAAAGCACTCCGAGAAAGAAGAAGTGCCGCGCCTCAGGACACTCTGTGAGACCTGACCGACGTCCGGACACCACGCTAAGAGAGAGGGACTACGTTGGGTTCGGGTCCCGCAGCTAGACGGACGGCGAAAGAGTGAAAATTTTTGTGAAACTCCGCGCCCCGAGCAACCACAGCGGTGGGTCTCGGCCGATACGTGCTGCCGAAGCTTGGAAGGTCTGCAACGGTACCTACGTGAGTATGGACAGGCAAGCAGCATATGAATTATTTACCGTCTTCTTGAGGAAGCGGCAGTTTAAAGGAATAGATTTAGATAAGGATCTCCCTGTGTTGTTAAGTCATGCAGTTTCTTGTGGGTTTTTTACGAACCCCCATTCTGTACATACTTTAGCAGAGTGGAGATGTTATGGGGATAAATTGTGGGAGTTAGTTTTGGAGGAAGATAAGTCAGCGAAAAAAAAAAAAAAAGAAAAAAAAGAAAAAAAAAAAAGAAAAAGAAAAAGAAAAAAAAAAAAAGAGTAAATTATGGAAACCGGTACATAACGAATTGTTGATGTCCCAGGCCGAGAAAAGGGCGGCACAGGGTGCTCAAGCGGCGCAGCAGCAAAACCTTGATTATGAGCTCACCCATTACACCCCCCTCCCTCCTCCTTCCTCTACGGTGCTAACTATACCGCCACTTCTATCTGAGCCCTCAGCACCGCCATGCGAGTCCCCGGACACTAGCAGCTCTGCATCTGCCGCAGGGGAGGAACCTCGGCGTACCCCCCCCCCCTCAGGTCTCTGTGCAGGCGCCGCGGAACTCCAAACCTGTCCCGGGGGCCGAGCCGGACCTGGCAGAGGCTATAGTTCAGGGAAGGCGGGAGATGTGGTCCATGTTAGCCAAACAGGGAATGGAGGAGGGTTATGCCGACCTCTTACAGGCGGCAACGGAACAGCTGGCGTTCCCGGTGGTATATACGCCCTCACCACAAGGGGGGATGAACGCTACAATCCATAATTTGGATTGGAAAATGCTCTCTCAGTTGCGAGCCACAGTAGGGTCTTATGGGGTGACTAGTGAGCCAGTTAAACAAATGCTAGACTACATCTTTAGTGCAGATACTCTCCTGCCTGCAGATATTAAGGCAGTAGCTAGGCTAATATATACCCCCCATCAGCTGCTCTTGTTTAATGCCCATTGGCAGCATGAGGCTACAATATCTGCCACAGTGCAAAGGGGTCCTGGGGATCCGCTAGCAGGGGTTACAGTTGATCATCTAATGGATCTAGGTCAATGGATACGGGTGGAGGCACAGGCACTTGCTGGCCCTGATATTTGTCGGGAAAGTATGGATACAGCCA
The DNA here is from genome assembly GCA_037305975.1 of Chrysolophus pictus. Classification (NCBI taxonomy): domain Eukaryota; kingdom Metazoa; phylum Chordata; class Aves; order Galliformes; family Phasianidae; genus Chrysolophus; species Chrysolophus pictus. The sequence continues at coordinate 3,061,823 of CM074604.1, forward strand.
GGAGAGCCATGAATAAGATAAAAGCCCCTGGAGGCACACCTATGTATATGGGCATAAAGCAAGGACGGGATGAGCCATTAAGTGACTTTGTGGACAAGATTATGGAGGCCATAAAAAGGGCTAATGTGCCCGAGCACATGCAGGGAGCTTTGCTTAGACAATGTGTATTGCAGAATGGTAATTCTTCAACCCGATCCCTTGTCGGCACTATGCCTGGGGATTGGACGCTTCCAGACCTGTTAGAGAAGGCTGCTTCTATCCCGACGGGATCGCAAGCCCTGTTAGTCAATGCTTTGCAGTCATTAGGGGAAGGGCTGAGAGAACAGGCAAGGGTTTTTCAGAATCAGTCACAATCAGCGCACTCACAGGTGTTAGCAGCCCTTGCGCCCCTCCAAGTCGCAGCCACGGCAATCCCTCGCTCCTCCAATAATTCCCGCCTGAAGTGCTTTCGCTGTGGAAGAACGGGACACGTTCGCTGTGAGTGCCAAGCGACTGGGATTTGGTGTGGCAAATGTCAGTCACACACGCATAATGCCACAGCCTGCCGTCAGAAGTCGGGAAACGGGAGGAGCAGCGCGAACAGCGGCCGCGCCCGGACACAAATGGCCGCTGCAGCATCAACAACTCCCACCAACAGCAACTTCAACCAGCTACCAGAGGGAGCCTTGGCTTGGACCTGGCAGCCTCAGTAGATGTCACTATCCTGACAAGCCAGCCCCATCGAGTGCCCACTGGGGTATTTGGTCCTATCGTCATCCAGGGCCAAGAAACAGGAGGACTTTTGTTAGGAAGGTCATCTGCAAGCATAATGGGGTTATTCGTATTACCTGGGGTGATCGATGCTGATTTCCAAGGAGAAATTGTGATAATGGTATATACTCTATACCCTCCGATAAAGATACAGAAAGGTCAACGATTGGCTCAACTCGTCCCGCTACCACAGTTATCAAAAGGACTAACACCGGTGAGCTGTCTGCCAAGGGACCAAGGAAGCTTCGGTTCTACTAGAGGATTGACCCTACTCACCATCGATCTTGCATCTCGTCCCAGAAAGTTGTGTAAAATATCGTACAAGGATCATGACATTACTTTGATGGGACTGCTAGACACAGGTGCGGATACGTCGATCATCACTCCCGGAGAGTGGCCGTCTAACTGGCCACTTCAATCTTCAACGACTACTGTAACTGGGGTCGGGGGAATGACATTGGCTAACCGAACCCCCACCCTTACAGTGGAAATAGATGGCAGAAGAGCCACAGCGGTGTTCTCTATTGCACCGCTCCCGCCTACGGTTCCCTGTCTGATTGGCAGGGACATATTGGCCCAGCTTGGCCTTGTTCTTACCAATGAACACCCTTGAATGTAACGGCCATTGCTTGGACTTTCCCGCTACCTCTTACATGGACCACTGAGAATCCGGTTGTGGTGAAGCAATGGCCGCTAAAGCAGGAAAGCCTTCAACAAGCACACCAGTTGGTACAGGAACAGTTCAACCAGGGGCATCTGAAACTATCTACCAGCCCTTGGATACTCTGATTTTTGTAATCAAAAAGAAATCTGGCAAATATCGCCTACTTCATGATTTACGCGCCGTTAATGAGCAGATGGAGCCTATGGGAGCACTTCAACCGGGACTGCCCAATCCTTCTATGATCCCAGAGGATTGGCCCATTTTGATCATTGATCTGAAGGACTGCTTCTTCACTATTGCCTTACATCCTCGGGATACAAAAACACTTTGCGTTTACCTTGCCAGCGATTAATAAAGGTGAGCCCGATAAGAGGTTCGAATGGACGGTACTGCCTCAAGGAATGTGTAACTCCCCTACTCTTTGCCAATTATATGTTGATGCCGCTCTTCAGCCAATACGAGAACAAATGCCCAACACTATTGTGTATCATTACATGGACGACATCCTTTTTTCCCAAAGCTACCCTTTCACAGATGCACAGTTAGAAGTAATTCGGAAAACTCTTGCGAGTTTCTCCTTGGTGATTGCTCCAGAAAAGGTGCAGCGCACCACACCCTGGAACTACCTTGGATGGAAGATTACTGATAAGCAGGTGATGCCGCAGAAGTTGTCTCTCAATACGAACATCACCACGCTGAATGATGCACAGAGACTCTTGGTGGACCTACAGTGGTTAAAGCCAGTTGTAGGTATCCCCAATACGCTTTTAGAGACGTTGCTACCCCTGTTAAAGGGTACGGACCCTTGTACTCCTGTATCGCTGTCAAAGGATCAGCGTACGGCTCTACAAACCATTACAGACCGTATCCTAAACGGCTTCGTCTCCCGGCTTGATCCTGCCTGCCCGTTGTCTTTCACAATTTGGAACAGTAAGGATCACCTTTTGGGCGCAGTTACTCAATTTGAACAGAAAAGGGGGGAGAGGGTGCTGGAATGGATGGCACCACCGTTGCAGAAACGAAAAACCATAACCACAAAAATTGAAAATTTGGCATCCTTAATTCAAAGAGGACGCTTACGGATTCTGGAGATCAGTGGCTCGGAGCCCACACGGATTCATCTGCCCATGGAAAAGGCGACATTAGACTGGTATCTACTAAATTCTCCTAAGCTAGCAGAATCGATGCTGGCCTCCGGCGCTCACGTAGAAACGGGACCATTGATTCCGCGAGCCCTACGATGGATCGGTGAATGGGACTGGATCACGATGCCCTTGCGAAGGGACAGGCCCATCCCCGGAGCTGTGACAGCCTTTACAGATGCTGGGAGGAAAACACGTAGAGCAGCGATTGCCTGGCAGGAGAAAGGAATCTGGCGACAGCATATAGTACAAGCCGTGCCTGCAGACAGCCTACAAACCCTTGAACTTGCAGCGGCTGCCCGGAGTGGATCCCTGCATGTTGGACTAAACCAGCCACAGCACCACAAGCTGGAGGATGTCAGGAACGTACCACTGCATTTAGAACTGCTGGTCCGGCCGCACCGGGAATTCCTGCACCACATCCTTGACCCAAGATTGATGCACATTCGGATGCCTGAGCAAGGAATAAGACTATTTGAAGCTCTGGCAGGGTATCATAATCTGGGTCCGAAACAACATCATTGCTGGGGCTGTGCTGCGGCCTGGGGTTGTTACGCATGGGTTTTGTTAAATTGTGGGGGCTGTAACAGAATCAGCTGGGTACATCAGACACAGTTACGAGCTTTATGGTGTAGTGGTTGTGAAGCGCGTTGGCAAGGAGACACCGCCACGCGAGCTTTGGAACACTACACGGGAGAGCCTCTATTCTCTGCAATAAGAATTTTTGAAAGTGCGGAGCAGCAGGCCCTCGCCCACTTCCGCTGGGAGCTCACCCACCTGGTTGCAAGGGCCCGGGCCCTTTATCAGTCAGACATTATTAAGACGCAGTGCGGTCAGCCTACACGGCACCCTACGGCGGCAGTTAAAAATGCAGGCTGTGGTCGTGCTGCTGGGCGTCACAACGCAACTCGTACATACAATCTGGGTACCCCCACAACCTAAGCAGAACATTTGGGTTACAATAGCTAACAAGACAGGGCAGGAAGCCTTCTGCCTAGCGCTCTCGTCCCCTGGTAACCCTTTCTCCACCTGTCTGGTAGGTCTACCCGTGGATGACCCCCCATACCCGAATGCAACTTCCAGCTTCAGGCTATTAAATCAATCAATTCAATCATATGCAGATACATGGGATCAGGTGGTGCCCTATTTTCCAACTGCTAATCTAGAGCCCCAGGAACTAGAGATACTGGGCACAGTGAAAGCTGACTGGTGTGTCTACTTTAATTGGACGAGTGCATATCGTGCCAGTCCAGGAAAATCAGGCGCCAACTACTCATACCCAACAATTGTTAATGCCAGCCATCCTGTATACCAAAATGCAACGGCATGGTGTAATTATACGAGCCCACATAGATCTCTATCATCCAACACTCCTATCTCACTGCCTCATGGAATATTTCTTATTTGTGGGGACAGAGCTTGGTCCGGAATTCCCTCGAAGTTAGTGGGAGGACCATGTACTCTAGGTCGTCTAACCTTACTAACTCCAAATACCTCTATGATCCTACAATTACATAGAGAACACCGTAGACTAAGGCGAGCAATTCATGCATTCACACCAGAATGTAAAGACAACGTGGACTTTTGGTCTGTATCAGAACGGGTTTTTGCCTCTTTCCTTGCCCCCGGTGTTGCCGCTGCAAAGGCCCTAGCAAATCTGAATAAGCTAGGATGTTGGTTGGCTAAACAGACTAATGCAACATCACGAGCATTGTCAGACCTATTAGTGGATGTTGACTCAATCCGTCATGCCACCCTTCAAAATCGAGCGGCCATAGACTTTCTATTGCTAGCACAAGGGCATGGATGTGAAGAGTTTGATGGTATGTGCTGCATGAATCTCTCCGACCATTCCCGTTCCATTCACGCACAGCTACAAATCATGCAGACCCTGACAACCCACCTTCAAGAGCATACAGGGTTCGGGCTTGACGACTGGTTGAAGGGGTGGGGTCTGGGACCGTGGCTAACATCCCTGCTGCGATACTTAATAACTATTGGGCTTGTAATATTAGTACTACTGCTTGTTTTACCGTGCTTTTTTCGCTGCCTGCAAAAGGCACTTGCAAATCTTGTTGATGCAAAATGGAATGCCTCTTTTCTGGTCCAAAAAGAAAACGGGGGAAGTGTGGAGAGACTGACTGAGACATGGTTGCAAGTCAAGGGCCATGATATGATCAAGTTGGTGAAACAGTAACAATCAATATGGAATTCAGGGCAAGGACGCTGTGCCTTTGCCTTGAAAGTGTAACAGAAACAGGATGGCATGAGGCTGGGAGTTTGTAGATAGTAGGAAGCAGAATCCGCACAGCTAGCCGTGAAGGTCGGTTCTCACAGTTGAGGAATTTCCAATCATGAGCTTTGCTTTTGCAATATGTATGAGCTAATTATCTCATGTATAAATAGTTATATTGTACGTAATAAAGTTTGAGACCTGTTGATCATGATAGCATGAGACTTGTCTCCCGTGGTCTTTTCTCCAACATCCTCACTCCCACATCCCGTTGTCGGAGGACCAACACCCGCACGTGGTGGCAGTGATGTCACAGCGGGTGTCACAGAGCTGCCATTGTGACGCGTGAAGCTGGGAGCGGAGCAAAGGGCTGCGAGGCTCAGGCTGGGCATCACTGCGGTCTGGTGAGGCTCAGGGAGAGCAGGGAGACTCGCAGTGCTCGCCATCGACTCGCTGATGTCCGATAGTGAGAGGGAGGCTTCCTGCATGGAGGAAGCAGGTGAGAGCACGGCATCCCCGCACGCAGCCGGGCAGAGGGGTGCAGGGGCTCTGCTTGAAGCCGAGAGGGGAGGAAAGGGCAAACGGGAGCTCCCAGCCCCTCTGCTCTTCGGCTCAGCTTGGGCCGTGGTCCTCGGGGATGCCCGGCCCTGCCGGCTGCTCGGCTCTGCTCATTTTTGCTCTTTTCCTCTGCAGTGTGTGCGCTGTGTGGCCGGGCAGATGTGGACCCGGAGATGTGCGGGCGCGTGCTTCTGGAGGCTGGGATTCGTGTCCACGAGTTCTGCTTGGTGAGTTCCTCCCCACGGCGCTCCTTCCAGGTTCCCTCCAGGGATGCTCCCTTTTCCTTCCCGTCCTAATGAGATCCTTCTTTCCTTTCCTTTCCCTTTCCTTCTCCTTTCCTTCCCTTTCCTCTTTCCCTTTCCTCTTTCCCTTTCCTCTTTCCCTTTCCTCTTTCCCTTTCCTCTTTCCCTTTCCTCTTTCCCTTCCCTTCCCTTTCCCTTCCCTTCCCTTTTCTTCTCCTCTCCTCTCCTCTCCTCTCCTCTCCTCTCCTCTCCTCTCCTCTCCTCTCCTCTCCTCTCCTCTCCTCTCCTCTCCTCTCCTCTCCTCTCCTCTCCTCTCCTCTCCTCTCCTCTCCTCTCCTCTCCTCTCCTCTCCTCTCCTCTCCTCTCCTCTCCTCTCTTCTTTCCTTTCCTTTTCCTTTTCTCTCCTCCAGATCTTTGCCAACATCACTACCGAATCAGGACCGGCGTGGCCAAGAACTGATGGCCTCCCCCTTGCTGCCATCGCACGCAAAGCCAAGCAGGCAGACGGGCAGGTGAGGAGCTGTAGGGAACAGGCAGATCTGTGCCGACAAGGGCTCACATCACCTTCATCTGGGCACAAGGAAAGCAATCACAGCCCTTCCAACCTCCTCCAGACCCAAGGAAAGCAATCACAGCCCTTCCAACCTCCTCAGAGCCCAAGGAAAGCAATCACAGCCCTTCCAATCTCCTCCAGACCCAAGGAAAGCAATCACAGCCCTTCCAACCTCCCCCACTACCCAAGTCCTGCACCGTAGCCGATCAACCCCGTCCCCCAGGCCGCTTTGTGCACAGAAATGCCCACATCCCTGCCCACCCCGAGGCGTGGGGCTGGCCGTGGAAGCCCTGAGCTGGCTGCCAACGGGGCCGTTCTGCTCTTTCCAGCAATGCTGTGTCTGCGGAGAGAGGAGGGCTGCCATCACGTGCGCCGGGAGCGACTGCGCTCGCAGCTTCCACCTGCCCTGTGCCGTGGATGGGGAGTGCGTCACCCAGTACTTCGGTGAGCACAGGTAAGGATCTGGAGTCCTTGGTGCCAGGGTGGCATCAAAGAAGAGGTTTTTCTCTTCGCCGCTCGTAGGACCGAGGCACAACCGCTCGCAAACTCGCTCGCATCCCCACAGGCTGCCAGGGCTCAGTTTAGTTCGTCTGGAGAGGGAACCAGCACTGACGTCTGCCTGGTGGCACAGGTTTAGGGATGAGAAAGCGATCTCTGACTCGAACCCGAGCCACGGCCCTCAGGGATCTGCTTCCTCCGCTGTACGGCGGCGTTGATGAGCAGGGCTTCCATCCAAACCTCCCCTTCTCCCCTGCTCTTCCTTCAGCATCAGTTGAAAATAACGAAGGGCAAAGCCTTCTAACGCTTGGCCACCGCAGTCCCGTGGGCAAACGCTTGCCCCCCGTGGCTCTCCTTTATGCTGTGACCTTGGTTGCCACCTCCCAGAGAGGACTCGCTCAAAACTCCCTTTGGCTCGGGGGCCAAAGATGCAATCGGAGCTCAGTTCAGATGCCGACGGCCGCGTTTCCTTTCCTGGACCTCTGCCCTCCTCGCATCGCTTCTCATCCGTTCCATCACTTCTCACCGTGCCCCATCCGCTCCGTCTTCCCCCAGGTCCTTCTGCCGACAGCATCGCCCTCGACAGCTGGCTCAGAAAGCTCCGCAAGGCACCAACTGCCTCATTTGCCTCGAACCTGTGGGGGACGGCTTGTCCTACCACACCATGCTGTGTCCAACCTGCCAACGCGCCTGGTTCCACCGGCTCTGCATCCAGGTACGACCCCTCTCCTCACCCCGCGAGGATGCTGGGTGCTCAGCATCACCAGGCATTGCTGATTCTCACCCTGCTCGTGCTTCTCCTGCAGCGACAGGCGTCGAGCACCGGCACGGCGTTCTTCAGGTGCCCGGCTTGTCTCGATTTCGGTCTGTTCTGCGACCAAATGTCCAGCCTGGGGATCCGAATCCCTCTCAGGTTGGTGTCCTTCCCCTTCGCTTTCCGCTCAAAATGTTCCAGGAATGACGGTCTGGCTGGTTGCGACGTTTCATCCCTGCTTTTCGTGGTGCCCTCCTCCTCTTCATCTTCGGGGTTTGTGAGCACTGTACCCAACTGGGATTCCAAGGCGCCATCGGGTTCTATTGGCTCCATCACTCGTTGCGTTGACCGCTCTGATGGAACCAGTTTCATCTCCACTCGCCCTCACCGTGGTTCCTGAATCAGCTTCCTTCCCTTCCCTTCCCTTCCCTTCCCTTCCCTTCCCTTCCCTTCCCTTCCCTTCCCTTCCCTTCCCTTCCCTTCCCTTCCCTTCCCTTCCCCTTCCCCTTCCCCTTCCCCTTCCCCTTCCCCTTCCCCTTCCCCTTCCCCTTCCCTTCCCTTCCCTTCCCTTCCCTTCCCTTCCCTTCCCTTCCCTTCCCTTCCCTTCCCTTCCCTTCCCTTCCCTCCTCTCCTCTCCTCTCCTCTCCTCTCCTCTCCTCTCCTCTCCCATAGCTGAGCTACGACTCCAAAGACACAGCAGGCTGTTCAAACTCATCCTCCCCATCCCCAAAACTCGAGGACAAGGCAGCGGATTTTTTTGTCCAGCTCAGAGGCTTCGTGCTTCCCCTCTTCCTTTCCTATTTCCCCTTTTCAGCTCCCCTCTTCCTTTCCTATTTCCCCTCAATCCTATTCGAGGGGTCATTCTCACCTCTCTGTCCCTCCCCTCTGCCATCGCGTCGCTGCTTCTCCCCGTGAGACTCGTGCTCCTTGCTCCCATCCTCTTGGCTGCCATAAGCCTCGCGGGATTTCTCAGGGCCTTTTGGGTTTCTTGGAAGCTTGGAGCGGATGAGATGGGGGGGGGCTCATCGCTTCCCCTCCCTTCTCTTTTAGAGACCCGGAATGGGACCACCAAGGGGTCTACGATCCGCCCCAAGAGAGGCACAGCTGCTGCGACGCCAGCGAATGCCTTTACGAGGGAGGCAGAGAGCAGGCAGAGACAACGGGGTGAGCGGGGGGTCGGGAAGGTCCTCAGCCTCGCCGCAGGATGGCATCCCATTATTCCCATATCCCCTCATTGCCCCCCGTACCCCCATATCCCCCCATATCATCGCATATCCCCCCATATCCCCCACATCCCCCCATATCCCCCCACATCCCCCCACATCCCCCCATCTCCCCCATTATCCCAATATCCCCCTATACCCCCCACATCCCCCCATATCCCCCCATATCCCCCATATCCTCCCATATCCCCCCAAATATCCCCCCATATCCCCCATTACCCCCACATCCCCCCATATCCCCCATAGCCTCCCATATCCCCCCATATCCCCCCACACCGCCCATCCCCCCACATCCCCCCATATCCCCATAGCCCCCCACATCCCCCCTAGGATCCTACGGGATGCATCCTCGCTCTGCAGGACGGCGGAGCGAGGGCTGAGAGCAGCAGAGATGCGCTGTGCAGGGCATCCCGTGGCTCGGTCCTCACATCCACCACCTTCCCCAGGTCCTGGCAGCTGATCCTGTGCAGCTCCTGCGCTGCTGAGGGAACCCATCGGCAGTGCTCCCAGCTGCACAACCCAAGAGACATGTGGGAGTGGGAATGCGACGGCTGTGCTGGTCTGGGCACCGGTAAGAAGCGTCGCATCAGATCTCAGGATGCTCTGATGCCGGGATGCCGGAGTCCGTCTGTCCCGATGCTCTGACGTCGGGATGCCGGAGTCCGTCTGTCCCATTCCGACTCACGACCTCCCTTTGCAGCCTCCGGCGCCGATGTTGAGCTCGCCGGTCCCAGCCACAGGGCTCTGTGTTCATCCGGCAGCTCCGTGCCCAGCAGCCAGGCGGCATTTTGGGCATCGCAGAGCCACCTGCCCGACAGCGAGCGGCGGACAAACAGCCAGCATTTCGGCGACGATCGGCCTTCCTCTGAGCAGCTGCGAGGACGCAGGCAAACAGCGGCTGCAAACGGGTCCCACGCAGCCACCAGGAGGCCATCGGGGTCCTCCGGGGCATCTCCAGCTGCTGCACGCCGAACACATCGCAGGCAGGGGGGAAGAAGCCACGCACGGAGCCGATCCCCGCTGCAATCTCGCATCCCGAGTTCCCAGAGCCGGCCGAGAAGGCGGCGTGGCGGCCGGCAAACGCCAGCCCCGGAGGAGCAGGGCGGCAGCAGCAGCAGCAGCTCGCCAACATCTGCCATTCCCGGGTCCGCGATGGCTCGCAGGGCGCAGACACGCGGGGGAGCATCCGGGCGGCCAGGGAGCATCCGCACCCAAAGCCCTCCTGCGAGCAGACGCGGGGCTCAGCCACGAAGAAGCAGCAGGATCCGGGGCCAGCAGAGGAGGATGTGCTGGGAATGAAGCTGGTTTCGTGAGCCAAAGCCCCCGCAGCCGTGAGCCAGACTGGCTTCGGTTGAGGCGGACCGTCATCATCGCCCAGCTTCATCCCCTCTCCGACTTGCAGCCGCATCCAGCCTGGCTTCCCACACCTCCACGGCTGGGGATTGCACAGCATCCTCGGGAAAGCTGTTCCAGCGCGGCCGTGCTGATCTCCAACCCTTTTAATCCCCAAGCCAAAGCTGTTTTACTTCTACAACCACCCCTCCCTCTCCCACCTCCCCGACTCACTCTGGTCCGACGCAATAAAGATCAGAGATCCCCCCCCCCACACCCCTCTTACCCCACAAATTGTTTGTCGGCTTCATCCTTCTTTGCTTTTGCTGAGGGGGGCGCAGGTAGGGGACCTGGATGACACGGGGCGTCCTAGTTCCATAGGATCCCAGTTTGGGGCTTCCCAGTTCCACAGGATCCCAGTTTGGGGCTTCCCAGTCCCATAGGATCCCAGTTTGGGGGTTCCCAGTATGGGAGTTTTCCATTTTGGGGTGTCCCAGTTCCATAGGGTCCCAGTTTGGGGCTTCCCAGTTCGATAGGATCCCAGTTTGGGGCTTCCCAGCCCCATAGGATCCCAGTTTGGGGCTTCCCAGTATGGGAGTTTTCCAGTATGAGGGATCCCAGTTCCATAGGATCCCAGTTTGGGGCTTCCCAGTATGGGAGTTTTCCAGTTTGGGGTTCCCAGTTCCATAGGATCCCAGTTTGGGGTTTCCCAGTTCCATAGGATCCCAGTTTGAGGCTGTCCCAGTTTGGAGGGGGTCCCAGTATGAGGGATCCCAGTTTGGGGGATCCCAGTCCCATAGGATCCCAGTTTGGGGCTTGAGAGGTGGGCGGGGCTTCGAGAGGAGGGCGGGGCCAGGACTGTTGGGCGGGGCTTGTGGGGAGAGTGGGCGGGCTTAAAGGGGCCGCGTCCCTTTTTCTCTTTCCAACCTGGCAGATGCTGGCCGTCCCTCGGGTTCACCCGCAGCCCCAAGGCGACAACTTGGGCTGGGAGTCCACGCCAGTTTTCTGGTGGCTCGAGGAAAGGTTGCAAGTGTGGCTGCGTGCGTGGCGAGAGGTTTTGTGCACGGGACGGAAGGGATGGGGCATGCTTTGTTTAGTGGAGATGAGATCAGATGGAGGCTAAGCGGAAATTCTGGCGTCCCAGCTTGGTGAGATGCAGAAATTCTGTGGTCCCAGCTCGGTGAGATGCTGGCACTGAGATGCTGTGGACTCTATGCAGAAATCCCTTCTCCAACTCATTTTTCCATCACACAATCAGATCATCCCCTTTCCAATACACATGATGACGTCACAGAGCCCCATGATGACGTCACGATACAGAAGCACAGAATCACTGAATCGCTAAGGTTGGAAAAGACCTATAAGATCATCCAGTCCAACCATCCACCTATCACCCATGGTTCTCGCTAAACCACGTCCCTCAACACAAAATCCAGACGTTCCTTGAACACCTGCAGGGTCGGTGACTCCACCACCTCCCTGTGCAGCCCATCCCAGTGCCTGACCACTCTTTCAGAGAAGTAGTATTTCCTAATATCCAGCCTGAATCTCCCCTGGCGCAGCTTGAAGCCATTCCCCCTAGTCCTATCACCAGTTACACGAGAGAAGAGGCCGATCCCCAGCTCGCTACAACCCCCCCTCAGGTAGTTATAGAGAGCAATGAGGTCTCCCCTGAGCCTCCTCTTCTCCAGACTGAACAATCCCAGCTCCCTCAGCCGCTCCTCATCAGCCCTGTGCTCCAGACCCCTCACAGCTTTGTTGCCCTTCTTTGAACACGCTGCAGGGCCTCCATGTCTTTCTTGCAGTGAGGGGCCCAGAACTGGACACAGCACTCGAGGTGCGGCCTCACCAGAGCTGAGTACAGGGGGACAATCACTTCCCTGCTCCTGCTGGTCACACTGCTTCTGATACAAGCCAGGATGCCATTGGCCTTCTTGGCCACCCAGGCACACTGCTGGCTCGTGTTCAGCCCAGCGTCAACCAACACCCCCAGCTCCATTTCCTCTACACATCTTCCAGCCACTCCGCCCCAAGCCTGTAGCGTTGCTTGGGGTTGCTGTGGCCAAAGTGCAGGACCCGGCCTTTGGTCTGATTAAACCTCATCCCGTTGGCTTCAGCCCAGCTCTCCTGCCTGTCCAGATCCCTCTGTAGGGCCTCGCTACCCCCAGCATCTGCAATTCTTCTGGGCATGGAGTCCTGTGCACAGTGCAGAAAATAATGACTGAAGTCAAGATAACTTGCAGAGACACTCCTCCTGCTATAGGATAGAAGTTTTTCTTTCTCTATGAAAATTGTTCATTTAGCTCCATATCTTGGGTTTATTTTCATGAGCTTTACCGTACCTTAAGAAGAAGAAGCTTAAGGAGCTCTAAGTTTCCTCTCATTTCCTAATCATATCTCAGCTTCCTGGACATTTTCCTTCTACGAGCAATTTTCATGTCTCATATCTTTATCCTTTATCCTTTATCCTTTATCCTTTATCCTTTATCCTTGATCCTTTATCCTTTATCCTTTATCCTGTCTGCTCTCAGAATGCCCATCCCAACCTCTGTGCATTTAAATTTCTCTTGGAGAAAGCTGCATCATTCATGACTGCAGAAAATGATGGTAATTTCAGCTGATGCTGTCCTTAGGGAGAGGAGAAGCTGATAGCACTTGAGGAGATTGTTCATATAACAGCAGATTGTGAAAGGTACAATTCAGGCTTCTCAGAGATGTGTTCATATTTCACATCTCCTTTCAGAATTCTGCCTCCAACTCATTCTCCTTCCCTAAGAACAGGTCTTGGAAAATCCCTGCCTTGTCTCTCCTCCTGCAAAGCACCCTTGGAAAAAAAACACCCAGGGGTGCAGTGTAGCTGTTATCCCCCTGCCCCAGGCTGCAGCTGTAGCAGCAGCAGACCTCTGCCCTGCCCTGCTGGGGGGCTCCTTCCCCCCACACATCTCCCTGCAGGGCCCAGCAGCTCCCCTGGCAGACTGAGTGCTGAGTGCTGAGTGCTGAGTGCTGAGTGCTGAGTGCTGAGCCTGGCAGGAGGCAGAGTCATAGCCTGCAGTGAGACTTACCTTGCCAAAGGCTGTGAGCAGTGCTCCTGCAGTGAGCTCAACACCTGCTCACACCGTACACATCCTATAAGCTCTCTGTCCTTTCTCTCCTCTCCTCCTGTCACCTGCAGGCTGTGCTGTGCAGAAGAGCTGCTCCTGGGCACAGCTGTCTCTCTGGAGCGCTGCCCACTTGTAGCAGCTCCCTGTGTCCCAGGAGCCCGGCCCAGCTCAGCAGCAGAGGATGTCATTTTCTCTTCCTCACTGCTCTCCCTGGAGATGCCCTTGGGGCTGTGGGGCTGACAGCTCCTGATAGACAACGGGGTCATCTCTGCAAAACGTACTTTGAAGTCAGATGAATTAATCACCAGTAGACAGGCTGATTCCAGAAGCATTGTTTGTCCTAACAGATTGTGTGCGCCTAGCAAAGCTGCAAATGCCCCATCGGGTGTCATGGTTTTATGACTCTTCATATCAGTATTCCACATCATAACATCATGTAAAGCATGGGGAATTAGAGAGTTAATACTCCAGTTCTGTGAATGGACAACTTTATGGATACCTGTTTCTCAGAAGAGAAGAAGAACTGCCTGTCGTGAGGACTCTGAGTTCAGAGGGGAAGGTAAGCCATGGGAGGAAGTCCCGGGATCTCTCACTTGCTCGCTGCCTGGCAGTGTGTGGCTGCGCGCCCCAGCCGTGCGCCTTCAGTTCAAAGTAAGGCTTTTGGTTTCAGACACTCGCTCTCTCATTATATTTGATTTATTGCCCTAAATTCCAATTTTATTTTATAACACTGTGTTATCTTACATTCCAGTACCATGTTTAGTAAAAATAAGTTTCCTCCTTAGATCTTTGCCGCTGTTTTTTTATTATTTTTATTATTATTTTATTTCTTTATTTATTATTATAATATATTTATTTTATTTTATTTTATTTTATTTATTTATTTTATTTTATTTTATTTTATTTTATTTTATTTCTTTATTTTTTGGCCAGTGGGACTTCCAAGCCTTCTGCCCTCTGTCACGGACACACACTGATCCAGATAACTCCGTAACAAGACAACACACTCAGTCATATGCTCTGCTTTTAGGACGGACGTGTAGAGCCAAATGTGGGACCTGATGATCACTATGGGTCCATTCCATTGCGGGTTGTCCCAGGATTCTATGACAGTGGGTACAAGCACGGTGATGTTGGATCACTGTGCTGTCACAGTGGGTAGGAGTTCAGTGACAGCACAGTCACGGTGTTGTCTCGGTAGTGTGGAGAGCAGTGATGTCAGAATTCCTGAGTTGTGGTATTACAGTGATGTCAGAGTCACTGTGCTGGAAAGGGGAGACAAGCTCAGTGATTTCAGCTCCACTGTGTCGTCACAGCTGATATGAGCACAGTGGTGTTGCAGTCAGTCAGGAGCTCTGCATGTGGGTGAGCATCAAACACGGCATCCCCAGAACCAAATGCTACCAGTGAGGAAATGGTGCCTCCACCTTGGGCCTGAGAGATCTGGAGTTCAAAGTTTCATTGTGACTGACTGCTTGTTCAGACTGGGCCCTTCTCACATCCCACATCCTGGCATGAGACACACTGCCCACATGGCACTTGTGCCTCACGGCATCCTTGCACCCCATGCAGAGTCTGGCAGCTGCTGTCCCACAGTCTTTCATTTGACATCAGACAAACCTCCATCCCACTGCCCCAGGAAGGGCCCTGAGCCAGCACGAGGGACACGATCTCCCTGCCAAGGCTCTGGGGATCAGGCCTTGGCCTTTCTGCTTCACAAGACAAAGGAGGCTTTGCTCAGCATCACAGCCACCATCCCAGTGCCTTGGTCTGCCTGCAATCATGGCTTCCAATTATCTGCTCTAACAAGTCCCTGGGGAAGCTTGCTTGTCAATGGCCCTCAGTGGGGCCCATTAATACTCCAAGAAACTTCACTGTTCCTTCTGACTTTGTCTTCTTGAGCACTTCATGCAATCTTCTCTGTGCACTGGAGGTTGATGGACTCAGCAGCAAATGCCCCGTGGGGCCATTATAACCTGCAGAGCCCTCCTGTGCCTTGTGCCTTCCTGTCATCTTCTTCAGGTGTTCACAACTTGTACAGCAAACTGGAGAGGTATCTGCAGACCGCTTAAGGGCGATGAATCCAACAGGCATTTATTGTCTATTTATTTACAGTTGGGTTTAAACAAGAATTTAAAGCAGCACTTGGCAACTGATATTGATCCAAGATGTCCCCTAATGGACTTTGTTCTGTCACTGTGTGGACAAATGACCTCCTCAACTTTTCCACCCCATTTCTACTCATTTTTCCCTATGGGACTTGCATCACTTTTCCTCACATCACTCTTCTCCTCTGCAGTCACCCACTCAGGGCTAAACGTCTTTTGCACCAGCTAACACTGGCTTTCCTCAGAGAACCAGATGCACATGGGCAATGAAAGATTTCTCTCTTTTTTTTTTTTTTTTTTTTTTTTCCCAACATTTGTAAACATGATGCAATTGAATGAATAGTAAAACACAGAGATCAACTGCATGCCTGGTCCAAGCTGCACCTAATGAGGTTTGTCTTTCACTGGGAATATTTGTACAAGAAATGAGTTAGACAGAGATAGGAAGGGATAGATAGAATCACAGTTAAGGAGTTGATGAAAGAGTCCATCAGCCTTTGAGAGATGTTGCAAGTTCCAATTGTCTCCCTGAAGGTTGCAGATCAGGCAGATAGTTGGGAGGTATCAGAGTAAACAAAGAGCAAGGGCTGGGGAAATATGGAGAGCTGTGAGAAGAGCATGTGTCCAGGTGGCCTGCTGAAAACTTGCCCTGACCCATGGTCATTGATTTAGGAGAGCTGGAGACACCTGGATGGTGGGGGACATCAAATACGCAGCAGGGTAGAGCAGCGGTGGATGCTGGGCATTGGTCACAGGGCATTGGCACTGGCACCACTGTCTGTGTCCCTGTACCTGACGGCATCTGTGTCCTGCTAACACAGTTCTTTAAAACACTGTCCTCTTAGGGATAATAAATGAATGAATGAATAAATAAATAAATAAATGAAATAAAATAAAACAAAAGACACAGTATCCTCTCAAATATGAGTGTTTTCAGCTTAAAAAGAGAGAGGACACACGAGTATATTTGAAGTTGAGTAGTGTTAACACATTTATATGAACTCCCTTAAACTTGCAGATACCTTTCTTGTGTTGGGGATCTGACATGTGGAAGCATTACTCTGCTTTATGCCTTCCCTACATTTCTAGCTAATGTCTTGCTCAAATAAATAAGGTGGAGACTGAATTCTTACATCATTTCTGAATAATAGAACAAGGATGAAAGATAATAAACTAAAAGAGAGTTTTACATAAGACATGTGGAAGAAATTTCTAACATTCCATATATCATGATGTGAGACATGGAGCTGGTATGGAAGCAGTAGTCAAGGGAAGATGTGGCTGCCCCATCCGTGGAGATGTTTGAGATGTCAAGGGCCCCATGCATCCTGATCTACTGTGGGACAGCCCTGCACACTGCAAGGGAGATGGAACTGGATGGTCTTTTAGGTCCTTCCAATCCAAACCATTCATAAATCCTACGATTCCTGTCAGCCTCTTCCAACACGGGATCCTGTTTGCTTAGGTATTCCCTGATCACCTCTTCTTTCACCAGCAGTACATCTGCCTTGCACCATCACTTCCCAACTGTCTTTGGCACCTAGGATTCCAAGAAGCCCAGTCCAATTAGTGAAGTCAGGCCATGTCCTGTCTCACCAGGTTCCCTGTCCCATTTTACGCTGAGCCCACAGTCTCCCTAGCCTTCCTTTTGTTGCCTATTTATTTCTACAGGCCCTTCTTTACTCCGGGCAGATTGAATTTCAGCTGAAATCTAACACTCCTGAATTTTTCTCAGCAGGCACACTGGACACTGGACAAAGTCTCTGTATTGCTGCCAGGTGACCTCTTCTTGTTTCCACTTCCTGTATGCTTCCTTTCTTTGTTTGGGTTAGTCCAGTGCAATCAATTCCCAGTCATGCAGGAATTCTGACATTTTTATTTGGCTTCCTTTTCCTTGAAATGGACTTGGAATCCTATATAGTAAAAACATTTTTTACCCTATTCCCTCAGAGCCTTTCCCTGCTGTACTGTATGTCACAAAGAATCGAAGAATCCAAGGTGTGTTCTACTGAAGCCAAAACGTGTGAGCTTGTCTTTTGTCCTCCTTCAGACTCCTCAGCTCCACCATCCCATGGCCACTGCAGACCAGGTTCTCTTCGATCTTCACATTCCCCACAACCCCTTCCTTGCCCGCAAGTATAAGATGCAGCAGAGCACCTCTCCTCTCTGGTTCCTCTCTGGCTTGGTCAAGAAGCTGCCAGCTGTGCTCTCCAGGGATCTTCTGGATTGTGTATGCCCTGCTATGCTGTCCCTGCAGCAGATACTGCAGTTAAAAAGGCCCCAAAAGGGAACAAGGGCCTGACAACAGGAGGCTCCCATCTGTCTGCAGAGGGCACCTTTCACTTGCTCTTCCTGATCAGGAAGCCAGGAACTGGCACTGTTGGTCTGTTCTGTTTGCCATTGCCATTTGCTCTGACCTGGCTGCACTGCCATCCCCAGAAAGAGCTCAGTGCACTCTCACAGAGGGCAGTCGTCCTTTCTTAACTCCTCGCCCATCCATCATAAAGACTCTGTATCCCCATTGTGCTACAGTCCAGTTGTGGAAGTCGTTAAACTGTGTTCCTGTGATCCAAGCAAGAACACAGGCCTTCAAGTGCACAAAGATTTCAAGCTCATCTTGTGTTGGTGTTCTCATTAGAGTAAAAACACATAAGACAACAACCTATCCAGGATGGATCATTGGATTTAGTGTATCTATGTTATTTTTGTGTTCAGAAGGTGGCACACAGTCATTAGACCCATTGTGGGGCTTGGAGTAGTCCAAGCAGCACGGACGCTGCTAGGGCATGGCTTTCCTGAAGGCCCTGTGCTGCATTTGCAGCTGCATGTGAGTGTGCTGGACAGTCCAGGGAACTGGCATGACTCTAGGCTGCTTCTGATGCCATTCACATGAGAATCCATAGAAAACTGAGGTTTCATCTGTTGAAGAACAGAGATGTGTGTTAGATCTGTAGAGCCTTGAGATCCAGAATATTCAGCAGATGGAAAACAGAGAAAGATCTGCCTCTTCTTTTGTGAGCTCATCCATTTAGTCAGGTGCAAAACTGCACGTGCCATGGAGACGAGTGAAAAAGGGTCACTTAGATGCTCTAAGTGCAGCGGTCTGTTGTCATTTAGGGTGGCCGAGCATAGTTCTGTTGCCTCTCTGCCTCTCAGCTGATGCTCAGGAAGGAGGTGTCTATCTCAGGGATTTCACACACACTTTACAAGCACTAGCACACATCCAGGAGCACCCCAGGCACCTTGGTCATCACTGAGTTTCTGTGTGTGAGCAACTGTCTCTCCACTGAAGGACCAAGGATTTAGAGCAGGAGCTCACATGCAGGCAACTCCTCGTGCACATCTGAACTGAACCAGAGGAATCCCAGCTCCTATGCATCCTGCTTGGGCAGCAGAATCTGATTTCAGCTTCAGGTTTCCATGCAGGGATGAGATGCCCGCATTGCCTCAACTGGATCACTGCCCTGCCCAGGGGAAGTCTACCCCTTCCTGCCCTTGTCTGAGTCCTTTTTGTTTCAGCAAACACTTTCTAACCATATGTCTGGAATTAGTCACTGTCCACTGGATGTTCGGTGGTTAATTCAGCAGTTTTCAAAGTGCAGTCATGATGCTCTTATCTTTCAGAAGCTGTTGGCCATGGAGACCCAGGGACATCTCAGGGGAGATCAGTGGGAGGATAGAAATGACATCCTCTGCTGCTGAGCTGGGCCAGGCTCCGGGACACAGGGAGCTTATAGAAGTGGGCAGTGCAGCAGAGAGACAGCTGTACCCAGGAGCAGCTCCTGTGCAGCACACTGCAGGACTGGGAGCATGATCTGCAGGTGACAGAGAGAAGAAGGAAGAGAGCTTACAGGCTGTGTGGTATGTTAGCAGGTTGTGAGCTCACTGGAGGAGCAGTGATCACAGCCATAGACAAGGTAAGTCTCTTTTTTCAGGCAATGTACTGGGTTTTACTGCAGGGATCACTAAATTTTGGACGTCCCATTGAACATCAGGATGCAGACATTCTGTGTCTTTATCATGGAAATAGGTCTGCTCCCAACCAGGGCTTCTGTGCTGCAGCATCAGAGCACAGCCCTGAGAGCTGTGTGTCCCAGGACGGCTGCAGGCTGTGCAGCCGGGGCTGCAGCCGGGTGCCCAGGGCTGTCCTGCAGAGCAGGTCCCTGCTGTGCCCCAGGGGCTGTGTGCCGGGGCAGGGACTCTGCCGCCTGCCAGGCTCAGCACTCAGCACTCAGCACTCAGCGCTCAGCACTCAGCACTCAGCCTGCCCAGGGAGATGCCCAGTGCGCTGCAGGGAGACGTATGGGGGGAAGGAGCCCCCTGGCACGGCAGGGAAGAGCAGGGCAGGGGCATTCTGCTGCCACAGCTGCTGCCTGGGGCAGGGGGATCACAGCAACAGTTCACCACCAGTTGTTTCCAAGGGCACTTAGGAAAAGGAGAGACAAGGCAAGGATTTTCCATTTCCTGTTCTTATGGAAGGAAAAAGGATTGCAGGCTGAAATCTAAAAGGAGCTGTCTACTTAGAACAGAACTCTAAGTCTCCTGAATTGTACACTTATCAATCACTTGTTTTGAGAACAGTCACACAGAATGTGCTTTCAGCCTCTCCCTTCTCAAAGGATAGAACCATTTGGAATTATCACTGTTTTCTGCAGACATGAATAACACACTTATCCTGCAAACAGGCAGCTTTCTGTAAGAGAAATTGAAGTGCAGAGAAGATGAGGTTGGGAGCTTTAAGAACAGTTAGGGTGAAGATACAACAGATGTAACCGATGGAAATGCTCAGGCTGATGGTTGAAGATTAGAAAATGAGAGGAAGGAAAAAGATTCTTCAGTTTCTTTTTCTTATGGTATGCTGAACTTCATAAAATTGAATTCAAGTTATGGACCTAAATATAAATTTTCCTCTGAACAGGACTCTATACCCAGGAACTGCAGATGCCCAACAGCAGCTCCATCAGCGAGTTCCTCCTGCTGGCGCTGGCAGACACGCAGCAGCTGCAGCTCCTGCACTTCTGGCTCTTGTTGGGCATCTACCTGGCTGCCCTCCTGGGCAACGGCCTCATCAGCACAGCCGTAGCCTGCCACCACCGCCTGCACACCCCCATGTATTTCTTCCTGCTCAACCTCGCCCTCCTCGACCTGGGCTGCATCTCCACCACTCTCCCCAAAGCCATGGCCAATGCCCTCTGGGACACCAGGCACATCTCCTACGCAGGATGTGCTGCACAGGTCTTTTTTCTGTTCTTTTTGTTTTCAGCAGAGTATTGCATTCTCACTATCATGTCCTATGACCGCTACGTTGCCATCTGCAAGCCCCTGCACTACAGGATCTTGATGGACAGCAGAGCTTGTGCCAGCATGGCAGCAGCTGCCTGGGGCACTGGGGTCCTTAATTCCCTGCTGCACACTGCCAATACATTTTCATTGCCTCTCTGCCACGGCAATGCTGTGGATTAGTTCTTCTGTGAAATCCCCCAGATACTCAAGCTCTCCTGCTCACACTCCTACCTCAAAGAAATTTGGCTTCTTGTGGTCAGTGTCTGTTTATCCTTCGGGTGTTTTGTTTTCATTGTTGTGTCCTATGTGCAGATCTTCAGGGCCGTGCTGAGGATGCCCTCTGAGCAGGGACGGCACAAAGCCTTCTCCACATGCCTCCCTCACCTGGCCGTGGTCTCCCTGTTTCTCAGCACTGGCATGGTTGCCTATCTGAAGCCCCCCTCCATCCCCTCCCCTTCCCTGGATCTGATGGTGTCATTTCTGTACTCAGTGATGCCACCAGCAGTGAACCCTCTCATTTACAGCATGAGGAACCAGGAGCTCAAGAATGCAGTGAGGAAAATGATGCCCTGGTCACATTTCAGCAGGCATGAACTTCACATCTGTCTCAACAAGTGACTCACAGTCTGTACAATAACAAACTTATGTTTCTTACTGATTATAATATTTATTTATGTTTTTCTTTGCTGTTCGTATATATATATGTGTATGTGTAATTATCATTAGTGGTTATCATGGTCCTACACATATGTTTGTCTTCCTTCCACTTGTGCTGAGGCATCACTGTGCTCTCATTCTCCTGTAGCCCATAGGAACTCTGGATCATTGCTGACTCTCTCACAGCCTCTGTGTTCCATCTCTGTATCTGCAGGCAAATGAGATGCCAGCAGGCACCATGGAGCTGATATAGGCTTGATTAGCAAATAGGATCCAATGCATTAGCCGATTGAAAAATATGTTACTTTAGCAGAAGGAATCAGTGTGTGCTCGTCCTAAAACTTCTGTGTTTAGCTTTGATTGGTGTGTGAACAGCCCTGTTTTTATCAAGGATCCTGCTTCACAGGAGTACTGAAAACATTTTTTTGCCTCCACCAGGTGCAAGGATGTGTTCTTGGGTTTGGTGTAAACTGTTTGCAGTTATAGAGCACAAAAAAGAAAGTTGCTGATTGTGGCAAAACAAGCAATGGAAGTTTGCCAAATTGGGGGGAAAGAGCTAAAAGGTGAGCCTGGGTGCACGGTGATGAAGAGGAAGATGAACTAAAGGGGAGGAAGTAGGTGTTACGAGAAGGAGGACATGCGGTGTCAGGGGCTGTGCTGGGGGCACATCTCTGTAGCACTGCACGCATGCTGCCCCACACAGTGCCTGCACTGAGCTGCCAGGGGCTGCCTGTGGGGCGGTGGGGCCGGGCTGTCCTGCAGAGGGGAAGGCAACAGAGCCTCATGCTGCAGGGCTGGGACCCCAAATCAGCCTGGAACTCAGCGCCCAGCTGCGCTGTGCTCACCTTGCCTGGCTCCCAGGTGCCCCCTGTGCTGCTCTGTCACTGCCCCTCTACAGGACAGGGGAGAAAACACAACTCAACAATTCCTGGGTTGAGGCACAAAGCGTTTTATTCTTTCCGTGCTTAAAACCCAAAGACAACAAATCGTGTGTGTTAATGGCTACATATCAATGCAGGTTTTTTTTGTTGTTGTTTGTTTTTTTCTGCACACTTGGGATCAGCTATTGAATTCAGCGTCCCTTTCACGTTAATATATTATTTGAAACTGCACCTAACCCACAACACATTTTACTGTTATTCTATATAATATAAATGATTTCCAACACATACATCTGCTCACTGTTAGTTAGGATTTCACATCCTCTTCTTCCTTACCTATTTACTCTAATCCAAGTGATATGCCATGTTTCTATTTAATCCATATTGTCTCATCTCCTGACTTTTTTTTCCCTAATATTTAACAATAACTTCCTAAATTACCCCTGTGTACAAGTTGTTATTTCTGTTCTTGCTGTCAGACCCAGTCTGTTGTGTCACTGCAGCTCTGGTAATGATTCATTTGCAGAACTCCAGACCATTCCAATAACAGCTCTCTGGATCCCGAAGTGAAGGTTGCTAAGTTACAGAAACACACCTATCTACCAGGTGCCAGGTTTTTTTTTTCTGCACACTGTGGAACAGCCATTGAATTCAGTGTCCCTTTCACCTCAATATATTATTTGAAACTACACCTAACCCACAACACATTTGAGAATAGTTTCTATAATTTAATGATTTCCAATACAGAAATCTGCCCACTGTTAGTTAGGGTTTCACATCCCTCTTATTCCTTACCTACTTACTCTATTTGAAGTCGTATGCTATATTAGTATTTCATCTTTGTTGTCTACATCCTGACCTATTTTCCTAATATTTAGAAATAACTTCCTAAATTACCCCTGTGTACCAGCTATTTATTTCTGTTCTTGCTGTCAGACCCAGTCTGTTGTGTCACTGCAGATCGGGTAATGATTCACTTCTGAATGCTTTGGTCATTTGCTGAACTCCAGATCATTCCAATAACAGCTCTCTGGATCCCAAAATAAAGGTTGCTACATTACAGAAACACACTTATCTACCAGGTGCCAGTTGTAAGCAAAAAAACCAATCTAATAAACAATTTCTCTGTGTGTACTGTAAAAAGATGTGTTTTACTATAACACAGCCTTAGTCCTGAGATTTACAATGCTTTGTTTAGCTCAATATTATAAGGATCTAAATGAGAAATCAGTATTTTCCCCAAAGTTCATTACATGTCGTGGTTCCTTATGGTCAGAATGATAATGTGGATGTTTAGACAGTACATCAGTTACACAGAGCGGTACAGAAATCTCCCTGGACTTTTGGAAGTCCTTTGCCATGGTCCCACATCACATCCTTATCTCTGTGGAGAGATGCGTGAGATGGATTTGAGGGCAGACTGTTCATTGGATAAGAAATTGGTTGGAAGGTCGCAGCCAAAGGACTGTGGTAAATGGCTCTCTGGGAAATCGGCTCCACCAGGTGGAGGTTGATAACAAGTTATGCCCACAGGGGTCAGCCTTGGGACCAGAGCTGTTCAACGTCTATCAGTGGCTTGGATGATGAGACAGAGAGCACCCTCAGCAAGTTTGCTGATGTCACCAAGCTGTGTGGTGCAGTTGGCATGACAGAATGAAGGGATGCCATCCAGAGGGACCTGGCCAGGCTTGAAACGTGGGCCCAAAGAAACAGCATGAGGTTCAACAAGATCAAATGCCAGTTTTTGCACTTGTGTCGGGACAATCCCAGGCATGAGGGAAGAACTGCCTGGGAGCAGCCCTGCGGGGAAGGACTTAGAGGTCCTGGTAGACGAAAACCTTAACAGGAGCCAGCAGTGGGTGCTTGCAGCCTGAGAGGCCAACTGTGCCCTGGGCTGCATCAACAGACAGGTGGTCATCAGAGCAAGGAAGGGCATTGTCCTTCTCTACTCAGCCCTCAAAAGGCCGCATCTGGAGTATGACATAAATCTTCTAGAGAAGGTCCAGAGGAAAGCCACGAGGGTGATCAGAGGGCTGGAGGACCTGTCCTGGAAAGACAGGCTGAGGGAGATGGGAGGAGAAGCAGCCTGGAGGAGAACACATTGCAGCCTTCCAGTACTCACAGAGAGCTCAGAAAGAAGAGGGAAATCAACTTTTAACATGGGCAGATATTGATATCATAATGTACAAATGTTTTAAATTACAAGAGATGAGATTTAGATTAGAGACTGGGAGGATATTTTCAATGAGAGGGTGGTGAGGTCCTGGATGTTGTGATTTCGTGATTTTTTGTTGTTGTTGTCAGTATTCCACATCAAACATCATGTGAAGCAGTGGGAGTTAAAGAGTTAGCGTTCTGGTTCCACTTGCTGCCTTTTATGGGCATTTTGAGTATTCTGATGGAAGGGGAGGGGCAGAATTCCCTGGAGCACGTGGTGTGAAGAAGAAGATAGGTGGAGATCCAGACTGGACCACAGTGGCTTTCCCTCAGGCCCCACTCAATTCGCAGCAGAGAAGGGCTATATGCTTCCCTTGTACTATCGTGGGGACTCACACTTTGGGCACGCTTTGATTCAGTAGGATTTAGTAAATTACCATTCTTCCTCAGATTGTTGCTGTTGTGATCCATTTGTTTAACCCATCTACTAGCTCTCTGCCCTTCCACCTCTCCCAGAGTGCATGGCCTCCCTGGACCACCTACATCACCAGAAAAGTCCCAGGTCTGGTTTGCTCCTCTGATTACTACCCATTCTTGATTGTTCAGGTAAGCAGAGATGAAATTATTCAGGGAAGCCTGCGACCTATGCAAAAGGATTTCAGGAGTTAGGGTGAATGGCTGAGGGAGTGGGTTCACAAGTGGTATTTTTCTCTCTCCTTCTTCTGGGGTGGTGAGGGATAAGGAGCGGTCTAGAAAATTGCAGGCTTTGAATAAGTGGATGAAAGGTTGGTGCTGCCACAGGAACTGTGGGTTCTTTGACCATGGGGAGGAGGGAAGAGAAAACTGGATGTGAATTGAGAGCAAATCTAAAGAAATGTGTGTGTAAAAACCAGAGTGAAGTATGAGTAAAGCACGTAGAGAAGTGTGAATAAACTTGAAGTGAAGTGTGAGAAAGACCAGGAGCAAAGTGTGGGTAGACCAGGAGTAGAGCATGAGTACACCCAGAGCAGAGTGTCAGTAAAATCGGATAAAAGTTTGAGTAAACCCAGGGTAAAGAGTGAGTAAACTTGGAGAAATATTTCAGTAAACGTTGAGGAAAGTGTGAGTAAAACACACACACACAAATAATGTGAATAAACCCAGAGTAATGTGTGAGAGAACCTGGAGTAAAGAGTGAGGTGGGCATTTCAAGGATCCCTGCATTACATTTGTGATACTGCTGTGTGGGGAGATGCAGCAGAAGTCATCTTCACAAAAGGAGAGCGAATAATCCAAATTCTTCTGCAAGCTGGTTTTGCTATTAAACAAGGCAAAGTGAAAGGACCTGCCCAGGAGATTCAGTTCCTAGGAATAAAGTAGCAAGATGGGAGTCATCACATTCCAGCAGATGTAACTGACAAAATCACTGCTATGTCTCCACGCACTAGCAAGAGAGAGACACAGTCTTTTCTGGGTGCAGTGGGCTTTTGGAGACTGCATGTTCCAAACTATAGCCTCATTGTAAGCTCCCTTCATGAGGTGATGTGGATGAAAAATGACTTTACATTTCAAAAGCAGCAGGCTTTTGAACAGATTAAACAGGAGATGGCCCGTGCCGTGGCCTTAGGGCCAGTACGGTTGGGACAGGATGTAAAGAACATCCTCTACACTGCTGCTGGAGAGAAGGGTCCCACTTGGAGTCTGTGGTAAAGAGCCTCAGGAGAGACTCGAGGCTGACCCCTGGGATTTTGGAGGTGAGTGTAAAGGCGGTCCGAAGAGTGCTACACTCCCACTGAAAAGGAGATCTTAGCTGCATATGAGGGGGTTCGGGCTGCTTCTGAAGTAGTCGGTACTGAAACACAGCTCCTTCTGGCACCTCGACTGCCAGTGCTGAACTGGATGTTTAAAGGAAAGGTTCCCTCCACCCATCATGCAACTGATGCCACTTGGAGTAAGTGGGTTGCACTGATTACACAATGAGTGCAGATGGGGAACCTCAGCTGATTTGCAACTCCTGGTTGGATAACAGTGAAACTGACAGTCAGTGTCCAGACACAGGCATCAGTTTTAATGCGAATCTGTGCACTACAGTTATCTGTAAGGTACTGGCACTTCTACAGGTATTTCCATGTGCAGCTACACCTTGTGATGTTATAAGAAATCAAAGTAAGCCTTGTGTCACTTAACAACTTTGTGAGAGGAAGAGAAAGAAAAGGGAGAGACGGAGTTGGGTGAGAGAGGGAGAGGGGGACAGAGAAAGAGATCACAGGTCTGGGTTCCAGCTTTGATCCAGCCGAGAGAGGTGGGGGGTGTTTGGCTTGTGAGCGTGCTTGTCTCACAGTTTTGAAGCATGAAAGTCTCCAAACAGGACCTCAAGGATCTCTCTGCCTTCTGTGGCTCCTAGGATTACAGGTGTGCCATCCAGGGTTGTGAGTGAGGTGGCAATAAACAAGTCCATCAAAAACAAGTTTGCAGTCAGAACTTCCTACAGCACAATGGGAATGTTTTGGACAGAGCAAGGCTGTCTCATTTTTCACAGGATTCCCTCCTCCCCCAACTCCCCAGCCTTCAGTCTGTTGACATTTCGATGTACTTCCAAGATTTGAGACAACTCCAGGCACACCGCAGGCAAAGTGTTTTTTGTTGGTCTGCTACGTAATGCAGGACCTGAGGGCTGACACAAGTGCAAGGAGAAAGGAGAACAGCGTGCAAAGGTGGTGCAAAGAGAGCAGCACTGAAAAGAGCACGTCCTGCTGCTGCCCATGGCCGTGGCTCCAGGGAAGCAGCAGCACAACTCAAAGGCAGCAGAGAGGGAGCGCCCAGCGGGCGGTGAGGGGCAGCCCCACAGACACCAGGGCTGCTGCAACGTGTGGCATTGGGCTCTTGGTTCCTGCAGCCCTCCTGTGTGCAGGGCTGCTCTCTGAGATACAGATGGTAGTCTAATTTTTATTTTATTTTTTTTCTTTAAATCTACTCAAACAGCCTAGTGCTTGAAGAACAGTAAAGGTTTCAGAAGTAAGAAAAAACATATATATAAATAGTTTCCTGAGGGCATCCTTGAGCTCCTGGTTCCTCATGCTGTAGATGAGGGGATTCAGCGTTGGAGGCACAATCGAGTACAGAAATGACACCACCAGGTCCAGGGATGGGGAAGAAAGTGATGGGGGCTTCAGGTTGGCAGATATACCAGTGCTGAGAAAGACGGAGACCATGGCCAGGTGAGGGAGGCATGTGGAGAAGGCTTTGTGCTGTCCCTGCTGAGAGGGCATCCTCAGCACAGCCCTGAAGATCTGCACATAGGAGAAAAGAATGAAAACGAAACATCCAAATCCTAAAGAAGCACTGACCAGAAGAAGCCAAATTTCTCTGAGGTAGAAGACTGAGCAGGAGAGCTTGAGGATCTGGGGGATTTCACAGAAGAACTGATTGACAGCATTGCCTTGGCAGAGAGGCAGTGAAAATGTATTGGCAGTGTGCAGCAGGGAATAGAGAACCCCAGTGCCCCAGGCAGCTGCTGCCATGCTGGCACAAGCTCTGCTGTCCATCAAGGTCCCGTAGTGCAGGGGCTTGCAGATGGCAACGTAGCGGTCATAGGACATGATGGTGAGAATGGAATATTCTGTTGAAATGAAGAAAAGAAAGAAGAAGAGCTGTGCAACACATCCTGCATAGGAGATGTGCCTGGTGTCCCAGCGGGCATTGGCCATGGCTTTGGGCAGAGTGGTGGAGATGCAGCCCAGGTCGAGGAGGGCGAGGTTGAGGAGGAAGAAGTACATGGGGGTGTGCAGGCGGTGGTGGCAGGCTACGGCTGTGCTGATGAGGCCGTTGCCCAGGAGGGCAGCCAGGTAGATGGCCAGCAAGAGCCAGAAGTGCAGGAGCTGCAGCTGCCGCGTGTCTGCCAACGCCAGCAGGAGGAACTCGCTGATGGAGCTGCTGTTGGGCATCTGCAGTTCCTGAGCTCAGAGTCCTGCGCAGACTGCAGAAGACAATGGAAAGTTAAGATCTTTTTCAAAGACACTCCTCCTGCTACACTATAAAAACTTTTCTTTCTCTTTGGAAAATGTTCATTTTACTCTGTAACTTGAATTTATTTTCATGAGCTTCACCACCCCTTAAGAGGTAGAATCTTAAGGATGTCCTACTTTCCTCTCATTTCCTAATCATATCTCAATCTCCTGGATATATTCCTCTTTTGAGCAATTTCCATGTCGCATATCTTTATCCTGTTGGTATTCAGAGTCCCGAACCCAAACTCTCTGCACTTAAATTTTTGTTAGAAAAAGCTGCCTGTTTGCAGAAGAAGTGTATTATTTATGTCCGCAGAGAATTTCGGTAATTTCAGCTGGTGGTGTCTTATGGGAGGCGAGTGGCTGAAAGCACTTGTGGAAATTGTACATACAACAGCAGGTTGAGAAAGGTACAATTCAGGATTCTCAGAGATGTGTTCGTATTTCACAGCTCCTTTCATATTTCTGCCTCCAACTTTTCCCCCTTCCCTAAGAAAAAGAAAAGGAGAATGCCTGCCTCATCTCCCCTCTCGCAAAGTGCCCTTGGAAACACTCTGTGGTGCAGTATAGCCATGATCCCTGTGCCCCAGGCAGCAGCTGTGGCAGCAGAAGGCCCCTGCCCTGCCCTGCCCTGCCGGGGGGCTCCTTCCCCCACACATCTCCCTGCAGCGCCCTGGGCAGCTCCCTGGGCAGGCTAAGTGCTGAGTGCTGAGTGCTGAGTGCTGAGCCTGGCAGGCGGCAGAGTCCCTGCCCCGGCACACAACCCCTGGGGCACAGCAGGGACCTGCTCTGCAGGACAGCCCTGGGCACCCGGCTGCAGCCCCGGCTGCACAGCCTGCAGCCGTCCTGGGACACGCAGCCCTCAGGGCTGTGCTCTGATGCAGCAGCACAGAAGCCCTCAGCTGGAGCAGACCTATTTCCATGATAAAGACACAGAGTGTCTGCATCCTGATCTTCAATGGGATGCCCCTGATTTAGTGATCCCTGCAGTGAAACCGACTGCATTGCCTGCATCGAGATACTTACCTTGTTAAGGGCTGTGAGAAATGCTCCTTCAGTGAGCTCACAGCCTACTAACGTGCCACAGGCTAGAAGCTCTCTTTCTTCTATCCTGTCACCTGCAGATCGTGTCTCCAGCCCTGCTGCGTGCTGCACAGGTGCTGGTCCTGGACACAGCTGTCTCTCTGCTGCACGGCCCACTTGTATGAGCTCCTTGTTTCCCAGGAGCCCAGACTAGCTCAGCATCCGAGGATGTGATTTCCTTCTCTCTCTGGAGATATCCATGGCCCTCCTGAGCTGACAGCCGCTGCAAAGAAGCAGGGTCACCACTGTAAACATACTTCAAAGTCAGCTCAAGTAATCGACACATGCACTTGATTTCAGAAGCATGATTGTTCCTACTAAAAGAAATTTTTCCATTAGAGAAAGAAATGGCAAATCTGGAAACCTCCACTCATGACCTGTAAATGCAGTCATAACATTACAGAGTCATAGAAAGGCTTATGTTGGAGAGGACTTGGAAGATCACCTAGTTCTAATCTCCCAACCATGGGCAGAATTGCCAAACACCAGATCAGGGTGCCCAACATCTCATCCACTCTGACCTTGAATGCCTCCAAGGATGGATCATCACAACCTCTTTGGCAACATTTTCAAGTGCCTCCAGTGTGTTAAAAATGTCTTTCTAATATCTAACCTCAGTCCCCCCTTTTTAATGTAAAGCCATTTCCCTTTGTTCTGATTCTATCAGGCCAGCCCATCCTACATGTAGGTTTAGACAACTCATCCGCTGATGGAAACCCTGGGGCTGAATTGGGATCAGTTCCTCACAGAACCATGGGAGCCGGGAGCTGTCCCAATGAAAGGGACTGGGGGTCCTGGTCAACATCAAATCAAACGAGTCAGCAGTGTGCCCAGGCAGCCAGGGAGGCCAGCTGTCCTCTGGGTGCATTGAGCATGGCATCACCAGCTGGGTGAGGGAAAGGATTGTCCCGCTCTGCTCTGCACTGCTGCACCTTCACCAGGAGCACTGGGTGCACTTCTGGGCATTGCAGAACATAAAGAACATACAGAACATAAAGGACATACAACTATGGGAGACTATCTAAAGGAGAGCACTAGAACTGAGAAATATGAAGTTCAAAGTTCCATTGTGACTGACTGCTTGTTCAGTCTGGGCCCTTCTCACATCCCACATCCTGGCATGAGACACACTGCCCACATGGCACTTGGGCCTCACGGCATCCTTGCACCCCATGCAGAGTCTGGCAGCTGCTGTCCCCTGGTCTTTCATTTGACATCAGACAAACCTCCATCCCATTGCCCCAGGAAGGGCCCTGAGCCAGCAGGAGGGACACGATCTCCCTGCCAAGGCTCTGGGGATCAGGCCTTGGCCTTTCTGCTTCACAAGACAAAAGAGGCTTTGCTCAGCATCACAGCCACCATCCCAGTGCCTTGGTCTGCCTGCAATCATGGCTTCCAATTATCTGCTCTAACAAGTCCCTGGGGAAGCCTGCTTGTCAATGGCCCTCAGTGGGGCCCATTAATACTCCAAGAAACTTCACTGTTCCTTCTGACTTTGTCTTCTTGGGCATTTCGTGCAATCTTCTCTGTGCACTGGAGGTTGATGGACTCAGCAGCAAATGCCCCATGGTGCCCATTACAACCTGCAGAGCCCTCCTGTGCCTTGTGCCTTCCTGTCATCTTCTTCAGGTGTTCAGAACTTGTACAGAAAACTGGACAGGTATCTGGAGAGAGCTAAAACTGGATAAGAATGATGGGCATTTATGAAGACAATGTAATTATTCACTTATAGTTGAGCTTAAACAAGAAGTTAAAGCAGCACTTGGCAACTGATATTGATCCAGGATGTCCCCTAATAAGTTCTCTTCTGTCATTGTATGGACAAACATTCTTCTCAACCTCCCCACACCATTTCTACTCACACTGGCCCCATGGGACTTGCATTACTTTACCTCATTTCACTCTTCTCCTCTGCAGTCACTCACTCAGTGTTAAACCTCCTTTGCACCAACTCCCCCCTGTTTTCCTCAGAGAATAAGATGCACATGGGCAAGGAAAGATTTCTCTCTTTTTTTGCCAAAAGAAGAAAGAAAAAAAAAAAAAAAAATGTGATGCAATTGAATGAATAGTAGTATTGAATGAACAGTAATGAATGACACTGAATGACACAGTGGTCAACTGCATGCCTTGTCCAAGCTGCATCTAATGAGGTTTGTCTTGCACTGGGAATATTTGTACAGGACATGTGTTTGACAGAGATAGGAAGGGATTGAAAGAATCACAGTTAAGGAGTTGAGAAAAGAGTCCATCAGACTTTGCAGAGATGGAGCAAATTCCAGTAATCTCCCTGAGTGTGATAGATCAATGAGCAAGGAATGGGGAAATCTGGAGAGCAGTAGGAAGAGCATGTGTCCAGATGGCCTGCAGAAGACTTGCCCTGAACCATGGTCATTGATTTAGGAGAGCTGGAGACACCTGGAGGATGAGGGACATCAAATACGCAGCAGGGTAGAGCAGTGGTGGACGCTGGGCATTGGTCACAGGGCATTGGCACTGGCACCAATTCCTCAGAGAATCAGCTGTACCTGGGCAATGAAAGATTTCTTTTTTTTCCAACAAACAGAATTTCTACATGATGAACAATGAAACACAGTCTGTGTCCCTGTACCTGAAGGCATGTGTTTCCTGCTAACACAGTTCTGCAAAATATGTTTTGAACAGACCCTGGCACTCCCCAGGATTTCCCTGCCGAGAACTGTCCATGACAGCTCTCAGTGTTTCCACTAACTGAGTCACACTGTGGTACCGAGATCTTCTTATGTTCTCAGACCTTGTCTTAGAAGGTCACATGCAGCACTAGGACACTCTGCATTGCTCCCAGCTGACCACTTCTTGTTTCCAATTCCTATATATGCGTTCTTTCTGAACCGTACACCACAGACACTTGAAGAAGCCAAGGTGTGCTCTCCTGAAACTCAAAGGTGTGAACTTGACTTTTGCCCTCCCTTCAGACTCCTCAGCTCCACCATCCCATGGCCACTACAGACCAGGTTCACTTTGATCTTCATAATCCCCATCATCCCTGCCTTGTTGGTGAGTATGAGATGCAGCAGAGCACCTCTCCTCTTTGGTTCCTCTAAGGTTTGGCGAAGTAACTGCCAGCTGTGCTCTCCAGGGATATCCTGGATCTTGTATGCCCTGCTGTGCTGTCCCTGCAGCAGATACTGCAGTGGAAAAGGCCCCCAAAGGGGACAAGGGTCTGACAACAGGAGGTTCCCATCTGTCTGCAGAGGGCACCTTCCACTTGCTCTTCCTGATCAGGAAGCCAGGAGCAGACACTGTTGGTCTCCTCTGTTTGCCATTGCCATTCGCTCTGACCTGGCTGCTCTGCCAACCCAAGGAAGAGTTCAGTGCACTCCCACAGAGGGCAGTTGCTCTTCCTTGTCTCCTCTCCCATCTATCACAAAGACTTGTGCTACAGTCCAGCTGTGGAAGCCGTTAAACCGTGTCCCTGTGATCCAAGCAAGAGCTCAGACCTGCAAGTGTACAAAGCTCTCTAGCCCAGCACGTATTGGTGATCTCATTCATGTAAAACCACATAAGAAAACATCCTGTTCAGGAGGCATTACTGGATTCAGTGCATCCATGGTATCCATGAAGGTGGCACATAATCATTGGACCCACTGTAGGGTGCCAAGTTGTCCAAGCAGCATGGATACTCCTGGACATGGCTTTCCTGAAGGCCCTGTGCTGCATTTGCAGCTGTATGTGAGGGTGCTGGACAGCCCAGGGAACTGGCATGACACTAGGCTGCTTCTGATGTCATTCACATGAGAGCACATAGAAAACTGAGGCTTCTTCAGATGAAGAACAAAGATGTGTGTCAGCTCTGCAGTGCCTTGAGCTCCAGAATAGGCAGCAGATGGAGAACAGAGGAAGATCTGCCTCTTCTTTTGTGAGCTCATCCATTTAGTCAGCTGAATAACTCTGCATGATCCATGGAGATGAGTAAAAAAGACATACTCCAGTGCCCTAAACGCAGTGGTCTGTTGTCATTTAGGATGGCCAAGAATAGCTCTAACCCCTCTCTGGCCCTCAGCTGATGCTCAGGAAGGAGGTGTCTGTCTCAGGGATTTCCCACACACTTTACAAGCACTAGCACACATTCAGGAGCACCCCAGGCACCTTGATCATCACCCAGGGTCTGTATGTGAGCAACTGACTCCCTGCTGAAGGACCAAGGACTCAGAGCAGGAGTTCATATGCAGCAACTCCTTGTGCACATCTGAATGAACCAGAGAAATCCCAAAACTATTTTCACCATAGGGTTTCCATCTAGGGATGAGATGCCAGCACTGCCTCAGCTGGATCACTGCCCTGCCCAGGGGAAGTCCACCCCTCCCTGTCCTTGCCTGTGTGCTCTTTTCGTTACAGCAAACACTCTCTGGTAGGACTAACCATATGTCTACTATTGGTCACTGTCCAGTGGGCATTTGGTGGTTAATGCAGGATATTTCAGAGTACAATCATGACACTGTTGTCTTTCAGGAGGTGTTGGCCATGGAGACCCAGGGACATCTCAGGGGAGATCATTGGGAGGATAGAAGTGAAATCCTCTGCTGCTGAGCTGGGCTGAGCCCCTGGGAAACAGGGAGCTCCTACAAGTGGGCAGTGCTGCAGAGACACAGCTCTGACTAAGAGCAGCTCCCGTGTACTGTGCATCAGCACTAGGGGCACGTTCTGCAGGTGACATGAAGATAGAAGAGAAAGGAGAGAGGGATTACAGGATGTGCGGGGTGTGAGCGGGCTGCAACCTCACCACAGGAGCATTGCTTCCAGCCACTGACACGGTAAGTCTCTCACCATAGGTAATGCAAACGCTTTTCCAACAGGGATCACCAAATCTGGCACATCCCAGTGCAGATCAGGCTGCATACGCTCTGTGTTTCTTTATCATGGAATAAGAGCTGTTCCAGATGAGGGCTTCCCTGTTGCAGCGTCAGAGCACAGCTCTGAGGGCCCATCAAGAGAGAATCCTGACGTGCATTTTACCTCTCTGCTTTGCTCTAACATATATATTCTTTCAATGAACCCATGGGAGTTCTCTTAGGTTCCCTTTTTCACTTGAAAAAATGAACATACACTTAGCTAGTGCCCTGCAGACGGGGTGGGTTCTGGACAGCAAATAGGAATGCAGAGAGTTTGGGCTGGTGTCTGTATGCTCAGTCAGGGAAATGACAGGAAAACAGCCCCCAGGATGAAAATCTGCAGACCACAGAGATATGATCAGGGAATTACTCCTTCAGTGCAGGGACCTTCCTCTGAGCAAGCTCCCACCAAGGAACGCCTTTGCCCACATGACCATGGGGTCCGATGCGTGAACCAGCTCCTGTGCAGGCAGAGCTCCAGCAGAGCAGAGCAGCATCTCCCCAGGCACGTGTCCATCACCCTCTGCAGTGCACAGGGGCTGAGAGCCACTGCCTGGGGCTGTGGGCAATGCAGGCTGTGAGGCTGGGAAGGAGCTGGCTTTCCCTTAATGAGGTGCCATCATTAGGACACAGCTCCCTGAGGTGTCCTTCAGAGCCGTGAGCTGACCTTCAGGATTCAAATATTTCCCTTAATCAGGCGATCAAAGTGCAGGGAAGAAGCAGAGAGATGCAATATGCAAATGCTGTGGGGTTGGTGAAATCAGTGTTAGGGGTCATTTGCAAGATGTGTGGTGATAAGGCACTGCTGCAGTACTTCGAGAAAGGGTGAATACACGGTGATGGGCAGTGGACTCCTGTTTTCTGAGCTGGGTCTGACTTCAGAACTTTATGGGAATGCAATCGTCTTACATCTGCTAAGTAGTCAAACTCAGAGCAATTGGAAAGAAAGCCAGTCAGCCCCCCTTACCCTGCACTAAGCAGCAGTGAATCCCTTTGCCTCTCAGATCTTACAGCTGTTCAGACTTCAGCAAACACTCCTTAGGCATGGTGAGCAGGATGAGAATTTGTAGGAAAAAGCGATCCCTAAAACTTCTATTTATGACCCACATATTTTTGGCATTAAGGTTCAGATGCCGACCAGCACTTTTGTATTAGAAGTGATTTTATCTGGTAAATACTGAAACAAAAGTCTGCCCACACACCATCACCACATTCCTATGTACACACAGGGATAAAAATGCTTCATTGAGATAAAAAGTGCAGAGTCCCTCATGCCAAATTCGACCTCATGAAATGTAGATCACATCATGGAGCTGAATGAACACAGCCCACATAGAAAGACTTGTCCTTGACTTTTATCCTCCTTGAGCAGGTCCTGGTGCCCAGAAGAACTGCAGATGCCCAACAGCAGCTCCATCAGCGAGTTCCTCCTGCTGGCGTTGGCAGACACGCGGCAGCTGCAGCTCCTGCACTTCTGGCTCTTGCTGGCCATCTACCTGGCTGCCCTCCTGGGCAACGGCCTCATCAGCACAGCCGTAGCCTGCCACCACCGCCTGCACACCCCCATGGACTTCTTCCTCCTCAACCTCGCCCTCCTCGACCTGGGCTGCATCTCCACCACTCTCCCCAAAGCCATGGCCAATGCCCTCTGGGACACCAGGCACATCTCCTATGCAGGATGTGTTGCACAGACCTTCCTGTTTGTCTTTCTGCTATCAGCAGAATATTTCCTTCTCACCATCATGTCCTATGACCGCTACGTTGCCATCTGCAAGCCCCTGCACTACGGGACCTTGATGGACAGCAGAGCTTGTGCCAGCATGGCAGCAGCTGCCTGGGGCACTGGGGTTCTCTGTGCTCTGCTGCATACTGCCAATACTTTTCCAGTGTCACTGTGCCAAGGCAATGCTGTGGATCAGTTCTTCTGTGAAATCCCCCAGATCCTCAAGCTCTCCTGCTCAGAATCAGACTACCTCAGGGAAGCTGTGAATATCTATTTTAGTCTTTGTTTAATTTCTGGGTGCTTTGTATTCATAGTGCTGTCCTATGTGCAGATCTTCAGGGCTGTGCTGAGGATGCCCTCTGAGCAGGGACGGCACAAAGCCTTCTCCACGTGCCTCCCTCACCTGGCTGTGGTCTCTGTGTTTGTCAGCACTGTCATGGTTGCCTACCTGAAGCCCCCCTCTGTCTCTTCTCCATCCCTGCACCTGGTGGTGTCATTGCTGTACTCGGTGGTGCCTCCAGCACTGAACCCCCTCATCTACAGCATGAGGAATCAGGAGCTGCAGATTGCGCTCAGGAAAATACTCCATTATTCATTGTGTCTCCATCAGAACAATGTTCATCATATTCTCAAGATTGCAGAATAGTTAGGAGAAGTGTGATTGATTTTATGTGATGTTTCATTTTTTCTTCGTATTTGTTTGCCATACCTATAATAAATTTAATTCCAATTAATAATATTCATCATCAGTCTTTATGCTTACTTATTTTTACTTCCATGTGTTGAACCTCTTGTACTTAAGGAACCAGGTTCTGTGAATAGATAAAGAAATCAACACAGGTTCATTTGTTTTGCCTCCCATCCAGTATGGATCATCAGCAGAAGCTCATAACCTAAGACACAAATGCCACAAGGAGCAGCAGTGTCCCTGAGGGATGTCTGTCACTGCCTGAAGGGGACTTTCTGCTGCCTTTGAGTTGTGCTGCCGCTTCCCTGGTGCCACGGCCATGGGCAGCAGCAGGACATGCTCTTTTCAGTGCTGCTCTCTTTATGTTCCCAACTGTTCTCTTGTGTCCATCCATTTGTGTCAGCTCTCAGTTCTGGTGCAATTGGTGACAGTGCTGTTGTCTCTATGGTGGCATCCTTACGGCTGCAGGCAGGCAGGCAGTGTGCAGCACTGTGCCACAGCTGGCCTTCCTGCTGAGACCATCATAACAGAAGGGGCTGCTCAGGGCAGGGCCAGAGGACTGAACACCCCTTCCAAATCTGTGCCAAGAATACAGCCAAGGAGCTGCCTTCTTGCTTTCCAGGGGTTCTGCATGGTTCAAAGTCCCAGAGTTATCAGTGAGGACCAAAGGATGGATGAGAGCTCCCTTCTTGGTTGTACATGGCCCAGCAAATGGTAACTGGTCTTGAACATGTCTCTGTGGGACTGTCCCTACTGCGGTGGGGCTGCTGGCAGATGCTGTCCTGGAGAGGAATCTGGAGCAGCCTGGAGATGCCAGAGGATCTCCTGGGACAGTGTAAGAGACTGTGCAAGTGTAAGGCAAAGAATCATTCCTTATGCAATAACAGACCACTGATTCAAAGGATCAGGGGAATCTGAGGAGCCCACAGGCAAATGAAGGCTCTGCAGTCTGGTGCTGCTGAGCCAGCAGGGCAGATGGAGAGAGACTCAGCAGTAGAGATCCCATCCAGCTGGGACTGCCTCCCACCCTGAGCAGCACAGAGTCAGTGCGGTGCCCCAGGGCACCACAGCTCCCTCGCTCTGCAGATCAGCTCCACCAGGTCAGGGCCCTGCACGGAGCTCAGGAAGGGAAGCAGGAGGGAACCAGGATCTGCTGCCAGGCCACACTGCCCTGGACAAGGATCTGTGGAAGTAGGGCTGGGAGCATTTCTGTGTGTTCAGGAATGGATGGATGAGCAGGAACATGCTCTGCTTGCCCTCCTGCTGCAGGTGGCTGCACCAGAGAGGACCCGCAGCCAGCACCTGGATGGAGCTCTGCCACCCGCCCTGCCCTCCCCTCTCCAGTGCTGTCACTGCTGATGCACTCCATGACCTCCCAGTGCTGCCGGCCAGCACATCTTCCAGGGGCCATCCAGGTGCTGCAGTGACAGTGAGCTCACATCACCACTCCAGCCACCTGTCCTCAGCCTGCCTCTCCCTTGCTCCTCTGCCCTGTCCTGTCCCTGCTGGGATGAGTGCTGTAGGGATGCGCTTCCTGTCCCCACGTTGACTCCTCCCAGCTGCCAGCCTGGCGGGCTCCTGGGGGTACTGATAGTGGACTTGATGGTGTGGAGCAGAGTCCAGAGGGAAAAGGTGGTGTGAAGCAGCATTTTTGCAGTGGTGGCCTCCGTGTTCATTTGGCAAGTGAGAACTTGTGCTCAGCGTGCTTGTGGCCTGGAGCTTCTACTCCAGCATTATCTGCATTGGTCATGGCACAGGAATGACATTTCATAGACCAGTGACCTCCTTTCTTCCTCAAGTTATGTCATAAACCAGTGTCCTTCACTCTGACAGTGTTTGCATTAGCTCGTGGATTAAATGAATTAGACCTCTTTTAGTTCTTTGAGTCACAATCCAATGCCTTTTGCTCTCCGCCTCTGTAGCAGATAAATTTTACATACCCTTCATCTGAGGACTGACCTGATGGATCTTCCACACTGTTCCTTTTTAATGTCCATAGTTTGGTGGGGATGTTTTCCCAATGTATGGGTTTCACTGCAGTGACTGTGACCCATACTTGAGTCTTTCAGGTTGAGCTTGACACCAATGACCCAAAATGGTTTATGGATGTTTGTGTTTATTGAGAATAAATCAGAGTTTCTTGGCTTCCCAGTGGCCATTTCAGTGCTGGGTCACCACCAGGGTTCCACTGAATTGTCTGGGGGGCATTGAGTGTGCGGGGTTGGACTGCAGCTACAGGGACAAAGACAACTGTTGGCAGTTACTGCCCTGAGACCCTCTTCCCAAGCTCCATCTGCAGCTTCCAAGGGGCTCTGGTCTCCTGCAGATCCTCTCGGAAAGCTGCCTGTCCCAGACAGGACCTCTGAGGCCACTGGAGATCATTGGAGATGCTTGTGATCACACAGTGTGGTTTTGCTCCTTATCATTTATCCTTAAATCAATATGTGTTTCCTATTAATATTTATCATTTCCTATCTACCTATGTAAAGTACTTCTCCTATTGGGAAGGTGAACCACACTGGTGGGATATGGCTGAGGAGTATGCTCCGTTTTTAGGGAAATTGTCTCGTGTTTTACTGTTGTTTGTTTAAAAGTAGGAAAGCAACATCCTGAGCCTGTGTGCAGACAGTTCTCTAAGGAAAGCAGGTAAAGGAACGTTATAAAGGAACTGTACCATCCAGCTGCAGATTTCAGTGGAGAATTCTGCTGTAGGGAAAGTGATGCAAGTGCCAGGTGGCATACAGCAGACACGTCAGGCCTGGGAGGTGAGCAGTCAGGTTGTCCGTACTGTGTCAGACCTCAAGCAATTGCTTTTCCTGCCTATGCAGATCTCCTTAGGAGACTCTCTGGATCAACATCCATTGGAGAAGGATGTTCCAAAAGCAACAAGTTGGTGTGGTGGGGCACATTGTACTCCATGTGAAGGACAGCAGTGCGACACCTCCCAGCCTCTGCACGGGGATGCAAAGAGGCAGTGAGGCCCCATTACCATAACCGTAATAAATCTCCTCACAAACCATGGCCAAGGGGACAAAGATTTCATTGCTGCTGGGGCCTTCCATCCTCACCAGCACCCACTGCCTTCTCCTCTGCAGGATTTCCTATGCTGCTCCAGCCCAGCCCCTATTTCCCTGTGGTCTGCAGACACCCACCTCTCCTCTCTGCCCCGCTCTGACCCTGGCACTGCAATCATATCACTGGTGTCTCTCAAGCCCCTCTGAACGTCCCTTGAAACACAAAACCATGGAGTGATCCCTCAGCACGGCCCCACATCATCACCCTTCCAGTGACATTTCTTCC
Source organism: Chrysolophus pictus (assembly GCA_037305975.1). Lineage (NCBI taxonomy): Eukaryota > Metazoa > Chordata > Aves > Galliformes > Phasianidae > Chrysolophus > Chrysolophus pictus. The sequence continues at coordinate 3,101,607 of CM074604.1, forward strand.
TCCTCATGCCCAGCCTTGAGCTTTCAAGCTGCTTTGAGGGAGTTTTTTCCCCCCTTTACACTTTTCCTCTACCTAAGTCAACTCCATCATATTGCAAATCACTTCCTCATGGAAACGCCACCCATCAGCTTTCTTGTGGCCTGTCAGCCATTGAGAAGAAGGAACCTCACCATCATCTTCCAAGGCACGTGCCAGCTTCATGGACAGACACGACCAAGACACGTCCCTCCTGCTATGGAGTTGTGTCCTCACACAGAAGAGCCATCACAATCCCTTACACAAACCTCCTTCTTCCTCCATGGGCCCTACCAGGTGCTCAGGCAGAGAGGATCCCACAGTCAACACGTCAACCTGGCGCTTTCTGTCGGCCTCTCAGGGACACTGCGGATGTGATCCTGTGTGCACAGATCCCAGCCAGAAGTCAAGGGCTGACCAACAGCTGCTTCAGGCAGAAGGCAGCACACCATTTCTTTCTGGGACACGCTCCTGGGGCTGGCCTGTCAACTCCACACACACAAGTGACCTCACGGCCACCTTCACAGCCTCGTGCCACCTGCAGGCCCATGAGAGCCTGAGGTAGAGCTGAGCTCATGGCAGCATTCCTACCCACCTCCTCCTTATGGCCTCAAGCCGATCAGTCACACGTCACCTCCTGTACAGACATCGCCTCACATTCATCACTGCATTACATGGATTTGCTCTAAGACTCCACCATTCCTGCTCTGCCCTGCAGAGCCAAGTACCCAAAGTTTAGGGTTAGGGAAGGGGTTGAAGGTGAGGAGGGCAGAGCATAGGAGCAGGGTCTGTGGGTGTTGGGTTGTTCAGGATAGGGATTAAGGGTTAGAACTCACCTGTAGGGGCAGAGATTAAGCAGAGGTTTATTGAGAGGGCTTGGTGTTCTGCTAAGGTTTTCAGGACAGTGTTAGGGTACAGGTAAGCATTACAGATTAGCGTACTGTTTTGGGCTGCAGTCAGGGCTAGAGTTAAATACAATATTTTAATGCTAGCAACTAATGCTTGGTTTTAGCATGAGTGGGAGAGTAAGACTGGGAATCTGTGCAATCCATTCCTTGGGAATGTTCTTGGCAACAACTTTTAAAGAAGCCCTGAGCCTTCAGGCACTGCCATGAGATCTCCATTAACGATGGACTTGCTGTGGTGGAAACAGTCTGTGTGAAAGAAGTGCCCACTGCGTGTCCTTGCTTGTGTTTGCAGCCACACAGCAGCACTGTCACCAAGCCACAGGAGCTGCAAGGCTAAGGGTCTATGGGGTTGAGTTTCAGCTCAACACACCGCCACCCGCCACCACACCACTGAATTCTGTCTCTCAGTGCAACACTGAGCCTTTTCTTGAGAAGTTTCTGTCTCACCTCAGTTGGCTGTTCCATTCCTGAGATGGAAGTGGCACCTGACTCAGGAAGGAGAAGGACACAGAGCTCTGCAGGAGGACCTGCACCACCTGCCCAGCAGCTCTGCGCTACCCCACAGTTGCTCTTCCTACCTACAAACTCATGCTCCAGAATGTCTCCTGAGAGTCCTGGGCAACCTTTCCTGGGCTCTCATGTGTGCTTCAGCTACCGTAGGGTGTCCTGGAGGCAGTGCCCACCTCTGTGTGGCAAATGGAAAGAAGCATAGAAGGGAGACTTTATGGAAAATGTTAAGTTTCTGAGATGAGAACCCATAACCAAGACATGTTACTATGCAAGGCCTCACCGGAACTGAGGAAGAGGGGATCTGACAACCAGCGTGCAAACCAGGTGCTGCTGCTGGCCTGTCAGAGGCACTGACAGATGTGAGCCTGAAAGCACAGACCCCAGCCAGGAGCCAAGGGATGGCCTGTCAGCTATTGCAGGCTGCAGTCACCGCACAGTTTCATTAACAGCCGAATGCTTCCTGCTGGATTATGGGTTTCAGAGAAAATCTGACCCCAGCAACTCCAGAAATGTCTCACAGGAAGGAAGACAAAGTCATTGTATGGCCTTTCTTCTGATAAGGTTCACAGATAGGCTGATTCCTCATGTACACTGTGTCTGGGTTACAATACATAGGTACAAGGTGGATAGGAATGGACAGGCGTAATGAAGTTTCCATGAAAAACATTAGAATACATAAAACACAGAATAAAACATTCAGTAAATTACACTTAGAAAATGAACACACAAAACAAATAAAGTTGGATTCTGTCAAAATCTGCATTACAACTCTTAGTTTTAAATAGGTGGGCAGTTCATTGCTTTTGAAACACGTTTGTTCATCAGTTTCCACAGACCATCTTTGAGCTCCTGGTTCCTCATGCTGTAGATGAGAGGGTTCAGTGTTGGAGGCACCACCGAGTACAGAAATGCCACCACCAGGTCCAGGGATGGGGAGGACATAGAGGGTGGCTTCAAGTAGGCAAACATGGCAGTGCTGAGAAACAGGGAGACCACAGCCAGGGGAGGGAGGCACGTGGAGAAGGCTTTGTGCCGTCCCTGCTCAGAGGGCATCCTCAGCACGGCCCTGAAGATCTGCACATAGGAGAACAGAATGAAAGTAAAGCACCCAGAAGCTAATGAGGCACCGACCACAAGAAGCCAAATTTCTTTGAGGTAGGAGTGTGAGCATGAGAGCTTGAGGATCTGGGGGATTTCACAGAAGAACTGATCCACAGCATTGCCTTGGCACAGTGACACTGGAAAAGTATTGGCAGTGTGCAGCAGGGAATAGAGAACCCCAGTGCCCCAGGCAGCTGCTGCCATGATGGCACAAGCTCTGCTGTCCATCAAGGTCCCATAGTGCAGGGGCTTGCAGATGGCAACGTAGCGGTCATAGGACATGATGGTGAGAATGCAATACTCTGCTGATAGCAGAAAGACAAACAGAAAGGTCTGTGCAGCACATCCAGCATAGGAGATGTGCCTGGTGTCCCAGAGGGCGTTGGCCATGGCTTTGGGCAGAGTGGTGGAGATGCAGCCCAGGTCGAGGAGGGCCAGGTTGAGGAGGAAGAAGTCCATGGGGGTGTGCAGGTGGTGGTGGCAGGCTACGGCTGTGCTGATGAGGCCGTTGCCCAGGAGGGCAGCCAGGTAGATGGCCAGCAAGAGCCAGAAGTGCAGGAGCTGCAGCTGCCGCGTGTCTGCCAACGCCAGCAGGAGGAACTCGCTGATGGAGCTGCTGTTGGGCATCTGCAGTTCTTCTGGGCACCAGGACCTGCTCAAGGAGGATAAAAGTCAAGGACAAGTCTTTCTATGTGGGCTGTGTTCATTCAGCTCCATGATGTGATCTACATTTCATGAGGTCGAATTTGGCATGAGGGACTCTGCACTTTTTATCTCAATGAAGCATTCTTATCCCTGTGTGTACATAGGAACGTGGAGATGGTATGTAGGCAGACTTTTGTTTCAGTATATATCAGATAAAATCACTTCTAATGCAGAAGTGCTGGTTGGCATCTGAACCTTAATGCCAAAAATATGTGGGTCAAAAACAGAAGTTCTAGGGATCGCTTTTTCCTACAAATTCTCATCCTGCTCACCATGCCTAAGGAGTGTTTGCTGAAGTCTGAACAGCTGAAAGACCTGAGAGGCAAACGGATTCACTGCTGCTTAGTGCAGGGTAAAGGGAGCTGACTGGCTTTCTTTCCAATTGCTCTGAGTTTGACTACTTAACAGATGAAAAACGATTGCATTCCCATAAAGTTCTGAAGTCAGACCCAGTCAGAAAACAAGAGTCCTCTGCCCATCACTGTGTATTCACCCTTTCTTGACGTACTGCAGCAGTGCCTCATCACCACACATCTTGCAAATGACCCCTAACACTGATTTCACCAACCCCACACCATTTGCATATTGCATCTCTCTGCTGCTTTCCATCCTGAAGGTCAGCTCACAGATCTGAAGGACACCTCAGGGAGATGTGTCCTAATGATGGCATCTCATTAAGGGAAAGCCAGCTCCTTCCCAGCCTCACAGACTGCATTGCCCACAGCCCCAGGCAGTGGCTCTCAGCCCCTGTGCACTGCAGAGGGTGATGGACACGTGCCTGGGGAGATGCTGCTCTGCTCTGCTGGAGCTCTGCCTGCACAGGAGCTGGTTCACGCATCGGACCCCATGGTCATGTGGGCAGAGGCATTTCTAGGTGGGAACTTGCTCAGAGGAAGGTCCCTGCACTGAAGGGGGAAATTCCCTGATCATATCTCTGTGGTCGGCAGATTTTCATCCTGGGGGCTGCTTTCCTGTCATTTCCCTGACTGAGCATACAGACACCAGCCCAAACTCTCTGCATTCCTATTTGCTGTCCAGAACCCACTCCGTTTGCAGGGCACTATCTAAGTGCATGTTCATTTTTTCAAGTGAAAAAGGGAACGTAAGAGAACTCCCATGGCTTTATTGAAAGAACATATATGTTAGAGGAAAGCAGAGAGGTAAAATGCACTTTAGGGTTCTCTCTTGATGTGCCCTCAGCGCTGTGCTCTGGCACTGCAGCAGGGAAGACCTCATCTGGAACAGCTCTTATTCCATGATAAAGAAACACTGGGTGTATGCAGCCTGATCTGCACTGGGATGTGCCAGATTTGGTGATCCCTCTTGGGAAAGTGTTTGCATTACGTATGGTGAGAGACTTACCGTGTCTGTGGCTGAAAGCAATGCTCCTGTGGTGAGGTCGCAGACTGCTCACACCCCTCTCATCCAGTAATACCTCCCTCCTTTCTCTTCTATCTTCATGTCACCTGCAGAACGTGCCCCTAGTGCTGATGCACAATACATGGGAGCTGCTCTTAGTCAGACCTGTCTCCCTGCAGTGCTGCCCACTTGAAGGAGCTCCCTGTTTCCCAGGGGCTCAACCCAGCTCAGCAGCAGAGGATTTCACTTCTATCCTCCCAATGATCTCCCCGGAGATGTCCCTGGGTCTCCATGGCCAACACCTCCTGAAAGACAACAGTGTCATGATTGTACTCTGAAATATCCTGCATTAACCACCAAATATCCAGTGGACAGTGACCAATAGTAGACATATGGTTAGTCCTACCAGAGAGTGTTTGCTGTAACGAAAAGAGCACACAGGCAAGGACAGGGAGGGGTGGACTTCCCCTGGGCAGGGCAGTGATCCAGCTGAGGCAGTGCTGGCATCTCATCCCTAGATGGAAACCCTATGGTGAAAATAGTTTTGGGATTTCTCTGGTTCATTCAGATGTGCACAAGGAGTTGCCTGCATGTGAGCTCTGCTCTGAGTCCTTGGTCCTTCAGCAGGGAGTCAGTTGCTCACATACAGACCCTGGGTGATGATCAAGGTGCCTGGGGTGCTCCTGGATGTGTGCCAGTGCATGAGAAGTATGTGGGAAATCCCTGAGACAGACACCTCCTTCCTGAGCATCAGATGAGGGCCAGAGATGGAACAGAGGTATTCTTGGCCATCCTAAATGACAACAGACCACTGCGTTTAGGGCACTGGAGTATGTCTTTTTTACTCATCTCCATGGAGGGGGCAGAGTTATGCAGCTGACTAAATGGATGAGCTCACAAAAGAAGAGGCAGATCTTCCTCTGTTCTCCATCTGCTGCCTATTCTGGAGCTCAAGGCACTACAGAGCTGACACACATCTTTGTTCTTCATCTGAAGAAGACTCAGTTTTCTATGTGCTCTCATGTGAATGACATCAGAAGCAGCCTAGTGTCATGGCAGTTCCCTGGGCTGTCCAGCACACTCACATGCAGCTGCAAATGCAGCACAGGGCCTTCAGGAAAGCCATGTCCAGGAGTATCCATGCTGCTTGGACAACTTGGCGCCCCACAGTGGGTCTGATGATTATGTGCCACCTTCATAGATACCATGGATGCACTGAATCCAGTAATGCCTCCTGAACAGGATGTTTTCTTATGTGGTTTTACACGAATGAGATCACCAATATGTGCTGGGCTAGAGAGCTTTGTACACTTGCAGGTCTGAGCTCTTGTTTGGATCACAGGGACGTGGTTTAACGGCTTCCACAGCTGGACTGTAGCACAAGTCTTTATGATAGAAGGGAGAGGAGACAAGGAAGGGCAATTGCCCTCTATGAGAGCACACTGAGTTCTTCCTGGGGATGGCAGAGCAGCCAGGTCGGAGCAAATGGAAATAGCAAACAGAGGAGACCAACAGTGTCTGCTCCTGGCTTCCTGATCAGGAAGAGCAAGTGGAAGGTGCCTTGTACATGCAGATGGGAACCTCATGTTTTCAGACCCTTGTCCCCTTTGGGGGCCTTTTTCACTGCAATATCTGCTGCAGGGACAGCACAGCAGGGCATACAAGATCCAGGATATCCCTGGAGAGCACAGCTGACAGTTTCTTCACCAAGCCTTAGAGGAACCAAAGGGGAGAGGAGCTCTGCTGCATCTCCTACTCACCTGCAAGGAAGGGCTGGTGGAGAATTTGAAGGTCAAAATGAACCTGGTCTGCAGTGGCCATGAGATGGTGGAGCTGAGGAGTCTGAAGGGAGGGCAAAAGTCAAGTTCACACCTTTGGGTTTCAGGAGAGCACACCTTGGCTTCTTCAAGTGTCTGTGGTGTACAGTACAGAAAGAAAGCATATATAGGAATTGGAAAAAAGAAGTGGTCAGCTGGGAGCAATGCAGAGTGTTTGTCCTAGTGTACCTGCTGAGAGTAATTTAGAAAGTCTAAAGCTCACACAGAGTTGAACCTGCCCAGGCATATCAAAGACAGAAGGGCTTTTAGAAATATATACACAGCAAAAGGAAAGCTAGGGTGAATGTGAGCTCACAGTGAAATGGGGCATGCTACCTGGCATGAAGGGCGTGAAGCGTCCTGTGCTGCATGTGACCTTCTAAAACAAGGTCTGAGAACGTGAGAAGATCTCAGTACCACAGTGTGACTCAGTTAGTGGAAACACGGAGAGCTGTCATGGACAATTCTCGGCAGGGAAATCCTGGGGAGCGCCAGGGTCTGTTCAAAACACAGATGGATTTTCTTTTATTTTTGAAGCCGTAAGTCTGAAAGATGTTCATGTCAATACAACTGAAGCAATTGAATTGATTTGAATGAATTGAATTGAATTGAATTGAATGGATTGAAGACCAAGATGGAAATCAGTGAAACTGAATTAACAGACCTCTCAAATTCTAAAATACTCATGAGATCTGTTTTTGTTTGTTTGTTTGTTTGTTTGTTTGTTTGTTTTAAGTTGAAAATTCAAGTCTTTTAGGGGATTTTGTGTCCTTTCTATTTTATTCCAAGAAGAACAACGTTTTGCAGAACTGTGTTAGCAGGAAACACATGCCTTCAGGTACAGGGGCACAGACTGTGTTTCATTGTTCATTCAATTGCATCATGAAGGAATTCTGTTAGTTGGAAAATTGAGAAATCTTTCATTGCCCATGTGCAGCTGGTTCTCTGAGGAATTGGTGCCAGTGCCAGTGCCCTGTGACCAATGCCCCGCGTCCACCGCTGCTCTACCCTGCTGCGTATTTGATGTCCCTCATCCTCCAGGTGTCTCCAGCTCTCCTAAATCAATGACCATGGTACAGGGCAAGTTTCCTGCAGGCCATCTGGACACATGCTCTTCCCACTGCTCTACACATTTTTCCTTCCCTTGCTCTGTGTTCACTCAGATACCTCCCAATTATCTGGCTGATCTGTGAACTTCAGGGAGATTATTGGAACTTGTAACATCTCTGCAAAGTCTGATGGACTTTTCGATCAACTCCTTAAATGTGATTCTATCTATACCTTCCTATCTCTGTCTAAAATATTTCTTGTAAAATATTCCCAGTGAAAGACAAACCTCATTAGACGCGTCTTGGACAAGGCATGCAGTTGATTACATTGCTCTACTGTTCGTTCAATTGTATCATGTTTACAACTGTTTGTTGTCAAAAAAAAAAAAAAAAAACAAAAAAAAACACCTCTTTCATTGCCCATGTGCAGCTGGTTCTCTGAGGAAAGCCAGTGGGAGATGCTGCAAACGAGGTTTAACACTGAGAATGTGACTGCAGAGGAGAAGAGTGACATGAGGAAAAGTAATGCAAGTCTCATGGGGCCAATGGGAGTAGAAATGGGGTGGAGTGGCTGAGGAGGACATTTGTCCACACGGTGACAGGGCAAAGCTCATTAGGGGACATCCTGGGTCAATATCATTTACAAAGTGCTGCTGCAACTTCTTGTTTAAACCCAACCATAAATAAATAAATAAATAAATAGTCTTCATAAATGCCTTTCGTTCTCTTCAAATTTTAGCTCTCTCCAGATACCTGTCCAGTTTGCTGCACAAGTTCTGAACACCTGAAGAAGATGACAGGAAGGCACAAGGCACAGGAGGGCTCTTCAGGTTATAATGGCCCCACGGGGCATTTGCTGCCGAGTTTGTCAAACTCCAGCGCTGAGAGAAGATTGCATGAAGTGCTCCAGAAGACAAAGTCAGTAGTAGCAGTGAAGTTTCTTGGAGTATTAATGGGCCCCACTGAGGGCCATTGACAAGCAAGCTTCCCCAGGGACTTGTTAGAGCAGATAATTGGAAGCCATGATTGCAGGCAGACCAAGGCACTGGGATGGTGGCTGTGATGCTGAGCAAAGCCTCCTTTGTCTTGTGAAGCAGAAAGGCCAAGGCCTGATCCGCAGAGCCTTGGCAGGGAGATCGTGTCCCTCGTGCTGGCTCAGGGCCCTTCCTGGGGCAGTGGGATGGAGGTTTGTCTGATGTCAAATGAAAGACTGTGGGACAGCAGCTGCCAGACTGTGCATGGGGTGCAAGGATGCTGTGACGCCCAAGTGCCATGTGGGCAGTGTGTCTCATCTGAGGATGTGGGATGTGAGAAGGGCCCAGTCTGGACAAATTACTCAACTGCAATGGAACTTTGAACTCCAGATCTCTCAGGCCCAAGGTGGAGGCACCATTTCCGCACTGGTAGCATTTGGTTCTGGGGATGCCGTGTTTGATGCTCACCCACATGCAGAGCTCCTGTCTGACTGCAACACCACCGTGCTCATATCAGCTGTGACGACACAGTGGAGCTGAAATCACTGAGCTTGTCTCCCCTTTCCAGCACAGTGACTCTGACATCACTGCAATACTGACCTCTGCCACAACTCAGGAATTCTGACATCACTGCTCTCCACACTACCGAGACAACACCGTGACTGTGCTGTCACTGAACTCCTACCCACTGTGACAGCACAGTGATCCAACATCACCGTGCTTGTACCCACTGTCATAGAATCCTGGGACAACCCGCAATGGAAAGGACCCATAGTGATCATCAGGTCCAACATTTGGCTCCACACGCCCGTCCTAAAAGCAGAGCATATGACTGAGTGTGTTGTCTTGTTACGGAGTTATCTGGATCAATGTGTGTTCGTGACAGAGGGCAGAAGGCTTGGCAGTTCCACTGGCCAAAAAATAACTAAACTAAACTAAACTAAACTAAACTAAACTAAACTAAACTAAACTAAACTAAACTAAACTATAATATAGTATAGTATAGTATAGTATAGTATAATATAATATAATATAATATAATATAATATAATATAATATAGTATAATATAATAATAATTAAGGAAATAAAATAATAATAAAAAAACAGCGGCAAAGATCTAAGGAGAAAACTTATTTTTACTAAACATTGTATTGGAATGTAAGATAACACAATGTTATAAAATAAAATTGGAATGTAGCGTAATAAATCAAATATAATGAGAGAGCGAGTGTCTGAAACCAAAAGCCTTACACTGAACTGAAGGCGCACGGCTGGGGCGCGCAGCCACACACTGCCAGGCAGCGAGCAAGTGAGAGATCCCGGGACTTCCTCGCATGGCTTATCTTCCCCTCTGAACTCAGAGTCCTCACGAAAGGCAGTTCTTCTTCTCTTCTGAGAACCAGGTATCCAGAACAGTCAGTACACAGAACTGAAGTTTTATCTCTAATACCTAACCCTAATTCCTGGTGCTTTACATGATGTTATGATATGGAATACTGATACCAAGAGTCATAAAACCATGACACCAGATCAGGCATTTGCAACTTGGCCAGGCGAACACAATTTGTTATGTTGTTGAACCAGGCTTCTGGAATCAGCCTGTCTACTGGTGATTAATTCATCTGACTTCAAAGTACGTTTTGCAGAGATGACCCCGTTGTCTATCAGGAGCTGCCAGCCCCGCAGCCCCAAGGGCATCTCCAGGGAGAGCAGTGAGGAAGAGAAAATGACATCCTCTGCTGCTGAGCTGGGCCGGGCTCCTGGGACACAGGGAGCTGCTACAAGTGGGCAGCGCTGCAGAGAGACAGCTGTGCCCAGGAGCAGCTCTTCTGCACAGCACAGCCTGCAGGTGACAGGAGGAGAGGAGAGAAAGGGCAGAGAGCTTATAGGATGTGTACGGTGTGAGCAGGTGTTGAGCTCACTGCAGGAGCACTGCTCACAGCCTTTGGCAAGGTAAGTCTCACTGCAGGCTATGACTCTGCCTCCTGCCAGGCTCAGCACTCAGCACTCAGCACTCAGCACTCAGCACTCAGCACTCAGTCTGTCTGGGGAGCTGCACAGGGCATTGGAGGGAGGCATGTGGGGGGAAGGAGCCCCTCGGCAGGGCAGGGCAGAGGTCTTCTGCTGCTACAGCTGCAGCCTGGGGCAGGGGGATCACAGATACACTGCACCACTGGGTGTTTCCAAGGGTGCTTTGCAGGAGGAGAGACAAGGCAGGGATTTTCCAACACCTGTTCTTAGGGAAGGAGAATGAGTTGGAGGCAGAATTCTGAAAGGAGATGTGAAACATGAACACATCTCAGAGAATCCTGAACTGTACCTTTCACAATCTGCCCTTATATGAAAAATCTTCTTAAGTGCTTTCAGCTGAAATTGCTATCGTTTTCTGCTGACATGAATAATGCCCTTATCCTGCAAACAGACAGCTTTCTCTAACAGAAATTGAAGTGCAGAGAGATAGGGATGGGCACTGTGAGTGCAGACAGCATAGAGATATGAGGGATGGAAATTGATTGTAAAAGGAAATTATCTAGGAAGCTGAGATACGATTAGGAAAGGAGAGGAAAGTAAGAGCTCTTTCAGCTTCTACTTCTTAAGGTACACTAAAGCTCGTGCAAGTAAATTGAAGTTATGGAGTTAAATGGACGTTTTTCAAAGAGAAAGAAACATTTCTATAGTATAGCAGGAGGAGAGTGTCTGCAAGTTATCTTGACATCTGTCATTATTTTCTGCACTGTGCACAGGACTCCATGCCCAGGAACTGCAGATGCCCAACAGCAGCTCCATCAGCGAGTTCCTCCTGCTGGCGTTGGCAGACACGCAGCAGCTGCAGCTCCTGCACTTCTGGCTCTTGCTGGGCATCTACCTGGCTGCCCTCCTGGGCAACGGCCTCATCAGCACAGCCGTAGCCTGCCACCACCGCCTGCACACCCCCATGCACTTCTTCCTCCTCAACCTCGCCCTCCTCGACCTGGGCTGCATCTCCACCACTCTGCCCAAAGCCATGGCCAATGCCCTCTGGGACACCAGGCACATCTCCTATGCAGGATGTGCTGCACAGACCTTTCTGTTTGTCTTTCTCATGTCAGCAGAATATTCTGTCCTCACCATCATGTCCTATGACCGCTACGTTGCCATCTGCAAGCCCTTGCACTATGGGACCTTGATGGACAGCAGAGCTTGTGCCAGCATGGCAGCAGCTGCCTGGGGCACTGGGGTTCTTCATGCTCTGCTGCACACTGCCAATACGTTTTCACTGCCTCTCTGCCAAGGCAGTGCCATCAATCAGTTCTTCTGTGAAATCCCCCAGATCCTCAAGCTCTCCTGCTCAAAATCCTACCTCAGGGAAGTTGGACTTATTGTCTGTAGTGTCCTTGTCCTATTTGGATGTTTTGTTTTCATTCTTGTGTCCTATGTGCATATCTTCAGGGCTGTGCTGAGGATGCCCTCTGAGCAGGGACGGCACAAAGCCTTCTCCACGTGCCTCCCTCACCTGGCCGTGGTGTCCCTCTTTGTCACCACTGGCTTTTTTGCCAGTCTAAAGCCCCCCTCCCTTTCCTTCCAATCCCTGGATCTGACAGTAGCAGTTCTGTACTCGGTGGTTCCTCCAACACTGAATCCCCTCATCTACAGCATGAGGAACCAGGAGCTAAGGGATGCAGTGAGGAAAATGATGTCATGGTCACATTTCAGCAGGAATAAACTTCTAATCTATTTCTACATATGAGTCTTTCTTCTCCACAATGACACTATTTTATGTTCGCTTCTGTTTATTTTATGTATTTCTTTTCATTAATAGATACATTTTCCTTTGCTGTTCATATATATACATGTCTGTATTTACTGTCAGTGGATATCATGTTCCTAAACTCGTGTTTGGATTCCTTCCACTTCTATGAGGCATCACACTGCTCTCTTTCTCCTGGAGCCCATATGAAGGGGAAGGTCTTAGGGATCCTGGTGGATGAAAACCTTAACAGGAGCCAGCAGTGTGTGCTTGCAGCCTGAGAGGCCAACTGTACCCTGGGCTGCATTGTTGGAGAAAAGACCACGGGAGACAAGTCTCATGCTATCATGATCAACAGGTCTCAAACTTTATTACGTACAATATAACTATTTATACATGAGATAATTAGCTCATACATATTGCAAAAGAAAAGCTCATGATTGGAAATTCCTCAACTGTGAGAACCGACCTTCACGGCTAGCTGTGCGGATTCTGCTTCCTTCTATCTACAAACTCCCAGCCTCATGCCATCCTGTTTCTGTTACACTTTCAAGGCAAAGGCACAGCGTCCTTGCCTTGAATTACGTATTGATTGTTACTGTTTCACCAACTTGATCATATCAAGGCCCTTGTCTTGCAACCATGTCTCAGTCAGTCTCTCCACATCATCCCTAGATGGAAACCCTGCAGCTGAAATGGGATGCAGCTCCCCACAGACCCACAGGAGCTGAGATTCCTCTGGTTCAGTTCAGATGTGGACAAGGAGTTGCTTGCATGTGAGCTCCTGCTCTAAATCCTTGGTCCTTAAGTGGTATTCTTGTTCATCCTAAATGGCAACAGACTCCTGTGTTTAGGGCACCCAAGTGTGCCTTTTCCACCCATCTCCATGGAACATGCAGAGTTATGCAGCTGACTAAACGGATCTGTCTCTGTTCTCTATCTATCTGTATATTCTGGAGCTCAAGGCACTACAGAGCTAATACAAGTCTTTATTCTTCAACTGATGAAACCTCAGTTTTCTATGGGCTCTCATGTGACTGGCCTCAGAAGCAGCCTAGTGTCATGGCAGTGTCCTGGGCTGTCCTGCACACTCACATGCAGCTGCAAATGCAGCACAGAGCCTTGAGGAAAGCCATGCCCTCAGAGTGTCTGTGCTGCTTGGACAACTCCAAGCCTCACAATGGGTCCAATGCCTATGTGCCACCTTCTGAACACAAATACCACAGATGCGCTCCTCAGCCATGCTACACCTAATAGTACTCACTAAACCGTGTCTCTCAACACAACATCCAGATATTCCTTGAACACCTCCAGGGTTGGTGACTCCACCACTTCCCTGGGCAGCCCATTCCAGGGCCTGACCACTATTTCAGAAAAGTAGTATTTCCTAATGTCAGGCCTAAATCTCCCATGGCACTGCTTGAAGCCAATCCCTCCAGTCCTATCACCAGTTACACGAGAGAAGAGGCCTTAGCCCAGCTCACTACAACTTCCCTTCAGGTAGTTATAGAGAGCAATAAGGTCTCCCCTGAGCCTCCTCTTCTCCAGACTGAACAATCCCAGCTCCTTCAGCCTCATCAGCCTCATCAGGCCTGTGCTCTAGACCCCTCACCAGCTTTGTCGCCCTTCTTTGAACCCTCTCCAGGGCCTCAATGTCTTTCCTGCAGCAAGGGGCCCAAAATTGGACCCAGTACTCGAGGTGCGGCCTCACTAGAGCCCTCCATGAACCCATGCTGACTAACTATGGTTAACTATGGAGGCTTGATCTTGTTGTGGTGAGCCTTAAACAGTTAAGTAAAATTAGGTTAGAGCTTGTTTTTCCTGTTGTGGTTTGCAAAAGGCTTTTGTGAGCCTTAAGCAATGGGAAAAATTTAACCCCCTTCCATCAGTGTCATCGTGAGAGCCCATCCTGCAAACCTACAAATCCAGAATGCTGGAATACTAGAGAAACCTTAGAAACTTACAGTTCTAGAGACCTAAAAGCCTTGAACCTAGAATCCTGTAATCCTATAAATCCTAGAAACCTGGAATTCTATCAACTGAAGAAACCTAGAATCCTAGCATCGTGGAATCTTAGAAACCTAAGATACCTAGCATTCAAAAAACCTAAATCCTGGAAACATAGAACCCTATAATTCTTTAATCCTGGAAACCTGGAGTCCTGCTATCATAGAAATCTAGAAATCTAAGAAAGCTATAGTCCTACCATCCTGCAAACCTAAGAAAAGTACAAATTTAGAATCCTACAGAACAAGAATCCTACATGCTTACGTTCCTACACTCCTACAACTCTAGAATTCTAGAAGCGTTGAATCCTAGAAACATAGAATCCTATAAATGTAGAAACCTCGAATCCCAGCATGCTAGAATGTGAATGTCCTGGACTCTCAGAATCATCGAGGTTGGAGAAGACCTCTGAGGTCATCGAGCCCAACCAAGGACGTGCCGTGCCATGGAAGTCCCTCACCTGCTCCCCAGCAGCACAGGCTCAGGGCCAGCAGGGTGACACAGCACAGATCTGGTGACAGGTCACAGCTGTGGGTTTAGCGGTGGACTTGATGGGGCTGAGTTAACAGTTGGATGACCTGAGAGGTCATTTCTAACTAACTAAGAGCTAACTTGAGGGCAGAGGAGGATTGGCAGCAGGTCCCAGCTCGGCGATGCAGGCAATCCCCATCCCGACCTACCTCGGTTCCCCAGGTACCTCTATGTAATAGGTTTGAAGCCCTGAAACTGGAGGGTGCGGTGGCTGAGGATGAAGTGGGAGAGCTGCCTCCAAGCATTCCCAAGGAGAGGCGTCCAACTCCACGCTTACAGACTGCCTCCTCCAGTAAAGAAAGGAGGGTGATAGTCATAGGAGACTCCCTTCTAAAAGGAACTGAGGGCCCAATATGTCGGCCTGCCCCCACCCGTAGGGAGGTGTGCTGCCTCCCTGGGGCCCGGGTCAGGGATATTTCTAGGAAACTTCCTAGTTTGATCCGCTCCTCTGATTATTATCCCTTATTGATAGTTCAGGCTGGCAGTGATGAGGTCACTGACGGAAGCCTGAGGACTATGAAAAATGACTTTAGGAGACTGGGGAGGTTAGTTGAAGGAGCAGGCGTACAGGTAGTATTTGCCTGTATTCCTACAGTGGCAGGGAAGGATGCTGAGACCACCAGAAGAACACACCTTATAAACACGTGGCTGAAAGGCTGGTGCAAAAGCAAGAATTTGGGGTTCTTTGATCATGGGGCGGTCTACTCGGCACCTGGCCTGGGGTCTGCTGATGGGTCTCACCTGTCTCGAAGGGGGAAACGGATCCTTGCCCAAGAGCTGGCAGGACTGGTAGAGAGGGCTTTAAAGTAGATGTGGAGGGGGTAGGGGATAAAACCAGGCCTGCTAGAGATGAGCCTGGGGGATCGGCGATGGGATTAGGGATGAGGCGAGGGGCTCGGCTGAAGTGCATCTACACCAATGCACGCAGCATGGGCAACAAACAAGAAGAGTTGGAAGCCATGGTGCGGCAGGCAAGCTATGACCTAGTTGCCATCACGGAAACATGGTGGGACTGCTCCCACGACTGGAGTGCTGCAATGGATGGCTACAAGCTCTTCAGGAAGGATAGGCAAGGAAGAAGGGGTGGTGGTGTGGCTCTGTATGTTAGAGAATGCTTTGATGTTACTGAGCTTGTGGCTGGGGATGATAAGGTTGAATCCCTATGGGTAAAGATCAGGGGAAGGGCTGGCAAGGCAGACATATTGGTGGGCGTCTGCTATAGACCGCCGAACCAGGATGAAGAGACAGATGAGGTGTTCTATGAGCAGCTGGCAGAAGCTGCGAGATCGCCAGCCCTTGTCCTCATGGGGGACTTCAACTTCCCTGACATATGCTGGGAATACGGTGCAGCGCAGAGGAAGCAGTCTAGGAGGTTTCTGGAGTGTATGGAGGAGAACTTTCTGATGCAGCCGGTGAGAGAGCCTACGAGAGGAGCTGCCCCGCTAGACCTGCTGTTCACAAACAGAGAAGCTCTGGTGGAAGATGTGGCGGTCGGGGGCTGCCTTGGACAGAGCGACCATGAGATGGTAGAGTTCTCGATTCTTGGAGGAGCCAGGAGGAAGAACAGCAAAACTGTTACCTTGGACTTCCGGAGGGCGGACTTGGAGTTGTTTAGAAGACATGTAGGGGGAGTCCCCTGGGATTCAGTCCTAGAGGGTAAAGGGGTCCAAGACAGCCGGTTGCTCTTCAGGAAGGAAGTCTTAAGGCGCAGGAGCGGGCTGTCCCCCTGAGCTGCAAAATGAGCCGGCGGGGAAGGAGAGCGGTGGGGATGAAGAGGGAACTGTTCTTGAGGCTCCGGGAGAAAAAGAGAATCTACCTCCTGTGGAAGAAGGGACGGGCGACTCAGAGAGAGTACAGAGAAGTTGTTCAGATGTGCAGGGAGAAAATCAGAAAGGCGAAAGCCCAGCTCGAACTCAACCTGGCCGCTGGGATAAAAAGAAACAAGAAACCCTTTGACAAATATATCAACGGTAAGAGGAGGACTAAGGAGAATCTCCATCCTTTACTGGACGAGGCTGGGAATGTGACTAGTGAGGATAAGGAAAAGGCAGAGGTCCTGAACGCCTTCTTTACGTCTGTCGTTAGAGGTCAGACCAGTTATCCTCAGGGTACTCCACTTTTTGACCTGGTGGACTCGGCTGGGGAGCAGACTAAGCCCCCCACGATTCAGGAGGAAACAGTCAGAGACCTGCTACTGCAACTGGACTGCCACAAGTCCATGGGGCCGGATGAGATCCACCCGAGAGTGCTGAGGGAACTGGCGGAGGTGAGAGCCGAGCCGCTTTCCATCATCTCTCAGCGCTCCTTGTTGACTGGTGAGGTCCCAGCAGACTGGAGGCTTGCCAATGTGACTCCCATCTACAAGAAGGGCTGTAAGGAGGACCCGGGGAACTAGAGGGCTGTTAGCCTGACCTCGGTGCCAGGGAAGGTTATGGAGCAGATTGTCTTGAGGGAGATCACACAGTGTGCGGGACAACCGGGGGATCAGGGCTAGCAGCATGGGTTCACGAAGGGCAGGTCCTGCTTGACCACCCTGATCTCCTTCTATGATCCAGTGACCCGCCTGGTGGATGAGGGGAAGGCTGTTGATGTGGTCTACCTTGACTTCAGCAAAGCCTTTGACACTGCCTCCCACAGCATTCTCCTGCGGAAGCTGGCAGTCCGTGGCTTGGACAGGTACCCCATACTGGGACAGCCTCAACCTGGAACCCTATGGGACTGGGATCCCCAAACTGGGATCACCCCAAACTGGGTGAGCCCCCAACTGGGATCCTATGGAACTGGGATCCCCCAAACTGGGATGACCCCAAACTGGAACCCTATGGAACTGGGACACCCTTAAATTGGGAGCACCTTAAACTGGGATCCTATGGAACTGGGATCCCCCACAAACTGGGATCCTATGGAACTGGGATGAGCCCAAACTGGGACAGCCACATACTGGGATCCCATCCCAAACTGGGATCACCCCAAACTGGAACCCAATTGAACCGGGGCACCCCTAAACTGGGAGCACCTTAAACTGGGATCTTATGGAACTGGGATCCCCCACAAACTGGGATCCTATGGGACTGGGAAACCCCAAACTGGGATCACTCCATACTGGGAACCCCCACAAACTGGGATCCTGTGGTACTGGGAGGACCCAAACTGGGACCCTATTGAACTGGGAATCTCCAAACTGGGATCACCCCAACCTGGAACCCAACTGAACCGGGGCACCCCTAAACTGGGAGCACCTTAAACTGGGATCTTACGGAACTGGGATCCCCCACAAACTGGGATCCTATGGGACTGGGATCAGCCCAAACTGGGACAGCCCCATACTGGGATCCCATCCCAAACTGGGAAACTATGGGACTGGGATCCCTCATACTGGGACCTCCTCCAAACTGGGACAACCCCAAACTGGGACCCTATGGAACTGGGAAACCCCATACTGGGATCACTCCATACTGGGATCCTACACAAGCTGGGATCCTATGGAACTGGGATCTCCCCAAACTGAGATCCTGTGGAACTGGGAAGCCCCAAACTGGGAGAGCCCCAAACTGGGACCCTATGGGTCTGGGATCCCTCATACTGGGACCCCCTCCAAACTGGGACAGCCTCAAACTGGGATCCTATGGGACTGGGAAACCCCAAACTGGGATCACCCTAAACTGGGAGACCCCCCAGCTGGGATCCTATGGAACTGGGATCCCCCGTACTGGGATCACTCTGTACTGGGATCCTATGGAACTGGGATCCCCCAAACTGGGAGCACCCCAAACTGGGGCAGCCCCATACTGGGATCCCATCCCAAACTGGGATCACCCCAACCTGGAACCCAACTGAACCGGGGCACCCCTAAGGTGGGGTTGTTGTCGCCTTGGGGCCACGGGTGAACCCGAGGGACGGCCGCCCTTCCTCTCCATCCTTCCTCACTTCCTCACTCCCACATCCCGTTGTCGGAGGACCAACACCCGCATGTGGTGGCAGTGATGTCACAACGGGTGTCATAGAGCTGCCATTGTGACGCGTGAAGCTGGGAGCGGAGCAAAGGGCTGCGAGGCTCAGGCTGGGCATCACTGCGGTCTGGTGAGGCTCAGGGAGAGCAGGGAGACTCGCAGTGCTCACCATCGACTCGCTGATGTCCGATAGCGAGAGGGAGGCTTCCTGCATGGAGGAAGCAGGTGAGAGCACGGCATCCCCGCACGCAGCCGGGCAGAGGGGTGCAGGGGCTCTGCTTGAAGCCGAGAGGGGAGGAAAGGGCAAACAGGAGCTCCCAGCCCCTCTGCTCTTCGGCTCAGCTTGGGCCGTGGTCCTCGGGGATGTCCGGCCCTGCCGGCTGCTCGGCTCTGCTCATTTTTGCTCTTTTCCTCTGCAGTGTGTGCGCTGTGTGGCCGGGCAGATGTGGACCCGGAGATGTGCGGGCGCGTGCTTCTGGAGGCTGGGATTCGTGTCCACGAGTTCTGCTTGGTGAGTTCCTCCCCACGGCGCTCCTTCCAGGTTCCCTCCAGGGATGCTCCCTTTTCCTTCCCGTCCTAATGAGATCCTCCTCTCCTCTCCTCTCCTCTCCTCTCCTCTCCTCTCCTCTCCTCTCCTCTCCTCTCCTCTCCTCTCCTCTCCTCTCCTCTCCTCTCCTCTCCTCTCCTCTCCTCTCCTCTCCTCTCCTCTCCTCTCCTCTCCTCTCCTCTCCTCTCCTCTCCTCTCCTCTCCTCTCCTCTCTTCTCTTCTTTCCTTTCCTTTTCCTTTTCTCTCCTCCAGATCTTTGCCAACATCACTACCGAAGCAGGACCGGCGTGGCCAAGAACTGATGGCCTCCCCCTTGCTGCCATCGCACACAAAGCCAAGCAGGCAGACGGGCAGGTGAGGAGCTGTAGGGAACAGGCAGATCTGTGCCGACAAGGGCTCACATCACCTTCATCTGGGCACAAGGAAAGCAATCACAGCCATTCCAACCTCCTCAGAGCCCAAGGAAAGCAATCACAGCCCTTCCAACCTCCTCCAGACCCAAGGAAAGCAATCACAGCCCTTCCAACCTCCTCCAGACCCAAGGAAAGCAATCACAGCCCTTCCAACCTCCCCCACGACCCAAGTCCTGCACCGTAGCCGATCAACCCCGTCCCCCAGGCCGCTTTGTGCACAGAAATGCCCACATCCCTGCCCACCCCGAGGCATGGGGCTGGCCGTGGAAGCCCTGAGCTGGCTGCCGACGGGGCCGTTCTGCTCTTTCCAGCAATGCTGTGTCTGTGGAGAGAGGAGGGCTGCCATCACGTGCGCCGGGAGCGACTGCGCTCGCAGCTTCCACCTGCCCTGTGCCGTGGATGGGGAGTGCGTCACCCAGTACTTCGGTGAGCACAGGTAAGGATCTGGAGTCCTTGGTGCCAGGGTGGCATCAAAGAAGAGGTTTTTCTCTTCGCCGCTCGTAGGACCGAGGCACAACCGCTCGCAAAGTCGCTCGCATCCCCACAGGCTGCCAGGGCTCAGTTTAGTTCGTCTGGAGAGGGAACCAGCACTGACGTCTGCCTGGTGGCACAGGTTTAGGGATGAGAAAGCGATCTCTGACTCGAACCCGAGCCACGGCCCTCAGGGATCTGCTTCCTCCGCTGTACGGCGGCGTTGATGAGCAGGGCTTCCATCCAAACCTCCCCTTCTCCCCTGCTCTTCCTTCAGCATCAGTTTAAAATAACAAAGGGCAAAGCCTTCTAACGCTTGGCCACCGCAGTCCCGTGGGCAAACGCTTGCCCCCCGTGGCTCTCCTTTATGCTGTGACCTTGGTTGCCACCTCCCAGAGAGGACTCGCTCAAAACTCCCTTTGGCTCGGGGGCCAAAGATGCAATCGGAGCTCAGTTCAGATGCCGACGGCCGCGTTTCCTTTCCTGGACCTCTGCCCTCCTCGCATCGCTTCTCATCCGTTCCATCACTTCTCACCGTGCCCCATCCGCTCCGTCTTCCCCCAGGTCCTTCTGCCGAGAGCATCGCCCTCGACAGCTGGCTCAGAAAGCTCCGCAAGGCACCAACTGCCTCATTTGCCTCGAGCCCGTGGGGGACGGCTTGTCCTACCACACCATGCTGTGTCCAACCTGCCAACGCGCCTGGTTCCACCGGCTCTGCATCCAGGTACGACCCCTCTCCTCACCCCGCGAGGATGCTGGGTGCTCAGCATCACCAGGCATTGCTGATTCTCACCCTGCTCGTGCTTCTCCTGCAGCAACAGGCGTCGAGCACCGGCATGGCGTTCTTCAGGTGCCCGGCTTGTCTCGATTTCAGTCTGTTCTGCGACCAAATGTCCAGCCTGGGGATCCGAATCCCTCTCAGGTTGGTGTCCTTCCCCTTTGCTTTCCGCTCAAAATGTTCCAGGAATGACGGCCTGGCTGGTTGCGTCGTTTCATCCCTGCTTTTCGTGGTGCCCTCCTCCTCTTCATCTTCGGGGTTTGTGAGCACTGTACCCAACTGGGATTCCAAGGCGCCATCGGGTTCTATTGGCTCCATCACTCGTTGCGTTGACCGCTCTGATGGAACCAGTTTCATCTCCACTCGCCCTCACCGTGGTTCCTGAATCAGCTTCCTTCCCTTCCCTTCCCTTCCCTTCCCTTCCCTTCCCTTCCCTTCCCTTCCCTTCCCTTCCCTTCCCTTCCCTTCCCTTCCCTTCCCTTCCCTTCCCTTCCCTTCCCTTCCCTTCCCTTCCCTTCCCTTCCCTTCCCTTCCCTTCCCTTCCCTTCCCTTCCCTTCCCTTCCCCTTCCCCTTCCCCTTCCCCTTCCCCTTCCCCTTCCCCTCTTCCCTTCCCTTCCCTTCCCTTCCCTCCTCTCCTCTCCTCTCTCATAGCTGAGTTACGACTCAAAAGACATAGCAGGCTGTTCGAACTCATCCTCCCCATCCCCAAAACTCGAGGACAAGTTTTTTTGTCCAGCTCAGAGGCTTCGTGCTTCCCCTCTTCCTTTCCTATTTCCCCTTTTCAGCTCCCCTCTTCCTTTCCTATTTCCCCTCAATCCTATTCGAGGGGTCATTCTCACCTCTCTGTCCCTCCCCTCTGCCATCACGTCGCTGCTTCTCCCCGTGAGACTCGTGCTCCTTGCTCCCATCCTCTTGGCTGCCATAAGCCTCGCGGGATTTCTCAGGGCCTTTTGGGTTTCTTGGAAGCTTGGAGCGGATGAGATGGGGGGGGGCTCATCGCTTCCCCTCCCTTCTCTTGTAGAGACCCGGAATGGGACCACCAAGGGGTCTACGATCCGCCCCGAGAGAGGCACAGCTGCTGCGACGCCAGCGAATGCCTTTATGAGGGAGGCAGAGAGCAGGCAGAGACAACGGGGTGAGCGGGGGGTCGGGAAGGTCCTCAGCCTCACCGCAGGATGGCATCCCATTATTCCCATATCCCCTCATTGCCCCCCGTACCCCCATATCCCCCCATATCATCGCATATCCCTCCATATCCCCCACATCCCCCCATATCCCCCCACATCCCCCCATCTCCCCCATTATCCCCATATCCCCCTATACCCCCCACATCCCCCCATATCCCTTCATATCCCCCATATCCTCCCATATCCCCCCATTATCCCCACATCCCCCCATATCCCCCATTATCCCCCCATCCCCCATATCCCCCCATATCCCCATATTCCCCCCATCCCCCCATTACCCCCACATCCCCCCATATCCCCCATAGCCTCCCATATCCCCCCAAATATCCCCCCACACCGCCCATCCCCCCACATCCCCCCATATCCCCATAGCCCCCCACATCCCCCCTAGGATCCTATGGGATGCATCCTCGCTCTGCAGGACGGCGGAGCGAGGGCTGAGAGCAGCAGAGATGCGCTGTGCAGGGCATCCCGTGGCTCGGTCCTCACATCCACCACCTTCCCCAGGTCCTGGCAGCTGATCCTGTGCAGCTCCTGCGCTGCTGAGGGAACCCATCGGCAGTGCTCCCAGCTGCACAACCCAAGAGACATGTGGGAGTGGGAATGCGACGGCTGTGCTGGTCTGGGGACCGGTAAGAAGCGTCGCATCAGATCTCAGGATGCTCTGATGCCGGGATGCCGGAGTCCGTCTGTCCCGATGCTCTGACGTCGGGATGCCGGAGTCCGTCTGTCCCATTCCGACTCACGACCTCCCTTTGCAGCCTCCGGCGCCGATGTTGAGCTCGCCGGTCCCAGCCACAGGGCTCTGCGTTCATCCGGCAGCTCCATGCCCAGCAGCCAGGCGGCATTTTGGGCATCGCAGAGCCACCTGCCCGACAGCGAGCGGCGGACAAACAGCCAGCATTTCGGCGACGATCGGCCTTCCTCTGAGCAGCTGCGAGGACGCAGGCAAACAGCGGCTGCAAACGGGTCCCACGCAGCCACCAGGAGGCCATCGGGGTCCTCCGGGGCATCTCCAGCTGCTGCACGCCGAACACATCGCAGGCAGGGGGGAAGAAGCCGCGCACGGAGCCGATCCCCGCTGCAATCTCGCATCCCGAGTTCCCAGAGCCGGCCGAGAAGGCGGCGTGGCGGCCGGCAAACGCCAGCCCCGGAGGAGCAGGGCGGCAGCAGCAGCAGCAGCTCGCCAACATCTGCCATTCCCGGGTCCGCGATGGCTCGAAGGGCGCAGACACGCGGGGGAGCATCCGGGCGGCCAGGGAGCATCCGCACCCAAAGCCCTCCTGCGGGCAGACGCGGGGCTCAGCCACGAAGAAGCGGCAGGATCCGGGGCCAGCAGAGGAGGATGTGCTGGGAATGAAGCTGGTTTCGTGAGCCAAAGCCCCCGCAGCCGTGAGCCAGAGCGGCTTCGGTTGAGGCGGACCGTCATCATCGCCCAGCTTCATCCCCTCTCCGACTTGCAGCCGCATTCAGCCTGGCTTCCCACACCTCCACGGCTGGGGATTGCACAGCATCCTCGGGAAAGCTGTTCCAGCGCGGCCGTGCTGATCTCCAACCCTTTTAATCCCCAAGCCAAAGCTGTTTTAGTTCTACAACCACCCCTCCCTCTCCCACCTCCCCGACTCACTCTGGTCCGACGCAATAAAGATCAGAGATCCCCCCCCCCCCACCCCTCTTACCCCACAAATCGTTTGTCGGCTTCATCCTTCTTTGCTTTTGCTGAGGGGGGCGCAGGTAGGGGACCTGGATGACACGGGGCGTCCCAGTTCCATAGGATCCCAGTTTGGGGCTTCCCAGTTCCATAGGATCCCAGTTTGTGTAGGATCCCAGTTTCATAAGATCCCAGTTTAAGGTGCACCCAGTTTAGGGGTGCCCCAGTTCAATTGGGTTCCAGTTTGGGGTGCTCCCAGTTTGGGGATTCCCAGTTCAATAGGGCCCCAGTTTGGGGCCTCCCAGTACCACAGGATCCCAGTTTGGGATGGGATCCCAGTATGGGGCTGTCCCAGTTTGTGGGGGATCCCAGTCCCATAGGATCCCAGTTTAAGGTGCTCCCAATTTAAGGGTGTCCCAGTTCAATTGGGTTCCAGTTTAGGGTGATCCCAGTTTGGAGATTCTCAGTTCCATAGGATCCCAGCTGGGGGCTCTCCCAGTTTCAGGTGGTCCCAGTTTGGGGGATCCCAGTCCCATAGGGTTCCAGTTTGAGGCTGTCCATGTTTGGAGGGGGTCCCAGTATGAGGGATCCCAGTTTGGGGGATCCCAGTCCCATAGGATCCCAGTTTGGGGCTTGAGAGGTGGGCGGGGCTTCGAGAGGAGGGCGGGGCCAGGACCATTGGGCGGGGCTTGTGGGGAGAGTGGGCGGGGCTTAGAGCGAGGGAGGACGGGCTTAAAGGGGCCGCGTCCCTTTTTTTCTTTCCAACCTGGCAGATGCTGGCCGTCCCTCGGGTTCACCCGCAGCCCCAAGGCGACAACTTGGGCTGGGAGTCCACGCCAGGTTTCTGGTGGCTCGAGTAAAGGTTGCAAGTGTGGCTGCGTGCGTGGCGAGAGGTTTTGTGCACGGGACGGAAGGGATGGGGCATGCTTTGTTTAGTGGAGATGAGATCAGATGGAGGCCAAGCGGAAATTCTGTCGTCCCAGCTTGGTGAGATGCAGAAATTCTGTGGTCCCAGCTCGGTGAGATGCTGGCAGTGAGATGCTGTGGAGTCCATGCAGAAATTCTGTGGTCTGAGCTTGGTGAGATGCAGAAATTCTGTGGTCCCAGCTCGGTGAGATGCTGGCACTGAGATGCTGTGGACTCTAGGCAGAAATCCCTTCTCCAACTCATTTTTCCATCACACAATCAGATCATCCCCTTTCCAATACACATGATGACGTCACAGAGCCCCATGATGACGTCACGATACAGAAGCACAGAATCACAGAATCGCTAAGGTTGGAAAAGACCTATAAGATCATCCAGTCCAACCATCCACCTATCACCCATGGTTCTCGCTAAACCACGTCCCTCAACACAAAATCCAGACGTTCCTTGAACACCTCCAGGGTCGGTGACTCCACCACCTCCCTGTGCAGCCCATCCCAGTGCCTGACCACTCTTTCAGAGAAGTAGTATTTCCTAATATCCAGCCTGAATCTCCCCTGGCGCAGCTTGAAGCCATTCCCCCTAGTCCTATCACCAGTTACACGAGAGAAGAGGCCTTAGCCCAGCTCGCTACAACCCCCCCTCAGGTAGTTATAGAGAGCAATGAGGTCTCCCCTGAGCCTCCTCTTCTCCAGACTGAACACTCCCAGCTCCCTCAGCCGCTCCTCATCAGCCCTGTGCTCCAGACCCCTCACAGCTTTGTTGCCCTTCTTTGAACACGCTGCAGGGCCTCGATGTCTTTCTTGCAGTGAGGGGCCCAGAATTGGACACAGCACTCGAGGTGCGGCCTCACCAGAGCTGAGTACAGGGGGACAATCACTTCCCTGCTCCTGCTGGTCACACTGCTTCTGATACAAGCCAGGATGCCATTGGCCTCTTGGCCACCCAGGCACACTGCTGGCTCGTGTTCAGCCCAGCGTCAACCAACACCCCCAGCTCCATTTCCTCTACACATCTTCCAGCCACTCCGCCCCAAGCCTGTAGTGTTGCTTGGGGTTGCTGTGGCCAAAGTGCAGGACCCGGCCTTTGGTCTGATTAAACCTCATCCCGTTGGCTTCAGCCCAGCTCTCCAGCCTGTCCAGATCCCTCTGTAGGGCCTCGCTACCCCCAGGCAGATGGACGCTTCCAGCCAGCTTGGTGTCATCTGCAAACTTCCTGAGGGTGCACTCAGTGCCCTCATCCAGGTCATCAATGAAGATCTTGAAGAGGACAGGCCCCAGCACCGACCCCTGGGGAACCCCACTCGTGGCCGGTCGCCAGCTGCATTTGGCTCCATTGACCACCACTCTCTGTGCCCGGCCCTCCAGCAGTTCCATAGGATCCCAGTTTGGAGGTTCCCAGTATGGGAGTTATCCAGTTTAGGGGTGTTCCAGTTTGGGAGGGGATCCCAATTTGGGAGGGGTACCAGTTTGGGGCTTCCCAGTTCCATAGGATCCCACTTTGAGGGTTCCCAGTAAGGGAGTTTTCCAGTTTGGGGCGTCCCAGTTCCACAGGATCCCAGTTTAGGGATTCCCAGTCCCATAGGGTCCCAGTTTGAGGCTGTCCCAGTTTGGAGGGGGTCCCAGTATGAGGGATCCCAGTCCCATAGGGTCCCAGTTTGGGATGGGATCCCAGTATGGGGCTGTCCCAGTTTGGGGTGTTCCCATTATGGAGGACTCCACTATGGGGAGATCCAGTTTGGGGGATCCCAGTCCCATAGGGTTCCAGTTTGAGGCTGTCCCAGTATGGGGTACCTGTCCAAGCCACGGACTGCCAGCTTCCGCAGGAGAATGCTGTGGGAGACAGTGTCAAAGGCTTTGCTGAAGTCAAGGTAGACCACATCAACAGCCTTCCCCTCATCCACCAGGCGGGTCACTGGATCATAGAAGGAGATCAGGTTGGTCAAGCAGGACCTGCCCTTCGTGAACCCATGCTGCTAGCCCTGATCCCCCGGTTGTCCCGCACACTGTGTGATCTCCCTCAAGACAATCTGCTCCATAACCTTCCCTGGCACCGAGGTCAGGCTAACAGCCCTGTAGCTCCCCGGGTCCTCCTTACAGCCCTTCTTGTAGATGGGAGTCACATTGGCAAGCCTCCAGTCTGCTGGGACCTCACCAGTCAACAAGGAGCGCTGACAGATGATGGAAAGCGGCTCGGCTCTCACCTCCGCCAGTTCCCTCAGCACTCTCGGGTGGATCTCATCCGGCCCCATGGACTTGTGGCAGTCCAGTTGCAGTAGCAGGTCTCTGACTGTTTCCTCCTGAATCGTGGGGGGCTTAGTCTGCTCCCCAGCCGAGTCCACCAGGTCAAAAAGCGGAGTACCCTGAGGATAACTGGTCTGACCTTTAAAGGCAGACGTAAAGAAGGCGTTCAGGACCTCTGCCTTTTCCTTATCCTCACTAGTCACATTCCCAGCCTCGTCCAGTAAAGAATGGAGATTCTCCTTAGTCCTCCTCTTACCGTTGATATATTTGTCAAAGGGTTTCTTGTTTCTTTTTATCCCAGCGGCCAGGTTGAGTTCGAGCCGGGCTTTCGCCTTTCTGATTTTCTCCCTGCACATCTGAACAACTTCTCTGTACTCTCTCTGAGTCGCCCGTCCCTTCTTCCACAGGAGGTAGATTCTCTTTTTCTCCCGGAGCCTCAAGAACAGTTCCCTCTTCATCCCCGCCGCTCTCCTTCCCCGCCGGCTCATTTTGCAGCTCAGGGGGACAGCCCGCTCCTGCGCCTTAAGACTTCCTTCCTGAAGAGCAACCGGCTGTCTTGGACCCCTTTACCCTCTAGGACTGAATCCCAGGGGACTCCCCCTACATGTCTTCTAAACAACTCCAAGTCCGCCCTCCGGAAGTCCAAGGTAACAGTTTTGCTGTTCTTCCTCCTGGCTCCTCCAAGAATCGAGAACTCTACCATCTCATGGTCGCTCTGTCCAAGGCAGCCCCCGACCGCCACATCTTCCACCAGAGCTTCTCTGTTTGTGAACAGCAGGTCTAGCGGGGCAGCTCCTCTCGTAGGCTCTCTCACCGGCTGCATCAGAAAGTTCTCCTCCATACACTCCAGAAACCTCCTAGACTGCTTCTTCTGCGCTGCGCCGTATTCCCAGCACGTGTCAGGGAAGTTGAAGTCCCCCATGAGGACAAGGGCTGGCGATCTCGCAGCTTCTGCCAGCTGCTCATAGAACACCTCATCTGTCTCTTCATCCTGGTTCGGCGGTCTATAGCAGACGCCCACCAATATGTCTGCCTTGCCAGCCCTTCCCCTGATCTTTACCCATAGGGATTCAACCTTATCATCCCCAGCCACAAGCTCAGTAACATCAAAGCATTCTCTAACATACAGAGCCACACCACCACCCCTTCTTCCTTGCCTATCCTTCCTGAAGAGCTTGTAGCCATCCATTGCAGCACTCCAGTCGTGGGAGCAGTCCCACCATGTTTCCGTGATGGCAACTAGGTCATAGCTTGCCTGCCGCACCATGGCTTCCAACTCTTCTTGTTTGTTGCCCATGCTGCGTGCATTGGTGTAGATGCACTTCAGCCGAGCCCCTCGCCTCATCCCTAATCCCATCGCCGATCCCCCAGGCTCATCTCTAGCAGGCCTGGTTTTATCCCCTACCCCCTCCACATCTACTTTAAAGCCCTCTCTACCAGTCCTGCCAGCTCTTGGGCAAGGATCCGTTTCCCCCTTCGAGACAGGTGAGACCCATCAGCAGACCCCAGGCCAGGTGCCGAGTAGACCGCCCCATGATCAAAGAACCCCAAATTCTTGCTTTTGCACCAGCCTTTCAGCCACGTGTTTATAAGGTGTGTTCTTCTGGTGGTCTCAGCATCCTTCCCTGCCACTGTAGGAATACAGGCAAATACTACCTGTACGCCTGCTCCTTCAACTAACCTCCCCAGTCTCCTAAAGTCATTTTTCATAGTCCTCAGGCTTCCGTCAGTGACCTCATCACTGCCAGCCTGAACTATCAATAAGGGATAATAATCAGAGGAGCGGATCAAACTAGGAAGTTTCCTAGAAATATCCCTGACCCGGGCCCCAGGGAGGCAGCACACCTCCCTACGGGTGGGGGCAGGCCGACATATTGGGCCCTCAGTTCCTTTTAGAAGGGAGTCTCCTATGACTATCACCCTCCTTTCTTTACTGGAGGAGGCAGTCTGTAAGCGTGGAGTTGGACGCCTCTCCTTGGGAATGCTTGGAGGCAGCTCTCCCACTTCATCCTCAGCCACCGCACCCTCCAGTTTCAGGGCTTCAAACCTATTACATAGAGGTACCTGGGGAACCGAGGTAGGTCGGGATGGGGATTGCCTGCATCGCCGAGCTGGGACCTGCTGCCAATCCTCCTCTGCCCTCAAGTTAGCTCTTAGTTAGTTAGAAATGACCTCTCAGGTCATCCAACTGTTAACTCAGCCCCATCAAGTCCACCGCTAAACCCACAGCTGTGACCTGTCACCAGATCTGTGCTGTGTCACCCTGCTGGCCCTGAGCCTGTGCTGCTGGGGAGCAGGTGAGGGACTTCCATGGCACGGCACGTCCTTGGTTGGGCTCGATGACCTCAGAGGTCTTCTCCAACCTCGATGATTCTGAGAGTCCAGGACATTCACATTCTAGCATGCTGGGATTCGAGGTTTCTACATTTATAGGATTCTATGTTTCTAGGATTCAACGCTTCTAGAATTCTAGAGTTGTAGGAGTGTAGGAACGTAAGCATGTAGGATTCTTGTTCTGTAGGATTCTAAATTTGTACTTTTCTTAGGTTTGCAGGATGGTAGGACTATAGCTTTCTTAGATTTCTAGATTTCTATGATAGCAGGACTCCAGGTTTCCAGGATTAAAGAATTATAGGGTTCTATGTTTCCAGGATTTAGGTTTTTTGAATGCTAGCTATCTTATGTTTCTAAGATTCCACGATGCCAGGATTCTAGGTTTCTTCAGTTTATAGAATTCCAGGTTTCTAGGATGTATAGGATTCCAGGATTCTAGGTTCAAGGCTTTTAGGTCTCTAGAACTGTAAGTTTCTAAAGTTTCTCTAGTATTCCAGCATTCTGGGTTTCTAGGGTTGCGGGATGGGCTCTCACGACGACACACTGATGGAAGGGGGTTAAATTTTACCCATTGCTTAAGGCTCACTAAAGCCTTTTGCAAACCACAACAGGAAAAATAAGCTCTAACCTAATTTTACCCATTGTTTAAGGCTCACCACAGCAAGATCTAGTCTCCATAGATAACCATAGTTAGTCAGCATGGGTTCACAGAGGGCTCTGGTGAGGCAGCACCTCGAGTACTGGGTCCAGTTTTGGGACCCTTGATGCAAGAAAGACATTGAGGCCCTGGAGAGGGTTCAAAGAAGGGCGACAAAGCTGGTGACGGGTCTAGAGCACAGGCCTGATGAGGAGAGGCTGAAGGAGCTGGGATTGTTCAGTCTGGAGAAGAGGAGGCTCAGGGGAGACCTTATTGCTCTCTATAACTACCTGAAGGGAAGTTGTAGTGAGCTGGGCTAAGGCCTCTTCTCTCGTGTAACTGGTGATAGGACTGGAGGGAATGGCTTCAAGCAGTGCCACGGGAGATTTAGGCCTGACGTTAGGAAATCCTACTTTTCTGAAATAGCGATCAGGCCCTGGAATGGGCTGCCCAGGGAAGTGGTGGAGTCACCAACCCTGGAGGTGTTCAAGGAATATCTGGATGTTGTGTTGAGAGACACGGTTTAGTGAGTACTATTGGTGATAGGTGGTGGATGGTTGGACTGGATGATCTCGAAGGTCTTATCCAACCTTGGTAATTCTGTGATTCTGTGGTTCCTCTGTTTGCCATTTCCATTCACTCTGACCTGCTCTGCCATCCCCAGGAAGAGCTCAGTGCACTCGCACAGAGGGCAGTCGTCCTTCCTTCTCTCCTCACCCATCCACTGTAAAGACTCCGTATCCCCCTTGTGCTGCAGTCCAGTTGTGGAAGCCATATAATTGTGTCTCTGTGGTCCAAACAAGAGCTCAAGCCTGGGACTGCACAAAAATTTCTGGCTCATCATATTTTGGTGTTTTCAATAGTGCAAAACACATGCCAATTGGGAAACATCATTAGGTTTAGCATGGCTGAGGAGCGCATCTGTGGTATTTGTGTTCAGAAGGTGGCACATAGGCATTGGATCCATTGTGAGGCTTGGAGTTGTTCAAGCAGCACAGACACTCTGAGGGCATGGCTTTCCTCAAGGCTCTGTGCTGCATTTGCAGCTGCATGTGAGTGTGCAGGACAGCCCAGGACACTGCCATGACACTAGGCTGCTTCTGAGGCCAGTCACATGAGAGCCCATAGAAAACTGAGGTTTCATCAGTTGAAGAATAAAGACTTGTATTAGCTCTGTAGTGCCTTGAGCTCCAGAATATACAGATAGATAGAGAACAGAGACAGATCCGTTTAGTCAGCTGCATAACTCTGCATGTTCCATGGAGATGGGTGGAAAAGGCACACTTGGGTGCCCTAAACACAGGAGTCTGTTGCCATTTAGGATGAACAAGAATACCACTTAAGGACCAAGGATTTAGAGCAGGAGCTCACATGCAAGCAACTCCTTGTCCACATCTGAACTGAACCAGAGGAATCTCAGCTCCTGGGGTCTGTGGGGAGCTGAATCCCATTTCAGCTGCAGGGTTTCCCTCTAGGGATGAGATGCCTGCACTGCTTCAGCTGGATCGTTGCCATGCCCAGGGGAAGTGCGCCCCTCCCTGTCCTTGCCTGTGTGCCCTTTTTGTTACAGCAGACACTCACTGTCTGCTAACCATATGTCTGGAGTTGGTCACTGTCCAGTGGGCACTGGCGGTTAATTCAGCAGATTTCAGAGTACAGTCATGATGCAGTTGTCTTACAGGAGCTGTTGGCCATGGAGACCCAGGGACATCTCAGGGGAGATCAGCAGGGAGGATAGAAATGACATCCTCTGCTGCTGAGCTGTTCTGGGCTCCAGGGACACAAGGAGCTCCTACAAGTGGGCAGTGCTGCAGAGAGACAGCTGTGCCCAGGAGCAGCCCCTGAGCCCCAGCACACTGCAGGGCTGGGAGCATGATCTGCAAGTGACAGAGAGAAGGAGGAAGAGAGCTTACAGGCTGTGTGGCATCTTAGCAGGCTGAGAGCTCACTGGAGGAGCATTTCTCACAGCCCTTGGCAAGGTAGGTTTCTCATTGCAGGCAGTGTAGTGGCTTTTTCCGCAGGGATCACTAAATTTGGGACATCCCATTGCAAAATCGGCTGCATACACTGCTTCCTTATCACTGAAAAAGTTCTGCTCCAGCCGAGGGCTTTCCTGCTGCAGCATCAGAGCACAGCCCTGAGGGCTGTGTGTTGCAGGACAGCTGCAGGCTGTGCAGCCTGCTGCCCAGGGCTGTCCTGCAGAGCAGGTCCCTGCTGTGCCCAAGGGGCTGTGTGCCGGGGCAGGAACTCTGCCGCCTGCCAGGCTCAGCACTCAGCACTCAGCACTCAGCGCTCAGCACTCAGCACTCAGCCTGCCCAGGGAGCTGCCCAGGGCACTGCGGGGAGACGTGTGGGGGGAAGGAGCCCCCAGCAGGGCAGGGCAGGACAGGGGCCTTCTGCTGCCACAGCTGCTGCCTGGGGCAAGGGGATTGCAGCTACACTGAAGCCCAGAGTGTTTTCAAAGATGCTTTGCAAGAGGAGAGACAAGGCATGGATTTTCCATTTCCTTTTCTCTGTTCATAAGGAAGGGAAGAGGATTGGAGGCTGAAATCGAAAAGGGGCTGTCAACTTTGAAAACACCTCTTAGACTCCTGAATTGTACTTTTATCTTTTTCTTTTCTTTTTTTTTTTTTTTTTTTTTTTTTTTTAACTGTCACATGGAAAGTGGTTTCAGCTTCACCTTTCTTCACCTTTCTTGAAGGACAGGAACAGTACTACTGAATACGTAGACATGAATAATGCACTTATCCTGTAAACAGGCATCTTTCTCTAACAGAATTTGATGTGCACAGAGGTTGGGATGGGGACTCGAAGTGCAAATGGTAAAAATATGAGTCATGTAAGTTGCTCAGAGGAGGAAAATATCCAGGAGGCTGGGATATAATTAGGAAATGAGAGGAAAGTAAGTGCTCCTTTAACTTCTCCTTCCTAAGGGATTGTGAAGCTCATGAAAATAAATTCAAGTTAGGAAGTTAAATGAACATTTTCCAAAAAGAAAGAAAAACATTTATAGATTATTGAGGGAAGAATCCCTGAGAATGGTCTTGTCTCCTCATTATCTTTTGCACTGTGCACAGGACTCCATACCCAGGAACTGCAGATGCCCACCAGCAGCTCCATCAGCGAGTTCCTCCTGCTGGCGTTGGCAGACACGCGGCAGCTGCAGCTCCTGCACTTCTGGCTCTTGCTGGCCATCTACCTGGCTGCCCTCCTGGGCAACGGCCTCATCAGCACAGCCGTAGCCTGCCACCACCGCCTGCACACCCCCATGGACTTCTTCCTCCTCAACCTCGCCCTCCTCGACCTGGGCTGCATCTCCACCACTCTGCCCAAAGCCATGGCCAATGCCCTCTGGGACACCAGGACCATCTCCTATGCTGGATGTGTTGCACAGGTCTTTTTGTTTTTGTTTTTATTTCCCACAGAGTATTTCCTTCTCACCATCATGTCCTATGACCGCTACGTTGCCATCTGCAAGCCCCTGCACTACGGGACCTTGATGGACAGCAGAGCTTGTGCCAGCATGGCAACAGCTGCCTGGGGCACTGGGGTTCTCTATTCCCTGCTGCACACTGCCAACACATTTTCACTGCCTCTCTGCCAAGGCAGTGCTGTGGATCAGTTCTTCTGTGAAATCCCCCAAATCCTCAAGCTCTCCTGCTCAAAATCCTATCTCAGGGAATTTGGACTTATTGTGCTTAGTGCCCTTGTGTTTTTTGGGTGCTTTGCTTTCATTCTTTTCTCCTATGTGCAGATCTTCAGGGCCGTGCTGAGGATGCCCTCTGAGCAGGGACGGCACAAAGCCTTCTCCACGTGCCTCCCTCACCTGGCCGTGGTCTCCCTGTTTCTCAGCACTGTAGTGTTTGCTTACCTGAAGCCCTTCTCCATTTCCTCCCCACTCCTGGACCTGGTGGTAGCAATTCTCTACTCAGTGGTTCCTCCAACGCTGAACCCTATTATCTATAGCATGAGGAACAAGGAGATCAAGCATGCCTTCAGCAAAGTGTTTCAATATGCAATATTCCAGCTTCAGTAAAGTGCACATCATCCTCACACAATTCCCTGTGATGGTTCTTTATATTTGATGTATGTATGACTTTTTGTTTGTGTTTGTAAGTGTAATACAATAATCTTGAAAAAAACATTGCAATTTATTCCACTTCTTCTTTCCATCTACTTTCCATTTTCTCACACCAAGAGCTCATGTAAATATGGAACCAGGTTCCTGGCGTAGGTTAAAAGGTTCCTAAAATGCTTTCAAAAGTAGTTTTTCTTTTCTTAGCTCTTCTCTCTCCCTGCCTTGTCCGGATCTGGGGTAGTTACAGCCAAGGACAGCAGCACAGCACACTCTTTTCATTCCTGGTCTCTTTACACTGCTCTCAAGTCCTTGCATTTGTGCAGACCTGAAGGTCTTGTGTGTCTCACCACAGTGCTGTTGTCTCTACATCTGAACCGCGGTGTCACAGCTGCTCTCCTTGCTGGAACCCCCATAACAAGAGGGGCTCATCAGAGCAGGACCGGAGAACTGGAGGCCTCTTCCACAGCCGGTGTAAGGAATAAACCTCAGGAGCTGCTCTCTTGGAAAACCTCGAGATCTGGTGCTCTTCACTGAGTCACGGGGGCAGTTCCAGAGTCCTAAGTTAATCTGTTGTGGACTCAGGATGGTAGTGTGCATTAACATGGAAAGTGGCTCAGCATCACATGGTTGTTCTCTCACTGCCCCCCTTCCCAGTGGATGAGGGCAGAAAACTGGAATAAAACCACAAAGTCAAATCTGTGAGTTGAGATCATATCATCTAGTAAGACAGCGAAAAAGAAAAGGATAATAATTCTGACATACGTATTTATGCATAGAAGATATACACAGTATATATTCAGCTTTTATCCAAGGAGGTTGTGGATGCTCCACCCCTGAATGCATTCAAGCCTGGGCTGGATGTGACTCTGAGCAGCCTGGTCTGGTGTTTGGTGTCCCTGCACACAGCAGGGAGGTTGAAACTGGATGATCACTGTGGTCCTTTTCAACCCAGACGAGTCTATGATTCTATGATATATATCATATATGCAGTAGCAAACAGTTTTTGCTTAGGCACCGATATATATGCATTTATATTTGCAACTCCAGGTCCTGTTGCAGGGGTTGGAGCAACTGCAGGGCTTGTCCTGGAAGCTGGAGGGACCACGGGGCTGTGCTTTTGGGGAGGAATTCTTTTCCTTTTCTTATCACAGGACGTGGAACAGCTGCAGGAGCTGTAGCAGGAGTGACCACAGGGCTCATGGTGAGGGTAAGAGTGACAGCAGGGTTTGTCACAAAGCTTGCAGCAACCGTGGGACCTGTAAGAATTGGGAACAAGAACTGGAGCTGCTGCAGGGTCTGTCCCAAAACTTGGAGAGGCTGCAGCAGTGCCAGCAGATCCAGCTCTCTTCCCCTTGGGGATGCTGAAGAGTGTTGAACACAGCTCAGTAGGTGTGGGCCAGGCCCTGGCACACTGCAGTGATTTGTGCCTCTTTAGGATTCCCAGGGCAGCAGCAGACCTTCCCCAAATATTCCACCAGTTTCTCAGGGTTCTGCAGTTGCTCGGAGATGAAGTTCCAAACCGCTGGGGGATTCTGACCTCTCCAGGCACCTGCCCAGACCGCCCCACATCCCCTGCCATGCAGAGCTATCCTGCCTTGGTACAGATCTCTCCGTGATATTTTTGAATGATTGTTTAATCTGAAATGTAACCTGAAATACACTGATGACACGCAGTAATGGGAGCACACTGGTTTGAACATCCCACGGATAGACAGAATTCTCAGGAGCTATTGTGACCAGCTCTTGAGCTCTAGGGAAAGAAGAAGAGAAAGGGAGGCTGGGGAACCTCTGGAAAGTGTCCTCCCTTACCTCATCCGTAGCTGGGCTCCCTGAGGACACAAACCCAAGGATGTAATTACTAATCATACCAACAATATTACTTCCAAAACCCAGTAATGACTGCAGAGCTGAACGCGCACAAAACTTCAGTTTGTCAGCTGGCAATTTGATCGTGATGTAAGCCAAGGCCAAACAGCACAGCAAAATTAAAACCCTCATCCAGCCCCCAGAGTTGACAAACAATGCAGCAGGAAAAACAAGCAGCAAGCAAGGAGCTGTACAGTGCAGCGTCATGAGAAGGCTCAACGAGCTCCAGCAATAGAGAAAAAATCAGAATCATGACCAGCAGTTATTCAAGCATCACAAACACCTGTGATCACAGAATCACAGAATCACAGAATTGGAGGGGTTGGAAGGGACCTCCAGAGATCGTCGAGTCCAACCCCCCTGCCAAAGCAGGCTCCCTACACCAGGTCACACAGGTAGGTGTCCAGGCGGGTCTTGAATATCTCCAGAGAAGGAGACTCCACAACCTCCCTGGGCAGCCTGTTCCAGTGCTCCATCACCCTCACCGTAAAGAAGTTCTTGCGCACATTGGTGCGGAACTTCCTGTGCTCCAGCTTCTGGCCGTTTCCCCTTGTCCTGTCTCCGCACACTGCTGAAAAGAGTCCGGCCTCGCCACTTTGCCCCCCACACCTTAGCTATTTATAGACCTGGATCAGGTCCCCTCTCAGTCTTCTCTTCTCAAGGCTGAACAGACCCAGTTCTCTTAGCCTTTCTTCATAGGGGAGATGTTCCAGGCCCTTCACCATCTTTGTGGCTCTCCGCTGGACTCTTTCCAAGAGATCCCTGTCTTTTTTGTACTGGGGAGCCCAGAACTGGACACAGTACTCCAGATGAGGCCTTACCAGGGCAGAGGAGAGGGGGAGGATCACCTCCCTCGACCTGCTGGCCACGCTCTTTTTAATGCACCCCAGAATGCCATTGGCCTTTTTGGCCACAAGGGCACACTGCTGGCTCATGGCCAACCTGTCGTCCACCAGGACACCCAGGTCCCTCTCTGCAGAGCTCCTCTCCAGCAGCTCATCCCCCAGCCTGTACTGGTGCATGCAATTATTCCTCCCTAGGTGCAAGACTCTACACTTGCTTTTGTTAAACCTCATCTGGTTTCTTACTGCCCAGCTCTCCAGCCTGTCCAGGTCTCGCTGAATGGCAGCACAGCCATCGGGTGTGTCAGCCAATCCTCCCAACTTCGTATCATCAGCAAACTTGCTGAGGGTGGCCACTATCCCCTCATCAAGGTCATTGATGAAGATGTTGAACAAGACCGGACCCAGCACCGACCCCTGGGGAACACCGCTGGTTACAGGCCTCCAACCGGACTCTGCACCGCCAACAACAACCCTCTGCGCTCTGCCAGTCAGCCAGTTCTCAACCCACCTCACTGTCCACTTATCTATCCCGCACTTCCTCAGCTTTGTTATAAGGACGTCGTGGGAGACAGTGTCAAACGCCTTGCTGAAATCAAGGTAGACTACATCCACTGCTCTCCCCCCATCCACCCAGCCAGAGACAACATCATAGAAGGCTACCAGGTTGGTCAAGCACGACCTCCCCCTGGTGAACCCATGCTGACTACTCCTGATAACCTCCTTTTCTTCCAGTTGTCTGGTGATGGCATCCAGCACAAGCTGTTCCATTACCTTTCCAGGGACAGAGGTGAGGCTGACTGGCCTGTAATTACCTGGATCTTCCTTCTTGCCCTTTTTGAAGACCGGAGTGACATTGGCTATCCTCCAGTCTTCAGGCACCTCCCCCATTCTCCAAGACCTCTCAAAGATGACAGAGAGCGGTTCAACAATCACCTCTGCCAGCTCCCTCAGCACCCGTGGATGCACCCCATTGGGTCCCATGGATTTATGAACATTGGGGTTGCCTAGGCGCTCTCGAACTGCCTCTTCCCTGACTAAAGGGAAGTCTTTCATTCCCCAGACCTTCTCACTAACTGCCAGGGTCTGGGATTCCCGAGGGGGAACTTTTTCACTGAAGACAGAAGCAAAGAAGGCGTTCAGTATCTCCGCCTTCTCAGCATCCCCCGTTACCAGAACACCCCCCTCGTACCCTGCACTTGGCGTACTCACACCTTACTCCAGGTTTTATTCACATTTCTCTCCAAGTTTACTCCCTTAGTTCTGTGGGTTTTTTCTCACACTTTATTCTGAGTTTACTGACAGTTTTCTCTAGCTTTTGCTCACCCTTCACCCCAGGTTTACTTAATTATAGAAAACAATTTAATTAGATGTTATTTGCCTTCATGGGGTGTTGAATCGGCAGCTGCAGATTTGACCTTGCTAAGCCAGGTTTTCGTTCCGATAACAGATGCTTTTCTACAGCATCGTTTTCTACAGGCAATCAGTGCAGATAGCAGGTCGATCATTTTTCCAGACAACATTGTTAGTTATCCTATTTCTGGAATGCCAGGCAGCAGGCTCAGACAGTAAAAACACAAATTAACGAAGAAGCAACAGATTGATGAACGGAGTTGTGGTCGATGAGATGACCAACCAGAAGCAGCCAAGCGTCCTCCATCCTAACCCAAGCTTAAGAAAGTAACCCAATGACTTTCATTGCAAAGACGGTATGCGTAAAATAACTGAGACTCAGGGTTGGGGGGGGGGGTATCAATCATTCTTGGGACTCAGTGTAATTAAGCCAGCCTATTCTTGGACATCTAATGCATATGTAAGCAGTCT
Source organism: Chrysolophus pictus (assembly GCA_037305975.1). NCBI lineage: Eukaryota > Metazoa > Chordata > Aves > Galliformes > Phasianidae > Chrysolophus > Chrysolophus pictus. Next base: position 3,140,060 of record CM074604.1, read on the forward strand.
GCTATTTAAGTATGTGCATTTCTTGCCTCCATTATGCAGGCTAGGTGGCGATATCCCCTCTGCATCTGGCATGTGTGCAGCCCTGATTAAACACACCTGCTTTAGGACTACTCAGTGGTTATACAGTTTGATTTGCTCACCTCAGTTCCATCCCTCAGTTCAGCATTTGTCAGCCCTCCTCAAGTGCATCCAGTCCCGCCACCTTACCATCAAGCTGAAGAGATCACCGCTCTGCCGGTCCCAAAATGGGACCCCAGGAGAAGAACACTTCTGCACGGCGAGGGCAGGCTGCAGGCCTGAGTCCCGGGCCCTGGACCTGGGTCAGTTCGCCACCGCGCTCCAATCACAATCCAGCGCGGCTCCTCGGGGCAGAGCGGGAAGCAGCCCTTCAAATCCATCTCACACATCTCTCCACAGAGATAAGGGTGTGATGTGGGACCATGTCAAAGGACTTCCAAATGTCCAGGTAGATTTTTGTACCAGCCTGTGTAACTGATGCACTGTCAAAGCATCCACATCATCATTCTGAACATAAAAAAAACCCACGATATTTAATGAAGTTTTGGGAAAATACTGATTTCTCATTTAAATCCTTAAAATATTGAGCTAAATAAAACAGAGTAAATCTCAGGACTAAGGCTGTGTTATAATAAAACACATCTTTTTACAGCGCACGCAACGAAATTGTTTACGAGATTGTTTCTTTGCTTACAACTGGCACCTGGTAGATAGGTGTGTTTCTGAAACTTAGCAACCTTCACTTTGGGATCCAAAGAGCTGCTATCACAATGGTCAGCAAATGACCAAAGCTTTCAGAAGTGAATCATTACCCGAGCTGCCGTGACACAACAGACTGGGTCTGACAGCAAGAACAGAAATAACATGTTGTACACGGGGGTAATTTAGGAAGTTATTGTTAAATATTAGGAAAATAGGTCAGGACATGATACAACAAAGATGAAATATAAACATAGCATATCACTTCAATCAGAGTAAATAGGTAAGGAAGAAGAGGGATGTGAAACCCTAACTAACAGTGAGCAGATTTCTGTGTTGGAAATAATTTATATTATATAGAACATGAGTCAAGTGTTGTGGGTTAGGTGTAGTTTCAATTAATATATTAAGATGAAAGGGACGCTGAATGCCATACCCGTTTCAGAGTTTGCAGAAAAACCTGTATCTGATATGTAGCCATTAATGCACAAAATCTGTTGTCATTGGGTTTTAAGCAAGGAAAGAATAAAGCACCTTTTGTCTCAACCCAGGAATTGTTGAGTTGTGTTTTCTCCCCTGTCCTGATGAGGGGCAGTGACAGAGCAGCATAGGAGGCACCTGGGAGCCAGGCAAGGTGAGCACAGCACAGCTGGGCGCTGAGTTCCAGGGTGATTTGGGGTCCCAGCCCTGCAGCATGAGGCTCCATGTGCCTTCCTCTCTGCAGGACAGCCCGGCCCCACCGCCCCACAGGCAGCCCCTGGCAGCTCAGTGCAGGCACTGTGTGGGGCAGCATGCGTGCAGTGCTACAGAGATGTGCCCCCAGCACAGCCCCTGACACTGCATGTCCTCCTTCTCACAACACCTACTTCCTCCCTTTTATTTCATCTTCCTCTTCATCACAGTGTAGCTTGGCTCACCTTCTAGCTCTTTTCCCTTAATTTGGCAAATTTCCATTGCTTGTTTTGCCACAGTCAGCAACTTTCTATCTTGGTGCACTATAACTGCAAACAGCTGATACCAAACCCAAGAACACATCCTTGCACCTGGTGCAGGCAAAGCAAAAAGCAGTCCATTGTGATTTCAGTGCTTCTGTGAAATGGGATTGTTGATAAAAACAGGGCTGTTCACACACCAAGCAAAGCTAAACTAGGAAGGTTTAAGATGAGCACACACTGATTCCATTTGCTAATGTAATATATTGGTCCTTTGGCTAATGCATAGATCCCTTTTGCTAATCAAGCCTATTTCAGCTCCACAGTGCCTGCTGGCATCTCATTTGCCTGCAGATACAGAGATGGAACACAGAGGCTGTGAGAGAGTCAGCACTGACCCAGAGTTCCTATGGGCTCCAGGTGAAAGAGAGCAGGGTGATTCCTCAGTACAAGTGGAAGGAATCCAAATACGTGTTCAGGAACATGATTACCAGTAATGATAATTACACACACACGTATATATATAAACTGCAAAGAAAAATGTATGTATTCATATAAATTATTAAAAACATTAAAAATACATAATATAGGTGTATTATGAGACAGACTGTGAGTCATTTGTTGAGACAGATGAGAAGTTTATGCCTGCTGAAATGTGACCAGCGCATCATTTTCCTCATTGTATCCCTGAGCTCCTGGTTCCTCATGCTGTAGATGAGGGGGTTCACAGCTGGAGGCACCACTGAGTACAGAAATGAAACCACCAGGTCCAGAAATGGGGCGGAGATGGAGAGTGGCTTCAAATAGGCAACCATGCCAGTGCTGGCAAAGAGGGAGACCACAGCCAGGTGAGGGAGGCATGTGGAGAAGGCTTTGTGCCGTCCCTGCTCAGAGGGCATCCTCAGCACAGCCCTGAAGATCTGCACATAGGACAAAACAATAAACACAAAACACACAAATACGGCAAGAACACTAACCACAATAAAACCAATTTCCCTGAGGTAATCTGATTCTGAGCAGGAGAGCTTGAGGATCTGGGGGACTTCACAGAAGAACTGATCCACAGCATTGCCTCGGCACAGTGGCTGAGAAAATGTATTGGCAGTCTGTAATACAGCATTTAGAAGCCCAGTGCCCCAGGCAGCTGCTGCCATGGTGGCACAAGCTCTGCTCTCCATCAAGGTCCCATAATGAAGCGGCTTGCAGATGGCAACGTAACGGTCATAGGACATGATGGTGAGAATGAAATACTCTGTGGGAAATAAAAACAAAAAGAAAAAGACCTGTGCAGCACATCCTGAGTAGGAGATGTGCCTGGTGTCCCAGAGGGCATTGGCCATGGCTTTGGGCAGAGTGGTGGAGATGCAGCCCAGGTCGAGGAGGGCGAGGTTGAGGAGGAAGAAGTACATGGGGGTGTGCAGGCGGTGGTGGCAGGCTACGGCTGTGCTGATGAGGCCGTTGCCCAGGAGGGCAGCCAGGTAGATGGCCAGCAAGAGCCAGAAGTGCAGGAGCTGCAGCTGCCGCGTGTCTGCCAACGCCAGCAGGAGGAACTCGCTGATGGAGCTGCTGTTGGGCATCTGGTACCTCTGGGCCTGGAGTCCTGTGCAGAGTGCAGAAGATAATGACAAGACATTTTTCAGAGACACTCCTCCCTGCCTACTACAACAATTTTTTCTTTCTCTTTGGAAAATGTTCATTTAACTTCATAACTTGGATTTACATGAGCTTCACCATCCCTTAAGTAGAAGCTGAAAGAGCTCTTACTTTCCTCTCATTTCCTACTCATTTCCTACTCATATCCCCCTCCTGGATATTTTCCTCCTATGACCAATTTCCATGCCTCGTATCTTTACCCCATCTGCACTCACAGTGCCCATCGCAAATTCTGTGCAGTTAAATTTCTGTTAGGGAAAGCTGCCTGTTTGCAGGATAAGTGCATTATTCACGTCTGCAGAGAATTATGGTAATTTTGCTGGTGCTGTCCTTTGGGAGAAGAGAGGCTGAAAGCACATGAAGAGGTAGATCATATAACTGCAGACTGAGAAACATACAGTTCAGGATTCTCAGAGATATGTTCATATTTCACATCTCCTTTCAGAATTCTGCCTCCAACTCATTTTCCTACCTTATGGACAGGAAATGGAAAATCCCTGCCTTGTCTCTCCTCTTTCACAGTGCCCTTAGAAACACTCTGGCATGCAGTGAATCAGTGATGCCCCTGCCCCAGGCAGCAGCTGTGGCAGCAGAAGGCCCCTGCCTTGCCCTACTAGGTATAGGGGTTCCTTTCCCCCACACGACTCCCCGCAGCTCCCTGGGCAGCTCCCCGGGCAGGCTGAGTGCTGAGCGCTGAGTGCTGAGTGCTGAGCCTGGCAGGCGGCAGAGTCATAGCCTGCAGTGAGACTTACTTTGCCAAAGGCTGTGAGCAGTGCTCCTGCAGTGAGCTCAACACCCGCTCACACTGTACACATCCTATAAGCTCTCTGCCCTTTCTCTCCTCTCCTCCTGTCACCTGCAGGCTGTGCTGTGCAGAAGAGCTGCTCCTGGGAACAGCTGTCTCTCTGCAGCGCTGCCCACTTGTAGCAGCTCCCTGTGTCCCAGGAGCCCGGCCCAGCTCAGCAGCAGAGGATGTCATTTTCTCTTCCTCACTGCTCTCCCTGGAGATGCCCTTGGGGCTGCGGGGCTGGCAGCTCCTGATAGACAACGGGGTCATCTCTGCAAAACGTACTTTGAAGTCAGATGAATTAACCACCAGTGGACAAGCTGATTCCAGAAGCCTGGTTCAACAACATAACAGATCGTGTTCGCCTTGCCAAGTTGCAAATGCCCCATCTGGTGTCATGGTTTTATGACTCTTGGTATCAGTATTCCATATCATGACATCATGTAAAGCACCAGGAATTAGGGTTAGGTATTAGAGATAATACTTCAGTTCTGTGTACTGACTGTTCTGGATACCTGGTTCTCAGAAGAGAAGAAGAACTGCATTTCCTGAGGACTCTGAGTTCAGAGGGGAAGATAAGCCATGGGAGGAAGTCCCGGGATCTCTCACTTGCTCGCTGCCTGGCAGTGTGTGGCTGCGCGCCCCAGCCGTGTGCCTTCAGTTCAAAGTAAGGCTTTTGGTTTCAGACACTCGCTCTCTCATTATATTTGATTTATTACCCTAAATTCCAATTTTATTTTATAACATTGTGTTTCCATACATTCCAATATCATGTTTAGTAAAAATAAGTTTCCTCCTTAGATCTTTGCCGCTGTTTTTTATTATTATTTTATTTCCTTAATTATTATAATATTATATTATATTATATTATATTATACTATACTATATTATATTTTAGTTTAGTTTAGTTTAGTTTAATTCAGTTTAGTTTAGTTTAGTTTAGTTTAGTTATTTGGGACTGCCAAGCCTTCTGCCCTCTGTCACGGACACACACTGATCCAGATAACTCCGTAACAAGACAACACACTCAGTCATATGCTCTGCTTTTAGGACGGGCGTGTGGAGCCAAATGTTGGACCTGATGATCACTATGGGTCCTTTCCATTGCAGGTTGTCCCAGGATTCTATGACAGTGGGTACAAGCACGGTGATGTTGGATCACTGTGCTGTCACAGTGGGTAGGAGTTCAGTGACAGCACAGTCACGGTGTTGTCTCGGTAGTGTGGAGAGCAGTGATGTCAGAATTCCTGAGTTGTGGCAGAGGTCAGTATTGCAGTGATGTCAGAGTCACTGTGCTGGAAAGGGGAGACAAGCTCAGTGATTTCAGCTCCACTGTGTCGTCACAGCTGATATGAGCACGGTGGTGTTGCAGTCAGACAGGAGCTCTGCATGTGGGTGAGCATCAAACACGGCATCCCCAGAACCAAATGCTACCAGTGAGGAAATGGTGCCTCCACCTTGGGCCTGAGAGATCTGAAGTTCAGCGTTTCGTTGGGACTGACTGCTTGTCCAGACTGGGCCCTTCTCACATCCCACATCCTCAGGTGAGACACACTGCCCACATGGGACTTGGGCCTCACGGCATCCTTGCACCCCATGCAGAGTCTGGCAGCTGCTGTGCCTTGGTCTCTTCCATTTGACATCAGACAAACCTCCATCCCACTGCCCCAGGAAGGGCCCTGAGCCAGCAGGAGGGACACGATCTCCCTGACAAGGCTCTGCGGATCAGGCCTTGGCAAAAGACAAAGGAGGCTTTGCTCAGCATCACAGCCACCATCCCAGTGCCTTGGTCTGCCTGCAATCATGGCTTCCAATTATCTGCTCTAACAAGTCCCTGGGGAAGCTTGCTTGTCAATGGCCCTCAGTGGGGCCCATTAATACTCCAAGAAACTTCACTGTTCCTTCTGACTTTGTCTTCTTGAGCACTTTGTGCAATCTTCTCTGTGCACTGGAGGTTGATGGACTCAGCAGCAAATGCCCTGTGGGGCCCATTACAACCTGCAGAGTCCTCCTGTGCCTTGTGCCTTCCTGTCATCTTCTTCAGGTGTTCAGAACTTGTGCAGCAAACTGGAGAGGCATCTGGAGAGAACTTGAAGAGGGAGAGAACAATGGGCATTTAAGAATTTATTTATTTACAGATAGGTTTGAACAAGAATCTAAACCAGCACTTGGCGATTGATATTGACCCAGGATGTCCCCTAATGAGCTTTGCTCTGTCACTGTGTGAACAAACGTTTTCCTCAACTTCCCCACCCCATTTCTACTCCCATTGGCCTCATGGGACTGGCATCACTTTTCCTCCCACCACACTTCTCCTCTGCAGTCATGCGCTCAGTGTTAAACCTCCTTTACACCAACTCCCACTGGCTTTCCTCAGAGAACCAGCAGCACAAGGGTCATGAAAGATTTTTTTTTTCTTTTTTTTTTTCTTTTTTCCAAGCAGACAGAAGGAAATGTGATGCAATTGAAAGAACAATAAAACACAGTGGTCAACTGCGTGCCTTGTCCAAACTTCATCTAATGAGGTTTGCCTTTCACAGGGAATATTTGTACAAGAAACAAGTTAGATAGAGATTGGAAGGGATAGATAGAATCACAGTTAAGGAGTTGAGAAAAGAGTCCATCAGACTTAAGAGAGATGGAGCAAATTCCAGTAATCTCCCTGAGTGTGATAGGTCAGCCAGATATTTGGGAGGTATATGAGTGAAGAACAAGCAAGGGATGGGGATATCTGGAGAGCAGTGGGAAGAGCATGTGTCCAGATGGCCTGCTGAAAACATGCCCTGAACCATGGTCATTGATTTAGGAGAGCTGGAGACACCTGGAGGATGAGGGACATCAAATACGCAGCAGGGTAGAGCAGCGGTGGACGCTGGGCATTGGTCACAGGGCATTGGCACTGGCACCACTGTCTGTGTCCCTGTACCTGAAGGCATCTGTGTCCTGCTAACACAGTTCTGGAAAACACTGTCCCTTTAGGGAAAATAAACAAACAAACAAACAATCCAACAAACAAATAAATAAATGACACGCTATCCCCTCAAATATGAGTGTTTTCAGCTTAAAAAGAGAGAGATAGCACATGAGAATATTTGAAGATGTGATGTTTTAACACATTTATATCAACTCCCACTTGCAGTCACCTTTCTGTGCTGAGGATCTGCAATGTAGAGGCACAACTCTGCATGATGCCTTCTCTGCATCTTCTAGCTATGGAGATGGACTTCTTACATCATTTCAGAATAATAGAACAAGGATAAATGATAATAAAGAAAAAGAGAGTTTTACATTAGACATTTGGAAAGAATTTCTAACATTCCATGGATCATGATGTGAGGCATGGAGCTGGTGTGGAACAAGTAGCTCAGGGAACATGAAAAAATACCTGAAGTCATCTGTGTCCTGCTAACACAGTTCTGGAAAACATTGTCTTCAAGAAAAACTAAAAAACAGAAGAAGACACAAAATAAACCAAAAGACAAGTGTTTTCAACCTAAAAATAGCGAGGACTCATGACATTATTAGAAGTTGAGAAGTGTGTTAGCATGTTTTTATGGATTTCTATCTTTGTCTTCAAACCATTCTTTCAGTTCCATTGGCATTAATGAACATCTTTCAGACTTACAGCTTCACAAAGAAGAGAAGATCCTTTTGTGTCTTGCACAGAGCCTGGTGCCCCCAGAATTTCCCTGCCCAGAGCTGTTCACGACATCTCTCAGTCTTTGCACTGAGCCACACTGCGGTTCTGATCTCTTTCAATTTTCTTAGACCTTGATTCATGCTCTCTTAGCATCTGCTCTCTGCCCATCAGGATCACAAGATAAGCCAGGCTGGAAGGGAATTTGGAGGATGTGTGCCGTCCAAGCCATCACAAAGAGGAACAGACCAAGTTGTTCAGCATTCGCTCCTGGTGGATTTTGAAAACCTCCATGGGTAGAGACTGCAGAGCCTCATTGGGTGACCTGCACCAGTTCTTGTATCAGCTTGTGGTGAAAATGGTGCTTTTCTGATGCACAGGCTGAACCTCTCCTCTCTCACCTCCCACACATGGGCCTGGCTCTGTGCTCTCCATCACCTCCTCAAAGGTTCTGCCAGGCTGCAGTCAGATCCCCTTCAGCCTTCTCCTCTCCAGGCTGGACAAGCTCAGCTCCATCTCCCTATCCACACAGGTGAAGTGTTCCAGCTTCTGTCATTTTGTTTGAATCTTCCCAAATCCTCTCCAGCTTGCTGTCGTATTTCTTGTGTTGGGGATTTGAAACGTGGAGGCACTACTCTGCATTATGTGTTCCCTCCATCTTCTAGCTATGGTCTTGTTCATATAACAAAGTTGGAGACTTTTTACTTGATTTCCAAATAATAGGACATGGAAGAATGGCAATAAAGCAAAAGAGAGGTTTTCTTTAGGCATTTGGAACACATTCCTAACATTCCATAGATCATGATGTGAGGCATGGAACAGGTAGTCTTGTTGTGCATACCCCATCCTTGGAGATATTCAAGATGTCAAAGGCCCAAACATCCTGATCTACTGGGTGACAGCCCTGCACAAAACAAGGGAGATTGCACTGCACAATCTTTAAGGTTCTTCCAACCCAAACCATTCAAGGATTCTGCAATTCCTGTCACTCTCTTCCAACTGGGGATCCAGTTTGCTTAGGTATTCCCTGATCACCTCTACTTTCACCAACAGTACATCGGCCTTGCACCAACATTTCCCACCTGTCTCTGGCACCTAGGATTCCAAGAAGCCCAGTCCAACTAATAAACAGTGAGGCCAGGAAGAAAATGAGGATCAGAGACTTTTCCATGTCCTGGCTCACCAGTTTCCTGCCCCATTTTACTGTGGGCCCACAGTCTCCCTAGCCTTCCTTTGGTCGCTTACATATTTCTACAAGCCCTTCTTGTTTGTGATATGCCTGGGCACATTCAAGTGCCGTTGAACTCTGACATTCTTATACTCATCTCAGAAGGTACTCTGGACAAAGTCTCTGCATTGCTGCCAGGTAATTTCTTGTTTCCACTTCTTGTATGCTTCCTTTCTGTGTTTGGGTTTGACCAGGTCAGTCTTTCCCAGTCATTCAGCAATTCAGACATTCATACTTGGCTTCCTCTTCCTTGGAATGGATTTATTCTGTTTGGAAGCAGTGATACATAGCTACCACAGTTTTTGACCCTATGTGCCTCAGAGCCTTACCCTGTTGGACTGTACCCCACAGACACTTGAAGAAGCCAAGGTGTGCTCTCCTGAAGCCCAAAGCTGTGAGCTTCTCTTTTGTCCTCCCATTCAGACTCCTCAGCTCCACCATCCCATGCCCCGGTTCTCTTTGACCTTCACATTAGCCACAAGCCCTTCCTTGCAAATTAGCATGTGATCCAGCAGATCACCACTCCTCATAGGTTCCTCTACAGCTTGGTCAAGAAGCTGTCACCTGTGCTCTCCAGGGATTGTCTGGATGGCTTCTAGATGGCACAAATTCAGCAGATTTCAAATTACAGTCATGTCTCTGTTGTCTTTGAGGAGCTGTTGGCCATGGAGACCCAGGGACATCTCAGGGGAGCTCTGTGCAGTGGATAAAAATCAGATCTGCTGCTGCTGAGTTGGGCTGGGCTCCTGGGACACAGGGAGCTCCTACAAGTGGGCAGTGCTGCAAAGAGACAGCTGTGCCCAGGAACAGCTCCTGTGCAGCATGCAGCAGGGCTGGAGGCATGATCTGCAAGTGCCATGAGGACAGAAGAGAAAGGAGAGAGTTTTGACAGGATGAGTGTGGTGTGAGCAGGATGAGAGCTCAGTGGAGGAACATTTCTCACAGCCCTTGACAAGGCAAGTCTCTGGCTGCAGCCAGTGCAGCTGCTTTACCTGGAGGGATCACTAAATCTGGGACATCCCAGTGCAAAACTGGCTTCAGACAGTCTGTGTTTCTTTAACAAACACAAACGACTTCTGCTCCAGCTGAGGGCTTCTGTGCTGCAGCATCAGAGCACAGCCCTGAGGGCTGCGTGTCCCAGGACGGCTGCAGGCTGTCCCAGCCAGGGCTGCAGCCGGGTGCCCAGGGCTGTCCTGCAGAGCAGGTCCCTGCTGTGCCCCAGGGACTCTGCTGCCTGCCAGGCTCAGCACTCAGCATTCAGCACTCAGCACTCAGCACTCAGCACTCAGCACTCAGCACTCAGCCTGCCCGGGGAGCTGCCCAGGGCTCTGTGGGGAGATGTGTGGGGGGAAGGAGCGTCCTGGCAGGGCAAGACATGCACCTTCTGCTGCCACAGCTGCTACCTGGGGTAGGGCATCAGAGCTCCATAGCAACCCAGAGTATTTTCAAGAGTACTTTGCAAGAGGAGAGACAAAGCAGGGATTTTCCTTTTATATTATAGTGCTTTTATATCATTTTTAGATTCATTTTATATGAAAAGGATTGGAGGCTGAAATCTAAAAGGGGTTTTCAACTTTGAACGCAGATCTGAGACTCCTGAATTCTTATCAATCATTTGTTTTGTGTACAGTCACACTGAATGTGCTTTCAGTCTGTCCTTCCCCGAAGGATGGAACCAGCTGAAATAAACGTCTCTTTCTGCAGACTTGAATAATGCACTTATCCTGTAAAAGGCATCTTTCTCTAACAGAATTTGATGTGCACAGAGGTTGGGATGGGGACTCTGAGTGCAAACAGGGTAAAAATATGAGTCATGTAAATTGCTCAGAGGAGGAAAATATCCGGGAGGCTGGGATATGAGTAGGAAATGAGAGGAAAGTAAGAGCTCCTTTAACTTCTCCTTCCTAAGGGATGGTGAAGCTCATGAAAATAAATTCAAGTTAGGAAGTTAAATGAACATTTTCCAAAGAGAAAGAAAACCATTTATAGATTGGTGAGGGAAGAATCCCTGAGAATGGTCTTGTCTCCTCACTATCTTTTGCACTGTGCACAGGACTCCATGCCCAGGAACTGCAGATGCCCAACAGCAGCTCCATCAGCGAGTTCCTCCTGCTGGCGTTGGCAGACACGCGGCAGCTGCAGCTCCTGCACTTCTGGCTCTTGCTGGCCATCTACCTGGCTGCCCTCCTGGGCAACGGCCTCATCAGCACAGCCGTAGCCTGCCACCACCGCCTGCACACCCCCATGGACTTCTTCCTCCTCAACCTCGCCCTCCTCGACCTGGGCTGCATCTCCACCACTCTGCCCAAAGCCATGGCCAATGCCCTCTGGGACACCAGGACCATCTCCTATGCTGGATGTGCTGCACAGGTCTTTTTCTTCTTCTTCTTGTATTCAGCAGAGTATTGCATTCTCACCATCATGTCCTATGACCGCTACGTTGCCATCTGCAAGCCCCTGCACTACGGGACCTTGATGGACAGCAGAGCTTGTGCCAGCATGGCAGCAGCTGCCTGGGGCACTGGGGTTCTCTATTCCCTGCTGCACACTGCCAGCACATTTTCACTGCCTCTCTGCCAAGGCAATGCTGTGGATCAGTTCTTCTGTGAAGTCCCCCAGATTCTCAAGCTCTCCTGCTCAGATGCCTACCTCAGGGAATTTGGACTTACTGTGCTTAGTGCCCTTCTGTTTTTTGGGTGCTTTGTTTTCATTGTTGTGTCCTACATGCCGATTTTCAGGACTGTGCTGAGGATGCCCTCTGAGCAGGCACGGCGCAAAGCCTTCTCCACGTGCCTCCCTCACCTGGCTGTGGTCTCCCTGTTTCTCAGCACAGGCATGGTTGCCTATTTGAAGCCACCTTCCATCTCCTCCCAATCCCTGGACCTAGTGGTGTCATTTCTGTACTCAGTGGTGCCTCCAGCTGTGAATCCCCTCATCTACAGCATGAGGAACCAGGAGCTCAAAGATGCTCTGCAGAATATGATGACCAAATGTGTTTTGAAAGCAGTGAACTGCCCACATTTTTCTATCTAAGAGTTGTAATACAGATTTTGACAGACTCAAATTGTCTTACTTTATTTATGTATTAGTTTTCTAAGTGTAATTTATTGAATGTTTTATTCCGTGTTTTATGTATTGTAATGTTTTTCACTTAAATCTCATTATTTACATCAATTACTACTCACTTTGTACCTATGCAATGTTGCCCAGTCACAGTGTACATAAGGAACCAGGATCTCTGTGAATCTTATCAAAACAAAAGGCATGCAATGACTTTGTCTATCTTCCTTCTTGTGGGACATTTCTGGAGCTTTCGGGGTCAGCTGTTCTCAGCACCCCATAATCCAGCAGGAAGCATACAGCTGTTCATCAAACTGTGCGGTGACTGCAGCCTGCAATAGCTGACGGGCCATCCCTTGGCGCCTGGCTGGGGTCTGTGCATTCAGGCTGACATCTGTCAGTGCCTCTGACAGGCCAGCAGCAGCACCTGGTTTGCACGTCGGTTGTCAGATCCCCTCTTCCTCAGTTCCTGTGAGGCCTTGCATAGGAAAATGTCTTGGTTATGGGTTCTCATCTCAGAGACTTAACACTTTCCATGAAGTCTCCCTTCTGTGCTGCTTTCCATTTGCCACACAGAGGTGGGCACTGCCTCCACGATGCTTTAGGATAGATGAAGCACACATGAGAGCCCAGGAAAGGTTGCCCAGGACTCTCAGGAGACATTCTGGAGCATGAATTTGTAGGTAGGAAGTGCAACTGTGGGGTAGCACGGAGCTGCTGGGCAGGTGGTGCAGGTCCTCCTGCAGAGCTCTGTGTCCTTCTTCCTGAGTCAGGTGCCATTCCCATCTCAGGAATGGAACAGACAACAGAGGTGAGACAGAAACTTCTCAAGAAAAGGCTCAGTGTTGCACTGAGAGACAGAATTCAGTGGTGTGGTGGTGGTGTGTTGAGCTGAAACTCAGCCCCATAGACCCTTAGCCTTGCAGCTCCTGTGGCTTGGTGACAGTGCTGCTGTGTGGCTGCAAACACAAGCAAGGACACGCAGTGGGCACTTGTGTCACACAGACTGTTTCCACCACAGCAAGTCCATCGTTAATGGAGATCTGCTCATGGCAGTGCCTGAAGGCTCAGGGCTTCATTAAGTGTTGCTGCCAAGAACATTCCCAAGGAATGGACTGCACAGATTCCCAGCCTTACTCTCCCACTCATGCTAAAACCAAGCTTTAATTGCTAGCATTAAAATATTGTATTTAACACTAGCCCAAACTGCAGCCCAAAACAAAACACTAATCTGTAATTCTTACCTGTACCCTAACACTGTCCTGAAAACCTTAGCAGAACACCAAGCCCTCTCACTAAACCTTTGCTTAATCTCTGTCCTGAAAGCTGAGTTCTAACCCTCAATCCCTATCCTGAACACACAACACCCACAGACCCTGCTTCTGTGCTCTGCCCTCCTCACCTTCAACCCCTCCCCTAACCCTAAACTTTGGGTACTTGGCTCCACAGGGCAGAGCAGGAATGGTGGAGTCTTAGAGCAAATCCATGTAATGCAGTGATGAATGTGAGGCGATGTCTGTACAGGAGGTGACGTGTGACTGATCGGCTTGAGGCCATAAGGAGGAGGTGGGTAGGAATGCTGCCATGAGCTCAGCTCTACCTCAGGCCCTCATGGGCCTGCAGGTGGCACGAGGCTGTGAAGGTGGCTGTGAGGTCACTTCTGTGTGTGGAGTTGACAGGCCAGCCCCAGGAGCGTGTCCCAGAAAGGAATGGTGTGCTGCCTTCTGCCTGAAGCAGCTGGTGGTCAGCTCTTGACTTCTGGCTGGGATCTGTGCACACAGGATCACATCCGCAGTGTCCCTGAGAGGCCGACAGAAAGCGCCAGGTTGACGTGTTGACTGTGGGATCCTCTCTGCCTGAGCACCTGGTAGGGCCCATGGAGGAAGAAGGAGGTTTGTGTAAGGGATTGTGATGGCTCTTCTGTGTGAGGACACAACTCCATAACAGGAGGGACGTGACTTGGTCGTGTCTACTTGAGAAGCTGGCACGTGCCTTGGAAGATGATGGTGATTCTGTCACAGAGTTAACTAGATCAGTCTATGTGTGTGATAGGGGGCAGTAGGCTTCTGCCCTACCCCCTTTTCTCCCCCCCAGCCGCACAAGATGGGAAGGAAAAGGGAAAAGGGATAGGAAGATGGGAGCTGGGATCAAGGGTGGAAAAAAAAGTCCAGCAGCATCGATCTATGGAGGAAAACTTATTTTACCATGATTTTGGAATACAAGATAACACCATATAATGCAATCTAATTGAAATTGAGACTAATAAATCAAATAAGATAGGAGAGTTCCCGAGACCGAGTCAAATCTGAAAAGCTTGGAACGGCCAGGAAAGCACCTCCAGCACTCACTGCCAGGCAGTAAGAGACCGCCCCACCTGGAAGGGTCAGATCCCATGACTTCAGTAATGTATAGGGACAGGTACGTAGAATTGGAGTATTAACACTTTAACTCCCAGTGCACTACATGATGGTATGAAGTGGAATACTGAAAAACAAAAAAACATGAAACCGCGACATTGGGGTTACCTCACACTTTACTCCAATTTTACTTGCACTTTTCTCCGGGTTTTCTCTCACTTCTTTTCAGAGTGTCTTTGACTCACACTTTACTCAAGGTTTACTCAAACTTTTCCTCAACTTTACTCACACTTTACTCTGGGTTTAATCACACATTTCTCTGCATTTTACTGACACCCTACTCCGGGTGTGTACACCCTCTCTTGCGGGCCTACCCACACTTTATACCGGGTGTTTCTCACACTTGGCTCCAAGTTTACTCACACTTTACTCCTGGTATTCTCACAGTTTTCTCTGTTTTTTTTTCTCACACTTTGCACCAGGTTTGCACACACTTTACTCTGGGTTTACTCTTTCTCTACTCCCGGTGGAGTCACTCCTTACTCTGGGTTTTTCTCACACTTTACACCATGTTTAGTCACACTTTACTCCGGGCTTCCTCACACTTTACTTGGGCTTACCTCACAGTTTACTCCAAGTTTACTCATTCTTTACTCCAGGTGTACTCACACTTCTTTTTTGTGTATGTTTGACTCACAATTACTCAAGGTTTACTCAAACTTTTTTTCAACATTACTCACACTTTATTCTGGAGTTTCTCAACGTTTTTTTTTCTGGGTTTTATTGACACCCTACTCTGGGTGTATACAATCTCCCTTGCATAAAGTGCATACCTACACTTTACTCTGGTTCCACCCACAATTTACTCTGTGTTTACAAACACTTTAGTACGTTTACTCGTACCCTGCACTGGGTGTACTCACACCTTACTCCAGGTTTTATTCACATTTCTCTCCAAGTTTACTCCCTTAGTTCTATGGGTTTTTTCTCACACTTTATTCTGAGTTTACTGACAGTTTTCTCTAGCTTTTGCTAGAGGGGGGGCTGCAGGCCTGAGTCCTGGGCCCCAGACCCGGGTCCCTTCCCCACCGCACTTCAAGCGCTGCCCAGCGTAGCTCCTCGGGGCAGAGCAGGAAGCAGCCCTTCAAATCCATCTCGCACATCTCTTCACAGAGATAAGGATGTGATGTGGGACCATGCCAAAGGACTTTCAATAGTCCAGGTAGATTTTTGTACTGGTCTGTGTAACTGATGTACTGCTAAAGTGTCCACATTATCATTCTGACCATAAAGAACCACAGCATTTAATGAACTTTGGGGAAAATACTGATTTTTCATTTATATCCTTATAATACTGTGCTAAACAAAGCATTGTAAACCTCAGGACCAAGGCTGTGTTGTACTAAAACACATCTTTTTACAGCACACACAAAGAAATTGTTTATGAGATTGTTTCTTTGCTTACAAGTGGTACCTGGGAGATGAGTGTGTTTCTGTAACGTAGCAACCTTTACTTTGGGATCCAGAGAGCTGTTATTGGAATGGTCTGGAGTTCTGCAAATGACCAAAACATTCAGAAGTGAATCGTACCTGAACTGCAGTGACATAACAGACTGGGTCTGACAGCAAGAACAGAAATAACTAAATGGTACACAGGGTTAGTTATTGGTAAGTATTAGGAAAAAAAAAAAAAAAAAAGTTCAAGATGTGAGAGGACAAAGAAATACAAAAGTGGCATATCATTTTAATTAGAGTAAGTAGGTAAGGAAGAAGAGGGATGTGAAATCCTAACTGACTGTGAGCAGATGTTAGAAATCCTTTAAATTATATAAACGATTAGTCACATGTGTTGTGGGTTACATGTGGTTTCAATTAATATATTAAGGTGGAAGGGACGCTAAATGCAATAGCTGTTCCAAAGTGTGCAGAAAACATTGCATTTGATATGTAGCCATTAACACACACAATTTGTTCTCACGGGTTTTAAGCAGAGAAAAAATAAAGTGCTTTTTGCCTCAGCACAGGAATTGTTGAGTTGTGTTTTCTCTCCCATCCTGTAGGGGAGGGGCAATGACAGAGCAGCATAGGGGGCACCTGGGAGCCAGGCAAGGTGAGCACAGCGCAGCTGGGCGCTGAGTTCCAGGCTGATTTGGGGTCCCAGCCCTGCAGCATGAGGCTCTGTTGCCTTCCCCTCTGCAGGACAGCCCGGCCCCACCGCCCCACAGGCAGCCCCTGGCAGCTCAGTGCAGGCACTGTGTGGGGCAGCATGCGTGCAGTGCTACAGAGATGTGCCCCCAGCACAGCCCCTGACACCGCATGTCCTCCTTCTCACAACACCTACTTCGTCCCCTTTAGTTCATCTTCCTCTTCATCACGGTGCACCCCGGCTCACCTTTTAGCTCTTTTCCCCAATTTGTCACATTTCCACTGCTTGTTTTGCCACAATCAGCAACTTTCTATCTTGGTCCGATGTAACTCCAAACAGTTTGTATCAAACCCAAGAGCAAGTCCTTGCACCCAGCAGAGGCCAAAAAAATGATTTCAGAGCTTCTGTGAAGCAGGGTCATTGATAAAAACAGGGCTGTTCAAACACCAAGCAAAGCTAAACACAGAAGTTTTAGGACGAGCACACACTGATTCCTTCTGCTAAAGTAATATATTGTTCAGTTGGCTAATATATTGATCCCATTTGCTAATCAAGCCTAAATCAGCTCCACAGTGCCTGCTGGCATCTCATTTGCCTGCAGATACAGAGATGGAACACAGAGGCTGAGGGAGAGTCAGCGCTGACCCAGAGTTCCTATGGGCTCCAGGTGAAAGAGAGCAGGGTGATGCCTCAGGAAAGTGGTTGGAATCCAAACACATGTTTAGGAACACGATAACCACTAATGATAATTACACCTATATATGAACAGCAAAGAAAAATGTATCTATTTATATAATTAAGTATTTTAAAAATTAAAATAATAATAATTATTTAGGTGTGTTATGGGACAGACTGGGAATCATTTGTTAAGACAGAGGATAAATTTATCCCAGCTGAAATGTGGCCATGACATCATTTTCCTCAATGCGTCCCTGAGCTCCTGGTTCCTCATACTGTAGATGAAGGGGTTCAATGCTGGAGGCACCACTGAGTACAGAAATGACACAACCAGGTCCAGGGATGGGGAGGAAACAGAGGCAGGCCTCAGATTACCAAAAAAAGCAGTACTGAGAAACAGGGAGACCACAGCCAGGTGAGGGAGGCACGTGGAGAAGGCTTTGTGCCGTTCCTGCTCAGAGGGCATCCTCAGCACAGCCCTGAAGATCTGCACATAGGAGAAAAGAATGAAAACAAAGCACCCAGATGCTAAAGAGGCACTGACCACAAGAAGCCAAATTTCTCTGAGGTAGGTGTGTGAGCAGGAGAGCTTGAGGATCTGGGGGATTTCACAGAAGAACTGATTGATGACATTGCCATGACAAAGAGGAAGTGAAAATGTACTGGCAGTGTGCAGCAGGGAATTAAGGACCCCAGTGCCCCAGGCAGCTGCTGCCATGCTGGCACAAGCTCTGCTGTCCATCAAGGTCCCGTAGTGCAGCGGCTTGCAGATGGCAACGTAGCGGTCATAGGACATGATGGTGAGAATGGAATATTCTGTTGAAATGAAGAAAAGAAAGAAGAAGAGCTGTGCAACACATCCAGCATAGGAGATGTGCCTGTTGTCCCAGAGGGCATTGGCCATGGCTTTGGGGAGAGTGGTGGAGATGCAGCCCAGGTCGCCCAGGTCGAGGAGGGCGAGGTTGAGGAGGAAGAAGTCCATGGGGGTGTGCAGGCGGTGGTGGCAGGCTACGGCTGTGCTGATGAGGCCGTTGCCCAGGAGGGCAGCCAGGTAGATGCCCGGCAAGAGCCAGAAGTGCAGGAGCTGCAGCTGCCGCGTGTCTGCCAACGCCAGCAGGAGGAACTCGCTGATGGAGCTGCTGGTGGGCATCTGCAGTTCCTGGGTATGGAGTCCTGTGCACAGTGCAGAAGATTATGAGGAGACAAGACCATTCTCAAGGATTCTTCCCTCAACAATCTATAAACTTTTTTCTTTCTCTTTGGAAAATGTTTGTTTAACTCCCTAACTTGAATTTATTTTCATGAGCTTCACCATCCCTTCGGAAGGAGAAGTCGAAGGAGCACTTACTTTCCTCTCATTTCCTAATCATATCCCAGCCTTCTGGATATTTTCCTCCCCTCAGCAATTTACATGACTCATATTTTTACCCTGTTTGCACTCAGAGTCCTCATCCCACCTTCTGTGCATTTCAAATTCTGATAGAGAAAGATGCCTATTTACAGGATAAGTGCATTATTCATGTCTACATATTCAGTAGTACTGTTCCTGTCCTTCAAGATAGGTGAAGAAAGGTGAAGCTGAAACCACTTTCCATGTGACAGTTCCCTCCTCCCCACCCCCCTCACCCCCCCCCCCCAAAAAAAAAAAAGAAAAAGATAGAAGTACAATTCAGGAGTCTAAGAGATGTTTTCAAAGTAGACAGCTCCTTATAGATTTCAGCCTTCAATACTCTTCCCTTCCTTAGGAACAGAGAAAAGGAAATGGAAAATCCATGCCTTGTCTCTCCTCTTGCAAAGCATCTTTGAAAACACTCTGGGGTGCAGTGTAGCTGCAATCCCCTGCCCAGGCAGCAGCTGTGGCAGCAGAAGGCCCCTGCCCTACTCTGCCCTGCCAGGGGCTCCTTCCCCCGACACGTCTCCCCACAGCGCGCTGGGCAGCTCCCCAGGCAGGCTGAGTGCTGAGTGCTGAGTGCTGAGTGCTGAGTGCTGAGTGCTGAGCCTGGCAGGAGGCAGAGTCCCTGCCCCGGCACACAGCCCCTGGGGCACAGCAGGGACCTGCTCTGCAGGACAGCCCTGGGCACCCGGCTGCAGCCCCGGCTGCACAGCCTGCAGCCGTCCTGGGACACGCAGCCCTCAGGGCTGTGCTCTGATGCTGCAGCAGGAAAGCCCTCGGCTGGAGCAGTTCTTTTTCAATGATAAGGAAACAGAGTGTATGCAGCCTGTTTTGCAATGGGATGTCCCAAATTTAGTGATCCCTGCAGTAAAAGCCACTCCGCTGCCTGCAATGAGAAACTTACCTTGTCAAGGGCTGTGAGAAATGCTTCTCCAGTGAGCTCTCAGCCTGCTAAGATGCCACACAGCCTGGAAGCTCTCTTCCTTCTTCTCTCTGTCACCTGCAGATCATGCTCCCAGCCCTGCAGTGTGTTGCACAGGAGCTGCTCCTGGGCACAGCAGCCTCCCTGCTGCGCTGCCCACTTGTAGGAGCTCCCTGTGTCCCAGGAGCCCAGAACAGCTCAGCAGCAGAGGATGCCATTTCTATCCTCCCAATGATCTCTCCTGGGATGTCCCTGGGTCTCCATGGCCAACAGCGCCTGAAAGACAACAGCATCATAACTGCACTTTGAAATCTGCTGAATTAACCTCCAAATGTCCACTGGACACTGACCAATACCAGACATATGGATAGCCATACAAGAGAGTGTTTGCTGAAACAGAAAGGACACACAGACAACAACAGGGAGAGGTGGACTTCGACTGGACAGGGCAGTGGTCCAGCTGAAGCAGTGCAGGCATCTCATCCCTACATGGAAACCCTGCAGCTGAAATGGGATTCAGCTCCCCACAGACCCACAGGAGCTGAGATTCCTCTGGTTCAGTTCAGATGTGCACAAGGAGTTGCCTGCAAGTGATCTCCTGCTCTGAGTCCGTGATCCTTCAGCGGGGAGTCAGTTGCTCACACACAGACCCTGTGTGATGACCAAGGTGCCTGGGGTGCTCCAGGATGTGTGCTACTGCTTGTAAAGTGTGTGGGAAATCCCTGACTTAGACACCTCCTTCCTAAGCATCAGCTGAGGGCAAGAGAGTGGATAGTGGTATTCTTGTTCATCCTAAATGACAACAGACTGCTACGTTTAGGGCACCCAAGTGACCCTTTTCCACCCATCTCCATGGAACATGGAGAGTTATGCAGCTGACTAAATGGATCTTTCTCTGTTCTCTATCTACTGTATATTCTGAGCTCAAGGCACTACAAAGCTTATACACATCTTTGTTCTTCAACTGATGAAACCTCAGTTTCATCAGTTTTTTTCATTTCAGGCTCTCATGTGACTGGCATCAGAAGCAGCCTAGTGTCATGGCAGTGTCCTGGGCTGTCCAGCACATTCACATGCAGCTGCAAATTCAGCACTGGGCCTTCAGGAAAGCCATGTCCTTGCATTGTCTGTGCTGCTTGGACAACTTGCCCCCACAATGTTTTCAGTGCCTTTGTGCCACCTTCATAAATACCATGGATTTATGAGGGCCAACGGCATCCTGGCCTGCATTACAAATAGTGTGGCCAGCAGGAGCAGGGAGGGAATCATCCCCCTGTACTCAGCTCTGGTGAGGCCGCACCTTGACTATTGTGTCCAGGTTTGGGCCCCTCACTACAAGAAAGACATTGAGGCCCTGGAGCGTGTCTATAGAAAGGCAACGAAAGTGGTGAGGGGTCTGGTGCACAAGTCCTATGAGGAGCGGCTGAGGGAGCTGGGATTGTTTAGTCTGGAGAAGAGGAGGCTCAAGGGAGACCTCATCGCACTCTACAACTTCCTGAAGGGAGGCTGTGGTGAGGAGGGCTTTGGCCTCTTCTCCCAGGAAACAAACAGGACCCGGGGAAATGGCTGCAAGTTATACAGGCGGTTTAGGTTAGACATAAGGAAGAACTTCTTCTCTCAGAGAGTGGTCAGGCACTGGAATGGCTGCCAGGGAGGTGGTGGAGTCGCCGTCCCTGGCAGTATTCAAGAGGTGCCTGGATGAGGAGCTACGAGATCTGGTTTAGTGCTGGTGGTAGCAATGGGAATGGGAGGATAGTTGGGCTAGATGATCTTACAGGTCATTTCCAACCTTGTGATTCCATTATTCTATGGATGCACTGAATCCAATAATGCCTCCTGAATAGGATGTATTTTTTATGTGTTTTTACATGAATGAGAACACCAGCACATGCTGGGCTAGAAAGCTTTGTACACTTGCAGGTCTGAGGTCTTGTTTGGATCACAGGGACGTGTTTATGGCTTCCACAACTGAACTGTAGCACAAGTCTTTACAATGGATCGGCAAGAAGACAAGGAAGGGCCACTGCCCTCTGTGAGAATGCACTGAGCTCTTCCTTGGGATGGCAGAGCAGCCAGGTCAGAGCGAATGGCAATGGCAAACAGAGGAGACCAACAGTGTCTGTTCCTGGCTTCCTGATCAGGAAGAGCAAGTGGAAGGTGCCTTCTGCAGACAGATGGGAGCCTCATGTTGTCAGGCCCTTGTCCACTTTGGGGGCCTTTTCCACTGCAGGGACAGCAGAGAAGGGCACACACCATCCAGAAAATCCCTGCAGAGCACAGCTGGCAGCTTTTTGACCAAGCCATAGAGGAACCAGAGATGAGAGGTGCTCTGCCAGATCTCACACTCACTGGCAAGGAGGGGCTGGTGGGGAAAGAGAATGCCAAAGGGAACCTGGTCTGCAGTGGCCATGGGATGGTGGAGCTGAGGAGTCTGAAGGGAGGACAAAAGGCAACCAGCTTTTGCCTTCAGGAGAACACATCTTGGATTCTTCAAGTATCTGTGTGGTACAGAACAGCAGGGAAAGACTCTGAGGGAATAGCGTCAAAAAATGTTAAAACTGTCTAGGGGATCTTGGCTTCCAAGCAGAATACGTCCATTCCAAGGAAGAGGAGATGTGGGAGATGATGTAAATGTGTTAACACTTCTCAACTTCAAATATTCTCATGTGTCATTTCTCACTTTTTAAGCTGAAAACACTCATATTTGAGGGCTATTGTGTCTTTTATTTCATTTATTTATTTAGATATTTTTCCTAAAAGGACAGTGTTTTAAAGAACTGTGTTAGCAGGACACAGATGCCTTCAGGTACAGGGACACAGACAGTGGTGCCAATGCCAATGCCCTGTGACCAATGCCCAGCATCCACCGCTGCTCTACCCTGCTGCGTATTTGATGTCCCTCATCCTCCAGGTGTCTCCAGCTCTCCTAAATCAATGACCATGGTTCAGGGCGTGTTTTCAGCAGGCCACCTGGACACATGCTCTTCTCACAGCTCTCCAGATTTCCACATCCCTTGCTCTTTGTTCACTCAGATACCTCCCAACTATCTGCCTGATCTGTAACCTTCAGGGAGACAAATGGAACTTGCAACATCTCTCAAAGGCTGATGGACTCTTCGATCAACTCCTTAACTGTGATTCTATCTATCCCTTCCTATCTCTGTCTAACTCATTTCTTGTACAAATATTCCAAGTGAAAGACAAACCTCATTAGGTGCAGCTAGGACCAGGCATGCAGTTGATCACTGTGTTTTACTATTCATTCAATTGTATCATGTTTACAAATGTTGAGAAAAAAAAAAAAAAAAAAAAGAGAAATCTTTCCTTGCCCATGTGCATCTGGTTCTCTGAGGAAAACCAGTGTTAGCTGGTGCAAAAGACATTTAGCCCTGAGTGGGTGACTGCAGAGGAGAAGAGTGATGTGAGGAAAAGTGATGCAAGTCCCATAGGGAAAAATGAGTAGAAATGGGGTGGAAAAGTTGAGGAGGTCATTTGTCCACACAGTGACAGAACAAAGTCCATTAGGGGACATCTTGGATCAATATCAGTTGCCAAGTACTGCTTTAAATTCTTGTTTAAACCCAACTGTAAATAAATAGTCAATAAATGTCTGTTGGATTCATCGCCCTTAAGCGGTCTCCAGATACCTCTCCAGTTTGCTGCACAAGTTCTGAACACCTGAAGAAGATGACAGGAAGGCACAAGGCACAGAAGGGCTCTTCAGGTTGTAATGGGCCCCACGGGGCATTTGCTGCTGAGTCCATCAACCTCCAGTGCACAGAGAAGATTGCACAAAGTGCTCAAGAAGACAAAGTCAGAAGGAACAGTGAAGTTTCTTGGAGTATTAATGGGCCCCACTGAGGCCATTGACAAGCAAGCTTCCCCAGGGACTTGTTAGAGCAGATAATTGGAAGCCATGATTGCAGGCAGACCAAGGCACTGGGATGGTGGCTGTGATGCTGAGCAAAGCCTCCTTTGTCTTGTGAAGCAGAAAGGCCAAGGCCTGATCCCCAGAGCCTTGGCAGGGAGATCGTGTCCCTCGTGCTGGCTCAGGGCCCTTCCTGGGGCAGTGGGATGGAGGTTTGTCTGATGTCAGATGAAAGACCAGGGGACAGCAGCTGCCAGACTCTGCATGGGGTGCAAGGATGCCGTGAGGCCCAAGTGCCATGTGGGCAGTGTGTCTCATGCCAGGATGTGGGATGTGAGAAGGGCCCAGACTGAACAAGCAGTCAGTCACAATGGAACTTTGAACTTCATATTTCTCAGTTCTAGTGCTCTCCTTTAGATAGTTTCCCGTAGTTGTACGTTCTTTATGTTCTGTATGTTCTTTATCTTCTGCAGTGCCCAGAAGTGCACCCAGTGCTCCAGGTGAAGGTGCAGCAGTGCAGAGCAGAGCAGGACAATTCCTTCCCTCACCCAGCTGGCAATGCCATGCTCAATGCACCCAGAGGACAGCTGGCCTTCCTGGCTGCCTGGGCACACTGCTGACTCATGTTTGATTTGATGTTGACCAGGACCCCCAATCCCTTTCAGTGGGACAGCTCTGCAGTATCCCATTCCCCAA
This sequence comes from Chrysolophus pictus, assembly GCA_037305975.1. NCBI lineage: Eukaryota > Metazoa > Chordata > Aves > Galliformes > Phasianidae > Chrysolophus > Chrysolophus pictus. The sequence continues at coordinate 3,164,134 of CM074604.1, forward strand.
TCAGTGCGTATGCCCACAGTTGCCCCTACCCAAGTGCAGAATCAGGCACTATTTCTTGTTATACTTCATTTGTGGTTGGTGCTTAACTAGTTCTCTAACTCGTCCACATCTCTCTGAAAGTCTTCTCCAACCTCAGCAAAGAGAACAGCTTCTCCAAATTTGGTATCACCAGCAAACTTGCTCAAAACATCTTCTAGTCCTACATGCAAGTCATTCACAAAAGATTAAAGAGATGTGGCCTAAAATGGAGCCCTAGGGAACCCTGCTAGTGATCATCAGCCAGCCTGATGGAACCCCATTTACTTTAATCCTTTGGTCCAACCCATTGGCCAATTGCTCACCTATCAAAATATGTTTCTGTGTAGCCCTGTGCAGAACATTTGGCCCAGAAGGATACTGTGAGAAATAGTGTCAAACTATTCTCTCTATACTCTATTGAAATCCTCAAGGATAACCTCAACTGGCTTCCCTTGCTCAACTCAATGGGTGAGGTTGTCATAAAGGGACATGAAGTTAAACAGGACCTTCCCCTCATGGACTTGTGTTGGCTGTGACCAACGACAGAGTTGTCCTTCAGGTGTTTCTCAGTAACTCCCAGCACCATTTTCTCCCTAGGTTTAACAGGCAATGAATTGAGAATGACAGCTCTGTAATTACTGATGTCCTCTTACTTCCTCGTGTTTAAAATAAGGACAATGTTTGCCATCTTTCTGTCAGCTGGGAACTGACACGACCCTAGATTTCTTCTGATGCCATCCACATGAGAGCCCAGAGCAAACTAGTAAGGTGCCATCAGTGAAAGAAGGTAGATGTGTCATAGCTTTGTAATGCCTTGAACTCCAGAGTTTGCCACAGATGGAGCAGAGAGGAAGGTCTGGCTCTTGTGTTCTGAGCTCATCCATTTGGTCAGCAGAATGACACCACAAGCACCATGGGGACAGGTGCAAAAGGCACAGTGGGTGCCCCAAGCACAGGGCTGTGGTGGCATTTAGGATGGCCAGGAATACCTCCCTTCTGGCCCTCAGCTGAGGCTCAGGAAGGAGCTGTCTGTCTCACAGATTTTCCACCACAGTTTACAAGCACGAGCACACAGCTGGGATCACCCCAGGCACCTTGGTCATCCCTGAGTGTCTGTGTGAGAGCAGTGCAGTCCCTGTTGAATAAAGATCAAGGATTCAGCTGAGGGGCTCACACACAGACACCTCACTGTGCACATCTGAGCTCAGCTAAGAGGACTCCCAGCTCCCATGGTTCTGTGAGGAACTGATCTTATTTCAGCCTCTGGTTTTCCATCAGCAGATGAGTTTCCTAACCCTAGGGTTAGGGTGGTATGGCCTGATAGAATCAGAACCAAGGGAAATGGCTTTAAATTAAAAAGGGGAGACTGAGGTTAGATGTTAGAAAGACACTTCTTACATGCAGGCACTGGAAATTGTTGCCCGGAGAGGTGGATGGCCATCCCTGGAGGCATTCAAGGTCAGGTTGATTGGGATCCTGGGCAGCCTGATCTGGTGGTTGGCAACACTGCCCATGTCTGTGGAGTTAGAGCTAGGTGATTTTTGAAGACCTCTCCACCCCATCCTGTAATTCTATGATTCTGTAATGTTATGACTGCACTTACAGGTCATGAGCAGAGGTTTCCAGATTTGGCATTTGCTTCTCCCTTGGTCAAACAACTTTTACTAAAAACAACCGTGCTTGTCGAATCCAGTGGACATGTGGTGATTAACTGAGCTGACTGTGTAGTACGTTCTGCAGTGATGACCCTGCTGCCCCTGAGGAGATGTCACCTCTGGAGGCCAATGGATATCTCCATGGAGTGAAGAAAATCATATCCTCTGCTGCTGAGCTGGGCTGGGCTCCTGGGACACAGGGAGCTCATACAAGGGGGCAGCACTGCAAAGAAACAGCTCCTGTGCACAACATAAGAGGGCTGGGGGCATGATCTGCAGGTGACAGAGAGAGGGGAGAAGAAAGAGAGCTTACAGGCTGTGTGGCACGTGAGCAGGCTGTGTGCTCACGGAAAGAGCATTTCTCACAGCCCTTGACAAGGTAAGTCTCTGGCTGCAGCAAATGAAGAGGCTTTTTCTGCAGGGATCACTAAATTTGGGACATCCCAGTGCAAAAAAGGCTGTATACACTGCTTCTTTATTATGGATAACGAACTGCTCCAGCTGAGGGTTTCAGTGCTGCAGCATCAGAGCTCAGCCCAGGGGCTGCAGCCGGGTGCCCAGGGCTGTCCTGCAGAGCAGGTCCCTGCTGTGCCCCAGGGGCTGTGTGCCGGGGCAGGGACTCTGCTGCCTGCCAGGTTCAGCACTCAGCACTCAGGACTCAGCACTCAGCACTCAGCCTGCCCGGGGAGCTGCCCGGGGCGCTGCAGGAAGAATTATGGGCGGAAGGAGCCCCCGGCAGGGCTCCTGGGCAGGGGCCTTCTGCTGCCACAGCTGCTGCCTGGGGCAAGGGGATCACGGCTTCATTGCATCCCAGAGAGTTTCCAAGGGCACTTAGCAAGAGGAGAGACAAGACAGGGATTTTCCCATACCTGCCCTTAGGGAAGGAGAATGAGTTGGAGGCAGAATTCTGAAAGGAGATGTGAAATACGAAACATCGTTGAGAATCCTAAACTATATGTTTCTCAGTCTGCAGTTATATGAACAACCTCCCCATGTGCTTTCAGCCTCTTTTCTCCCAAAGGACAGCAACAGCTGAAATAACTGAAATTTTCTGCAGACATGAATAAAGCACTTATCCTGCAAACCAGGAGCTTTCTCTAGCATAACTGTAAGAGCACTGAGGTAGGGGTGGGCACTCTGAGTGCAGATGGGGTAAAGATACGAGGCATGGAAATTGGTCATAGGAGGAAAAAATCCAGGAGGCTGGGATATGATTAGGAGATGAGAGGAAAATAAGAGCTTCTTTATCTTCTAGCTCTTAAGGGATGGTGAAGCTCAGGAAAATAAATTCAAGCTGAAGAGTTAAATGAACATCTTCCATAGAGGAAGACAATTCTTTTATAGTGTAGCAGGAGGAGCGTCTCTGAGAATGATCTTGACTTTCATTGTCTTCTGCACTCTGCACAGGACTCCGTGCCCAGGAACTGCAGCTAGGATCACCCCAGGCACCTTGGTCATCACTGAGTGCCTGTGTGTGAGCAGTGCAGTCCCTGTTGAATAAAGAGCAAGGATTCAGCTGAGGGGCTCACACACAGACACCTCACTGTGCACATCTGAACTCAGCTCAGAGGACTCCCAGCTCCCATGGTTCTGTGAGGAACTGATCCCATTTCAATCCCAGGGTTTCCAACAGTGGATAAGATGTCTAAACCTATATGTAGGATGAGATGGTCTGATAGAATCAGATCAAAAGGAAATGGCTTCAAAATTAAAAAGGGGGGACAGAGATTAGATGTTAGAAAGACATTTTTTACACACAGGCACTGGAAAATGTTATCACAAGAGGCTGTGAATGCCCCATCCCTGGAGGCATTCAAGGTCAGAATGGATGCGATTCTGGGCAGACTGATCTGGTAGTTGGCAACGCTGCCCATGGCTGAGGGATTAGAACTAGGTGATCTTCAAAGTCTCCTCCAGCCGAAACTTTTCTATGATTCTGTAATGTTATGACTGCATTTACAAGTCATGAATGGAGGATTTCCAGATTTGCCATTGTTTCTCTCATGATCAATTTTTTTTCTTGTAGGAGCAACCGTGCTTCAGGAATTGTGTTGATTAATTGAGCTGACTTTGAAGTGTGTTCTGTAGTGATGGCCCTGCTGCACTGCAGGAACTCTTAGTTCAGGAGAGTCATGGATATCTCCATGGAGAGAAGGAAATCACATTGTCTGCTGCTGAGCTGGGCCGGGCTCCTGGGACTCAAGGAGCTCATACAAGTGGGCAGCACTGCAGAGAAAGCTGTACACAGGAGCAGCTCTTGTGCAGTACACAGCAGGGCTGGGGGCATGATCTGCAGGTGATAGGACAGAAGAAGAAAAGCTTACAGGCTGTGTGGCACGTTAGCAGGCTGTGAGTTCACTGAAAGAGCATTTCTCACAGCCCTTGACAAGGTAAGTCTCTCACTGCAGGCAACGTAGTGGCTTTTACTGGAGGGATTACTAAATTTGAGATATCTCATTGCAGGTTAGGCTGCATAAAATCTGTTTCATTATCATGAAAAAGACCTGCTCCAGCTGAGGGCTTCCATGCTGCAGCATCAGAGCACAGACCTGAGGGCTGTGAGTCCCGTAATGGTTGCAGGCTGTGCAGCCGGGGCTGCAGCTGGGTGCCCAGGGCTGTCCTGCAGAGCAGGTCCCTGCTGTGCCCCAACGGTGATGTGCAGGGGCAGTAGGGGACTGTAGGACAGAGCTGAGCATACAGCAGTTTTGATGTGCTCTGTGAGCTCCAGGGACGGGATGTGGGGACGGAGAAGCGGCTGCAGGCAGGGACAGTTGCAGGCAACAGAGACATGGCCAGGGAGGGAGAGGAGAGAGCTGACTGCAAAGGCTGGGAGAGGAAAATGGGCACCTCACTGCCACCCTGCAGTGCACATACCTTCCCTGCAGCAACCCCCTGGCCTATTTTCACTATCAGCCTGTGCATCCATTCCTAGTGCCATGAGAACTTGATGAAGAGTTGCACAGTGTGGGATGGGGATTCAGAAGGGGCTCAGGCACCCTTTGATAAACGCTGTCTCTAGGGCTAGGAATGAGCTGACTCTCTTTCTAGAACACCCCACGTTTTGGGCTTTTGACTCTGCTCCTGTGGTTCCTCCTGGGCTGAAGTCAGCCCTGCAAAATATTGCAGCTCTACCATGGCAGCTCTGTGTTATCCAGCAGCACCACGGAGAAGATGCCTCAGTGTTAAGGCCATGGAAATGCTGCTGGATGGCAGTGTCCCTGCAGAGAAAGGGAGAGCTGAGATCTTCCCCTGGTATGGTAAGGAAGACGAGAGACTTGAGTTCTGCACAGCTAACCTCTGCTCTTACTGGCAACCAGCGTCTTGTCAGGTTAACTCCTAGAGTGTGAGCATCCTCCAGTGGTGCAAACACAGTGCAGATCACGTAGACCAATCACTTGGAAGTGAGGGGTATGCCCTTTGCCTCTCTGACATCAGAAGTGACACTGACACTTGAAGTGTCTCACAGTGATCAAGGATTTCTACCTTAAAAACACTTTTCATGAATGCTGGGGCAACAGAAGAAAATATACTGACAGAGTGTTGCTGTCCAGTTTTGAGAAATTTGTGGAAAGCTCCTTGATACCTCAGGTTATTAACCTGAGATCACTCTGTTTTTAAATTGTTTTATTGCTGTAGAACAGAGTTGACTCATCCACAGCCTGCAGCTCTTCGAGTTCAAAGATCTTGTAGAAAGGACGGAGGCAGTCTGTGAGTATTCAGAAGACATGGAGACGGCTTTTTTTGGAGAGGTCTGAAGTAACATTTTCCCATTTTTCCTTCCTCAGACAGGACTCCATGCCCAGGACCTGCAGATGCCCAACAGCAGCTCCATCAGCGAGTTCCTCCTGCTGGCGTTGGCAGACACGCGGCAGCTGCAGCTCCTGCACTTCTGGCTCTTGCTGGCCATCTACCTGGCTGCCCTCCTGGGCAACGGCCTCATCAGCACAGCCGTAGCCTGCCACCACCGCCTGCACACCCCCATGGACTTCTTCCTCCTCAACCTCGCCCTCCTCGACCTGGGCTGCATCTCCACCACTCTGCCCAAAGCCATGGCCAATGCCCTCCTGGACACCAGGCACATCTCCTACGCAGGATGTGCTGCACAGCTCTTTTTCTTTTCTTTTTTATTTTCAGCAGAGTATTTCATTCTCACCATCATGTCCTATGACCGCTATGTTGCCATCTGCAAGCCCCTGCACTACGGGACCTTGATGGACAGCAGAGCTTGTGCCAGCATGGCAGCAGCTGCCTGGGGCACTGGGATTCTGAATGCTTTGCTGCACACTGCCAGTACATTTTCACTGCCTCTCTGCCAAGGCAATGCTGTGGTTCACTTCTTCTGTGAAGTCCCCCAGATCCTAGAGCTCTCCTGCTCAGATGCCTACCTCAGGGAATTTGGACTTATTATGCTTAGTGCCCTTCTGGTTTTTGGGTGCTTTGTTTTCATTGTTGTGTCCTACATGCCGATTTTCAGGACCGTGCTGAGGATGCCCTCTGAGCAGGGACGGCACAAAGCCTTCTCCACGTGCCTCCCTCACCTGGCTGTGGTCTTCCTCTTTCTCAGCACTGGCATGGTTGCCTATTTGAAGCCACCCTCCATCTCTTCCCCATCTCTGGACCTGGTGGTGTCATTTCTATATTCAGTTGTGCCTCCAGCAGTGAACCCTCTCATCTACAGCATGAGGAACCAGGAGCTCAAAGATGCTCTGCAGAATATGATGACCAAATGTGTTTCAAAAGCAATAAACTGCCCACCTTTTTCTATCTAAGAGTTGTAATACAGATTTTAACAGAATCAAACTGTCTTATGTGGTTTATGTATTCATTTTCTAAGTCTAATTTATTGAATGTTTTATTCCGTGTTTTATGTATTCTAATGTTTTTCACTTAAATGTCATTATCCACATCAATTACTACTCAGTTTGTACCTATGCAGTGTTGCCCAGTCACAGGGTACATAAGGAACCAGGATCTCTGTGAATCTTATCCAAACAACGGGAATGCAATGACTTTGTCTGTCTTCCTTCTTGTGGGACATTTATGGAGCTTTCGGGGTCAGCTGTTCTCAGCACCCCATAATCCAGCAGGAAGCATACAGCTGTTCATCAAACTGTGCGGTGACTGCAGCCTGCAATAGCTGACGGGCCATCCCTTAGCTCCTGGCTGGGGTCTGTGCTTTCAGGCTGACATCTGTCAGTGCCTCTGACAGGCCAGCAGCAGCACCTGGTTTGCACGTCGGTTGTCAGATCCCCTCTTCCTCAGTTCCTGTGAGGCCTTGCATAGGAAAATGTCTTGGTTATGGGTTCTCATCTCAGAGACTTAACATTTTCCATGAAGTCTCCCTTCTATGCTTCTTTCCATTTGCCACACAGAGGTGGGCACTGCCTCCACGATGCCCTACGGTAGCTGAAGCACACATGAGAGCCCAGGAAAGGTTGCCCAGGACTCTCAGGAGATATTCTGGAGCATGAATTAGTAGCCTGGAAGTGCAACTGTGGGGTAGCGCAGAGCTGCTGGGCAGGTGGTGCAGGTCCTCCTGCAGAGCTCTGTGTCCTTCTCCTTCCTGAGTCAGGTGCCACTTCCATCTCAGGAATGGAACAGCCAACAGAGCTGAGACAGAAACTTTTCAAGAAAAGGCTCAGTGTTGCACTGAGAGACAGAATTCAGTGGTGTGGTGGCGGTGTGTTGAGCTGAAACTCAACCCCATAGACCCTTAGCCTTGCAGCTCCTGTGGCTTGGTGACAGTGCTGCTGTGTGGCTGCAAACACAAGCAAGGACACGCAGTGGGCACTTGTGTCACACAGACTGTTTCCACCACAGCAAGTCCATCGTTAATGGAGATCTCCTCATGGCAGTGCCTGAAGGCTCCGGGTTTCTTTAATTGTTGCTGCCAAGAACATTCCCAAGGAATGGACTGCACAGAATCCCACACTTACTCTCCCACTCATGCTAAAACCAAGCTTTAATTGCTAGCATTAAAATATTGTATTTAACAATTGTTAAATACCCTCACTGCAGCCCAAAACAGAACGCTAATCTGTAATGCTTACCTGTACCCTAACACTGTCCTGAAAACCTTAGCAGAACACCAAGCCCTCTCACTAAACCTTTGCTTAATCTCTGCCCCTACAGGTGAGTTCTAACCCTTAATCCCTATCCTGAACACCCAACACCCACAGACCCTGCTCCTGTGCTCTGCCCTCCTCACCTTCAACCCCTCCCCTAACCCTAAACTTTGGGTACTTGGCTCTGCAGGGCAGAGCAGGAATGGTGGAGTCTTAGAGCAAATCCATGTAATGCAGTGATGAATGGGAGGCGATGTCTGTACAGGAGGTGACGTGTGACTGATCAGCTTGAGGCCATAAGGAGGAGGTGGGTAGGAATGCTGCCATGAGCTCAGCTCTACCTCAGGCCCTCATGGGCCTGCAGGTGGCACGAGGCTGTGAAGGTGGCTGTGAGATCACTTCTGTGTGTGGAGTTGACAGGCCAGCCCCAGGAGCGTGTCCCAGAAAGGAATGGTGTGCTGCCTTCGGCCTGAAGCAGCTGTCGGTCAGCCCTTGGCTTCTGGCTGGGATCTGTGCACACAGGATCACATCCGCAGTGTCCCTGAGAGGCCGACAGAAAGCGCCAGGTTGACGTGTTGACTGTGGGATCCTCTCTGCCTGAGCACCTGGTAGGGCCCATGCAGGAAGAAGGAGGTTTGTGTAAGGGATTGTGATGGCTCTTCTGTGTGAGGACACAACTCCATAGCAGGAGGGACGTGACTTGGTCGTGTCATGAAGCTGGCACGTGCCTTGGAAGATGATGGTGAGGTTCCTTCTTCTCAGTGGCTGAGAGGCCACAAGAAAGCTGATGGGTGGAGTTTTTATGAGGAAGTGATTTGCAACATGATGAGTTGTCCTTGGAAGAGAAGTGTGCAAAGAGGGGAAAAAACTCCCTCAAAGTGCAGCTTGAAAGCTCGAGGCTGGGCATGAGGAGGAGGAAATGTCACTGGAAGGGTGATGATGTGGGGCCATGCTGAGGGATCACTCCATGGCTTTGTGTTTCAAGGGACGTTCAGAGAGGCTTGAGAGACACCAGTGACGTGATTGCAGTGCCAGGGTCAGAGCAGGGCGGAGAGGAGAGGTGGTTGTCTGCAGACCACAGGGAAATCAGGGCTGGGCTGGAGCAGCATAGGAAATCCTGCAGAGGAGAAGGCAGTGGGTGCTGGTGAGGATGGAAGGCCCAAAAGCAATGAAATCTTTGTCCCCTGGGCCATGGCTTGTGAGGGGATTTATTATGCTTATGGTAAGGGGGCCTCACTGCCTCCTTGCATCTCTGTGCAGAGACTGGGAGGTGTCACACCGTTGTCCTTCACATGGAGTACAATCTGTCCCACCACACCAACCCCAGGACGAGCCCTGCGCTCATTCCCTCAGATATGATGGATCTTCCTTCCAGGGTCTGGATGTCAGGCCTTGGTCTTTCTTCATCAAACAAACCAAGAGATTTCTCAGCACATTACTTTAATCACTGCCTACAATTCCGTGCTCTAACAAGTCCAAGGGGAGGCTGTGTTGGTAATGTCCCTCAGTGGGCCCCATTAGTACGCCAAGATCCCTCATCTTTTTCTTCCAACTTTACTTTCTCAAATGCTTACAACATTCTCCACTCAATACCTGAGGTTCATAGACCTGACATCAAATGTACCACGGGTCTCTCTGAAGTGCAGCAAGTTGCAATGAGCCATGTCTGTTCCATAGTGTGTTTGAAGTCAAGATTTTTACAGATAGTTGGAGAACTTTCATAATGTAGTAAAGAAAAAAGACTTCAAAGGGCACCCAATTAAAATGTTTTCTGATTTACAGTCGTGCATCTTGTTGCTTTTGGAGCATCATTCTGTTGGAGAGGATCCAGAGGAGAGCCATGGAAATGATCAGGGGGTTGGAACACCTCCTCTACTAAGACAGGCTGAGGGAGCTGGGCTTGTTCAGCCTGGAGAAAAGAAGGTTACAGGGTGACCTCAGCAGCCTTTCAGTACCTAAAGGGAGCCTACAAGCAGGAGGGGAATCAAATCTTTGAAGGGGTAGGTAACAGCAGGACAAGGGAAAATGGTTTGAAGTTGAGGGAGGGAAGATTTAGGTTGGCTGTCAGGGGGAAGTTCTTTACAGAGAGAGTGGTGAGGTGCTGGAACAGCTGCCCAGAGAGGTTGTGGATGCCCCGTCCATCCCTGGAGGTGTTCAAGGCCAGGTTGGATGTGGCCCTGGGCAGCCTGGGCTGATATTAAATGAGGAGGTTGGTGGCCCTGCATGTGGCAGGAGGGTTGGAGATTCACGATCCTTGAGGTCCCTTCCCACCCAGGCCATTTTGTGATTCTGTGATTCTCCAATTGATGTTGATCCAGAGTGTCTCCTAAGGAGATCTGCATAGGCAGGAAAAGCAATTGCTTGAGGTCTGACACAGTACGGACAACCTGACTGCTCACCTCCCCAGGCCTGACGTGTCTGCTGTATGCCACCTGGCACTTGCATCACTTTTCCCTACAGCAGAATTCTCCACTGAAGTCTGCAGCTGGATGGTACAGTTCCCTTATACCGTTCCTTTACCTGCTTTCCTTAGAGAACTGTCAGTGCACGGGCACAAGACGGGCTTCCTACTTTAAGGCAAGCAACAGTAAAATACAATACAACTTCCCTAAAAACAAAGCATGCTCCTCAGCCATATCCCACCAGCGTGGTTCACCTTCCCAATAGGATAAGTACTTTACATAGGTGGATAGGAAATGATAAATACTAATAGGAAACACGAATCAATTGAAGGATAAATGAGTGAGGATAAATGATAAATTGAAGAATAAATGAGTGGGGAGTAAAACCCCACTGTGTGATCACAAGCATCCCATGCCATCTCCGGGGGCTCCAGAGGTCCTGTCTGGGACAGGCAGCTTTCCGAGAGGACCTGCAGGAGACCAGAGCCCCCTGGAAGCCACAGATGGAACTTGGCAAGAGGGTCTCAGGGCAGTAACTGCCAACAGTTGTCTTTGTCCCTGTAGCTGCAGCCCAACCCAGCGCACTCAATGCCCCCCAGACAACTCAGTGGAGCCCTGGGGGTGACCCTGCACTGAAATGGCCACTGGGAAGCGAAGAAACTCTTCCACGATTTATTCTCAACACAAAAATACATGAACCATTTTGGGTCATTGGTGTCAAGCTCAACCTGAAAGACTCAAGTATAGGTCACAGTCACTGCGGTGAAACCCATCACAGAGGGAAAACATCCCCACCAAACTATGGACATTAAAAACAACAGTGTGGAAAGATCCATCAGGTCAGTCCTCGGATGAAGGGTATGTAAAATTTATCTGCTACAGAGGCAGAGAGCAAAAGGCATTGGATTGTGACTCAATGAACTAAAAGAGGTCTAATTCATTTAATCCATGAGCCAATGCAAACACTGTCAGAGTGAAGGACACTAGTTTATGACATAATGTGAGGAAGAAAGAAGGTCTCTGGTCTATGAAACGTCATTCCTGTGCCATGACCAATGCAGATAACGCTGGAGTAGAAGCTCCAGGCCACAGGCACACTGAGCACAAGTTCTCACTTGCCAAATGAACATGGAGGCCTCCACTGCAAAAATGCTGCTTCACACCACCTTTTCTCTCTGGACTCTGCTCCACACCATCAAGTCCACTATCAGTACCCCCAGGAGCCCACCGGGTCAGCAGCTGGGAGGAGTCAACGTGGGGACAGGAAGCGCATCCCTACAGCACTCATCCCAGCAGGGACAGGACAGGGCAGAGGAGCAAGGGAGAGGCAGGCTGAGGACAGGTGGCTGGAGTGGTGATGTGAGCTCACTGTCACTGCAGCACCTGAATGGCCCCTGCAAGATGTGCCGGCCGGCAGCACTGGGAGGTCATGGAGTGCATCAGCAGTGACAGCACTGGAGAGGGGAGGGCAGGGCGGGTGGCAGAGCTCCATCCAGGTGCTGGCTGCGGGTCCTCTCTGGTGCAGCCACCTGCAGCAGGAGGGCAAGCAGAGCATGTTCCTGCTCATCCATTCATCCCTGAACACACAGAAATGCTTCATAGCCCCTCTCCAGGCCTGCTATCCTCCCAGAGAGAGCCTTGCCCAGGGCAGTGTGTCCTTCCTGGCCTGGCAGCAGCTCCCTGTTCCCTCCTGCTTCCCGGAGCTCTCGTCCGTCCTTTGGTCCTCATTGATCACCCTGGGACTTTAAACCATGCAGAACCCCTGGAAAGCAAGAGGACTTGCCCAAGGGAAATTCCTTGGCTGTATTTTTGGCACAGATTTGGAAGGGGTGTTCAGTCCTCTGGCCCTGCCCTGAGCAGCTCCTTCTGTTACGATGGTCTCAGCAGGGAGGCCAGCTGTGGCACAGTGCTGCACACTGCCTGCCCTGCCTGCAGCCACAGGGATGCCACCATAGAGACAACAGCGCTGTCACCAATCGCACCAGAACTGAGAGCTGACACAAATGCAAGGACACAAGAGCTCAGTTGGGAACATAAAGAGAGCAGCACTGAAAAGAGCATGTCCTGCTGTTGCCCATGGCCGTGGCACCAGGGAAGCGGCAGCACAACTCAAAGGCAGCAGAAAGTCCCCTTCAGGCAATGACAGACATGCCTCAGGGACACTGCTGCTCCTTGTGGCATTTGTGTCTTAGGTTATGAGCTTCTGCTGATGATCCATACTGGATGGGAGGCAAAACAAATGATCCTGTGTTGATTTCTTTATCTATTCACAGAACCTGGTTCCTTAAGTACAATAGGTTCAACACATGGAAGTAAAAATAAGTAAACATAAAGACTGATGATGAATATTATTTAATTGGAATTAAATTTATTATAGGTATGGCAAACAAATACGAAGAAGAAATGAAACATCACATAAGATTAAGCACACTTCTCCTAACTATTTTGCAATCTTGAAAGTATGATGAACATTGTTCTGATGGAGACACAATGAATAATGGAGTATTTTCCTGAGGGAACTCTTCAGCTCCTGATTCCTCATGCTGTAGATGAGGGGATTCAGAGCTGGAGGCACCACCGAGTACAGAAATGACACCACCAGGTCCAGGGATGGAGAAGAGATTGAGGGGGGCTTCAGGTAGGCAACCATGACAGTGCTGACAAACACAGAGACCACAGCCAGGTGAGGGAGGCACGTGGAGAAGGCTTTGTGCCGTCCCTGCTCAGAGGGCATCCTCAGCACGCACCTGAAGATCTGCACATAGGACAGCACAATGAATACAAAGCACCCAGAAATTAAACAAAGACTAAAATAGATATTCACAGTTTCCCTGAGGTAGTCTGATTTTGAGCCGGAGAGCTTGAGGATCTGGGGGATTTCACAGAAGAACTGATTGATGGCATTGCCATGGCTGAGGGGCAGTGAAAATGTATTGGCAGTGTGCAGCAGAGCATAAAGAAGCCCAGTGCCCCAGGCAGCTGCTGCCATGCTGGCACAAGCTCTGCTGTCCATCAAGGTCCCGTAGTGCAGGGGCTTGCAGATGGCAACGTAGCGGTCATAGGACATGATGGTGAGAATGCAATATTCTGCTGAAAGCAAAAAAGAAAAGAAAAAGACCTGTGCAGCACATCCTGAGTAGGAAATGGCCCTGGAGTCCCAGAGGGCATTGGCCATGGCTTTGGGGAGAGTGGTGGAGATGCAGCCCAGGTCGAGGAGGGCGAGGTTGAGGAGGAAGAAGTACCTGGGAGTGTGCAGGCGGTGGTGGCAGGCTACGGCTGTGCTGATGAGGCCGTTGCCCAGGAGGGCAGCCAGGAAGATGGCCAGCAAGAGCCAGAAGTGCAGGAGCTGCAGCTGCCGCGTGTCTGCCAACGCCAGCAGGAGGAACTCGCTGATGGAGCTGCTGTTGGGCATCTGCAGTTCTTCTGGGCACCAGGACCTGCTCAAGGAGGATAAAAATCAAGGACAAGTCTTTCTATGTGGGCTCTGTTCATTCAGCTCCATGATGTGATCTACATTTCATGAGGTCAAATTTGCCAGGAGGGACTCTGCACTTTTAATCTCAATGAAGCAGACTTGTCCCTATTGTTACATGGAACCATGGTGATGCTGTGGATTCAAACTTTATTTTCAGAATGTATCAGATAAAATCACTTCTAATGCAGAAGTGCTGGTTGGCATCTGAACCTTAAAGCCAAAAATATGTGGGTCAAAAATTGGAGTTCTAGGGATCGCTTTTTCCTACAAATTCTCATCCTGCTCACCATGCCTAAGGAGTTTTTGCTGAAGTCTGAACAGCTGTAAGACCTGAGAGGCAAAGGGATTCACTGCTGCTTAGTGCCGGGTAAGGGGAGCTTACCCTGGGTTTCTCTCCAATTGCTCTGAGTTTGACTACTTAGCAGATGCAAGACGATTGCATTCCCATAAAGTTCTGAAGTCAGACCCAGCTCAGAAAACAGGAGTCCTCTGCCCATCACTGTGTATTCACCCTTTCTCGAAGTACTTCAGCGTTGCCTCATCACCACACATCTTGCAAATGACCCCTAACACTGATTTCACCAACCCCACAGCATTTGCATATTGCATCTCTCTGCTGCTTTCCATCCTGAAGGTCAGCTCACAGCTCTGAAGGACACCTCAGGGAGATGTGTCCTAATGATGGCATCTCATTAAGGGAAAGCCAGCTCCTTCCCAGCCTCACAGCCTGCATTGCCCGCAGCCCCAGGCAGTGGCTCTCAGCCCCTGTGCACTGCAGAGGGTGATGGACACGTGCCTGGGGAGATGCTGCTCTGCTCTGCTGGAGCTCTGCCTGCACAGGAGCTGGTTCATGCATCGGACCCCATGGCCATGTGGGCAGAGGCGTTTCTAGGTGGGAGCTTGCTCAGAGGAAGGTCCCTGCACTGAAGGGGGTAATTCCCTGATCATATCTCTGTGGTCTGCAGATTTTCATCCTGGGGGCTGTTTTCCTGTCATTTCCCTGACTGAGCATACAGACACCAGTCCAAACTCTCTGCATTCCTATTTGCTGTCCAGAACCCACCCCGTCTGCAGGGCACTATCTGAGTGCATGCTCATTTTTTTTCAAATGAAAAAGGGAACCTAAGAGAACTCCCATGGCTTTATTGAAAGAATATATACATTGAAGGAAAGCAGAGAGGTAAAATACACTTAAGGGTTCTCTCTTGATGTGCCCTCAGAGCTGTGCTCTGACACTGCAGCAGGGAAGCCCCCCGCTGGAACAGCTCTTATTCCATGATAAAGAAACACTGGGTGTATGCAGCCTGATCTGCACTGGGATGTGCCAGATTTGGTGATCCCTCTTGGAAAAGTGTTTGCATTACCTATGGTGAGAGACTTACCGTGTCAGTGGCTGGAAGCAATGCTCCTGCAGTGAGGTCGCAGTCTGCTCACACCCCTCACATCCTGTAATCCTTCTCTCCTCTCTTTTCCATCTTCATGTCACCTGCAGAATGTGCCCCTAGTACTGATGCACAGTACACGGGAGCTGCTCTTAGTCAGAGCTGTGTCTCTGCAGCACTGCCCACTTGTAGGAGCTCCCTGTGTCCCAGGGGCTCAGCCCAGCTCAGCAGCAGAGGATTTCACTTCTATCCTCCCAGTGATCTCCGCAGAGATGTGCCTGGGTCTCCACGGCCAACAGCTCCAGAAAGACAGCAGTGTCATGATTGTACTCTGAAATCTGCTGCATTAACCACCAAATGTCCACTGGACAGTGACCAATTGCATACATACGGTTAGTCCTACCAGAGAGTGTTTGCTGTAACAAAAAGAGCACACAGGCAAGGACAGGGAGGGGTAGACTTGCCCTGGGCAGGGCAGTGATCCAGCTGAGGCAGTGCTGGCATCTCATCCCTAGATGGAAACCCTGCAGCTGAAATGGGATTCAGATCCCCACAGACCCAGAGAAACTGGGATTCCTGTGGTTCAGTTCAGATGTACACAAGGAGTTGCCTGCATATGAGCTCCTGCTGTGAGTCCTTGGTTCCCCAGTGGAGAGTCAGTTGCTCACACACAGACCCTGGGTGATGACCAAGGTGCCTGGGGTGCTCCTGGATGTGTGCTAGTGCTTGAGAAGTGTGTGGGAAATCCCTGAGATAGACATCTCCTTCCTGAGCATCAGATGAGGGCCAGAGATGGAACAGAGCTATTCTTGGCCATCCTAAATGACAACAGACCACTGCGTTTAGGGCACTGGAGTATGTCTTTTTTGCTCACCTCCATGGATCATGCAGAGTTATTCAGCTGACTAAATGGCTGAGCTCACAAAAGAAGAGGCAGATCTTCCTCTGTTCTCCATCTGCTGCCTATTCTGGAGCTCAAGGCACTACAGAGCTGACACACATCTGTGTTCTTCACCTGAAGAAGCCTCAGTTTTCTATGTGCTCTCATGTGAATGACATCAGAAGCAGCCTAGTGTCATAAGAGTTCCCTGGGCTGTCCAGCACACTCACATGCAGCTGCAAATGCAGCACAGGGCCTTCAGGAAAGCCATGTCCAGGAGTATCCATGCTGCTTGGACAACTTGGCGCCCCACAGTGGGTCCAATGATTATGTGCCACCTTCATAGATACCATAGATGCACTGAATCCAATAATGCCTCCTAAATAGAATGTTTTCTTATGTGGTTTTACACGAATGAGAACACCAATACGTGCTGGGCTAGAAAGCTTTGTACACTTGCAGGTCTGAGCTCTTGTTTGGATCACAAGGACACAGTTTAATGTCTTCCACAGCTGGACTGCAGCACAAGTCTTTATGATAGATGGGAGAGGAGACAAGGAAGGGCAATTGCCCTCTATGAGAGCACAATGAGCTCTTCCTTGGGATGGCAGGGCAGCCAGGTCAGAGTAAATGGCAATGGCAAACAGAGGAGACCAACAGTGTCTGCTCCTGGCTTCCTGATCAGGAAGAGCAAGTGGAAGGTGCCCTCTGCAGACAGATGGGAGCCTCATGTTGTCAGGCCCTTGTTCCCTTTGGGGGCCTTTTCCACTGCAGTATCTGCTGCAGGGACAGCACAGCAGGGCATACAAGATCCAGGATATCCCTGGAGAGCACAGCTGACAGTTTCTTCACCAAACCTTAGAGGAACCAAAGAGGAGAGGTGCTCTGCTGCATCTTCTACTCACCTGCAAGGAAGGGCTGGTGGAGAATTTGAAGGTCAAATGAACCTGGTCTGCAGTGGCCATGGGATGGTGGAGCTGAGGAATCTGAAGGGAGGGCAAAAGTCAAGTTCACACCTTTGGGTTTCAGGAGAGCACACCTTGGCTTCTTCAAGTGTCTGTGGTGTACGGTTCAGAAAGAAAGCATATATAGAAATTGGAAACAAGCAGTGGTCAGCTGGGAGCAATGCAGAGTGTTTGTCCTAGTGTACCTGCTGAGATTAATTTAGAAAGTCTAAAGCTCACACAGAACTGAACCTGCCCAGGCATATCAAAGACAGAAGGGCTTTTAGAAATATATACACAGCAAAAGGAAAGCTAGGGTGAATGTGAGCTCACAGTGAAATGGGGCATGCTACCTGGCATGAAGGGCGTGAAGCATCCTGTGCTGCATGTGACCTTCTAAAACAAGGTCTGAGAACGTGAGAAGATCTCAGTACCACAGTGTGACTCAGTTAGTGGAAACACGGAGAGCTGTCATGGACAATTCTTGGCAGGGAAATCCTGGGGAGCGCCAGGCTCTGTTCAGAACACAGATGGATTTTCTTTTATTTTTGAAGCTGTAAGTCTGAAAGATGTTCATGTCAATAAAACTGAAGCAATTGAATTGAATTGAATGGATTGGATTGGATTGGATTGGATTGGATTGGATTGAATTGAATTGAATTGAATTGAATTGAATTGAATTGAATTGAATTGAATGGATTGAAGACCAAGATGGAAATCAGTGAAAATGAATTAACACACCTCTCAAGTTCTGAAATACTCATGAGATCTGTTTTTGGTGTTTTTTTTTTTTTTTTTTTTATGTTGAAAATTCAAGTCTTTTAGGGGATTTTGTGTCCTTTCTATTTTATTCAAAAAAGAACAACATTTTGCAGAGCTGTGTTAGCAGGAAACACATGCCTTCAGGTACAGGGACACAGACTGTGTTTCATTGTTCATCATGAAGGAATTCTGTTAGTTGGAAAATTGAGAAATCTTTCATTGCCCATATGCAGCTGGTTCTCTGAGGAATTGGTGCCAGTGCCAATGCCCTGTGACCAATGCCCAGCATCCACCGCTGCTCTACCCTGCTGCGTATTTGATGTCCCTCAACCTCCAGGTGTCTCCAGCTCTCCTAAATCAATGACCATGGTACAGGGCAAGTTTTCAGCAGGCCATCTGGACACATGCTCTTCCCACTGCTCTACACATTTTTCCTTCCCTTGCTCTTTGTTCACTCAGATACCTCTGAACTATCTGGCTGATCTGTGAACTTCAGGGAGATTATTGGAACTTGCAATGTCTCTGTAAACTCTGATGGACTCTTTGATCAACTCCTTAACTATGATTCTATCTATGCCTTTCTATCTCTGCCTAACATATTTCTTGTACAAATATTCCCAGTGAAAGACAAACCTCATGAGGTGTGGCTTGGACAAGGCATGCAGTTGATCACATTGCTCTACTGTTCATTCAATTGCATCATGTTTACAACTGTTGGCAAAAAAAAAAAAAAAAAATCTTTCGTTGCCCATGTGCAGCTGGTTCTCTGAGAAAAGCCAGTGGGAGATGCTGCAAACGAGGTTTAGCACTGAGTGGGTGACTGCAGAGGAGATAAGTGATGTGAGGAAAACTGATGCAAGTCCCATGGGGCCAATGGGAGTAGAAATGGGGTTGGGTAGCTGCAGAGGACATTTGTCCATACAGTGACAGGGCAAAGCTCATTAGGGGACATCTTGGATCAATATCATTTACAAAGTGCTGCTGCAACTTCTTGTTTAAAGCCAACTATAAATAAATAATTACTTAGTTTTCATAAATGCCCATCATTCTCTTCCGCTTTAAGCTCTCTCCAGATACCTGTCCAGTTTGCTGTACAAGTTCTGAACACCTGAAGAAGATGACAGGAAGGCACAAGGCACAGGAGGGCTCTTCAGGTTGTAATGGGCCCCACGGGGCATTTGCTGCTGAGTCCATCAACCTCCAGTGCACAGAGAAGATTGCATGAAGTGCTCCAGAAGAGAAAGTCAGAAGGAACAGTGAAGTTTCTTGGAGTATTAATGGGCCCCACTGAGGGCCATTGACAAGCAAGCTTCCCCAGGGACTTGTTAGAGCAGATAATTGGAAGCCATGATTGCAGGCAGACCAAGGCACTGGGATGGTGGCTGTGATGCTGAGCAAAGCCTCCTTTGTCTTGTGAAGCAGAAAGGCCAAGGCCTGATCCCCAGAGCCTTGGCAGGGAGATCGTGTCCCTCCTGCTGGCTCAGGGCCCTTCCTGGGGCAGTGGGATGGAGGTTTGTCTGATGTCAAATGAAAGAGAAGGGGACAGCAGCTGCCAGACTGTGCATGGGGTGCAAGGATGCCGTGAGGCCCAAGTGCCATGTGGGCAGTGTGTCTCATCTGAGGATGTGGGATGTGAGAAGGGCCCAGTCTGAACAAGCAGTCAGTCACAATGAAACTTTGAACTCCAGATCTCTCAGGCCCAAGGTGGAGGCACCATTTCCTCACTGGTAGCATTTGGTTCTGGGGATGCCGTGTTTGATGCTCACCCACATGCAGAGCTCCTGTCTGACTGCAACACCACTGTGCTCATATCAGCTGTGACGACACAGTGGAGCTGAAATCACTGAGCTTGTCTCCCCTTTACAGCACAGTGACTCTGACATCACTGCAATACTGACCACTGCCGCAACTCAGGAATTCTGACATCACTGCTCTCCACACTACCGAGACAACACCGTGACTGTGCTGTCACTGAACTCCTACCCACTGTGACAGCACAGTGATCCAACATCACCGTGCTTGTACCCACTGTCATAGAATCCTGGGACAACCCGCAATGGAAAGGACCCATAGTGATCATCAGGTCCCACATTTGGCTCCACACGCCCGTCCTAAAAGCAGAGCATATGACTGAGTGTGTTGTCTTGTTACGGAGTTATCTGGATCAGTGTGTGTCCGTGACAGAGGGCAGAGGTCTTGGCAGTTCCACTGGCCAAAAAATAAAATAAAATAAAATAAAATAAAATAAAATAAAATAAAATAAAATAAAATAAAATAAAATATAATATAATATAATATAATATAATAATAAATTAAGAAATAAAATAATAATGAAAATAATAAAAAGATCTAAGGAGGAAACTTATTTTTACTAAATTTGATATTGGAACCTAAGATAACACAATGTTATAAAATAAAATTGGAATTTAGGGTAATAAATCAAATATAATGAGAGAGTGAGTTTCTGAAACCAAAAGCCTTACTTTGAACTGAAGGCGCACGGCTGGGGCGCGCAGCCACACACTGCCAGGCAGCGAGCAAGTGAGAGATCCCAGGACTTCCTCCCATGGCTTATCTTCCCCTCTGAACTCAGAGTCCTCAGGAAAGGCAGTTCTTCTCTTCTGAGAACCAGGTATCCAGAACAGTCAGTACACAGAACTGAAGTATTATCTCTAATACCTAACCCTAATTCCTGGTGCTTTACATGATGTCATGATATGGAATACTGATACCAAGAGTCATAAAACCATGACACCAGATGGGGCATTTGCAACTTGGCAAGGCGAACACGATCTGTTATGTTGTTGAACCAGGCTTCTGGAATCAGCTTGTCCACTGGTGGTTAATTCATCTGACTTCAAAGTACGTTTTGCA
This sequence comes from Chrysolophus pictus, assembly GCA_037305975.1. Taxonomy (NCBI): domain Eukaryota; kingdom Metazoa; phylum Chordata; class Aves; order Galliformes; family Phasianidae; genus Chrysolophus; species Chrysolophus pictus. Next base: position 3,184,591 of record CM074604.1, read on the forward strand.
GAGATGACCCCGTTGTCTATCAGGAGCTGCCAGCCCCGCAGCCCCAAGGGCATCTCCAGGGAGAGCAGTGAGGAAGAGAAAATGACATCCTCTGCTGCTGAGCTGGGCCGGGCTCCTGGGACACAGGGAGCTGCTACAAGTGGGCAGCGCTGCAGAGAGACAGCTGTTCCCAGGAGCAGCTCTTCTGCACAGCACAGCCTGCAGGTGACAGGAGGAGAGGAGAGAAAGGGCAGAGAGCTTATAGGATGTGTACGGTGTGAGCAGGTGTTGAGCTCACTGCAGGAGCACTGCTCACAGCCTTTGGCAAGGTAAGTCTCACTGCAGGCTATGACTCTGCCGCCTGCCAGGCTCAGCACTCAGCACTCAGCACTCAGCACTCAGCACTCAGTCTGTCTGGGGAGCTGCCCAGGGCATTGGAGGGAGGCATGTGGGGGGAAGGAGCCCCCCAGCAGGGCAGGGCAGAGGTCTTCTGCTGCTACAGCTGCTGCCTGGGGCAGGGGGATCACAGATACACTGCTGCACCACTGGGTGTTTTTTTTCCAAGGGTGCTTTGCAGGAGGAGAGACAAGGCCGGGATTTTCCAACACCTGTTCTTAGGGAAGGAGAATGAGTTGGAGGCAGAATTCTGAAAGGAGATGTGAAACATGAACACATCTCAGAGAATCCTGAACTGTACCTTTCACAATCTGCCCTTATATGAAAAATCTTCTTAAGTGCTTTCAGCTGAAATTGCTATCGTTTTCTGCTGACATGAATAATGCCCTTATCCTGCAAACAGACAGCTTTCTCTAACAGAAATTGAAGTGCAGAGAGATAGGGATGGGCACTGTGAGTGCAGACAGCATAAAGATATGAGGGATGGAAATTGATTGTAAGAGGAAATTATCTAGGAAGCTGATATATGATTAGGAAAGGAGAGGAAAGTAAGAGCTCTTTCAGCTTCTACTTCTTAAGGTACACTAAAGCTCGTGCAAGTAAATTGAAGTTATGGAGTTAAATGGACTTTTTTCAAAGAGAAAGAAACATTTCTATAGCAGGAGGAGAGTGTCTGCAAGTTATCTTGACATCTGTCATTATTTTCTGCACTGTGCACAGGACTCCATGCCCAGGACCTGCAGATGCCCAACAGCAGCTCCATCAGCGAGTTCCTCCTGCTGGCGTTGGCAGACACGCGGCAGCTGCAGCTCCTGCACTTCTGGCTCTTGCTGGCCATCTACCTGGCTGCCCTCCTGGGCAACGGCCTCATCAGCACAGCCGTAGCCTGCCACCACCGCCTGCACACCCCCATGGACTTCTTCCTCCTCAACCTCGCCCTCCTCGACCTGGGCTGCATCTCCACCACTCTCCCCAGAGCCATGGCCAATGCCCTCTGGGGCACCAGGCACATCTCCTACGCAGGATGTGTTGCCCAGACCCTTCTGTTTGTCTTTCTCATCTCAGCAGAGTATTTCATTCTCACCATCATGTCCTATGACCGCAACGTTGCCATCTGCAAGCCCCTGCACTACGGGACGTTGATGGACAGCAGAGCTTGTGCGACCATGGCAGCAGCTGCCTGGGGCACTGGGGCTCTCTTTGCTGTGCTGCACACTGCCAATACCTTTTCTCAGCCACTGTGCCAAGGCAATGCTGTGGATCAGTTCTTCTGTGAAGTCCCACAGATTCTTAAGCTCTCCTGCTCAGAATCAGATTACCTCAGAGAAATTGGTTTTATGGTTATTAGTGTTCTTGTTGTATTTGTGTGTTTTGTGTTTATTGTTTTGTCCTATGTGCAGATCTTCAGGGCCGTGCTGAGGATGCCCTCTGAGCAGGGACGGCACAAGGCCTTCTCCACATGCCTCCCTCACCTGGCTGTGGTCTCCCTCTTTCTCAGCACTGTGATGCTTGCCTACCTGAGACCCCCCTCCATCTCCTCTCCATTTATGGATCTGTTGGTGTCATTTCTGTACTCGGTGGTGCCTCCAGCTGTGAACCCCCTCATCTACAGCATGAGGAACCAGGAGCTCAAGGATGCAGTGAGAAAAATGATGCCCTGGTCACGTTTCAGCAGGGATAAACTTCTCACCTGTCTATACAAATGACTCCCAGTCTGTCCCATAACATACCTATTATGTTTTTTAATGATTATAATAATTAATTATATTAATAGGTACATTTTTCTTTGTGGTTCATATTTATATATGTGTGTGTAATTATCATTAGTGGGGGTGTTACGATTCCTTTCACTTCTACTGAGGCATTACCCTGCTCTCTCTCTCCTGGAGCCCATAGGAACTCTGTGTCAGAGTTGACTCTCCCACAGCCTCTGTGTTCCATCTCTGTATCTGGAGGCAAACGAGATGCCAGCGGGCACCGTGGAGCTGAAATAGGCTTGATTTGCAAAAGGGATCAATGTATTAGCCTAAGGACTAATAAATTAATTAGCAAAAGGAATCATTGTGTGCTCATCTAAATCTTCCCAGTTTAGCTTTGATGGATGTGTGAACAGCCCTGATTTTATCAATGACCCTATTTCAGGGAAGCACTGAAATCTTTTTTTTTTTTTTTTTTTTTTTGCCTCCACCAGGTGCAAGGACTTGTTCTTGGGTTTGGTATCAACTGTTTGCAGTTATAGTGCACTAAGATAGAAAGTTGCTGATTGTGGCAAGCAAACAAGCAATGGAAATTTGCCAAATTGGGGAATAAGTGCTAAAAGGTGAGCCTGCATGCACCGTGATGAAGAGGAAGATGAACTAAAGGGGAGGAAGTAGGTGTTGTGAGAAGGAGGACATGCGGTGTCAGGGGCTGTGCTGGGGGCACATCTCTGTAGCACTGCACGCATGCTGCCCCACACAGTGCCTGCACTGAGCTGCCAGGGGCTGCCTGTGGGGCGGTGGGGCCGGGCTGTCCTGCAGAGGGGAAGGCAACAGAGCCTCATGCTGCAGGGCTGGGACCCCAAAATCACCCTGGAACTCAGCGCCCAGCTGTGCTGTGCTCACCTTGCCTGGCTCCCAGGTGCCCCCTGTGCTGCTCTGTCACTGCCCCTCTACAGGACAGGGGGGAAAACACAATTCAACAATTCCTGGGTTGAGACTAAAGGAGCCTTATTCTTTCCTTGCTTAAAACCCAATGACAACAAATTGTGTGTGTTAATGGCTACATATCAAATGTAGTTCTTTTCTGCACACTTTGGAACAGCTATTGCATTTAGCGTCCCTTCCACCTTAATATATTAATTGAAACCACATGTAACCCACAACACATGTGACTAATCGTTTATATAATTTAAAGGATTTCCAACATCTGCTCACAGTCAGTTAGGATTTCACATCCCTCTTCTTCCTTATCTACTTACTCTAATTAAAATGATATGCCACTTTTGTATTTCTTTGTCCTCTCACATCCTGAACTTCCTTTTTTTTTTCTTTTTTCTAATACTTACCAATAACTAACCCCGTGTACCATTTAGTTATTTCTGTTCTTGCTGTCAGACCCAGTCTGTTGTGTCACTGCAGTTCAGGTACGATTCACTTCTGAATGCTTTGGTCATTTGCAGAACTCCAGACCATTCCAATAACAGCTCTCTGGATCCCAAAATAAAGGTTGCTATGTTACAGAAGCACACTCATCTCCCAGGTACCACTTGTAAGCAAAGAAACAATCTCATAAACAATTTCTTTGTGTGTGCTGTAAAAAGATGTATTTTACTATAACACAGCCTTGGTCCTGAGATTTACAATGCTTTGTTTAGCTCAGTATTATAAAGATCTAAATGAGAAATCAGGATTTTCCCCAAAGTTCATTACATGTTGTGGTTCCTTATGGTCAGAATGATAATGTAGATGCTTTGTCAGTGCATCAGTTACACAGAGAGGTACACAAATCTCCCTGGACTTCTGGAAGTCCTTTGGCATGGTCCCACATCACATCCTTATCTCTGTGGAGAGATGTGTGAGATGGATTTGAGGGCAGACTGTTCACTGGATAAGAAATTGGTTGGAAGGTCGCAGCCAAAGCACTGTGGTAAATGGCTCTCTGGGAAATCGGCTCCACCAGGTGGAGGCTGATCACAAGTTATGCCCACAGGGGTCAGCCTTGGGACCAGAGCTGTTCAACGTCTATCAGTGGCACGGATGATGAGACAGAGCACACCCTCAGCAAGTTTGCTGATGTCACCAAGCTGTGTGGTGCAGTTGGCATGACAGAATGAAGGGGTGCCATCCAGAGGGACCTGGCCAGGCTTGAAAAGTGGGCCCAAAGAAACAGCATGAGGTTCAACAAGATCAAATGCCAGTTTTTGCGCTTGTGTTGGGACAATCCCAGGTATGAGGGAAGAACTGCCTGGGAGCAGCCCTGTGGGAAGGACTTAGAGGTCCTGGTAGACGAAAACCTTAACAGGAGCCAGCAGTGGGTGCTTGCAGCCTGAGAGGCCAACTGTGCCCTGGGCTGCATCAACAGAGAGGTGGTCATCAGAGCAAGGAAGGGCATTGTGTTCTCTACTCAACCCTCAGAAGGCCCCATCTGGAGTATGACATAAATCTTTTGGAGAAGGTCCAGAGGAAAGCCATGAGGGTGATCAGAGGGCTGGAGGACCTCTTTTGGGAAGATCAGAGGGAGATGGGAGAAGAAACAGCCTGGAGGAGAACACATTGCAGCCTTCCAGTACTCACAGAGAGCTCAGAAAGAAGAGGGAAATCAACTTTTAACATGGGCAGATATTGATATCATAATGTACAAATGTTTTAAATTACAAGAGATGAGATTTAGATTAGAGACTGGGAGGATCTTTTCAATGAGAGGGTGGTGAGGTCCTGGCAGCGGTGATTTCATGATTTTTTTGTTGTTGTTGTCAGTATTTCACATCAAAACATCATGTGAAGCAGTGGGAGTTAAACACTTAGCCTTCTGGTTCCACTTGCTGCCTTTTATGGGCATTTTGAGCATTCTGATGGGAGGGGAGGAGTGGAATTCCTGGAGCATGTGGTGGTATTTTCCTCTCTGTGTGAGTAAAGCCGGAGGAAAGTGTGAGTAAATAGGGTGGAGACTAGTTATCAGGGCCAGCAGTTCTGCAGCTGATGAATCTGCTGGAAGGCTGGCAGCTTGTAGGCAGGCTGCTGAGCCAGCAGGGTGGGGCTGGCACTACCAACCCATAACCTCGACACTTGACCCACGGTGATAAGCTTTCAATAGCCTCGGGGGAGGCTTGCTTTCATCCACAGAGCACAGCGGGTTGTTGCTGCCCGCTGAGAGGAGGGAGGGTAAGTCTGTGTGTGGGCACAACCCACACTGCCTCTACGGTGCTGCAGCTGTGGGTGTGGGAGGTGGCTCAAATGCAGGGTGTGTAAGTGCTGTCCCTCTTGGCTTAGGGGACCGGCTTTCCTCTTGGCGCTCTCTGAGACCAAAGGCTTCAACATGGTCTCCATAAGACAGAGGGATTACTCCAAGAACATTGTGGTGACCCAGATGGAGAGCCATCAAAGAATGAGAGCAGGAGATGGACTGGTGGAGTGAGTCATTCCCAGAGGGAAAGGTGCCAGGGAGATACGGCAAGAAAAGTGGTGGACCCCCTGCTCTGTCACAGTCAGACAGAGCTGACAGAGCAAGAGCGTTGGAAGTGTGTCCCGGCTCGAAGTCTCAGGTGCATCCCCTGCCTGCCTACCCTACTCCTTCAGGTCCCCCAAAGCAACATGTTTGAGATGCTGGAAATAGAAGGGGAGATGAGTGGGGAGGCGAGGGAGGATCTGCCTAGGAGGGAGCCTAGGGTGAGGCGGTCACCCCCAAGCCTTGAGACTGCCTCTGTCAGGAAGGGCAGGAGGGGAGTTGTGGGGGGAGATTCCCTTCCCAGGGGAACAAAGGGACCCATTTGCAGATCCAATTTGACCCGTAGACAGTCTGCTGCCTCCCTGGGGCCTCCCCGCAACAAAGACATCACCAGAAAAGTCCCGGCTCTGGTTCGCTCCTCTGATTACTACCCATTCTTGATAGTTCCAGTAGGCAGCAGTGAAATTGCTCAGGGAAGCCTGTGAGCTATCCAAGAGGATTTCAGTGGTTAGGGCGAATCGCTGAAGGAGTGGCTTCACAAATGGTATTTTCCTCTCTTCTCTTTCTGGGGTGGTGAGGGATAAGGAGCAGTCTAGGAAATTGCATGCTTTGAATAAATGGGAGAAAGGTTGGTGCTGCCACAGGAACTGTGGGTTCTTTGACCATGGGGAGGAGGGAAGACAAAACTGGATGTGAATTGAGAGCAAATCTAAAGAAATGTGTGTGTAAAAACCAGAGTGAAGTATGTATAAAGCACGTAGAGAAGTGTGAATAAACTTGAAGTGAAGTGTGAGAAAGACCAGGAGCAAAGTGTGGGTAGACCAGGAGTAGAGCGTGAGTACACCCAGAGCAGAGTGTCAGTAAAAATCGGAGAAAAGTCTGAGTAAACCCAGGGTAAAGAGTGAGTAAACTTGGAGAAATGTTTCAGTAGACGTTGAGGAAAGTGTGAGTAAAACACACACACAAAAGAAGTGTGAATAAACCAGGAGTAATGTGTGAGAGAACTTGGAGTAAAGAGTGAGGTGGGCATTTCAAGGATCCCTGCATTACATTTGTGATACTGCTGTGTGGGGAGATGCACAGAAGTCATCTTCACAAAAGGAGAGCGAATAATCCAAATTCTTCTGCAAGCTGGTTTTGCTATTAAGCGAGGCAAAGTGAATGGACCTACCCAGGAGATTCAGTTCCTAGGTATAAAGTGACAAGATGGGGGTCGTCACATTCCAGCAGATGTAATTGACAAAATCACTGCTATGTCTCCACCCACTAGCAAGAGAGAGACACAGTCTTTTCTGAGTGTAGTGGGCTTTTGGAGACTGCATGTTCCAAACTATAGCCTCATTGTAAGCTCCCTTCATCAGGTGACGCGGATGAAAAATGACTTTACATTTCAAAAGCAGCAGGCTTTTGAACAGATTAAACAGGAGATGGCCCGTGCCGTGGCCCTAGGGCCAGTACGGTTGGGACAGGATGTAAAGAACATCCTCTACACTGCTGCTGGAGAGAAGGGTCCCACTTGGAGTCTGTGGTAAAGAGCCTCAGGAGAGACTCGAGGCCGACCCCTGGGATTTTGGAGGTGAATATAAAGGGGGTCCAAAGAGTGCTACACTCCCACTGAAAAGGAGATCTTAGCTGCATATGAGGGGTTCAGGCTGCTTCTGAAGTAGTCGGTACTGAAACACAGCTCCTTCTGGCACCTCGACTGCCAGTGCTGAACTGGATGTTTAAAGGAAAGATTCCCTCCACCCATCATGCAACTGATGCCACTTGGAGTAAGTGGGTTGCACTGATTACACAGTGAGTGCAGATGGGGAACCTCAGCTGATTTGCAACTCCTGGTTAGATAACAGTGAAACTGACACTCAGTGTCCAGACACAGGCATCAGTTTTAATGCAAATCTGTGCACTACAGTTATCTGTAAGGTACTGGCACTTCTACAGATATTTCCATCTGCAGCTACACCTTGTGATGTTATAAGAAACCAAAGTAAGCCTTGTGTTACTTAATGTCTTTAAGAGAGGAAGAGAAAGAAAAGGGAGAGACAGAGTTGGGGGAGAAAGGGACAGAGGGACAGAGAAAGAGATCACAGGTCTGGGTTCCAGCTTTGATCGAGCAGAGAGAACTGGGGGGTCCTTGGCTTGCGAGCGTGCTTGTCCCATAGTTTTGTAGCATGAAAGTCTCCAAACAGAACCTCAAGGATCTCTCTAGCGTCCTTCTGTGGCTCCTAGGTTTACAGGTGTGCCATCCAGGGCTGTGAGTGAGCTGGCAATAAAAAAGCCCATCAAAAACTATTTTGCAGTCAGAACATCATACAGCACAATGGGAACGTTTTGGATACAGCAAGGCTGTCTCATTTTTCATAGGATTCCCTCCTCCCCCAAGTCTGCAGCCTTCAGTCTGTTGACATTTCAATGTCCTTCCAAGCCTCTGAGACAGCTCCAGGCACACCGCAGGCAAAGTGTTTTTTGTTGGTCTGCTACGTAATGCAGGACCTGAGGGCTGACACAAGTGCAAGGAGAAAGGAGAACAGCGTGCAAAGGTGGTGCAAAGAGAGCAGCACTGAAAAGAGCACGTCCTGCTGCTGCCCATGGCTGTGACTCCAGGGAAGCAGCAGCACAACTCAAAGGCAGCAGAGTCCCCACCAGGCAGTGGCAGATGTAACTCAGGGACACTGCTGCTCTGTGTGCATTTGTTGATTAGATCCTGAGCCTCTTCTGATGATGCAGACTGGATGGAAGGCAAAGCAAATGATCTTCTGCTGATTTCTTTATCTATTCAAAGAGCCCGGTTCCTTCAGTGCAATAGGTTAATCACATAGAAATAAAAAGTAAAAGATCAAGACTGATAATGGATACTATTTAATTGGAATTAAAATTATCATAGGTATGACAAACAAACATGAAGAAAAAGTGGAAACATTAATTAAGTTAATCTGGCTTCTCCTAAGTTTTTGTAGTCTTGTGAGAGTGATGAAAACTGTTTTGATGGAGAAACAATGTATAATGGAGAACTTTCCTGAGGGCACCCTTGAGCTCCTGATTCCTCAAGCTGTAAATGAGGGGGTTCAGTGCTGGAGGCACCACCGAGTACAGAAATGACACCACCAGGTCCAGGGATCGAGATGAGATGGAGGGGGGCTTCAGGTAGGCAACCATGGCAGTGCTGAGAAACAGGGAAACCACGGCCAGGTGAGGGAGGCACGTGGAGAAGGCTTTGTGCCGTCCCTGCTCAGAGGGCATCCTCAGCACGGCCCTGAAGATCTGCACATAGGAGAACAGAATGAAAGCAAAACAACCAAAACAAAGAACAATACTAGCCACAAGAAATCTAATTTCCCTAACAAGACCCAGTTTTGAACAGGAGAGCTTGAGGATCTGAGGGATTTCACAGAAGAAGTGAACCACAGCATTGCCTTGGCAGAGAGGCAGTGAAAATGTACTGGCAGTGTGCAGCAAAGCATTCAGAATCCCAGTGCCCCAGGCAGCTGCTGCCATGCTGGCACAAGCTCTTATGCTTAAAAGGGTTTCGTAGTGCAGGGGCTTGCAGATGGCAACGTAGCGGTCATAGGACATGATGGTGAGAATGCAATATTCTGCTGACAACAAAAGCAAAAAGCAAAAGACCTGTGCAGCACAGCCTGCGTAGGAGATGTGCCTGGTGTCCATGAGGGCATTGGCCATGGCTTTGGGGAGAGTGGTGGAGATGCAGCCCAGGTCAAGGAGGGCGAGGTTGAGGAGGAAGAAGTCCATGGGGGTGTGCAGGCGGTGGTGGCAGGCTACGGCTGTGCTGATGAGGCCGTTGCCCAGGAGGGCAGCCAGGTAGATGGCCAGCAAGAGCCAGAAGTGCAGGAGCTGCAGCTGCCGCGTGTCTGCCAACGCCAGCAGGAGGAACTCGCTGATGTTGGACATTTTTACTTCTGCCTGTGGAGACCTATGCAGGAGTGGTAAGGTAAGGCAATGCTAGGCCTGCCTTTAGAGGAATCAGTTTTGCTCTAAGTCAGTGGGCAAATGAAGGTTTCCACCAATCTTCCCTTTTGCATTTGAAGAGGGATGTTTTCTGCAGTTGAATCAGTCAGATTCTGTCCACTGCCTCTGTGGGGGTATTCACTGCTGATCAAAATGAGAGATGAAATTGGTAGATTGTCCATCTGCCTGTGTAGGAGAAAGCAGAGGGATTAATCTCTTCGTACTTTGCCCTCCTTCAGTGATTTGTCCCTAATATCAGAACCAGAGATCTCATGCTCCCATGCTGGGCATAGGAACGTGGCTCATGACTACAGAATTGATTCAATCCTCTGCATATGGCCTTATTTTCTAGAGTACAGCCTGGTTTTGCACCAGTTCCAAATATTCTAATGTAGTATTTTTCCTGGTAACAAATGTGTAATGAAATTTAAACAGCTTTTTTTCTGTAAGCACACAGATGAAAGTTAACTTCTCACCTTGCTCTTCAGAAGACAAGAGGTAACTTAATCAACTACTTATGTGCCTCTTTGGGATTTAGATTACCCCATTAAATTTAGGAAATGGAAAAATTCTTCAGGGTTTCCTTTGTTCTCAGTATAAACACAAGTCGCTGCTCAGAGGCAGAATGTCCGGGCTGTGCACAGAGCCATTGTCCAACTCCTCTCTCCTTCAGCTCCGATCTGGGGAAAAGGAAGAAAGGGACATGGTGGGGCTTCTGATTCCTGGGGCTGGAGAAAGGGCACAAAGGAGCTGTACCCACCTTGGAGCTTGTGGCAGTTTTTCGGGGCACCTCCACAGTGGTAGCCTTGAGCTGATGTCTCCTGGGGATGGGAGCTCACTCCTGAAACTGAAACAACTGCACTGCAAAGAGCTAGAAATGCGCAAAGGAGACAGAAGCTGTTGCAAAAGTGCCAGAGAGAAGAGGAGCATTGCACATAAATGGAGAAATGGGGGAAAAAAAATACTGTGATTCTCCTGCTGAGGAAGCAAGGAGTGAAGAGACAGCCAGCACTCCAGAAGGCCTTTTCCTTACCACTCCTCAGATAGCAAAGTCACAAGTTGTAACTCTCAGCCTCTTGGATCTCTCAGCAAAAGGAGTCCATGTCTGGAGAGATGCAACTCTGCTCTGCAGATCTGTGGCTGCAGAGGAGCAGCTCATGGCCTGGCCCCAGGGCTGAGAAGGCAGAGGCTGTGCTGGGTGGGAGGGGAGCACAGGTGGTTTGCTCATAGGAAGACATCTGCACTGGAGGGACAGATGGAGGGCAGCCCAAACCCACCATGCAGAGCCTTTCTGTGACACGTTCCCTGTCTGTCTCTGTCCCTGTATCTGCACCCTGGAGCTGTTCCTTGCTGTAGCTATTTCTTATCAGCCACAGACCCCATCCTAGCCCCTGTGCACTCAGTGTCCCCTGCAGACCCCACCTGGCAGCAGGGCACTGTTCATGAGCATCTCCCTGTCTGCAGCAGGCTACACAAACCCCGATGTGGTCAGCAAAAGGGATTCCGTTGCTGCATGCAGGCAGAGGAGTGGGCATGGGGAATTTATGAGGTTCCAGGCAGGTTTCATTATCTCCCAGTGGAATGATTAAGAACTCGCAGTGTTGAATCCTAAGACCTCCTTCCTTCCCTTTATGAGGAATCTAAAAGCACAAACTGAACTGAAACACAAGCTCTACTTTTCCTGTACTGACAGACAGTCATCTTGAAGTACCTGCTTTGCTGTGGAGCCATGAATCTCCTGTCCCAGGCAGCAGCTGAGGCAGCAGAAGGCCCCTTCCCTGTCATGCCAGGGGGTTCCGTCCCCCCACACATCTCCTGGGCATCTCCCGTGGCAGGCTGAGTGCTGAGTGCTGAGTGCTGAGCCTGGCAGGCAGCAGAGTCCCTGCTCCAGCACGCAGTCCCCGGGGCACAGCAGAGACCTGCTCTGCAGGACAGCCCTGGGCACCCGGCTGCAGCCCCGGCTGCACAGCCTGCAGCCGTCCTGGGACACGCAGTCCTCAGGGCTGTGCTCTGATGCTGCAGCACAGAAGCCCTCAGCTGGAGCAGGTCCTGCTCCGCAATAAAGAAGCATGGAGTGCCTCCTGACTGATACGCTGGTCTAACAAGACCAAGAGCGATTGGATGGTCTTGTGTACTTTGCCCTGCCAATGCAGACTTACTGTGTTAAGGTTGTGAGCATTGATCCTTCCGTGAACTCAGTCTTCTCTCTTCTACACAGCGTGTTGCATTTCTCTCCCTTCTGTCTCCTCATTGTCACTTACAGGCCATGTCTTCGGAGTCCTGCACTGTGCAAAGGAGCTGCTCCTGTACCAGCAGCTGTATGAGCTCCCTGTGTCCCAGAAGCCCGGCCCAGCTCAGCAGCAGAGGCACAAGGGATCCCTTTCTCCATCCCTGTGGGCTCCGTGCAGATGTCCCTAGGGCTCCACAGGATGATATGTGGAAAAATACTGAAGGAGTCCTTGATGTTCCTTTCCTCTGTGTGGGAAAACACTTTCCTTCCCAGCAGTGTCACTGCTCCTGCCAGAGACAAAGTTAAGTAGAAAAGCCATCCTCCCTTGTCCCAATACAGACAGGGCACCTGGGCAGTGACAGGCAGGGATCACAGGTGCCCAAGCAGAAGAAAATTAGTCAGATGAGTTGATTGAGGAACCTCGTTCTGAATCTGGAGATATTCTTTTGGTGAAGTGAAAGATACCTATGTGGAGGTCAGTTGAACCTCTTCTCTACTCATTTTATGCAAAACAGCACCCAGAAATACTGAGCTGAGAAAATGGATTCATGTGCCATAGGGAGAACTATGTCTCTCTCTTTCTCTTTAGCCCAAGCTGTACTCCCCAACTACCCTAAGAGTAAAATGGTCTCTGTCTCATGTACACCCTTCATTGCGTAGCCATGTTCAGGGTGGCTGAGTATAACACACATGCCCAAATACTCTTCCATATTGCCCCTCTGACTAAAAGCCAAATATGGCCTGCACTCTGCTGCCAGACAAGTGGAAAAAAATGCACTGCCATTGTCAGTTGTGACATATCACTTGGCTGCCTTTGACTCCAGTTCATATTGGAGTTCTAGCATGCCTGGCACAGCACTGCTTAGCAGTGGTGTGACTTCATTCTAGCCATGATAGTCCTCTCAGCCTCCACTCTCCATTAGACTTCTGGGCCAAACAGGACATTAATGAGTCTAGAGGACCAAATGGGTGAGTGAATCTTGCTGATTACTCCTTGATTCTGCAGTTGGTGAATCAGATGATGAATGAGAAGCAGGGAGTCCCTGCTGATGCAATATTGACATCAACATACCATTTCAGCAGCGATCGGCACCTGCTGCCTTTCTGCTCTTAGCAATCCTGCAACAGAAGGATTCTCTGAGAGACCAGACAAGGTATACAGCTGTTGAATGTCCTCCATCTCCAAGGCAGCTGTACTGAAAGCCCACCAGTACCCTTTTTGGGTCCTTGAAGTTCTCTCTCCCAAGGCAATCTGTAGCAGGGATGCACAGAGCCTCTGGGCCAGTCACAATGGTAATCACAAACATTCTTTTGCCACTCATTTAGTTAGGCTCACTTTGGCCTCTAGCAGAGGCCAAACTCTTGGATTCCCCTGTCACTCCTGAACTACAAATCGGTTTTGTTCCTTTATAACTTGATGGCATTAGAGTACATTGTGCACCAGTGTCAGCTAGAACCTCCTATTTCTGTGGCCCTGATGTGCCAGGCCACTGAATCCATGCAGTCCAATAAACCCAATTGCCCCTTTCCTCTACCTAGCTGCAGGCAGGGCCCCTCGAGTTCTGATTTGTGTATTCATAACTCATCTTTTGTGTGTAAAAACCAGAAGGCTCACTGACAACCACAGAGATAAGATCAGTCCATCAGGCTCGCTGGAAACTGGAGCCGCCACTTTCCTGGAAGGACCCTTTCTTGTGATTGTTTTCCCTTGCACCTCATGTACCCATGGCTGTAGGGCTGAGGTGGGTTTTGCCATCCCACAGCCTCATACCCTCTTCATGGTCATGCAGGTAAAACCACAGGATGGTACATGGCTGTTACCTTGAAGCGTGGGGCGAGTGACACTCTGCACAGTTCCAACGCCATTTGTGCTTTCCTTTTTTTTTTTTTTTTTTTTGGTCAGTCATGAAACCCCAAGCTGTGAGGTGTGGTTGACACGACCATGGATGGGAAGCTGGACGTGAGCCAGCAATGTGCCCTCACAGCCCAGAAAGCCAGCCGTACTCTGGGTTGCTTCAGAAGAAGCGTGGCCAGCAGGGTAAGAGAGGTGATCCCGCTCCTCTACTGTGTGCTGGTGAGAATTCACCTGGAGTACTGCGTTCAGATGTGGAGTCCTCAGTACAGGGGAGACATGGAGCTGTTGGAGCATGTATAAAGAAGGGCCGCAAAACTGATCCACAGAATGGAACATCTCTCTTATGAGGACAGGCAAAGAGGTGGGGCTGTGCAGCCTGGAGAAGAGAAGGCTGCAAGGCAACCTGAGAGCAGCCTGTCAGTATCTGAATGGGAGCTACAGGAAAGAAGGGGACAGAATTTTTAGCAAAGTCTTTGGCAAGGACAAAGGGAAATGGCTTCAAGCTCAAAGAGGGTAGATTTAGGTTAGATGTAAGGAAAAAGTATTTTACAGTGAGGGTGGTGAGGCACAGGCAGAGATGGACCACTGATGTGGTTGATGCCCTGTCCCTGGAGATTTTCCAAGTGAGGCTGGATCAGGCTCTGGGAAGCCTGATGGAGCTGTGGTGACCTTGTGCACTGCAGGGGAGTTGGGCTAGATGGCCTTCAGAGGTCCCTTCCAACTCTAAGGATTCTATGATTCTACGATTCTAAGACTGGGCCAAGTAGGAAGGGGTGTGGTGGGTATGCCACACTCCCTCCTATTCTCAGGCTAAGGCATCGCTGAACACACCAACTGGTGGTTAAGTTTGTTTGTTTGTTTGTTTGTTTGTTTGTTTGTTTGTTTGTTTGTTTGTTTTTAAGAAATCCTTGAGTCTGGGTGGTGCTTGCCATTGTATAATGCTGCCTGCCAATTAACTAATAGATGAAGTAGGGGTGGCTGCCTCAACATGAAAGCCATTTGTCTATCTGTGAATACAAAGATCCTAGAAGTTCATATCAAGCTAGGAAAAGATCTTATGGCATTTTGCAGCAACCTGTACTGCTGAAAACACCTCAGATTGGAGCAATATCAGTGGTACTATCTATACCCCAAAATCCCTAAGTGTGAGAAGCAAGAAATTGGTAAAGTAATCCTGGCTAAGCACCTGATAGATGTCACCTTTTCAATGCTTGCAATCAAATGTGACTGAGTGCATTTGCTTTCCTTTTGTGTCTACAGGAGTCTTGAACAACCCACACGTGGACAGATGGACCTTGATTCGGGAAGACCCAGCAGGTTGAATAATGATATCAATAATCATAATAATAATACTTAGTTTTACCATGGTGCAAATGTAATCCCCTTTCATTTGTGTCCAGAAGGGCCCAGAATGGCCAGCGGCCCGTGAGAGGCAGATTGTGTTTTTGCAGTGGAAGTTTCCAGTATTTTCTGTATATAGCATAGGATAAGAAACCTTTTACAAAGAAAACTCCTGAACAGAGTCAAGTTGAGACTGGGGCGTTTCGACCAAGCTAGAATTGGTACAAGCACGAGGGTAAAGAAGAGACAGAACAAGTGAAAATATTGTCCTCCTATCACAATAAAAAGTCCAGAATATTCCCAAAGACAATGGATTGGTAGCAGACATTGTGTGGAAGTGTAAACGTAGCTATGGAAGTGTAACAGAGCTATGGAAGTGTAACCATAGATATGGAAGTTTAAACATAGCTATGGAAGTGTAACCATAGCTATGGAAGTGTAACCATAGATATGGAAGTGTAAATGTAGCTATGGAAGTGTAATATAGCTATGAAAGTGTAACATAGCTATGGAAGTGTAACATAGCTATGGAAGTGTAATATAGCTATGGAAGTGTAATGTAGCCATAGTGTCAGAAGATTGTGAGCCTGAGATGCTCAACCAATGAGTGCCAGGAGAGGCTTTACCTGCGTCAGACCCAGGGTATATAACGGGATGGATTTCGCTGACTGGTTGTGCAACTTCTCCCTGGTCAGTAGGGGGTGTGCACCCATTATTGCAGTAATGAACAAACTGCTCTTCACAGAGATCTTTGCCTGATTAGAATTTGTTGATCTTGAGCGTGTTTCTTACAGTATCTAAGCATAAGATACGCTCGCTGCTGTTATGAAGATCTGTTTTGAAACTTGTTTGTTTTCCAGCCAATGGATTGTTAGTGGAAATGTCCTGAATACACGTGTTAGACTATAAAAGCCTTGCATGGGAAAATAAAGGAGCATTTTTGCACAAGAACCCTGTGTCGTGTTCCTAGTCTGTGACAAGCAGCCCCTTGTCTGATGGTGCTGGCAGCAGCGAGACAAACTCTGACACATTGGTACGTATTGCCTGTTCCTGCCTGCTACCTCACTACCGCTGGGTGCCACTGGATGCCACTGCAGAGACAACAGGACTGCTGTCAATTCATGTGAGACCCGAGGGCTACCAGGAGTGTAGAGGTACAATAGGAAAGCATGGAAGTGGAAAGAGAGCAGCACTCAAAAGACCACATCTTGTCCTTGCCCATCGTCATGGCCCCAGGAAAGCAGCAGCCCTGACTTGAAGGCAGCGAGGAGCAGAATCATAGAATCACAGAATCACAGAATCACAGAATGGCCAGGGTTGGAAGGGACCTCAAGGATCATGAATCTCCAATCCCCCCTCCACATGCAGGGCCACCAACCTCCCAGTTTCATAGTCGACCAAACTGCCCATCCAATCTGGCCTTGAATACCTCTAGGGATGGGGCATCCACAACCTCTCTGGGCAGCTGTTCCAGCACCTCACCACTCTCATAGTAAAGAACTTCAGGAGCAGAAGCTCACTGCGTAGTGGGGGCAGCCTCCAAGGAATTTTGGGGTGCTGTTTGGGCTCTTGAACTCTGGATTCCTCCTGCGTAAGGGGGTTTCTCCTCCAGCTGTAGAGGAGAAGGGAAGAAAAGTGAGCTGAGAGAAATGAATTTCTGCTGTCCTCTTCATTGTGTTTATGGACATGGGAAGCCGAGTGCTGTAGGCACATGAGATGACTGGGTAAAAATACATAATTGACTATTATAACATAATTAGAATAACTATATTTAAAAGAAAATGCACGTTTTAGGAAGTAACAAACACTTTGGGATTTCCCAAAGTTTCCTCAGGGCATCCCTGAGCTCCTGGTTCCTCACACCGTAGATGAAAGGATTCACTGTGGGAGGAATCACTGAGTACAGAAATGACACCACCAGGTCCAGGGATGGGGAAGAAAGGGAGTGTGGCATCAGGTAGGCAAACAAGAGAGTGCTGACTAACAGGGAGACCACGGCCATGTGAGGGAGGCACGTGGAGAAGGCTTTGTGCCGTCCCTGCTCAGAGGGCATCCTCAGCACGGCCCTGAAGATCTGCACATAGGACAGCACAATGAATACAAAACAACCAAAGATTAAACAAAGGCTAAAATAGATATTCACAGCTTCCCTGAGGTAGTCTGATTCTGAGCAAGAGAGCTTGAGGATCGGGGCTACTTCACAGAAGAACTGGTCCACAGTATTGTTTTGGCAAAGTGGTATTGAAAATGTAGTGGCAGTGTGCAGCAGAGCATGGAGAGCCCCAGCGCCCCAGGCAGCTGCTGCCATGCTGGCACAAGCTCTGCTGTCCATCAGGGTCCCGTAGTGCAGGGGCTTGCAGATGGCAACGTAGCGGTCATAGGACATGATGGTGAGAATGCAATATTCTGCTGATATCAGAAAGACAAACAGAAAGGTCTGGGCAGCACATCCAGCATAGGAGATGTGCCTGGTGTCCCAGAGGGCATTGGACATGGCTTTGGGGAGAGTGGTGGAGATGCAGCCCAGGTCGAGGAGGGCGAGGTTGAGGAGGAAGAAGTCCATGGGGGTGTGCAGGCGGTGGTGGCAGGCTACGGCTGTGCTGATGAGGCCGTTGCCCAGGAGGGCAGCCAGGTAGATGCCCAGCAAGAGTCAGAAGTGCAGGAGCTGCAGCTGCCGCGTGTCTGCCAACGCCAGCAGGAGGAACTCGCTGATGGAGCTGCTGTTGGGCATCTGCTGCCTCAGGGCATAGACACCTGTCTGAGGACGGAAAAACGGGAAAAGGTTACTTCAGATCTCTCCAAGCAAACCTTACACCACGTCTTCTGAAAACTCCCAGACTGCTTCCGTCCTTTCTGCAAGATCTTTGAACTCTGGATGCTGCTCGCTGAGAGTACCACAGAGTACAAGGAGCTCTGCTTCAGGCTGTGGATGAGTCACCTTTGTCCTACAGCAATAAAACAATTTAAAAATAGAGTGATCTCAGATTAATAACCTGAGGTATCAAAGAGCTTTCCACAAATTTCTCAAAACTGGACAGCACACTCTGTCAGTATATTTTCTTTTAGTTGCCCCAGCATTCATGAAAAGTGTTTTTAAGGTAGAAATCCTTGATCACTGTGAGACACTTCAAGTGTCAGTGTCACTTCTGATGTCAGAGAGGCAAAGGGCATACCCCTCACTTCCAAGAGATTGGTCTACGTGATCTCCACTGTGTTTGCACCACTGGAGGATGCTCACACTCTAGGAGTTAACCTGACAAGACTCTGGTTGCCAGTAAGAGCAGAGGTTAGCTGTGCAGAACTCCAAGTCTCTCGTCTTCCTTACCATACCAGGGGAAGATCTCAGCTCTCCCTTTCTCTGCAGGGACACTGCCATCCAGCAGCATTTCCATGGCCTTAACACTGAGGCATCTTCTCCGTGGTGCTGCTGGATAACACAGAGCTGCCATGGCAGAGCTGCAATATTTTGCAGGGCTGACTTCAGCCCAGGAGGAACCACAGGAGCAGAGTCAAAAGCCCCAAACAGGGGGTGTTCTAGAAAGAGAGTCAGCTCATTTCTAGCCCTAAAGTCAGCATTTATCAGTAATTGAGCCCTTAATGCAACTCTTAATCAAGTTCTCATGCACTAGGAATGGATGCACAGGCAGTGAAAACAGGGCAGGGGGTTGCTGCAGGGAAGGTATGTGCACTGCAGGGTGGCAGTGAGATGCCCATTTTCCGCTCCCAGCCTTTGCAGTCAGCACTCTTCTCTCCCTCCCTGGGCATGTCTCTGCTGCCTGCAGCTGTCCCTGCCTGCAGCTGCTTCTCTGTCCCCGCATCCCCTACCTGGAGCTCACAGGTACATCACAGATGCTGTGTGCTCACCTCTGCCCTGCAGACCCCTCTTGGCCCACGGGAATCTCGGTGTTTGCAGGTGCCAAAGGCCGGGTCACACAAATCCTGGTGACACTGGACACAGGGCAATGGTGATTTGTATGGATGGAGGGGCAATAAAGAAATTTACTGTGAGGCCTGGTAACTCTCAGTGTGATAGTATCGGAGTCTCAGTCTCTTCTCTGAAATCAGAACCTCCATCTCACAAAGGCAAGTGAAGAGAAAACAGAAAGCATAGGCTCAGGAAACCCAACGCTGTAGCATAACTGCTGTCTTATTCTCCCTCTTGCAAAGCACCCTCAGAAGTGCCCTGGAGTTCTAAGCCCCTACAACAGGGAGCAGCTGTGGCAGCAGAAGGCCCCTGCCCTGCCCTGCCCTGCCCTGCTGGGGGGCTCCTTCCCCCCACATGTCTCCCCGCAGCGCCCTGGGCAGCTCCTCGGGCAGGCTGAGTGCTGAGTGCTGAGTGCTGAGTGCTGAGTGCTGAGTGCTGAGTGCTGAGTGCTGAGTGCTGAGCCTGGCAGGCGGCAGAGTCCCTGCCCCGGCACACAGCCCCTGGGGCACAGCAGGGACCTGCTCTGCAGGACAGCCCTGGGCACCAGGCTGCACAGCCTGCAGCCGTCCTGCAACACGCAGCCCTCAGGGCTGTGCTCTGATGCTGCAGCAGGAAAGCCCTCGGCTGGAGCAGGTCTTTTTCAATGATAAGGAAACAGAGTGTATGCAGCCTGTTTTGCAATGGAAGGTCCCAAATTCAGTGATCCCTGCAGTAAAAGCCACTACACTGCCTGCAATGAGAAACTTACCTTGTCAAGGGCTGTGAGAAATGCTCCTCCAGTGAGCTCTCAGCCTGCTAAGATGCCACACAGCCTGTAAGCTCTCTTCCTTCTTCTCTCTGTCACCTGCAGATCATGCTCCCAGCCCTGCAGTGTGCTGGGGCTCAGGGGCTGCTCCTGGGCACAGCTGTCTCTCTGCAGCACTGCCCACTTGTAGGAGCTGCCTGTGTCCCAGGAGCCCAGAACAGCTCAGCAGCAGAGGATGTCATTTCTATCCTTCCTGCTGATCTCCCCTGAGATGTCCCTGGGTCTCCATGGCCAACAGCTCCTGTAAGACAACTGCATCATGACTGTACTCTGAAATCTGCTGAATTAACCGCCAGTGCCCACTGGACAGTGACCAACTCCAGACATATGGTTAGCCTAACAGTGAGTGTCTGCTGTAACAAAAAGGGCACACAGACAAGGACAGGGAGGGGCGCACTTCCCCTGGGCATGGCAATGATCCAGCTGAAGCAGTGCAGGCATCTCATCCCTAGAGGGAAACCCTGCAGCTGAAATGGGATTCAGCTCCCCACAGACCCACAGGAGCTGAGATTCCTCTGGTTCAGTTCAGATGTGGACAAAGAGTTGCTTGCATGTCAGCTCCTGCTCTAAATCCTTGGTCCTTAAGTGGTATTCTTGTTCATCCTAAATAGCAACAGACTCCTGTGTTTAGGGCACCCAAGTGTGCCTTTTCCACCCATCTCCATGGAACATGGAGAGTTATGCAGCTGACTAAATGGATCTTTCTCTGTTCTCTATCTATCTGTATATTCTGAGCTCAAGGCACTACAGAGCTAATGCACGTCTTTATTCTTCAACTGATGAAACCTCAGTTTTCTATGTGCTCTCATGTGACTGGCCTCAGAAGCAGCCTAGTGTCATGGCAGTGTCCTGGGCTGTCCTGCACACTCACATGCAGCTGCAAATGCAGCACAGAGCCTTGAGGAAAGCCATGCCCTCGGAGTGTCTGTGCTGCTTGGACAACTCCAAGCCTCACAATGGGTCCAATGCCTATGTGCCACCTTCTGAACACAAATACCATAGATGCGCTCCTCAGCCATGCTAAACCTAATGATGTTTCCCAATTGGCATGTGTTTTGCACTATTGAAAACACCAAAATATGATGAGCCGGAAATTTTTGCGCAGTTTCAGGCTTGAGCTCTTGTTTGGACCACAGAGACACAATTATATGGCTTCCACAACTGGACTGCAGCACAAGGGGGATACGGAGTCTTTACAGTGGATGGGTGAGGAGAGAAGGAAGGACGACTGCCCTCTGTGAGAGTGCACTGAGCTCTTCCTGGGGATGGCAGAGCAGCCAGGTCTGAGCGAATGGAAATGGCAAACAGAAGAACCACAGAATCACAGAATTACCAAGGTTGGTTAAGACCTTTGAGATCATCCAGTCCTACCACCTATCACCAATAGTACTCACTAAACCCTGTCTCTCAACACAACATCCAGACGTTCCTTGAACACCTCCAGAGTTGATGACTCCACCACCTCCCTGGGCAGCCCATTCCAGGGCCTGATCGCTATTTCAGAAAAGTAGTATTTCCTAACGTCAGGCCTAAATCTCCCATGGCACTGCTTGAAGCCATTCCATCTAGTCCTATTGCTAGTTGCACAAGATAAGAGGCCAAAGCCCAGCTCACTTCAACCTCCCTTCGGGTAGTTATAGAGAGCAATAAGGTCTCCCCTGAGCCTCCTCTTCTCCAGACTGAACAATCCCAGCTCCTTCAGCCTCTCCTCATCAGGCCTGTGCTCTAGACCCCTCACCAGCTTTGTCGCCCTTCTTTGAACCCTCTCCAGGGCCTCAATGTCTTTCTTGCAGCAAGGGGCCCAAAACTGGACCCAGTACTCGAGGTGCGGCCTCACCAGAGCCCTCCATGAACCCATGCTGACTAACTATGGTTATCTATGGAGACTAGATCTTGCTGTGGTGAGCCTTAAACAATGGGTAAAATTAGGTTAGAGCTTATTTTTCCTGTTGTGATTTGCAAAAGGCTTTAGTGAGCCTTAAGCAATGGGAAAAATTTAACCCCCTTTCATCACTGTGTTGTCGTGAGAGCCCGTCCTGCAACCCTAGAAACCCAGAAACCCAGAATACTAGAGAAAACTTGGAAACTTACAGTTCTAGAGACCTAAAAGCCTTGAACCTAGAATCCTGTAATCCTATAAATCCCAGAAATCTAAGAAAGCTATAATCCTACCATCCTGCAAATCTAACAAAAGTAGAAATCTAGAATCCTACAGAATCAGAATCCTACATGCTTAAATTCCTACACTCCTACAATTCTAGAATTCTAGAAGCGTAGAATCCTACAAACATAGAATCCTATAAATGTAGAAACCTAGAATCATAGTATATAGTATATATGACAGTATATATGATGGTATGTATATATTTGAATGTCCTAGAATCTCAGAATCATCCAGGTTGGAGAAGACCTCTGAGGTCATCGAGCCCAACCAAGGACGTGCCGTGCCATGGAAGTCCCTCACCTGCTCCCCAGCAGCACAGGCTCAGGGCCAGCAGGGTGACACAGCACAGATCTGGTGACAGGTCACAGCTGTGGGTTTAGTGGTGGACTTGATGGAGCTGAGTTAACAGTTGGATGACCTGAGAGGTCATTTCTAACCTAAATGATGCCATGATGCCGTGATGGGGAGACAGCTGCAGGGGGAGATCACAGCCTGAGAACTCAGACCTCATCACTTTTTACTTGTTAAGTGTTGTGCTGTTACAAAAGCCTGAGTATTTCTTTGTAGATGTCCTCAAACCAGCCAAGGGGTTTTCCTGAGGAGAACCTTTCACGTGAAATTGCGATCAAGTGTCATCCACCTGTTTTGTGTTTATCACAAAAACAGCCCGTTCCTCACCTCGGCCAATATTCCTCAGTGATGGCAGCACGGACAGTTCATTGGTTCTTTCCAAAAGAACTCCAGAGTAGGAATAATGCCACGCTGTATTTAACTATAGTGAACAAGGCAGCACTGCTAAGCTCTGACAAACACTGCGCAGAGCAGAATCTGCCCAAAGGAAGCTCTTCCAGCTGGCTGCTCTCTGGGCAATTTCCAAAGCAAACACTGAACTGCTCTTTTCAGAGAGGACCCACAACAGCTCTCTTATTTATGGGAAATGCCCCGTGAAGCTCTGACCAGCTGGCTTTCTGTTGGATGGAGCACTTCAAATCGGCTTATCATCTTTCCTTGAAGATCCTTGAGTTGTTTGCAGTTCTAAGCCTTTTATCAGTGCTCTATTATTTCCTTCCTTTCATCTGGATAAAACAAGCTTCACTTACAGCCATGACAGGAGGCTGCATCGTGACGGGAACAAAACCCATAGGACACCTTTGTTCTGCTGAAGCTCAGGCACACAGCCCGGTGACTTCAGAACCTAACGTCAATTTTCACCCCCAGCCTTGGATTCCCTGCCTGTGTGTCCTCATGACAATCTGTCCTCATGGACAGAGGCAGCACTACTGCCATGTCAGACACGCGACACAGATTTCTGGATGCAACGTGGGGACTTCTGATGCTGGCTATTGAAGAGCACAGAAAATACACGA
Source organism: Chrysolophus pictus (assembly GCA_037305975.1). Taxonomy (NCBI): domain Eukaryota; kingdom Metazoa; phylum Chordata; class Aves; order Galliformes; family Phasianidae; genus Chrysolophus; species Chrysolophus pictus. The sequence continues at coordinate 3,207,764 of CM074604.1, forward strand.
CACATCTCCTGACGTGACCTTAGGGGTCTCGGCCATCCTAAATGATTCCATGATTCAATAATTCTTTGGTAGTGTGATTCTGTGATTCCATGATTCCATGACTCATTGATTCTATGAGTCTGTGACTTCTGTGGTTCAGGTATTCCGTGATTCTGAGATTCCATGATTCTAGAAGTCATGGTCTTTATGTTTGGTAAGGAGGAAATGTGTCTGCCATAGCCCAGGTCTGTTATTCACTCCTGACCTCCTGCATGACCACAAAGGCTAGTGACCACAAAGTGGACACTGCCAGCCTCCCTATGCTTGTGTGTCCCCAACACCCACCTGTCCCCACAGACTTCCAGGTCTGTGTCACCAACCAGTTCCCATTTGGCTGCATGTCCCCATATCCCCATATCTTCATGATTTCCCCATATTGCCATGATATTCTCATGTCCCCATGATGTCCCCATTTCCCCATGATGCTCCCATATCTTCGTGTCCCCATATCCCTATGTCTCCTTGCTTTCCAAATATCTCCATAATTTCCTCACTGCCCACATCCCAGTTGCCCTCTCACCTCCCAGTGTCCCCAAATGCTGTGTCCCCAGTTCCCCAAACTATCAGCCCAACACCTTGCATCACAGGACTCAAGAGAAGCTAGGGATGAGTCCTTGGACAGAGCCTTGATATGGGGACAGTGGTCTTGGGAACAGAAAGGCTGGGGTGTGCTAGGTGCTGACATTTGGGAGCTTTGGGCTCAGTGCCATGGGGATCCCAGCACTCAATGTTCTTCCTCTGATCCCTGGCTCCCTCCTGTGCCCCGGGGCTGGGGCAGGGAATGGCTGCATGCCAGGTCAGTCCGAGCCAAGGGAGCCTGCCAAACCCAGGGGCACTCGGGGGTTGTGGGAGGGACACTGAGAGGATAAAAGCAGCCCTTGCCTCCTGCAGCCTCACCCAGCTCCCAGAGCACAGAGGAAGATGAAGGCAGCTGCGCTCAGCCTCGTGATGCTCCTCGCTGCCCTGTGCTGCACAGTGGAAGCTAAGGTGAAGCATCCATGGGGGATGTGGGCTGGGGATGGAGGGGATTGGCCATGGGAGTCCCTGATGCCAAGGTCTTTCTCACTCCCTCTCCTACTCCTCTCCCCACAGACACTTGTGCCAGGAAAACAGAGTTTTCCGGAAGTTTTTGTGGTGAGTGCCCAGGCAGCCACGCTGATTGTGCCCAAGGGTGGCCCTGAAGGGAGCTCTGCAGGGACAGGCACATCCAAATTCCTTCCATTTGCACCCTACTTCCCTTTTCTTTGGGTCCCCAAATCCCTTCTCTTTGGGGCTCCAAATGCTCTCTTTCAGTCCCCATATCCCATCCTTTTGGCACCAACAAATCTCCTTTCTTTGGCATCCCAATTCTCATCTCTTTAGGTCCCCTATCCCCTCTGTTTCATTTTCCCCCATTTACCACTCTTTGAGATCCTCGTTCCTCTCCTTTTGGAACTCCCAAGTCTCATCTCTTTGTCATTCCTATTCCCCTCGCTTTGGGCCCCCCTGTCCCGATGTCCTGTCCCAATGTCCTACTCCAATCCTGGGTTTCTCCATGGGCAGAAGTGCACACAGACCTTGGCAGCCATGGGGGTGGGGGCAGCCCTAGGGACAAACAGGGGGTTTGGGTGGGGACACCCAGTCCCGCAGTTCCCTCATGGCTGCCCCTTGGCTCTTCTTCCCCAGCAATCACCACCTGTCATCGTTGAAATTCCTGGTCCTGTAAGTAGAGGGGCAACCCTGGAGTGAGGACAGAGCTGGGATGTGTTGCTGTTCTCTCTGTTTTCCTGGGACTTGGGGACATCCCTGGGCCCCAAAGCCTCTGTTGGTCTCCCTCCTGTTTTGGGTGGTCAGTGGCAGGGGAAGGAGGCAATGGGGGACAGTTGGTGCTGAGCAGGTTACAGGACCTTGCCTTGGCCACGGTGTTCTAGTGCCCACAATGGGTCCATTAGCCTTCAGGGTGTCCCAGAATGTCCCATTGCCCCCAGCATGTCCCCTTGTCCTAGCACCCTCGGTGTGTCCCAAATACCTCCTTTCTCCCCAGATCTTGTCCAGCAGAACAAAGGAGAATCCCCCACGTGAGAAACGCGTGGCCCTGGATCTGCGTGTCTAGGTGAGCAGCACAGGGACACCTGCAACCTCACAGGGCACTTGGGAACCTTGGGTGTCCTGTAGCCCTGAGGACCAGGCATCAGGGGCTGGGGATGGATGGTATGGAGGGGACTGCCCCTGGCCTGCTCCAGTGGGACCTGGGCACTGTCACCTCCACACCTTCCCTTGCACTCTATGAGGCAGTGCCGAGGAGGGGATTTGGAAGGGGCAAGCTCGGGGTGCCCAATGGATGGCCAAGGGTCACTGTGCAGGTGGGACAGGGGCTGTGGCTGCTGTCCCCAGGGGACCCACATCTTGCCCTGGCCCTGTTGGCTGCTGCCAGTCCTTCTTCTCCTGTCCTAAGTCCTTGGGGACAAACCCTGCAGGAACAAGGATTCTCCTCACCTCTGATGCCCTTTGACGTCCTCTGATGAACAGCGCTGCCCTCTGGTGACCAGTGTCGCCCTCTGATGACCAATGAAGACCCTGATGATTAATGACACCCTCTGATGATCAATAAATCCCTCAGCAAAGCTACACTCTGTGTGTCTGTGTCCTTGTTCTCATGCTCAGCAGGACCACTCGGATCTGTCCCTGCCTGGCAGCGGACACCCTGAAGTGCTGGGAGGGGTCCCCAGCTCCATGCCATGCACACCATGTCCTACACCCCTCTGGGCGTCCCCCTCTCTCATCACCTGCTCCAAAGTCCTGAAGGTTGGAGCTGCTCTCATGCTGCCATGCAGCCTCAATACCCTCCCTCTGTTCTCTCCCAGATCCTCCTTCCAGTTTCTCCAAACTCTTTGCCCTTTGCTCTACCTCTGCATGGCCACAGTGTGACCACGTCACCCTCCTTTAGCCCTCTCTTTTATTGCAGCTACCTGTCCCTCCTTTGGGTCTGCTTCTTTCCTCTTCCTTCAGTCCCCCTACCCCGTCACCTACAACAAGGTCTGCATATCCCCACCCATGGACTCCCCAAATATCCTGATGATCAATGAAGCCCTCTGATGACCAGTGACACCTGCTCTCGATTAATGAAGCCTTCTGATGGTTAATGAACACCTCTGACAATCAGTGGAATCTGACAACCAACAAAGCCTTCAGATGACCACAGACACCTTCTGATGGCAAAATAAGCCCTCTGACGATCAGCAGATTGCTGCTTCACGTGCAGGGAAGGGAACGGTGGGAAAGAAAGATTCTGTCATCATACTGGTATATAGCATGGTTTGCTCATCATAACATAATGGTTTGCTTCTGATTTAATCAGAGAATCTGGAGAAGAGTGTGGGGCTGCACCTGACTTTCCTGAGAGACACGACTGTAGTTGAAGAGATGAGGCAGGTGATAATCTGCAGACAAAGCAGTGCTGCCTGATGTTGGTCAGGGTGAGCTCCTTCAACCAGTTTGATGACCATGGGTCTGGAGATCATGGAATCCTAGAATCACCAAGGTTGGAAAAGACCTTTGAGATCATCCAGTCCAACCGTCCACCCATCACCAACAGTTCTCACTCAACCATGTCCCTCAACACAACGTCTTCACATTCCTTGCACACCTCCAGGGTCGGTGACTCCACCACCTCCCTGGGCTGCCCATTCCAGTGCCTGACCACCCTTTTGGTAATGTAGTATTTCCTAAAGTCCAGCCTTGGCGCAACTTGAGGTCATTCCCTCTTGTCCTATTACTGTCATGTGAGAGAAGAGGCTGACCCCCAGCTCACTGCAACCTCCCTTCAAGTAGTTACAGAGAGCAATCAGGTTTCCCCTGAGCCTCCTCTTCTCCATACAAACAATCCCAGCTCCCTCAGCTGCTCCTCATCAGACTTGTGCTCCAGACCCCTTACCAGCTTTCTTATCCTTCTGTGGACATGCTCCAGGGCCTCAATGTCCTCCTTGCAGTGAGGAGCCTAAAAGTGAATGCAGCACTGAAGTTACAGCCTCACCAGTGCACAGTACAGAGGGACAATGACTTCCCTACTCCAGCTAGCAATGCTTTTTCTGATGCAAGCCAAGATGCCATTGACCTTCTTGGCCACCTGGGCACACTGCTGGCTCATGTTCCTACAAGCATCGACCAGTACCCCCAGGTCCACATACCCTATGCAGTCTTCCAGCCACTCTGCCCCACACCTGCAGGGTTGCCTGGGGTTGCAGTGACCAATGCCCAGCACCTGGCATTTGGCCTTATTCTATTCCATCCCATTGGCTTCAGCCTGCCAGATCCCTCTGTAGGGCCATGCAATCCCCGGGCAGATCGACGCTTCCTGCCACCTTGGTGTCATCTGCAAGTCATGGATGATGGCAAATGCCTTATGGGGGTGGTTACAGCAGTGGGAGTACAATAACTTGCAGTGGAGGGGTAAACCTATTTGGTCTCTGCAAAGATATTGCTGCTCAAATAAAGAATATGGTTGCAAAGGTGCACCATGTGGATGCTCATGTGCCCAAGAGTCGGGCTACTGAAGAACAGTAAAATAACCATCAGGTGGACCGAGATGCCAAAATTGAGGTGGCTCAAATAGACCTGGACTGGCAGAAAACAAGGGTGAATTATTTCTAGCTCGGTGGGCTCATGAGACCTCGGGCCATCAGGGGAGAGATGCAACATATAAGTGAGCGAGAGACCGAGGGGTGGACTTAACTGTGGATGCTATTGCACAGGTTATTCATGACTGTGACACATGTGCCACAATCAAACAAGCCAAGAGGATGAAACCACTCTGGAAGGAAGGGCGATGGCAAAAGTATAAATATGGGGAGCTGTGGCAAGGTTGATTCTATCACCTTGCCACGATCTTGCAATGGTAAGTATTATGTGCTCACCATGGTGGAAGCAACCACTGGGTGGCTTGAAACATATGCAGTACCCCATGCTACCGCCCGAAACACCATATTAGGTCTTGAGAAACAAGTCCTGTGCAGACATGGCACCCCAGAAAGCATTGAGTCAGATAATGGGACTCATTTCAAAAATTCTCTTGTAAACACTTGGGACAAGGATCATGGCATTGACTGGATTTATCACGTGCCCTACCATGCACCAGCTTCTGGTAAAGCTGAACAGTACAGTGGATTATTAGAAACCATATTGAAAGTAATGGGTGTTGGAATATTTAAGCACTGGGAGAAGCATTTGGCAGAAGCCACCTGGTTGGTCAATACCAGAGGATCTATCAGTTGTGATGTTCCTACCCAATCCAGCTCCCTACATGCTGTAGAGGGAGATAAAGTCCCTGTTGTACATGTAAAGAGCATGTTGGAAAAAGCAGTTTGAGTTCTTCCAGTCTCCAGAAAGTGCAAACCTCTCCTGTTTTTGCCCTGGAACTGGTAATGGAGAAATATGGGGATGTTCAGTGTCTACCACAAGGGAATGTGATGTTGGGGGAGCGTAGTCAGTAATTCCATATGTATATATGTATGTAGACGTGTGTGTGTAATACATTTTAATCACTGTTTGTTTGTATATATGTATAGATATTAAGCATGATGTAGTGATGTAGAGTAAGGGGTGGAATGTCATGGTTTTATGATTCTTGCTATCAGTTGTGGGAATACAAGAAAAACTGTTCTGAGCAGAAGCTGTGGAGCAAGATAAACAGCATGAGAACCAAGGACACCTCTAGAAGAAGAAAGAACGTCTCACGGCTCTGACTGGATAAGCACCTGTGTGAATGGTTGAAGAGTGCTTTGTAGAATGCTCTGTTGACATGTAAAGGTGGATGGGAAAGTTGTAGGGGTGGATGGGAAAGCTAGAAAAAGAAAACTTGTGAAGGTATATAAGTGATGTGAGAACTTGTAAAAAACGATTTGGATCATTCACTTCTGAGTCCGTGCATCAGACGCTGCAATCAGTATTCCACACCATAACATCATGTAAAGCACAGGTAATTCAGAGTTAATGCTCCAGTTCCAAGGATTGACAACTTTCTGGATACCTGGTTCTCAGAAAAGAAGAAGAACTGCATATCCCAGGGGAATTTGCATTCAGAGGGGAAGATCAACCATGGGAAGAAGTCACAGGATCTCTCCCTCTCTCACTGCCTGCAGTGTTGTGGTGCTCTCCTGCCATGCGCCTTCAGTTCAAAGTGGAATGTTCAGTTTCTGACTCTCTCTCTTATTTTGGTTGATTTATTCGCCTTAATTTCAATTAGATTGTATGATATATTATGCTATCTTGCATTCCTATGTCGTATTTAATAAAATTAAGTTTTCCTCCTTAGATTGTTGCAGCTGTTCTGTTTTGGGGCTCAGCTCCCATATCCCTTCCCTTCCCCTATTCCCTTCCCATTTTGGATCCAGGGGGCCTACAGGCCTGCTGCCCCCTGTCACAGGCACAAATTGATCGAGATAGCTCTGTGACACCCTGCAAGCAAAAAGGTCAGACGTTCACGCCTCTCAGGTTACCCTGGGACTGTGAAACTGTCCCCTCAATCCACGGAGAATCCCATCAAAGCAATGGGCCTTTTCAGAGAGAATTCCCGTGAGTGAATTCCAAAGTCCAGCTTTGGGAGAGGCATCCATCCTTCTGCCCCGGCCTTGAGGACTGTCATTACGGAATGTGTCACATCTCAAATAGAAAAGGAAGGAGAGGTGCCCAGATTCGCAGCTCCTGGTTAGATAAGAGTGAAACCGACACTCAGTGTCCAGGTACAGTCATCAGTTTTAATGCAAATCTGTGCTCTACAATTATCTGTAAAATACTGGCACTTCTACAATTATATCCATGTGCAGCTACACCTTGTGATGTTATAAGAAACCAAAGTAAGCCTTGTGTTACTTAACAACTCTATGAGAGGAAGAGAAAGAAAAGAGAGAGAGTTGGGGCATGGGGAGGAGAGAGGGACAGAGAAAGAGATCAGAGGTCTGGGTTCCTGCTTTGATCGAGCAGAGAGAACTGGGGGGTCCTTGGCTTGCGAGCGTGCTTGTCCCATAGTTTTGTAGCATGAAAGTCTCCAAACAGAACCTCAAGGATCACTCTGCCTTCTGTGGCTCCTAGGTTTACAGGTGTGCCATCCAGGGCTGTGAGTGAGGTGGCAATAAACAAGCCCATCAAAAACAAGTTTGCAGTCAGAACTTCCTACAGCACAATGGGAACGTTTTGGATACAGCAAGGCTGTCTCATTTTTCACAGGATTCCTCCCTCCCCCAACTCCCCAGCCTTCAGTCTGTTGACGTGGCAATGCACTTCCAAGCCTTTGAGACAACTCCAGGCACACCGCAGGCAAAGTGTTTTTTGTTGGTCTGCTACGTAATGCAGGGCCTGAGGGCTGACACAAGTGCAAGGAGAAAGGAGAACAGCGTGCAAAGGTGGTGCAAAGAGAGCAGCACTGAAAAGAGCACGTCCTGCTGCTGCCCATGGCCGTGACTCCAGGGAAGCAGCAGCACAACTTAAAGGCAGCAGAGTCCCCACCAGGCAGTGGCAGATGTAACTCAGGGACACTGCTGCTCTGTGTGCATTTGTTGATTAGATCCTGAGCCTCTTCTGATGATGCAGACTGGATGGAAGGCAAAGCAAATGATCTTCTGCTGATTTCTTTATCTATTCAAAGAGCCCGGTTCCTTCAGTGCAATAGGTTAATCACATAGAAATAAAAAGTAAAAGATCAAGACTGATAATGGATGCTATTTAATTGGAATTAAAATTATCATAGGTATGACAAACAAACATGAAGAAAAAGTGGAAACATTAATTAAGTCAATCTGGCTTCTCCTAAGTTTTTGTAGTCTTGTGAGAGTGATGAAAATCGTTTTGATGGAGAAACAATGTATAATGGAGAACTTTCCTGAGGGCACCCTTGAGTTCCTGATTCCTCAAGCTGTAAATGAGGGGGTTCAGTGCTGGAGGCACCACTGAGTACAGAAATGACACCACCAGGTCCAGGGATCGAGATGAGATGGAGGGGGGCTTCAGGTAGGCAAACATGCCAGTGCTGAGAAACAGGGAGACCACAGCCAGGTGAGGGAGGCACGTGGAGAAGGCTTTGTGCCGTCCCTGCTCAGAGGGCATCCTCAGCACAGCCCTGAAGATCTGCACATAGGAGAAAAGAATGAAAGCAAAGCACCCAAATGCTAAAGGGGCACTGACCACAAGAAGCCAAATTTCTTTGAGGTAGGAGTGTGAGCAGGAGAGCTTGAGGATATGAGGGATTTCACAGAAGAACTGATCCACAACATTGTCTTGGCAGAGAGGCAGTGAAAATGTATTGGCAGTGTGCAGCAGGGAATAGAGAGCCCCAGTGCCCCAGGCAGCTGCTGCCATGGTGGCACAAGCTCTGCTGTCCATCAAGGTCCCGTAGTGCAGGGGCTTGCAGATGGCAACGTAGCGGTCATAGGACATGATGGTGAGAATGGAATACTCTGCAGAAAATAAGAATAATACAAAGAAGACCTGAGCAGCACATCCTGCGTAGGAGATGATCCTGGTGTCCCAGAGGGCATTGGCCATGGCTTTGGGCAGAGTGGTGGAGATGCAGCCCAGGTCGAGGAGGGCGAGGTTGAGGAGGAAGAAGTACATGGGGGTGTGCAGGCGGTGGTGGCAGGCTACGGCTGTGCTGATGAGGCCGTTGCCCAGGAGGGCAGCCAGGTAGATGGCCAGCAAGAGCCAGAAGTGCAGGAGCTGCAGCTGCCGCGTGTCTGCCAACGCCAGCAGGAGGAACTCGCTGATGGAGCTGCTGTTGGGCATCTGCTGCCTTTTGCCACATGAACCTGTCCAAGGAGTACAAAAGTTAAAGACAGAGATTTCAGTGTGGAAAATGTTCATTCAACCCCAATGATGGGAGCTACTTTTCTTGATGTTGAGTTTGCCTTGAGGGCTTCTGCACTTTTTCTCTCCAGGAAGCAGTCTTGTCCCCATAGGGACAGGGAAATGTGGTCATGTAGGGAAATATTTTCTTTCCAAAATGTGTCACATGAAGTAAATTTTAATAGGGAGGTGCTTGTCAGCATCTGTGGACTCAATGCCAAAAATATGTGGGTCACAAATGGAAGTTGCAGTGATAGTTTTTCTGCACTCCCTCCTCTCACTCAGTGTGTCCATGGAGTGTTTGCTGAATTGAGAAATTCGGAGCACTTCTGCTGTACTCAGTATGAATACCTATGAGACCTGAGAGGCAAGAGGATTCATGTCTGCTTAATGTGGAGTAAAGGGAGCTGGTTGGGCTTGTTTCTAATTGCTCTGAGCATGTCAGCTTTGAAGAGGGAGAAGGATTATACTCCCAAAACATGGTGAAAAGAAGGCAGACCCAGCTGAGAGCAGAGGAATCCACTGCCCATCACGAAATATTCATCATTTCTCAGCATACTTCCTCAATGCCTCATCACCACACATCTTGCAAAGGAAACCTAACATTCATTTCAAAAGCCCCAAAGCATTTCCTTGCTTACTTTCTGCGACTTCCGTCAAATTTGTTGTCCAGGCTATGGGAAAGATTTGCATTCTGAAGGTCAGCTCATGGCTCTGAAGGACCCCTCAGGGAGATGTGTCCTAATGATGGCATCTCATTAAGGGAAAGCCAGCTCCTTCCCAGCCTCACAGCCTGCATTGCCCGCAGCCCCAGGCAGTGGCTCTCAGCCCCTGTGCACTGCAGAGGGTGATGGACACGTGCCTGGGGAGATGCTGCTCTGCTCTGCTGGAGCTCTGCCTGCACAGGAGCTGGTTCATGCATCGGACCCCATGATAGTGTGGGTAAAGGAGTTTCTAGGAGGGAGCTTGCTCAGAGGAAGGTCCCTGCACTGAAGGGGGTAATTCCCTGATCATATCTCTGTGGTCTGCAGATTTTCATCCTGGGGGCTGTTTTCCTGTCATTTCCCTGACTGAGCATACAGACACCAGCCCAAACTCTCTGAATTCCAATTTGCTGTCCAGAACCCACCCTGTCTGCAGGGCACTATCTGATTGCATGTTCATTTCTTCAAGTGAAAAAGGGAACCTAAGAGAACTCCTATGGCTTTATTGAAAGAATATATAAGTTAGAGGAAAGCAGTGAGGTAAAATGCACTTAAGGTTTCTCTCTTGACGTGCCCTCAGAGCTGTACTCTGACGTTGCAACAGGGAAGCCCTCATCTGGAACAGCTCTTATTCCATGATAAAGAAACACTGGGTGTATGGAGCCTGATCTGCACTGGGATGTGCCAGATTTGGTGATCCCTGTTGGAAAAGTGTTTGCATTACCTATGGTGAGAGACTTACCGTGTCAGTGGCTGGAAGCAATGCTCCTGCAGTGAGGTTGCAGCCTGCTCACACCCCACACATCCTGTAATCCCTCTCTCCTTTCTCTTCTATCTTCATGTCACCTGCAGAACGTGCCCCTACTACTGATGCACAGTACACGGGAGCTGCTTCAGGGCACAGCTGTGTCTCTGCAGCACTGCCCACTTGTAGGAGCTCCCTGTGTCCCAGGGGCTCAGAACAGCTCAGCAGCAGAGGATGTCATTTTTATCCACTGAACTCCCCTGAGATGTGCCTGGGTCTCTGTGGCCAACAGCTCCTGAAAGACAACAGCATCATGATTGTACTCTGAAATCTGCTGAATTAACCACCAAATGTCCGGTGAAAAGTAACCAATTGCATACATGTGGTTAGTCCTACCAGAGAGTGTTTGCTGTAACAAAAAGGGCACACAGACCTGGAGAGGGAGAGGTGGAATTCTCCTGGGCAGAGCAGCGATGAAGCTGAGGCAATGCGGGCATCTCATCCCTAGATGGAAACCCTATGACTGAAATGGGATTCAGATCCCCACAGACCCAGAGAAGCTGGGATTCCTGTGGTTCAGTTCAGATGTGCAGAAGGAGTTGCCTGCATGTGAGCTCCTGCTCTGAGTCCTTGGTCCTTCAGCAGGGAGTCATTTGCTCACACACAGAGCCTGGGTGATGACCAAGGTGCCTGGGGTGCTCCTGGATGTGTGCTAGTGCTTGTAAAGTGTGTGGGAAATCCCTGAGGTAGACAACTCCTTCCTGAGCATCAGCTGAGGGCCAGAGAGGGGATAAAGCATTCCTTGGCCAACCTAAACAACAAGAGAACCCTGCATTTAGTGCTCCTCTAAGACCCTTTTTCCGCCCGTCTCCATGGTGCATGCAGTTATTCAGCTGACTAAATGGCTGAGCTCACAAAATGAACCAGATCTTTCTCTGTTCTCCATCTGATGCATATTCTGGAGATCCAGGCCCTGCAGAGCTAACACACATCTTCATTCTTCAACTGACAAAACGTCAGTTTTCTATGTGTTCTCATGGGAATGGCATCAGAAGCAGCCTAGTGTCATACCGACTTCCTTAGGTATCCCGCACACTCACTTGCAGCTGCAGGTGCAGCTCAAGGCCTTCAGGGAAGCCATGACCTAGGAGTGTCCGTGCTGCTTGGACAATTCTGAGCCCCACAATGGGTCTAATGCCTGTGTGTTTCCTTCTGGACACAAATGCCATAGATGAGCTATCCACTCAGGCTAAGACCAATGATGCTTGCCAATTAGGATGTTTCTTCATGTGTTTTTACACTAATGAGAACACCAACACATGGTGAGCTAGAAATAATAGAACAGTTGCAGGCCTCAGGTCTTGTTTGGACCACAGGGACACGGTTCAGTGGCTTCCACAACTGGACTGCAGCTCAGGGGGATACAGAGTCTTAACGATGGATGGGCGAGGAGACAAGGAAGTGTGAGAGTGCACTGAGCTCTTGATGGGGATGGCAGAACAGCCAGGTCAGAGAGAATGGAAATGGCATACAGAGGAGACCAAGAGTGTCTGTTCCTGCCTTCCTGATCAGGAAGAGCAAGTGGAAAGTGCCCTCTACACACAGATGGGAGCCTCATGTTGTCAGGCCCTTGTCCACTTTGGGGGTCTTTTTCATCGCATTATCTGCTGCAGGGACAGAACAGCAAGGCATGCACCATCCAGAAGTTCCCTGGAGAGCAGAGCTGGTGGCTTCTTGACTAAGCCCTGGAGGAACCAAAGAGGAGAGGTGCTCTGCTGGATCTCATACTCACCGGCACGGAAAGGCAGGTGGGGAACGTGAAGATGGAAGAGAGCCTTGGCTGCAGTGGCCATGGGATGGTGGAGCTGAGGAGTTTGAAGGGAGGGCAAATGACAAGCTCAAACCTTTGGGTTTCAGGAGAGCACACTTGGGCTTCTTCAAGTGTCTGTGGGGTACAGTCCGGCAGGGTAAGGCGCTGAAGGGAATAGGATCATAAAATGTGATAAGTGTCTAAGTATCACTGCTTCCAAATAGAATAAGTCCATTCCAAGGAAGAGGTAGCCAGGTAAAAATAGCAAAACTCCAGCAGGAATGGTAATGGATTGACCTGTTCAAATCCAAACACAGAAAAAGAAGCATAGAGGAAGTGGAAATAAGAAGAGATCACCTGGCAGCAACGCAGAGACTTTGTCCAGCGTACATGCTGAGATGAGTGTAGGTAAGTCAGTTCAACTGCAATTGAATGTGCTCGGGCATATCACAGACAAGAAGGGCTTGTAGAAATATGTAGTCTGCAAAAGGAAGGCTAGGGAGAAAGTGGGCCCAGCATAGAATGGGGCAGGGAACCTGGTGAGACAGGACATGGAAAAGCCTCTGATACTCATTTCCTTCCTGACCTCACTGTTTATTAATTGGACTGGGCTTCTTGGAATCCTAGGTGCCAGAGACAGGTGGGAAATGTTGGTGTAAGGCACATGTACTGTTGATGAAAGAAGAGGTGATCAGGGAATACCTAAGCAAACTGGATCCCCAGTTGGAAGAGGCTGACAAGTATCGTAGGATTTTGGAATGGTTTGGGTTGGAAGGATCCTAAAGACCATCCAGTTCCACCTCCCTTGCTTTGTGCAGAGCTGTCACCCAGTAGATCGGGATGCTTGGACCCTTGACATCTCAAACATCTCCCGGGATGGGGCAGCAACATCTTCTCTGGGCTGCCTGCTCTGTACCAGCTCCATGCCTCACATCATGATCTATGGAATGTTAGAAATTCCCTCCAAATGTCTAATGTAAAATTCTCTTTAGCTTATTATCATTCATCCTTGTTCTATTATTCAGAAATGATGTAAGAATTCAGTCTCCAACTTTTTTATTTGAACAAGACAGTGACGAGAAGATGAAGTGAAGGCATTATCCAGAGTAGTGCCTCCACATTTCAGATCCCCAACACAATAAAGATGTCTGCAAGTGGGAGTTGATATAAATGCGTTAACGCTTCTCAAGTTCAAATATTCTCACGTGTCTCCCTCTCTTTTTAAGCTGAAAACAATCACATTTGAGGGAATATTGTGTCTTTTATTTATTTATTTAGATTTTTTTTTTTTCCCAAAAGGACAGTGTTTTTTCCAGAACTGTGTTAGCAGGACACAGATGCCTTCAGGTACAGGGACACAGACAGTGGTGCCAGTGCCAATGCCCTGTGACCAATGCCCAGCATCCACCGCTGCTCTACCCTGCTGCGTATTTGATGTCCCTCATCCTCCAGGTGTCTCCAGCTCTCCTAAATCAATGACCATGGTTCAGGGCGTGTTTTCAGCAGGCCATCTGGACACATGCTCTTCCCACTGCTCTCCAGATTTCTCCATCCCTTGCTCTTTGGTCACTCAGTTACCTCCCAACTATCTGGCTGGTCTGTCTCCTTCAGGGAGACTACCAGAATTTGCTCCATCTCTCCAAAATCTGATGGAGTCTTTGATCAGTTCCTTAGCTGTGACTGTATGTATCCCTTCCTATCACTGCCTAACTCATTTCTTGTACAACTATTGCCTGTGAAAGACAAACCTCATTAGATGCAGCTTGGACAAGGCATGCAATTGTTTATTCAATTGCATCATGTTTACAACTGTTTGTTGGGAGAGAAAAAAAAAAAAAAAAAAAAAAAACAGAGAGAAATATTTCCTAGCCCATGTGCAGCTGGTTCTCTGAGGAAAACCAGAAGGATTTGGTGCAAAGGAAGTTTAACACTGAACTGGGGACTGCAGAGGAGAAGTGTGATGTGAGGAAAAGTGATGCAACTCCCATGGGGCCAATGTGAGTAGAAATGGAGTGGGGTAGCAGAGGAAGACATTTGTCCACACAGTGACAGAGCAAAGCTCATTAGCGGACATCCTGGGTCAATATCAATTGCCAAGTACTGCTGCAACTTCTTGTTTAAACCCAGCTATAAATAAATAAACAAATAGTCTTCATAAATGCCTGTTCTCTTCCTCTTTTAGATGTCTCCAGATACCTGTCCAGTTTGCTGTACAAGTTCTGAACACCTGAAGAAGATGACAGGAAGGCACAAGGCACAGGAGGCTCTTCAGGTTGTAATGGGCCCCACGGGGCATTTGCTGCTGAGTCCATCAAACTGCAGTGCACAGAGAAGATTGCATGAAGTGCTCAGGAAGACAAAGTCAGAAGGAACAGTGAAGTTTCTTGGAGTATTAATGGGCCCCACTGAGGGCCATTGACAAGCAAGCTTCCCCAGGGACTTGTTAGAGCAGATAATTGGAAGCCATGATTGCAGGCAGACCGAGGCACTGGGATGGTGGCTGTGATGCTGAGCAAAGCCTCCTTTGTCTTGTGAAGCAGAAAGGCCAAGGCCTGATCCCCAGAGCCTTGGCAGGGAGATCGTGTCCCTCCTGCTGGCTCAGGGCCCTTCCTGGGGCAGTGGGATGGAGGTTTGTCTGATGTCAAATGAAAGACTGTGGGACAGCAGATTCTGCATGAGGTGCAAGGATGTTGTGAGGCCCAAGTCCCATGTGGGCAGTGTGTCTGATCCCAGGATGTGGGATGTGAGAAGGGCCCAGTCTGGACAAATTACTCAACTGCAATGGAACTTTGAACTCCAGATCTCTCAGGCCCAAGGTGGAGGCACCATTTCCTCACTGGTAGCATTTGGTTCTGGGGATACCGTGTTTGATGCTCACCCACATGCAGAGCTCCTGTCTGACTGCAACACCACTGTGCTCATATCAGCTGTGACGACACAGTGGAGCTGAAATCACTGAGCTTGTCTCCCCTTTCCAGCACAGTGACTCTGACATCACTGTAATACTGACCACAACTCAGGAATTCTGACATCACTGCTCTCCACACTACCGAGACAACACCGTGACTGTGCTGTCACTGAACTCCTACCCACTGTGACAGCACAGTGATCCAACATCACTGTGCTTGTACCCACTGTCATAGAATCCTGGGACAACCCGCAATGGAAAGGACCCATAGTGATCATCAGGTCCCACATTTGGCTCCACACGCCCGTCCTAAAAGCAGAGCATATGACTGAGTGTGTTGTCTTGTTACGGAGTTATCTAGATCAATGTGTGTCCGTGACAGAGGGCAGAAGGCTTGGCAGTTCCACTGGCCAAAAAATAAATAAATAAAATAAAATAAAATAAAATAAAATAAAATAAAATTAAATTAAATTAAATTAAATTAATATACTAATATATAAAGATATAATAATAAAAATAATAAAAAACAGTGGCAAAGATCTAAGGAGGAAACTTATTTTTACTAAACATGATATTGGAATGTAAATAAGACAATGTTATAAAATAAAATTGGAATTTAGGGTAATAAATCAAATATAATGAGAGAGCGAGTGTCTGAAACCAAAAGCCTTACTTTGAACTGAAGGCGCACGGCTGGGGCGCGCAGCCACACACTGCCAGGCAGCGAGCAAGTGAGAGATCCCGGGACTTCCTCCCATGGCTTATCTTCCCCTCTGAACTCAGAGTCCTCACGAAAGGCAGTTCTTCTTCTCTTCTGAGAACCAGGTATCCATAAAGTTGTCCATTCACAGAACTGGAGTATTAACTCTCTAATTCTCCGTGCTTTACATGATGTTATGATTTGGAATACTGATAACAATATTCGTAAAACCATGACACTAGATCAGGCATTTGCAGCTTTGCTCGGCACACACAATCTGTTAGGACAAACAATGCTTCTGGAATCAGCCTGTCTACTGGTGATTAATTCATCTGACTTCAAAGTACGTTTTGCAGAGATGACCCCGTTGTCTATCAGGAGCTGCCAGCCCCGCAGCCCCAAGGGCATCTCCAGGGAGAGCAGTGAGGAAGAGAAAATGACATCCTCTGCTGCTGAGCTGGGCCGGGCTCCTGGGACACAGGGAGCTGCTACAAGTGGGCAGCGCTGCAGAGAGACAGCTGTGCCCAGGAGCAGCTCTTCTGCACAGCACAGCCTGCAGGTGACAGGAGGAGAGGAGAGAAAGGGCAGAGAGCTTATAGGATGTGTACGGTGTGAGCAGGTGTT
Organism: Chrysolophus pictus; assembly: GCA_037305975.1. Classification (NCBI taxonomy): domain Eukaryota; kingdom Metazoa; phylum Chordata; class Aves; order Galliformes; family Phasianidae; genus Chrysolophus; species Chrysolophus pictus. The sequence goes on from CM074604.1 coordinate 3,224,105, forward strand.
GAGCTCACTGCAGGAGCACTGCTCACAGCCTTTGGCAAGGTAAGTCTCACTGCAGGCTATGACTCTGCCACCTGCCAGGCTCAGCACTCAGCACTCAGCACTCAGCACTCAGCACTCAGCACTCAGCACTCAGTCTGCCTGGGGAGCTTTCCCAGGGCGCTGCAGGGAGATGTGTGGGGGGAAGGAGCCCCCCAGTAGGGCAGGGCAGGGGTCTGCTGCTGCTACAGCTGCTGCCTGGGGCAGGGGGATAACAGCTACACTGCACCACCGGCTAGTTTTTTTCCAAGGGTGCTTTGCAGGAGGAGAGACAAGGCAGGGATTTTCCAACACCTGTTCTTAGGGAAGGAGAATGAGTTGGAGGCAGAATTCTGAAAGGAGATGTGAAACATGAACACATCTCAGAGAATCCTGAATTGTACCATTCACAATCTGCCCTTATATGAACAATCTCCTCAAGTGCTTTCAGCTGAAATTGCTATCGTTTTCTGCTGACATGAATAATGCCCTTATCCTGCAAACAGGCAGCTTTCTCTAACAGAAATTGAAGTGCAAAGAGGTAGGCATGGGCACTGTGAGTGCAGACAGCATAAAGATATGAGGGATGGGAATTGATTGTAAGAGGAAATTATCTAGGAAGCTGAGATATGATAAGGAAATGAGAGGAAAGTAAGAGCTCTTTCAGCTTCTACTTCTTAAGGTACACTAAAGCTCATGCAAGTAAATTGAAGTTATGGAGTTAAATGAACATTTTTCAAAGAGAAAGAAACATTTCTATAGTATAGCAGGAGGAGAGTGTCTGCAAGTTATCTCGACTTCTGTCATTATTTTTTGCACTGTGCACAGGACTCCATGCCCAGGAACTGCAGATGCCCAACAGCAGCTCCATCAGCGAGTTCCTCCTGCTGGCGTTGGCAGACACGCGGCAGCTGCAGCTCCTGCACTTCTGGCTCTTGCCGGGCATCTACCTGGCTGCCCTCCTGGGCAACGGCCTCATCAGCACAGCCGTAGCCTGCCACCACCGCCTGCACACCCCCATGCACTTCTTCCTCCTCAACCTCGCCCTCCTCGACCTGGGCTGCATCTCCACCACTCTGCCCAAAGCCATGGCCAATGCCCTCTGGGACACCAGGCACATCTCCTACGCAGGATGTGCTGCACAGGTCTTTTTGTTTTTGTTTTTGTTTTCGGCAGAATATTTCATTCTCACCATCATGTCCTATGACCGCTACGTTGCCATCTGCAAGCCCCTGCACTACGGGACCTTGATGGACAGCAGAGCTTGTGCCACCATGGCAGCAGCTGCCTGGGGCAGTGGATTTCTCAATGCTCTGCTGCACACTGCCAATACATTTTCCCTGCCTCTCTGCCAAGGCAATGCTGTGGATCAGTTCTTCTGTGAAATCCCCCAGATACTCAAGCTCTCCTGCTCAGAATCAGACTACCACAGGGAAATTGGATTTATTGTGGTTAGCGTTCTTGCCATATTTGGGTGCTTTCTTTTCATTGTTGTGTCCTATGTGCAGATCTTCAGGGCCGTGCTGAGGATGCCCTCTGAGCAGGGACGGCACAAAGCCTTCTCCACGTGCCTCCCTCACCTGGCCGTGATCTCCCTCTTTGTCAGCACTGATTTTTTGGCCTACCTGAAGCCCCCCTCCATCTCCTCCCCATCCCTGGACCTGGTGGTGTCATTTCTGTACTCGGTGGTGCCTCCAGCACTGAACCCCCTCATCTACAGCATGAGGAATCAGGAGCTCAAGGGTGCACTCAGGAAAATACTGCATTTTGCATTTTGTTTCCATCAGAACAATGTTTTTCATACTCTCAGGATTGCAAAATAGTTAGGAGAAGTGTGATTAATTTTATGTGATGTTTCTGTTTTTTCTTCTTATTCTTTGGTCATACCTTTAATAAATTTAATTCCAATTAAATAATATTCATCATCAGTCTTTATGTTTACTTATTTTTACTTCCATGTGTTGAACCTCTTGTACTTATGGAACCAGGTTCTATGAATAGATAAAGAAATCAACAGAAAATCATTTGTTTTGCCACCCATCTAGTCTGGTTCATCAGCAAAAGCTCATGATCTGAGGCACAAATGCCACAAGGAGCAGAAGTGTCCCTGAGGGATGTCTGTCATTGCCTGGAGGGGACTTTCTGCTGCCTTTGAGTTGTGCTGCCGCTTCCCTGGTGCCACAGCCATGGGCAGCAGCAGGACATGCTCTTTTCAGTGCTGCTCTCTATGTTCCCATCTGTTCTCTTGTGTCCTTGCATTTGTGTCAGCTCTGAGTTCTGCTGTAATTGGTCAGTGCTGTTGTCTCTATGGTGACATCCCTGTGGCTGCAGGCAGGCAGGCAGTGTGCAGCACTGTGCCACAGCTGGCCTCCCTGCTGAGACCATCATAACAGAAGGGGCTGCTCAGGGCGGGGCCAGAGGACTGAACACCCCTTCCAAATCTGTGCCAAGAATACAGCCAAGGAGTTGCCCTCTTGCTTTCCAGGGGTTCTGCATGGTTCAAAGTCCCAGAGTTATCAGTGAGGACCAAAGGATGGATGAGAGCTCCCTTCTTGGTTGTACATGGCCCAGCAAATTGTAACTGGTCTTGAACATGTCTCTGTGGGACTGTCTCTACTGCGGTGGGGCTGCTGGCAGATGCTGTCCTGGAGAGGAATCTGGAGCAGCCTGGAGATGCCAGAGGATCTCCTGGGACAGTGTAAGAGACTGTGTAAGGCAAAGAATCATTCCTTATGCAATAACAGACCACTGATTCAAAGGAACAGGGGAATCTGAGGAGCCCATAGGCAAGTGAAGGCTCTGCAGTGGTGCTGTTGAGCCAGCAGGGCAGATGGAGAGAGACTCAGCAGGAGAGATCCCATCCAGCTGGGACTGCCTCCCACCCTGAGCAGCACAGGGTCAGCCCGGTGCCCCAGGGCACCACAGCTCCCTCACTCTGCAGAGCAGCTCCACCAGGTCAGGGCCCTGCACAGAGCTCAGGAAGGGAAGCAGGAGGGAACCAGGATCTGCTGCCAGGCCACACTGCCCTGGACAAGGATCTGTGGAAGTAGGGCTGGGAGCATTTCTGTGTGTTCAGGGATGGATGGATGAGAAGGAACATGCTCTGCTTGCCCTCCTGCTGCAGGTGGCTGCACCAGAGAGGACCCGCAGCCAGCACCTGGATGGAGCTCTGCCACCCGCCCTGCCCTCCCCTCTCCAGTGCTGTCACTGCTGATGCACTCCATGACCTCCCAGTGCTGCCGGCCGCCACATCTTGCAGGGGCCATTCAGGTGCTGCAGTGACAGTGAGCTCACATCACCACTCCAGCCACCTGTCCTCAGCCTGCCTCTCCCTTGCTGTGCCTGTGCCTGTGTGCAGACAGTTCTCTAAGGAAAGCAGGTAAAGGAATGGTGTAAAGGAACTGTACCATCCAGCTGCAGACTTCAGTGGAGAGTTCTGCTGTAGGGAAAAGTGATGCAAGTGCCAGGTGGCATACAGCAGACACGTCAGGCCTGGGGAGGTGAGCAGTCAGGTTGTCCGTACGGTGTCAGACCTCAAGCAATTGCTTTTCCTGCCTATGCAGATCTCCTTAGGAGACTCTCTGGAGCAACGTCAGTTGGTGAATGATGCTCCAAAAGCAACAAGATGCACTACTTTAAATCTGAAAACATTTTTATTGGGTTCCCTTTGAAATCTTCTTCCTTTACTACATTATTGTCATGGTTTTGTGATTTTTGGTTTTCGGTATTCCACATCATAACATCATGTGGGGCACCGGGAGTTTAACTGTTAATTCTCAAGCTCTGGGTACCTGCCTGGAAGAGAAGAAGAACTACATTCCCCAGGGGACTTTGCGGGCACAGAGAGTCTTGAGATCTAACTCCTGGCAAGGTCGCCTGATGCGCTCTTTGCCTGCTCTTCGCCGGCTCTCCTCCCTTTTCTCCCAGCTGCTCAACTGGACTGCGCATCTCACCTCAGCCCTCCGTGTTGTGGTGAGGCCGATCCACCTTTTGGACATTCTCTCTCTCATTATATTTTATTTATTAGCTTCAAATTTAATTATATTGTATTATAGTGTGTTATCTTGCATTCCGATACTATATTTAGTAAATGAGTTTGTTTCTCCTCAGATCGTTGCCGCTGTTTCTAATTATTTTGGGGTCCCCTGTTCCCTTTTTCCGGAGGCGCGGATCTGCGGATCCCTCCGCCCCACTTGTCACAGAACTGGGCCGAACCAGCCCGTAAACAGTTGACATTTATGAAACCTCTCCACCTAGCTGTATAAATCTTGACTTTAAGCATATTATGAAACAGACATGGCTCACTGGAACCTTCTGCACTTCAGAAAGATGCGCGGTACATTTGAATGTCAGGTCTATGAACCTCAGGTATTGAGTGGAGACTGTTGTAAGCACTTGAGAAAGAAAAGTTGGAAGAAAAAGATGAGGGATCTTGGCCTACTAATGGGGCCCACTGAGGGACATTACCAACACAGCCTCCCCTTGCACTTGTTAGAGCAGGGAATTGGAGGCAATGATTACAGTCAGGTAAAGCATTGTGCTGAGAAATCTCCTGGATTGTTTGATGAAGGAGAAGGGTCAAGGCCTGACATCCAGACCCTGGAGGGGAGATCCATCGTATTGGAGGGAATGAGCTCAGGGCTTATCCTGAGGTTGGTGTAGTGGGGCAGATTGTACTCCATGTGAAGGACAACGGTGTGACACCTCCCAGTCTCTGCACAGAGATGCAAGGAGGCAGTGAGGCCCCATTACCATAAGCAGAATAAATCTCCTCACAATCCATGGCCAAGGGGACAAAGATTTCATTGCTTTTGGGCCTTCCATCCTCACCAGCACCCATTGCCTTCTCCTCTGCAGGATTTCCTATGCTGTCCCAGCCCAGCCCCTATTTCCCTGTGCTCTGCAGACACCCACCTCTCCTCTCTGCCCCGCTCTGACCCTGGCACTGCAATCATGTCACTGATGTCTCTCAAGCCTCTCTGAACGTCCCTTGTAACGCAAAGCCATGGAGAGATCCCTCAGCATGGCCCCACATCATCACCCTTCCAGTGACATTTCCTCCTCCTCATGCCCAGTCTCGAGCTTTCAAGCTGCACTTTGAGGGAGTTTTTTCCCTCCTTCGCACATTTCGAGTACCAAGGTCAACTCCATTGTGTTGGAAATCACTTCCTCATGTAAACGCCACCCATCAGCTTTCTTGTGGCCTGTCAGCCATTGAGAAGAAGGAACCTCACCATCATCTTCCAAGGCACGTGCCAGCTTCATGGACAGACACGACCAAGTCACGTCCCTCCTGCTATCGAGTTGTGTCCTCACACAGAAGAGCCATCACAATCCCTTACACAAACCTCCTTCTTCCTCCATGGGCCCTACCAGGTGCTCAGGCAGAGAGGATCCCACAGCCAACACGTCAACCTGGCACTTTCTGTCGGCCTCTCAGGGACACTGCGGATGTGATCCTGTGTGCACAGATCCCAGCCAGAAGTCAAGGGCTGACCACCAGCTGCTTCAGGCAGAAGGCAGCACACCATTCCTTTCTGGGACACGCTCCTGGGGCTGGCCTGTCAACTCCACACACAGAAGTGACCTCACAGCCACCTTCACAGCGTCGTGCCACCTGCAGGCCCATGAGGGCCTGAGGTAGAGCTGAGCTCATGGCAGCATTCCTATGCCGCGGATTTCGCCAGGGAATGGTTTCCAGCGTGCAGGAAAGCATGACAGACTCAGTATGAGTGATCAAAGCTTCGTTTATTTTGAGGATATTTAACAATTGTTAAATACAATATTATAATGCTAGCAATTAAAGCTTGGTTTTAGCATGAGTGGGAGAGTAAGGCTGGTAATCTGTGCAGTCCATTCTCTGGGAATGTTCTTGTCAGCAACATTTAACAAAGCCCTGAGCCTTCAGGTACTGCCATGAGCAGATCTCCATTAACGATGGACTTGCTGTGCTGGAAACAGTCTGTGTGACAGAAGTGCCCACTGCGTGTCCTTGCCTGTGTTTGCAGCCACACAGCAGCACTGTCACCAAGCCACAGGAGCTGCAAGGCTAAGGGTCTATGGGGCTGAGTTTCAGCTCAACACACCGCCACCACACCACTGAATTCTGTCTCTCAGTGCAACACTGAGCCTTTTCTTGAAAAGTTTCTGTCTCACCTCTGTTGGCTGTTCCATTCCTGAGATGGAAGTGGCGCCTGACTCAGGAAGGAGAAGGACACAGAGCTCTGCAGGAGGACCTGCACCACCTGCCCAGCATCCATGCGCTACCCCACAGTTGCTCTTCCTACCTACAAATTCATGCTCCAGAATTTCTCCTGAGAGACCTGGGCCACCATTCCTGGGCTCTCATGTGTGCTTCAGCTACCCTAGGGCATCGTGGAGGCCGTGCCCACCTCTGTGTTGCAAAAGGAACGAAGACTGAAGGGAGAATTCAGGGAAAAGTTTAAGCCTCTGAGGTGAGAACCCATATCCAAGATCTTTTCCTATGCAAGGCCTCACAGGAACAGAGGAAGAGGGGATCTGACAACCAACGTGCAAACCAGGTGCTGCTGCTGGCCTGTCAGAGGCACTGACAGATGTGAGCCTGGAAGCACAGACCCCAGCCAGGAGCCAAGGGATGGCCTGTCAGCTATTGCAGGCTGCAGTCACCGCACAGTTTGATGAACAGCTGTATGCTTCGTGCTGGATTATGGGGTGCTGAGAACAGCTGACCCCGAAAGCTCCATAAATGTCCCACAAGAAGGAAGACAGACAAAGTCATTGCATTCCCGTTGTTTGGATAAGATTCACAGAGATCCTGGTTCCTTATGTACCCTGTGACTGGGCAACACTGCATAGGTACAAACTGAGTAGTAATTGATGTGGATAATGACATTTAAGTGAAAAACATTAGAATACATAAAACACAGAATAAAACATTCAATAAATTGCACTTAGAAAATGAATACATAAACCACATAAGACAGTTTGATTCTGTTACAATCTGTATTACAACTCTTAGATAGAAAAAGGTGGGCAGTTCACTGCTTTCGAAACACATTTGGTCATCAGTTTCCACAGAGCATCTTTGAGCTCCCGGTTCCTCATGCTGTAGATGAGGGGGTTCACTGCTGGAGGCATCACTGAGTACAGAAATGACACCACCAGGTCCAGGGATGGGGAGGAGATGGAGGGTGGCTTCAAATAGGCAAACATGGCAGTGCTGAGAAACAGGGAGACCACAGCCAGGTGAGGGAGGCATGTGGAGAAGGCTTTGTGCCGTCCCTGCTCAGAGGGCATCCTCAGCACGGCCCTGAAGATCTGCACATAGGACACAAGAATGAAATCAAAGCACCCAAAAAACAGAAGGGCACTAAGCACAGTAAGTCCAAATTCCCTGAGGTAGGCATCTGAGCATGAGAGCTTGAGGATCTGGGGGATTTCACAGAAGAACTGATTGATGGCATTGCCTTGGCAGAGAGGCAGTGAAAATATGTTGGCAGTGTGCAGAAAAGCATTGAGAATCCCACTGCCCCAGGCAGCTGCTGCCATGGTGGCACAAGCTCTGCTGTCCATCAAGGTCCCGTAGTGCAGGGGCTTGCAGATGGCAACGTAGCGGTCATACGACATGATGGTGAGAATAGAATACTCTGCTGATAGCAGAAAGACAAACAGAAAGGTCTGTGCAGCACATCCTGCGTAGGAGATGTGCCTGGTGCCCCAGAGGGCATTGGCCATGGCTTTGGGGAGAGTGGTGGAGATGCAGCCCAGGTCGAGGAGGGCGAGGTTGAGGAGGAAGAAGTACATGGGGGTGTGCAGGCGGTGGTGGCAGGCTACGGCTGTGCTGATGAGGCCGTTGCCCAGGAGGGCAGCCAGGTAGATGGCCAGCAAGAGCCAGAAGTGCAGGAGCTGCAGCTGCCGCGTGTCTGCCAGTGCCAGGAGCAGGAACTTGCTGATGGAGCTGCTGTTGGGCATCTGCAGTTCCTGGGCATGGAGTCCTGTGCACAGTGCAGAAGATAATGACAAGTCAAGATCTTTTTCACCGAAACTCCACCTGCTACACTATAAAGACTTTTCTTTCTCTTTGGAAAATGTTCATTTAACTGCATTACTTGAATTTATTTTCAAGAGCTTCACAATCCCTTAAGAAGGAGAAAATGAATGAGCTCTAATTTTCCTCTCATTTCCTAATCATATCCCAGCCTCCTGGATATTTTCCTCCTATGAGCAATTTCCATGTCTCATCTCTCTACCTTGTCTGCACTCAGAGTCCCCATCCCAACCTCTGTGCACTTACATTTCTCTTAGAGAAAGCTGCCTGTTTGCAGGGTAAGTGTATTATTCATCACAGCAGAAAAAAACGATAATTTCAGCTGGTACTGTCCTTTGGAGGGGAGAGGTTGAAAGCACCTTAAGAGATGATTCGCATAGCAGCAGATTGAGAAAGGTACAGTTTTAGGCTGCTCAGAGATGTGTTCGTATTTCACAGCTCCTTTCAGATTTCTACCCCCAACACTTTCCCCGTCCCTAAGAACAGAACTTGAAAAATCCCTGCCTTGTCTCTCCTCTTTCTCTTAGAAACACTCTTGGTGCAGTAGCTGTGATCCCCCTGTCCCAGGTAGCAACTGTGGCAGTAGAAGATCCCTGCCCTGCCCTGCTCTTCCAGGGGGCTCCTTCTCCCCCCACACGTCTCTCTGCAGTGCCCTGGGCAGTTCCCTTGGCAGGCTGAGTGCTGAATGCTGAGTGCTGAGTGCTGAGTGCTGAGCTGCTCTGCAGGACAGCCCTGGGCACCTGGCTGCAGCCCGGGCTGCACAGCCTGCAGCCGTCCTGCAACACGCAGCCCTCAGGGCTGTGCTCTGATGCTGCAGCACAGAAGCCTTCCACTGGAGCAGGTCTTTCTCCACAATAAGGAAACACAGACTGTCTTCATCCAGATCTGCACCGGGATGCCCCAGAGAAATGTAGCTGCATTGCCTGTAGCAAAAGGCTTACCTTCTCAAAGACTGTGAGCAACACTCCTGCAGTGAGCTCACAGCCTGGAGACAGACACTCCACACACTTGTAAACTTTCTTCCTTCTCTTCTCTCCCTGTCACCTGCAGATCATGCCCCAGCCCTGCTGATTGGTGCCCTTGATCTTCTCCTGAGCACAGCTATATCTCTGCAGCATTGCCACCTTTTATGAGCTCCCTGCGTCCCAGGAGCCCGGCCCAGCTCAGCAGCAGAGGATGTCATTTTCTCTTCCTCACTGCTCTCCCTGGAGATGTCCTTAGGGCTCTAGGACTGGCAGCTCCTGATAGACAACAGGGTCATCTCTGCAAAATGAACTTTGAAATCAGATGAATTAATCACCACTAGACAGACTGATTCCAGAAGCATGGTTCATCCTAACAGATCATGCTTGCCTAGAAGAGCTGCAAATGCCTCATCTGGAAAGCTCTGCTCATGGCCCTTAACAAAAAGGGACCCTCTGACTTCCCCTGCACAGGGCAGTCATTCAGCTGAGGCAATCAGTGCAGGTGTCTCATCTCCAGATGGAAAAGCCGGGGTTGAAAAGAGGTTCAGTTCCCCACAGACCCATGGGAGATGGGACTCCTCTTGGTTCAGACCAGATGTGCACAATGAGTTGCCTGCATATGTAAGCCCCTGGTCTTCCTTCAGTGGGAAGTTGCTTGCTCGCACACAGGCACTCGATGATGACCAAGGTGCCTGTGGGGCTCCTAGATGTGGGCAGCAGTGCCTGCAAGCTGTGGTTGACAACCTCTGAGAGAGCAACCTCCTTCCTGAGCATCAGCTAGAGGCCAGGCAGAGCCTGGGAGTATTCTTGTCCATCCTAAATGACATCAGATCTGCCAGGAATGGGCACCTGAGAGTGCCATGTTTCACCTCTCCCCATGGAGCATGCAGCATTATTCAGCTGACCAAATGGATGAGCTCACCAGATGAAGAGTCAGATCTTTCTCTGTTCCCCATCTATTGCATATGCTGGAGCTTAAGGCATTACAAAGCTGTGACACACCTACATTCTTTCACTGATGACACCTTCATTTTCTCTGGGCTCTCCTTTGAATGGCAGTTCCCTGTGTCTCCAGCATGCCACCAGCCAGCTGGCAAATGCAGCTCAAGGCCTTCAGGAAAGTCATGCCCTGGTGGTGTCAGTGCTCACTGGATAACCGTGAGCCCCACAGTGAGTTTAGTACTTGTGTGCCACCTTCTGAACACCAGTACCATGGTGTAGATGCAAGGCCCAGCCAGGCTAAGTCAAATAATGCTTCTGGCATGGGACGCTTTCTGAAGTGTCTTTACACTGATGAGAAGACCACAAACATTAACACAGTGACCTTGAAATCTTGGTGCATTTGCAGTCCTGGGATCTTGTTCAGATCACAGAGACATGGTGGGATGGTTCCTACCTCTGCACTGTAGCAGAGGGGGTACAGACTCTTTATGATGGATGGTCAAGGAAGAAAAGGATAGGCTGCTGCCCTCTGTGAGAGTGCACTGAGCTCTGCCTGGGGGTGGCAGAGCAGCCAGCTGAGAACTGATGGAAATGGCTCAAAGAGACCAGCCGCTTCCTGATCAGGAAAAACAATCGAAAGGGGACCCAAAAAGACAAACGGGTCCTTGTCCCACTCAGGGACCTTACTCTCTCCAGTACCTGCTGCAGGGACAGCCCAGCAGAGCATACAACATCCAGAAGATCCCTGGAGAGCGCTGCTGACAGCTTCTTGATCAAGCCATAGGAGAACCAAAGAGGAGAGCTGCTCTGCTGGATCTCATAGTCACCAGCAAGAAGGAAGTCGTTGGGAATATGAGTATCAAAGATAGCCTAGGCCACAGTGCCCATGAGATAGTAAAGATTTCTGAAGGGAGGGCGTAAGACAAATTCATGACTCTAGGCTCACACAAACTCACAACAAACTCACACCTTCGGACATCAGGAGCGAACACCTTGGATTCTTCATCCAGGAAGCGGTAACAAGAAGTGGTCACTTGGCAGCAGAAGAGACGTTGTCCTGGTGTGCCTTTTGAGATGAGTTTGAAAGCCTAAAGCTCAAACGCGGTTGAATCTGCCCAGGCATATCTAAGACAATAAGGACTTGTGCAGCAAAAGGAAGGCTAGGGTGAATGTGGACCAAGTAGAATGGGGCAGGGTACCTGTTATGAAGGGCATGAAGGACGTGATGAATCCTGTGCTTCGTGTGACCATCCAAAAGAAGCTGTGAGAAAAACGAGTAGAACTCAGCACCACAGTGTGACTCAGTCAGTGCAAAGACTGAGAGATGTCATGGACAGTTCTGGGCAGGGAAATTCTGGGGGGGGCACCAGGCTCTGTGCAAGACACAAATGGATCTTCTCTTCTTTGTGAAGCTGTAAGTCCAAAAGATGTTCATTAATGGCAATGAAATTGAAACAATAGTTTGAAGACCAAGATCAAGAAAAATATACTAACACACTTCTCAACTTCTAATCACCTCATGAGTCCTCTCTCTTTTTAGGTGAAAACACGAGTCATTGAGATCTTGTGGGTTTTGTTTTGTTTTGTTTTGTTTTGTTTTTTTTCTGTTTTCATTTTTTCTGAAATACAGTTTTTTTCTAGAATTTTGTTAGCAGGACACAGATGCCTTCAGGTACAGGGACACAGACAGTGGTGCCAGTGCCAATGCCCTGTGACCAATGCCCAGCATCCACCGCTGCTCTACCCTGCTGCGTATTTGATGTCCCTCATCCTCCAGGTGTCTCCAGCTCTCCTAAATCAATGACCATGGTTCAGGGCATGTTTTCAGCAGGCCATCTGGACACATGCTCTTCACACTGCTCTCCAGATTTCCACATCTCGTACTCTTTGTTCATTCAAATGCTTCCCAACTATCTGGTCTTCAGGGAGATTATTGCTCCATCTCTCCAAACTCCGATGGACGCTATTCTCAACTCCTTAACTGTGATTCTATCTATCCCTTCCTTTCTCTGTCTAACTCATTTCTTGTACAAATATTCCCTGTGAAAGGCAAACCTCATTAGATGCAGCTAGGACAAGGCATGCAGTTGATCTCTTTGTTTTAGTGTTCTTTCAATTGAATCATATTTCCTTTCATTTGTTGGGAAACAAGTAAAAAAAATAAAATAAAATGGAAATCTTTCCTTGTGCATGTGCAGCTGGTTCTCGGAGGAAAGTGGGGGGGGAGTTGGTGCAGAGGAGGTTTAACACTGAGCGAGTCACTGCAGAAGAGAAGAGTGATGTGAGGAAAAGTGATGCAAGACCCATGGAGCCAATGGGAGCAGAAATGGGGTGGGGAAGTTGAAGTGGATGTTTCTCCACACAGTGACAGCTCATTAGGGGACATCCTGAATCAATATCAATTGCCAAGTTTTACTTTAAATTCTTGTTTAAAATGAACTATTAATAAATAAATAAATGGAATTCTTAACTGCCCATTTGGCTCTTCCTCTTTTAACTCTCTCCAGATACCTGTCCAGTTTGCTGCACAAGTTCTGAACACCTGAAGAAGATGACAGGAAGGCACAAGGCACAGGAGGGCTCTTCAGGTTGTAATGGGCCCCACGGGGCATTTGCTGCTGAGTCCATCAACCTCCAGTGCACAGAGAAGATTGCATGAAGTGCTCCAGAAGACAAAGTCAGAAGGAACAGTGAAGTTTCTTGGAGTATTAATGGGCCCCACTGAGGGCCATTGACAAGCAAGCTTCCCCAGGGACTTGTTAGAGCAGATAATTGGAAGCCATGATTGCAGGCAGACCAAGGCACTGGGATGGTGGCTGTGATGCTGAGCAAAGCCTCCTTTGTCTTGTGAAGCAGAGAAGCCAAGGCCTGATCCGCAGAGCCTTGGCAGGGAGATCGTGTCCCTCGTGCTGGCTCAGGGCCCTTCCTGGGGCAGTGGGATGGAGGTTTGTCTGATGTCAAATGAAAGAGAAGGGGACAGCAGCTGCCAGACTCTGCATGGGGTGCAAGGATGCTGTGAGGCCCAAGTGCCATGTGGGCAGTGTGTCTCATGCCAGGATGTGGGATGTGAGAAGGGCCCAGTCTGGACAAGTAGTCAATCCCAATGAAACTTTGAACTTCAGATCTCTCACCTCCATTGCTGTTCTTTGGGCAGTCTCCAATAGTTTTATGTCCTTTATGTTCTGTGGTGCCCAGAAGTGCACCCAGTGCTCCAGGTAAAGCTGCAGCAGTGCAGAGCAGAGCAGGGCAATCCCTTCCCTCACCCAGCTGGCAATGCCATGCTCAATGCACCCCAGGGGACAGTTGGCCTTCCTGGCTGCCTGGGCACACTGCTAACTCACGTTCCATTTGATGTTGGCCAGGACCCCCAATCCCTTTCATTGGGACTGCTCTCCAGTGTCCCATATGCAGTCAGTGTGTATGTCAATAGTTGTCCCTACCCAGGTGCAGAATCAGGCACTTGTTCTTGTTATACTTCATGTGCTTTTTATTTTTACCCAGTTCTCTTACTTGTCCACATCGCTTTGAAAGTCTTCTCTACCCTCAGTAGAGGAAACAGCTGTACCCAGCTTGGTCTCATCAGCAAATGTACTCTTCTTGTCCTACAAGCAAGTCATTGATGCAAACATTATAGAGAAGAGGCCCTCAAATGGAGCCCTGGGGAACCCTGCTAGTGAACATCCACCAGCCTGATGGAACCCCATTTAATGTAACCCTTTGGGCCAGACCCAACGGCCAACTGCTCACCCAACGCAGTATGTTTCTGTCTAGCCCAGTGCAGGACATTTTGTCCAGAAGAATTATCTATGAAAGAGTACCAAAAGCTCCAGTGAAATCCTCAAGGATAAGCTCAACTGGCTTCCCTTAGTCAACTAGATGTGTGACCTTGTCATAAAAGGACATTAAGTTTAATAAAATCTTCCCCTCATGAACTTGTGTTGGCTGTGACCAGTGGCAGAATTGTCCTTTAGATGTTTCTCTGTAACTCCCAACACCATTTTTTCATGTTTATGCCAAGTACTTAAGAGAAATTGACAGCTCTGTAATTGCCTATGTCCTCTTTCTTGCTCTTGTTTAAAACTGGAACAACGATTACCAGCTACCTGTCAAGTGGTACTGGTATGACCACAGATTTCTTCTGATGTCATTCAAGTGAGAGCCCAGAGCAAGCGAATAAGGTGTCATCAGGGAACAAATGTAGATGTGTCATAGCTTTGTAATGCCTTCAACTCCAGAGTTTGCCACAGATGGAGCAGAGAGGAAGATCTGGCCCTTGTGTTCTGAGCTCATCCATGTGGCCAGCAGAATGACACAACATGCTCCATGGGGACAGGTGCAAAAGGCACAGTGGGTGCCCCAAGCACAGGGCTGTGGTGGCATTTAGGATGGCCAGGAATACCTCCCTTCTGGCCCTCAGCTGATGCGCAGGAAGGAGGTGTCTACCTCAGGGATTTCCCACACACTTTACAAGCACTAGCACACACACAGGAGCACCCCAGGCACCTTGGTCATCACCCAGGGTCTGTGTGTAAGCAACTGACTCTGCTGAAGGACCAAGTATTTAAAGCAGGAGCTCACTTGCAGGCAACTCCTTGACACCTGAACTGAACTAAAGGTCTTCCTGAAACTCCTGTGGGTCTGTGGGGAGCAGAATCCCATTTCAGCTGCAGGGTTTCCATCTAGGGATGAGATGTCTGCACTGTCTCAGCTGGATCAGTGCCCTGCCCAGAGGAAGTCCATCCCTCCCTGTTGTTGTCTGTGTGCCCATTTTGTTACAGCAAACACTCTCAGGTAGGGCTAACCAAATGGATGCAATTAGTCAGTGTCCACTGGCATTTGGCGGTTAATTCAGCTGATTTCAGAGTACAACCATGATGTTGTTGTCTTTCAGGATCTGTTGGCCATGGAGACCCAGGGACATCACAAGGGAGATTACTAGGGAAGAAAAAAACACATCCTTTGCTGCTGGGTTGGGCCAGGCTCCTGGGACACAGGGAGCTCCTACAAGTGGGCAGTGCTGCAGAGAGACAGCTGTGCCCAGGAGCAGCTCTTCTGCACAGCACAGCAGGGCTGGGGGCATGATCTGCAGCTGACATGCGGGTAGAAGAGAGAGGAGAGAGAGATTACAAGATGTGTTGGGTGTGAGCAGGCTGCAACCTCACTGGAGGAGCATTACTCACAGCCATAGACACGGTAAGTCTCTGGCTGCAGGCAGTGCTGCTGCTTTTCCTGGAGGGATCACTAAAAGAGGGACATCCCAGTGCAGATCATGCTGTAGAGAGTCTGTTTTTCTTTATCAGGCAGAAGACCTGTTCCATACGTGGGCTTTCCCCCTCAGGGCAGGGGCCTTCTGCTGCCACAGCTGCTGCCTGAGGCAGGGAGCTCACAGATTCACTGCATGCCAGAATGTTTCTAAAGGCACTGTGCAAGAGGAAAGACAAGGCAGGGATTTTCCTTTTCCTATGCTCAGAGGAAGGGAATGGATTGAAGGCAGAAATCTAAAAGGGGCTGTCAACTTGTAACACGTCTCTGAAACTCCTGAATCACACTATTCTTACTCGTTCTGTTAACAGTCACACAGAACGTGCTTTCAGCCTCTCCTCTCTTGAGGAATAGAATCAAATTACAATACTGTCATTTTTCTGCAGGCACGAATAATGCACTTATCCTGCAAACAGGCAGCTGTCTCTGAGAGAAATTTTATGGCAAAGAGGTTGGGACTGGGTGCTTTAAGAGCAATAGGGTTAAAGACATGAGACAGGGAAACAGATGAAAGTATCCAGGGAGATGGGATAAGATTAAAAATGAGAGAAATGTATAAGCTCAATAATAGACTTTTGCTTATGGAATGCTGAACTTCATGTAATTAAATTCAAGTAATGGAGCTAAATGAACATTGTCCTGAGAGAAACAAACAAACAAACAATTATACCAGGAGGAGTGTCTCTGAGAATGGTCTTGTCATTATCTTCTGCATTCTGCACAGGACTGCATGCCCAGGAACTGCAGATGCCCAACGGCAGCTCCATCAGCGAGTTCCTCCTGCTGGCGTTGGCAGACACGCGGCAGCTGCAGCTCCTGCACTTCTGGCTCTTGCTGGCCATCTACCTGGCTGCCCTCCTGGGCAACGGCCTCATCAGCACAGCCGTAGCCTGCCACCACCGCCTGCACACCCCCATGTACTTCTTCCTCCTCAACCTCGCCCTCCTCGACCTGGGCTGCATCTCCACCACTCTGCCCAAAGCCATGGCCAATGCCCTCTGGGACACCAGGACCATCTCCTATGCTGGATGTGCTGCACAGCTCTTCTTCTTTCTCTTCTTCATCACAGCAGAATATTGCATTCTCACCATCATGTCCTATGACCGCTACGTTGCCATCTGCAAGCCGCTGCACTACGGGACCTTGATGGACAGCAGAGCTTGTGCCACCATGGCAGCAGCTGCCTGGGGCACTGGGGTTCTTAATTCCCTGCTGCACACTGCCACTACATTTTCATTGCCTCTCTGCCATGGAAATGCTGTGGATCGGTTCTTCTGTGAAATCCCCCAGATCCTCAAGCTCTCATGCTCAGAATCAGACTATGTCAGGCAAATTGGGATTATTGCTTTTAGTTTTTCTTTAGTTCTTGGATGTTTTGTTTTCATTGTTGTATCCTATGTTCAGATCTTCGGGTGCGTGCTGAGGATGCCCTCTGAGCAGGGACAACAGAAAGCCTTCTCCACGTGCCTCCCTCACCTGGCTGTGATCTCCCTCTTTCTCAGCACTGGCATGGTTGCCTACCTGAAGCCCCCCTCCATCTCCTCCCCATCCCTGGACCTGGTGGTGTCATTTCTGTACTCGGTGGTTCCTCCAGCAGTGAACCCTCTCATTTACAGCATGAGGAACAAGGAACTCAAGGATGCTCTGTGGAAACTGATGACCAAATGTGTTTTGAAAGCAGTGAACTGCCCACATTTTTCTACCTAAGCGTTGTAATGCAGATTTTAATAGAATACAACTGCCTTTTTTTTGGTTTGTATATTCATTTTCTAAGTGCAATTTACTGAAAGTTTTTTTGTGTGTGTTTTATGTATTCTAATGTTTTTCGCTGAAACATCGCTATCCACATCAAGTACTACTCAGTTTGTACCTATGCAGTGTTGCCCAGACACGCTGTACATGACTGACAAGAATCTCTGTGAAGCATAACAAAACAAAGGACATGTAATGACTTCATTTGTCTTCCTTCCTCTGAGACATTTCTGGAGCTGCTGGGGTCAACTGTTCTCAGAAACCCATAATCCAGCAGGAAGCATACGACAGTTAATCAAACTGCGCATGAAAATGCACAGTGTTGCGTTAAGAGACAGAATTCAGTGGTGTGGTGGTGGTGTGTTGAGCTGAAACTCAACCCCATAGACCCTTAGCCTTGCAGCTCCTGTGGCTTGGTGACAGTGCTGCTGTGTGGCTGCAAACACAAGCAAGGACACGCAGTGGGCACTTGTGTCACACAGACTGTTTCCACCACAGCAAGTCTATCGTTAATGGAGATCTGCTCATGGCAGTGCCTGAAGGCTCCGGGCTTCTTTAATTGTTGCTGCCAAGAACATTCCCAAGGAATGGACTGCACAGATTCCCACACTTACTCTCCCACTCATGCTAAAACCAAGCTTTAATTGCTAGCATTAAAATATTGTATTTAACGCTAGCCCAAAACAGAACACTAATCCGTAAGGCTTACCTGTACCCTAACACTGTCCTGAAAACCTCAGCAGAACACCAAGCCCTTTCACTAAACTTTGCTTAATCTCTGTCCCAAAAGGTGAGTTCTAACCCTTAATCCCTATCCTGAACACACAACACCCACAGACTCTGCTCCTGTGCTCTCTCCACAACAGGCGGTGACATGTGTGACTGATCGGCTTGAGGCCATAGGGAGGAGGTGGGTAGGAATGCTGCCATGAGCTCAGCTCTACCTCAGGCCCTCATGGGCCTGCAGGTGGCACGACGCTGTGAAGGTGGCTGTGAGGTCACTTCTGTGTGTGGAGTTGACAGGCCAGCCCCAGGAGCGTGTCCCAGAAAGGAATGGTGTGCTGCCTTCTGCCTGAGGCAGCTGGTGGTCAGCCCTTGACTTCCGGCTGGGATCTGTGCATACAGGATCACATCCGCAGTGTCCCTGAGAGGTCGACAGAAAGTGCCAGGTTGACGTGTTGACTGTGGGATCCTCTCTGCCTGAGCACCTGGTAGGGCCCATGCAGGAAGAAGGAGGTTTGTGTAAGGGATTGTGATGGCTCTTCTGTGTGAGGACACAACTCCATAGCAGGAGGGACGTGACTTGGTCGTGTCTGTCCATGAAGCTGGCACGTGCCTTGGAAGATGATGGTGTGGTTCCTTCTTCTGAATGGCTGACAGGCCACAAGAAAGCTGATGGGTGGCGTTTACATGAGGAAGTGATTTCCAACATGATGGAGTTGACCTTGGTAGTGGAAATGAGCAAAGGAAGGAAAAAACTCCCTCACAGTGCAGCTTGAAAGCTCAAGACTGGGCATGAGGAGGAAGAAATGTCACTGGATGGGTGATGATGTGGGGCCATGCTGAGGGATCACTCCATGGCTTTGTGTTTCAAGGGACATTCAGAGAGGCTTGAGAGACATCAGTGACATGATTGCAGTGCCAGGGTCAGAGCGGGGCGGAGAGGAGAGGTGGGTGTCTGCAGACCACAGGGAAATAGGGGCTGGGCTGGGACAGCATAGGAAATCCTGCAGAGGAGAAGGCAGTGGGTGCTGGTGAGGATGGAAGGCCCCAGCAGCAATGAAATCTTTGTCCCCTTGACCATGGTTTGTGACGGGATTTATTATGCTTATGGTAATGGGTCCTCAGTGCCTCCTTGCATCTCTGTGCAGAGACTGGGAGGTGTCACACCGTTGTCCTTCACATGGAGTACAATCTGCCCCACTACACCAACCCCAGGATAAGCCCTGAGCTCATTCCCTCAGATACGATGGATCTCCCCTTCAGGGTCTGGATGTCAGGCCTTGGTCTTTCTTCGTCAAACAAACCAAGAGGTTTCTCATCACATTACTTTAATCATTGCCTCCAATTCCCTGCTCTAACAAGTCCAAGGGGAGGCTGTGTTGGTAATGTCCCTCAATGGGCCCCATTAGTATGCCAAGATCCCTCATCTTTTTCTTCCAACTTTACTTTTTCAAGTGCTTACAACATTCTCCACTCAATACCTGAGGTTCATAGACCTGACATCAAATGTACCACGGGTCTCTCTGAAGTGCAGCAAGTTGCAATGAGCCATGTCTGTTCCATAGTGTGTTTGAAGTCAAGATTTATACAGATAGTTGGAGAACTTTCATAATGTAGTAAAGAAAAAAGACTTCAATGGGCACCCAATAAAAATGTTTTCTGATTTACAGTCGTGCATCTTGTTGCTTTTGGAGCATCATTCTGTTGGAGAGGATCCAGAGGAGAGCCATGGAAATGATCAGGGGGTTGGAACACCTCCTCTACTAAGACAGGCTGAGGGAGTTGGGCTTGTTCAGCCTGGAGAAAAGGCTGCGGGGTGACCTCATTGCAGCCTTCCAGTACCTAAAGGGAGCCTACAAACAGGAGGGGAATCAAATCTTTGAAGGGGTAGGTAACAGCAGGACAAGGGAAAATGGTTTGAAGTTGAGGGAGGGAAGATTTAGGTTGGCTGTCAGGGGGAAGTTCTTTACAGAGAGAGTGGTGGGGTGCTGGAGCAGCTGTCCAGAGAGGTTGTGGATGCCCCATCCATCCCTGGAGGTGTTCAAGGCCAGGTTGGATGGGGCTCTGGGCAGCCAGGGCTGGTATTAAATGTGGAGGTTGGTGGCCCTGCATGTGGCAGGAGGGTTGGAGATTCATGATCCTTGAGGTCCCTTCCAACTCTGGCCATTCTGCGATTCTGTGATTCTCCACTTGGTGTTGATCGAGAGTGTCTCCTAAGGAGATCTGCATAGGCAGGAAAAGCAAGTGCTTGAGGTCTGACACAGTACAGACAACCTGACTGCTCACCTCCCCAGGCCTGACGTGTCTGCTGTATGCCACCTGGCACCTGCATCACTTTTCCCTACAGCAGAATTCTCCACTGAAGTCTGCAGCTGGATGGTACAGTTCCTTTACACCATTCCTTTACCTGCTTTCCTTAGAGAACTGTCTGCACACAGGCACAGGATGTTGCTTCCTACTTTAAAACAAACAACAGTAAAACAAAATACAAATTCTCTGAAAAGAGAACCTTCTTTTCAGCCGTATCCCGCCAGCGTGATTCACCCTCCCAATAGGATAAGATTGATATGAAATGATAAACACGAATAGGAAGAGTGTTTTAACTGAACAATAAATGATAGGGAGCACTGGATTGTGACTCAAATAACTAAAAGAAGTTTAATTTGTTTAATCCATGACCCAATACAAACACTGTCAGAGTGAAGGACACTGGTTTATGACATAACGTGAGGAAGAAAGTAGGCTGCTGGTCTATGAAATGTCATTCCTGTGCCATGACCAATGCAGGTAATGCTGGAGTAGAAGCTCCAGGCCACAAGCACACTGAGCACAAGTTCTCACTTGCCAAATGAACATGGAGGCCTCCACTGCAAAAATGCTGCTTCACATCACCTTTTCTCTCTAGACTCTGCTTCACACCATCAAATCCACTATCAGTACCCCCAGGAGCCCGCCAGGCTGGCAGCTGGGAGGAGTCAACGTGGGGACAGGAAGCGCATCCCTACAGCACTCATCCCAGCAGGGACAGGACAGGGCAGAGGAGCAAGGGAGAGGCAGGCTGAGGACAGGTGGCTGGAGTGGTGATGTGAGCTCACTGTCACTGCAGCACCTGAATGGCCCCTGCAAGATGTGGCGGCCGGCAGCACTGGGAGGTCATGGAGTGCATCAGCAGTGACAGCACTGGAGAGGGGAGGGCAGGGCGGGTGGCAGAGCTCCATCCAGGTGCTGGCTGCGGGTCCTCTCTGGTGCAGCCACCTGCAGCAGGAGGGCAAGCAGAGCATGTTCCTGCTCATCCATCCATCCCTGAACACACAGCAATCTCCATAGCCTCTCTCCAGGCCATGCCATCCTCCCACAGATCCTTGCCCAGGGCAGTGTGTCCTTGCTGGCCTGGCAGCAGCTCCCTGTTCCCTCCTGCTTCGCTCTCCATGCTCTGTGCAGGGCACTGAGCTGATGGAGCTGCTCTGCAGAGCGAGGGAGCTGTGGTGCCCTGGGACACTGGGCTGACGCTCTGCTGCTCAGGGTGGGAGGCAGGCCCAGCTGGATGGGATCTCTCCTGCTGAGTCTCTCTCCATCTGCCCAGCTGGTTCAGCAGCACCACTGCACAACCCTCATTTGCCTGTGGACTCCTCAGTTCCTTTGGATCAATGGTCTGTTATTGCATAGGAAATTATTCTTTGCCTTACGCTTATACTGCCTTTTACACTTTCCCTGGAGATTCCCTGGCTATCTCCTGGCTGCTCCAGATTTCTCTCCAGGATGTGTCTGCATCACAGGCAGCCGCACAGTAGCAGGGACAGTCCCACACAGTCATGTTCAAGACCAGTTACTGTTTGCTGGGCCATGTATAACAAATAGTATTCCTGGCACAGATTTGGAAGAGGCATTCAGACTTCTGGCCCTGCCCTGAACAGCCATTGCTGTCACGATTGTCCCAGTAGGGAGGCCAGCTGTGGCACAGTGCTGCACACTGCCTGCCTGCCTGCAGCCATAGGGATGCCACTGTAGAGACAATAGCACTGACCAATTACAGCAGAACTGAGAGCTGACACAAATGCAAGGACACAAGAGAACAGTAGGGAAATATAAAGAAAGCAGCACTGAATAGACCACGTCCTGCTGTTGCCCACGACCGTGGCTCCAGCACAAAGGCAGCAGAGAGGGAGCCTATTGGGTGGGGAGAGGCAGCCCCGCAGAGACCTGGGCTGCAGCTCCCCATGGCAGTTGGGCTCTTGGTTCCTGTATCCCTCCTGTGTGCAGGGCTGCTCTCTGTGATCCAGAGCAGGTAGGGGCTGAGATAAATGAGATACTGATGAATTCTATATCAATTCAAAGAACCCAGCAACTTTTGTACTTTGGTAGGACTTCGAGCCAGAAACAAAGGTAGAAAATAAAGAAGAAATGTGATGAAGAGTATTGCTTTATTGGAATTAATATTATCATAGGAACAACAAACAGGGAGGGAGGGTGAAAGAGATTAAATAAAGTAAGTCCGAACTTTTCCCGAATTTCTGACAGTCACATGATGAGCGTGTTACTGATGCTGAAGCAGTATATCTCCAAACAGTTTCCTGAGAGCATCCTGGAGCTCCTGGTTCCTCATGCTGTAGATGAGGGGGTTCAGTGCTGGGGGTATCACTGTGTATAACACTGCCACAGCCAGGTCCTTTACCTGCTTTCCTTAGAGAACTGTCTGTGCAAAGGCACAGGACGGGCTTCCTACTTTAAAACAAACAACAGTAAAATACAATAACTCTTCCCTAAAAACAGAGCATACACCTCAGCCATATCCCACCAGCATGGTTCACCTTTCCAATAGAAGTACTTTACACAGGTAGATAGGAAATGATAAATATTAATAGAAAACACATATTAATTGAAGGATAAATGAAAAGGAGCAAAACCCCACTGTGTGATCACAAGCTTCCCATGCCATCTCCAGAGGCCTCAGAGGTCCTGTCTGGGACAGGCAGCTTTCCAAGAGGGGTCATTGGTGTCAAACTCAGTGCTGAAAGACTCAAGTATAAGTCACAGTCACACTGCGGTGAAACCCATCACAGTGGAAAACATCCCCACCAAACTATGGACATTAAAAAGAACAGTGTGGAAGATCCATCAGGTCAGTCCTCAGATGAAGGGTATGTAAAATTTAGCTGCTACAGAGGCGGAGAGCAAAAGGCATTGGATTGTGATTCAAAGAACTAAAAGAGGTCTAATTCATTTAATCCATGAGCCAATGCAAACACTGTCAGAGTGAAGGACACTGGTTTATGCCATAATGTGAGGAAGAAAGTAGGTGGTGTCCCTCAAGGATCAGTCTCGGCATGGATGCTCTTCAACATCTTCATCAGTGACACAGATGATGGCATTGAGTGCACCCTCAGCAAGTTTGAAAATGACACCAAGCTGAGCAGTGCAGTCGATCCATTGGAGGGAAGGGAAGCTATCCAGAGGGACCTGGACAGGCTGGAGAAGTGGGACCATGTGAACCGAAAGAGGTTCAGCAAGGCTAAGTGCAAGGTGCTGCACTTTGGCTGGAGCAATGCAAGGTGTTTATACAGACTGGGCGAAGAAACGCTTGAGAGCAGCCCTGCGGAGAAGGACTTGGGGGTCCTGGTGGATGAGAAGCTGGACATGAGCCAGCAGTGTGCGCTTGCAGCCCAGAAGGCCAACTGTGTTCTGGGCTGCATTAAAAGGGGGTGGCCAGCAGGGAGAGGGAGGTGATTGTCCCCCTCTACTCAGCTCTTGTGAGGCCCCATCTGCAGTGCTGCGTCCAGGCCTGGCGCCCCCAGCACAGGAAGGATGTGGAGCTGTTGGGGTGGGTCCAGGGGAGAGCCACTAAGATGATCAGAGGGCTGGAGCACCTCTCCTATGATGAAAGGTTGAGGGAACTGGGATTGTTTAGCTTGGAGAAGAGAAGGCTGCAGGGAGACCTCACTGTGGCCTTCCAGTACTTGAAGGGAGCGTATAAACAGGAGGGGGGACGGGTGTTTACGAGGGTGGATGATGATAGGACAAGGGGCAATGGTTTTAAACTGAGACTGGGGAGGTTTAAGTTAGATATTAAAAGGAAGTTTTTCAATCAGAGGGTGGTGAGGCTCTGGGACAGGTTGCCCAAGGAGGTTGTAGATGCCCCAACCCTGGAGGCATTCAAGCCCATTCTGGATGTGGCTCTGGGCAGCCTGGTCTGGTGGTTGGCAACCCTGCCTGTGGCAGGGGGGTTGAAAACAGATGATCATTGTGATCCTTTTCAATACAGGCCATTCAGTGATTCTGTGATAACATTGGCACGTTACAGAAAAGACTGCGAGTCATTTGTTGAGACAGATGAGAAGACGATCCCTGATGAAATTTGTCCACGACATCATTTTCCTCACTGCATTCTTGAGCTCCTGGTTCCTCATGCTGTAGATGAGGGGGTTCAGTGTTGGAGGCACCACCGAGTACAGAAATGACACCACCAGGTCCAGAGATGAGGAGGAGATGGAGGGGGGCTTCAGGTAGGCCAAAAAGTCAGTGCTGACAAAGAGGGAGACCACGGCCAGGTGAGGGAGGCACGTGGAGAAGGCTTTGTGCCGTCCCTGCTCAGAGGGCATCCTCAGCACGGCCCTGAAGATCTGCACATACGACACAACAATGAAAACAAAGCACCCAAATATGGCAAGAACGCTAACCACAATAAATCCAATTTCCCTGTGGTAGCCTGAATCTGAGCAGGAGAGCTTGAGGATCTGGGGGACTTCACAGAAGAACTGATCCACAGCATTGCCTTGGCAGAGAGGCAGGGAAAATGTATTGGCAGTGTGCAGCAGGGAATTAAGCAGACCAGTGCCCCAGGCAGCTGCTGCCATGGTGGCACAAGCTCTGCTGTCCATCAAGGTCCCGTAGTGCAGCGGCTTGCAGATGGCAACGTAGCGGTCATAGGACATGATGGTGAGGAAAGAATACTCTGCTGAAAAAAGAAAGACAAAGAGAAATGTCTGGGCAACACATCCAGCATAGGAGATGGTCCTGGTGTCCCAGAGGGCATTGGCCATGGCTTTGGGCAGAGTGGTGGAGATGCAGCCCAGGTCGAGGAGGGCGAGGTTGAGGAGGAAGAAGTACATGGGGGTGTGCAGGCGGTGGTGGCAGGCTACGGCTGTGCTGATGAGGCCGTTGCCCAGGAGGGCAGCCAGGTAGATGGCCAGCAAGAGCCAGAAGTGCAGGAGCTGCAGCTGCCGCGTGTCTGCCAACGCCAGCAGGAGGAACTCGCTGATGGAGCTGCTGTTGGGCATCTGCAGTTCCTGGGCACGGAGTCCTGTTCAGAGTGCAGAAAATAATGACAGAAGTCGAGATAACTTGCAGACACTCTCCTCCTGCTATACTATAGAAATGTTTCTTTCTCTTTGAAAAATGTTCATTTAACTCCATAACTTCAATTTACTTGCACGAGCTTTAGTGTACCTTAAGAAGTAGAAGCTGAAAGAGCTCTTACTTTCCTCTCATTTCCTAATCATATCTCAGTTTCCTAGATAATTTCCTCTTACAATCAATTTCCATGCCTCATATCTTTATGCTGTCTGCACTCACAGTGCCCATGCCTACCTCTTTGCACTTCAATTTCTGTTAGAGAAAGCTGCCTGTTTGCAGGATAAGAGCATTATTCATGTCAGCAGAAAACGATAGCAATTTCAGCTGAAAGCACTTGAGGAGATTGTTCATATAAGGGCAGATTGTGAATGGTACAGTTCAGGATTCTCTGAGATGTGTTCATATTTCACATCTCCTTTCAGAATTCTGTCTCCAACTCATTCTCCTTCCCTAAGAACAGGTGTTGGAATATCCCTGCCTTGTCTCTCCTCCTGCAAAGCACCCTTGGAAAAAAACTAGCCAGTGGTGCAGTGTACCTGTTATCCCCCTGCCCCTGGCAGCAGCTGTAGCAGCAGCAGACCTCTGCCCTGCCCTGCTGGGGGGCTCCTTCCCCCCACACATCTCCCTGCAGCGCCCCAGGCAGCTCCCGAGGCAGACTGAGTGCTGAGTGCTGAGTGCTGAGTGCTGAGTGCTGAGTGCTGAGTGCTGAGTGCTGAGCCTGGCAGGCGGCAGAGTCAAAGCCTGCAGTGAGACTTACCTTGCCAAAGGCTGTGAGCAGTGCTCCTGCAGTGAGCTCAACACCTGCTCACACCGTACACATCCTACAATCCCTCTCTCCTTTCTCTCCTCTCCTCCTGTCACCTGCAGGCTGTGCTGTGCAGAAGAGCTGCTCCTGGGCACAGCTGTCTCTCTGCAGCGCTGCCCACTTGTAGGAGCTCCCTGTGTCCCAGGAGCCCGGCTCAGCTCAGCAGCAGAGGATGTCATTTTCTCTTCCTCACTGCTCTTCCTGGAGATGGCAGCTCCTGATAGACAACGGGGTCATTTCTGCAAAATGTGCTTTGAAGTCAGATGAATTAATTACCAGTAGACAGGCTGATTCCAAAAGCCTGGTTCAGCAACGTAACAGATTATGTCCGCCTTGCCAAGGCGCAAATACCCCATCTGGTGTCAAGGTTTTATGACTCTAGGAATCAGTATTCCACATCATAACATCATGTAAAGCACCGGCAATTAGGGTTAGGTATTAGAGATAATACTTCAGTTCTGTGTACTGACTGTTCTGGATACCTGGTTCTCAGAAGAGAAGAAGAACTGCCTTTCTTGAGGACTCTGAGTTCAGAGGGGAAGATAAGCCATGGGAGGAAGTCCCGGGATCTCTCACTTGCTCGCTGCCTGGCAGTGTGTGGCTGCGCGCCCCAGCCGTGCGCCTTCAGTTCAAAGTAAGGCTTTTGGTTTCAGACACTCGCTCTCTCATTATATTTGATTTATTACCCTAAATTCCAATTTTATTTTATAACATTGTCTTATTTACATTCCAATATCATGTTTAGTAAAAATAAGTTTCCTCCTTAGATCTTTGCCACTGTTTTTTATTATTTTTATTATTATATCTTTATATATTAGTATATTAATTTAATTTAATTTAATTTAATTTTATTTTATTTTATTTTATTTTATTTTATTTTATTTATTTATTTTTTGGCCAGTGGAACTGCCAAGCCTTCTGCCCTCTGTCACGGACACACATTGATCTAGATAACTCCGTAACAAGACAACACACTCAGTCATATGCTCTGCTTTTAGGACGGGCGTGTGGAGCCAAATGTGGGATCTGATGATCACTATGGGTCCTTTCCATTGCGGGTTAACCTAGAATTCTATGACAGTGGGTACAAGCACGGTGATGTTAGAATAACTGTTGGTAGGAGTTCAGTGACAGCACAGTCACGGTGTTGTCTCGGTAGTGTGGAGAGCAGTGATGTCAGAATTACTGAGTTGTGGCAGTGGTCAGTATTGCAGTGATGTCAGAGTCACTGTGCTGGAAAGGGGAGACAAGCTCAGTGATTTCAGCTCCACTGTGTCGTCACAGCTGATATGAGCACAGTGGTGTTGCAGTCAGACAGGAGCTCTGCATGTGGGTGAGCATCAAACACGGCATCCCCAGAACCAAATGCTACCAGTGAGGAAATGGTGCCTCCACCTTGGGCCTGAGAGATCTGAAGTTCAATGTTTCATTGGGATTGATTGCTTGTCCAGACAGGGCCCTTCTCACATCCCACATCCTGGGATGAGACACACTGCCCATGGGACTTGGCCCTCACGATTCCTTGCACCCCATGCAGAGTCTGGAGCTGCTGTCCCCTGGTCTTTCATTTGACATCAGACAAACCTCCATCCCACCGCCTCAGGAAGGGCCCTGAGCCAGCAGGAGGGACACGATCTCCCTGCCAAGGCTCTGGGGATCAGGCCTTGGCCTTTCTGCTTCACAAGACAAAGGAGGCTTTGCTCAGCATCACAGCCACCATCCCAGTGCCTTGGTCTGCCTGCAATCATGGCTTCCAATTATCTGCTCTAACAAGTCCCTGGGGAAGCTTGCTTGTCAATGGCCTCAGTGGGGCCCATTAATACTCCAAGAAACTTCACTGTTCCTTCTGACTTTGTCTTCTTGAGCACTTTGTGCAATCTTCTCTGTGCACTGGAGGTTGATGGACTCGGCAGCAAATGCCCCCCTGGGGCCATTATAAGCTGAAGAGCCCTCCTGTGCCTTGTGCCTTCCTGTCATCTTCTTCAGGTGTTCAGAACTTGTGCAGCAAACTGGAGAGGTATCTGGAGACATATAAAAGAGGAAGAGAAAAACGGGCATTAATGGAGACTATTTATTTATTTATTCATTCATTTATAATTGGGTTTAAACAAGAAGTTGCAGCAGCACTTGGTGATTGATATTGACCCAGTATGTCCCCTAATGGTCTTTGCTCTGTCACTGTGTGGACACATATCCTCCTCCGCTACTGCACCCCATTTCTTCTCACATTGGCCCCATGGGACTTGCATCACTTCTCCTCCTGTCACACTTCTCCACTTCTCCTCTTCAGTCCCCAACTCAGTATTAAACCTCCTCTGCACCGAATCCCTCTGGCTTTTTCAGAGAATAAGCTGCACTTGGGCAAGGAAAGATTTCTCTCTCTCTCTCTTCTCTCCTTTTTTTTTTTTTTTTTCCCAACAAACATTTGTAAACATGATGCAATTGAATGAATAATTGCATGCCTTGTCCAAGCCATATCTAATGAGGTTTGTCTTTCACAGGCAATAGTTGTGCAAAAAATGAGTTAGGCAGAGAGAGGAAGGGATAGATATAATCACAGTTAAGGAGTTGATCAAAGAGTCCATCGGACTTTGGAGAGATGGAGCAAGTTCCAGAAATCTTCCTAAAGGTGACAGATCAGCCAGATAGTTGGGAGGTATCTGAGTGAACAAAGAGCAAGGAATGGGGAAATCTTGAGAGCAGATGGCCTGCTGAAAACATGCCCTGAACCATGGTCATTGATTTAGGAGAGCTGGAGACACCTGGAGGATGAGGGACATCAACTAGGCAGCAGGGTAGAGCAGCGGTGGATGCTGGGCATTGGTCACAGGGCATTGGCACTGGCACCACTGTCTGTGTCCCTGTACCTGAAGGCATCTGTGTCCTGCTAACACAGTTCTGGAAAACATTGTATTTAAGAAAAATTAAAAACATGAAAGACACAAAATCCTCTCAAGGACTTGTGTATTCAACGTCAAAAGAGAGAGGACTCCTGCGAATAATAGAAGTGAGAATTTCCTTAACGTATTTTCACTGATTTCTATCTTAGTCTTCAATCCTTTTTTCTAATTTCACTGACATTAATGAACATCTTTCAGGCTTACAGCTTCGCAAAGAAGAGAAGATCCATTTGTGTCTTGCACGGAGCCTGTTGTTCCCCAGAATTTCCCTGCCCAGAACTGTCCGTGACATCTCTCAGTCTTTGTATAAATGGAGTTACACTGTGGTAATGAGCTTTTTTCTTCTTTCTCAGTTGTTGTTTTAGATGGTCCCATGCAGCACAGGACTCATCATGCCCTTCATGCCCTTCATGCCCTTCATGCCAGGTACCCTGCCCCATTCTACTGCTGGTCCACATTGACCACAGTGTTCCTTGTGCTGCCTATGTAGTTCTACAAGCCTTTATTGCGTTTGATATGCCTGGGCAGTTTCAGCTGTGTTTGAGCTTTGGCCTTCTTAAACACATCTCAGCAGGAACAATAAGACAAATACTCTGCACTGCTCCCTGCTGACCACTTCTTGTTTACACTTCCTATGTGCTTTCTTTCTGTACTGTACTCCACAGACTTGAAGAAGAAGCCAAGGTGTGCTCTCCTGAAGTCCAAAGATGTGAGTTTGTCCTTTGTCCTCCCTTCAGACTCCTCAGCTGCACCTTCCCATGGCCACTGCAGACCAGGTTCTCTTTGACCATCACATTCCCCACCAGCCTTTCTCTGCTGGTGAGTATGAGATGCAGCAGAGCACCTCTCCTCTTCGGTTCTTCCATGGGTTGGTCAAGAAGCTGCCAGCTGTGCTCCTCAGGGATCTTCTGGATGGTGCCTGCCCTGCTGTGCTGTCCCTGCAGCAGATACTGCAGTGGAAAATGCCTCCAAAGGGGACGAGGGCCTGACAACAGGAGGCTCCCATCTGTCTGCAGAGGGCACCTTCCACTTGCTCTTCCTGATCAGGAAGCCAGGAAAAGATACCGTTGGTCTCCTCTGTTTGCCATTGCCATTTGCTCTGTCCTGTCTCCTCTGCCATCCCCATCAAGAGCTCAGTGCGCTCTCACAGAGGGCAGGTGCCCTTCCTTGTCTCCTCGCCCATCCATCATAAAGACTCTGTATCCCCTGGTGCTACAGTTGAGTTTTGGCAGCCATTTAACCATGTCCCTGTGGTCCAAACAAGAGCAACTCTACCAGCATTTCTAGCTCAGCATGTGTTGCTGTTCTCATTAGTGTAAAAACACATAGGACAACTACCTACCCAGGATGGATCATTGGATTTAGTGCATCTATGTTATTTTTGTTCAGAAGGTGGCACACATGCGTTAGACCCACTGTAAGGCTCAGAGCTGTCCAAGCAGCACAGACACGGCTAGGGCATGGCTTTCCTGCAGGCCCTGAGTTGCATTTGCAGCTGCATGTGAGTTTGCTGGACAACTAAGGAAATCAGCACGACACTAGGCTGCTTCTGATGCCATTTGCATGGGTTTTCATCAGTTGAGGAATAAAGATGCGTATTAGCTTTGCAGTGCCTTGAGATACAGAATGTGCAGCAGAAGGAGAAGAAAGAAAGATCTGGCTCTTCTTTTGGGAGCTCAGCCATTTAGTCAGCTGCAAAATTCTGCATGCTCCATGGAGACGGGTGAAAAAGACACTTTGAGATGCCATAAATGCAGGAAGTTTGTTCTCATTTAGGATTGCCAAAAATATTGCTAATCTTTCTCTGGTCTCATCTAGGGATGAGATGCCAGCACTAGCTCAGCTGGATCACTGTCCTGCCCAGGGCAAGTCCATCCCTCCCTGTCCAGGTCTGTGTGCCCTTTTTGTTTTAGCAAACACTCTCTGGTAGGACTAACCATATGTATGCAATTGGTCACTGTCCAGTGGACATTTGGTGGTTAATTCAGCAGATTTCAGAGTACAATCATGACACTGTTGTCCTTCACGAGCTGTTGGCCATGGAGACCCAGGGACATCTCAGGGGAGATCAGTGGGGTAAAAAAAATCCAACCCTCTGCTGCTGAGCTGTTCTGGGCTCCTGGGATACAGGGAGCTCCTACAAGTGGGCAGTGCTGCAGAGACACAGCTCTGACTAAGAGCAGCTCCCGTGTACTATGCATCAGCAATAGGGGCATGTTCTGCAGGTGACATGAAGATAGAAGAGAAAGGAGAGAGGGATTACAGGATGTGAGGGGTGTGAGCAGGCTGCGATCTCACTGCAGGAGCATTGCTTTCAGCCAGTGACACGTAAGTCTCTCACCATAGGTAATGCAAACACTTTTCCAACAGGGATCACCAAATCTGGCACATCCCAGTGCAGATCAGGCTGCATACGCTCTGTGTTTCTTTATCATGGAATAAGAGCTGTTCCAGATGAGGGCTTCCCTGCTGCAGTGTCAGAGCACAGCTCTAAGGGCACATCAAGAGAGAACCCTTAAGCGTATTTTACCTCTCTGCTTTCCTTCAACGTATATATTCTTTCAATAAAGCCATGGGAGTTCTCTTAGGTTCCCTTTTTCATTTGAAAAAAAATGAACATGCACTCAGATAGTGCCCTGCAAACGGGGTGGGTTCTGGACAGCAAATAGGAATGCAGTGAGTTTGGGCTGGTGTCTGTATGCTCAGTCAGGGAAATGACAGGAAAGCAGCTCCCAGGATGAAAATCTGCAGACCACAGAGATATGATCAGGGAATTACTCCCTTCAGTGCAGGGACTTTCCTCTGAGCAAGCTCCCTCCTAGAAATGCTTTTGCCCACATGACCATGGGGTCCGATGCATGAACCAGCTCCTGTGCAGGCAGAGCTCCAGCAGAGCAGAGCAGCATCTCCCCAGGCACGTGTCCATCACCCTCTGCAGTGCACAGGGGCTGAGAGCCACTGCCTGGGGCTGTGGGCAATGCAGTCTGTGAGGCTGGGAAGGAGCTGGCTTTCCCTTAATGAGATGCCATCAGTAGGACACATCTCCCTGAGGTGTCCTTCAGAGCCGTGAGCTGACCTTCAGGATGCAAATCTTTCCCCTACTCAGGCGATCAAAGTGCAGGGAAGAAGCAGAGAGATGCAATATGCAAATGGTGTGGGGTTGGTGAAATCAGTGTTAGGGGTCATTTGCAAGATGTGTGGTGATGAGGCACTGTTGCAGTACTTCGAGAAAGGGTGAATACACAGTGATGGGCAGTGGACTCTGTTTTCTGAGCTGGTTCTGACTTCTGAACTTTATGGGAATGCAATTGTCTTGCATCTGCTAAGTAGTCAAGCTCAGAGCGATTGAGAAGAAATCCAGGGTAAACTCTCCTTCCCCAGAGTAAGCTCCCCTTCCCCTGCACTAAGCAGCAGTGAATCCCTTTGCCTCGCAGGTCTTACAGCTGTTCAGACTTCAGCAAAAACTCCCTAGGCATGGTGAGCAGGATGAGAATTTGTAGGAAAAAGCAATCCCTAGAACTACAATTTTTGACCCACATATTTTTGGCATTAAGGTTCAGATGCCGACGAGCACTTCTGTAATAGGATTGATATCTGATATATACTGAAAC
Organism: Chrysolophus pictus; assembly: GCA_037305975.1. Lineage (NCBI taxonomy): Eukaryota > Metazoa > Chordata > Aves > Galliformes > Phasianidae > Chrysolophus > Chrysolophus pictus. Next base: position 3,256,459 of record CM074604.1, read on the forward strand.
AAAAATCTGCCCACACATGATCACCACGTTGCTATTACACACAGGGACAGATCTGCTTCATTGAGATAAAAAATGCAGAGTCCCTCATGCCAAACTCAACCTCATGAAATGTAGATCACATCATGGAGCTGGATGAACACAGCCCACATAGAAAGACGTGTCCTTGACTTTTTTCCTCCTTGAACAGGTCCTGGTGCCCAGAAGAACTGCAGATGCCCAACAGCAGCTCCATCAGCGAGTTCCTCCTGCTGGCGTTGGCAGACACGCGGCAGCTGCAGCTCCTGCACTTCTGGCTCTTGCTGGCCATCTACCTGGCTGCCCTCCTGGGCAACGGCCTCATCAGCACAGCCGTAGCCTGCCACCCCCGCCTGCACACCCCCATGTACTTCTTCCTGCTCAACCTCGCCGTCCTCGACCTGGGCTGCATCTCCACCACTCTGCCCAAAGCCATGGCCAATGCCCTCTGGGACACCAGGCACATCTCCTACGCAGGATGTGCTGCCCAGACCTTCCTGTTTGTCTTTCTGCTATCAGCAGAATATTTCCTTCTCACCATCATGTCCTATGACCGCTACGTTGCCATCTGCAAGCCCCTGCACTACGGGACCTTGATGGACAGCAGAGCTTGTGCCAGCATGGCAGCAGCTGCCTGGGGCACTGGGGTTCTCTGTGCTCTGCTGCATACTGCCAATACCTTTTTTCAGCCACTGTGCCATGGCAATGCTGTGGACCAGTTCTTCTGTGAAATTCCCCAGATCCTCAAGCTCTCCTGCTCAGAATCAGATTACCTCAGGGAAACTGTAAATATCTATTTTAGTCTTTGTTTAATTTCTGGGTGCTTTGTATTCATAGTGCTGTCTTATGTGCAGATCTTCAGGGCTGTGCTGAGGATGCCCTCTGAGCAGGGACGGCACAAAGCCTTCTCCACGTGCCTCCCTCACCTGGCTGTGGTCTCTGTGTTTGTCAGCACTGTCATGGTTGCCTACCTGAAGCCCCCCTCTGTCTCTTCTCCATCCCTGCACCTGGTGGTGTCATTTCTGTACTCGGTGGTGCCTCCAGCACTGAACCCCCTCATCTACAGCATGAGGAATCAGGAGCTGCAGATTGCGCTCAGGAAAATACTCCATTATTCATTGTGTCTCCATCAGAACAATGTTCATCATACTCTCAAGATTGCAGAATAGTTAGGAGAAGTGTGATTGATTTTATGTGATGTTTCATTTTTTCTTCGTATTTGTTTGCCATACCTATAATAAATTTAATTCCAATTAATAATATTCATCATCAGTCTTTATGCTTACTTATTTTTACTTCCATGTGTTGAACCTCTTGTACTTAAGGAACCAGGTTCTGTGAATAGATAAAGAAATCAACACAGGTTCATTTGTTTTGCCTCCCATCCAGTATGGATCATCAGCAGAAGCTCATAACCTAAGACACAAATACCACAAGGAGCAGCAGTGTCCCTGAGGGATGTCTGTCATTGCCTGAAGGGGACTTTCTGCTGCCTTTGAGTTGTGTTGCTGCTTCCCTGGTGCCACAGCCATGGGCAGCAGCAGGACATGCTCTTTTCAGTGCTGCTCTCTTTACAGTTCCCAACTGCTCACTTGTGTCCATCCATTTGTGTCAGCTCTCAGTTCTGGTGCAATTGGTGACAGTGCTGTTGTCTCTATGGTGGCATCCCTGTGGCTGCAGGCAGGCAGGCAGTGTGCAGCACTGTGCCACAGCTGGCCTCCCTGCTGAGACCATCATAAAAGAAGGGGCTGCTCAGGGCGGGGCCAGAGGACTGAACACCCCTTCCAAATCTGTGCCAGGAATACAGCCATGGAGTTGCCCTCGGGAAAGTCCTCTTGCTTTCCAGGGGTTCTGAATGGTTCAAAGTCCCAGGGTGAACAATGAGGACCAAAGGAAAAACAAGAGCTCCCTTCTTGGTTGTACATGGCCCAGCAAATGGTAACTGGTCTTGAACATGACTGTGTGGGACTGTCCCTACTGCGGTGGGACTGATGGCAGATGCCATCCTGGAGAGGAATATGGAGCAGCCTGGAGATGCCAGGGGATGTCCAGGGACAGTGTAAGAGACAGTGCAAGTGTAAGGCAATGAATGATTCCTTATGCAGTAACAGACCACTGATCCAAAGGAACAGGGGAGCTTGAGGAGCCCACAGGCAAATGAAGGCTCTGCAATGGTGCTGCTGAGCTAGCAGGGCAGATGGAGAGAGACTCAGCAGGAGAGATCCCATCCAGCTGCCTCCCACCCTGAGCAGCACAGGGTCAGCCCAGTGTGCCAGGGCACCACAGCTCCCTCGCTCTGCAAAGCAGCTCCACTAGCTCAGAGTCCTGCACAGAGTATGGAGAGGGAAGCAGGAGGGAACAAGGAGCTGCTGCCAGGCCAGCAAGGACACATTGCCCTGGGCAAGGCTCTCTCTGGGAGGATAGCAGGCCTGGAGAGGGGCTATGAAGCATTTCTGTGTGTTCAGGGATGGATGGATGAGCAGGAACATGCTCTGCTTGCCCTCCTGCTGCAGGTGGCTGCACCAGAGAGGACCCGCAGCCAGCACCTGGATGGAGCTCTGCCACCCGCCCTGCCCTCCCCTCTCCAGTGCTGTCACTGCTGATGCACTCCATGACCTCCCAGTGCTGCCGGCCGCCACATCTTGCAGGGGCCATTCAGGTGCTGCAGTGACAGTGAGCTCACATCACCCCTCCAGCCACCTGTCCTCAGCCTGCCTCTCCCTTGCTCCTCTGCCCTGTCCTGTCCCTGCTGGGATGAGTGCTGTAGGGATGCGCTTCCTGTCCCCACGTTGACTCCTCCCAGCTGCCAGCCTGGCGGGCTCCTGGGGGTACTGATAGTGGACTTGATGGTGTGGAGCAGAGTCCAGAGGGAAAAGATGGTGTGAAGCAGCATTTTTGCAGTGGAGGCCTCCATGTTCATTTGGCAAGTGAGAACTTGTGCTCAGTGTGCTTGTGGCCTGGAGCTTCTACTCCAGCGTTATCTGCATTGGTCATGGCACAGGAATGACATTTCATAGACCAGAGACCTAATTTCTTCCTCACGTTATGTCATAAACCAGTGTCCTTCACTCTGACAGTGTTTGTATTGGGTCATGGATTAAACGAATTAAACTTCTTTTGGTTATTTGAGTCACAATCCTTTGCTCCCTATCATTTATTATTCTGTTAAAACACTCTTCCTATTCGTGTTTATCATTTCATATCAATCTTATCCTATTGGGAGGGTGAATCACGCTGGCGGGATACGGCTGAAAAGAAGGTTCTCTTTTCAGAGAATTTGTATTTTGTTTTACTGTTGTTTGTTTTAAAGTAGGAAGCAACATCCTGTGCCTGTGCACAGACAGTTCTCTAAGGAAAGCAGGTGAAGGAACGGTATAAAGGAACTGTACCATCCAGCTGCAGACTTCAGTGGAGAATTCTGCTGTAGGGAAAAGTGATGCAAGTGCCAGGTGGCATACAGCAGACACGTCAGGCCTGGGGAGGTGAGCAGTCAGGTTGTCCGTACGGTGTCAGACCTCAAGCAATTGCTTTTACTTAGGAGACTCTCTAGATCAACATCAGTTTGTGAATGATGCTCCAAAAACAAGATGCACTACTTTAAATCTGAAAACATTTTTATTGGGTACCCTTTGAAATCTTCCTTTACTACATTATGAAACCTCTCCACCTAGCTGTATAAATCTGGACTTCAAGCACATTGTGGAACAGACATGGCTCTCTGCAACTTTCTACAATTCAGAGAGACATTTGATGCCATGTCTATGAACCTCAGGTAATGGGAGGAGAAGGTTGTAAGCACTTGAGAAAGTAAAGTCGGACGAAAAACTTGAAGGATCTTGGCGTACTAATGGGGCCCACAGAGGGACATTACCAACACAGCTTCCCCTTGCACTTGTTAGAGCAGGGAATTGGAGGCAATGATTACAGTCAGGTAAAGTATTGTGCTGAGATATCTCTTGGTTTGTTTGATGAAAGAGAAGGGCCAAGGCCTGACATCCAAACACTGGAGGGGAGATCCATCGTATCTGAGGGAATGAGCTCAGGGCTCATCCTGGGTTTGGTGTGGTGAGGCAGATTGTACTCCTTGAGAAGGACAACGGTGTGACACCACCCAAACTCTGCACAGGGATGCAAGGAAGCAGTGAGGTCCCCTTACCATAAGCATAATAAATCCCCTCACAAACCATGGCCAAGGGGACAAAGATTTCATTGCTGCTGGGGCCCTCCATCCTCACCAGCACCCACTGCCTTCTCCTCTGCAGGATTTCCTATGCTGCTCCAGCCCAGCCCCTATTTCCCTGTGCTCTGCAGACACCCACCTCTCCTCTCCGCCCCCCTCTGACCCTGGCACTGCAATCATGTCACTGGTGTCTCTCAAGCCTCTCTGAACGTCCCTTGAAACACAAAGCCATGGAGAGATCCCTCAGCATGGCCCCACATCATAACCCTTCCAGTGACATTTCCTCCTCCTCGTACACAGTCTTGAGCTTTCAAGCTGCACTTTGAGGGAGTTTTTTCCCTCCTTTTCACATTTCCACTACCAAGGTCAACTCCATCATGTTGGAAATCACTTCCTCATGGAAACGCCACCCATCAGCTTTCTTGTGGCCTGTCAGCCATTCAGAAGAAGGAACCTCACCATCATCTTCCAAGGCACGTGCCAGCTTCATGGACAGACACGACCAAGTCACGTCCCTCCTGCTATGGAGTTGTGTCCTCACACAGAAGAGCCATCACAATCCCTTACACAAACCTCCTTCTTCCTCCAGGGGCCCTACCAGGTGCTCAGGCAGAGAGGATCCCACAGTCAACACGTCAACCTGGCGCTTTCTGTCGACCTCTCAGGGACACTGCGGATGTGATCCTGTGTGCACAGATCCCAGCCAGAAGTCAAGGGCTGACCACCAGCTGCTTCAGGCAGAAGGCAGCACACCATTCCTTTCTGGGACACGCTCCTGGGGCTGGCCTGTCAACTCCACAGACAGAAGTGACCTCACGGCCACCTTCACAGCCTCGTGCCACCTGCAGGCCCATGAGGGCCTGAGGTAGAGCTGAGCTCATGGCAGCATTCCTACCCACCTCCTCCTTATGGCCTCAAGCTGATCAGTCACACGTCACCTCCTGTACAGACATCGCCTCACATTCATCACTGCATTACATGGATTTGCTCTAAGACTCCACCATTCCTGCTCTGCCCTGCAGAGCCAAGTACCCAAAGTTTAGGGTTAGGGGAGGGGTTGAAGGTGAGGAGGGCAGAGCACAGGAGCAGGCTCTGTGGGTGTTGGGTGTTCAGGATAGGGATTAAGGGTTAGAACTCACCTTTAGGGGCAGAGATTAAGCAAACGTTTAGTAAGAGGGCTTGGTGTTCTGCTAAGGTTTTCAGGACAGTGTTAGGGTACAGGTAAGCATTACGGATTAGCGTTCTGTTTTGGGCGGCAGGTAGGGCTAGCGTTAAATACAATATTATAATGCTAGCAATTAAAGCTTGGTTTTAGCATGAGTGGGAGAGAAAGTGTGGGAATTTGTGCAATTCATTCCTTGGGAATGTTCTTGTCAGCAACAATTAAAGAAGCCCTGAGCCTTCAGGCACTGCCATGAGGAGATCTCCATTAATGATAGACTTGCTGTGCTGGAAACAGTCTGTGTGACAGAAGTGCCCACTGCGTGTCCTTGCTTGTGTTTGCAGCCACACAGCAGCACTGTCACCAAGCCACAGGAGCTGCAAGGCTAAGGGGCTATGGGGTTGAGTTTCAGCTCAACACACCACCACCACACCACTGAATTCTGTCTCTCAGTGCAACACTGAGCCTTTTCTTGAGAAGTTTCTGTCTCACCTCTGTTGGCTGTTCCATTCCTGAGATGGAAGTGGCGCCTGACTCAGGAAGGAGAAGGACACAGAGCTCTGCAGGAGGACCTGCACCACCTGCCCAGCAGCTCTGCGCTACCCCACAGTTGCTCTTCCTGCCTACAAATTCATGCTCCAGAATGTCTCCTGAGAGCCGTGGGCAACCTTTCCTGGGCTCTCATGTGTGCTTCAGCTACCATAGGGTGTCCTGGAAGCAGTTCTCACTCTCTGTGTGGCAAATGGAAAGAAGCACTGAAGGGAGACTTCAGGGAAAAGTGTAAGTCTCTGAGATGAGAACCCATATCCAAGATCTTTTACTATGCAGGGTCTCACAGGAACTGAGGAAGAGGGGATCTGACAACTGACGTGCAAACCAGGTGCTGCTGCTGGCCTGTCAGAGGCACTGACAGATGTGAGTCTGAAAGCACAGACCCCAGCCAGGAGCCAAGGGATGGCCCGTCAGCTATTGCAGGCTGCAGTCACCGCACAGATGGATTAACAGCTGTATGCTTCCTGCTGGATTATGTGTTTCAGAGAAAATCTGACCCCAGCAACTCCAGAAATGTCTCACAGGGAGGAAGACAAAGTCATTGTATGGCCTTTCTTCTGATAAGGTTCACAGATAGGCTGATTCCTCATGTACACTGTGTCTGGGTTACAATACATAGGTACAAGGTGGATCGGAATGGACAGGCGTAATGAAGTTTCCATGAAAAACATTAGAATACATAAAACACAGAATAAAACATTCAGTAAATTACACTTAGAAAATGAACACACAAAACAAATAAAGTTGGATTCTGTCAAAATCTGCATTACAACTCTTAGTTTTAAGTAGGTGGGCAGTTAATTGCTTTTGAAACACGTTTGTTCATCAGTTTCCACAGACCATCTTTGAGCTCCTGGTTCCTCATGCTGTAGATGAGAGGGTTCAGTGTTGGAGGCACCACCGAGTACAGAAATGCCACCACCAGGTCCAGGAATGGGGAGGACATAGAGGGTGGCTTCAAGTAGGCAAACATGGCAGTGCTGAGAAACAGGGAGACCACAGCCAGGTGAGGGAGGCACGTGGAGAAGGCTTTGTGCCGTCCCTGCTCAGAGGGCATCCTCAGCACGGCCCTGAAGATCTGCACATAGGAGAACAGAATGAAAGTAAAGCACCCAGAAGCTAATGAGGCACTGACCACAAGAATAAAAATTTCTTTGAGGTAGGAGTGTGAGCATGAGAGCTTGAGGATCTGGGGGATTTCACAGAAGAACTGATCCACAGCATTGCCTTGGCACAGTGACACTGGAAAAGTATTGGCAGTGTGCAGCAGGGAATAGAGAACCCCAGTGCCCCAGGCAGCTGCTGCCATGGTGGCACAAGCTCTGCTGTCCATCAAGGTCCCGTAGTGCAGGGGCTTGCAGATGGCAACGTAGCGGTCATAGGACATGATGGTGAGAATGCAATACTCTGCTGATAGCAGAAAGACAAACAGAAAGGTCTGTGCAGCACATCCTGCGTAGGAGATGTGCCTGGTGTCCCAGAGGGCATTGGCCATGGCTTTGGGCAGAGTGGTGGAGATGCAGCCCAGGTCGAGGACGGCGAGGTTGAGCAGGAAGAAGTACATGGGGGTGTGCAGGCGGGGGTGGCAGGCTACGGCTGTGCTGATGAGGCCGTTGCCCAGGAGGGCAGCCAGGTAGATGGCCAGCAAGAGCCAGAAGTGCAGGAGCTGCAGCTGCCGCGTGTCTGCCAACGCCAGCAGGAGGAACTCGCTGATGGAGCTGCTGTTGGGCATCTGCAGTTCTTCTGGGCACCAGGACCTGCTCAAGGAGGATAAAAGTCAAGGAGAAGTCTTTCTATGTGGGCTGTGTTCATCCAGCTCCATGATGTGATCTATATTTCATGAGGTCGAGTTTGGCATGAGGGACTCTGCACTTTTTATCTCAATGAAGCATTCTTATCCCGGTGTGTACATAGGAACGTGGTGATCGTGTGTGGGCAGATTTTTGTTTCAGTATTTATCAGATAAAATCACTTCTAATGCTCACCATGCCTAAGGAGTGTTTGCTGAAGTCTGAACAGCTGTAAGACCTGAGAGGCAAAGGGATTCACTGCTGCTTAGTGCAGGGGATGGGGAGCTGACCCTGTGTTTCTTTCCAATTGCTCTGAGCTTGACTACTTAGCAGATGCAAGACGATTGCATTCCCATAAAATTATGAAGTCAGACCCACTCGGAAAACAGGAGTCCTCAGCTCATCACTGTGTATTCACCCTTTCTCGATGTACTTCAGCACTGCTCTTCACCAAACATCTTGCAAATGACCCCTAACACTGATTTCTCCAACCCCACAGCATTTGCATATTGCATCTCTCTGCTTCTTCCCTGCACTTTGATCACCTGACTAGGGGAAATATTTGCATCCTGAAGGTCAGCTCATGGCTCTGAAGGACACCTCAGGGAGATGTGTCCTACTGATGGCATCTCATTAAGGGAAAGCCAGCTCCTTCCCAGCCTCACAGCCTGCATTGCCCACAGCCCCAGGCACTGGCTCTCAGCCCCTGTGCACTGCAGAGGGTGATGGACACGTGCCTGGGGAGATGCTGCTCTGCTCTGCTGGAGCTCTGCCTGCACAGGAGCTGGTTCATGCATCGGACCCCATGGTCATGTGGGCAGAGGCTTTTCTAGGTGGGAGCTTACTCAGAAGAAGTTCTCTGCATTGAAGGGGGTAATTCCCTGATCATATCTCTGTGGTCTGCAGATTTTCATCCTTGGGGGCTGCTTTCCTGTCATTTCCCTGACTGAGCATACAGACACCAGCCCAAACTCTCTGCATTCCTATTTGCTGTCCAGAACCCGCCCCGTCTGCAGGGCACTATCTAAGGGCATGTGCATTTTTTTTTCAAGTGAAAAAGGGAACCTAAGAGAACTCCCATGGCTTTATTGAAAGAATATATATGTTAGAGGAAAGCAGAGAGGTAAAATGCACTTAAGGGTTCTCTCTTGATGTGCCCTCAGAGCTGTGCTCTGATGCTGCAGCAGGGAAACCCCCCTGCTGGAACAGTTCTTATTCCATGATAAAGAAACACTGGGTGTATGCAGCCTGATTTGCACTGGGATGTGCCAGATTTGGTGATCCCTGTTAGAAAAGTGTTTGCATTACCTATGGTGAGAGACTTACCGTGTCAGTGGCTGAAAGCAATGCTCCTGCAGTGAGGTTGCAGCCTGCTCACACCCCACACATCCTGCAATCCCTCTCTTCTTTCTCTTCTATCTTCATGCCACCTGCAGAACGTGCCCCTAGTACTGATGCACAGTACACGGGAGCTGCTCTTAGTCAGAGCTGTGTCTCTGCAGCACTGCCCACCTGTAGGAGCTCCCTGTGTCCCAGGGGCTCAGCCCAGCTCAGCAGCAGAGGATGTGATTTCTATCCTCCCAATGATCTCCCCGGAGATGTGCCTGGGTCTCCATGGCCAACAGCGCCTCCAAGACAACAGTGTCATGGTTGTACTCAGAAATCTGCTGAATTAACCACCAAATGTCCAGTGGACAGTGACTAATTCCAGACTCACGGTTAGCCCTTCAGTGAGTGTTGCTGTAACAAAAGAGCACACAGGCAAGGACAGGGAGGGGTAGACTTGCCCTGGGCAGGGCAGTGATCCAGCTGAGGCAGTGCAGGCATCTCATCCCTAGATGAAAACCCTATGGTGAAAATAGGTTTGGGATTTCTCCGGTTCAGTTCAGATGTGCAGAAGGAGTTGACTGCATTTGAGCTCTGTGATGAGTCCTTGGTCCTCCAGTGGAGAGTCAGTTGCTCACACACAGAGCCTGGGTGATGACCAAAGTGCCTGGGGTGCTCCTGGATGTGTGCCAGTGCTTATGAAGTGTGTGGGAAATCCCTGAGATAGACACCTCCTTCCTGAGCATCAGATGAGGGCCAGAGATGGAACAGAGGTATTCTTGGCCATCCTAAATGACAACAGACCACTGCGTTTAGGGCACTGGAGTATGTCTTTTTTACTTATCTCCATGGATCATGCAGAGTTGTGCAGCTGACTAAATGGCTGAGTTCACAAAAGAAGAGGCAGATCTTCCTCTGTTCTCCATCTGCTGCCTATTCTGGAGCTCAAGGCACTACAGAGCTGACACACATCTGTGTTCTTCACCTGAAGAAGCCTCAGTTTTCTATGTGCTTTCATGTGAATGACATCAGAAGCAGCCTAGCGTCATGCCAGTTCCCTGGGCAGTCCAGCACACTCACATGCAGCTGCAAATGCAGCACAGGGCCTTCAGGAAAGACATGTCCAGGAGTATCCACGCTGCTTGGACAACGTGGTGCCCCACAGTGGGTCCAATGATTATGTGCCACCTTCATAGATACCATGTATGCACTGAATCCAATAATGCCTCCTGAACAGGATGTTTTCTGATGTGGTTTTACACGAATGAGAACACCAGTATGTGCTGGGCTAGAGAGGGGCTCATCAGAGCAGGTCTGAGCTCTTGATTGGATCACAGGGATGTGGTTTAATGGCTTCCACAGCTGGACTGTAGCACAAGTCTTTATGATAGATGGGAGAGGAGACAAGGAAGAGCAATTGCCCTCTATGAGAGCACAATGAGCTCTTCCTTGGGATGGCAGAGCAGCCAGGTCAGAGTGAATGGCAATGGCAAACAGAGGAGACCAACAGTGTCTGCTCCTGGCTTCCTGATCAGGAAGAGCAAGTGGAAGGTGCCCTCTGCAGACAGATGGGAGCCTCATGTTGTCAGGCCCTTGTCCCCTTTGAGGTCATTTTTCACTGCAGCATCTGCTGCAGGGGCAGCACAGCAGGGCATACAAGATCCAGGATATCCCTGGAGAACACAGCTGACAGTTTCTTCACCAAGCCTTAGAGGAACCAAAGAGGAGAGGTGCTCTGCTGCATCTCCTACTCATCGGCAAGGAAGGGCTGGTTGAGAATTTGAAGGTCAAAGTGAAGATGGGCTGCAGTGGCCACGGGATGGTGGAGCGGTGGAGTCTGAAGGGAGGGCAAAAGTCAAGTTCACACCTTTGGGTTTCAGGAGAGCACACCTTGGCTTCTTCAAGTGTCTGTCAAGTGTACGGTTCAGAAAGAACGCATATCTAGGAATTGGAAACAAGCAGTGGTCAGCTGGGAGCAATGCAGAGTGTTTGTCCTAGTGTACCTGCTGAGAGTAATTTAGAAAGTCTAAAGCTCACACAGAGCTGAACCTGCCCAGGCATATCAAAGACAGAAGGGCTTTTAGAAATATATACACAGCAAAAGGAAATCTAGGGTGAATGTGAGCTCACAGTGAAATGGGGCATGCTACCTGGCATGAAGGGCGTGAAGCGTCCTGTGCTGCATGTGACCTTCTAAAACAAGGTCTGAGACCGTGAGAAGATCTCAGTACCACAGTGTGACTCAGTTAGTGGAAACACGGAGAGCTGTCATGGACAATTCTCGGCAGGGAAATCCTGGGGAGCGCCAGGCTCTGTTCAAAACACAGATGGATTTTCTTTTACTTTTGAAGCTGTAAGTCTGAAAGATGTTCATGTCAATAAAACTGAAGCAATTGAATTGAATTGAATTGAATTGAATTGAATGGATTGAAGACCAAGATGGAAATCAGTGAAAATGAGTTAACACACCTCTCAAGTTCCGAAATACTCATGAGATCTGTTCTTTTAAGTTGAAAACTCAAGTCTTTTAGGGGATTTTGTGTCTTTTCTATCTTATTCCAGAAAGAACATTTTGCAGAACTGTGTTAGCAGGAAACACATGCCTTCAGGTACAGGGGCACAGACTGTGTTTCATTGTTCATTCAGTTGCATCATGAAGGAATTCTGTTAGTTGGAAAATTGAGAAATCTTTCATTGCCCATGTGCAGCTGGTTCTCTGAGAAACTGGTGTCAGTGCCAATGCCCTGTGACCAATGCCCAGCATCCACCGCTGCTCTACCCTGCTGCGTATTTGATGTCCCTCATCCTCCAGGTGTCTCCAGCTCTCCTAAATCAATGACCATGGTTCAGGGCGTGTTTTCAGCAGGCCATCTGGACACATGCTCTTCCCACTGCTCTCCAGATTTCCCCAGCCCTTGCTCTTTGTTCACTCAGATACCTCCCAACTACCTGGCTGATCTGTGACCTTCACAGAGATTACTGGCACTTGCTCCACCTCTCCAAAATGTGATGGACTCTTTTCTCAGTTCCTTAGCTGTGACTGTGTCTATCCCTTCCTACCCCCGTCTAACTCATTTCTTGTACAAATATTCCCAGTGAAGGACAAACCTCATTAAGTGCAGCTTGGACAAGGCATGCAGTTGATCTCTGTGTTTAACTATTCATTCAATTGCATCATGTTTACAATTGTTTGCTGGGGAAAAAAAAAAAAAAAAAAAAAAAAAAAAAGGAAGAGAGAAATCTTTCCTTGCCCATGTGCAGCTGGTTCTCTGAGGAAAGCCAATGGGAGTTGGAGCAAAAAACGTTTAACCCTGAGTGGGTGACTGCAGAGGAGAAGTGTGATGTGAGGAAAAGTGATGCAAGTCCCATAGGGAAAAATGAGCAGAAATGGGGTGGAAAAGTTGAGGAGGACATTTGTCCACACAGTGACAGAACAAAGTCCATTAGGGGACATCTTGGATCGATATCAGTTGCCAAATGCTGCTTTAAATTCTTGTTTAAACCCAACTGTAAATAAATAGTCAATAAATGTCTGTTGGATTCATCGTCCTTAAGAGGTCTCCAGATAGCTCTCCAGTTTGCTGCACAAGTTCTGAACACCTGAAGAAGATGACAGGAAGGCACAAGGCACAGGAGGGCTCTTCAGGTTGTAATGGGCCCCAAGGGGCTTTTGCTGCTGAGTCCATCAACCTCCAGTGCAGAGAGAAGATTGCACAAAGTGCTCAAGAAGACAAAGTCAGAAGGAACAGTGAAGTTTCTTGGAGTATTAATGGGCCCCACTGAGGGCCATTGACAAGCAAGCTTCCCCAGGGACTTGTTAGAGCAGATAATTGGAAGCCATGATTGCAGGCAGAGCAAGGCACTGGGATGGTGGCTGTGATGCTGAGCAAAGCCTCCTTTGTCTTGTGAAGCAGAAAGGCCAAGGCCTGATCCCCAGAGCCTTGGCAGGGAGATCGTGTCCCTCCTGCTGGCTCAGGGCCCTTCCTGGGGCAGTGGGATGGAGGTTTGTCTGATGTCAAATGAAAGACTGTGGGACAGCAGCTCCAGACTCTGCATGGGGTGCAAAGATGCCGTGAGGCCCAAGTCCCATGTGGGCAGTGTGTCTCAGCAGAGGATGTGGGATGTGAGAAGGGCCTAGTCTGGACAAATTACTCAACTGCAATGGAACTTTGAACTCCAGATCTCTCAGGCCCAAGGTGGAGGCACCATTTCCTCACTGGTAGCATTTGGTTCTGGGGATACCGTGTTTGATGCTCACCCACATGCAGAGCTCCTGTCTGACTGCAACACCACTGTGCTCATATCAGCTGTGACGACACAGTGGAGCTGAAATCACTGAGCTTGTCTCCCCTTTCCAGCACAGTGACTCTGACATCACTGCAATACTGACCTCTGCCACAACTCAGGAATTCTGACATCACTGCTCTCCACGCTACCGAGACAACACCGTGACTGTGCTGTCACTGAACTCCTACCCACTGTGACAGCACAGTGATCCAACATCACTGTGCTTGTACCCACTGTCATATAATCCTGGGACAACCCGCAATGGAAAGGATCCATAGTGATCATCAGGTCCCACATTTGACTCCACACGCCCGTCCTAAAAGCAGAGCATATGACTGAGTGTGTTGTCTTGTTACGGAGTTATCTAGATCAATGTGTGTCCGTGACAGAGGGCAGAAGGCTTGGCAGTTCCACTGGCCAAAAAATAAATAAAATAAAATAAAATAAAATAAAATAAAATAAAATAAAATAAAATAAAATAAAATAAAATAAAAATATTATAATAATAAATAAAGAAATAAAATAATAATAAAAATGATAAAAAAACAGCATCAATGATTGAAGGAGAAAACTTATTTTTACTAAACATGATACTGGAATGTAAGATAACACAGTGTTATAAAATAAAATTGGAATGTAGCGTAATAAATCAAATATAATGAGAGAGTGAGTTTCTGAAACCAAAAGCCTTACTTTGAACTGAAGGCGCACGGCTGGGGCGCGCAGCCACACACTGCCAGGCAGCGAGCAAGTGAGAGATCCCGGGACTTCCTCCCATGGCTTATCTTCCCCTCTGAACTCAGAGTCCTCAGGAAAGGCAGTTCTTCTCTTCTGAGAACCAGGTATCCAGAACAGTCAGTACACAGAACTGAAGGATTATCTCTAATACCTAACCCTAATTCCTGGTGCTTTACATGATGTCATGATATGCAATACTGATATCAAGAGTCATAAAACCTTGACACCTGATGGGGCATTTGCAACTTGGCAAGGCGAACACAATCTGTTATGTTGTTGAACCAGGCTTTTGGAATCAGCCTGTCCACTGGTAATTAATTCATCTGACTTCAAAGTACATTTTGCAGACATGACCTCGTTGTCTATCAGGAGCTGCCAGCCCCGCAGCACCAAGGGCATCTCCAGGGGAGCAGTGAGGAAGAAAAATGACATCCTCTGCTGCTGAGCTGTTCTGGGCTCCTGGGACACAGGGAGCTGCTACAAGTGGGCAGCGCTGCAGAGAGACAGCTGTGCCCAGGAGCAGCTCTTCTGCACAGCACAGCCTGCAGGTGACAGGAGGAGAGGAGAGAAAGGAGAGAGAGCTTATAGGATGTGTACGGTGTGAGCAGGTGTTGAGCTCACTGCAGGAGCACTGCTCACAGCCTTTGGCAAGGTAAGTCTCACTGCAGGCTTTGACTCTGCCACCTGCCAGGCTCAGCACTCAGCACTCAGCACTCAGCACTCAGCACTCAGCACTCAGCACTCAGCCTGCCTGGGGAGCTGCCTGGGGCGCTGCAGGGAGATGTGTGGGGGGAAGGAGCCCCCCGGCAGGGCAGGGCAGAGGTCTTCTGCTGCTACAGCTGCTGCCTGGGGCAGGGGGATCACAGATACACTGCACCACAGGGTGTTTTTTTTCCAAGGGTGCTTTGCAGGAGGAGAGACAAGGCAGGGATTTTCAAACACCTGTTCTTAGGGAAGGAGAATGAGATAGAGGCAGAAATCTGAAAGGAGATGTGAAATATGAACACATCTCAGAGAATCCTGAACTGTACACTTTTCAGTCTACAGTTATATGAATAACCTCCTCATGTGCTTTCAACCTCTCCCCTCCCAAAGGACAGCACCAGCTGAAATTACCGTAGTTCTCTGCAGACATGAATAAAGCACTTATCCTGCAAACCAGCAGCTTTCTCTAACATAACTTTAAGAGCACTGAGGTAGGGATGGGCACTCCGAATGCAGATGGGGTAAAGATACGAGGCATGGAAATTGCTCATAGGAGGAAAATATGCAGGAGGCTGGGATATGATTAGGAGATGAGAGGAAAATAAGAGCTCCTTTATCTTCTACCTCAAAGCGATGGTGAAGCTCAGGAAAATAAATTCAAGTTAAAGAGTTAAATGAACATCTTCCACAGAGGAAGACAATTCTTTTATAGTGTAGCAGGAGGAGTGTCTCTGAGAATGACCTTGTCTCCTCATTATCTTCTGCACTGTGCACAGGACTCCATGCCCAGGAACTGCAGATGCCCAACAGCAGCTCCATCAGTGAGTTCCTCCTGCTGGCGTTGGCAGACACGCGGCAGCTGCAGCTCCTGCACTTCTGGCTCTTGCTGGCCATCTACCTGGCTGCCCTCCTGGGCAACGGCCTCATCAGCACAGCCGTAGCCTGCCACCACCGCCTGCACACCCCCATGCACTTCTTCCTCCTCAACCTCGCCCTCCTCGACCTGGGCTGCATCTCCACCACTCTGCCCAAAGCCATGGCCAATGCCCTCTGGGACACCAGGACCATCTCCTACGCAGGATGCACTGCTCAGGTCTTTTTTTTCCTTTTCTTCATCTCAGCAGAATATTTCATTCTCACCATCATGTCCTATGACCGCTACGTTGCCATCTGCAAGCCTCTGCACTACAGGACCTTGATGGACAGCAGAGCTTGTGCCACCATGGCAGCAGCTGCCTGGGGCACTGGGGTCCTTAATTCTCTGCTGCACACTGCCAATACATTTTCCCTGCCTCTCTGCCAAGGCAATGCTGTGGATCAGTTCTTCTGTGAAATCCCCCAGATCCTCAAGCTCTCCTGCTCACACACCTACCTCAAAGAAATTTGGCTTCTTGTGGTCAGTGCCACTTTAGCATCTGGGTGTTTTGCTTTCATTGTGTTGTCCTATGTGCAGATCTTCAGGGCCGTGCTGAGGATGCCCTCTGAGCAGGGACGGCACAAAGCCTTCTCCACGTGCATCCCTCACCTGGCCGTGGTCTCCCTGTTTCTCAGCACTGCTTTTTTTGCCAATCTGAGGCCTGCCTCCCTTTCCTCCCCATCCCTAGACCTGGTGGTGTCATTTCTGTACTCAGTGATGCCTCCAGCATTGAACCCCCTCATCTACAGTATGAGGAACCAGGAGCTCAGGAATGCAGTGAGGAAAATGATGCGCTGGTCACATTTCAGCAGGCATAAACTTCTCATCTGTCTCAACAAATGACTCACAGTCTGTCTCATAACACACCTATATTATGTATTTTTAATGTTTTTAATAATTTATATGAATACATACATTTTTCTTTGCAGTTTATATATATACGTGTGTGTGTAATTATCATTACTGGTAATCATGTTCCTGAACACGTATTTGGATTCCTTCCACTTGTACTGAGGAATCACCCTGCTCTCTTTCACCTGGAGCCCATAGGAACTCTGGATCATTGCTGATTCTCCCTCAGCCTCTGTGTTCCATCTCCATATCTGCAGGCAAATGAGATGCCAGCAGGAACCATGGAGCTGAAATAGGCTTGATTAGCAAAAGGGATCAATGCATTAGCCAATTGAACAATATATTACTTTAGCAGAAGGAATCAGTGTGTGCTCGTCCTAAAACTTCTGTGTTTAGCTTTGATGGGTATATGAACAGCCCTGTTTTTATCAAGGATCCTGCTTCACAGGAGCACTGAAAGCATTTTTTTGCCTCCACCAGGTGCAAGGATGTGTTCTTGGGTTTGGTGTAAACTGTTTGCAGTTATAGAGCACCGAGATAGAAAGTTGCTGATTGTGGCAAAACAAGCAATGGAAGTTTGCCAAATTGGGGAATAAGTGCTAAAAGGTGAGCCTGGGTGCATCATAATGGAGAGGAAGATGAACTAAAGGGGAGGAAGTAGGTGCTGTGAGAAGGAGGACATGCGGTGTCAGGGGCTGTGCTGGGGGCACATCTCTGTAGCACTGCACGCATGCTGCCCCACACAGTGCCTGCACTGAGCTGCCAGGGGCTGCCTGTGGGGCGGTGGGGCCGGGCTGTCCTGCAGAGGGGAAGGCAACAGAGCCTCATGCTGCAGGGCTGGGACCCCAAATCACCCTGGAACTCAGCGCCCAGCTGTGCTGTGCTCACCTTGCCTGGCTCCCAGGTGCCTCCTGTGCTGCTCTGTCACTGCCCCTCCTCAACAGGATGGGAGAGAAAACACCACTCAACAATTCCTGGGTCGAGGCAAAAAGGTGCTTTGTTCTTTCCTTGTATAAAACCCAATGACAACAAATTGTGTGTGTTAATGGCTACGTATCAAAGGCAGGGTTTTTTTTTTCTGCACACTGTGGAAAAGCCATTGAATTCAGTGTCCCTTTCACCTCAATATATTATTTGAAACTACACCTAACCCACAACACATTTGACAATAGTTTATATAATTTAATGATTTCCAATACAGAAATCTGCCCACTGTTAGTTAGGGTTTCACATCCCTCTTATTCCTTACCTAGTTACTCTAATCAAAGTGATATGCCATGTTTCTATTTCATCTTTGTTCTCTCACATCCTGACCTATTTTCCTAATATTTAACAATAACTTCCTAAATTCCCCCTGTGTACCAGCTATTTATTTCTGTTCTTGCTGTCAGACCCAGTCTGTTGTGTCACTGCAGCTCTGGTAATGATTCACTTCTGAATGCTTTGGTCATTTGCTGAACTCCAGACCATTCCAATAACAGCTCTCTGGATCCCAAAGTAAAGGATGCTACATTACAGAAACACACTTATCTACCAGGTGCCAGTTGTAAGCAAAGAAACAATCTAATAAACAATTTCTCTGTGTGTGCTGTAAAAAGATGTGTTTTACTATAACACAGCCTTAGTCCTGAGATTTACAATGCTTTGTTTAGCTCAGTATTATAAGGATCTAAATGAGAAATCAGGATTTTCCCCAAAGTTCATTACATGTTGTGGTTCCTTATGGTCAGAATGATAATGTGGATGCTTTGTCAGTGCATCAGTTACACAGAGAGGTACACAAATCTCCCTGGACTTCTGGAAGTCCTTTGGCATGGTCCCACATCACATCCTTATCTCTGTGGAGAGATGCGTGAGATGGATTTGAGGGCAGACTGTTCACTGGATAAGAAATTGGTTGGAAGGTCGCAGCCAAAGGACTGTGGTAAATGGCTCTCTGGGAAATCGGCTCCACCGGGTGGAGGCTGATCACAGGTTATGCTCACAGGGGTCAGCCTTGGGACCAGAGCTGTTCAACGTCTATCAGTGGCTTGGATGATGAGACAGAGCACACCCTCAGCAAGTTTGCTGATGTCACCAAGCTGTGTGGTGCAGTTGGCATGACAGAATGAAGGGGTGCCATCCAGAGGGACCTGGCCAGGCTTGAAAAGTGGGTCCAAAGAAACAGCGTGAGGTTCAACAAGATCAAATGCCAGTTTTTGCACTTGTGTCGGGACAATCCCAGGTATGAGGGAAGAACTGCCTGGGAGCAGCCCTGTGGGAAGGACTTAGAGGTCCTGGTAGACGAAAACCTTAACAGGAGCCAGCAGTGGGTGCTTGCAGCCTGAGAGGCCAGCTGTGCCCTGGGCTGCATCAACAGACAGGTGGTCATCAGAGCAAGGGAGGGTATTGTCCTTCTCTACTCAGCCCTCAGAAGGCCGCATCTGGAGTATGACATAAAGCTTTTGGAGAATGTCCAGAGGAAAGCCACGAGGGTGATCAGAGTGCTGGAGGACCTGTCCTGGAAAGACAGGCTGAGGGAGACGGGAGAAGAAACAGCCTGGAGGAGAACACATTGCAGCCTTCCAGTACTCACAGAGAGCTCAGAAAGAAGAGGGAAATCAACTTTTAACATGGGCAGATATTGATATCATAATGTACAAATGTTTTAAATTACAAGAGATGAGATTTAGATTAGAGACTGGGAGGATCTTTTCAATGAGAGGGTGGTGAGGTCCTGGCTGTTGTGATTTAGTAATTTTTTTTTGATGTCAGTATTCCACATCAAAGCATCATATGAAGCAGTGGGAGTTAAAGAGTTAGTGTTCTGGTTCCACTTGCTGCCTGTTATGGGCATTTAGAGTATTCTGATGGGAGGGGAGGAGCGGAATTCCTGGAGCATGTGGTGCAAAGAAGAAGATAGGTGGAGATCTGGACTGCACCACAGTGGCTCTCCCTCAGGCCCCGCTCAGTTTGCAGTGGAGAAGGGCATGTGCTTCACTTGTACTACTGTGGGGACACAAACTTTGGGCACTCTGATCTCTCTCTCTCATTTTGTTTGATTCAGTAGGATTTACTAAATTACCATTCCTCATCAGATCGTTGCTGTTGTGATCCATTTGTTAAACCCATCTACTAGCTTTCTGCCCTTCCACCTCTCCCACAGCGCGTGGCCCGCGGCGCGCCTTGCTGCAAGGGCAGGGCCAGCAGGATTGCACAGCAAAAAGGTAGTACCCATTTCTTTTTATTTCTTCGTCTTTTGTCACTCCTTTTTTTTCTGGGGCCTGTGTCCCCCCTGACACGGACTTGGATCTAGGGATGACTCTGTAACATAGCCGTTAGGGGGAATGGCTGAAGGTGTGGGTTCGCAAGTGGTATTTTCCTCTCTCCTTCTTCTGGGGTGGTGAGGGATACGGAGCGGTCTAGGAAATCACAGGCTTGGAATAAGGGGATGAAAGTTTGGTGCCAGCAGAGGAACTTTGGGTTCTTTGACCGTGGGGAGTAAGGAAGAGAAAATTTGGGGGGAACTGAGAGTAAGTCTGAAGTGTGAGCAAAAACCAGAGTGAAGTGTGAGTAAAACATGGAGAAAAGTGTGAGTAAACCTGGAGTAAAGTAAAGAAAGACCCAAAGTAAAGTGTGGATGGACCCTGAGAAGAGAGTGAGTATACCTGGAGTAGGGTGTCAGTAAAACCTGGAGAAACCTTTGAGTAAACGGAAAGTAACCTGTGAGTAAACTGGAAGAATAGTTTCAGGAAAACCTGAGTAAAGTATGAGTAAAACACACACACAAAAAAAGTGTGAGTAAACATGGAGTGAAGTGTGAGTAAACTAGGAGGAAAGTGTGAGGTAGCCCAAAGTAAAGGATGTGAGTAGACCCAGAGTATAGTGTTAGTAAAGGTGGAGTAAATTGTAAGCAACACCCAGAGTGAAGTGTGAGTAAACCCAGAGGAAAGTCTGAGTAAATACAGTGGAGACTAGTTAGCAGGGCAAGCAGTTCTGCAGCTGATGAATCTGCTGCTAGGCTGGCAGCTTGTAGGCAGGCTGCTGAGCCAGCAGGGTGGGGCTGGCACTGCCAACCCATAACCTCGACACTTGACCCATGCTGATAAGCTTTCAGTAGTCTCAAGGGAGGCTCGCTTTCGGCCAGAGAGCACAGTGGGTTGTTGATGCCTGCTGAGAGGAGGGAGGGTAAGTCTGTGTGTGAGCACAGCCCACACTGCCTCTACGGTGCTGCAGCTGTGGGTGTGGGAGGTGGCTCAAATGCAGGGTGTGCAAGTGCTGTCCCTCTTGGCTTAGGGGACCGGCTTTCCTCTTGGCGCTCTCTGAGACCAAAGGCTTCAACATGGTCTCCACAAGACAGCGGGATTACTCCAAGAAGACCATGATGACCCGGACACAGGGCCTGCCAGAAATGCAGCTATTCAGGCCTGCGGCTGCAGGGAATGCCTGAGCCTGCTGCTGCCGGGGATGGGAGGCAGGGATTCCAGCTGTGTGAGGTGTGAGCAGGTGAATGAGCTGCTCAGCCTGGTGGGGGAGCTGAAGGAGGAGGTGGAGAGACTGAGGGCCATCAGGGAGTGTGAGCAGGAGATGAACTGGTGGAGTGAGTCACTGGTGTGCCAGAGGGAAGGATGCCAGGGAGATAATGCAATGAGAAGTGGTGGACCCCCTGCCCTGTCACAGTCAGACAGAGCTGACAGAGCAAGAGGGTTGGAAGAGTGTCCCGGCTCGAAGTCTCAGGTGCATCCCCTGCCTGCCTACCCTACTCCCTCAGGTCCCCCAAAGCAACATGTTTGAGATGCTGGAAATGGAAGGGGAGATGAGTGGGGAGGTGAGGGAGGATCTGCCTCGGAGGGAGCCTAGGGTGAGGCGGTCACCCCCAAGCCTTGAGACTGCCTCTGTCAGGAAAGTCGGAGGGGAGTTGTGGTGGGAGATTCCCTTCCCAGGGGAACAAAGGGCCCCATTTGCAGATCCGATTTGACCCGTAGGTAGGTCTGCTGCCTCACTGGGGCCCACCCACATCATGGCCATCACCAGAAAAGTCCCGGGTCTGGTTCGCTCCTTTGATTAATACCCATTCTTGATAGTTCAGATAGGCAGCAGTGAAATTGCTCAGGGAAGATGGGAAGCTATGCAAAAGGATGTCATGGATTAGGGAGAATGGCTGAAGGAGTGAGTTCACAAGTGGTATTTTCCTCTCTCCTTCTTCTGGGGTGGTGAGGGATATGGAGCAGTCTAGGAAATCGTAGGCTTTGAATAAATAGTAGAAATGTTGGTGCTGCCACAGGAACTGTGGGTTCTTTGACCATGGGGAGGAGGGAAGAGAAAACTGGATGTGAATTGAGAGCAAATCTAAAGAAACGTGTGTGTAAAAACCAGAGTGAAGTATGTATAAAGCACGTAGAGAAGTGTGAATAAACTTGAAGTGAAGTGTGAGAAAGACCAGGAGCAAAGTGTGGGTAGACCAGGAGTAGAGCGTGAGTACACCCAGAGCAGAGTGTCAGTAAAAATCAGAGAAAAGTCTGAGTAAACCCAGGGTAAAGAGTGAGTAAACTTGGAGAAATATTTCAGTAAACATTGAGGAAAGTGTGAGTAAAACACACACACACAAAAAAATAATGTGAATAAACCCGGAGTAATGTGTGAGAGAACTTGGAGTAAAGAGTGAGGTGGGCATTTCAAGGATCCCTGCATTACATTTGTGATACTGTTGTGTGGGGAGATGCAGCAGAAGTCATCTTCACGAAAGGAGAGCGAATAATCCAAATTCTTCTGCAAGCTGGTTTTGCTATTAAGCGAGGCAAAGTGAAAGGATCTGCCCAGGAGATTCAGTTCCTAGGTATAAAGTGGCAAGATGGGAGTCATCACATTCCAGCAGATGTGATTGACAAAATCACTGCTATGTCTCCACGCACTAGCAAGAGAGAGACACAGTCTTTTCTGGGTGCAGTGGGCTTTTGGAGACTGCATGTTCCAAACTATAGCCTCATTGTAAGCTCCCTTCATCAGGTGACGCAGATGAAAAATGACTTCACATTTCAAAAGCAGCAGGCTTTTGAACAGATTAAACAGGAGATGGCCCGTGCCGTGGCCCTAGGGCCAGTACGGTTGGGATAGGATGTAAAGAACATCCTCTACACTGCTGCTGGAGAGAAGGGTCCCACTTGGAGTCTGTGGTAAAGAGCCTCAGGAGAGACTCGAGGCCAACCCCTGGGATTTTGGAGGTGAGTGTAAAGGGGGTCCAAAGAGTGCTACACTCCCACTGAAAAGGAGATCTTAGCTGCATACGAAGAGGTTCGGGCTGCTTCTGAAGTAGTCGGTACTGAAACACAGCTCCTTCTGGCACCTCGACTGCCAGTGCTGAACTGGATGTTTAAAGGAGAGGTTCCCTCCACCCATCATGCAACTGATGCCACTTGGAATAAGTGGGTTGCGCTGATTACGCAATGAGTGCAGATGGGGAACCTCAGCTGATTTGCAACTCCTGGTTAGATAACAGTGAAACTGACACTCAGTGTCCAGACACAGGCATCAGTTTTAATGTGAATCTGTGCACTACAGTTATCTGTAAGGTACTGGCACTTCTACAGTTATTTCCATGTGCAGCTACACCTTGTGATGTTATAAGAAACCAAAGTAAGCCTTGTGTTACTTAACAACTCTATGAGAGGAAGAGAAAGAAAAGGGAGAGACAGAGTTGGGGGAGAAAGGGACAGAGGGACAGAGAAAGAGATCACAGGTCTGGGCACAAGATTTGATCGAGCAGAGAGAACTGGGGGGTCCTTGGCTTGCGCACGTGCTTGTCCCATAGTTTTGTAGCATGAAAGTCTCCAAACAGAACCTCAAGAATCTCTCTGGCATCCTTCTGTGGCTCCTAGGTTTATAGGTGTGCCATCCAGGGCTGTGAGTGAGGTGGCAATAAACAAGCCCATCAAAAACTATTTTGCAGTCAGAACTTCATACAGCACAATGGGAACGTTTTGGACAGAGCAAGGCTGTCTCATTTTTCACAGGATTCCCTCCTCCCCCAAGTCTGCAGCCCTCAGTCTGTTGACGTGGCAATGCTCTTCCAAGCCTTTGAGACAACTCCAGGCACACCGCAGGCAAAGTGTTTTTTGTTGGTCTGCTACGTAATGCAGGGCCTGAGGGCTGACACAAGTGCAAGGAGAAAGGAGAACAGCGTGCAAAGGTGGTGCAAAGAGAGCAGCACTGAAAAGAGCACGTCCTGCTGCTGCCCATGGCCGTGGCTCCAGGGAAGCAGCAGCACAACTCAAAGGCAGCAGAGTCCCCACCAGGCAGTGGCAGATGTAACTCAGGGACACTGCTGCTCTGTGTGCATTTGTTGATTAGATCCTGAGCCTCTTCTGATGATGCAGACTGGATGGAAGGCAAAGCAAATGATCTTCTGCTGATTTCTTTATCTATTCAAAGAGCCCGGTTCCTTCAGTGCAATAGGTTAATCACATAGAAATAGAAAGTAAAAGATCAAGACTGATAATGGATACTATTTAATTGGAATTAAAATTATCATAGGTATGACAAACAAACATGAAGAAAAAGTGGAAACATTAATTAAGTCAATCTGGCTTCTAAGTTTTTGTAGTCTTGAGAGAGTGATTAAAATGGTTTTGGTGGAGAAACAATGCGTATTGGAGTATTTTCCTGAGGACATCCTTGAGTTCCTGGTTCCTCAAGCTGTAAATGAGGGGGTTCACTGCTGGAGGCATCACTGAGTACAGAAATGACACCACTAGGTCCAGGGATGGGGAGGAGATGGAGGGGGGCTTCAGGTAGGCAAACATGCCAGTGCTGAGAAACAGGGAGACCACAGCCAGGTGAGGGAGGCACGTGGAGAAGGCTTTGTGCCGTCCCTGCTCAGAGGGCATCCTCAGCACGGCCCTGAAGATCTGCACATAGGAGAACAGAATTAAAGCAAAGCACCCAAATACTAAAGGGGCACTGACCACAAGAAGCCAAATTTCTCTGAGGTAGGAGTGTGAGCAGGAGAGCTTGAGGATCTGGGGGATTTCACAGAAGAACTGATCCACAGCATTGCCTTGGCAGAGAGGCAGTGAAAATGTATTGGCAGTGTGCAGCAGGGAATTAAGGAAACCAGTGCCCCAGGCAGCTGCTGCCATGCTGGCACAAGCTCTGCTGTCCATCAAGGTCCCGTAGTGCAGGGGCTTGCAGATGGCAACATAACGGTCATAGGACATGATGGTGAGGACAGAATACTCTGCTGATAGCAGAAAGACAAAGAGAAATGTCTGGGCAACACATCCTGCGTAGGAGATGTGCCTGGTGTCCCAGAGGGCATTGGACATGGCTTTGGGGAGAGTGGTGGAGATGCAGCCCAGGTCGAGGAGGGCGAGGTTGAGGAGGAAGAAGTACATGGGGGTGTGCAGGCGGTGGTGGCAGGCTACGGCTGTGCTGATGAGGCCGTTGCCCAGGAGGGCAGCCAGGTAGATGGCCAGCAAGAGCCAGAAGTGCAGGAGCTGCAGCTGCCGCGTGTCTGCCAACGCCAGCAGGAGGAACTCGCTGATGGTGCTGCTGTTGGGCATCTGCTGCGTCTGGGCATGGAGTCCTGTGCGACAAGACATTTTTCAGCGACACTCCTCCCTCCCTACTACAACAGTTTTTCTTTCTCTTTGGAAAATGTTCATTTAACTTCATAACTTGGATTTACATGAGCTTCACCATCCCTTAAGTAGAGGCTGAAGGAGCTCTTACTTTCCTGTCATTTCCTACTCATATCCCAGCCTCCTGGATATTTTCCTCCTATGACCAATTTCCATGCCTTATCTTTACCCCATCTGCACTCACAGTGCCCATCCCAAATTCTGTGCAGTTAAATTTCTGTTAGGGAAAGCTGCCTGTTTGCAGGGTAAGTACATTATTCATGTCTGCAGAGAATTATGGTAATTTTGCTGATGCTGTCCTTTGAGAGAAGAGAAGCTGAAAGCACATGAAGAGGTTGATCATATAACTGCAGCCTGAGAAACATACAGTTCAGGATTCTCAGATGTGTTCATATTTCACATCTCCTTTCAGAATTCTGCCTCCAACTCATTCTCCTTCCCTATGGACAGGAAATGGAAAATCCCTGCCCTGTCTCTCCTCCTGCACAGTGCCCTTAGAAACACTCTGGCATGCAGTGAATCTGTGAGCCCCCTGCCCCAGGCAGCAGCTGTGGCAGCAGAAGGCCCCTTCCCTTCCCTGCCGTGCAGGCTGCTCTTTCCCCCAGCACGCCTCCCTACAGCGCCCTGGGCAGCTCCCTGGGCAGGCTGAGTGCTGAGTGCTGAGTGCTGAGTGCTGAGTGCTGAGTGCTGAGTGCTGAGCCTGGCAGGCGGCAGAGTCATAGCCTGCAGTGAGACTTACCTTGCCAAAGGCTGTGAGCAGTGCTCCTGCAGTGAGCTCAACACCTGCTCACACCGTACACATCCTATAAGCTCTCTCTCCTTTCTCTCCTCTCCTCCTGTCACCTGCAGGCTGTGCTGTGCAGAAGAGCTGCTCCTGGGCACAGCTGTCTCTCTGCAGCGCTGCCCACTTGTAGCAGCTCCCTGTGTCCCAGGAGCCCGGCCCAGCTCAGCAGCAGAGGATGTCATTTTCTCTTCCTCGCTGCTCTCCTGGAGATGCCCTTGGGGCTGCGGGGCTGGCAGCTCCTGATAGACAACGGGGTCATCTCTGCAAAACGTCCTTTGAAGTCAGATGAATTAATCACCAGTAGACAGGCTGATTCCAGAAGCATTGTTTGTCCTAACAGATTGTGTGTGCCTAGCAAAGCTGCAAATGCCTGATCTGTGTCATGGTTTTATGACTCTTCATATCAGTATTCCATATCATAACATCATGTAAAGCATGGGGAATTAGAGAGTTAATACTCCAGTTCTGTGGACGGACAACTTTATGGATATCTGTTTCTCAGAAGAGAAGAAGAACTGCCTTTCCTGAGGACTCTGAGTTCAGAGGGGAAGATAAGCCATGGGAGGAAGTCCCGGGATCTCTCACTTGCTCGCTGCCTGGCAGTGTGTGGCTGCGCGCCCCAGCCGTGCGCCTTCAGTTCAAAGTAAGGCTTTTGGTTTCAGACACTCGCTCTCTCATTATATTTGATTTATTACCCTAAATTCCAATTTTATTTTATAACATTGTGTTTCCTTACATTCCAAAATCATATTTAGTAAAAATAAGTTTCCTCCTTAGATCTTTGCCGCTGTTTTTTTATTATTTTATTATTATTTTATTTCCTTATTTATTATTATATGATATTATATTATATTATATTGTATTATATTTTAGTTTAGTTTAGTTTAGTTTAGTTTAGTTTAGTTTAGTTTAGTTTTTTTTTGGCCAGTGGGACTGCCAAGCCTTCTGCCCTCTGTCACGGACACACACTGATCTAGATAACTCCGTAACAAGACAACACACTCAGTCATATGCTCTGCTTTTAGGACGGGCGTGTGGAGCCAAATGTGGGACCTGATGATCACTATGGGTCCTTTCCATTGCGGGCTGTCCCAGGATTCTATGACAGTGGGTACAAGCACGGTGATGTTGGATCACTGTGCTGTCACAGTGGGTAGGAGTTCAGTGACAGCACAGTCACGGTGTTGTCTCGGTAGTGTGGAGAGCAGTGATGTCAGAATTCCTGAGTTGTGGCAGAGGTCAGTATTGCAGTGATGTCAGAGTCACTGTGCTGGAAAGGGGAGACAAGCTCAGTGATTTCAGCTCCACTGTGTCGTCACAGCTGATATGAGCACAGTGGTGTCGCAGTCAGACAGGAGCTCTGCATGTGGGTGAGCATCAAACACGGCATCCCCAGAACCAAATGCTACCAGTGAGGAAATGGTGCCTCCACCTTGGGCCTGAGAGATCTCAAGTTCAAAGTTCCATTGCAGTTGAGTAATTTGTCCAGACTGGGCCCTTCTCACATCCCACATCCTGGGATGAGACACACTGCCCACATGGGACTTGGGCCTCACGGCATCCTTGCACCCCATGCAGAGTCTGGCAGCTGCTGTCCCACAGTCTTTCATTTGACATCAGACAAACCTCCATCCCACTGCCCCAGGAAGGGCCCTGAGCCAGCAGGAGGGACACGATCTCCCTGCCAAGGCTCTGGGGATCAGGCCTTGGCCTTTCTGCTTCACAAGACAAAGGAGGCTTTGCTCAGCATCACAGCCACCATCCCAGTGCCTTGGTCTGCCTGCAATCATGGCTTCCAATTATCTGCTCTAACAAGTCCCTGGGGAAGCTTGCTTGTCCATGGCCCTCAGTGGGGCCCATTAATACTCCAAGAAACTTCACTGTTCCTTCTGACTTTGTCTTCTTGAGCACTTCATGCAATCTTCTCTGTGCACTGGAGGTTGATGGACTCAGCAGGAAATGCCCCCGTGGGGCCCATTACAACCTGAAGAGCCCTCCTGTGCCTTGTGCCTTCCTGTCATCTTCTTCAGGTGTTCAGAACTTGTACAGCAAACTGGACAGGTATCTGGAGGGAGCAAAAAATTGGAAGGGAATGAATGGCTTTTATGAAGACAATTTAATTATCTCTATATAGATGGGTTTAAATGAGATGTTGAAGCAACACCTGCCAATTGATATTGACCCAGGTTGTCCCCTAATGAGCTTTGCCCTGTCACTCTGTGGACAAATGTCCTCCTTAACTTTCCCACCCCATTTCTACTCCCATTGGCCCCATGGAACTTGCATCACTTTTCCTCACATCACTCTTCTCCTCTGCAGTCAAGTTCTCAGTGCTAAACCTCCTTTGCACCAACTCTCACTGGCTTTCCTCAGTGAGTACAGATCCAGCTGCACATGGACAATGAAAGATTTCTCTTTTTTGCCAGCAAACAGAAGGAAACATGATGCAATTGAATGAACGCTAAAACAAAATGATCAACTGCATGCCTTGTCCAAACTTCATCTAATGAAGTTTGCCTTTCACAGGGAACATTTGTACAAGAAATGAGCCAGACAGAAATAGGAAGGGTAGATATAATCACAGTTAAGGAGTTGAGAAAAGAGTCCATCAGACTTTGGAGAGATGGAACAAGTTCCAATAGTCTTCCTGAAGGTGATAGGTCAGCCAGACATCAACTTTGGGTGGTATATGAGTGAAGAACGAGCAAGGAATGGGGAAATCTGGAGAGCAGTGGGAAGAGCATGTGTCCAGATGGCCTGCTGAAAACACGCCCTGAACCATGGACATTGATTTAGGAGAGCTGGAGACACCTGGAGGATGAGGGACATCAAATACGCAGCAGGGTAGAGCAGCGGTGGACGCTGGGCATTGGTCACAGGGCATTGGCACTGGCACCACTGTCTGTGTCCCTGTACCTGAAGGCATTTCTGTGTCCTGCTAACACAGTTCTGGAAAACACTGTCCTTTTAGGGAAAATATCTAAATAAATAAAATAAAAGAGACAGTATCTCTCAAATATGAGTGTTTTCAGCTTAAAAAGGTGGAAAGGTCACATGAGAATATTTGATGTTCAGAAGTGTTAACACATTTATATCAGCTCCCACTCGCAGACATTTCCTTGTGCTGGGGATCTGAAATGTGGAGGCACTACTCTGCTTTACGCCTTCCCTCCATCTTCTAGCCATTGCCTTGTTCAAATAAAAAAAGTTGGAGACTGACTTCTTACATCATTTCTGAGTAATAGGACAAGGATGAATGATAATTAACAAAAAAAAGAGATTTATATTAGATATTTAGAAGGAATTTCTAACATTCCATAGATCATGACGTGAGGCATGGAACTGGAACAGAACAGGCAGCCCAGAGAAGATGTGGCTGCCCCATCCCTGGAGATGTTTGAGATGTCAAGGGCCCAGGGAATCCTGATTCACTGTGTGGCAGCCCTGCTCACAGCAAGGGAGATCGAACTGGATGGTCTTTAAGGTCCTTCCAACTCAAACCATTCCAAAATCCTATGATTCCTGTCAGCCTCTTGCCACACTTGCAACCTAAGCAAAGCTTAGGAATTCCCTGATCACCTCTACTTTCAACAACAGTACATCTGCCTTGCCATAAATGCAAGAGTCTGTTGTTATTTAGGCTGAACAAGAAGAGCCCTATCCCCTCTCTGGCCCTCAGCTGATGCTCAGGAAGGAGGTGTCTGTCTCAGGGATTTCCCACACACTTTACAAGCACCAGCACACATCCAGGAGCACCCCAGGCACCTTGGTCATCACCCAGGGTCTGTGTGTGAGCAACTGACTCCCTGCTGAAGGACCAAGGACTCAGAGCAGGAGCTCACGTGCAGGAAACTCCTTGTGCACATCTGAACTGAACCAGAGGAATCCCTGAAACTCTTGTGGGTCTGTGGGGAGCTGAATCCCATTTCAGCTGCAGGGTTTCCATGTAGGGATGAGATGCCTGCACTGCCTCAGCTGGATCAGTGCCCTGCCCAGAGGAAGTCCACCCCTCCCTGTTGTTGTCTGTGTGCCCATTTTGTTACAGCAAACACTCTCAGGTAGGGCTAACCAAATGGATGCAATTAGTCACTGTCCACTGGACATTTGGTGGTTAATTCAGCAGATTTCAAAGTACAACCATGATGTTGTTGTCTTTCAGGAGCTGTTGGCCATGGAGACCCAGGGACATCACAAGGGAGATCACTGGGGAAGAAAAAAACACATCCTCTGCTGCTGTGTTGGGCCAGGCTCCTGGGACTCAGGGAGCTCCTTCAAGTGGGCAGTGCTGCAGAGAGACAGCTGTGCCCAGGAGCAGCTCTTCTGCACAGCACAGCAGGGCTGGGGGCATGATCTGCAGCTGACATGAGGATAGAAGAGAGAGGAGAGAGAGCTTACAGGTTGTGTTGGGTGTGAGCAGGCTGTGAGCTCACTGGAGGAGCATTACTCAGCCATAGACACGGTAAGTCTCTGGCTGCAGGCAGTGCTGCTGCTTTTACTGGAGGGATCACTAAATCAGGGACATCCCATTGCAGATCATGCTGTAGAGTCTGTGTTTCTTTAACATGAAGAAGACCTGTTCCACATGAACGCTACCCACGTCAGGGGAGGGGCCTTCTGCCGCCACAGCAGCTGCCTGGGGCAGGGGGCTCACAGATTCACTGCATGCCAGAATGTTTGTAAAGACACTGTGCACGAGGAGAGACAAGGCAGGGATTTTCTTTTTCCTATTCTCAGGGGAGGGGAAAGGATTTGAGGCAGAAATCTAAAAGGGGCTGCCAACTTTGAACACATCTCTGAGACTCCTGAATCAAACTTTTCTCACTCAATTTTTTCTGTGAACAGTCACAGAATGAGCTTTCACCCTCTCCTCTCTTGAAGAATTGAGACAAATTACACTACTGTCATTTTCTGTAGGTGTGAATAATGCACTTATCCTGCAAACAGGCAGCTTTCCCTAACAGAAATGGACGGGCAAAGAGGTTGGGGCTGTGGGCTCTAAGAGCAGTTGGGTTAAAGATATGAGACAGGGGAAAAGATGAAAATATTAAGGGAGATGGGATAAGATTAAAAAATGAGAGAAATGTGTAAGCTCCATAATTGTCTCTTGAACATGGAATGCTAAACTTCATGAAATTAAATTGAAGTTATGGAGCTAAATGAACACTGTATTGAGAGAAAGAAAAATAAATAAAAGTATATCAGGAGGAGTGTCTCTGAGAATTGTCCTGTCATTATCTTCTGCAGTCTGCACAGGACTCCATGTCCAGGAACTGCAGATGCCCAACAGCAGCTCCATCAGCGAGTTCCTCCTGCTGGCGTTGGCAGACACGTGGCAGCTGCAGCTCCTGCACTTCTGGCTCTTGCTGGCCATCTACCTGGCTGCCCTCCTGGGCAACGGCCTCATCAGCACAGCCGTAGCCTGCCACCACCGCCTGCACACCCCCATGGACTTCTTCCTCCTCAACCTCGCCCTCCTCGACCTGGGCTGCATCTCCACCACTCTCCCCAAAGCCATGGCCAATGCCCTCTGGGACACCAGGCACATCTCCTACTCAGGTTGTGCTGCACAGGTCTTTTTCTTTTTGTTTTTGTTTTCAGCAGAGTATTGCATTCTCACCATCATGTCCTATGACCGCTACGTTGCCATCTGCAAGCCCCTGCACTACAGGACCTTGATGGACAGCAGAGCTTGTGCCACCATGGCAGCAGCTGCCTGGGGCACTGGGGCTCTCTTTGCTGTGCTGCACACTGCCAATACTTTTTCACTGCCTCTCTGCCAAGGCAATGCTGTGGATCAGTTCTTCTGTGAAATCCCCCAGATCCTCAAGCTTTCCTGCTCAGAATCAGACTACCTCAGGGAAATTGGACTTACTGTCCTTAGTGTTCTTGCCTTTTTTGGTTGTTTTATATTCATTGTTGTGTCCTATGTGCAGATCTTCAGGGCCGTGCAGAGGATGCCCTCTGAGCAGGGACGGCACAAAGCCTTCTCCACGTGCCTCCCTCACCTGGCCGTGGTCTCTTTGTTTCTCAGCACTGATTTTTTTGCCTACCTGAAGTCACCCTCTCTGTTGTCCCCTTCACTGAACCTGGTGGTGTCATTTCTGTACTCAGTGGTGCCTCCAACACTGAACCCCCTCATCTACAGCATGAGGAACCAGGAACTCAAGGATGCAGTGAGGAAAATGATGTCATGGACAAATTCCATCTGTGGCAAACAGGCTCAGACTCCAAAGTGAATAATCCAAATTGTTTATTACAGGCTCTCATATCACTTATATACACTCACAAGTTTCCTTTTTTACCTTTCCCATCAGCCTTTACAACTTTCCCATTTGCCTTTTCATGTTAACAAAGTATTCCACAAACATTCCTTATCTGTGCAGACAGGTGGTAATCCAATCAGAGCTGTGCACGTTTCCTTTTACTTTTCTTCTAGAGACAGCCTTGGTTCTCAGCCTTGCTTTCTCATGCTGTTTGTCTTGCTCCACCACTTCTGCTCTAAATAGTCTATCTTGTATTCCCACATCCACCAGGGATAAACTTCTCATCTGTCTCTACAAATGATTCAAAGTCTGTCCTGTAACAGGCCTACATTACGATTTTTAATGTTTATAATATTTATTTATATTAATAGATATGTTTTTCTCTGCTGTTCATATATATGTGTGTGTGTGAGTATCAGTAGTGGTTATCATGGTCCTATACAAGTGTTTGGCTTCCTTCCACTTGTACTGAGGCATCACCGTGCTCTCTTTCTCCTGGAGCCCGTATGAACTCTGGGTCAGTGCTGACTCTCCCACAGCCTCTGTGTTATCCTTCTGTATCTGCAGGCAAATGAGATGCCAGCAGGCACTGTGGAGGCAGTGGGGATGCAGCGGATCCAGGACAGGAGGCTGGAGGAAGATTCCTCAGGCATACCTGTGCACACAGTGCCTTTGGAAATGCTTCATTGTCATTCCAAGCATTCTGCACACCTGCAGACTCTCAGGGAGAGGATTTATCAGCACTCATCCCTGTCGACCTGGGTCTGCTGCCCACTCTGATCAGCATGGCCAGCACAGTGTCATCATCAGATCAGATCAAAGGAGGGATGGAGTCTGATGGGAGTTGATGTGCTCATGAAATCTCCCTGAAGAATCAAGTACGACCAGGACCCCTATGACCTTGCTGCTGTTGTTCAGTTCCTGTCCCAGGCAGAAGTCCTTGTGACAGTCTCCCAACCCTCATGATGGCCATTACCCCAGAGTCAACCCTGGTACAAGATGAGCGTGCTGGGGGACAGATGGAGCACCAGGGTCTGGTTGTGACCATTCACAGGATAAGCCCTCTGCAGACCCAGACCTTGCACCAGTGATTTCCAGCAGCACTTTTCACTGTAATCTGCTGAGGGCTGAGGGCTGAGATGGGACCATTCCACATTCCGCCTGGGCTCAGTGCCTTCACTGGGGAGTGGGCAGCCTGGCCGCACCCTCTCCCAGCTCAGAGCTCAGCAGAGCTCAGAACAGGGATGGCTGTGAGCTGTATAGGACATGTTGGAGCTGGGCAGGGAACAGCTTGTGGGGGAGGCTGCTGGAGCAGAAAGGCAATGCAGGCTGGCAGGGGCTCTGCTGTGGGCACATCTCTGTAGCACTGCACGCACGCTGCCCCACACAATGCCTGCACTGAGCTCCCTGTGGGGCGGTGGGGGAGGGCTGTCCTGCAGAGGGGAAGGCATATGGAGCCTCTTGCTGCAGGGCTGGGACCCCAAAATCACCCTGGAACTCAGCGCCCAGCTGCGCTGTGCTCACCTTGCCTGGCTCCCAGGTGCCCCCTGTGCTGCTCTGTCACTGCCCCTCCTCAACAGGACGGGGGAGAAAACACAATTCAACAATTCCTGCGTTGAGGGAAAAGGTGCTTTATTCTTCCCTTGTTTAAAACCCAGTGACAACAAACTAAGTGTGTTTATGGATACATATCAAATGCAGGATTTTTCCTGCACGCTTTGGAACAGCTGTTGAATCCAGCGTCCCTTTCACCTTAATATATTAATTGAAACAACACTTGACCCACAACACATTTGACTAATAATTTACGTAATTTAAATGATTTCCAAGACAGAAATCTGCTCACAGTCAGTTAGGATTTCTCATCCTTCATATTCCTTACCTATTTATTGTAATTAAAGTGATTTGCTGTGTTTGTATTTCAGTTTTGTTCTCTCACCTTGTTTGAAGGGTGAGAAAAGGGCCCCACAGTAAAAGAGTAGAAGGTGAGAAAAGGGCTTCACAGGGACTGAGGATGAGGGTAGTTAGAGATAGCTTATAGAAGCAAGAATGTGGAGCTTGTTAAAGAAATAAGGGATGGCAGACACTGGGTCTGGGATAGTGAAGGGGATGAAGGCTGTAGCAATAAGGCTTGAGAACAACCCGAGGACATTTGGCAGGAAGGTGATGAGATGTCCACAGGGCAAGAAGAAACAGGTTTGGGGGGATGTCCTCCTGAAAGATCAGAAGTTTACAGCAAGAAAAGTCAAAAGCTTTTGCGAGGAAGACAACAAACCTTCATCCCACGACTCACAACGCACGCACAAGAGGGGAGGGTCTGCATGCTAATGAACTCTCGGGAGTGTAATGAATATGTATCCGAATTCCAGGAAAACTATTGATTATGCATTAGTTTGGCCTATATCTGTAGCACCATTTTTCTGGATGGTGTGCAAGTTAGGTGGATCTACCCCTTTGCACCCGGTGTCTGCACAGCACTGAATAAACCGTACCTGCTTTGTAACCTTACTTGGGGTACAGAGCTTGATTCCGCACGTCTGCACTTAACTCTGGTTTTATTCACACTTTTCTCCGGGTTTTACTGACACCCTACTCTGGGTTTGTACGTCTCCCTTCTGGGCCTACCCCCTCTTTACTCTGGGTGTTTCTCACACTTGACTCCGAGTTTACTCACATTTTACTCCTGGTTTGCTCCCAGTTTTCTACCAGTTTTTTACTCACACTTTGCACAAGGCTTGCACACTCTTTACTCTGGGTTTCCTCTTACTCTACTCCGGGTGGGCTCACACCTTTCTCCGGGTTTTCTCACACTTCACTTGGGCCTACCTCACACTTTATTCCAAGTTTACTCGTACTTTACTCTGGGTTTACTCACGCTTCTTTTTTGAGTGTGGTTGACTCATACTTTATTCAAGGTTTCCTCAAACTTTTCTTCAACTGTACTCACACTTTCCTCTGGGTTTACTCAGGCTTTTCTCTGGGTTTTACTGACACCCTACTTTGGGTGTGTACACTCTGTCTTCAGGGCTTACCCACACTTTACTCAGGGTGTTTCTCACACTTTACTCCTGGTTTTCTCACAGTTTACTCTTGGTTTGCTCACAGCTTTCTACCGGTTTTACACACACCTTGCACAAGGCTCACACAGTGTTTACGCTGGGTTTGCACTTGCTCTACTCTGGGTGGACTCACACCGTACTCCGAGTTGTACTCACACTTTACTCCTCGTCTACTAACACTTTACTCCAGGTTTTTTCACACTTGACTTGGGCTTACCTCACACTTTATGCCAAGTTGATCACTCTTCTCTCCGGGTTTACTCACACTTCTTTTTTTGTGTGTGTGTTTTACTCAAACTTTACTGAAGGTTTTGATGTGCGAAAATCAGTCCCTATAGCCTGTAAGGATATAGAGAAGTTATTTTTTATTGGCAATTGCGCAAAGGCCCTGGTGCAGGGGGTATAATTCCTCCAAGCTTGCACCACATCAGGAATAATCGTGCAACAGATATAGGCCAAACTAATACATCATCAGTAGCTTTCCTGGAACTCAGATACATATTCATTACAATCCCGTGACTTCATTAGCATGCAGACCCTCCCATCTTGTGCGTGGGTAGTGGGACAAGGGATGAAGATTTCTTGACTTCCTCACAAAGGCTTCTGCCCTTTCCTGCTGTAAACTTCTGACCCAAAGTGGGGGCATCGCCCCAAGCTGGTTTCTTCTTGTCCTGTGGACATCTAATCATCTCTCTGCAAAATGTCCTCGGGCTGTTCTCAGACCTTATTCGTATGGCCTTCAACACCCCCTCACTATCCCAGACCCAGTGTCTGACATCCCTTATTTTCTAACAAGCTCTACATTCTTGCTTCTAGAAGCTATCTTTAATTATTTCCCTTCACTCCCCTTATTCTCAGTCACTTTGAAGCCTTCTTGCCTTTTTACTTCCCCTTACAGGGCCCTTCTCACCTTTCATTCACATTTTTCTCAGAGTTTTACTGATACCCTACTCCGGGTGTGTACGCTCTCTTTTTTGGGCCTACCCACACTTTACTCCAAGTGTTTCTCACACGTTACTCGGAGTTTACTCACACTTTGCGCCTGGTCTTCTCACCGTTTTCTCCACGTTTTACTCACACTTTGCACCAGACTTGCAGACTCTTTCCTCAGGGATTATTCTTGCTCTACTCCGGGTGGACTCACACCTTTCTCTCTGTTTAACTCACACCTTACTCTGGCTTTAACTTACACTTTACTCCAGGTTTTCTCACACTTCACTTGGGCTTACCTCACACTTTATTCCAAGTTTACTCGCACTATACTCTGGGTTTACTCACACTTCTTTTTTGAGTGTTGTTGACTCACACTTTAATCAAGGTTTCCGCAAACTTTTCTTCAACTTTACTCACACTTTCCTCTGGGTTTACTCAGACTTTTCTCTGGGTTTTACTGACACCCTACTTTGGGCGTGTACGGTCTGTCTTCCGGGCCTACCCACATTTTACTCTGGGTGTTTCTCACACTTGACTCAGAGTTTACTCAATTTTCTCCAGGTTTTACTCACACTTTGCACCAGGCTTGCCCACCCTTTACTCTGTCTTTGCACTTACTCTACTCCACGTGGACTGAGTCCTTCCTCTGGGATTTACTCACACTTTACTCCACATTTACTATAGGAAAGAAAGAAGATTTTAAAGGGCACTCAATATAAATGTTTTCTGATTTTAAGTAGTGCATCTCGTTGCTTTTGCGGCACCATTCACCAATTGATATTGATTCAGAGTCTCCTAAGGAGATCTGCGTAGGCAGGAAAAGCAATTGCTTGAGGTCTGACACAGTACGGACAACCTGACTGCTCACCTCCCCAGGCCTGACATGTCTGCTGTATGCCACCTGGCACTTGCATCACTTTTCCCTACAGCAGAATTCTCCACTGGAGTCTGCAGCTGGATGTCTGCAGTTCCTTTACACCATTTGTTTACCTGCTTTCCTTAGAGAACTGTCTGCACACAGGCACAGGATATTGCTTCCTACTTTAAAACAAACAACAGTAAAATACAATACAACTTCCTAAAAACAGAGCATGCTCCTCAGCCATATCCCACCAGTGTGGTTCACCTTCCCAAAAGGAGAAGTACTTTACATAGGTAGATAGGAAATGATAAGCATCCCATGCCATCTCCAGAGGCCCCAGAGGTCCTGTCTGGGACAGGCAGCTTTCTGAAAGGACCTGCAGGAGACCAGAGCCCTCTGGAAGCTGCAGATGGAACTTGGGAAGAGGGTCTCGGGGCAGTACACGGCCAACTGTTGTCTTTGTCCCTGTAGCTGCAGCCCACCCCAGCGCACTCAATGCCCCCCAGACAACTCAGTGGAGCCCTGGCAGTGACCCAGCACTGAAATGGACACTGGGAAGCCAAGAAACTCTGATTTATTCTCAATAAACACAAACATCCATAAACCATTTTGGGTCATTGGTGTCAAACTCAGCCTGAAAGACTCAAGTATGGGTCACAGTCACTGTGGTGAAACCCATCACAGTGGGAAAACATCCCCACCAAACTATGGACATTAAAAAGGAACAGTGTGAAAGGGTCCATCAGATTAGTACTCAGATGAAGGGTATGTAAAATTTATCTGCTACAGAGGCGGAGAGAAAAAGGGATTGGATTGTGACTCAAAGAACAAACAGAGGTCTAATTCATTTAATCCATGAGCTAATGCAAACACTGTCAGAGTGAAGGACACTGGTTTATGACATAACGTGAGGAAGAAAGGAGGTGGTGTCCCTCAAGGGTCAGTCTTGACATGGATGCTCTTCAACATCTTCATCAGTGACACAGATGATGGCATCGAGTGCACTCTCAGCAAGTTTGAAAATGACACCAAGCTGAGCAGTGCAGTCAATCCATTGGAGGGAAGGGAAGCTAAGCAGAGGGACCTGGACAGGCTGGAGAAGTGGGACCATGTGAACCGAAAGAGGTTCAGCAAGGCTAAGTGCAAGGTGCTGCACTTTGGCTGGAGCAATGCAAGGTGTTTATACAGACTGGGCAAAGAACTGCTTGAGAGCAGCCCTGCGGAGAAGGACTTGGGGGTCCTGGTGGATGAGAAGCTGGACATGAGCCAGCAGTGTGCGCTTGCAGCCCAGAAGGCCAACAGTGTTCTGGGCTGCATTAAAAGGGGTGGCCAGCAGGGAGAGGGAGGCGACTGTCCCCCTCTACTCAGCTCTTGTGAGGCCCCATCTGCAGTACTGTCTCCAGGCCTGGCGCCCCCAGCACAGGAAGGACGTGGAGCTGTTGGGGCAGGTCCTGAGGAGGGCCACTAAGGTGATCAGAGGGCTGGAGCACCTCTTGTATGTGGAAAGGTTGAGGGAACTGGGATTGATTAGCTTGGAGAAGGGAAGGCTGCAGGGAGACCTCATCACGGCCTTCCAGTACTTGAAGGGAGCATATAAACAGGAGGGAGAACAGCTGTGTACGAGGGTGGATGGTGATAGGACAAGGGGCAATGGTTTTAAACTGAGACTGGGGAGGTTTAAGTTAGATATTAAAAGGAAGTTTTTCGCTCAGAGGGTGGTGAGGCACTGGCACAGCTTGCCAAGGAGGCTGTGGATGCCCCAACCCTGGAGGCATTCAAGGCCATTCTGGATGTGACTCTGGGCAGCCTGGTCTGCTGGTTGGCAACCCTGCCTATGGCAGGGGGGTTGAAACCAGATGATCATTGTGATCCTTTTCAATACACGCCATTCAAGGATTCTGTGATAACACAGGCACATCACAGAAAAGACTGTGAGTCATTTGTTGAGACAGATGAGAAGACGATCCCTGCAGAAATTTGTCCATGACATCATTTTCCTCACTGCATCCTTGAGCTCCTGGTTCCTCATGCTGTAGATGAGGGGGTTCAGTGTTGGAGGCACCGCCGAGTACAGAAATGACACCACCAGGTCCAGGGATGGGGAGGATATGGAGGGGGGCTTCAGGTAGGCCAAAAAGTCAGTGCTGACAAAGAGGGAGACCACGGCCAGGTGAGGGAGGCACGTGGAGAAGGCTTTGTGCCGTCCCTGCTCAAAGGGCATCCTCAGCACGGCCCTGAAGATCTGCACATAGGACACAACAATAAACACAAAACACACAACTACGGCAAGAACACTAACCACAATCAATCCAATTTCCCTGAGGTAGTCTGATTCTGAGCAGGAGAGTTTGAGGATCTGGGGGATTTCACAGAAGAACTGATCCACAGTATTGCCTTGGCACAGTGGCATTGAAAATGTGCTGCCAGTGTGCAGCAGAGCATGGAGAAACCCAGTACACCAGGCAGCTGCTGCCATGCTGGCACAAGCTCTGCTGTCCATCAAGGTCCCGTAGTGCAGGGGCTTGCAGATGGCAACGTAGCGGTCATACGACATGATGGTGAGAATGCAATACTCTGCTGAAATGAGAAAGACAAACAGAAAGGTCTGTGCAGCGCAACCTGCATAGGAGATGTGCCTGGTGTCCCAGACAGCATTGGCCATGGCTTTGGGGAGAGTGGTGGAGATGCAGCCCAGGTCGAGGAGGGCGAGGTTGAGGAGGAAGAAGTCCATGGGGGTGTGCAGGCGGTGGTGGCAGGCTACGGCTGTGCTGATGAGGCCGTTGCCCAGGAGGGCAGCCAGGTAGATGGCCAGCAAGAGCCAGAAGTGCAGGAGCTGCAGCTGCCGCGTGTCTGCCAACGCCAGCAGGAGGAACTCGCTGATGGAGCTGCTGTTGGGCATCTGCACTTCCTGGGCCTGGAGTCCTGTTCAGACTGCAGAAGATAATGACAAGACCATGCTCAGAGGCACTCCTTCTGCTATAATTTTTTTTTCTTTCTCTCCGCACAAAGTTCATTTAGCTCCATAACTTCAATTTAATTTCATGAAGTTTAGCATTCCATAAGCAGAAGACAATTATGCAGCTTATATATTTTTCTCATTTTTCTATCTTATCCCATCTCCCTGGATATTTTCATCTCTTTCCCTGTCTTTAACCCAACTGCTTTTAAAGCAGCCAGTCCCAACCTATATGCCATTACATTTTTGTTAGAAAAAGCTGCCCGACTGCAGGTTAATTTCATTATTCATGTCTGGAGAAAACGATAGTATTGTAATTTTGTTCAATCCTTCAAGAGAGGAGAGTCTGAAAGCACGTTCTGTGTGACAGTTCACAGAGTGAGTGAGAATAGTATGAATCAGGAGTCTCAGAGATGTGTTCCAAGTGAACAGCCCCGTCTAGATTTCTGCCTCCAGTCCTTTCCCTTCCCCTGCCTTGTCTCTCCTCGTGCACAGTGCCCTCAGAAACATTCCGGCATGCAGTGAATCTGTGAGCCCCCTGCCCCAGGCAGCTGCTGTGGTGGCAGAAGGCTCCTGTCCTGAGGGGGGAAGCCCTCATATGGAACAGGTCTTCTTCATGTTAAAGAAACACAGACTCTCTGCAACCTGATCTGCAATGGGATGTCCCAGATTTAGTGATCCCTCCAGTAAAATCAGCAGCACTGCCTGCAGCCAGAGACTTACCGTGTCTATGGCTGTGAGCAGTGTTCCTTCAGTGAGCTCACAGCCTGCTCACACTCCACACAGCCTGTAACTCTCTTTCCTCTCTCTTCTATCCTCATGTCAGCTGCAGATCATGCCCCCAGCCCTGCTGTGCTGTGCAGAAGAGCTGCTCCTGGGCACAGCTGTCTCTCTGCAGCGCTGCCCACTTGTAGGAGCTCCCTGTGTCCCAGGAGCCTGTCCCAACTCAGCAGCAGAGGATGGGATTTTTTTTTCCCCAGTGATCTCCCTTGTGATGTCCCTGGGTCTCCATGGCCAACAGCTCCTGAAAGACAACAACATCATGGTTGTACTTTGAAATCTGCTGAATTAACCACCAAATGTCCAGTGGACACTGACTAATTGCATCCATTTGGTTAGCCCTACCTGAGAGTGTTTGCTGTAACAAAATGGGCACACAGACAACAACAGGGAGGGGTGGACTTCCCCTGGGCAGGGCACTGATCCAGCTGAGGCAGTGCAGGCATCTCATCCCTACATGGAAACCCTGCAGCTGAAATGGGATTCAGCTCCCCACAGACCCACAAGAGTTTCAGGGATTCCTCTGGTTCAGTTCAGAGGTGCACAAGGAGTTTCCTGCACGTGAGCTCCTGCTCTGAGTCCTTGGTCCTTCAGCAGGGAGTCAGTTGCTCACACACAGACCCTGGGTGATGACCAAGGTGCCTGGGGTGCTCCTGGATGTGTGCTGGTGCTTGTAAAGTGTGTGGGAAATCCCTGAGACAGACACCTCCTTCCTGAGCATCAGCTGAGGGCCAGAGAGGGGATAGGGCTCTTCTTGTTCATCCTAAATGACAACAGACTCTTGCATTTATGGCAAGGCAGATGTACTGTTGTTGAAAGTAGAGGTGATCAGGGAATTCCTAAGCTTTGCTTAGGTTACAAGTGTGGCAAGAGGCTGACAGGAATCATAGGATTTTGGAATGGTTTGGGTTGGAAGGACCTTAAAGACCATCCAGTTCGATCTCCCTTGCTGTGAGCAGGGCTGCCACACAGTGAATCAGGATTCCCTGGGCCCTTGACATCTTGAACATCTCCAGGGATGGGCAGCCCCATCTTCTCAGGGCTGCCTGTTCTGGTCCAGTTCCATGCCTCACGTCATGATCTATGGAATGTTAGAAATTCCTTCCAAATATCTAATGTAAATCTCTTTTTTTGTTAATTATCATTCATCTTTGTCCTATTACTCAGAAATGATGTAAGAAGTCAGTCTCCAACTTTTTTTATTTGAACAAGGCAATGGCTAGAAGATGGAGGGAAGGCGTAAAGCAGAGTAGTGCCTCCACATTTCAGATCCCCAGCACAAGGAAATGTCTGCGAGTGGGAGCTGATATAAATGTGTTAACACTTCTGAACATCAAATATTCTCATGTGACCTTTCCACCTTTTTAAGCTGAAAACACTCATATTTGAGAGATACTGTCTCTTTTATTTTATTTATTTAGATATTTTCCCTAAAAGGACAGTGTTTTCCAGAACTGTGTTAGCAGGACACAGATGCCTTCAGGTACAGGGACACAGACAGTGGTACCAGTGCCAATGCCCTGTGACCAATGCCCAGCGTCCACCGCTGCTCTACCCTGCTGCGTATTTGATGTCCCTCATCCTCCAGGTGTCTCCAGCTCTCCTAAATCAATGACCGTGGTTCAGGGCATGTTTTCAGCAGGCCATCTGGACACATGCTCTTCCCACAGCTCTCCAGATTTCCCCATTCCTTGCTCGTTCTTCACTCATATACCACCCAAAGTTGATGTCTGGCTGACCTATCACCTTCAGGAAGACTATTGGAACTTGTTCCATCTCTGCAAAGTCTGATGGACTCTTTTCTCAACTCCTTAACTGTGATTATATCTACCCTTCCTATTTCTGTCTGGCTCATTTCTTGTACAAATGTTCCCTGTGAAAGGCAAACTTCATTAGATGAAGTTTGGACAAGGCATGCAGTTGATCATTTTGTTTTAGCGTTCATTCAATTGCATCATGTTTCCTTCTGTTTGCTGGCAAAAAAGAGAAATCTTTCATTGTCCATGTGCAGCTAGACCTGTACTCACTGAGGAATGCCAGTGAGAGTTGGTGCAAAGGAGGTTTAGCACTGAGAACTTGACTGCAGAGGAGAAGAGTAATGTGAGGAAAAGTGATGCAAGTTTCATGGGGCCAATGGGAGTAGAAATGGGGTGGGAAAGTTAAGGAGGACATTTGTCCACAGAGTGACAGGGCAAAGCTCATTAGGGGACAACCTGGGTCAATATCAATTGACAGGTGTTGCTTCAACATCTCATTTAAAACCATCTATAAATAAATAATTAAATTGTCTTCATAAAAGCCATTCATTCCCTTCCAATTTTTTGCTCCCTCCAGATACCTGTCCAGTTTGCTGTACAAGTTCTGAACACCTGAAGAAGATGACAAGAAGGCACAAGGCACAGGAGGGCTCTTCAGGTTGTAATGGGCCCCACGGGGCATTTGCTGCTGAGTCCATCAACCTCCAGTGCACAGAGACGATGGCACAAAGGGCTCAAGAAGACAAAGTCAGAAGGAACAGTGAAGTTTCTTGGAGTATTAATGGGCCCCACTGAGGGCCATTGACAAGCAAACTTCCCCAGGGACTTGTTAGAGCAGATAATTGGAAGCCATGATTGCAGGCAGACCAAGGCACTGGGATGGTGGCTGTGATGCTGAGCAAAGCCTCCTTTGTCTTGTGAAGCAGGAAGGCCAAGGCCTGATCCGCAGAGCCTTGGCAGGGAGATCGTGTCCCTCCTTCATGCTGGCTCAGGGCCCTTCCTGGGGCAGTGGGATGGAGGTTTGTCTGATGTCAAATGAAAGACTGTGGGACAGCAGCTGCCAGACTGTGCATGGGGTGTAAGGATGCCGTGAGGCCCAAGTCCCATGTGGGCAGTGTGTCTGATCCCAGGATGTGGGATGTGAGAAGGGCCCAGTCTGGACAAATTACTCAACTGCAATGGAACTTTGAACTCCAGATCTCTCAGGCCCAAGGTGGAGGCACCATTTCCTCACTGGTAGCATTTGGTTCTGGGGATGCCGTGTTTGATGCTCACCCACATGCGGAGCTCTTGTCTGACTACAACACCACTGTGCTCATATCAGCTGTGACGACACAGTGGAGCTGAAATCACTGAGCTTGTCTCCCCTTTCCAGCACAGTGACTCTGACATCACTGCAATCACCGTGACTGTGCTGTCACTGAACTCCTACCCACTGTGACAGCACAGTGATCCAACATCACCGTGCTTGTACCCACTGTCATAGAATCCTGGGACAACCCGCAATGGAAAGGACCCATAGTGATCATCAGGTCCCACATTTGGCTCCACACGTCTGTCCTAAAAGCAGAGCATATGACTGAGTGTGTTGTCTTGTTACGGAGTTATCTGGATCAATGTGTGTCCGTGACAGAGGGCAGAAGGCTTGGCAGTTCCACTGGCCAATAATAAATAAAATAAAATAAAATAAAATAAAATAAAATAAAAATATTATAATAATAAATAAAGAAATAAAATAATAATGAAAATAATAAAAAACAGCGGCAAAGATCTAAGGAGGACACTTATTTTTACTAAACATGATATTGGAATGTAAGATAACACAATGTTATAAAATAAAATTGGAATTTAGGGTAATAAATCAAATCCAATGAGAGAGCGAGTGTCTGAAACGAAAAGCCTTACTTTGAACTGAAGGCGCACGGCTGGGGCGCGCAGCCACACACTGCCAGGCAGCGAGCAAGTGAGAGATCCCGGGACTTCCTCCCATGGCTTATCTTCCCCTCTGAACTCAGAGTCCTCAGGAAAGGCAGTTCTTCTTCTCTTCTGAGAACCAGGTATCCAGAACAGTCA
The DNA here is from genome assembly GCA_037305975.1 of Chrysolophus pictus. NCBI lineage: Eukaryota > Metazoa > Chordata > Aves > Galliformes > Phasianidae > Chrysolophus > Chrysolophus pictus. The sequence goes on from CM074604.1 coordinate 3,301,064, forward strand.
GTACACAGAACTGAAGTATTATCTCTAATACCTAACTGTAATTCCTGGTGCTTTACATGATGTTATGATATGGAATACTGATACCAAGAGTCATAAAACCTTGACACCAGATGGGGCATTTGCAACTTGGCAAGGCGAACACAATCTGTTAAGTTGTTGAACCAGGCTTTTGGAATCAGCCTGTCTACTGGTGATTAATTCATCTGACTTCAAAGTACATTTTGCAGAGATGACCCCGTTGTCTATCAGGAGCTGCCAGCCCCGCAGCCCCAAGGGCATCTCCAGGGAGAGCAGTGAGGAAGAGAAAATGACATCCTCTGCTGCTGAGCTGGGCCGGGCTCCTGGGACACAGGGAGCTGCTACAAGTGGGCAGCGCTGCAGAGAGACAGCTGTGCCCAGGAGCAGCTCTTCTGCACAGCACAGCCTGCAGGTGACAGGAGGAGAGGAGAGAAAGGAGAGAGGGATTGTAGGATGTGTACGGTGTGAGCAGGTGTTGAGCTCACTGCAGGAGCACTGCTCACAGCCTTTGGCAAGGTAAGTCTCACTGCAGGCTATGACTCTGCCTCCTGCCAGGCTCAGCACTCAGCACTCAGCACTCAGCACTCAGCACTCAGCCTGCCTGGGGAACTGCTGGGGTGCTGGAGGGCGATGTGTGGGGGGAAGACGCCCCCTGGCAGGGCAGGGCAGAGGTCTGCTGCTGCCACAGCTGCTGCCTGGGGCAGGGGGATCACAGCTACACTGCACTACTGCGTGTTTTTTTTCCAAGGGTGCTTTGCAGGAGGAGAGACAAGGCAGGGATTTTCTCACACCTGTTCTTAGGGAAGGAGAATGAGTTGGAGGCGGAATTCTGAAAGGAGATGTGAACTATGAACACATCTCTGAGAATCCTGAATTGTACCATTCACTATCTGCCCTTATATGAACAATCTCCTCAAGTGCTTTCAGCTGAAATTGCTATCGTTTTCTGCTGACATGAATAATGCCCTTATCCTGCAAACAGGCAGCTTTCTCTAACAGAAATTGAAGTGCAAAGAGGTAGGGATGGGCACTGTGAGTGCAGACAGCATAAAGATATGAGGGATGGGAATTGATTGTAAGAGGAAATTATCTAGGAAGCTGAGATATGATTAAGAAAGGAGAGGAAAGTAAGAGCTCTTTCAGCTTCTACTTCTTAAGGTACACTAAAGCTCGTGCAAGTAAATTGAAGTCATGGAGTTAAATGAACATTTTTCAAAGAGAAAGAAACATTTCTATAGTATAGCAGGAGGAGAGTGTCTGCAAGTTATCTTGACTTCTGTCATTATTGTCTGCACTGTGCACAGGACTCCATGCCCAGAAGAACTGCAGATGCTGGGGGTAGCGAGGCCCTACAGAGGGATCTGGACAGGCTGGAGAGCTGGGCTGAAGCCAACGGGATGAGGTTTAATCAGACCAAAGGCCGGGTCCTGCACTTTGGCCACAGCAACCCCAAGCAACGCTACAGGCTTGGGGCGGAGTGGCTGGAAGATGTGTAGAGGAAATGGAGCTGGGGGTGTTGGTTGACGCTGGGCTGAACACGAGCCAGCAGTGTGCCTGGGTGGCCAAGAGGCCAATGGCATCCTGGCTTGTATCAGAAGCAGTGTGACCAGCAGGAGCAGGGAAGCAGGGAAGTGATTGTCCCCCTGTACTCAGCTCTGGTGAGGCCGCACCTCGAGTGCTGTGTCCAGTTCTGGGCCCCTCACTGCAAGAAAGACATCGAGGCCCTGCAGCGTGTTCAAAGAAGGGCAACAAAGCTGTGAGGGGTCTGGAGCACAGGGCTGATGAGGAGCGGCTGAGGGAGCTGGGATTGTTTAGTCTGGAGAAGAGGAGGCTCAGGGGAGACCTCATTGCTCTCTATAACTACCTGAGGGGGGGTTGTAGCGAGCTGGGGGTCGGCCTCTTCTCTCGTGTAACTGGTGATAGGACTAGGGGGAATGGCTTCAAGCTGCGCCAGGGGAGATTCAGGCTGGATATTAGGAAATACTACTTCTCTGACAGAGTGGTCAGGCACTGGGATGGGCTGCACAGGGAGGTGGTGGAGTCACCGACCCTGGAGGTGTTCAAGGAACGTCTGGATTTTGTGTTGAGGGACGTGGTTTAGCGAGAACCATGGGTGATAGGTGGGTGGTTGGACTGGATGATCTTATAGGTCTTTTCCAACCTTAGCGATTCTGTGATTCTGTGCTTCTGTATCGTGACGTCATCATGGGGTTCTGTGACGTCATCATGTGTATTGGAAAGGGGATGATCTGATTGTGTGATGGAAAAATGTGTTGGAGAAGGGATTTCTGCATAGAGTCCACAGCATCTCAGTGCCAGCATCTCACCGAGCTGGGACCACAGAATTTCTGCATCTCACCAAGCTGGGACGACAGAATTTCCGCTTGGCCTCCATCTGATCTCATCTCCACTAAACAAAGCATGCCCCATCCCTTCCGTCCCGTGCACAAAACCTCTCGCCACGCACGCAGCCACACTTGCAACCTTTACTCGAGCCACCAGAAACCTGGCGTGGACTCCCAGCCCAAGTTGTCGCCTTGGGGCTGCAGGTGAACCCGAGGGACGGCCAGCATCTGCCAGGTTGGAAAGAGAAAAAGGGACGCGGCCCCTTTAAGCCCGTCCTCCCTCGCTCTAAGCCCCGCCCACTCTCCCCACAAGCCCCGCCCAACGGTCCTGGCCCCGCCCTCCTCTCGAAGCCCCGCCCTCCTGACGAAGCCCCGCCCACCTCTCAAGCCCCAAACTGGGATCCTATGGGACTGGGATCCCCCAAACTGGGATCACCCGAAACTGGGAGAGCCCCCAACTGGGATCCTATGGAACTGGGATCCCCCAAACTGGGATCACCCTAAACTGGAACCCAATTGAACTGGGACACCCTTAAATTGGGAGCACCTTAAACTGGGATCCTATGGGACTGGGATCAGCCCAAACTGGGACTGCCCCATACTGGGATCCCATCCCAAACTGGGATCACCCCAACCTGGAACCCAACTGAACCGGGGCACCCCTAAGGTGGGGTTGTTGTCGCCTTGGGGCCGCGGGTGAAGCCGAGGGACGGCCGCCCTTCCTCTCCATTCTTCCCCACTTCCTCACTCCCACATCCCGTTGTCGGAGGACCAACACCCGCACGTGGTGGCAGTGATGTCACAGCGGGTGTCACAGAGCTGCCATTGTGACGCGTGAAGCTGGGAGCGGAGCAAAGGGCTGCGAGGCTCAGGCTGGGCATCACTGCGGTCTGGTGAGGCTCAGGGAGAGCAGGGAGACTCACAGTGCTCGCCATCGACTCGCTGATGTCCGATAGCGAGAGGGAGGCTTCCTGCATGGAGGAAGCAGGTGAGAGCACGGCATCCCCGCACGCAGCCGGGCAGAGGGGTGCAGGGGCTCTGCTTGAAGCCGAGAGGGGAGGAAAGGGCAAACAGGAGCTCCCAGCCTCTCTGCTCCTCGACTCAGCTTGGGCCGTGGTCCTCGGGGATGCCCGGCCCTGCCGGCTGCTCGGCTCTGCTCATTTTTGCTCTTTTCCTCTGCAGTGTGTGCGCTGTGTGGCCGGGCAGATGTGGACCCGGAGATGTGCGGGCGCGTGCTTCTGGAGGCTGGGATTCGTGTCCACGAGTTCTGCTTGGTGAGTTCCTCCCCATGGCGCTCCTTCCAGGTTCCCTCCAGGGATGCTCCCTTTTCCTTCCCGTCCTAATGAGATCCTCCTCTCCTCTCCTCTCCTCTCCTCTCCTCTCCTCTCCTCTCCTCTCCTCTCCTCTCCTCTCCTCTCCTCTCCTCTCCTCTCCTCTCCTCTCCTCTCCTCTCCTCTCCTCTCCTCTCCTCTCCTCTCCTCTCCTCTCCTCTCCTCTCCTCTCCTCTCCTCTCCTCTCCTCTCCTCTCCTCTCCTCTCCTCTCCTCTCCTCTCCTCTCCTTTTCCTTTTCTCTCCTCCAGATCTTTGCCAACATCACTACCGAATCAGGACCGGCGTGGCCAAGAACTGATGGCCTCCCCCTTGCTGCCATCGCACGCAAAGCCAAGCAGGCAGACGGGCAGGTGAGGAGCTGTTGGGAACAGGCAGATCTGTGCCGACAAGGGCTCACATCACCTTCATCTGGGCACAAGGAAAGCAATCACAGCCCTTCCAACCTCCTCCAGACCCAAGGAAAGCAATCACAGCCCTTCCAACCTCCTCCAGACCCAAGGAAAGCAATCACAGCCCTTCCAACCTCCTCAGAGCCCAAGGAAAGCAATCACAGCCCTTCCAACCTCCTCCAGACCCAAGGAAAGCAATCACAGCCCTTCCAACCTCCCCCACGACCCAAGTCCTGCACCGTAGCCGATCAACCCCGTCCCCCAGGCCGCTTTGTGCACAGAAATGCCCACATCCCTGCCCACCCCGAGGCGTGGGGCTGGCCGTGGAAGCCCTGAGCTGGCTGCCGACGGGGCCGTTCTGCTCTTTCCAGCAATGCTGTGTCTGCGGAGAGAGGAGGGCTGCCATCACGTGCGCCGGGAGCGACTGCGCTCGCAGCTTCCACCTGCCCTGTGCCGTGGATGGGGAGTGCGTCACCCAGTACTTCGGTGAGCACAGGTAAGGATCTGGAGTCCTTGGTGCCAGGGTGGCATCAAAGAAGAGGTTTTTCTCTTCGCCGCTCGTAGGACCGAGGCACAACCGCTCGCAAACTCGCTCGCATCCCCATAGGCTGCCAGGGCTCAGTTTAGTTCGTCTGGAGAGGGAACCAGCACTGACGTCTCACTGGTGGCACAGGTTTAGGGATGAGAAAGCGATCTCTGACTCGAACCCGAGCCACGGCCCTCAGGGATCTGCTTCCTCCGCTGTACGGCGGCGTTGATGAGCAGGGCTTCCATCCAAACCTCCCCTTCTCCCCTGCTCTTCCTTCAGCATCAGTTTAGAATAACGAAGGGAAAAGTCTTCCAACGCTTGGCCACCGCAGTCCCGTGGGCAAACGCTTGCCCCCCCGTGGCTCTCCTTTATGCTGTGACCTTGGTTGCCACCTCCCAGAGAGGACTCGCTCAAAACTCCCTTTGGCTCGGGGGCCAAAGATGCAATCGGAGCTCAGTTCAGATGCCGACGGCCGCGTTTCCTTTCCTGGACCTCTGCCCTCCTCGCATCGCTTCTCATCCGTTCCATCACTTCTCACCGTGCCCCATCCGCTCCGTCTTCCCCCAGGTCCTTCTGCCGAGAGCATCGCCCTCGACAGCTGGCTCAGAAAGCTCCGCAAGGCACCAACTGCCTCATTTGCCTCGAGCCCGTGGGGGACGGCTTGTCCTACCACACCATGCTGTGTCCAACCTGCCAACGCGCCTGGTTCCACCGGCTCTGCATCCAGGTACGACCCCTCTCCTCACCCCGCAAGGATGCTGGGTGCTCAGCATCACCAGGCATTGCTGATTCTCACCCTGCTCGTGCTTCTCCTGCAGCGACAGGCGTCGAGCACCGGCACGGCGTTCTTCAGGTGCCCAGCTTGTCTCGATTTCGGTCTGTTCTGCGACCAAATGTCCAGCCTGGGGATCCGAATCCCTCTCAGGTTGGTGTCCTTCCCCTTTGCTTTCTGCTCAAAATGTTCCAGGAATGACGGTCTGGCTGGTTGCGTCGTTTCATCCCTGCTTTTCGTGGTGCCCTCCTCCTCTTCATCTTTGGGGTTTGTGAGCACTGTACCCAACTGGGATTCCAAGGCGCCATCGGGTTCTATTGGCTCCATCACTCGTTGCGTTGACCGCTCTGATGGAACCAGTTTCATCTCCACTCGCCCTCACCGTGGTTCCTGAATCAGCTTCCTTCCCTTCCCTTCCCTTCCCTTCCCTTCCCTTCCCTTCCCTTCCCTTCCCTTCCCTTCCCTTCCCTTCCCTTCCCTTCCCTTCCCCTTCCCCTTCCCCTTCCCCTTCCCCTTCCCCTTCCCCTTCCCCTTCCCCTTCCCCTTCCCCTCTTCCCCTTCCCTTCCCTTCCCTTCCCTTCCCTTCCCTTCCCTTCCCTTCCCTTCCCTTCCCTTCCCTTCCCTTCCCTTCCCTTCCCTCCTCTCCTCTCCTCTCTCATAGCTGAGCTACGACTCAAAAGACATAGCAGGCTGTTCAAACTCATCCTCCCCATCCCCAAAACTCGAGGACAAGGCAGCAGATTTTTTTGTCCAGCTCAGAGGCTTCGTGCTTCCCCTCTTCCTTTCCTATTTCCCCTTTTCAGCTCCCCTCTTCCTTTCCTATTTCCCCTCAATCCTATTCGAGGCGTCATTCTCACCTCTCTGTCCCTCCCCTCTGCCATCGCGTCGCTGCTTCTCCCCGTGAGACTCGTGCTCCTTGCTCCCATCCTCTTGGCTGCCGTAAGCCTCGCGGGATTTCTCAGGGCCTTTTGGGTTTCTTGGAAGCTTGGAGCGGATGAGATGGGGGGGGGCTCATCACTTCCCCTCCCTTCTCTTGTAGAGACCCGGAATGGGACCACCAAGGGGTCTACGATCCGCCCCGAGAGAGGCACAGCTGCTGCGACGCCAGCGAATGCCTTTACGAGGGAGGCAGAGAGCAGGCAGAGACAACGGGGTGAGCGGGGGGTCGGGAAGGTCCTCAGCCTCGCCGCAGGATGGCATCCCGTTATTCCCATATCCCCTCATTGCCCCCCGTACCCCCATATCCCCCCATATCATCGCATATCCCCCCATATCCCCCACATCCCCCCATATCCCCCCACATCCCCCCACATCCCCCCATCTCCCCCATTATCCCCATATCCCCCTATACCCCCCACATCCCCCCATATCCCCCCATATCCCCCATATCCTCCCATATCCCCCCATTATCCCCACATCCCCCTATATCCCCCATTATCCCCCCATCCCCCATATCCCCCCATATCCCCCATCCCCCATATCCCCCATTATCCCCATATTCCCCCCATCCCCCCATTACCCCCACATCCCCCATATCCCCCATAGCCTCCCATATCCCCCCAAATATCCCCCCACACCGCCCATCCCCCCACATCCCCCCATATCCCCATAGCCCTCCACATCCCCCCTAGGATCCTATGGGATGCATCCTCGCTCTGCAGGACGGCGGAGCGAGGGCTGAGAGCAGCAGAGATGCGCTGTGCAGGGCATCCCGTGGCTCGGTCCTCACATCCACCACCTTCCCCAGGTCCTGGCAGCTGATCCTGTGCAGCTCCTGCGCTGCTGAGGGAACCCATCGGCAGTGCTCCCAGCTGCACAACCCAAGAGACATGTGGGAGTGGGAATGCGACGGCTGTGCTGGTCTGGGCACCGGTAAGAAGCACCGCATCAGATCTCAGGATGCTCTGATGCCGGGATGCCGGAGTCCGTCTGTCCCGATGCTCTGACGTCGGGATGCCGGAGTCCGTCTGTCCCATTCCGACTCACGACCTCCCTTTGCAGCCTCCGGCGCCGATGTTGAGCTCGCCGGTCCCAGCCACAGGGCTCTGTGTTCATCCGGCAGCTCCGTGCCCAGCAACCAGGCGGCATTTTGGGCATCGCAGAGCCACCTGCCCGACAGCGAGCGGCGGACAAACAGCCAGCATTTCGGCAACTATCGGCCTTCCTCTGAGCAGCTGCGAGGACGCAGGCAAACAGCGGCTGCAAACGGGTCCCACGCAGCCACCAGGAGGCCATCGGGGTCCTCCGGGGCATCTCCAGCTGCTGCACGCCGAACACATCGCAGGCAGGGGGGAAGAAGCCGCGCACGGAGCCGATCCCCGCTGCAATCTCGCATCCCGAGTTCCCAGAGCCGGCCGAGAAGGCGGCGTGGCGGCCGGCAAACGCCAGCCCCGGAGGAGCAGGGCGGCAGCAGCAGCAGCAGCTCGCCAACATCTGCCATTCCCGGGTCCGCGATGGCTCGCAGGGCGCAGACACGCGGGGGAGCATCCGGGCGGCCAGGGAGCATCCGCACCCAAAGCCCTCCTGCGGGCAGACGTGGGGCTCAGCCACGAAGAAGCGGCAGGATCCGGGGCCAGCAGAGGAGGATGTGCTGGGAATGAAGCTGGATTCATGAGCCAAAGCCCCCGCAGCCGTGAGCCAGAGTGCCTTCGGTTGAGGCGGACCGTCATCATCGCCCAGCTTCATCCCCTCTCCGACTTGCAGCCGCATCCAGCCTGGCTTCCCACACCTCCACGGCTGGGGATTGTACAGCATCCTCGGGAAAGCTGTTCCAGCGCGGCCGTGCTGATCTCCAACCCTTTTAATCCCCAAGCCAAAGCTGTTTTAGTTCTACAACCACCCCTCCCTCTCCCACCTCCCCAACTCACTCTGGTCCGACGCAATAAAGATCAGAGATCCCCCCCCCCCCCCCCCCTTCTTACCCCACAAATCGTTTGCCGGCTTCATCCTTCTTTGCTTTTGCTGAGGGGGGCGCAGGTAGGGGACCTGGATGACACGGGGCGTCCCAGTTCCATAGGATCCCAGTTTGGGGCTTCCCAGTTCCATAGGATCCCAGTTTGGGGCTTCCCAGTCCCATAGGATCCCAGTTTGGGGCTTCCCAGTATGGGAGTTTTCCAGTTTGGGGTGTCCCAGTTCCATAGGATCCCAGTTTGGGGCTTCCCAGTCCGATAGCATCCCAGTATGAGGGATCCCAGTCCCATAGGATCCCAGTTTGGGGCTTGAGAGGTGGGCGGGGCTTTGTCAGGAGGGCGGGGCCAGGACCGTTGGGCGGGGCTTGTGGGGAGAGTGGGCGGGGCTTAGAGCGAGGGAGGACGGGCTTAAAGGGGCCGCGTCCCTTTTTCTCTTTCCAACCTGGCAGATGCTGGCCGTCCCTCGGGTTCACCCGCAGCCCCAAGGCGACAACTTGGGCTGGGAGTCCACGCCAGGTTTCTGGTGGCTCGAGTAAAGGTTGCAAGTGTGGCTGCGTGCGTGGCGAGAGGTTTTGTGCACGGGACGGAAGGGATGGGGCATGCTTTCTTTAGTGGAGATGAGATCAGATGGAGGCCAAGCGGAAATTCTGTCGTCCCAGCTTGGTGAGATGCAGAAATTCTGTGGTCCCAGCTCGGTGAGATGCTGGCACTGAGATGCTGTGGACTCTAGGCAGAAATCCCTTCTCCAACTCATTTTTCCATCACACAATCAGATCATCCCCTTTCCAATACACATGATGACGTCACAGAGCCCCATGATGACGTCACGATACAGAAGCACAGAATCACAGAATCGCTAAGGTTGGAAAAGACCTATAAGATCATCCAGTCCAACCACCCACCTATCACCCATGGTTCTCGCTAAACCACGTCCCTCAACACAACATCCAGACGTTCCTTGAACACCTGCAGGGTCGGTGACTCCACCACCTCCCTGTGCAGCCCATCCCAGTGCCTGACCACTCTTTCAGAGAAGCAGTATTTCCTAATATCCAGCCTGAATCTCCCCTGGCGCAGCTTGAAGCCATTCCCCCTAGTCCTATCACCAGTTACACGAGAGAAGAGGCCGACCCCCAGCTCGCTACAACCCCCCCTCAGGTAGTTATAGAGAGCAATGAGGTCTCCCCTGAGCCTCCTCTTCTCCAGACTGAACACTCCCAGCTCCCTCAGCCGCTCCTCATCAGGCCTGTGCTCCAGACCCCTCACAGCTTTGTTGCCCTTCTTTGAACACGCTGCAGGGCCTCGATGTCTTTCTTGCAGTGAGGGGCCCAGAACTGGACACAGCACTCGAGGTGCAGCCTCACCAGAGCTGAGTACAGGGGGACAATCACTTCCCTGCTCCTGCTGGTCACACTGCTTCTGATACAAGCCAGGATGCCATTGGCCTTCTTGGCCACCCAGGCACACTGCTGGCTCGTGTTCAGCCCAGCGTCAACCAACACCCCCAGCTCCATTTTCCTCTACACATCTTCCAGCCACTCCGCCCCAAGCCTGTAGCGTTGCTTGGGGTTGCTGTGGCCAAAGTGCAGGACCCGGCATTTGGTCTGATTAAACCTCATCCCGTTGGCTTCAGCCCAGCTCTCCACCTGTCCAGATCCCTCTGTAGGGCCTCGCTACCCCCAGGCAGATCGACGCTTCCAGCCAGCTTGGTGTCATCTGCAAACTTCCTGAGGGTGCACTCAGTGCCCTCATCCAGGTCATCAATGAAGATCTTGAAGAGGACAGGCCCCAGCACCGACCCCTGGGGAACCCCACTCGTGGCCGGTCGCCAGTTGCATTTGGCTCCATTGACCACCACTCTCTGTGCCCGGCCCTCCAGCAGTTCCATAGGATCCCAGTTTGGAGGTTCCCAGTATGGGAGTTATCCAGTTTAGGGGTGTTCCAGTTTGGGAGGGGATCCCAATTTGGGAGGGGTACCAGTTTGGGGCTTCCCAGTTCCATAGGATCCCACTTTGAGGGTTCCCAGTAAGGGAGTTTTCCAGTTTGGGGCGTCCCAGTTCCATAGGATCCCAGTTTGGGGATTCCCAGTCCCATAGGGTCCCAGTTTGAGGCTGTCCCAGTTTGGAGGGGGTCCCAGTATGAGGGATCCCAGTCCCATAGGGTCCCAGTTTGGGGGCTGATCAAAGTTTGGGGTGTTCCCATTATGGAGGACTCCACTATGGGGAGATCCAGTTTGGGGGATCCCAGTCCCATAGGGTTCCAGGTTGAGGCTGTCCCAGTATGGGGTACCTGTCCAAGCCACGGACTGCCAGCTTCCGCAGGAGAATGCTGTGGGAGACGGTGTCAAAGGCTTTGCTGAAGTCAAGGTAGACCACATCAACAGCCTTCCCCTCATCCACCAGGCGGGTCACTGGATCATAGAAGGAGATCAGGTTGGTCAAGCAGGACCTGCCCTTCGTGAGCCCATGCTGCTAGCCCTGATCCCCCGGTTGTCCCGCACACTGTGTGATCTCCCTCAAGACAATCTGCTCCATAACCTTCCCTGGCACTGAGGTCAGGCTAACAGCCCTGTAGCTCCCCGGGTCCTCCTTACAGCCCTTCTTGTAGATGGGAGTCACGTTGGCAAGCCTCCAGTCTGCTGGGACCTCACCAGTCAACAAGGAGCGCTGAGAGATGATGGAAAGCGGCTCGGCTCTCACCTCCGCCAGTTCCCTCAGCACTCTCGGGTGGATCTCATCCGGCCCCATGGACTTGTGGCAGTCCAGTTGCAGTAGCAGGTCTCTGACTGTTTCCTCCTGAATCGTGGGGGGTTTAGTCTGCTCCCCAGCCGAGTCCACCAGGTCAAAAAGTGGAGTACCCTGAGGATAACTGGTCTGACCTCTAACGACAGACGTAAAGAAGGCGTTCAGGACCTCTGCCTTTTCCTTATCCTCACTAGTCACATTCCCAGCCTCGTCCAGTAAAGAATGGAGATTCTCCTTAGTCCTCCTCTTACCGTTGATATATTTGTCAAAGGGTTTCTTGTTTCTTTTTATCCCAGCGGCCAGGTTGAGTTTGAGCCGGGCTTTCGCCTTTCTGATTTTCTCTCTGCACATCTTAACAACTTCTCTGTACTCTCTCTGAGTCGCCCGTCCCTTCTTCCACAGGAGGTAGATTCTCTTTTTCTCCCGGAGCCTCAAGAACAGTTCCCTCTTCATCCACGCCGCTCTCCTTCCCCGCCGGCTCATTTTGCAGCTCAGGGGGACAGCCCGCTCCTGCGCCTTAAGACTTCCTTCCTGAAGAGCAACCGGCTGTCTTGGACCCCTTTACCCTCTAGGACTGAATCCCAGGGGACTCCCCCTACATGTCTTCTAAACAACTCCAAGTCCGCCCTCCGGAAGTCCAAGGTAACAGTTTTGCTGTTCTTCCTCCTGGCTCCTCCAAGAATCGAGAACTCTACCATCTCATGGTCACTCTGTCCAAGACAGCCCCCGACCGCCACATCTTCCAGCAGAGCTTCTCTGTTTGTGACCAGCAGGTCTAGCGGGGCAGCTCCTCTCGTAGGCTCTCTCACCGGCTGCATCAGAAAGTTCTCCTCTATACACTCCAGAAACCTCCTAGACTGCTTCCTCTGCGCTGCGCTGCATTCCCAGCACGTGTCAGGGAAGTTGAAGTCCCCCATGAGGACAAGGGCTGGCGATCTCGCAGCTTCTGCCAGCTGCTCATAGAACACCTCATCTGTCTCTTCATCCTGGTTCGGCGGTCTGTAGCAGACGCCCACCGTGATACCCATCATGACGTCACAGGGCCCCATGATGACGTCACAGGGCCCCATCATGACGTCACAGAGCCCCATTATGCCATCCCAGAGCCCCATGATGACGTCACGATACCCATGATGACGACGCAGGGCCCCATGATGACGTCACAGAGCCCATGATGACGTCACGATACTCATCATGACGTCACAGAGCCCATCATGACGTCACAGGGCCCCATGATGACGTCACAGAGCCCATGATGACGTCATAGAGCCCCATGATGACGTCATCATTCTCATCATCACGTCACAAAGCCCATGATGACGTCACAGAGCCCCATCATGACGTCACAGTGCCCCATCATGACATCACAGAGCCCCATCATGACGTCACGATACCCATCATGACGTCACAGGGCCCCATCATGACATCACAGAGCCCCATGATGACGTCACGATACCCATCATGACGTCACAGGGCCCCATGTTGACGTCATAGAGCCCCATCATGACGTCACAGAGCCCCATGATGACGTCACGATACTCATGACGTCACAGGGCCCCAAGATGACGTCACAGGGCCCCATCATGACATCACAGAGCCCCACGATGACGTCACAGAGCCCCATGATGACGTCACGATACCCAGTTCCATAGGGTTCCACTTCGGGGTGGTCCCAGTATAGGGGTGCTCCCAGTTTTGGGGATCCCAGTCCCATAAAATCCCAGTTTGGGGCTCTCCCAGTTTAAGCAGATTGCAGTTTTGGGGATCGCAGTACCACAGGATCCCAGTTTCGGGGGTGTTCCCAGTATGGGGGATCCCAGTTTGGGGAGATCCCAGTTCCATAGGATCCCAGTTTGTGGGGGATCCCAGTATGGAGTGATCCCAGTTTGGGGTTTCCCAGTCCCATAGGGTCCCAGTTTGGGGCTGTCCCAGTTTGGAGGGGGTCCCAGTATGAGGGATCCCAGTTCCATAGGGTCCCAGTTTGGGATGGGATCCCAGTATGGGGCTATCCCAGTTTGGGGGATCCCAGTCCCATCGGATCCCAGTTTGTGGGGGATCCCAGCATGGAGTGATCCCAGTTTGGGGATTCCCAGTCCCACAGGGTCCCAGTAAGAGGCGGTCCCAGTTTGGAGGGGGTCCCAGTTTGGGGCTTCCCAGTTCCATAGGATCCCAGTTTGGAGGTCGATCCCAGTTTGGAGGTCGATCCCAGTTTGGGGTGTTCCCATTATGGAGGACCCCAATATAGGGAATCCCAGTTTGGGGGATCCCAGTCCCATAGGGTTCCAGTTTTGGGGGTGCTCCCAGTATGGGGGACCCATACTGGGAACCCCCAAACTGGGATCCTATGGAACTGGGAAGCCCCAAACTGGAAAACTCCCATACTGGGAAGCCCCAAACTGGGATCCTATGGAACTGGGACGCCCCGTGTCATCCAGGTCCCCTACCTGCGCCCCCCTCAGCAAAAGCAAAGAAGGATGAAGCTGACAAACGATTTGTGGGGTAAGAGGGGGGGGAGGGAGGGGGATCTCTGATCTTTATTGCGTCGGACCAGAGTGAGTCGGGGAGGTGGGAGAGGGAGGGGTGGTTGTAGAACTAAAACAGCTTTGGCTTGGGGATTAAAAGGGTTGGAGATCAGCACGGCCGCGCTGGAACAGCTTTCCCGAGGATGCTGTGCAATCCCCAGCCGTGGAGGTGTGGGAAGCCAGGCTGGATGCGGCTGCAAGTCGGAGAGGGGATGAAGCTGGGCGATGATGACGGTCCGCCTCAACCGAAGCCACTCTGGCTCACGGCTGCGGGGGCTTTGGCTCACGAAACCAGCTTCATTCCCAGCACATCCTCCTCTGCTGGCCCCGGATCCTGCTGCTTCTTCGTGGCTGAGCCCCGCGTCTGCCCGCAGGAGGGCTTTGGGTGCGGATGCTCCCTCGCCGCCCGGATGCTCCCCCGCGTGTCTGCGCCCTGCGAGCCATCGCGGACCCGGGAATGGCAGATGTTGGCAAGCTGCTGCTGCTGCTGCCGCCCTGCTCCTCCGGGGCTGGCGTTTGCCGGCCGCCACGCCGCCTTCTCGGCCGGCTCTGGGAACTCGGGATGCGAGATTGCAGCGGGGATCGGCTCCGTGCGCGGCTTCTTCCCCCCTGCCTGCGATGTGTTCGGCGTGCAGCAGCTGGAGATGCCCCGGAGGACCCCGATGGCCTCCTGGTGGCTGCGTGGGACCCGTTTGCAGCCGCTGTTTGCCTGCGTCCTCGCAGCTGCTCAGAGGAAGGCCGATCGTCGCCGAAATGCTGGCTGTTTGTCCGCCGCTCGCTGTCGGGCAGGTGGCTCTGCGATGCCCAGAATGCCGCCTGGCTGCTGGGCACGGAGCTGCCGGATGAACACAGAGCCCTGTGGCTGGGACCGGCGAGCTCAACATCGGCGCCGGAGGCTGCAAAGGGAGGTCGTGAGTCTGAATGGGACAGACGGACTCCGGCATCCCGACGTCAGAGCATCGGGACAGACGGACTCCGGCATCCCGGCATCAGAGCATCCTGAGATCTGATGCTATGCTTCTTACCGGTCCCCAGACCAGCACAGCCGTCGCATTCCCACTCCCACATGTCTCTTGGGTTGTGCAACTGGGAGCACTGCCGATGGGTTCCCTCAGCAGCGCAGGAGCTGCACAGGATCAGCTGCCAGGACCTGGGGAAGGCGGTGGATGTGAGGACCGAGCCACGGGATGCCCTGCACAGCGCATCTCTGCAGCTCTCAGCCCTCGCTCCGCCGTCCTGCAGAGCGAGGATGCATCCCGTAGGATCCTAGGGGGGATGTGGGGGGCTATGGGAATAATGGGGGGATGTGGGGGGATGGGGGATATGGGGGGATGTGGGGGATATGGGGGGTTGTGGGGGGTATGGGGGGATGTGGGGATAATGGGGGGATAATGGGGATGGGGGGATAAAGGGGGAATAGGGGGGGACGTGGGGGGATAATGGGGGGATATGGGGGATATGGGGATAATGGGGGGATATGGGGGTACGGGGGGCAATGAGGGGATATGGGAATAACGGGATGCCATCCTGCGGCGAGGCTGAGGACCCCCCCGACCCCCCGCTCACCCCGTTGCCTCTGCCTGCTCTCTGCCTCCCTCGTAAAGGCATTCGCTGGCGTCGCAGCGGCTGTGCCTCTCTCGGGGCGGATCGTAGACCCCTTGGTGGTCCCATTCCGGGTCTCTGCAAGAGAAGGGAGGGGAAGCGATGAGCCCCCCCCATCTCATCCGCTCCAAGCTTCCAAGAAACCCAAAAGGAGCTGAGAAATCCCGCGAGGCTTATGGCAGCCAAGAGGATGGGAGCAAGGAGCACGAGTCTCACGGGGAGAAGCAGCGACGCGATGGCAGAGGGGAGAACAAAACCTCTGCCTTCAGCCCAGAGAAATTGCACGAGAACTCTTGGGAAGAGCATCTCCAGCAAAGCATCTCCGAGGAAAAAGCGCAGGATATCAGATAGAAGGAGAAAAACCGAGGAAATGGCTCTTCCAGGCAAGAGAAGCTGCAGCCACGCTTGGAAAAGTCGGCGGACAACCACACACCAAGAAGAGAAAACATCAGAAACTCCGCCAAAAAGCGAAGTGGGGGAGTCCAAGCCAAGCCTGGAGACTTTGTGACACAGAGAGGGAGGGACAGAGAGGTGAGAATGACGCCTCGAATAGGATTGAGGGGAAATAGGAAAGGAAGAGGGGAGCTGAAAAGGGGAAATAGGAAAGGAAGAGGGGAAGCACGAAGCCTCTGAGCTGGACAAAAAATCCGCTGCCTTGTCCTCGAGTTTTGGGGATGGGGAGGATGAGTTTGAACAGCCTGCTGTGTCTTTGGAGTCGTAGCTCAGCTATGAGAGAGGAGAGGAGAGGAGAGGAGAGGAGAGGAGAGGAGAGGAGAGGAGAGGAGAGGAGAGGAGAGGAGAGGAGAGGAGAGGAGAGGAGAGGAGAGGAGAGGAGAGGAGAGGAGAGGAGAGGAGAGGAGAGGAGAGGAGAGGAGAGGAGAGGAGAGGAGGGGAGGGGAGGGGAGGGGAGGGGAGGGGAGGGGAGGGGAGGGGAGGGGAGGGGAGGGGAGGAAGCTGATTCAGGAACCACGGTGAGGGCGAGTGGAGATGAAACTGGTTCCATCAGAGCGGTCAACGCAACGAGTGATGGAGCCAATAGAACCCGATGGCGCCTTGGAATCCCAGTTGGGTACAGTGCTCACAAACCCCGAAGATGAAGAGGAGGAGGGCACCACGAAAAGCAGGGATGAAACGTCGCAACCAGCCAGACCGTCATTCCTGGAACATTTTGAGCGGAAAGCGAAGGGGAAGGACACCAACCTGAGAGGGATTCGGATCCCCAGGCTGGACATTTGGTCGCAGAACAGACCGAAATCGAGACAAGCCGGGCACCTGAAGAACGCCGTGCCGGTGCTCAACGCCTGTCGCTGCAGGAGAAGCACGAGCAGGGTGAGAATCAGCAATGCCTGGTGATGCTGAGCACCCAGCATCCTTGCGGGGTGAGGAGAGGGGTCATACCTGGATGCAGAGCCGGTGGAACCAGGCGCGTTGGCAGGTTGGACACAGCATGGTGTGGTAGGACAAGCCGTCCCCCACGGGCTCGAGGCAAATGAGGCAGTTGGTGCCTTGCGGAGCTTTCTGAGCCAGCTGTCGAGGGCAATGCTCTCGGCAGAAGGACCTGGGGGAAGACGGAGCGGATGGGGCACGGTGAGAAGTGATGGAACGGATGAGAAGCGATGCGAGGAGGGCAGAGGTCCAGGAAAGGAAACGCGGCCGTCGGCATCTGAACTGAGCTCCGATTGCATCTTTGGCCCCCGAGCCAAAGGGAGTTTTGAGCGAGTCCTCTCTGGGAGGTGGCAACCAAGGTCACAGCATAAAGGAGAGCCACGGGGGGGCAAGCGTTTGCCCACGGGACTGCGGTGGCCAAGCGTTGGAAGGCTTTGCCCTTCGTTATTTTAAACTGATGCTGAAGGAAGAGCAGGGGAGAAGGGGAGGTTTGGATGGAAGCCCTGCTCATCAACGCCGCCGTACAGCGGAGGAAGCAGATCCCTGAGGGCCGTGGCTCGGGTTCAAGTCACAGATCGCTTTCTCATCCCTAAACCTGTGCCACCAGTGAGACGTCAGTGCTGGTTCCCTCTCCAGACGAACTAAACTGAGCCCTGGCAGCCTATGGGGATGCGAACGGTTGTGCCTCGGTCCTATGAGCGACGAAGAGAAAACCTTTTCTTTGATGCCACCCTGGCACCAAGGACTCCAGATCCTTACCTGTGCTCACCGAAGTACTGGGTGACGCACTCCCCATCCACGGCACAGGGCAGGTGGAAGCTGCGAGCGCAGTCGCTCTTGGCGCACGTGATGGCAGCCCTCCTCTCTCCGCAGACACAGCATTGCTGGAAAGAGCAGAACGGCCCCGTCGGCAGCCAGCTCAGGGCTTCCATGGCCAGCCCCACGCCTCGGGGTGGGCAGGGATGTGGGCATTTCTGTGCACAAAGCGGCCTGGGGGATGGGGTTGATCGGCTACGGTGCAGGACTTGGGTCGTGGGGGAGGTTGGAAGGGCTGTGATTGCTTTCCTTGGGTCTGGAGGAGGTTGGAAGGGCTGTGATTGCTTTCCTTGGGTCTGGAGGAGGTTGGAAGGGCTGTGATTGCTTTCCTTGTGCCCAGATGAAGGTGATGTGAGCCCTTGTTGGCACAGATCTGCCTGTTCCCTACAGCTCCTCACCTGCCCGTCTGCCTGCTTGGCTTTGCGTGCGATGGCAGCAAGGGGGAGGCCATCAGTTCTTGGCCACGCCGGTCTTGATTCGGTAGTGATGTTAGCAAAGATCTGGAGGAGAGAAAAGGAAAAGGAAAGGAAAGAAGAGAGGAGAGGAGAGGAGAGGAGAGGAGAGGAGAGGAGAGGAGAGGAGAGGAGAGGAGAGGAGAGGAGAGGAGAGGAGAGGAGAGGAGAGGAGAGGAGAGGAGAGGAGAGGAGAGGAGAGGAGAGGAGAGGAGAGGAGAGGAGAGGAGAGGAGAGGAGAGGAGAGGAGAGGAGAGGAGAGGAGAGGAGAGGAGAGGAGAGGAGAGGAGAGGAGAGGAGAGGAGGATCTCATTAGGACGGGAAGGAAAAGGGAGCATCCCTGGAGGGAACCTGGAAGGAGCGCCATGGGGAGGAACTCACCAAGCAGAACTCGTGGACACGAATCCCAGCCTCCAGAAGCACGCGCCCGCACATCTCCGGGTCCACATCTGCCCGGCCACACAGCGCACACACTGCAGAGGAAAAGAGCACAAATGAGCAGAGCCGAGCAGCCGGCAGGGCCGGGCATCCCCGAGGACCACGGCCCAAGCTGAGCCGAAGAGCAGAGGGGCTGGGAGCTCCTGTTTGCCCTTTCCTCCCCTCTCGGCTTCAAGCAGAGCCCCTGCACCCCTCTGCCCGGCTGCGTGCGGGGATGCCGTGCTCTCACCTGCTTCCTCCATGCAGGAAGCCTCCCTCTCGCTATCGGACATCAGCGAGTCGATGGCGAGCACTGTGAGTCTCCCTGCTCTCCCTGAGCCTCACCAGACCGCAGTGATGCCCAGCCTGAGCCTCGCAGCCCTTTGCTCCGCTCCCAGCTTCACGCGTCACAATGGCAGCTCTGTGACACCCGCTGTGACATCACTGCCACCACGTGCGGGTGTTGGTCCTCCGACAACGGGATGTGGGAGTGAGGAAGTGAGGAAGGATGGAGAGGAAGGGCGGCCGTCCCTCGGCTTCACCCGCGGCCCCAAGGCAACAACAACCCCACCTTAGGGGTGCCCCGGTTCAGTTGGGTTCCAGGTTGGGGTGATCCCAGTTTGGGATGGGATCCCAGTATGGGGCTGCCCCAGTTTGGGCTGATCCCAGTCCCATCGGATCCCAGTTTGTGGGGGATCCCAGTTCCGTAAGATCCCAGTTTATGGTGCTCCCAGTTTAGGGGTGCCCCGGTTCAATTGGGTTCCAGTTTGGGGTGATCCCAATTTGGGGGATCCCAGTTCCATAGGATCCCAGTTGGGGGCTCTCCCAGTTTCGGGTGATCCCAGTTTGGGGATCCCAGTCCCATAGGGTTCCAGTTTGAGGCTGTCCCAGTTTGGAGGGGGTCCCAGTATGAGGAATCCCAGTTTGGGGGATCCCAGTCCCATAGGATCCCAGTTTGGGGCTTGAGAGGTGGGCGGGGCTTCGAGAGGTTGGCGGGGCAAGGACCGTTGGGCGGGGCTTGTGGGGAGAGTGGGCGGGGCTTAGATGGAGGGAGGACGGGCTTAAAGGGGCCGCGTCCCTTTTTCTCTTTCCAACCTGGCAGATGCTGGCTGTCCCTCGGGTTCACCCTCAGCCCCGAGGCGACAACTTGGGCTGGGAGTCCACGCCAGGTTTCTGGTGGCTCGAGTAAAGGTTGCAAGTGCGGCTGCGTGCGTGGCGAGAGGTTTTGTGCACGGGACGGAAGGGATGGGGCATGCTTTGTTTAGTGGAGATGAGATCAGATGGAGGCCAAGAGGAAATTCTGGCGTCCCAGCTGGGTGAGATGCAGAAATTCTGTGGTCCCAGCTCGGTGAGATGCTGGCACTGAGATGCTGTGCACTCTATGCAGAAATCCCTTCTCCAACTCATTTTTCCATCACACAATCAGATCATCCCCTTTCCAATACACATGATGACGTCACAGAGCCCCATGATGACGTCACCATACAGAAGCACAGAATCACAGAATCGCTAAGGTTGGAAAAGACCTATAAGATCATCCAGTCCAACCACCCACCTATCACCCATGGTTCTCGCTAAACCACGTCCCTCAACACAAAATCCAGACGTTCCTTGAACACCTCCAGGGTCGGTGACTCCACCACCTCCCTGTGCAGCCCATCCCAGTGCCTGACCACTCTTTCAGAGAAGCAGTATTTCCTAATATCCAGCCTGAATCTCCCCTGGCGCAGCTTGAAGCCATTCCCCCTAGTCCTATCACCAGTTACACGAGAGAAGAGGCCGACCCCCAGCTCGCTACAACCCCCCCTCAGGTAGTTATAGAGAGCAATAAGGTCTCCCCTGAGCTCCTCTTCTCCAGACTGAACAATCCCAGCTCCCTCAGCCGCTCCTCATCAGCCCTGTGCTCCAGACCCCTCACAGCTTTGTTGCCCTTCTTTGAACACGCTGCAGGGCCTCAATGTCTTTCTTGCAGTGAGGGGCCCAGAACTGGACACAGCACTCGAGGTGCGGCCTCACCAGAGCTGAGTACAGGGGGACAATCACTTCCCTGCTCCTGCTGGTCACACTGCTTCTGATACAAGCCAGGATCCCATTGGCCTTGGCCACCCAGGCACACTGCTGGCTCGTGTTCAGCCCAGCGTCAACCAACACCCCCAGCTCCATTTCCTCTACACATCTTCCAGCCACTCCGCCCCAAGCCTGTAGCGTTGCTTGGGGTTGCTGTGGCCAAAGTGCAGGACCCGGCCTTTGGTCTGATTAAACCTCATCCCGTTGGCTTCAGCCCAGCTCTCCAGCCTGTCCAGATCCCTCTGTAGGGCCTCGCTACCCCCAGGCAGATGGACGCTTCCAGCCAGCTTGGTGTCATCTGCAACCTTCCTGAGGGTGCACTCAGTGCCCTCCTCCAGGTCATCAATGAAGATACTGAAGAGGACAGGCCCCAGCACCGACCCCTGGGGAACCCCACTCGTGGCCGGTCGCCAGCTGGATTTGGCTCCATTGACCACCACTCTCTGTGCCCGGCCCTCCAGCAGTTCCTTACCCAGCCAAGATGTACCTGTCCAAGCCATGAACTGCCAGCTTCCGCAGGAGAATGCTGTGGGAGACAGTGTCAAAGGCTTTGCTGAAGTCAAGGTAGACCACATCAACAGCCTTTCCCTCATCCACCAGGCGGGTCACTGGATCATAGAAGGAGATCAGGTTGGTCAAGCAGGACCTGCCCTTCGTGAACCCATGCTGCTAGCCCTGATCCCCCGGTTGTCCCGCACACTGTGTGATCTCCCTCAAGACAATCTGTTCCATAA
Source organism: Chrysolophus pictus (assembly GCA_037305975.1). NCBI lineage: Eukaryota > Metazoa > Chordata > Aves > Galliformes > Phasianidae > Chrysolophus > Chrysolophus pictus. The sequence goes on from CM074604.1 coordinate 3,322,098, forward strand.
CCTTCCCTGGCACCGAGGTCAGGCTAACAGCCCTGTAGCTCCCCGGGTCCTCCTAACAGCCCTTCTTGTAGATGGGAGTCACGTTGGCAAGCCTCCAGTCTGCTGGGACCTCACCAGTCAGCAAGGAGCGCTGATAGATGATGGAAAGCGGCTCGGCTCTCACCTCCGCCAGTTCCCTCAGCACTCTCGGGTGGATCTCATCCGGCCCCATGGACTTGTGGCAGTCCAGTTGCAGTAGCAGGTCTCTGACTGTTTCCTCCTGAATCGTGGGGGGTTTAGTGTGCTCCCCAGCCGAGTCCACCAGGTCCAAAAGTGGAGTACCCTGAGGATAACTGGTCTGACCTTTAAAGGCAGACGTAAAGAAGGCGTTCAGGACCTCTGCCTTTTCCTTATCCTCACTAGTCACATTCCCAGCCTCGTCCAGTAAAGAATGGAGATTCTCCTTAGTCCTCCTCTTACCGTTGATATATTTGTCAAAGGGTTTCTTGTTTCTTTTTATCCCAGCGGCCAGGTTGAGTTCGAGCCGGGCTTTCGCCTTTCTGATTTTCTCCCTGCACATCTTAACAACTTCTCTGTACTCTCTCTGAGTCGCCCGTCCCTTCTTCCACAGGAGGTAGATTCTCTTTTTCTCCCGGAGCCTCAAGAACAGTTCCCTCTTCATCCACGCCGCTCTCCTTCCCCGCCGGCTCATTTTGCAGCTCAGGGGGACAGCCCGCTCCTGCGCCTTAAGACTTCCTTCCTGAAGAGCAACCGGCTGTCTTGGACCCCTTTACCCTCTAGGATTGAATCCCAGGGGACTCCCCCTACATGTCTTCTAAACAACTCCAAGTCCGCCCTCCGGAAGTCCAAGGTAACAGTTTTGCTGTTCTTCCTCCTGGCTCCTCCAAGAATCGAGAACTCTACCATCTCATGGTCGCTCTGTCCAAGACAGCCCCCGACCGCCACATCTTCCAGCACAGCTTCTCTGTTTGTGAACAGCAGGTCTAGCGGGGCAGCTCCTCTCGTAGGCTCTCTCACCGGCTGCATCAGAAAGTTCTCCTCTATACACTCCAGAAACCTCCTAGACTGCTGCTTCTGCGCTGCGCCGTATTCCCAGCATATGTCAGGGAAGTTGAAGGTCCCCCATGAGGACAAGGGCTGGCGATCTCGCAGCTTCTGCCAGCTGCTCATAGAACACCTCATCTGTCTCTTCATCCTGGTTCGGCGGTCTATAGCAGACGCCCACCAATATGTCTGCCTTGTCAGCCCTTCCCCTGATCTTTACCCATAGGGATTCAACCTTATCATCCCCAGCCACAAGGTCAGTAACATCAAAGCATTCTCTAACATACAGAGCCACACCACCTCCCCTTCTTCCTTGCCTATCCTTCCTGAAGAGCTTGTAGCCATCCATTGCAGCACTCCAGTAGTGGGAGCAGTCCCACCATGTTTCCGTGATGGCGACTAGGTCATAGCTTGCCTGCCGCACCATGGCTTCCAACTCTTCTTGTTTGTTGCCCATGCTGCGTGCATTGGTGTAGATGCACTTCAGCCGAGCCCCTCGCCTCATCCCTAATCCCATCGCCGATCCCCCAGGCTCATCTCTAGCAGGCCTGGTTTTATCCCCTACCCCCTCCGCATCTAGTTTAAAGCCCTCTCTACCAGTCCTGCCAGCTCTTGGGCAAGGATCCGTTTCCCCCTTCGAGACAGGTGAGACCCATCAGCAGACCCCAGGCCAGGTGCCGAGTAGACCGCCCCATGATCAAAGAACCCCAAATTCTTGCTTTTGCACCAGCCTTTCAGCCACGTGTCTATAAGGTGTGTTCTTCTGGTGGTCTCAGCATCCTTCCCTGCCATTGTAGGAATACAGGCAAATACTACCTGTACGCCTGCTCCTTCAACTAACCTCCCCAGTCTCCTAAAGTCATTTTTCATAGTCCTCAGGCTTCCGTCAGTGACCTCATCACTGCCAGCCTGAACTATCAATAAGAGATAATAATCAGAGGAGCGGATCAAACTAGGAAGTTTCCTAGAAATATCCCTGACCCGGGCCCCAGGGAGGCAGCACACCTCCCTACGGGTGGGGGCAGGCCGACATATTGGGCCCTCAGTTCCTTTTAGAAGGGAGTCTCCTGTGACTATCACCCTCCTTTCTTTACTGGAGGAGGCAGTCTTTAAGCGTGGAGTGGGACGCCTCTCCTTGGGAATGCTTGGAGGCAGCTCTCCCACTTCATCCTCAGCCACCGCACCCTCCAGTTTCAGGGCTTCAAACCTATTACATAGAGGTACCTGGGGAACAGGACATTCACATTCTAGCATGCTGGGATTCGAGGTTTCTGCATTTATAGGATTCTATGTTTCTAGGATTCAACGCTTCTAGGATTCTGGAATTGTAGGAGTGTAGGAATTTAAGCACGTAGGATTCTTGTTCTGTAGGATTCTAAATTTGTACTTTTCTTAGGTTTGCAGGATGGTAGGACTATAGCTTTCTTAGATTTCTAGATTTCTACGATAGCAGGACTCCAGGTTTCCAGGATTAAAGAATTATAGGGTTCTATGTTTCCAGGATTTAGGTTTTTTGAATGCTAGCTATCTTAGGTTTCTAAGATTGCATGGTGCTAGGATTCTAGGTTTCTTCAGTTTATAGAATTCTAGGTTTCTAGGATTTATAGGATTACAGGATTCTAGGTTCAAGGCTTTTAGGTCTCTAGAACTGTAAGTTTCTAAGGTTTCTCTAGTATTCCAGCATTCTGGGTTTGTAGGGTTGCAGGATGGGCTCTCACGACGACACACTGATGGAAGGGGGTTAAATTTTACCCATTGCTTAAGGCTCACTAAAGCCTTTTGCAAACCACAACAGGAAAAATAAGCTCTAACCTAATTTTACCCATTGTTTAAGGCTCACCACAGCAAGATCAAGCCTCCATAGTTAACCATAGTTAGTCAGCATGGGTTCATGGAGGGCTCTGGTGAGGCCGCACCTTGAGTACTGGGTCCAGTTTTGGGACCCTTGCTGCAAGAAAGACATTGAGGCCCTGGAGAGGGTTCAAAGAAAGGTGACAAGGCTGGTGAGGGCTCTGGAGCACAGGCCTGATGAGGAGAGGCTGAAGGTGCTGGGATTGTTCAGTCTGCAGAAGAGGAGGCTCGGGGAGACCTTACTGCTCTCTTTAATTACCTCAAGGGAAGTTGTAGTGAGCTGGGCTAAGGCCTCTTCTCTCGTGTAACTGGTGATAGGACTGGAGGGAATGGCTTCAAGCAGTGCCATGGGAGATTTAGGCCTGACGTTAGGAAATCCTACTTTTCTGAAATAGCGATCAGGCCCTGGAATGGGCTGCCCAGGGAAGTGGTGGAGTCACCAACCCTGGAGGTGTTCAAGGAACGTCTGGATATTGTGTTGAGAGACACGGTTTAGTGAGTGCTATTGGTGATAGGTGGTGGATGGTTGGACTGGATGATCTCGAAGGTCTTATCCAACCTTGGAAATTCTGTGATTCTGTGGTTCCTCTCTTTGCCATTTCCATTCGCTCTGACCTGCTCTGCCATCCCCAGGAAGAGCTCAGTGCAATTTCACAGAGGGCAGTCGTCCTTCCTTGTCTCCTCACCCATCCGCTGTAAAAACTCTGTATCCCCCTTGTGCTGCAGTCCAGTTGTGGAAGCCATATAATTGTGTCTCTGTGGTCCAAACAAGAGCTCAAGCCTGGGACTGCACAAAAATTTCCGGCTCATCATATTGTGGTGTTTTCAATAGTGCAAAACACATGCCAATTGGGAAACATCATTAGGTTTAGCATGGCTGAGGAGCGCATCTATGGTATTTGTGTTCAGAAGGTGGCACACAGGCATCGGACCCATTGTGAGGCTTGGAGTTGTCCAAGCAGCGCAGACACTCTGAGGGCATGGCTTTCCTCAAGGCTCTGTGCTGCATTTGCAGCTGCATGTGAGTGTGCTGGACAGTCCAGGACACTGCCATGACGCTAGGCTGCTTCTGAGGCCAGTCACATGAGAGCCCATAGAAAACTGAGGTTTCATCAGTTGAAGAATAAAGACGTGTATTAGCTTTGTAGTGCCTTGAGCTCCAGAATATACAGATAGATAGAGAACAGAGAAAGATCCATTTAGTCAGCTGCATAACTCTCCATGTTCCATGGAGATGGGTGGAAAAGGGTCACTTGGGTGCCCTAAATGCAGGAGCCTGTTGTCATTTAGGATGAACAAGAATACCAGTATCCCCTCTCTGGCCCTCATCTGATGCTCAGGAAGGAGGTGTCTGTCTCAGGGATTTCCCACACACTTCACAAGCACTAGCACACATCCAGGAGCACCCCAGGCACCTTGGTCATCACACAGGGTTTGTGTGAGAGCAACTGACTCCCTGCTGAAGGACCAAGGATTCAGAGCAGGAGCTCACATGCAGGCAACTCCATGTGCATGCCTGAACTCAACCAGAGGAATCCCAGCTCCTGTTGGTCCATGACGAGCAGAATCCCATTTCCGTTGCAGTTTCTGTTGCTTTCAGTTGCAGTTCAGTTTCAGTTGCTGATGTAGAAATGAGATGCCTGCCCTGCCTCAGCTGGATCAGTGCCCTGCCCAGGGGTAGTCCACCCCTCCCTGTCCTGGTCTGTGTGCCCTTTTTGTTTTAGCAATCACTCTCTGGTAGGACTAACATTATGTCTGGAATTAGTCACTGTCCACTGGACGTTTGGTGGTTAGTTCGAAGTACAGTACAAAGATTTCTAAGTACAGTCATGATGCTGTTGTCTTTCAGGAGCTGTTGGCCATGGAGACCCGGGGACATCTCAGGGGAGATCAGTGAGTTAGATAGAAATGGCATCATCTGCTGCTGAGCTGTTCTGGGCTCCTGGGACACAGGGAGCTCCTACAAGTGGGCAGTGCTGCAGAGAAACAGCTGTGCTCAGGAGCAGCTTTTCTGCACAGCACAGCAGGGCTGGGGGCATGATCTGCAGGTGACAGAGAGAAGAAGGAGGAGAGCTTACAGCCTGCATGGCATCTTAGCTGGCTGAGAGCCCACTGGAGGAGCATTTCTCACAGCCCTTGACAAGGTAAGTCTCTCTTTACAGTACAGGCAGTAGTGGTTTTTACTGCAGGGGTCACTTCATTTGGGACATTCCATTGCAGATGAGGCTGCTGACACTGCAGAAGGCTGGGAGCGGAAAATGGGCATCTCACTGCCATCCCTGCAATGCACATACCTTCCCTACAGCAACCCCCTGGCCTGTTTTCACTGTCACCCTGTGCATCCATTCCTAGTGCATGAGAACTTGATTAAGAGTTGCATTAAGGGCTCAATCACTGATAAATGCTGACTTTAGGGCTAGGAATGAGCTGACTCTCTTTCTAGGACACCCCCTGTTTGGGGCTTTTGACTCTGCTCTTGTGGTTCCTCCTGGGCTGAAGTCAGCCCTGCAAAATATTGCAGCTCTGCCACAGCAGCTCTGTGTTATCCAGCAGCACCGCGGAAAAGATGCCTCAGTGTTAAGGCCATGGAAATGCTGCTGGATGGCAGTGTCCCTGCAGAGAAAGGGAGAGCTGAGATCTTCCCCTGGTATGGTAAGGAAGACGAGAGGCTTGGAGTTCTGCACAAGTAACCTCTGCTCTTACTGGCAACCAGCGTCTTGTCAGGTTAACTCCTGGAGTGTGAGCATCCTCCAGTGGTGCAAACACAGAGCAGATCATGTGGACCAATCATTTGGAAGTGCAAGGTATGCCCTTTGCCTTTCTGACATCAAAAGTGACACTGACACCTGAAGTGTCTCAAAATGATCAAGGATTTCTACCTTAAAAACACTTCATGAATGCTGGGGCAGCTAGAAGAAAATATACTGACAGAGTGTGCTGTCCAGTTTTGAGAAATTTGTGGAAAGCTCTTTGATACCTCAGGTTATTAATCTGAGATCACTCTATTTTTAAACTGTTTTATTGCTGTAGGACAAAGCTGGCTCATCCACAGCCTGAAGCAGAGCTCCTTATACTCTGTGGTACTCTCAGCGAGCAGCATCCAGAGTTCAAAGATCTTGCAGAAAGGACGGAGGTAGTGTAGGAGATTTCAGAAGTCACTGAGTAGGGTTTGCTTGGAGAGGTCTGAAGTAACCTTTTCCCGTTTTTCCCTACGCAGACAGGTGTCTATGCCTTGAGGCAGCAGATGCCCAACAGCAGCTCCATCAGCGAGTTCCTCCTGCTGGCGTTGGCAGACACGCGGCAGCTGCAGCTCCTGCACTTCTGGCTCTTGCTGGGCATCTACCTGGCTGCCCTCCTGGGCAACGGCCTCATCAGCACAGCCGTAGCCTGCCACCACCGCCTGCACACCCCCATGGACTTCTTCCTCCTCAACCTCGCCCTCCTCGACCTGGGCTGCATCTCCACCACTCTCCCCAAAGCCATGGCCAATGCCCTCTGGGACACCAGGCACATCTCCTACTCAGGATGTGCTGCACAGGTCTTTTTCTTTTTCTTTTTGTTTTCAGCAGAATATTGCATTCTCACCATCATGTCCTATGACCGCTACGTTGCCATCTGCAAGCCTCTGCATTATGGGACCTTGATGAACAGCAGAGCTTGTGCCACCATGGCAGCAGCTGCCTGGGGCACTGGGTTTCTCAATGCTTTTCTGCACACTGCCAACATATTTTCACTGCCTCTCTGCCAAGGCAATGCTGTGGATCAGTTCTTCTGTGAAATTCCCCACATTCTCAAGCTCTCATGCTCAGATGCCTACCTCAGGGAAGTTGCGCTTATTGTGGTTGGCATCCTTGTGTTTTTTGGGTGTTTTGTTTTCATTGTTGTGTCCTATATGCCGATTTTCAGGGCCGTGCTGAGGATGCCCTCTGAGCAGGGACGGCACAAAGCCTTCTCCACGTGCCTCCCTCACCTGGCTGTGGTCTCCCTCTTTCTCAGCACTGGCATGGTTGCCTACTTGAAGCCACCTTCCATCTCCTCCCCATCTCTGGACCTGGTGGTGTCATTTCTGTACTCGGTGGTACCTCCAGCAGTGAACCCCCTCATCTACAGCATGAGGAACCAGGAGCTCAAAGATGCTCTGCAGAATATGATGACCAAATGTGTTTTGAAAGCAGTGAACTGCCCACATTTTTCTATCTAAAAGTTGTAATACAGATTTTGACAGAATCAAACTGTCTTATGTGGTTTATGTATTCATTTTCTAAGTCTAATTTATTGAATGTTTTATTCCGTGTTTTATGTATTTTAATGTTTTTCATTTAAATGTCATTATCCACATCAATTACTACTCAGTTTGTACCTATGCAGCGTAATCCAGACACAGTGTACATGAGGAACCAGGATCTCTGTGAAGCTTATCAAAACAAAAGGCATGCAATGATTTTGTCTATCTTCCTTCTTGTGGGGCATTTCTGGAACTTTCGGGTTCAGCTGTTCTCAGCACCCCATAATCCAGCAGGAAGCATACAGCTGTTAATGAAACTGTGAGGTGACTGCAGCCTGCAATAGCTGACGGGCCATCCCTTGGCACCTGGCTGGGGTCTGTGCATTCAGGCTCACATCTGTCAGTGCCTCTGACAGGCCAGCAGCAGCACCTGGTTTGCACGTCGGTTGTCAGATCCCCTCTTCCTCAGTTCCTGTGAGGCCTTGCATAGGAAAATATCTTGGATATGGGTTCTCACCTCAGAGACTTAACATTTTCCATGAAGTCTCCCTTCTGTGCTTCTTTCCATCTGCCACACAGAGGTGGGCACTGCCTCCACGATGCCCTAGGATAGATGAAACACACATGAGAGCCCAGGAAAGGTTGCCCAGGTCTCTCAGGAGACATTCTGGAGCATGAATTTGTAGGTAGGAAGAGCAACTGTGGGGTAGCGCAGAGCTGCTGGGCAGGTGGTGCAGGTCCTCCTGCAGAGCTCTGTGTCCTTCTCCTTCCTGAGTCAGGTGCCACTTCCATCTCAGGAATGGAACAGACAACAGAGGTGAGACAGAAACTTTTCAAGAAAAGGCTCAGTGTTGCACTGAGAGACAGAATTCAGTGGTGTGGTGGCGGTGTGTTGAGCTGAAACTCAGCCCCATAGACCCTTAGCCTTGCAGCTCCTGAGGCTTGGTGACAGTGCTGCTGTGTGGCTGCAAACACAAGCAAGGACACGCAGTGGGCACTTCTGTCACACAGACTGTTTCCACCACAGCAAGTCCATCGTTAATGGAGATCTCCTCATGGCAGTGCCTGAAGGCTCAGGGCTTCTTTAATTGTTGCTGCCAAGAACATTCCCAAGGAATGGACTGCACAGATTCCCTCACTTACTCTCCCACTCATGCTAAAACCAAGCTTTAATTGCTAGCATTATAATATTGTATTTAACAATTGTTAAATATCCTCACTGCAGCCCAAAACAGAACGCTAATCTGTAATGCTTACCTGTACCCTAACACTGTCCTGAAAACCTTAGCAGAACACCAAGCCCTCTCACTAAACCTTTGCTTAATCTCTGCCCCAAAAGGTGAGTTCTAATCCTTAATCCCTATCCTGAACACCCAACACCCACAGACCCTGCTCCTGTGCTCTGCCCTCCTCACCTTCAACCCCTCCCCTAACCCTAAACTTCAGGTACTTGGCTCTGCAGGGCAGACCTCATTGCAGCCTTTCAGTACCTAAAGGGAGCCTACAAGCAGGAGGGGAATCAAATCTTTGAAGGGGTAGGTAACAGCAGGACAAGGGAAAATGGTTTGAAGTTGAGATAGAGAAGATTTAGGTTGGCTGTCAGGGGGAAGTTCTTTACAGAGAGAGTGGTGAGGTGCTGGAACAGCTGCCCAGAGAGGTTGTGGAAGCCCTATCCATCCTTGGAGGTATTCAAGGCCAGGTTGGATGGGGCTCTGGGCAGCCTGGGCTGGTATTAAATGTGGAGGTTGGTGGCCCTGCATGTGGCAGGAGGGTTGGAGATTCATGGTCCTTGAGGTCACTTCCAACCCTGGCCATTCTGCGATTCTGTGATTCTCCAATTGATGTTGATCCAGAGCGTCTCCTTAAGAGATCTACATAGGCAGGAAAAGCAATTGCTTGAGGTCTGACACAGTACGGACAACCTGACTGCTCACCTCCCCAGGCCTGACGTGTCTGCTGTATGCCACCTGACACTTGCATCACTTTCCCTACGGCAGAATTCTCCACTGAAATCTGCAGCTGGATGGTACAGTTCCCTTATACCGTTGCTTTACCTGCTTTCCTTAGAGAACTGTCTGTGCACGGGCACAGGATGTTGCTTTCTACTTTAAAACAAACAACAGTAAAGCACAATACAAGTTCCCTAAAAACTGAGCATGCTCCTCAGCTATATCCCACCAGCGTGGTTCACCTTCCCAATAGGATAAGTACATAGATAAATAAGAAATTATAAATATTAATAGGAAACATATTGTCATGGTTTTATGTTTTTTTGATTTTCAGTATTCCGCATCAAAACATCATGTACTGGAATTAAAGTGTTAATGCTCTAATTCTACGTACCTATCCCTGTACATTACGGAAGTCATGGGATCTGACCCTTCCAGGTGGGGCGGTCTCTTACTGCCTGGCAGTGGGTGCTGGAGGTGCTTTCCTAGCCGTTCCAAGCTTTTCAGGTTTGACTCGGTCTCAGGAACTCTCTCTCCTATCTTATTTGATTTATTAGTCTCAATTTCAATTAGATTGTATTATATTGTGTTATCTTGCATTCCGATATCATAGTTAGTAAAATAAGTTTACCTCCATAGATTGTTGCCGCTGTTTTTTTTCCCCCCTTCCTTCCTTCCCATTTTATGGGGCCAGGCAGGGGGTGAGGAGGGCAGGGGCCTACTGCCCCCTGTCACGGGCATAAACTGATCTAGTTAACTCCGTGACACACAGTCAAACCCCCAGTGCATTACATGATGTTATGATGTGGAATACTGATAACCAAAAATCATAAAGCCATGATACCAGAGAAAAGAGTGTGCAAGCATGGTGGTTCAATGCAAGAGAAAAACTGGTAGAAAACTGTGAGTAAGCCAGGAGTAAAGTGTGAGAAAAATCAGAGAAAAGTGTGAGAAACACCTGGAGTAAAGTGTGGTTAGGCCCGGAAAAGAGAGCGTACACACACAAAGTAGGGTGTCAGTAAAACTCAGAGAAAAGTGTGAGTAAACACAAAGTACAGCGCGAGTAAAGTTGAAGACAAGTTGGAGAAAACCCTGATTAAAGTGTGAATCAAGCACACTCAAAAAAGAAGTGTGAGTAAACTGGAGTAAAGTGCAAGTAAGTAAAGTGTGAGTAAAACCCAGAGGAAAGTGTGAGTGCACTCGGAATAAAGTAAGAGTAAACCCAGAGTAAAGGGTGTGCAAGCCTGATACCAAGTGTGAGTAAACCAGGAGTAAAGTGTGAGTAAACTCACAGTAAAGTGTGAGAAACACCCAGAGTGAAGTGTGGGTAAGCCCAGAAGTAGGGTGTCAGTAAAACCAGGAGAAAAGTGTGAGTAAACCCTGAGTAAAGAGAGTGCAAGCCTTGTGCAAGTTGTGAGTCCATTCAATGTAGTGTAAGAGTAAACTGACACTCGGTGTCCTGACACAGTCATCAGTTTTAATGCGAATCTGTGCACTACAGTTATCTGTAAGGTACTGGCACTTCTACAGTTATTTCCATGTGCAGCTACACCTTGTGATGTTATAAGAAACCAAGTAAGCCTTGTGTTACTTAACAACTCTATGAGAGGAAGAGAAAGAAAAGAGAGAGACAGAGATGGGGAGTGGGGAGGAGAAGGGGGCAGACAAAGACATCACAGGTCTGGGATCCAGCTTTGATCCAGCAGAGAGAGGTCCTTGACTTGCAAGCGTGCTTGTCCCATAGTTTTGTAGCATGAAAATCCCAAAACAGGACCTCAATGATCTCTCTGGCATCCTTCTGTGGCTCCTAGGTTTACAGGTGTGCCATCCAGGGCTGTGAGTGAGGTGGCAATAAACAAGCCCATCAGAAACAAGTTTGCAGTCAGAACTTCATACAGCACAATGGGAACGTTTTGGACAGAGCAAGGCTGTCTCATTTTTCACAGGATTCCCTCCTCCCTCAAGTCTGCAGCCCTCAGTCTGTTGACATTTCAATGTACTTCCAAGCCTTTGAGACAACTCCAGGCACACCGCAGGCAAAGTGTTTTTTGTTGGTCTGCTACGTAATGCAGGGTCTGAGGGCTGACACAAGTGCAAGGAGAAAGGAGAACAGCGTGCAAAGGTGGTGCAAAGAGAGCAGCACTGAAAAGAGCACGTCCTGCTGCTGCCCATGGCCGTGGCTCCAGGGAAGCAGCAGCACAACTCAAAGGCAGCAGAGAGGCAGCGCCCAGCGGGCGGTGAGGGGCAGCCCCACAGACACCAGGGCTGCTGCAACGTGTGGCATTGGGCTCTTGGTTCCTGCAGCCCTCCTGTGTGCAGGGCTGCTCTCTGTGACCCAGAACAGGTAGGAGCTGATATAAATGAGTTTCTGATTAATTCTTTATCTATTCAAAGAGCCGAGCTACTTTTGCACTTTGGTAGGATTTCCAGCCAGAAACAAAGGAAGAAAATAAAGGAGAAATGTGATGAACAGCATTGCTTTATTGCAAGTAAAATTATCATAGGAACTATAAAAAGGGAGGGAGGGCGAAAGAGATGAAATAAAGGCATTCTGAGCTTTTCCTGAATTTCTGATAGTCATACGATAAGCATGTTATTGATGCCGAAGCAAGAGATCTCCAAACAGTTTTCTGAGAGCATCCTTGAGCTCCTGGTTCCTCATGCTGTAGATGACGGGGTTCATTACTGGAGGTACCACTGTATATATCACTGCCACAACCAGATCCAGGAATGGGGAGGAGATGGAAAGTGGCTTCAGGTAGGCAAACATGGCAGTGCTGACAAACAGGGAGACCACGGCCAGGTGAGGGAGACACGTGGAGAAGGCTTTGTGCTGCCCCTGCTCAGAGGGCATCCTCAGCACAGCCCTGATGATTTTCACATAGGACAGCACAATGAATATGAAACAAGCATAAAAGATTAAGGCACTAAATATGATAAGTCCAAATTCTCTCAGGTAAAAAGCAGAACAGGAGAGCTTGAGGATCTTGGGGATTTCACAGAAGAACTGATCCACAGCATTGCCTTTGCAGAGAGGCAGTGAAAATGTACTGGCAGTTTGCAGAAGAGAATTAAGAACCCCCATGCCCCAGGCAGAAGCTGCCATGCTGGCACACGTTCTGCTGTCCACCAGGGTCCCATAATGAAGTGGCTTGCAGATGGCAACGTAGCGGTCATAGGCCATGACAGTGAGAATGCAATACTCTGCTGAGATGAAGAAGAGAAAGAAAAAGACCTGTGCAGCACATCCTGTGTAGGAGATGTGCCTGGTGTCCCAGAGGGCATTGGACATGGCTTTGGGGAGAGTGGTGGAGATGCAGCCCAGGTCGAGGAGGGCGAGGTTGAGGAGGAAGAAGTCCATGGGGGTGTGCAGGCGGTGGTGGCAGGCTACGGCTGTGCTGATGAGGCCGTTGCCCAGGAGGGCAGCCAGGTAGATGCCCAGCAAGAGCCAGAAGTGCAGGAGCTGCAGCTGCCGCGTGTCTGCCAACGCCAGCAGGAGGAACTCGCTGATGGAGCTGCTGTTGGGCATCTGTACTTCCTGGGCATGGAGTCCTGTGCACAGTGCAAAAGATAATGAGGAGACAAGACCATTCTCAGGGATTCTTCCCTCGACAATCTATAAACGTTTTTCTTTCTCTTTGGAAAATGTTTGTTTAACTCCCTAACTTGAATTTATTTTCATGAGCTTCACAATCCCTTAGGAAGGAGAAGTTGAAGGAGAACTTACTTTCCTCTCATTTCCTAATCATATCCCAGCCTCCTGGATATTTTCCTCCTCTGAGCAATTTACATGACTCATATTTTTACCCTGTTTGCACTCCGAGTCCCCATCCCAACCTCTGTGCACATCAAATTCTGTTAGAGAACGATGCCTGTTTACAGGATAAGTGCATTATTCATGTCTACGTATTCAGTAGTACTGTTCCTGTCCTTCAAGAAAAGGGAAGAAAGGTGAAGCTGAAACCACTTTCCATGTGACAGTTAAAAAAAAAAAAAAAAGAAAAAGGAAAAGATAAAAGTACAATTCAGGAGTCTAAGAGATGTTTTCAAAGTTGACAGCTCCTTATAGATTTCAGCCTCCAATCCTCTTCCCTTCCTTATGAACAGAGAAAAGGAAATGGAAAATCCCTGCCTTGTCTCTCCTCTTGCAAAGCATCTTTGAAAACACTCTGGGCTTCAGTGTAGCTGCAATCCCCTTGCCCCAGGCAGCAGCTGTGGCAGCAGAAGGCCCCTACCCTGCCCTGCCCTGCCCTGCCGTGGGACTCCTTCCCCCCACACGTCTCCCCACAGCACCCTGGGCAGCTCCCCGGGCAGGCTGAGTGCTGAGTGCTGAGTGCTGAGCCTGGCAGGCGGCAGAGTCCCTGCCCCGGCACACAGCCCCTGGGGCACAGCAGGGACTTGCTCTGCAGGACAGCCCTGGGCACCCGGCTGCAGCCCCGGCTGCACAGCCTGCAGCCGTCCTGCAACACGCAGCCCTCACAGCTGAGCTGTGATGCTGCAGCATGGAAACCCTCAGCTGGAGCAGTTCTTTATCCATAATAAAGAAACAGTTTATGCAGCCTGACCTGCACTGGGATGTCCCAAATTTAGTGATCCCTGCTGGAAAATCCTCTTCATTTGCTGCAGCCAGAGACTTACCTTGTCAAGGGCTGTGAGAAATGCTCCTTCCGTGAGCACACAGTCTGCTAACGTGCCACACAGCCTGTAAGCTCGCTTTCTTCTCCCCTCTCTCTGTCACCTGCAGATCATGCCCCCAGCCCTGCTGTGCTGTCCTGTGCAGAGGAGCTGTTCCTCTGCAGTGCTGCCCACTTGTGTGAGCTCCCTGTGTCCCAGGAGCCCAGCCCAGCTCAGCAGCAGAGGATATGATTTTCTTCTCTCCATGGAGATATCCATTGGTCTCCTGAGGGGTGACATCTCCTCAGGGGCAGCAGGGTCATCACTGCAGAACATACTACACAGTCAGCTCAGTTAATCACCACTTGTCCACAGGATTCAACAAGCACGGTTGTTTTTAGTAAAAGTTGTTTGACCAAGGGAGAAGCAAATGCCAAATCTGGAAACCTCTGCTCATGACCTGTAAATGCAATCATAACATTACAGAATCATAGAATAACATAGGGTGGGGAGGACTTTAAAAATCACCTAGTTCTAATTCCACAGCCATGGGCAGTGTTGCCAACCACCAGATCAGGCTGCCCAGCATCTCATCCGTTCTGACCTTGAATGCCTCCAGGGATGGCCATCCACCTCTCCGGGCAACATTTTTCAGTGACTGCATGTAAAAAATGTCTTTCTAATATCTAACCTCAGTCTCCCCTTTTTAATTTAAAGCCATTTCCCTTTGTTCTGATTCTATCAGGCCATCTCAACCTGACCCTCGGTTTAGGCAACTCATCTGCTGATGGAAACCGTGGGGATGAAAAGAGTTCAGTTTCTCACAGAACCATGGGAGCTTGGAGTCCTCTTAGCTGAGTTCAGATGTGCACAGTGAGGTGTCTGTGTGTGAGCCCCTCAGCTGAATCCTTGCTCTTTATTCAACAGGGACTGCACAGCTCACACACAGACACTCAGGGATGACCAAGGTGCCTGGGGTGATCCTAGCTGTGTGCTCGTGCTTGTAAACTGTGGTGGAAAATCTGTGAGACAGACAGCTCCTTCCTGAGCATCAGCTGAGGGTCAGAAGGGAGGTATTCTTGGCCATCCTAAATGCCACCACAGCCCTGTGCTTGGGGCACCCACTGTGCCTTTTGCACCTGTCCCCATGGAGCATGTCGTGTCATTCTGCTGACCAAATGGATGAGCTCAGAACACAAGAGCCAGATCTTCCTCTCTGCTCCATCTGTGGCAAACTCTGGAGTTCAAGGCATTACAAAGCTATGACACATCTACCTTCTTTCACTGATGACACCTTATTAGTTCGCTCTGGGCTCTCATGTGGATGGCATCAGAAGAAATCTAGGATCGTGTCAGTTCCCAGCTGACAGAAAGATGGCAAACGTTGTCCTTATTTTAAACACGAGGAAGTAAGAGGACATCAGTAATTACAGAGCTGTCATTCTCACTTCAATGCCTGGTAAACTTATGGAGAAAATGGCTCTAAGAGTTACTGAAAAACACCTGAAGGACAACTCTGTCGTTGGTCACAGCCAACACAAGTCCATGAGGGGAAGGTCCTAATTAACTTCATGTCCCTTTATGACAGCATCACCCATTGAATTGACCAAGGGAAGCCAGTTGAGGTTATCCTTGAGGATTTCAATAGAGTATAGAGAGAATAGTTTGACTATTTCTCACAGTATCCTTCTGGGCCACATGTTCTGCACTGGGCTACACAGAAACATAATTTGATGGATGAGCCGTTGGACAGTGGGTCAGAACATAAAGAACATAAAGGACATACAACTATGGGATACCATCTCAAGGAGGGCACTAGAACTGAGAGATCTGAAGTTCAAAGTTTCATTGGGATTGACAGCTTGTTCAGACTGGGCCCTTCTCACATCCCTCATCCTGGCATGAGACACACTGCCCACATGGGACTTGGGCCTCACGGCATCCTTGCACCCCATGCACAGTCTGGCAGCTGCTGTCCCCTGGTCTTCCATATGACATCAGACAAACCTCCATCCCACTGCCCCAGGAAGGGCCCTGAGCCAGCAGGAGGGACACGATCTCCCTGCCAAGGCTCTGGGGATCATGGCTCGGCCTTGCTGCTTCACAACACAAAGGAGGCTTTGCTCAGCATCACAGCCACCATCCCAGTGCCTCGGTCTGCCTGCAATCATGGCTTCCAATTATCTGCTCTAACAAGTCCCTGGGGAAGCTTGCTTGTCAATGGCCCTCAGTGGGGCCCATTAATACTCCAAGAAACTTCACTGTTCCTTCTGACTTTGTCTTCTTGAGCACTTCATGCAATCTTCTCTCAGTGCTGGAGGTTGACAAACTCGGCAGCAAATGCCCCGTGGGACCCATTACAACCTGAAGAGCCCTCCTGTGCCTTGTGCCTTCCTGTCATCTTCTTCAGGTGTTCACAACTTGTGCAGCAAACTGGACAGGTATCTGGAGAGAGCTTGAAGAGGAAGAGCCAAATGGGCATTTAAGAACTCCATTTATTTATTTATTAATAGTTCAGTTTAAACAAGAATCTAAACCAGCACTTTGGAATTGATATTGACCCAGGATGTCCCCTAATGAGCTTTGCTCTGTCATGTGTGGACAAATGTTTTCCTTAACTTCCCCACCCCATTTCTACACACATGGGAAGTGCACCACTTGCATCCCTTTTCCTCCCACACAGAATGATGTCATTCTATGACAAGGTGACCCGCTTAGTGGATGAAGGTAAGGCTGCTGATGTGGTCCACCTGGACTTCAGGAAAGCCTTTGACACTGTCCCCCACAGCATTCCCATGGAGAAGCTGGCTGCCCACTGTTTGCATGGGCGCATGCTCTGCTGGTGAAACACTGGCTGGATGGCCGGGCCCAAAGAGTTGTGGTCAGTGGACAGTCGGCTGAATGTGAGCCAGCAGTGTGCCCGGGTGGCCATGAAAGCCAATGGCATCCTGGCTTGGATCAGGAATGCAGTGGTGAGCAGGACCAGGGAAGTGATCCTGCCCCTGTACTCGGCACTGGGGAGGCCTCACTTCCAGTGCTGTGTTCAGCTGTGGGCACCTCAGTACAGAAAGGACATGGAGGTGCTGGAGCAGGTCCAAAGAAGGGCAAAAAGGCTGGGGAAGGGCTTGGAGAATATGGCCTACGAGGAGAGACTGAAGGAACTGGGGCTGTTCAGTCTGGGGAAAAGGAGGCTGAGGGCAGACCTTATTGCTCTCTTCCAGTATCTGAAAGGTGCTTACAGCAGAGCGTCCCCAGAGTTAGGCACTGGAATGGGCTCCTAGGGAGGTGGTTGAGTCACTATCCCTGGATGTGTTTAAAAACAGTTTAGATGTGGTGCTCAGGGACGTGATTTAGCTGAGGGTTGTTAGAGTTAGGGTAGGATGGTTAGGTGGTGGTTGGACTCGATGATCTTGAAGGTCTTTTCCAGCCTGAGTGATACTGTGATGCTATGGAAGAGGCCCCCTTCCCCGCTCACCCTTCAAACTGTCACCGCCCAGCAGCTCTGCAGCCAGCAGTGCGCTCCCAGCCACCTCCACAGCCACGTGCCTCCTGCGGGCCCACGAGGCTCGGAGGCAGAGCTGCTGCACCCCTGTGCATGCACACGCACGTGTATCCACACACCTGCACACACCCCGTGTGCAAACACACACACGTGTGCAAGGACACCTGTAATGAAGGCACTGGGGCACAGCTGCAGCCCCATCCTGAGATGCGGGTTGCTGCGGGATTCCTCGTTTGGACGCTGCGGGGTTAACCCGGAGCCGCAGTCTGAGGGACACTCCTCATGTGCTCTGCAGATGGAAGATGTGCCAGGAGCCGAGAAAAGACTTTCACAGACAGCGCAGGGGTGACGTTCCTGGGCCGGGCGGAGACGTGCAGAGCAGCGCCCACTGCCCTGGGATCTGCAGCACTGCACAAGGGCTCAGGGTGCAGCACTGCGACACAGCTCACTGAGGACGCTGGGTTCAGCACCAGAGCCTCAGGTGGGCTATGGGGGGCCTGGAACGGTGATGGGGGTCCTGTCAGGGACTGTGTGGGTCTGTGAGATCCCAGGGGGGAGCTGTAATGGGTAATGAGGGTCCAAGGGAGGAAATATGGGGGTTGAAAGGGAGGCCAGCGGGGGACATGGGGTGCTGCTGGGGACTGTGGGGCTCTGTGAGGTACCAGGCAGACTTTGGGGGAGGTGTACTGGGTCTGAGAAAGGCCTTGAGGAGATCTGGGGCTCTGTGGGGTGCTATGGGGGATATAGGGACATGGGTGGATATGAAAACACAGCCTGCGGGAGCAGAATGCTGCTCTCAAGTAGGCAGGATGTTGGCTGCAGGTGGGACACTGGGGTATGGGGTTGTATGGGGACACGGGGAACGGGGGGATGTGGGGAGCATTTTTGGGTAAAAAGGGGGGATGTGGGGCAGTGTTGGAGCGCATTTCTTTCTTTGTGGGACTGGACTGGGGGTCCCTGTGATCCCAAGGTGGGGCCCTGAGCCATAACCCCCACATGACCCTGTGACTCCTTGACCCTACCTGCCCCCATCACACTGCAACCCCATGCCACGTGTCCCCAGAACTCTGGAATCCCTGCCCCCACCTCACCCCCACCATATAACCCTATCTGGCCCATAACTCCATGTGACCCAAACTTGACTCTACCATCCCATCTGACCCCATCCCTGTGATCCAGAACCCCATCTGACCCCACCTAACTCTGTGCCACCCCATAACTCCAGATAAACCTACAGCTCTTTGACCCTGCACAACCCCTATGTGACCCACGACCCCGTGTCCTCACCCCATGTGGCCACAGAACCAGCTGTGTATGAGGAAAAGGCATCTCCTCCTTCCTCGGGGTGGGGCTCCCCAGAGCTGCCCTAAAGAAGACACGGGGTGGGCTGCAGCCGTACGTCACAGTATGGAGAGCTGGGAACTGGACAAAGGGGCCACAAGAAGGACAGGAATGCTTCTGGATGGAAATACCTGCACAAGGGTTGGTAGCTTCTGTTCCTCTAAGTGGACGAGAACAAACTGATCCCACTGAGACTGGGGAAGGGACTGGAGCTGCAGTGCTGTGTGGCAATGAGGGAGACTTGAACCAGGAATGGAGCTGGGATGGACTGAAGGAAATCAACTCCTTCACAAGACAGCGGGAGAAGAAATCCAAGTCAGCTGCAGAACAAACAGCAGAACTCCTTACAAAAAAGGTATCCCAGACTGGAGCAGGAATGGACAAAGAACTCTGATGGCAGCACAGCATGAGGAGGAAGGAATGCGTGGTGGTGCAGAAGGAGAAGGATGGAGAACATCAGCGGTGGGATTCCCCTTGTGCACGGTCACCCACTGCTACGGGACCCTGCAACAAGAAGCTGCACCCTGCCGTGGTCGGCATGGCCCTGTGTGTCACCTGTGTGCTGCTGGAAATCATCTGAGCAATAAGAAATGAGCTTTGCTGCTGCACCGAGAAATGTGCCTAATGGAACATCAGATGTTCCATGTTCTTGCACATCCCAAAGGCACTTGGCGGGATCTGCTGGGATGTGGGTAAGTCGTACAGAGCTGTGGGGCAGTAAAAGGACACCTATAGGAGGGTATAGGGGCACTCTGGGGCAGCTATGGGGCAGAACCACACCTAGGAGCTGCCTTTACCTAACACACCGCTGTGGTGGAACTGCTGCTGGCCACGGGCCGTGGGCAGTGATGGGGCTGTTCTGGGGCTGCTGTAGGATGGCTCTGGGGCTGCTATGGGGCAGCTATGGGACACACTCACAGCTCAGTGGGGCTGATGTTTCCTCACATGCAGCTGGTGGTGAATCTGCTCTGATTATGGGACCTCCCTCATAGCCTCCCATTGCACTTTTGACCCCCATCTTGCCCCCCAAGATGTGGGCAAGATGAGGGTCAGGAGCAGAGAGAGACTGCTATTCTACAGCAGCCCCACAGACACCCTACAGTACCCCCTGAACAACCCAAGAACAGACCCATCACTGTCCACAGCCTCATATGGGCTGATGGTGCTCACAGGGCTATGGGTCATTTGGAGTCTTGGGGTCACACAGAGTTCTATGGGGTTATGGGGTCATGTGGGGTTATGGATCAGGGCTCCACCTTTGGGCCACAGGGAACCCCAATCCCCTCTCTGGAAGAAATCAATACATGCACTCCAACATGGCCCCACATCCCCCATTCTGACTCCAAACCACACCCCACATGCCCCCAGACCCGCTACGTCCCCATGCCACCCCATGTCCCCGTGCCCACAAGTCCCACCTTTACCTCACACGCTGCCTTCTGCTGTGCAGCACTCTGCTCCTGCAGCCTGTGGCCCAGATCCCCATATCCTCCCATGTTCCTGTGCCCCCATATCTCCAATGCCCCACACGTCACTTTTACCCACATCTGTACCCTACCCCTTCTCCAGCTCCAAATTCCTCTCCTGCAGCAGGCAGCCCTGATCCATCACTGTGCGATTGTATGGGATCTGGGGGGGACATGGGGTGAGGAGGGGCCCCAGGTGGGCTACGGGATTCCTGGAATGGTGACCCAGGTCCTGTCAGGGACTGTGGGGGTCTGTGAGATCCCAGGGGGATCCTGGAGGTGATAAGGGAGGACAGAGGGAGGAAATAAGGGGGCTCAGTGGGAGTCCAGTAAGGGACATGGGGTGCTGTTGGGGACTGTGGAGGTCTGTGATGTTTCCAGCCAGCTATGGAGGAGGAGTACCTGGTCTGAGGAGGTCCAGCAGGGGCTATGGGGCTCTGTGGGGGGCTGCGGGGTGCC
Organism: Chrysolophus pictus; assembly: GCA_037305975.1. Lineage (NCBI taxonomy): Eukaryota > Metazoa > Chordata > Aves > Galliformes > Phasianidae > Chrysolophus > Chrysolophus pictus. The sequence goes on from CM074604.1 coordinate 3,342,549, forward strand.
TACAGGGATCTTGCCAGGGAAATGCTGAGGGGGTTACTGGGGCTCTGAGGGAATTATGGGTGGGCTGTCATGGGAAAGGAAAGGGCAAGCTTGGGGAAAACAAGGGGCAGCCAGGGGGATGGAAGGGAAACCTACAGGAATGCAAGGGGAAGTCAGGCTGAGGCAAGGGGACAGCTAGGGGAAGAACAGAGGAACGTCCCAGGAACTGAGTTCTTTCAAATCCACATCTTTTGCTTCTCAACTTAGCCGCAAAGCTGCCAGAGGAGCTGCAGTACCACTGCCTGCCTCCTGCCTGTGTCAGAAAGAGCTGCACGTTAGCGGGTGCAACTGCTATTCAAAAGCCAGCTCCATAATTGCAGTCACAAAACCATCACCTTCAGTATCTGCTACAGGCAGACAACCATGCCTTTGCACAGGAACCATTCCTACAGAGCAAGGGAAGTCCTTCACTGCCTTAAGATGTGAGTAACACAGAGGAAGGGCCCCAAAGCCTTCAAAACATGCTATCAAGTCACCAACTGTGGAAGCTAAACACTCCTACTTCAAGAATTAGCAAAATAAACCAACGCACCTTACTGCTGGAGAGGGCTGCTGTGCTGCATCTCCTGCTGCCATCCTTGGGCTGTCATCACGCCGCCCATCCACAGCGCACTTTGAAGGGCCGCAGCCTTGCAAGAAAGAACAGAGAGCAGAGAGCTCTGCCTTGCATTTCCTGGGAGAACACAGAGATGAGCCGCACAGCCCTTGCTCTCACAACACACACCTCTTCTCTTACCAGCTTCTTTCATGCCTGCACAACGCTGTTCAAACCCCTCCTCCATCTCTCCCTTCACAACGCAATGCGCAGCCTCTCCCCAGTGATGAGCCCTGGGCTGTTTAATGCCTGTGCCATCATCAGGACCTGCAGAACAAACCTTGCAGTTAACAGGTTGGATTAGACAAGCGCTCTGTCTAGCAAAATTCACCATCTTAAACACTTCCAATAAGACACTTCTTCAAACCGGCTGGAGGGGGAGCAAAGATGCATGGAGGTCTGACACCTTTGAACAAAAGCAGGGCCACAAACACTGAGAAATACAAACACGGGGCCATTCTGCATGCACACAGATCAAATGGCATTACACACCAACACCGCTTCACCTCCTCCGCACCAACAGGCTCTGCAGTGCCCTAACGTCTGTCAGTGGCAGTCTGTGAGGAACGGCCCTGCAGAACACGCAGAGTCACGCAGGCTCTCCTCCTCCTGCTCCTCCAGGCGCCGCGTTCCTTCCTCTGGCACACAGAGCTCAGCTGCTGCTGCTGCAGGCAGTGCTTCCCGTGTCTGCCCAGCCTAAAGCCACCAGACAACGTTAGCAAATGCCTGGTGCTCAGGCACAAGCAGAAGTGCTGGTGGAAAATCACCGCACAGCACAGAACGAATCGCTGGTACCTTGCAGCGAGGAAAGGCTGAGATGCACAACGTCCTCACCTGCTTGCTGGTTGCAAGTGAGTTTCAGCAGCAGCTCCACTCGTGATTAAGTCCTCCAAAAACATTCCTCTTTCTTCCTGATCAGGAGACTGGATACTGAAACTTTCTCCAAAGTCCTTATTAAACAATACCTGCATCTAAAGCACAAGAAGAAAACACGTTTCAGATTTAAGACCACAAAACAATCATATTCCATTCCAATACAACTTCAGTTCTGATTTAAGTTTCATGACCAGCACTTCACCCATCTGCTACGGAAGGGAAAAAAGGAGGGGGCAAAGGTAGTGGGGGCAAAGGTAGGGAGAGCCTTTTAGCCCCACATCCCCTTATAGCCCACCCTACAGCCCTATATCACCCTATGGCCCCACACAGACCCTTAGAAATCCATATCCCCCATATACCTCCTATAGCCCCATTCTCCCTATACCCACCAACAGCCTCCCACTGCCACCCTATAGACCCCCACAACCCCAATCACAACCCCTTATAGCACAACATCCCTCTCTATAGCCCCCTGCCTCCTATCACCCCAAACCCTCCCACAGCCCACCACATATCCCCTATAACACCCCTTATAACTCTATATCCCCCTATAACACCCCTTATAACTCTATATCCCCCTATAACACCCCTTATAACTCTATATCCCCCTATAACACCCCTCCTATTGCCCCATATCACCCTATATCCCACCACAACCTCCTGTAGCTCCCCAATAGAATTGTATAGCTCCTTACAGCCGCATTTCGCCCCCCCCAGATCCCAACAGCCCTCTATAGAGCCCCTATAGCCCTAAGACCCTCCCTACAGCCCCCCCACCCCTTATAGCCACCCACAGCCCCACATCGGCCCTATACCCTTCCACAGCCCCCCACAGTCCCCTACATCACCCCCACAGCCCCCTCTTGTTCCATATCCTCTTATACCCCTTCTATAGTCCCCCACAGCTTTCCATACCCCCATACCCCCCAGAGCCCCCGACAGCCCCCATCATCCCCTACATTCCACTCAGAACTTCCTGTTTCCTCACAGCTCCCGATATCCCCCCATATCCACCCCTACAGACCCGCCACAGCCCCCAATATCCCCACATTACTCCATGCCCCCCTGTAACCCCACAGTACCCCACATCCCACAACATCCCCCAATACCCCCCAACATCCCCACAGCCCCTAAACTCCCACATCCCCCCAGATCTCCCCCACCGCCCCCTGCACCCACAGCCCACCTCAGCCCCGGGGGGCACCGCGAGCAGCGCTGCCGAGGGCTCCTCTCCCCGGCCCCGGCCCGGAGCCGTTCTCCCGCGCACCTCCGGCGCCGCTGTCCTCAGCACCGCTCCCGTCGTGCCGCGGTTCCGTCTCGGTGCTGCCCGGACAGCTCCGGCGCGCAGCGGCTGTGGGACCGGCACCGTCTGAGGGGAGAGCCGGCTGCCGACGGCCGTTCCCGCGCGCTGCGCCTCAGCCAATCGGAGCCGGCGGCGCTGCAACTGACCAATGAGAGGCACGAAAGAGCCGGAACTGCCTCTAACTAGTGAGGGGCGGGGGCGGGACACAGCTGCCGCTGACCAATGAGATGCTGTGACAAGCCGGAACTTCCCCTGACCAATGAGAGCCCAGGGGCGGGACGGAGCTGCCGCTGACCAATGAGATGCTGCGACAAGCCGGAACTGCCCTTGACCAATGCGAGGCAGGGGGCGGGACAGAGCTACGGTGGGGGCGGGGCTCGGAGTGTTCCCTATTGCTATGGGGGACAGGATGTGGGATTGGGATTGGGATCGGGATTTGGGATGAGGGATTGGGATTGACAGGTGTGCGATGGGGTTGGGATGAGGGATGGGGAATGAGATTTGGAATTGGGATTGGGATGTGGGGTATAGGGTGTGGGGTTGGGATGTGGGATATAGGATGTGGGATCTAAGATATGGGATTGGGATGTTGACAGTGAGATTGGGATGTGGGGTGCGGGAATATGGATATGGGATGGATACGGGATGGAATATCGGGAAATGGGATATATATGGGCTGGGCTCTGGATACGGGATGGACTTGGAATGGATATGGCAGCGTAGAAGCGTAGAAGCACAGAACTGCTCAGGTTGGCAGAGCAGCGCTCCCTCTGAACTCAGTGCCGTCTGTGAACGCACTGAGGGTGCACTCAGTGCCCTGCTCAAGGTCATTGATAAAGGTGTTCAGTAGGAGTGGCCCCAGTCCCCAGCCCTGGGGGACGGCACTGGTGAGCGGCTGCCAGCTGGAAAATGCTGCTCTGGGTGTACAGACTTGGCCGGGTCCCTGTCTGTAGACAAAACTGCCAGGAGCCAAACGGTGTGGGGGCAGAAGAGCCGTGACGTGGGAGGCGTCTTGACACCTGTCTGTCCGTCTGCACGGCAGGTCCAGCCGCCGCTGCTTCCCCCCTCCATGGGAACTGCCCCTGCTGCCACTGCTGGAGTCTCTGCTGGCCACGGTGACCCGATGCGATTCCCCTCCATCCGCCCGTGCCCTGCCTGCTGCCCATCCCCACGGCAATTCCCACGCAGGCGAGCTGTGTGAAACGCCCTCTGCATCCCGCTGCACAAAGGACTGCAGGGAGAGAGGAGGGCTGGGGCTGCTGGTGGCAGCTGAGGGACACCGTGGCCATCTGTGGTGCCCCGGAGGTGGGCAGGGGAGCTGGGGGGCTGTGACACGGCACAAATGACTGCAGGCAGAGGGATGTAGCAAAACACAAACTCAAAGCTTTTAATAACATATCCGAGAAAGGATATTAACATATGTTATTAACAAACAGAAAAGACAGTAATCCTACAATTCCCATCCCACCACAGCTGAGCACCCAAACAACGTCCCATCCCACCGCACTGCTGACTGTGGAGGACGGCTGGGTTCTGGAGGGGAGGGATGGGGCCGCTGGTGGTGCCCCTGGAAGGCTGCGGCTGCCGCCTGGTGCTGCGGGGCCGGCGAGGAGCGCAGGGTTACGGGTAGCCGTACCGGTCGGCTATGGCCATGTCTATCTCCCGCTGCAGCAGGAACTGCACGGGGCCGATCTTCATCTGCCGGGCCGCCCGCTGCCGCTCCTCCTGGGCCAGCTTCTTCATGCGCTCCCGCTCGGGCCGCTGCTCGGCTGTGATGGGCAGCGACTCCTCCAGCGCTGTGGGTGCCGCGCCGCCACGCAGCCGGGGCCCCACGCAGGGCACAAATTCCACGGGGCGCCGTGGCTGAGGCTGCGGTTTGTGCCGCTGTGACGGTGGGTCCCTCGGCAGCGGTGAGCTCCTCCGCGAGGACGGGTGCGGGCAGCTCGGCACCGTCTTCTTGGCGGTGCCCTCCTCTCGTGCCGTGCCGCCTGGAGGTGCCGGCGCTGCCCGGTCCGTGCCGCCAGCTTGGGGCCGGGGGGCGGCGGGGCCAGCGCCGGCCGTAGGCTGGGGCTGCACAGAGGGTGGCTGGCACACCGGCCCCACCGCAGTCACCCTCTGCCCCAGCGGGTGCACGGCCCGGATGGATTCGCACAAGTGCACGCGCAGCTCGCTGGCACTGCCCGCTTGCCCGCTGCCGCTGGCTCCTGCACTGGTCCCAGACAGCTTCCCTTGGCCCAGGTGTTTGCGGCCTTGTCTTTCTCTTCTTTCTTTGCACGGCGGCAGCTTCCTTTTCTTGGCTGGGGCGCTGCTGCTGGGCTGCTCCTGCTGGGAGCTCTCCCCTTTCTGGGAGGTGCCAGCAGGCGCAGGGCGCTTGGCCCGCTTGGTGCTGCCCCTGTTCTTCTTTTCTGCCAGAATCTCCTGGGGCTGCCTGTGCTGCACCTCCCTGATGGGCTGTGTGCTTTGGGCTGCTCTGGGAGGTGTGCTGACAGCCAGGGTGGTCAGCTGTGGGCTGAGCCGGGCACTCGCTGGTGGCACGACGGGGTGCAGCTGCGACAACCCACACTGCAGCTCAGGCAGGAACCCAGGGGATGGTGGAAGCCCCCAGAAGGGGTCGGTGGGGGTCCCGGTGGCAGCCTGTGCCTCCGTGCTGAGCTCTCTGCTGTCCCTGGGCTCGTCAGGGAGCTCAGCGATGAGGCATTCTGGGGCAGGGCTGCTGCACTTCTCATGTGGGACCTCAACAGCTCTTGCCACCTCTGGAAAAGCAAGAACATCCCCCAAAACATTGATGATAACCTTCCCACACCCACTCAGTGCAAACACGCACCTGCAGATTCCGCAGCCCCCAAACTCACCATTGATCCAAGAGAGCAAACCCTGAATGTCCGTGATGTCCTCCGGCACATCCGTCACTGCTGGGAAAAGCAAGAAAATCCCAAAGGCTCAATGCCAGCTCTCCCGTACCATGTTCACGGTAAGGGATGTCGGGTGAACGTTGGGTTACCATTACAAATCAGGACAGGAAAGGTAACTGCCAAGCCCAGGGATTAAGACCCAAAGCAACACGCAATGAGATCAATCCCAGGAAAGAACAGGCACAAAGCCTAACTAGAAATGCAGCGCACCAAACCCAGATGCCTGCTGTGTGTCTGTACCTCTCTTGGGTGCTGTGCCACACTCTGTGCTCCTCCCCTGGCTTTCCACATGGCTGCGCTTTGCTGGAAGGCAGCTTGCATCAGCTTCTGACAGAAAGGAGACAACAAAGACATGAAGAGCATCTCCGTGGAGGAAGGTTTGAGCACAGCCAGCCACAAACTTCTGGTCTTCGAAAGCAGGTTCTTCAAGTTGCCTTTCCGCTGCTCCAACGTTGTGCCAGTTCTGCAGTCAGCACAGAACTGCCATGCCCTTTCCTCTCCCCTCCCTCACACACACTGCCCTTCACGCAGCCCTATTTAGAGGCAGGTATCCACACCACAGCTCACAAGAGCTTCTTACCAGCGGAGGCTTTCCGTTTCCCTCCTTGCCCTGCACCATTCCATGGATGCGCAGGCTCCGTCCCTACAACAACAGACTGTGTGTTGATTTCACAGACACCAGCAAGCAGCAGAAGTATTGTCCAGTAAGCCCACGTCCCCCCAGAAAACAGAAAGATGCTACTTTGACAGCCAAAACACACACTGATAGTTCACTTCTCACTGCTCCTTCCCGCACTCCAAATGGATGGTGGCTCAACATCTCCTGCAGCACTGCACCCCCCAGAAGCAATACTCAAAATTCATCCTTCCATCCTTCATGACAGAGGACTGAAGAAACTCACTCTTGCAAGGCAGGAAGGACGGTCCGTCCCCATCGCGTCCCTCTGTGCGCTGCAAGGCGCAGTTGGATCTCTGGCAGCCTGCTGGCTGCTGTTCCCAAACGCAGGGAACCGCGCCGTGCTGCTTCTGAAGAGAGAAAGGAAGAAACGTTGCAGGGAACAGCAGTAAAGGTTTGCAGAGAGCTTCCAGATTGTGCCAGAGATGGGATATCAGAGTGCTGAGATGTTAATTATCACTGAGGGAAAATACAGCCTGAGCCACGTGCACATCATTAACCCAGTGAGCGCATTGAGGTCATAAAGGACCAGAAGGGCTCCTCCTGCCCCAGCCCTTCCCTTGCAAATGAGAAAAAAAGGAAGAAATACCAAGCAAAAGACACCCAGCCATACCTTTCCACTCACGAGACAGAAATAGGAATAGCAGTCCTCTCCTCGCTGAGACATGACCGGTGAAGTGTCAGAGGAAGCTGAAGTTCCGAGGGCTCTCTCTGCAGGAACTTCCTCCGCTCTTGGAAAGAGCTGGCTTCACTCTTCCTCAGACTGCCTCGATCCCCAAACTCTCCTTTTGGACAGGAACCCTGCAGAAAGTACCAACAAGTGACAAATTGTGAGGAAGAAGCATTTTCCTACCTTTCTTCTGCCGCGCCATTCAGTCTGTTGAGGAGGGCAATGTCTGGAAATCTGCTGGCTGCAAGAGCTGCCCAACCCTAGCTCCAGCTTGTGTCTGACTGCATGGCTTGTGTCAGCAAGTGCTCTTCTCCATCTCCTCAGCAGCTCTGCACCCAGCCATCCGTGGGGCAGCAAGGCACGACTTGAACTCTACGATGTTTGTGCTCTCCTTATTTTTCAGGGTCTGACATGAAGGCGGGGTCCCAGCAGCAATTGGCCAGGGGAGGAATGACATTTCATCATCCTCACCGAAACGTGGGATGGAATCTCAACAAGATCCCATTTCCCCTGGAAACAGCCGTGCCGAGGGGCGCTGCTGGAGCTGGGAACTCCTCCCCAGCCCAGCTTTCCTGCTGAGACACCTCCCGGCAAGCAGCCGGCACCAAACCCAGCTCACCCGGTCACTGCTCAGCCTGAGCTGTGCCCAGCTCACACACACGCCGCAGCGCTGCTTCTGACGGGCTCAACAGGTGATCTGCTCCAAGGAAGGCTCACAGCTCAGTCTGCGTGCAGCACGCTCACCAGAGCACCAGCTCTGCTCACCAGCTGTGGCACAAACGCTCCCAGCCCAGCAGCCACTGTGACCTCAGCGAGTGCCCGCATCGCTTCTGTGCCTTCATCACAAGTGAAGGAAACGGACGCCTCCCAGATCCAGCTTTTGGGAAATAAACACCGGGGTCACCCAATGGGGTTATGTGCAGTAAAGTAACGGAGAAGCGAGGATGACTTTGTGCAGCCCAATAAAAGCAGTGAAGACCAATACGGCCTCATGGTGGTCAGTGGAGTCCCAGGGAACCAGCAGCAGCACTAGGAATGCACATCTGTATGCCCCAGGGCCGGTGCTGGCCTCTGGCTGTGGCTTCAGGCCCCGGGGCCGATGTCGACCTCCTGGGCTGTGGCTTCAGGCCCTGTGGCCAGTGCCGGCCTCGCTGGCTGTGGCTTTCGGTCCCTGGGCTGGTTCCAGCCTCTCGCGCTGTCTCTGGTCCCCAGGGCTGGTGCCGGCCTTTCTGGCTGTCGATGTGGCCTTAGGCCCCAGGGCTGCTGTCGGCCTCTGTGGCTGTAACTGTGGCTGTACAGCCCAGGGCTGGTGCCGGCCTCTTGTGCTGTGCTTTGGGCCCCAGGGCTGGTGCTGATCTGCCTGGCTGTGGCTTTAGGCCCCAGGCTCACTGCCGGCCTCTCAGGCTGTGGCTGTGGCTCCAGGCCCCGGTGCCAGTGCCGGTCTCTCTGCTGGGTTTTTAGGCCCCAGAGCTGTGTCGGCCTCTCAAGCGGTGGCTGTAGGCACTAAAGCTTGTGCCAGCCTAGAACAACACGCATTTTAAAACAGTTCACGTAAGAAAATGAAAGCAGGACAACACTGAGCTCTTCTGGGTATTTCTAGCACTGGGACAGAGACAGGAGAGCGTGCTCAGCCGCGTGTGCTTGGTCGTATGCAGCAAACTCTGCCACATTTGTAAACACCTTTAAATCCTTGCTATCCTGCATTACAGGAGCAGGGTGTGACAAGAAGCCAACGACTATCAGTTTACAGGAGGTCATGAATTTAAACAGTTCCCCCTCTTCTTCCCTTGGCACTTAGCTTACAGAGTTCTCCCATGCCATGAGCTGGTGTCATACCTCTAAGCCACAGCACTGATGGCTTCAGCAAAGCTCACGGTAGCAGGCTTTGGTCATCCTCAGATCTTCATGATGAGAGAGACAAAAAGAAAAAAGTACGAGGTAACAGTCATATTTTTTTTCTCCTAGTCAGCATGCCATAACTAAACCTTCCACACTAAGACTTGTATCTTGATAGGGATGTTCCCTTACCCTCACACCTTTAGCACAACCCCTTCTGTTGAGATTCCCACCAGTGAAGAAGTATTAGTGCCACTCCGTGCTCCTTGCTGCTAGGATGGGCTGTTTGAAGACTGACGCACGTGCCGTGATCAGATCTGTCTTGCAGGAATAAAGAGCTGAGCAAAAGGAACGTTTGGGCCAGGTGACCTCAGCAGTCTGGCTGTTCTGGATGATGGCTGCTGATGGAAACAGGTATTCTTGTGCTGTTCAGCTTTTAACGTGAGTCAGGTGTGCTGTAGCAAGAGCCATTAGGCTCTAAAATGCCTTTAAACACGCACACTACCTTTTTCTGTCCTGCATGCCATCTTTGCTTCTTTTTGGTGCAGGAATTTTTACTAGCATTGGGCTTGTTTGCTTGTGGAAGGAACAACGTTACAGGTAGTTTTCACAGTGGACTTCTGTTATGATTTCTTTGTACATTTAATCCTAACTATCAGGAGTGCTGCAAGAAAGGGCCCTGCCAGTGCCAGTAAGTTCCTACCCAGCTCTGTGTGACAGACCCCACTGTGGAGGGAAGCGTAAAGGATGGCAGTTCAGAATCCTCTCTTGCCAGCTTGACGTGCTGGATTTTGAGCATATGAAGTGTGCTCTGTCTTTCTAAGGTGTTCCCTTGTGCTTTAAAGGAGAAGGCTGCAGGGTGATATTTCCCTTTTGTCTTGCAGATGCGCTCCTTGGCACAGACCTCTCTCGGCCTTCAGCATTGCTTCCTTGTGGTGCACTATTTTGCAGACTGTCCCAGATGCAGCCTTCTATTTCTCTAGTCTGACAAAAATTTTATTTGAAGGAGGAAAGAAAGGATGTAGTTTAATGAGAATAACATCTGAGTGCTAACGCAGTGAGGTGAATGAGGGCCACAGAGGCAACTTGGTGCTGCTGAACCACTGCCCAGTGCCAAGGTCGGGGGTAACAGCTGCTGGCAGATGGGGATAATGCTTTTGGACTGAGTGAGGAGAGAATAAAACACGATGACTGAGCTGCCTGCAAAGAGCTGCTGGGGGAAGCTTGGTGCCAACTTGGAATTTGATCTGATAACTTCCTGTGCATGTTCTACGTTTATTCCACCCTCCATCTTTCCCACAGCCATACACGGGGCTCTGGGCAGTGGACGTTTCCATTGCTGGGGGTCCTGCTGCCACCTCGAGGTGCTGAGCCAAACTGCTACCTTCTGTGTGAAACATGAGGAAAAAACGCAATTCTGAATCCACGGCACCTCAAAGTCCCTTCAAGAGCCCCCACCTACTGCCCTGAGCCCTCCAGTTTTCCCTGCTGTCCCTTAAAAGCCTCAGGAGTGCCAGCAGCACCTCGTGCCATAGGATGCCTTGTGGATTTCACAAGGATGCACTCATCTCCTGCATCCTCCATCAAAAGAGGGGTGGCCAGCAGGGACAGGGAGGTGATTGTTCCCCTCTACTCTGCTCTTGTGAGGCCCCATCTGGAGTACTGCGTCCAAGTCTGGAGCCCCCAGTACAAGAAAGACAGGGAACTGTTGGAGAGGGTCCAGAGGAGGGCCACAAAGATGATCAGGGGACTGGAGCACCTCCCCTATGAGGACAGGCTGAAGGAGTTGGGCTTGTTCAGCCTGGAGAAAAGAAGGCTGCGGGGTGACCTCGTTGCAGCCTTTCAGTACCTAAAGGGAGCCTACAAAGAGGAGGGGAATCAACTCTTTGAAAGGGTGAGTGATAGCAGGACAAGGGGAAATGGTTTTAAGTTGAGGGAAGGGAGATTTAGGTTGGACGTCAGGGGGAAATTCTTTACAGAGAGAGTGGTGAGGTACTGGAACAGGCTGCCCAGAGAGGTTGTGGATGCCCCGTCCATCCCTGGAGGTGTTCAAGGCCAGATTGGATGGGGCCCTGGGCAGCCTGGTGGGATTTTGGTGGCCCTTAGTGGGATGATTGGTGGCCCTGCATATGGCAGGGGGGTTGGAGATACATGATCCTTGAGGTCCCTTCCAACCCAGGCAATTCTGTGATTCTGTGATTCTGTGATTCTGTGAGCCCTCCAGTTTTCCCTGCTGTCCCTTAAAAGCCTCAGGAGTGCCAGCAGCACCTCGTGCCTTAGGATGCCTGGTGGATTTCATGAGGATGCACTCATCTCCTGCATTGTGATCATTGGCAAAAATATCCAATGGCGCTGACCCGAGCTGGGGGCTCAGTGGTGACATACAGGGAAACCTGCTGTGCTGCAGTGCGAGCCTCCGGTCCTGCTGCTGGGCACCGCTGGGTGCAGCCCGGCTCCGTCCTCTCTGCACCTCCCTGCAGGGACTGATGGCCGTGCCCGGGATCCCCCGAGCCTCCTCTTCTGCAGGCTGAGCCGCCCCGGCTCTCCCAGAATCCCACCCCAGCCATTCCCCATCCCTACATTCCCAGGCAGTGCTGACTGAGGGGGAGAGAGGATTTTGGGGGGGGGGATGGGGCCGGTGGGGGCAGCCCTGGGACACGGCCCTTTGTGCTGCCCCATCCTGTCAACAGGTGTCTGCAGGGGGCCCTGGGGGGGCTTTGGTGCTGCATGAACAACTGCAGGTGGAGGCGTAGGAAAGTGAATGCAAAACATCTAATAATATAAGGTAATGTAAAATAACATAATTGATCATAACTGAACAGAATCTAACAGGATTTAACACAACGTAATTTAACACAGTCCCACATCGTCCTAGTCCAAGATGACGTTTGTGGACAGCCCAGGTTTGGAGGGGTAGGGCTGGGGCCGGTGCTGGTGCCCCTGGAGCACTGCTGCTGCTCTCTGTGTGCCACTGGGGCCGGCGAGGAGCCCAGGGCTACAGGTAGCCTTGTTTGTTGGCTATGGCCGTGCCTCCTGCTGCACCACGTGGGCCGGTTTCTGTGGACGCTCCCGCTCGTGCTGAGCCCACCCAGCTTCACCTAGCGCCGGCGTTTCTGTGCTGGAGTGTCCTGGCCCAGGAGCAGCTTCCTCTTTCTGGTTGGGACGCTGCCAGTGCGCTGCTCGTGCCCTCTGCTCTTGTCTTTTCCGGTGGTGCAGGCGGGCGCTGGGCACTTGGCCGGCTCGGTGCCATCCCCGTGGGGGTCGTCTGGCACGTGGCAGGAGATGCAGCCGGGTGGCAGTGCCAGGCAGGTGAGAACCACCCGGGGCTGCCTCTGCCGCGCCTCTTCCATCCGATGCCCAAAGGGCAGCGACTCGGAGAGCTGCCCACAGCATGCTGGCTGCCTCCAGAACAGGTCGCTGATGGGTCTGGCATCAGCCTCTGCCTCTCCGCTGAGCTCCGTGCCGGCCCAGGGAAAGTCAGGGAGCGCTGCGATGAAAGGAGCGCTGTTGAGGCTGCTGGGGACAGCTGGGCTCGGTGGCTGCGTGGCATCGATCCACCGCAGCAGCTCTGCCCTTTCCTGGGCGTTCAGTTTTGGCAGCAGCTCATCGTGACCATTTTCCACTGTCTCAGTGTGTTTTGTCCCCTCTGCTTGGACATCAACCAGGTCCTGGTTCTGCTGGGGGACCTCCAGAGGACTCGTTACTGCTGAAAAAGCAAGAACATCCCCCAGAATGATGATCACAGCATTCCCACAGCCACCCAATGCAGACACCCCCTGGCCAGCTGTGCAGTCCCCAGACTCACCATTGTTGACCCACGCCAGGAGGTCATCCATGTCCGGGATGTCGTCTGGGATCTCTGTGCTGGATTCCACTTCTGGAAAAGGGAAGAAAATCCCCACACGGGCAATGCCAGCTTTCCCATGCCCGCTCACTGCGAACACCTCCCTGCCAGCTCTGCTGCCCCCAAACTCACCGTTGTTCATCCTTGTCAGGAGCTCATCAATGTCCGTGATGTCCTGCGAGATGTCTGCACTCGTTGTCGCTGCTGGAAAAGCAAGAAAATCCCCAGTGGGGCAATGCCAGCTTTCCCACAGCCAGCCGGTGCGGACAGCCTGCCGCCCGCTCTGCAGCCCCCAAACTCACCACCTGATTCCAGCGCTGCGGTGCTGCAGGTGAGCGGAGCCGTGGTGGGATGGGGGCACACGTCGGTGGGTGCTGGATGCCCCTGGTCCTCCGTGAGCACCACGGCATCTCCAAAGGGCCCCACCGCCTGCTCCCAGCTGGTGGGCAGGCTGCAGGGCACGGGGAGCACCTGCTGCTGCACTGAAGGTGCTGGCAGAAGGACGGGGCTGCTGGAGGCCTGCAGCGGGCAGCTGCCTGCGGGCTGCGGGGGCTCCCCATGGAACACGGCCCCAGGCCACAGCCCCATCGGCTGCTGGGGCTGCGGCATCCCTGCCAGCAGGGGATGACCCCAGCAGTGAGCAGGGGCCGTGGGGGGAGCCATACCTGGGTGCAGCTCCCAGGGTAGCAGCTGCAGCAGCGGTAAATGCTGCCCCCCGGGTGGCAACTGAACCACAGCTGGAGGCAGCCCCCCAGGTGGGAGCTGCGCTCCCTGTCCCTGGACACCTGGTAGCCCAGGCCAGACGGAGGCCTGAGGCACCATGTGGGTGACACTGGGGACAGGGAGGGGTTGCGGTGACACCGGCACTGCTCCGCCGATGCTGAGTTGCATTGCAGCAGTGGCCGGTGGTGGCACAAAGGATCCAAAGAAAGCGGCGTCGGGTGTCGGAAGCACCGTCAGCGTCCCTGAAGGGATTCTCTCTGTGGGGAAATGCCCAAATGGGTGCCGGGGTGAGATCTGGGGCACTGGGATCACCCGGAGGGCCGCACTGCCAGGAACAGAGCAGCCTGCTGCCTTACCTGCCGTGGGAGCTCGAGAGTGGCAGCGGGGGGTTCCGTGACCGCTGAGGTCAGCCCCTTTCCCCTGAGCTCACAAAGATTCTGTGTGACACTGTCACAGGCATTGCTCTCTGCCTGCCCCGTCACCAGCACTTGCTGTGGCTGCTCATTGTGGCCTTCCATTGTTTCAGTGGAGATGATAAACATGATGGAAATGAACTTTTTACGTGTCGAGATGGTGATGGGACAAAGGGGAATGGTTTTAACGTAAAGGGGGGAGATTTGGATTAGATGTCAGGGAAGTTCATTGCAGAGGCAGCCGAGGCCCTGGCACTGCTGCCCAGATGGGCCGTGGGTGCCCCAGCCCTGCAGCTGCACTCGACTCAGCTCCCATTGCAGTGAATGGAGACAAAGGGAGGGACGTAGCTGATGACGCTCAAACACGCGGTGGCATCGCAGGGCTGCGACGCTCTGACTCTGCAAAGCCACCAAACTTCCACCTGCTGGCTGTCTCCTTTCACACATCCGCCTGTCACAGAAGCACAGGGGCTGGAAGGGACCTCTGCAGATGAGCGCAGTACAACCTCCCCCAGAGCGGCTCCCTTGCAGCACTTGCACAGGAGAGGCTGCCTCGAGCTGCAGAGCCCAGAACTGACCCAGAGCTCCACACGTGCCCAGCGCTTCCTGCGGCCATCGACAGCCTCCCAGGGCCACCAGTCCTGCCCAGCGCCCCCACGCCAACACACCCGACACTCAGTACGTGACCATCTCCTTCCCCGGGCACAAAGCAGGGCAACGGGGGCACTGGCGGCAGCAGCGAGGAGGAGCTGGAGGAGCTGCAGGTCTCGGCCCGCTGCAACCACTCCAACATCCCCCAGCTGCTGGCCGCGCTCTATGGCACGGGCACCTCTGGCTGTGCGCCGTCTGCACGGGCTGTGCAGCCTGCCTGGTGCAAGCAGGGGGGAGCGGCACGGCGGCGGCAGCGCCGCGGGGAAACCCGCTGTGCTGCAGTGCGAGCCTCCGGTCCTACTGCTGGGCACCGCCGGGCGCGGCCCGGCTCCGTCCTCTCCGCGCCTCCCTGCGGGGACCGACGGCCGTGCCCGGGATCCCCCCGAGCTCCTCTTCTGCGGGCTGAGCCGCCCCGGCTCTCCCAGAATCCCAGCCCAGCCATTTCCCACGCGGTGCCGAGGAGGGCAGGGATGCGGGGGGAGCGACGGGGCCGGCGCTCGCATCCTACGACACGGCCGTTCGCGCCGTCCCGTCCTCACCCGGCGCTGGGCGCGGGGACGGGGCGGGTTATCGGAGCTGCAGAAACGAGCGCGGGCAGAAGCGCCGGGAAACGAAGGTTCGACGTTTAATCGATGAACGTGCAGAGCGATCAAAGGAAACGAGCGCGTTCCCAACCGGCTCCCGTCCGAACGGCGGCTCCAGAGGACGGCTCGGCGCCGACGGGGGACGGACGGCCCCGCGCCGCCTGCCCCTGACCGCCCGGCGTCCCCGAGGCACGGGGCGGGCGGCGGCGGGGACGCGGGGCGGCGGAGTGCCGTTTTCCCCCACGGAGCCCCGCGCCTCCGCCGGCGCCATCGCAGCGGCGGCCGCCATTGGCGGAGAGCCCGCGCTCGGCCCGCCCCCGCCGCGCTGCCATTGGTCGGGCCGCGGAACGGGGCGGGCGCTGCGCGCGGGGTCCTTCGCTTGGGCGGCCTCGCGGTTTTTGCGTCATCACCGCGCGCGTCCCGGCTGGCCCCGGCCCGGCTGCCCGCGGCGATGCCTGTCGCCGTGCGCCCGCTCCGCTTCCACGGCCCCTGGGAGCGTCGGAATGCGCGTGTGTGCAGAACCGTGCACACGAGTGCAAAGAGGCACTCACACACACCCCTCTGCATTCACACACACCCATGTGCACGCACCACCCGCGAGCGTGCAGCCGTGTGCAAAACCACGCAGCCACGTGCAAAGACCCCGATGCTCCCAGCCGTGGTTATGCAGGCACACACGCGCGTGCAGACACGTGTGCAACGCAGCCCTTTTGCACGCTCACACGCAGATGCCGTCGAGGAAACATCCTCGTGCGCGTGCACGCGTGCAGTCCCACCGCTCTGCACTGCCTTTGGCTGTCTGTCCGTCTGTCCGTCCCAGGGTACGTTTGCAGCTGACAGACAGGCTGTCTCAGGAGCAGAGGCGAGCAAACCACGCACCCAGAGCAGCACACGGCCTTGTGAGTTTCGTTCAGCACGCTCACACGGACACACACACAGGCACCCCCTGCAGATTCTGGAAATATCCCAGTGATTTTTGTCAGGATGGGATCTCTGATAAAAGCAGATTTTATTTGCGATTGCAACAGCGGGCGTCCCACAGGCAGGAGCACCTCTGGACACAACACGACAGTCTGCATACCCTGTTCTTCCACCCTTGCCTCCGCCGTTTCCCCACTGGCTGGGTACCCCAGGTTCACAATCATATCAAAGGTTCACATTTGTTAATTACTCATTAATTTGTTTGTTATCAGGTGTCAGCCCTGAAGATGCCTCAACTCTTCTTGTTCATACTGATATGGTGATTTTCTTCAGAGTCCTTGTTAAACAAAGGGTACGGAGGGGAGGTGCCCCATCTTCCTCAGTACCTTCTTCAGGCACTCCCTGAGCCACGTAACAAATTGTCCTTTTAATTTGGGCAGGATATTCTTGCAGTGTGTGACATCTATTTTCAATGCTGGCTATACAGAAGTTGTTACTAGCCTATCTGTATGTTTTTAATTATTTAACTTCTCCTCCTTGAATTCTCTATTACTCAGGTCCTGTCTGTCCAGCACCAAAAGTTAGTAGTTTTCCAACATCGAGATTTGTCAAGATATTTATTACCTCTAGCTTGCCTTCGGTACTGTCTCCCACAACATCCTTATAACAAAGCTGAGGAAGTGTGGGATAGATGAGTGGACAGTGAGGTGGGTTGAGAACTGGCTGACTGGCAGAGCGCAGAGGGTTGTTGTTGGCGGTGCAGAGTCTGGTTGGAGGCCTGTAACCAGCGGTGTTCCCCAGGGGTCGGTGCTGGGTCCGGTCTTGTTCAACATCTTCATCAATGACCTTGATGAGGGGATAGTGGCCACCCTCAGCAAGTTTGCTGATGATACGAAGTTGGGAGGATTGGCTGACACGCCTGAAGGCTGTGCTGCCATTCAGCGAGACCTGGACAGCTGGAGAGCTGGGCAGTAAGAAACCAGATGAGGTTTAACAAAAGCAAGTGTAGAGTCTTGCACCTAGGGACGAATAATTGCATACACCAGTACAGGTTGGGCGATGAGGTGCTGGAGAGGAGCTCTGCGGAGAGGGACCTGGGTGTCCTGGTGGATGACAGAATCACAGAATCACAGAATCACAGAATTGTAGGGGTTGGAAGGGACCTCCAGAGATCATCGAGTCCAACCCCCCTGCCAAAGCAGGCTCCCTACACCAGGTCGCACAGGTAGGCGTCCAGGCGAGTCTTGAATATCTCCAGAGAAGGAGACTCCACAACCTCCCTGGGCAGCCTGTTCCAGTGCTCCGTCACCCTCACCGTAAAGAAGTTCTTGCGCACATTGGTGCGGAACTTCCTGTGCTCCAGCTTCTGGCCATTTCCCCTTGTCCTGTCTCCGCACACTGCTGAAAAGAGTCTGGCCTCGCCACTTTGCCCCCCACACCTTAGATATTTATAGACCTGGATCAGGTCCCCTCTCAGTCTTCTCTTCTCAAGGCTGAACAGACCCAGTTCTCTTAGCCTTTCTTCATAGGGGAGATGTTCCAGGCCCTTCACCATCTTTGTGGCTCTCCGCTGGACTCTTTCCAAGAGATCCCTGTCTTTTTTGTACTGGGGAGCCCAGAACTGGACACAGTACTCCAGATGAGGCCTTACCAGGGCAGAGTAGAGGGGGAGGATCACCTCCCTCGACCTGCTGGCCACGCTCTTTTTAATGCACCCCAGAATGCCATTGGCCTTTTTGGCCACAAGGGCACACTGCTGGCTCATGGCCAACCTGTCGTCCACCAGGACACCCAGGTCCCTCTCTGCAGAGCTCCTCTCCAGCAGCTCATCCCCCAGCCTGTACTGGTGCATGCAATTATTCCTCCCTCTATACTTGCTTTTGTTAAACCTCATCTGGTTTCTTACTGCCCAGCTCTCCAGCTGTCCAGGTCTCACTGAATGGCAGCACAGCCATCGGGTGTGTCAGCCAATCCTCCCAACTTCGTATCATCAGCAAACTTGCTGAGGGTGGCCACTATCCCCTCATCAAGGTCATTGATGAAGATGTTGAACAAGACCGGACCCAGCACCGACCCCTGGGGAACACCGCTGGTTACAGGCCTCCAACCAGACTCTGCACCGCCAACAACAACCCTCTGCGCTCTGCCAGTCAGCCAGTTCTCAACCCACCTCACTGTCCACTCATCTATCCCGTACTTCCTCAGCTTTGTTATAAGGACGTTGTGGGAGACAGTGTCAAACGCCTTGCTGAAATCAAGGTAGACTACATCCACTGCTCTCCCCCCATCCACCCAGCCAGAGACAACATCATAGAAGGCTACCAGGTTGGCCATGAGCCAGCAGTGTGCCCTTGTGGCCAAAAAGGCCAATGGCATTCTGGGGTGCATTAAAAAGAGCGTGGCCAGCAGGTCGAGGGAGGTGATCCTCCCCCTCTACTCTGCCCCGGTAAGGCCTCATCTGGAGTACTGTGTCCAGTTCTGGGCTCCCCAGTACAAAAACAACTTCCTTTGGCAGGGAGGTTGGACTCAATGATCTCTGGAGGTCCCTTCCAACCCCTACAATTCCGTGATTCTGTGACTCTGTGGAGAAGGGCTCTGGAGAATTGCTGTGAGTTAGAGGATGGATGAGAAGGAACGTGCTCTGCTTGCCCTCCTGCTGCAGGTGGCTGCACCAGAGAGGACCCACAGCCAGCACCTGGATGGAGCTCTGCCACCCGCCCTGCCCTCCCCTCTCCAGTGCTGTCACTGCTGATGCACTCCATGACCTCCCAGTGCTGCCGGCCGGCACATCTTGCAGGGGCCATTCAGGTGCTGCAGTGACAGTGACCTCACATCACCACTCCAGCCACCTGTCCTCAGCCTGCCTCTCCCTTGCTCCTCTGCCCTGTCCTGTCCCTGCTGGGATGAGTGCTGTAGGGATGCGCTTCCTGTCCCCACGTTGACTCCTCCCAGCTGCTGACCCGGCGGGCTCCTGGGGGTACTGATAGTGGACTTGATGGTGTGGAGCAGAGTCCAGAGAGAAAAGGTGATGTGAAGCAGCATTTTTGCAGTGGTGGCCTCCATGTTCATTTGGCAAGTGAGAACTTGTGCTCAGCGTGCTTGTGGCCTGGAGCTTCTACTCCAGCGTTATCTGCATTGGTCATGGCACAGGAATGACATTTCATAGACCAGAGACCTAATTTGTTCCTCATGTTATGTCATAAACCAGTGTCCTTCACTCTGATAGTGTTTGCATTGGCTCATGGATTAAATGAATTAGACCTCTTTTAGTTCTTTGAGTCACAATCCAATGCCTTTTGCTCTCCGCCTCTGTAGCAGATAAATTTTACATACCCTTCATCTGAGGACTGACCTGATGGACCCTTTCACACTGTTCCTTTTTAATGTCCATAGTTTGGTGGGGACGTTTTCCCAATGTGATGGGTTTCACCGCAGTGACTGTGACCCATACTTGAGTCTTTCAGGTTGAGCTTGACACCAGTGATCCAAAATGGTTCATGGATGTTTGTGTTTGTTGAGAATAAATCAGAGTTTCTTGGCTTCCCAGTGGCCATTTCAGTGCTGGGTCATGCCCAGGGCTCCTCTGACTTGTCTGGGGGGCATTGAGTGCGTTGGGGTGGGCTGCAACTACAGGGACAAAGACAACAGTTTGCAGTTACTGCCCTGAGACCCTCTTGCCAAGTTCCATCTGCAGCTTCCAGGGGGCTCTGGTCTCCTGCAGGTCCTCTCGGAAAGCTGCCTGTCCCAGACAGGACCTCTGAGGCCCCTGGAGATGGCATGGGATGCTTGTGATCACACAGTGGGGCTTTGCTCCTTATCATTTATCCTTCAATTAATATATGTTTCCTATTAATATGTATCATTTCCTATCTATCTATGTAGAGTACTTCTCCTATTGGGAAGGTGAACCACGCTGTTGAGATATGGCTGAGGAGCATGCTCTGTTTTTAGGGAAATTGTCTCGTGCTTTACTGTTGTTTGTTTTGAAGTAGAAAGCAACATCCTGTGCCTGTGTGCAGACTGTTCTCTAAGGAAAGCAGGTAAAGGAACAGTATAAGGGAACTGTAACATCCAGCTGCAGACTTCAGTGGAGAATTCTGCCATAGGGAAAAGTGATGCAAGTGCCAGGTGGCATACAGCAGACACGTCAGGCCTGGGGAGGTGAGCAATCAGGTTGTCCGTACTGTGTCAAACCTCAAGCAATTGCTTTTCCTTAGGAGACTCTGTAGATCAACATCAGTTGGTGAATGATGCTCCAAAAGTAAGAAGATGCACTACTTTAAATATGAAAACTTTTTTTTTTGGGTACCCTTTGAAATCTTCTTCCTTTACTACATTATGAAACCTCTCCACCTAGCTGTATAAATCTGAACTTCAGGCACATTGTGGAACAGACATGGCTCTCTGCAACTTTCTACACTTCAGAGAGACACGTGGTACCTTTGATGCTATGTCTATGAACCTCAGGTACTGAGAGGAGAACGTTGTAAGCACTTGAGAAAGTAAAGTCAGACAAAAAACTTGAAGGATCTTGGCGTACTAATGGGGCCCACTGAGGGACATTACCAACACAGCCTCCCCTTGGACTTGTTAGAGCAGGGAATTGGAGGCAATGATTACAGTCAGGTAAAGCATTGTGCTGAGATACCTCTTCGTTTGTTTGATGAAGGAGAAGGCCTGACATCCAAACGCTGGAGGGGAGATCCATTGTATCTGAGGGAATGAGCGCAGGGCTCGTCCTGGGGTTGGTGTGGTGGGGCAGATTGTACTCCATGTGAAGGACAATGGTGTGACACCTCCCAGCCTCTGCAAGGGGATGCAAGGAGGCAGTGAGGCCCCATTATCATAAGCATAATAAATCTCCTCACAAACCATGGCCAAGGGGACAAAGATTTCATTGCTTTTGGGGCCTTCCATCCTCACCAGCACCCACTGCCTTCTCCTCTGCAGGATTTCCTATGCTGTTCCAGCCCAGTTTTAGGCTGCTGTTTGGGCATATATACAAATTTTATATTTAAATACAATATTATAATGCTAGCAACTAAAGCTTGGTTTTAGCATGAGTGGGAGAGTAAGACTGGGAATTTGTGCAGTCCATTCTCTGGGAATGTTCTTGTCAGCAACATTTAATGAAGCCCTGAGCCTTCAGGCACTGCCATGAGGAGATCTCCATTAACGATAGACTTGCTGTGGTGGAAACAGTCTGTGTGACAGAAGTGCCCACTGCGTGTCCTTGCTTGTGTTTGCAGCCACACAGCAGCACTGTCACCAAGCCTCAGGAGCTGCAAGGCTAAGGGTCTATGGGGCTGAGTTTCAGCTCAACACACCGCCACCACACCACTGAATTCTGTCTCTCAGTGCAACACTGAGCCTTTTCTTGAAAAGTTTCTGTCTCACCTCTGTTGGCTGTTCCATTCCTGAGATGGAAGTGGCGCCTGACTCAGGAAGGAGAAGGACACAGAGCTCTGCAGGAGGACCTGCACCACCTGCCCAGCAGCTCTGCGCTACCCCACAGTTGCACTTCCTACCTACAAATTCATGCTCCAGAATGTCTCCTGCGAGTCCTGGGGAACTTTCCCCAGGCTCTCATGTGTGCTTCATCTACCCTAGGGCATCGTGAAGGCAGTGCCCACCTCTGTGTGGCAAATGGAAAGAAGACTGACGGGAGACTTCATGGAAAAGTTTATGCCTTTGAGATGAGAACCCATATCCAAGACATTTTCTTACACAAGGTCTCACAGGAACTGAGGAGGAGGGGATCTGACAGCCAACGTGCAAACCAGGTGCTGCTTCTGGCCTGTCAGAGGCACTGACAGATGTGAGCCTGAAAGCACAGACCCCAACCAGGAGCCAAGGAATGGTCCGTCAGCTATTGCAGGCTGCAGTCACCGCACAGTTACATTAACAGCTGTATGCTTCGTGCTGGATTATGGGGTGCTGAGAACAGCTGACCCAGAAAGCTCCAGAAATGTCTCACAGGCATAAGACAGACAAAGTCATTGCATGCCCTTTGTTTTGTAAAGATTCACAGAGAGCTTCCTTCCTTATGTACACTCTGTCTTGGCTACACTGCATAGGTACAAACTGAGTAGTAATTGATGTGGATAATGACATTTAAGTGAAAAACATTATTAGAATATACAAAACACAGAATAAAACATTCAATAAATTACACATAGAAAATGAATACCCAAAATAAGACAGTATAATTCTGTTAAAATCTGAATTACAAATCTTAGATAGAAAAAGGTGGGCAGTTCGTTGTTTCTGAAAAACATTTGGTCATCAGTTTCAGAAGAGCATCTTTGAGCTCCTGGTTCCTCATGCTGTAGATGAGGGGGTTCACTGCTGAAGGCACAACTGAATACAGAAATGACACCACCAGGTCCAGGGATCGAGATGAGATGGAGGGGGGCTTCAGGTAGGCAAACATGCCAGTGCTGAGAAACAGGGAGACCACAGCCAGGTGAGAGAGGCACGTGGAGAAGGCTTTGTGCCTTCCAGGCTCAGAGGGCATCCTCAGCACGGCCCTGAAGATCTGCACGTAGGACACAACGATGAAAACAAAGCACCCCAAAAACACAAGGATATTAAACACAACAAGCATAACATCCCTGAGGAAGTCTGATTCCGAGCAGGAGAGCTTGAGAATGTGGGGGATTTCACAGAAGAACTGCTCCACAGCATTGCCTTGGCAGAGAGGCAGTGAAAATGTATTGGTAGTGTGCAGCAGAGCATTGAGAACCCCAGTGCCCCAGGCAGCTGCTGCCATGCTGGCACAAGCTCTGCTATCCATTAAGGCCCCGTAGTGCAGGGGCTTGCAGATGGCAACGTAGCGGTCATAGGACATGATGGTGAGAAGGGAATACTTTGCTGAGATGAGAAAGACAAACAGAAAGGTCTCGGCAACACATCCTGAGTAGGAGATGTGCCTGGTGTCCCAGAAGGCGTCCCTGATGAGGCCGTTGCCCAGGAGGGCAGCCAGGTAGATGGCCAGCAAGAGCCAGAAGTGCAGGAGCTGCAGCTGCCATGTGTCTGCCAGCGCCAGCAGGAGGAACTCGCTGATGGAGCTGCTGTTGGGCATCTGCAGTTCCTGGGCACGGAGTCCTGTGCAGAGTGCAGAAGATAATGAGGAGACAAGGTCATTCTCAGAGACACTCCTCCTGATATACTATAAAAACTTTTCTTTCTCTTTGGAAAATGTTCATTTAGCTCCATTACTTGAATTAAATTTCATGATGTTCAGCATTCTGTATGAAAAAGCAGCTGAAGGAGCTTTTGCTTTCCTCCCATTTTCTAATCTTCTCTCTTTCTGGATCTTCTCATCTGTTTCCATGTCTCATATTTTTACCCCAACTGCTCTTAGAGACCCCAACCCCAACCTCTGTGCACTTAAATTTCTGTTAGAGAAATCTGCCTGGTTGCAGGATAAGTGCATTATTCATGTATGCAGAAAATGACAATAATTTCAACTGGTTCTATCCTTCAAGAAAGGAGAGGCTGAAAGCACATTCTGTGTGACTGTTCACAGAACAAGTGATTGAGAAAAGTACAATTCAGGAGTGTCAGGATTGTGTTCATATTCACAGCTCCTTTCAGATTTATGCCTCCATTCCTTTTCCCTTTCCTCAGAATAGGATGTCCCAAATTTAGTGATTCCTTCAGTAAAACCCACTTCATTGCCTGCAGTGAGAGACTTATCCGGTCAAGGACTGCAAGAAACACTACTCCAGTGAGCTCACAGCCTGATAACATGCAACGCAGCCTGTAAACTCTCTTACTTCTTCTCTCTGTCTCCTGCAGATCATGCTCCCAGCAATTCTGCGTGGTGCACAGAAGCTGCTCCTGGGCACAGCTGTCTCTCTGCTGTGCTGCCCACTTGTATGAGCTCCCTGCGTCCCAGGAGACCAGCCCAGCTCAGCAGCAGAGGATGAAATTTCCTTCTCTCCATGGAGATATCCATTGGTATCCAGGGGAGACATCTCCTCATGGACAGCATGGTCATCACTGCAGAACGTACTACACAGTCAGCTCAGTTAATCACCACATGTCCACAGGATTCCACAAGCATGGTTGTTTTTAGTAAAAGATGTTTGACCATGAGAAGAGCAAATGTCAAATCTGGAAACAGCCACTCATGACCTGTAAATGCAGTCATATCATTACAGAATCATAGAAAGGCTTAGGTAGGAGGGGACTTGAAAGATCACCTAGTTCTAATCCCCCAGCCATGGGCCGGGTTGCTCAACACCAGATCAGTCTGCCCAGCATCTCATCCATTTTGACCTTGAATGCCTCCAAGGATGGGGCATCCACAGCCTCTTTTGGCAATATTTTTCAGTGCCTGTGCATAAAAAATGTCTTTCTAACATCTAACCTCAGTCTCCCCTTTTTAATTTAAAGCCATTTCCCTTTGTTCTGATTCTATCAGGCCATCCCGCCCTAACTCTAGGTATAGGCATCTCATC
The DNA here is from genome assembly GCA_037305975.1 of Chrysolophus pictus. NCBI lineage: Eukaryota > Metazoa > Chordata > Aves > Galliformes > Phasianidae > Chrysolophus > Chrysolophus pictus. The sequence continues at coordinate 3,367,060 of CM074604.1, forward strand.
CGCTGATGGAAACCCTGGGGCAGAAATAGGATCAGTTCCTCACAGAACCATGGGAGCTGGGAGTCCTCTGAGCTGAGTTCAGATGTGCACAGTGAGGTGTCTGTGTGTGAGCCCCTCAGCTGAATCCTTGCTCTCTATTCAACAGGGACTGCACTGCTCACACACAGACACTCAGTGATGACCAAGGTGCCTGGGGTGATCCTAGCTGTGTGCTCGTGCTCGTAAACTGTGGTGGAAAATCTGTGAGACAGACAGCTCCTTCCTGAGCATCAGCTGAGGGCCAGAAGGGAGGTATTCCTGGCCATCCTAAATGCCACCACAGCCCTGTGCTTAGGGCACCCACTGTGCCTTTTGCACCTGTCCCATGGAGCATGTCGTGTCATTCTGCTGACCAAATGGATGAGCTCAGAACACAAGAGCCAGATCTTCCTCTCTGCTCCATCTGTGGCATAGTCTGGAGTTCAAGGCATTACAAAGCTATGACACATCTACAGTCTTTCACTCATGACACCTTACTAGTTTGCTCTGGACTCTTATGAGAGTGGCATCAGAAGAAGTCTAGGGTCATGACAGTTCCCAGTTCAGAGGAAGATGGCAAACACTGAGCTAATTTTAAAGAAGATGAAGAAAGAGGACATCAGCAATTACAGAGCTGTCATTCTTACTTCAAAGGCTGGTAAACATATGGAGAAAATGGTGCTGAGTGTTCCAGAAAATAACTTGAAGGACAATTCTGTCACTGGCCCAGCCAACACAAGTTCATGAGGGGAAGGTCCTCTTTAACTTAATGTCCCTTTATGACAACATCAAACATTGAGTCGACCAAGGGAAGCCAGTTGAGGTTATCCTTTAGGATTTCAATAGAGCCTTTGATACTATTTCTCACAGTATCCTTCTGGGCCAAATGTCCTGCATTCAGCTACACAGAAACATAATGTGATGGGTGAGCAGTTGGCCAATGGGTTGGACCGAAGGATTACAGTAAATGTGGTTCCATCAGGCTAATGGACTGTCAATAGCAGGGTTCCCTAGTACTCCATTTAAGGGCACTTCCCTTTATTGTTTTCATCAATGACTTGTATGCAGGACTAGAAGATGTTTTGAGAAAGTTTGCTGATGATACCAAGTTGATTCTATGAGGTTGGAGAAGACTTACAGAGAGATGTGGACAAGTTAGAGAACTGGGTAAGCACCAATTGTAATATGTGTAACAAGAACAAGTGCCTGATTCTGCACCTGGGTAGGGGCAACCCTGAACATACTCACTGACTGAATATGGGACACTGGAGAGCAGTCCCACTGAAAGGGATTGGAGGTCCTGGTCAATATCAAATGGAACATGAGTCAGCAGTGTGCCCAGGCAGCCAGGAAGGCCAACCGTTCCCTTGGGTGCACTGTGCATGGCATTGCTAAATGGGGAACTGAGGGGGGATTTTCCTGATCTGCTCTGCACTGCTGGAGCACTGGGAGCGTTTCTGGGCACTGCAGAACATAAAGGACATAAAATTATTGGAGACTGTCCAAAGGAGGGCAGAAGAGCTGAAAGATCTGGACTTCGAGGTTTCACTGGGATTGACTACTTGTTCAGACTGGGCCCTTCTCACATCTCACATCCTGGGATGAGACACACTGCCCACATGGGACTTGGGCCTCATGGCATCCTTGCACCCCATGCACAGTCTGGCAGCTGCTGTCCCCTGGTCTTCCATATGACATCAGACAAACCTCCATCCCACTGCCCCAGGAAGGGCCCTGAGCCAGCAGGAGGGACACGATCTCCCTGCCAAGGCTCTGGGGATCATGGCTCGGCCTTGCTGCTTCACAACACAAAGGAGGCTTTGCTCAGCATCACAGCCACCATCCCAGTGCCTCGGTCTGCCTGCAATCATGGCTTCCAATTATCTGCTCTAACAAGTCCCTGGGGAAGCTTGCTTGTCAATGGCCCTCAGTGGGGCCCATTAATACTCCAAGAAACTTCACTGTTCCTTCTGACTTTGTCTTCTTGAGCATTTCATGCAATCTTCTCTGTGCACTGGAGGTTGATGGACTCAGCAGCAAATGCCCCGTGGGGCCCATTACAACCTGAAGAGCCCTCCTGTGCCTTGTGCCTTCCTGTCATCTTCTTCAGGTGTTCACAACTTGTACAGCAAACTGGAGAGGCATCTGGAGACTGCTTAAGGACGATGAATCCAACAGACATTTATTGACTATTTATTTACATTTGGGTTTAAACAAGAATTTAAAGCAGCACTTGGCAACTGATATTGATCCAAGATGTCCCCTAATGGACTTTGTTCTGTCACTGTATGGACAAATGTCCTCCTCAACTTTTCCACCCCTTTTCTACTCTTTTTTCCCTATGGGACTTGCACCTCTTTTCATCACATCACTCTTCTCCTCTGCAGTTACCCACTCAGAGTTAAATGTCTTTTGCACCAACTCCCACTGGCTTTCCTTAGAGAACCAGCTGCACATGGGCAATCAAAGATTTCTCTTTTTTTTTTTTTTTCCCAGCAAACAATTGTAAACATGATGCAATTGAATGAATAGTAAAACACAGTTATCAACTGCAGGCCTTGTCCAAGCTGCACCTAATGAGGTTTGTCTTTCACTTGGAATATTTGTACAAGAAATGAGTTAGACGGGGATAGGAAGGGATAGATACAGTCACAGCTAAGGAACTGAGAAAAGAGTCCATCACATTTTGGAGAGACGGAGCAAGTTCCAGTAATCTCTGTGAAGGTCACAGATCAGCCAGATAGCTGGGAGGTTTTCAAGGCTGAAAACATGCCCTGAACCATGGTCATTGATTTAGGAGAGCTGGAGACACCTGGAAGATGAGGGACGTCAAATAAGCAGCAGGGTAGAGTAGCAGTGGACGCTGGGCATTAGTCACAGTGCATTGGCACTGGCACCACTGTGTCCCTGTACCTGAAGGCATCTGTGTCCTGCTAACACAGTTCTTTAAATCACTGTCCTTTTAGGAAAAATATCTAAATAAATAAATGAAATAAAAGACACAATAGTCCTCAAATATGAGTGTTTTCAGCTTAAAAAGTGAGAAATGACACATGAGAATATTTGAAGTTGAGAAGTGTTAACACATTTATATCATCTCCCACTTGCAGACATCTTCCTTGTGTTGGGGACCTGAAATGTGGAGGCACTACTCTGCATTATGCCTTCCTTCCATCTTCTAGCCATGCTCTTGCTCAAACACAAAAAGGTGGAGACGGACTTTTTACTTCACTTCTGAATAGTAGGGCTAGGATGACAAGATAATAAACTGAAAGAGAGATTTACATTAGACATTTGGAAGGAATTTCTAACATTCCATAGATCATGATGTGAGGCATGGAGCTGGTATGGAACAGACTGCCCAGAGAAGATGTGGCTGCCCCATCCCTGGAGATGTTCGAGATGTCAAGGGCTCCAGGCATCCTGATCTACTGTGGGACAGCCCTGCCCACAGCAAGGCAGATGGAACTGGATGGTCTTTAAGGTCCTTCCAACCCAAACCATTCCAAAATCCTATGATTCCTGTCAGCCTCTTCCAACAGGGGATCCTGTTTGCTTAGGTATTCCCTGATCACCTCTTTCTTCACCAAGGACATCTGCCTTGCACCAACATTTCCCACCTGTTTCTGGCACCTAGGATTCCAAGAAGCCCAGACCAACTAATAAACCGTGAGGTCAGGAAGAAAATGAGTATCAGAGGCTTTTCCATGTCCTGTCTCACCAGATTCCCTGCCCCATTCTACTATGGGCCCACTTTCTCCCTAGCCTTTCTTTTGTACACTACATATTTCTACAAGCCCTTCTTGTTTGTGATATGCCTGGGCACATTCAATTGCAGTTGAACTCTGACTTACCTATACTCATCTCAGCAGGTACGTTGGACAAAGTCTCTGCATTGCTGCCAGGTGATCTCTTCTTTTTTCCACTACCTATTTGCTTCCTTTCTGTGTTTGGGTGAGATCAATCCATTCCCAACCATGCAGGAATTCTGACATTTTTATTTGGCTTCTTCTTCCTTGGAATGGACATATTATGCTTGGAAGCCAAGATCCTCAGATAGTTACCACATTTGTTGACCCTATTCCCTCAGAGCCTTTCTCTGCTGTTCTATACACCACAGACACTTGAAGAAGCCAAGGTGTGCTCTCCTGAAGCTCAAAGGTGTGAACTTATCTTTTGCCCTCCCTTGAGACTCCTCAGCTCCACCATCCCATGGCCACTGCAGACCTGGTTGCCTTTGACATTCCCTTTCCCCACCAGCCCTTCCTTGCCAGTGAGTATGAGATCCCGCAGAGCACCTCTCATCTCTGGTTCCTGTATGGCTTGGTCAAGAAGCTGCCATCTGTGCTCTGCAGGGATCTTCTGGAGTATGCCCCGCTGTGCTGTCCCTGTAGTGGAAAAGGCCCCCAAAGTGGACAAGGGCCTGACAACATGAGGCTCCCATCTGTCTGCAGTAGGCACCTTCCACTTGCTCTTTCCTATCATGAAGCCAGGAGCAGACACTGTTGGTCTCCTCTGTTTGCCATTCCATTCGCTCTGACCTGGCTGCTCTGCCACCCCCAGAAAGAGCTCAGTGCACTCCCACAGGGGGCAGTGACCCTTCCTTGTCTTCTTGCCCATCCATTGTAAAGACTTGTGCTACAGTCCAGTTGTGGAAGCCATATAACCACGTCCCTGTGGTCCAAACGAGAGCTCAGACCTGCAAGTGTACAAAGCTTTCTAGCCCAGCATGTGCTGGTGTTCTCATTAGTGTAAAAACACGTAAAAAAAACCATCCTATTCAGGAGGCATTATTGGATTCAGTGCATCCATAGAATCACAGAATCATAAAATCACAGGTTTGGAAAGGACCTACAAGACCATCTAGTCCAACTATCCTCCCATCACCATTACTGCCACCAGCACTAAACCAGATCTCGTAGCTCCTCATCCAGGCACCTCTTGAACACTGCCAGGGACGGCGACTCCACCACCTCCCTGTGCAGCCATTCCAGTGCCTGACACCTTTCTGAGAGAAAAAGATCTTCCTTATGTCTAACCTAAACTTCCTGTATAACTTGCGGCCATTTCCCTGGGTCCTGTTTGTTGCCTGGGAGAAGAGGCCAAAGCCCTCCTCACCACAGCCTCCCTTCAGGAAGTTGTAGAGTGCGATGAGGTCTCCCCTGAGCCTCCTCTTCTCCCGACTAAACAATCCCAGCTCCCTCAGCCGCTCCTCTTAAGAGTTGTGCTCCAGACCCCTCACCACTTTTGTTGCCCTTCTCTGGACACGCTCCAGGGCCTCAATGTCTTTCTTGTAGTGAGGGGCCCAAACCTGGACTCAATAGTCAAGGTGCGGCCTCACCAGTGCTGAGTACAGGGGGATGATTCCCTCCCTGCTCCTGCTGGCCACACTATTTGTCATGCAGGCCAGGATGCCGTTGTCCCACATAAATCCATGGTATTTATGAAGTTGGCACAAAGGCATTGAACACATTGTGAGGACAAGTTGTCCAAGCAGCACAGACAATGCAAGGACATGGCTTTCCTGAAGGCCCAGTGCTGAATTTGCAGCTGCATGTGAGTGTGCTGGACAGCCCAGGAAACTGGCATGACACTAGGCTGCTTCTGATACCATTCACATGAGAGCCCATAGAAAACTGAGGTTTCATCAGTTGAAGAATAAAGACGTGTATTAGCTTTGTAGTGCTTTGAGCTCCAGAATATACAGTAGATAGAGAACAGAGAAAGATCCATTTAGTCAGCTGCATAACTCTCCATGTTCCATGGAGATGGGTGGAAAAGGCACACTTGGGTGCCCTAAACACAGGAGTCTGTTGCCATTTAGAATGAACAAGAATACCACTATCCCCTCTCTTGCCCTCCACTGATGCTCAGGAAGGAGGTGTCTATCTCAGGGATTTCCCACACACTTTACAAGCACTAGCACACATCCAGGAGCACCCCAGGCACCTTGGTCATCAGCCAGGGTCTGTGTGTGAGCAACTGACTCCCTGCCGAAGGACCAAGGACTCAGAGCAGAAGCTCACATGCAGGCAACTCCTTGTGAACATCTGAACTGAACCAGAGGAATCTCAGCTCCTGTGGGTCCGTGGGGAGCTGAATCCCATTTCAGCTGCAGGGTTTCCATCTAGGGATCAGATGCCTGAACTGCTTCAGCTGGATCATTGCCATGCCCAGGGGAAGTGCGCCCCTCCCTGTCCCTGTCTGTGTGCCCTTTTTGTTACAGCAGACACTCACTGTTAGGCTAACCATATGTCTGGAGTTGGTCACTGTCCAGTGGGCATTTCATGGTTAATTCAGCAGATTTCAGAGTACAGTCATGATGCTGTTTTCTTACAGGAGCTGTTGGCCATGGAGATCCAGGGACATCTCAGGGGAGATCATCGGGGAGGATAGAAATGACATCCTCTGCTGCTGAGCTAGTCTGGGCTCCTGGGACACAGGGAGCTCATACAAGTGGGCAGCACAGCAGGGAGGCAGCTGTGCCCAGGAGCAGCTCCTGTGCAACACACTGCAGGGCTGGGGGCATGAACTGCAAGTGACAGAGAGAAGAAGGAAAAGAGCTTATAGGCAGTGTGGCATGCTAGCAGGCTGTGAGCTCACTGGAAGAGCATTGCTCACAGCCCTTGACCAGGTAAGTCTCTCATTACAGGCAGCAGAGTGGCTTTTACTGCAGGGATATCTAAATCAGGGACATCCCTTTGCAAAACAGGCTGCATACACTCCGTTCATGGAAAAAAACCTGCTCCAGCTGAAGGCTTCCCTGCTGCAGCATCAGAGCACAGCTCTGAGGGCTGCGCATCCCAGGACAGCTGCAGGTGTGCAGCTGGGGCTGCAGCCGGGTGCCCAGGGCTGTCCTGCAGAGCAGGTCCCTGCTGTGCCCCAGGGGCTGTGTGCCGGGGCAGGGACTCTGCCGCCTGCCAGGCTCAGCACTCAGCACTCAGCACTCAGCACTCAGCACTCAGCCTGCCCGAGAAGCTGCCCAGGGCACTGTGGGGAGACGTGTGGGGGGAAGGAGCCCCCCAGCAGGGCAGGGCATGTGTCTTCTGCTGCCACAGCTGCTGCGTGGGGCAGGGGCATCACAGCTACACTGCATGACAGAGTGTTTCCAGGGGCACTTTGAAGAGGAGAGATAAGGAAGGGATTTTCCTTTTCCTATTCTGAGAAAAGGGAAACAGGTTGTAGGCAGAAATCTAAATCAGGCTGTCAACTTTGAACACAGCTCTGAGACTCCTGAATGGTGCTTTAATCAATCATCTGTTTTGCGTACAGTCACCCAGAATGTGCTTTCAGTCTCTCCTTTCATTTTCTGCATACATGAAGAATGAACTTATCCTGCAAACAGGCAGCTTTCTCTATCAGGAATTTAAGGGCACAGAGGTAGGTGCAGGAGACTTGAAGAGCAGTTGGGCTAAAGATATGAGACATGGAAACAGATGGAAATATCCATGAAGTTAGGGTGAGATCAGAAAATGAGAGGAAGGCAAAAACTCCATAAGCTTCTTCTGCTTATGAAGTGCTGAGCTTCATGAAATTAATTTCAAGTAATGGAGTGAATGAACACTGCAATAACGGAAAGAAAAAGTTCTGTAGAATAGTAGGAGGAGTGACTCTGAGAATGGTCTTGTCATTATCTTCTGTATTCTGAGCAGGACTCCATGCCCAGATGCCCAACAGCAGCTCCATCAGCGAGTTCCTCCTGCTGGCGTTGGCAGACACGCGGCAGCTGCAGCTCCTGCACTTCTGGCTCTTGCTGGGCATCTACCTGGCTGCCCTCCTGGGCAACGGCCTCATCAGCACAGCCGTAGCCTGCCACCACCGCCTGCACACCCCCATGTACTTCTTCCTCCTCAACCTCGCCCTCCTCGACCTGGGCTGCATCTCCACCACTCTGCCCAAAGCCATGGCCAATGCCCTCTGGGACACCAGGCACATCTCCTACTCAGGATGTGCTGCACAGGTCTTTTTCTTTTCTTTTCTGTTTTCCGCAGAGTATTGCATTCTCACCATCATGTCCTATGACCGCTACATTGCAATCTGCAAGCCCCTGCACTATGAAACCCTTCTGAGCATTAGAGCTTGTGCCAGCATGGCAGCAGCTGCCTGGGTCACTGGGGTTCTCAATGCTCTGCTGCACACTGCCAATACATTTTCACTGCCTCTCTGCCAAGGCAATGCTGTGGAGCAGTTCTTCTGTGAAATCCCCCACATTCTCAAGCTCTCCTGCTCAGAGTCTCGTCTCAGGGAAGTTGGTCTTGTAATGTTTAGTGCCTTATTTTTTGTCTCTTGTTTTGTTTTCATTGTTATGCCCTATGTGCAGATCTTCAAGGTTGTGCTGAGGATGCCCTCTGAGCAGGGACGGCACAAAGCCTTCTCCACGTGCCTCCCTCACCTGGCTGTGGTCTCCCTGTTTCTCAGCACAGGCATGGTTGCCTATTTGAAGCCACCCTCCATCTCCTCCCCATCTCTGGACCTGTTGGTGTCATTTCTATACTCAGTGGTGCCTCCAGCAGTGAACCCCCTCATCTACAGCATGAGAAACCAGGAGCTCAAAGATGCTCTTCTGAAACTGATGTCCAAATGCGTTTCGAAAGCAGTGAACTGCCCACCTTTTTCTATCTAAGAGATGTAATACAGATTGTAACAGAATCAAACTGTCTTACGTGGTTTATGTATTCATTTTCTAAGTGTAATTTATTGAATGTTTTATTCTGTGTTTTACGTATTCTAATGTTTTTCACTTAAATGTCATTATCCACATCAATTACTACTCAGTTTGTACCTATGCAGTGTTGCCCAGTCACAGTGTACATAAGGAACCAGGATCTCTGTGAAGCTTATCCAAACAACGGGAATGACATGACTTTTTCTGTCTTCCTTCCTGTGGGACATTTATGGAGCTTTCGGGGTCATCTGTTCTCAGCACCCCATAATCCAGCACGAAGCATACAGCTGTTAATGAAACTGTGAGGTGACTGCAGCCTGCAATAGCTGACGGGCCATCCCTTGGCTCCTGGCTGAGGTCTGTGCTTTCAGGCTCACATCTGTCAGTGCCTCTGACAGGCCAGCAGCAGCACCTGGTTTGCACGTCGGTTGTCAGATCCCCTCTTCCTCAGTTCCTGTGAGGCCTTGCATAGGAAAATGTCTTGGTTATGGGTTCTCATCTCAAAGGCTTAACATTTTCCATGAAGTCTCCCGTCAGTCTTCTTTCCATTTGCCACACAGAGGTGGGCACTACCTTCACGATGCCCTAGGGTAGATGAAGCACACATGAGAGCCTGGGGAAAGTTCCCCAGGACTCGCAGGAGACATTCTGGAGCATGAATTTGTAGGTAGGAAGTGCAACTGTGGGGTAGCGCAGAGCTGCTGGGCAGGTGGTGCAGGTCCTCCTGCAGAGCTCTGTGTCCTTCTCCTTCCTGAGTCACGTGCCACTTCCATCTCAGGAATGGAACAGCCAACAGAGGTGAGACAGAAACTTTTCAAGAAAAGGCTCAGTGTTGCACTGAGAGACAGAATTCAGTGGTGTGGTGGTGGTGTGTTGAGCTGAAACTCAGCCCCATAGACCCTTAGCCTTGCAGCTCCTGTGGCTTGGTGACAGTGCTGCTGTGTGGCTGCAAACACAAGCAAGGACACGCAGTGGGCACTTCTGTCACACAGACTGTTTCCACCACAGCAAGTCCATTGTTAATGGAGATCTGCTCATGGCAGTGCCTGAAGGCTCCGGGCTTCTTTAATTGTTGCTGACAAGAACATTCCCAGAGAATGGACTGCACAAATTCCCAGTCTTACTCTCCCACTCATGCTAAAACCAAGTTTTAATTGCTAGCATTATAATATTGTATTTAAATATAAAATATTGTATATATGGCCAAACTGCAGCCCAAAACAGAACGCTAATCTGTAATGCTTACCTGTACCCTAACACTGTCCTGAAAACCTTAGCAGAACACCAAGCCCTCTCACTAAACCTTTGCTTAACCTCAGCCCCAAAAGGTGAGTTCTAACCCTTAATCCCTATCCTGAACACCCAACACCCACAGACCCTGCTCCTGTGCTCTGCCCTCCTCACCTTCAACCCCTCCCCTAACCCTAAACTTTGGGTACTTGGCTCTGCAGGGCAGAGCAGGACTGGTGGAGTCTTAGAGCAAATCCATGTAATGCAGTGATGAATGTGAGGCGATGTCTGTACAGGAGGTGACGTGTGACTGATCGGCTTGAGGCCATAAGGAGGAGGTGGGTAGGAATGCTGCCATGAGCTCAGCTCTACCTCAGGCCCTCATGGGCCTGCCGGTGGCACGAGGCTGTGAAGGTGGCCGTGAGGTCACTTGTGTGTGTGGAGTTGACAGGCCAGCCCCAGGAGCGTGTCCCAGAAAGGAATGGTGTGCTGCCTTCTGCCTGAAGCAGCTGGTGGTCAGCCCTTGATTTCTGGCTGGGATCTGTGCACACAGGATCACATCCGCAGTGTCCCTGAGAGGCCGACAGAAAGCGCCAGGCTGACGTGTTGACTGTGGGATCCGCTCTGCCTGAGCACCTGGTAGGGCCCATGGAGGAAGAAGGAGGTTTGTGTAAGGGATTGTGATGGCTCTTCTGTGTGAGGACACAACTCCATAGCAGGAGGGACATGACTCGGTCGTGTCATGAAGCTGGCACGTGCTTTGGAAGATGATGGTGAGGTTCCTTCTTCTCAGTGGCTGACAGGCCACAAGAAAGCTGATGGGTGGAGTTTTTATGAGGAAGTGATTTGCAACATGATGAGTTGTCCTTGGAAGAGAAGTGTGCAAAGAGGGGAAAAATCTCCCTCAAAGTGCAGCTTGAAAGCTCGAGGCTGGGCATGAGGAGGAGGAAATGTCACTGGAAGTGTTATGATGTGGGGCCATGCTAAGGGATCACTCCATGGCTTTGTGTTTCAAGGGACGTTCAGAGAGGCTTGAGAGACATCAGTGACATGATTGCAGTGCCAGGGTCAGAGCGAGGCGGAGAGGAGAGGTGGGTGTCTGCAAACCACACGGAAATAGGGGCTGGGCTGGAAAGCATAGGAAATCCTGCAGAGGAGAAGGCAGTGGGTGCTGGTGAGGATGGAAGGCCCCAAAAGCAATGAAATCTTTGTCCCTTTGGCCATGGTTTGTGAGGAGATTTATTATGCTTATGATAATGGGGCCTCACTGCCTCCTTGCATCCCCTTGCAGAGGCTGGGAGGTGTCACACCATTGTCCTTCACATGGAGTACAATCTGCCCCATCACACCAACCCCAGGACGAGCCCTGCGCTCATTCCCTCAGATACTGTCATGGTGTTAACTAGATCAATCTATGCCCGTGACAGGAAGATGGATCTCCCCTCCAGTATCTGGATGTCAGGCCTTGACCTTTCTCCTTCATCAAACAAACCAAGAGATTTCTCAGCACAATGCTTTACCTGACTGTAATCATTGCCTCTATTTACCTGCTCTAACAAGTCCAAGGGGAGGCTGTGTTGGTAATGTCCCTCAGTGGGCCCCATTAGTACGCCAAGATCCTTCAAGTTTTTTGTCTGACTTTACTTTCTCAAGTGCTCACAACATTCTCCTCTCAGTACCTGAGGTTCATAGACCTAGCATCAAATGTACCGTGAGTCTCTCTGAAGTGCAGAAAGTTGCAGTGAGCCATGTCTGTTCCATAATATGCTAGAAGTCCAGATTTATACAGCTAGGTGGAGAGGTTTCATAATGTAGTAAAGGAAGAAGATTTCAAAGATTTCAATTTTTTTTTTATTTTCAATGTCCTTTGGTCCTTATAGTTCTTGGACTCTGAACCATGCAGAAGCCAGGAAAGCAAGAGGACTTAGCCGAGGGCAACTCCTTGCCTGTATTCCTGGCACAGCTTTGGAAGAGACATTCAGACTTCTGGCCCTGCAATGAGCTGCCCCTTCTGTTACAGTGGTCCCAGCAGAGAGTCCAGCTGTGGCACAGTGCTGCACACTGCCTGTCTGCCTGCAGCCACAGGGATGCCACCATAGAGACAACAGCGCTGTCACCAATTACATCAGAACTGAGACTTGATGTAAATGCAATTTTTATTTTCAATAAAAATGTTTTCTGATTTAAAATAGTGCATTTTGTTGATTTGGAAAATCCTTCTCCAATTGATGTTGATCCACAGAGTCTCCTAAGGAGATCTGCATAGGCAGGAAAAGCAATTGCTTGAGGTCTGACACAGTACGGACAACCTGACTGCTCACCTCCCCAGGCCTGACGTGTCTGCTGTATGCCACCTGGCACTTGCATCACTTTTCCCTACAGCGGAATTCTCCACTAAAATCTGCAGCTGGATGTTACAGTTCCCTTATACTGTTCCTTTACCTGCTTTCCTTAGAGAACTGCCTGCACACAGGCACAGGATGTTGCTTTCTACTTTAAAACAAACAACAGTAAAGCATGAGACAATTTCCCTAAAAACAGAGCATGCTCCTCAGCCATATCCCACCAGTGTGGTTCACCTTCCCAATAGGAGAAGTACTTTACACAGGTAGATAGGAAATGATAAATATTGATAGGAAACACATATTCACATATTAATTGAATGATAAATGATAAGGAGCAAAGCCCCACTGTGTGATCACAAGCATCCCATGCCGTCTCCAGGGGCCTCAGAGGTCTTGTCAGGCAGCTTTCCGAGAGGACCTGCAGGAGACCAGAGCCCCCTGGAAGCTGCAGATGGAACTTGGGAAGAGGGTCACAGGGCAGTACACTGCAAACTGTTGTCTTTGTCCCTGTAGTTGCAGCCCACCCCAGCGCACTCAATGCTCCCCAGACAAGTCAGTGGAGCCCTGGCAGTGACCCAGCACTGAAATGGCCACTGGGAAGCCAAGAAACTCTGATTTATTCTCAACAAACACAAACATCCAAGAACCATTTTGGGTCACTGGTGTCAAACTCAGCCTGAAAGACTCAAGTATGGGTCACAGTCACTGCGGTGAAACCCATCACATTGGGAAAACATCCCCACCAAACTATGGACATTAAAAAGGAACAGTGTGGAAAGATCCATCAGGTCAGTCCTCAGATGAAGGGTATGTAAAATTTATCTGCTACAGAGGCAGAGAGCAAAAGGCATTGGATTGTGACTCAAAGAACTAAAAGAGGTCTAATTCATTTAATCCATGAGCCAATGCAAACACTATCAGAGTGAAGGACACTGGTTTATGACATAACTTGAGGAAGAAAGTAGGCTGCTGGTCTATGAAACGTCATTCCTGTGCCATGACCAATGCAGATAACGCTGGAGTAGAAGCTCCAGGCCACAAGCACGCTGAGCACAAGTTCTCACTTGCCAAATGAACATGGAGGCCACCACTGCAAAAATGCTGCTTCACACCATCTTTTCTCTCTGGACTCTGCTCCACACCATCAAGTCCACTATCAGTACCCCCAGGAGCCCGCCAGGCTGGCAGCTGGAAGGAATCAACGTGGGGACAGGAAGCGCATCCCTACAGCACTCATCCCAGCAGGGACAGGACAGGGCAGAGGAGCAAGGGAGAGGCAGGCTGAGGACAGGTGGCTGGAGTGGTGATGTGAGGTCACTGTCACTGCAGCACCTGAATGGCCCCTGGAAGATGTGCCGGTCAGCAGCACTGGGAGGTCATGGAGTGCATCAGCAGTGACAGCACTGGAGAGGGGAGGGCAGGGCGGGTGGCAGAGCTCCATCCAGGTGCTGGCTGCGGGTCCTCTCTGGTGCAGCCACCTGCAGCAGGAGGGCAAGCAGAGCATGTTCCTTCTCATCCATCCATCCCTGAACACACAGAAATGCTCCATAGCCCCTCTCCAGGCCCAGCCCTACTTCCACATATCCTTGCCCAGGGCAGTGTGTCTTTGCTGGCCTGGCAGCAACTCCTGGTTCCCTCATGCTTCCCTTCCCAAGCTTCCTGCAGGGCCCTGAGCTGGCAGAACTGCCCTGCAGAGCGAGGGAGCTGTGGTGCCCTGGCACACTGGGCTGACCCTGTGCTGCTCAGGGTGGGAGGCAGGCCCAGCTGGATAGGATCTCTACTGCTGAGTTCCTCTCCATCTGCCCTGCTGGCTCAGCAGCACCACTGCATTTGCCTGTGGGCTCCTCGGGTTTCCCTGTTCCTTTGGATCAGTGGTGTGTTACTGCATAAGGAATCATTCATTGCCTTACACTTACACCATCTCTTACACTGTCTCTGGAGATCCCCTGGCACCTCCAGGCTGCTTCAGATTCCTCTCCAGGACAGCATCTGCCATCAGTCCCACAGCAGCAGGGACAGTCCCACACAGTCATGTTCAAGACCAGTTACTGTTTGCTGGGCCATGTACAACCAAGAAGGGAGCTCTCGTTTGTCCTTTGGTCCTCATTGATCACCCTGGGACTTTGAACCATGCAGAACCCCAGGAAAGCAAGAGGACTTTCCCGAGGGCAACTCCATGGCTGTATTCCTGGCACAGCTTTGGAAGAGGCATTCAGACTTCTGGCCCTGCCCTGAGCAGCCCCTTCTTTTATGAAGGTCCAAGCAGGGAGGCCAGCTGTGGCACAGTGCTGCACACTGCCTGCCTGCCTGCAGCCACAGGGATGCCACCATAGAGACAACAGCGCTGTCACCAATTACACCAGAACTGGGAGCTGATACAAATGCAAAGTTGGAACAGTTGGAAACATAAAGAGAGCAGCACTGAAAAGAGCATGTCCTGCTGCTGCCCATGGCTGTGGCTCCAGGAAAGCAGCAGCACAATTCAAAGGCAGCAGAAAGTCCTCACCAGACAGTGACGGACATGCCTCAGGGACACTGCTGCTCCTTGTGGCATTTGTGTCTTAGATTATGAGCTTCTGCTGATGATCCAGACTGGATGGGAGGCAAAACAAATGATTCTCTGTTGATTTCTTTATCTACACTGCCCTGTAGTGAAGTAAGGCCTCATCTGGAGTACTGTGTCCAGTTCTGGGCTCCGCAATACAAAAAAGACAGGGACCTCTTGGAAAGAGTCCAGCGGAGAGCCACAAAGATGGTGAAGGGCCTGGAGCATCTCTCCTATGAGGAAAGGCTGAGGGAGCTGGGCTATCTAAGGTGTGGGGGGCAGAGTGGCGAGGCTGGACTCTTTTCAGTGGTATGTGGAGACAGGACAAGGGGAAATGGCCGAAAACTGGAGCACAGGAAGTTCCGCACCAATGTGCGCAAGAACTTCTTTACGGTGAGGTGACGGAGCACTGGAACAGGCTGCCCAGGGAGGTTGTGGAGTCTCCTTCTCTGGAGATATTCTAGACTCGCCTGGACGCCTACTTGTGTGACCTGGTGTAGGGAGCCTGCTTTGGCAGGGGGGTTGGACTCGATGACCTCTGGAGGTCCCTTCCAACCCCTATGATTCTGTGATTCTGTGATTCTGTGATTCATAGAACCTGGTTCCTTAAGTACAATAGGTTCAACACATGGAAGTAAAAATAAGTAAACGCAAAAACTGATGATGAATATTATTTAATTGGAATTAAATCACACTTTCCCTAACTTCTTTGTAGTCTTGAGGGTCTGATGAACATCATTTTGATAGAGAAACAATCTATAATGGAGAACTTTCCTGACGGCACCCTTGAGCTCCTGATTCCTCATGCTGTAAATGAGGGGGTTCACTGCTGGAGGCACCACTGAGTACAGAAATGAAATCATCAGGTCCAGGGATGGAGAAGAGACAGAGGGGGGCTTCAGGTAGCGAAACGTGGCAGTGCTAACAAACAGGGCGACCACAGTCAGGTGAGGGAGGCACGTGGAGAAGGCTTTGTGCCGACCCTGCTCATAGGGCATCCTCAGCACAGCCCTGAAGATCTGCACATAGGACAGCACAATGAATAAAAAGCAACCAAATAAGACAAGGACACTAGCCATTACAAGACCAACTTCCCTGAGACGAGACTCTGAGCATGAGAGCTTGAGAATGTGGGGGATTTCACAGAAAAACTGATCCACAGCATTGCCTTGGCAGAGAGGCAGTGAAAATGTATTGGCAGTGTGCAGCAGGGAATAGAGAACCCCAGTGACCCAGGCAGAAGCTGCCATGCTGGCACAAGCTCTAATGCTCAGAAGGGTTTCATAGTGCAGGGGCTTGCAGATGGCAACGTAGCGGTCATAGGACATGATGGTGAGAAGGGAATACTCTGCTCAGAAGAATAATAGTAAAAAGAAGACCTGTGCAGCACATCCTGAGTAGGAGATGTGCCTGGTGTCCCAGAGGGCATTGGCCATGGCTTTGGGGAGAGTGGTGGAGATGCAGCCCAGGTCGAGGAGGGCGAGGTTGAGGAGGAAGAAGTACATGGGGGTGTGCAGGCGGTGGTGGCAGGCTACGGCTGTGCTGATGAGGCCGTTGCCCAGGAGGGCAGCCAGGTAGATGCCCAGCAAGAGCCAGAAGTGCAGGAGCTGCAGCTGCCGCGTGTCTGCCAACGCCAGCAGGAGGAACTCGCTGATGGAGCTGCTGTTGGGCATCTGCAGTTCCTGGGCACAGGAGTCCTGTGCAGAGTGCAGAAGACAATGACAAGTCAAGACATTATTCAGAGACACTCCTCTGTCCAAACTATAACAATTTTTCTTTCTCTTTGGAAAATGTCTGTTTAAGTCCATAACTTGAATTTACTTTAATGAGCTTCACCATCCATTAAGAAGGAGAAGCTGAAGGAGCTCTTACTTTCCTCTCATTCCCTAATCATATCCCAGCCTCCTGGATATTTTCCTCTTATGAGCAATTTCCATGCCTCATATCTCAATCCTGTCTGCACTCAGAGCCCCCAACCCCAACCTCTGTGCACTTAAATTTCTCTTAGAGAAAGCTGCCTGTTTGCAGGATTAGTGCATTATTCATCTCAGCAGAAAAAGATAATTTCAGCTGGTGCTGTCCTTCGGGAGGGGAGAGGTTTAAAGCACTTTAAGAGATGGTTCGCATAACAGCAGATTGAGAAAGGTACAATTCAGGATGCTCAGAGATGTGTTCGTATTTCACAGCTCCTTTCAGATTTCTACCCCCTGCCCTGCTGGGGGGCTCCTTCCCCCCACACGTCTCCCTGCAGCGCCCTGGGCAGCTCCCCGGGCAGGCTGAGTGCTGAGTGCTGAGCCTGGCAGGCGGCAGAGTCCCTGCCCCGGCACACAGCCCCTGGGGCACAGCAGGGACCTGCTCTGCTGGACAGCCCTGGGCACCCGGCTGCAGCCCCGGCTGCACAGCCTGCAGCCATCCTGCAACACGCAGCCCTCAGGGCTGTGCTCTGATGCTGCAGCACAGAAGCCTTCAATTGGAGCAGGTCTTTCTCCACAATAAGGAAACACAAAGTGTCTTCATTCAGATCTGCACTGGCATGTCTCAGGAAAACGTAGCTGCATTGCCTGTAGCAAAAGGCTTACCTTCTCAAAGACTGTGAGCAACACTCCTGCAGTGAGCATACAGCCTGCTCACACTCCACACAGCTTGTAAGCTCTCTACCTTCTCTCCCTCTCATCCACAGATCATTCTCCCAGCCCTGCTGCATGTTGCCCTGGATCTTCTCCTGGGCACAGCTGGCTCTCTGCAGCATTGCCCACTTGTAGGAGCTCCCTGTGTCCCAGGAGCCCAGCCCAGCTCAGCAGCAGAGGATGTCATTTTCTCTTCCTCACTGCTCTCCCTGGAGGTGTCCTTGGGAATGTGGCGCTGGCAGCTCCTGATAGACAACAGGGTTATCTCTGCAAAATGTGCTTTGAAGTCAGATGAATTAATCATGAGTAGACAGATTCCAGAAGCATCTTTGGTCGTAACTGATCTTGCCTAGCAGAGCTGTAAATGCCTCATCTGGAAACCACTGCTCATGGCTCTTAACTAAAAGGACACACAGACAAGGACAGGGATCCTCTGACTTCCCCTGCACAGAGCAGTCATTCAGCTGAGGCAATCAGTGCAGGTGTCTCATCTCCAGATGGAAAAGCGGGGTTGAAAAGAGGTTCAGTTCCCCACAGACCCATGGGAGATGGGATTCCTCTTGGTTCATATCAGATGTGCACAATGAGTTGTCTGCATATGTGAGCTCCTGGTCTTCCTTCAGCGGGAAGTTGCTTGCTCGCACACACAGGCACTCAATGATGACCAAGGTGCCTGTGGGGCTCCTGGATGTGTGCAACAATGCCTGCAAGCTGTGGTTGACAACCTCTGAGAGAGCAACCTCCTTCCTGAGCACCAGCTGGGGGCAGACAGGGAATGGGAGTGTTCTTGTCCATCCTAAATGACATCAGATCTGCCAGTAATGGGCACTTGAGAGTGTCATTTTTCACCTCTCCCCATGGAGCATGCAGCGTTATTCAGCTGACCAAATGGATGAGCTCACCAGATGAAGAGTCAGATCTTTCTCTTTTCCCCATCTATTGCATATGCTGGAGCTTAAGGCATTACAAAGCTGTGACACACCTACATTCTTTCACTGATGACACCTTTGTTTTTTCTAGGCTCATTTTTGAATGGCAGTTGCCTGGGGTCTCCAGCACGCCCCCAGCCAGTGGGCAAATGCAGCTCAAGGCCTTCAGGAAAGCCATGCCCTGGTGGTGTCAGTGCTCACTGGACAACTGTGAGCCACACAGTGGGTCTAGTATCTGTGTGCCACCTTCTGAACACCAGTACCATGGTGTAGATGCAAGGCCCAGCCAGGCTAAGTCAAATAATGCTTTTGGCATGGGATGCTTTCTGAAGTTTCTTTACACTAATGAGAAGATCACAAACATTAACCCAGTGACCTTGAAATCTTTGTGCATTTGCAGTCCTGGGGTCTTGTTCAGATCACAGAGACATGGTGGGATGGTTCCCACCTCTGAATGGTAGCAGAGGGGTACAGACTCTTTATGATGGATGGTCAAGGAAGAAAAGGATAGGCTGCTGCCCTCTGTGAGAGTGCACTGAGCTCTGCCTGGGGGTGGCAGAGCAGCCAGCTGAGAACTGATGGAAATGGCTCAAAGAGGAGACCGGCCACATCTGTTCCTTGCTTCCTGATCAGGAAAAACAAGCAAAAGGGGATCAAAAAAGATAAATAGGAGACTCACATTTTCAGGCCCTTGTCCCACTCGGGAACCTTATTCTCTCCAGTACCTGCTGCAAGGACAGCCCAGCAGAGCATACAACATCCAGAAGATCCCTGGAGAGTGCTGCTGACAGCTTCTTGACCAAGCCATAGAAAAAACAAACAGGAGAGCTGCTCTGCTGGATCTCATAGTCACCAGCAAGGAGGAAGTCATTGGGAATATGAGTATCAAAAATAGCCTGGGCCACAGTGCCCATGAGATAGTAAAGATTTCTGAAGGGAGGGCGAAAGACAAATTCATAGAATCATAGAATCATAGAATTACTCAGGTTGGAAGGGTCATCAAGTCCAACCACAGCCTAACCATAGTACCCTAACTCTAACAACCCTCTGCTAAATCATATCTCCAAGCACCACATCCAAACGGCTCTTAAACACATCCAGGGACAGTGACTCAACCACCTCCCTGGGGAGCCTATTCCAATGTTTAACCACCCTTTCTGTAAAGAAGTGTTTCCTAACGTCCAACCTAAACTTACCTTGGCACAACTTGAGGCCATTTCCCCTCGTCCTGTCACATGTCATCAGTGAGAAGAGACCAGCCCCGCTCTCACTGTAAGCACCTTTCAGATACTGGAAGAGAGTAATAAGGTCTGCCCTCAGCTGCCTCTTCATAGGGCTGATTTTCCAAGCCCTTCACTAGCTTCGTTGCCCTTCTCTGGACCTGCTCCAGTACCTCCATGTCCTTTCTGTACTGAGGTGCCCAAAACTGAACACAGCACTCAAAGTGAGGCCTCACCAATGCCGAGTACAGGGGCAGGATGACTTCCCTGGTCCTGCTCACCACTTCATTCCTGATACAAGCCTGGATGCCATTGGCCTTCTTGGCCACCAGGGCACACTGCTGGCTTGTGTTCAGCTGACTGTCCATCAGAACACCAAGGTCCCTTTCCATCAGGCAGCTTTCCAGCCACACCTTCCCAAGCCCGAAGGATTGCCTGGGGTTGTTGTGACCACAGTGCAGGACCCGACACTTGGCCCTATTGAAACGCATGCCGTTAACCTTGGCCCATCTATCCAGTCTGTCCAGGTCCCTCTGCAGTGCCCTTCTCCCCTCTGGCAGATCAACACTCCCTCCCTCATCTGCAAACTTACTGAGGGTGCACTCAATCCCCTCATCAAGATAAACAATGAAGATGTTAAACAGAAGAGGCCCCAGTACTGAGCCTTGGGGGACACTGCTCGTGACCAGCCGCCAGCTAGATTCAACTCCATTGACGACTCTTTGGGCCCGGCCATCCAGCCAGTGCTTCACCCAGCAGAACGTACACCCATCCAGACTATGGGCAGCCAGCTTCTCCACGAGAATGTTATGGGGGACACTGTCAAAGGCCTTACTGAAGTCCAGGTAGACCACATTGACAGCCTGACTCTCATCCACTAAGCGGGTCAACTTGTCATAGAATGAAATCAGGTTTGTAAAACAGGATCTACCATTCGTAAACCCATGCTGACTGGGCCTGATCCCCTGGTTGACCTTTAATTGGTCCATGATGGTTCCCAAGATTATCCGTTCCATAACCTTCCCGGGCACCGAGGTGAGACTGATGGCCTGTAGCTACCAGGATCGTCTTTCCGGCCCTTTTTGAAGATGGGCGTCGCATTTGCCAGTTTCCAATCCACTGGGACATCCCCAGTTAGCCAGGACTGCCGAAAAATGATGGACAGTGGCTTGGCAATCACATCTGCCAACTCCCTCAGCACTCTAGGGCGCAATCCTTCTGGTCCCATGGACTTGTAAGCATCCAGCTTTCACAGCAGGTCCAAAACTATCTCCTCATGGATCATGAAGGGCTTATTCTGTTCCCCATTCGTATCTACCAGTGCAGGGGGCTGTGTTCCCAGGGAGTAACAAGTCTTACTATTAAAGACTGAGGCAAAGAAGGCATTAAGTACCTCAGCCTTATCCCTATCCTTGGTGATCCTTAGCATCCAACAAGGGATGGAGATTCTCCCTAGCCTTCCTTTTGCTATTAATGTGTTTATAAAAGCATTTACTGTTTTCCTTTACCTTAGTGGCCAAGCTCAGTTCTAACTGCGCTTTGTCCTTTCTAATTTGCTCCCTGCACAGCTTCACTACATACCTGTATTCCTCATAAGTAGCTTGCCCACAATTCCAGAGACCATAAACTTTCCTTTTGTTCTTGAGTTCCAGCCAAAGGTCTCTGTTCAGCCAGCCCAGCCTCCTTGCCCATTGGCTCATCTTCCATGACATGGGGATGGTCAGCTCCTGCACCTTTATAACAATTTCCTTAAAATATTCATGACTCTGGGCTCACACAAACTCACATCAAGCTCATGCTGGCTCAGGGCCCTTCCTGGGCAGTGGGATGGAGGTTTGTCTGATGCCAAATGAAAGACCAGGGGACAGCAGCTGCCAGACTCTGCATGGGGTGCAAGGATGCCATGAGGCCCAAGTCCCATGTGGGCAGTGTGTCTCATGACAGGATGAGGGATATGAGAAGTGCCCAGACTGAACAAGCAGTCAATCCCAATGAAACTTTGAACTTCAGATCTCTCAGTTCTGGTGCTGTTCTTTGGATAGTCCCAATAGTTTTATGTTCTTTATGTTCTGCGGTCCCCAGAAGTGCACCCAGTGCTCCAGGTGAGGCTGCAGCAGTGCAGAGCAGAGCAGGGCAATCCCTTCCCTCCCTCAGCTGGCAATGCCATACTCAATGCACCCCAGGGGACAGTTGGCCTTCCTGGCTGCCTGGGCACACTGCTGACTAAGCTCCATTTGATGTTGATCAGGACCCCCAATCCCTTTCAGTCAGATTGCTCTCCAGTATCCGATATGCAGTCAGTGTGTATGTCCCAGGTTGCCCCTACCCAGGTGCAGAATCAGACACTTGTTTTTGTTATACTTCATCTGCATTTTGTGCTTACCCAATTCTCTAACTTGAGCACACCTCTCTGCAAGTCCTCTCCACCCTCATTGGAGGCAACAGCTCCACCCAATTCGGTATCATCAGCAAACTTCCTCAAAACATCTTCTAGCCCTACATGCATGTCATTCACAAAAACATTATAGAGAAGTGGTCCCAAATTGAGCCCTAGGGAACTCTACTAGTGGCCATCTGCCAGCCTGATGGAACCCCATTTGCAATAACCTTCTGGGTCTGACCTGGTGGCTAACTGCTCACACACAATATTATGTGTCTGTCTAGCAATATGCAGGAAAATTTGTCCAGACAAATTCTGTGAGAAAGAGTATCAAAAGTTCTACTGAAATCCTCAAGGATAACATCAGCTGGCTTGCCTTCATCATCAACACAGGTGACCTTGTCATAAAAGGACGTTAACTTTAACAGGACTTTCCACTCCTGAACTTGTGTTGGCTGTGCCAATGACAGAATTGTCCTTCAGGTGTTTTTCAATAACTCCCAGTATCATTTTTTTCCATAATTTTAACAGGCACTGAAGTGAGACTGACAAGTCCATCATTGGCAGGGTCTTCTTTCTTACTTTTCTTTAAAACTGAAACAATGTTCACCAGCTTTCTGCCAACTGGGAACTGGTATGACCCTAGATTTCTTCTGATGCCATTCACATGAGAGCCCAGAGCAAGCTAATAAGGTGTCATCAGTGAAAGAAGGTAGATGTGTCATAGCTTTGTAATGCCTTGAACTCCAGAGTTTGCCACAGATGGAGCAGAGAAGAAGATCTGGCTCTTGTGTTCTGAGTTCATCCATTTGGTCAGCAGAATAACACAACATGCTCCATGGGGACAGGTGCAAAAGGCACAGTGGGTGCCCTAAGCACAGGGCTGTGGTGGCATTTAGGATGGCCAGGAATACCTCCCTTCTGGCCCTCTGCTGATGCTCAGGAAGGAGCTGTCTGTCTCACAGATTTTCCACCACAGTTTACAAGCACGAGCACACAGCTAGGATCACCCCAGGCACCTTGGTCATCACCGAGTGTCTGTGTGTGAGCAGTGCAGTCCCTGTTGAATAAAGACCAAGGATTCAGATGAGGGGCTCACACACAAACACCTCAGTGAGCACATCTGAACTCAGCTAAGGTGACTCCGGACATCCACGTTTTTTGTGAGGAACTGATCCCATTTCATCCCCAGGGTTTCCATCAGCGGATGAGATGCCTAATTTTAGGGTTAGGATGTGATGGACTGATAGTAATTGGACAAATTGAAATGACTTTTAAATTGTGTTAGGAATTCACGGTCAGGATGGATTGGATGCTGGATTGCCTGATCTCGTGGTTGGCAACCTGGTCCATAGCTGAGGGCTTGGAATTAGGTGACCTTTAAAGTCTCCTCCAACCGAAGCCATGCTGTGATTCTGTAATGTTATGACTGCACTTACAGATCATGAGCAGAAATTTCCAGATTGGCCATTTGTTTCTCTCATGGTCAAATTTCTTCTTGTAGGAACAACCATGCTTCTGGAATCCAGTGGATGTGTTGATTAATTGAGCTGACGTACAGAAATACATTTTGTAGTGATGACCCTGATGCCTTGGAAGAGCTGTCAGCTCAGGAGAAACATGGATATCTCCAGGGAGAGAATGAAATCACATCCTCGGCTGCTGAGCTAGTCTGGGCTCCTGGGACACAGGGAGCTTATAGAAGTGGGCAGCACTGCAGGAAGACAGCTGTGCCCAGGAGCAGCTCCTGTGCAGCACACAGCAGAGCTGGGGACATGATCTGCATGTGACAGGGCAGAAGAAAGAGAGCTTACAGGCCGTGTGGCACATTAGGCTGTGAGCTCACTGGAGGAGCACTGCTGACAGCACTTGAAAAGGTAAGTCTCTCGCTGCAGGCAACGTAGTGGCTTTTACTGCAGGGATATCTAAATTTGGGACATCCCATTGCAGGTCTGGTGCATAAACTCCGTTTCTTTATTGTGGATTAAGACCTGCTCCAGCTGAGGGCTTCCATGCTGCAGCATCAGAGCACAGCCCTGAGGGCTGCGTGTTGCAGGACGGCTGCAGGCGGTGCAGCCGGGGCTGGAGCCGGGTGCCCAGGGCTGTCCTGCAGAGCAGGTCCCTGCTGTGCCCCAGGGGCTGTGTGCCGGGGCAGGGACTCTGCCGCCTGCCAGGCTCAGCACTCAGCACTCAGCACTCAGCACTCAGCACTCAGCCTGCCTGGGGAGCTGCCCAGGGCGCTGCGGGGAGACGTGTGGGGGGAAGGAGCCCCTTGGCACGATAGGGCAGGGGCCTTCTGGTGACAGATCTGCTGCCTGGGATAGGTGGATCACAGCTATTCTGCTCCACAGGGTGTTTCTAAGGGCAATTTGCAGGAGGAGGAGCAAGGTAGGGATTTTCCTTTTCCTGTTCTCAGGGAAGTGGAAAGAACTGAAGGTAGAAATCAAAAAGGGGCTGTCAACTTTGAACACAGCTCTGAGACTCCTCAATTGTACTTTTCTCAATCACTTGCATTGTGAACAGTCACACAGAATGTGGTTTCAGCCTCTCCTTTCTTGAAGGATGGAACCAGTTGAAATTATTGTTTTCTGGAGACACTGATAATGAACATATCCTGCAAACAGGCAGCTTCCTCTAACAGAATCTGAAGTGCAGAGAGGTTGGTGTTGGATGCTGTAAGAGCAATTGGGGTAAAGATATAAGACATAGAAATAGATGAAAATATCCAGAATGGCCTAAGATTAGAAAATGAGAGGAAGTCAAAAGCTCCTTAAGCTTCTTTTTCTTACGTAATGCTGAACTTCATAAAATTAAATTCAAGTAATAGAGCTAAATGAACATTTTCCCAGCAGAAAGAAAATGTTTTATAGTATAGCAGGGAGAGTGTCTGTGAGAATGTTCTTGACATGTCATTATCTTCTGCACTCTGAACAGGACTCCATGCCCAGGACCTGCAGATGCCCAACAGCAGCTCCATCAGCGAGTTCCTCCTGCTGGCGTTGGCAGACACGCGGCAGCTGCAGCTCCTGCACTTCTGGCTCTTGCTGAGCATCTACCTGGCTGCCCTCCTGGGCAACGGCCTCATCAGCACAGCCGTAGCCTGCCACCCCCACCTGCACACCCCCATGTACTTCTTCCTCCTCAACCTCGCCCTCCTCGACCTGGGCTGCATCTCCACCACTCTCCCCAAAGCCATGGCCAATGCCCTCTGGGACACCAGGCACATCTCCTATGCTGGATGTGCTGCACAGCTTTTTTTCTTTTTGTTTCTGTTTTCAGCAGAGTATTGCATTCTCACCATCATGTCCTATGACCGCTACGTTGCCATCTGCAAGCCCCTGCACTACGGGACCTTGATGGACAGCAGAGCTTGTGCCAGCATGGCAGCAGCTGCCTGGGGCACTGGCATTCTGTATGCTCTGTTACACACTGCCAGTACGTTTTCTCAGACACTGTGCCAAGGCAATGCTGTGAACCAATTCTTCTGTGAAATCCCCCAGATCCTCAAGCTCTCCTGCTCAGAATCAGACTACCTCAGGGAAACTGTATTTATTGTGGTTAGTGTTCTTGCTGTATTTGGGTGCTTTGCTTTCATTCTTTTGACCTATGTGCAGATCTTCAGGGCTGTGCTGAGGATGCCCTCTGAGCAGGGACAACACAAAGCCTTCTCCACGTGCCTCCCTCACCTGGCCGTGGTCACCCTCTTTGTCAGCACTGACTTTTTGGCCTACCTGAAGCCGCCCTCCATCGCCTCCCCATCCCTGAACCTGGTGGTGTCATTTCTGTACTCGGTGGTGCCTCCAGCAGTGAACCCCCTCATTTACAGCATGAGGAACCAGGAGCTCAGGAATGCAGTGAGGGAAATACTGTTATGGACACATTTCAGCAGGGACAAACTTCTCATCTGTCTCTACAAATGACTCAAAGTCTGTCCTGTAACAGGCTTATATTATGATTTTTAATGTTTATAATATTTATTTATATTAATAGATACATTTTTCTTTGCTGTTTGCATATATATGTGTGTGTGTGTAATTATCATTAGTGGTTATCATTTTCCTCTACAAGTGTTTGGCTTCCTAGCACTCCTACTGAGGCATCACCCTGCTCTCTTTCTCCTGGAGCCCATATGAACTCTGGGTCAGTGCTGACTCTCCCACAGCCTCTGTGTTATCCTTCTGTATCTGCAGGGCAACGAGATGCCAGCAGGCACCGTGGAGGCAGTGGGGATGCAGCGGATCCAGGACAGGAGGCTGGAGGAAGATTCCTCAGGCATATCTGTGCATACGCAGTGCCTCTGGAAATGCTCCATTGTCATTCCAAGCATTTTGCACACCCACAGACTCCCAGGGAGAGGATTTATCAGCACTCATTCCTGTCCACCTGGGTCTGCTGCCCACTCTGATCATCATGACCAACACAGAGACACCCATCAATGGCCAAACAGATCAGAGGAGGGATGGGGTCTGACGAGAGTTGATATGCTCTTGAAATTTCCCTGTAGAATCAAGTACGACCAGGACCCATATGATCTTGCTGCTGTTGCTCAGTTCCTGTCCCAGGCAGAAGTCCTCTCCCAACCCTCATGCTGGCCATTACCTTAAAATCAATCCTGGTACAAGATGAGTGTGCTTGGGGACAGATGGAGCACCAGGGTCTGGTTGTGACCATGCAAGGACAGCAGCCTCTGAGAGCCCACAAGAGAAGGGAGCTGGCAGAGGTGATCCTGGGGCCCTGGAGGCTACCCCATGCCTGTAGGGCCATGAAGCAGGGTGCCTCAGGGCACAGATCCAGCAAGGCTTCCTGTTATGTGAACAAAAAGGAGACACTGACACCACCAGACCCAGACCTCATGCCAGTGGTTCCCAGCAGCACTTTTCACTGTATCTACTGAGGGCTGAGGACTGAAATGGGATCACTCCACATTCCCCCTGACCTCAGTGCCTTCACTGGGGAATGGGCAGCCAGGCTCAGTCCATCTCCTGGACTCAGAACAGGACCGACTGAGAGCTGTATGAGGCATGTTGGGGACCTCATAATCAGCCTGGAACTCAGCGCCCAACTGTGCTGTGCTCACCTTGCCTGGCTCCCAGATGCCACCTATGCTGCTCTGTCTCTGTCCCTCCTCAACAGGATATGGGAGGAAACAATTCCTGGGTTGAGGCAAAAAGCACTTTATTCTTTCCTTGCTGTCACAGAGTTAACTAGATCAATCTATGCCTGTGACATGGGGCAGTAGTTCCCCCCGCCCCCCCTCCCCCCAGCCCCACAAAATGGGAAGGAAAAGGGAAAAGGGATAGGGAGATGGGAGCCGCGCTCAAGGAAGGAAAAAAAAAAAACAGCAGCAACAATCTATGGAGGAAAACTTATTTTACTAACTATGATATCGGAGTGCAAGAGAACACAATATAATGCAATCTAATTGAAGCTGAGACTAATGAATCACAGAATCACAGAATCACAGAATTGTAGGGGTTGGAAGGGACCTCCAGAGATCATCGAGTCCAACCCCCCTGCCAAAGCAGGCTCCCTACACCAGGTCACACAGGTAGGCGTCCAGGCGAGTCTTGAATATCTCCAGAGAAGGAGACTCCACAACCTCCCTGGGCAGCCTGTTCCAGTGCTCCGTCACCCTCACCGTAAAGAAGTTCTTGCGCACATTGGTGCGGAACTTCCTGTGCTCCAGCTTCTGGCCGTTTCCCCTTGTCCTGTCTCCGCACACTGCTGAAAACAGTCTGGCCTCATCACTTTGCCCCCCACACCTTAGATATTTATAGACCTGGATCAGGTCCCCTCTCAGTCTTCTCTTCTCAAGGCTGAACAGACCCAGTTCTCTTAGCCTTTCTTCATAGGGGAGATGTTCCAGGCCCTTCACCATCTTTGTGGCTCTCCGCTGGACTCTTTCCAAGAGATCCCTGTCTTTTTTGTACTGGGGAGCCCAGAACTGGACACAGTACTCCAGATGAGGCCTTACCAGGGCAGAGTAGAGGGGGAGGATCACCTCCCTCGACCTGCTGGCCACGCTCTTTTTAATGCACCCCAGAATGCCATTGGCCTTTTTGGCCACAAGGGCACACTGCTGGCTCATGGCCAACCTGTCGTCCACCAGGACACCCAGGTCCCTCTCTGCAGAGGTCCTCTCCAGCAGCTCATCCCCCAGCCTGTACTGGTGCATGCAATTATTCCTCCCTAGGTGCAAGACTCTACACTTGCTTTTGTTAAACCTCATCTGGTTTCTTACTGCCCAGCTCTCCAGCCTGTCCAGGTCTCGCTGAATGGCAGCACAGCCATCGGGTGTGTCAGCCAATCCTCCCAACTTCGTATCATCAGCAAACTTGCTGAGGGTGGCCACTATCCCCTCATCAAGATCATTGATGAAGATGTTGAACAAGACCGGACCCAGCACCGACCCCTGGGGAACACCGCTGGTTACAGGTCTCCAACCAGACTCTGCACCGCCAACAACAACCCTCTGCACTCTGCCAGTCAGCCAGTTCTCAACCCACCTCACTGTCCACTCATCTATCCCGTACTTCCTCAGCTTTGTTATAAGGACGTCGTGGGAGACAGTGTCAAACGCCTTGCTGAAATCAAGGTAGACTACATCCACTGCTCTCCCCCCATCCACCCAGCCAGAGACAACATCATAGAAGGCTACCAGGTTGGTCAAGCACGACCTCCCCCTGGTGAACCCATGCTGACTACTCCTGATAACCTTCTTTTCTTCCAGTTGTCTGGTGATGGCATCCAGCACAATCTGTTCCATTACCTTTCCAGGGACAGAGGTGAGGCTGACTGGCCTGTAATTACCTGGATCTTCCTTCTTGCCCTTTTTGAAGACCGGAGTGACATTGGCTATCCTCCAGTCTTCAGGCACCTCCCCCATTCTCCAAGACCTCTCAAAGATGACAGAGAGCGGTTCAGCAATCACCTCTGCCAGCTCCCTCAGCACCCGTGGATTGCACCCCATCGGGTCCCATGGATTTATGAACATTGGTGTTGCCTAGGCGCTCTTGAACTGCCTCTTCCCTGACTAAAGGGAAGTCTTCCATTCCCCAGACCTTCTCACTAACTGCTAGGGTCTGGGATTCCCGAGGGGGAACTTTTTCACTGAAGACAGAAGCAAAGAAGGCGTTCAGTATCTCCGCCTTCTCAGCATCCCCCGTTACCAGAACACCTCCCTCACTTAGTAGGGGATCTACATTCTCCCTAGTCTTCCTTTTACTGTTAACATACAAATCAAATAAGATAGGAGAGTTCCTGAGACCGAGTCAAACCTGGAAAGCTTGGAACGGCTAGGAAAGCACCCTCCAGCACCCACTGGAAGGCAGTAAGAGACTGCCCCACCTGGAAGGGCCAGATCCCACGACTTCTGTGATGTATAGGAATTGGTACCTGGAATTGGAGCATTAACACTTTAACTCCGAGTGCACTACATGATGTTATGATATGGAATACCGAAAACCAAAAAACATAAAACAATGACATTTCCTTACTCTACATCACTACATCATTCTTTATATATATATATATAAACAAACAAACAATGATTAAAATGCATTACATACACACACGTCTATATACATGTATATACATAGAATTACTGACTGCACTCCCCCAACATCAAATTTCCTTGTGATAGACATTGAACACCCCTGTTTTTCTGCATCACCCACCAAGTGGACCCTGGTCCCTGAGTAAAAACAGTACCACGGAGAGGTTTGCCCTTTCCAGAAGCTGGAAGAACCCAAACTGCTTTTCCCAGCATGCTCTTTACATGTACAACAGGGACTTTATCTCCCTCTACAGTACATAGGGAGCTGGATTGGGTAGGACCGTCACAAATGATAGCTCCTCTGGTATTGACCAACCAGGTGGCTTCTGCCAAATGCATCTCCCAGTGCTTAAATATTCCACAATCCATTCCTCTCAACATGGCTTTTAACAACCCACTGTAACATTAAATTTTACCAGAAGCTGGTGCATGATGAGGGATATGATAAATCCACTCAATGCCATGATCTTAGGCCCAAGTATTTCCAAGAGAATTTTTGAAATGAGTCCCATTATCTGACTCAGTTCTTTCTGGGGTGCCATGTCGCCAAAGGACTTGTTTCTCCAGACCCAATAAGGTGTTTCGGGCAGTAGCATGGGGTACTGCATATGTTTCAAGCCACCCAGTGGTTGCCTCCACCATGGTAAGCACATAACACTTACCACTGCGAGATCGTGGCAAGGTGATAGAATCAATCTGCCACAGCTCCCCATATTTATACTTTTGCCATCGCCCCTCCCCCCAGAGAGGTTTCATCCTCTTGGCTTGTTTAATTATGGCATATATGTCACAGTCATGAATAACCTGTGCAATAGCATCCATAGTTAAGTCCACCCCTTGGTCTCTAGCTCACTTATGTGTTGCCTCTCTTCCTTGATGGCCTGAGGTCTCCTGAGCCCATCGAGTCAGAAATAATTCACCCTTTTTCTGCCAGTCCAGGCCTATTTGAGCCACCTCAGTTTTGGCAGCTCAGCCTACCTGATGGTTATTTTGCTGTTCTTCAGTAGCCCAACTCTTGGGCACATGAGCATCCACATGGCGCACCTTTATAACCATATCCTTTATTCGGACAGCAGTGTCTTTCCACAGTTCAGCAGCCCAAATAGGTTTACCCCTCCACTGCCAGTTATTTTGCTCCCACTGCTGTAACCACCCCCATAGAGCATTTGCCATCATCCATGAGTC
Organism: Chrysolophus pictus; assembly: GCA_037305975.1. NCBI lineage: Eukaryota > Metazoa > Chordata > Aves > Galliformes > Phasianidae > Chrysolophus > Chrysolophus pictus. The sequence continues at coordinate 3,397,759 of CM074604.1, forward strand.
AGTGTAAAGATAAAGCATTGGCCACCTCTCCCATTCAGCAACATCTAAGGCCAGTTGGACAGCCTTTACCTCTGCAAATTGGCTTGATTCTCCCTCCCCTTCAGTGGCCTCTGCAACTTGTTGTGTGGGGCTCCACACAGCAGATTTCCATCTATGATGCTTCCCCACAATATGACACGATCCATCTGTGAACAGGGCATATTTCTTTTCATTTTCTGGTAGTTCATTGTATGGTGGGGCCTCTATAGCATGCAATACTTCTGCTGGTGATGTTCCAAACTTTTTACCTTCAGGCCAGTCCATGATCAGCGCTAGGATTCCTGGATGGCTGAGGTTCCTCATCTGAGCTCATTGTGTAAGATGTATAGAGCAAGTAAAATTTGGAGTAAAGTGCAAGCAAAAACCTGGAGTAAAGTGTGAGTAAGTCCTCAGGTAGTTTGCTTTCAGGGTAGGCTTTTTTTTCAGCCAGCAACAGTGCTGCACTTGTGCTGTTAGGCTGGCAGCTTGTAGGAAGGCTGTTGAGCCAGCAGGGTGGGACTGGCACTGCCCACCCTTAACCTCGACACCTGACCCATGGTGATAATCTTTCAATAGCCTCAGGGGAGGCCACAAAGCACAGTGGGTTGTTGCTGCCTGCTGAGAAGTGGGAGGGTAAGTCTGTGTGTGAGCACAGCCCACGCTGCCTCTACGGTGCTGCAGCTGTGGGTGTGGGAAGCAGGCCAAGTGGCAGGGTGTGTAAGTGTTGTCCCTCTTGGCTCAGGAGACCGTCTTTCCTCGTGGCAGTCTGAGACCACAGGCTTCATCATAGTCTCCACAAGACAGCGGGATTACTGCAGGAAGACTGAGATGACTCGGACAGAGGGAGTCTACACACTTTTCATGAGGTTTATTTCTACTCTTCTTAGGGTGCATTCACATTTTACTCTGGGTTTACACACAGATTACTCCAGCTTTACTAACACTTTACTCTGAATTTACTCACTATTTTCTTTGGGTTATCTCACATATTACTCCAGGTCTACCCTTACTTTCCTTCTGGTTTTACTCACACTTTACACCAGGTTTACACACACTTTACACTGGGTTTACTCCATTTTATTTGGGTTTATTCTTATTCTACTCCAGGTGTACCCACACCACACTGCTGATTTTATTCTGGGTTTTCTTTACTCCGGGTTTTACTCACAATTTACTCAATGTTTACCCTCACTTTACTCGTGGTTTACTCTGTCCTTTCTCTGGTTTTTACTGACACTTAACTCCAGCTTCACTCATCTTCCATCGGCTGCTGTTAATGGTGACGTTTGCTGAAAGGGGATGCTGTGCTTTCAGGTGCTGGGTGGCTTTTGTTAAATCTGAGGTTGCATTGGTGTGGGAACAACTCTATCCCCACAGGATTCACCTGGCCTCATTGCCAGGAACTGTCAGACGGCACTATGCCAACCTGCATGCTTTGCACTACTGCAGTTTTCCACCAGGGTTTGTTGTTGTTGTTTTCTGTAGCTGGTGGCTATAAAGGTTTTTTTGAGATAGACTCTTCCTGGAAGCACTGTCAGTCTTTAATTTCCTTCTGCTTAGCCCGAAGTCCACACTTGGTAATTTACCCTTCAACCCCAATTGTCTTCAAACCTTTCAGGTTATTCATTGTGAATTTCCTACACGGCAGGTAAGTCAGACCATTCCGTACTTCTCCCTGTTGTACTTCACTGTAGAAATATCCTTTTGTTTGTAACACTTTCTACACATGGAATTAGGATCAGAGATTATTGCTCTTGCTTGCCCTGTGTGCCACTGAGGCTTTTGCCATTTGTGTTCAGTTAAACCATAGAATTATTGTAGGGAACTTTAAAGGCCATCTAGTCCAACAACCCTGCAATGAAGAGAGGCATCCACAGCTTGATCAGGTTGTTCCCAGGGCCTAGACCAGCCTGACTTTGAATGTCTCCAGGGATGGGGCATCCTCCACAGGATGGCCTGTTTCAATGCCTCACCATCTTCACTGTAAAATACTTTTTCCTTGTATCCAACCTAAATCTCCCCTCTTTAAGTTTGAGACCATTTCCCCTTATCCTATCACCAGTCTCTGCTAAAGATTCTGATCCCTTCTATCCTGTAGCTCCCCTTTATGTATTAAAGGCCGCTATCAGCTCATCTTGTAACCTTCTCTTCTCCAGGCTGCACAGTCCCAGCTCTTTTAGCTTGTCCCCATAGAAGAGATGTTCCAACCCTTGGATCATTTTTGTGGCCCTCCTCTGGCTGCGTTCCAACAGGTCTGAGTCTCTCCTGCACTGAGGGCTCCACACTTGGATGCAATACTCCCAGTGAGGTCTCACAGCACAGAGCAGAGGGTCACCTGCTGGCCTGGGTACGGTTGTCTTTCTGTACTGTGAGGGCATACTACTGCTTCATGAGATGATGATTCTCTGCCTCTCTGATTCTTTCATTCCCTGACTCCATGCCAAGGCACACAGCTGCACAAAGAAGCAGTCTCTCACCTGTTATCCCACTTTCTTCTCATCCATTGCATAACCCGACTCTGGAGACTTTCATTTCAGGCCAGCCTCCAGCTGGCAGTGGGTTCCGCCCCTCAGTAATATCAAAGTCCAGGTGTTATCTCACCAGGGGTGGGGACAAACAGTGCTTGATCAGGAAGTGAAAGTAAAACTGAGAAGTAGCCCACAAAATCCTGCAACAGCACATCCTAAGAGGGGCTCAGACCTGAGCTGCTGCAAAGCCCATGGGCCCTTGGTGACCAGGGATGTCTTCATTTTCTTCCTCCGAGGACCGAAAGAGTGACTCCTGTAGGTAAAGTCTGAATCTAGGTTATAATTTCTGCTTTGCACACTGTTGAGCAGCAGGTCTACCAAAGGTTCAGGTAAGTGAAAAGTCAGAGCTACTAAGGATTCAAGATAATGAGAAAGATACGCTAATTGCTCTGTGCAGCAGCAAAATTGAATGTAATGGAAAATTGTGCTGCTTTCTAAAATGTTTATCTCTATGTATTTCTTTGTATGTGTGTACATGTATTTCTGACAGCCGGCTTGTAACCAGAATCCTGAGGTCTGTCCTCATTTTGCCAAGGATCCCAAAGTCAGATAAGCAGTAGCTCATGGCAAGACCAAAGCCGTGTAAGTCACTGGAGTGTGCACAGCTATGTGTGAGAGTGGCCGGGATAAAAACACTTGGGGAACTGGAATGATTCCAATGGGGAAGTAATTCATTCCATATAAATGATTAAACATCTAATGTGACTGACAAAAATCCACCAATTTCTACATGCATCGTTCTCAGGGTTAGGAACTGTTGAACTTGAAATGGCTGTTGTAAATATTTCTGCTAGGTTTTAAATGCTTTAAAATACTCTGAAATTTAAAAGAATGTGAAATTAATTTGCTTTTATAATTAAACAACTGGTAGTATCAGGTGGAATACCACATGCTGCATTTTGCTAACTGAACAAATTATGCTAAATCTAAACAAGTCAAACAGGACATAGATATCATTCAGCTACGTTTTATCACTTTCCACCAAATGGCTCAGGAATGACCGCCAGTGAAAAGTTTAACAGCTGATTCATCTTGCTAAAATGTTTATGTAATTCCTCCTCCTAAATTGTTTATGTAATGATAAAGCTCTAATTATTACCACAGTGCTGTAGCCAGTCCTCATGCTGAAGGAACCCCCAGAAGAATCTTTGTGTCCCCATAGAATCAGGTGAGAAGGGTCTTGGCTGTCCTGAAAACCTCTTGCTGTTAAGAATCGCATCCCAAAGTCTCTCAAGCACCTTTCTGCAGCAGAACTGTGATGCACAATGGCATCAGGAGGCAGTACAGAGAATGCAGTGACCAGTCTACTGTGGGACACCCTGAAGTTCCTAGAGAAGCATGACTTCCAGAAATTCAAAAGGGAACTCAGCAAGATCCAGCCCAAGGAGGGGTATGAGCGCATTGATCTGGAGAGCATGGCAGGGCTGTCACCAGCTGCACTCGCCACCCTGTTGTACAGCCACTATGGGCGGTCCCACTGCATAGAGGTGACAGTGAATGTGCTGAGAGCCATGGGACAGGTGCATAAGGCCAAATGTCTCCTGGACACGCTGCAAACAGGTGAGCTGGGGGAGGTGGGATCATGGCAGCACTGAGTGACTGAACTCATCCTCCTCTTCTCTGCAAGGGACAAGGTTTGTTGAGCAGAACAAAGAGTTTGTAATCCAGCGAGCCTATAATGTGGGAAGGATTATTGAGGAACTCCTCCAGGAAGGTGTGCTGAGCTCCAAGCAGCATGATAGCATCATGGCGGAGAGTACCAACCAGAAGAGAATGCAGAAGCTCTATGAACTTGTGCCAGTGTGGGATGCCACAGCCAAATATTGTCTGTACAACGCGCTGAGGAGAAATAATTTCTCCCTCTTCTTGCAAATTGCAGGTAAGAATGAAACTCAATTGTCTTCACAGTTGAGAAAAGCCTTCAGGAGAAAAGGAGGACCAAGGGGACGTCTACACACCTTTGTACTTGGGATGGACAGGAGGCATTTGTGTGGGAGCTATTGCTCAGCAGCTGCAGACGCAAGTAGTGGAGGATGTAGAGAGCACATGAGGAAGTCCCATTCTTGGACCACGTTTTTGCAGAGGTAATTCTTTAACCCTAGATTTATCCAACTCACCACTGTTCCCTGTCTCTAGGAGATGATTTGATCCACTACTCGGCATTTGAAGGCTGGATGGTTAATCTGGGTGAGTTCTGAACTGCTCAACACAATCATCCCTTTGTTAAACTGCATCATCTCCCCAGAGTCCCCTCCTGACCCATTCTGTGAAGTAATGCTGGTTAAAATGGACAAGTTTTCAAATAGTACTTGGGTTTTGGTTACCTTCCTTCAGCTATGTACTCAGTGCAGCAGGATGCTCTTATCATAGGCCACAAGTGTGTTCTCCTGTTGCTTTACTGCATTTCTTTAGTTAGGAGCTGCCCCAAGCAGCCTTCCCCAGGGCCTCAAAGCAATCAGCTTACTCTATATTTCTCTGCCTCACTGCCATCTCCTCTCTCCTGCAGATGCCTGGATATCTAATACTCGAGGTGAGCTCTGAGCTGCTCAGCACCGTCACTTCCTTTGCTGAACTACACCACTTTCCATACAATACCTCCCATCCCTCCAGACATACCCTTACAAAAGCAGGACTGGCTTGGGCTCTTTGTTTTTTCCCTCTGCATGCAGGGCAGGGACCTGGCTCCAACAGAGATTTTCAGGTTAAGAAAGTCAGAAATATTTCTGACAGATACATTATCATGACTTATGATAAGACAGCGGTGTGTAAGCAAAGCAATGTGTGAGGCCTACAATCAGCCAATGATCACATAAGTCAACCAAGATCAGTTCAAATGCCAAGCTCTCCTGGCACTTAAGATATCCAAGGATCTGAATAGTTCTTGCCTTTTGACCTCTCTTACACACTAATGATGCCAAGATAATGAGGGAAATGGAGGAGGGACAAGAAGAGGCCATTGCAGCTCTTGGGGCCAGAGGGAGATAAATGCTCACTCCTTACTTTACAGCTTCATTCTACAGCACAGCCTCAAAACTGAGAGAGCAGGCGGGAAAGCTGTTTCCATTCACAACTCCTGCACATCCAGAAGACAAGCCTTTTGATGTGGAGAGCAGTGGCACAGGATCAAGTCCCAAATGCATGGCATGCTCAAATCAAGAGGTAAGCTGTTGTGCTCTCCTGCTCATTTCAGAGTGGTTTTCCAGGACACCCTTGCACATATCTGTCTCTGGTGATTGCTCACCAGGGATTCAGATCCTGGAGCACTTCTCCCATGAAGAAAGCCTGAGAGCATTGGGTTGCCCGGAGAGGTTCCAGAGTTTCCTTCTCCAAGGTTCTTCAAAATCCTGCTGGACTTGGGTCTGAGAAACACGCTCTGAGTGGCCCTGCAGGAGGGTTTGGACCAGATCATATGATCATGGAATGATGTAGTTTGGAAAAGACCTCATCAGTTCAAAGCACAAATGTAGACCTGTCTGAACACAGAGTCACAGCATCATAGAACTGGACAATGGTAGTATAATAGCATCACAGAATTTGTAGAATCATTTTGGTTGGAAAAGAGACACATATTCCAGTCCAGTTACCAACTACTACTACGAGTCCACCACTGAACCGTGTCTCCAGTCATCACATCCACATGTCTCTTAAAATCCTCCAGGAATGAGGAATCCATTAAACCAAACCAGCCCCGATACTGAGCCTAAACCTGTCTGTGATTCTGTGTTTCTTGTTCAGGAGGATGGGGCAGAAGAAGTGAAACCAGAGATTACTGGGGGCAAAGATGGCAAGAAAGAGATATACAGGTGAGAATTTGACAGCAGGAAGTACCCTGTCTGAGCAAATAGCAAAAAAAAAAAAAAAAAAAAAAAAAAGGCAGGGTGATCCCAAAGCCCAGTGTCCAGTCTGCAAGATCCTTTCTTCTCTCCTTCTACCACTCTGCAGAGCTCATTTTCCTCGGGCTGGCTTCTTCCGGTGCACTGAGACAGAGGTCAGGTTCTTAGTGAGGATGGCCACCACGATTGAGTATGAGTACTCCTTCTGGGAAAGTCACCTGCCTGCAGGGATCCCCTCTGAATGGATGGAGGCTGGACCCGTGTTTGACATCCATGCTGAACCACACGCTGTTGAGGCCATTCACCTCCCACACTTCCTGTGTCTCTCAGGTACTGCAGCGACGATAAAGGCTTGGTGGCTGAAACAGCCCTGGGGGAGGGTGCACCTGATCCCCAATCAGATGAGTCAATCTGTGACACATTATGTCCATTCACAGAGAGGAAGTTAAGTGTGTCTGGGATGTATATCGGCCACGTTGTGGATGGGAACTTGTGCCTGGAGAAGCCTGATGCAGTGAGACCATTCCATGCAGTGCTGAGAGACCCCAGCTTCTCACCTATGGGTGTCATCTTGCTTTCAGCCTCATTCCCCTTCATCCCTGTGCACTGCCTTGTGCTGCTCTATCGTGTCATCAGGGCTGCAGACATCACCCTTCACCTCTACCTCATCCCCAACAATCATGGCCTGGAGAAAGTAATCACAGCTTTAGTTTCTGATTCAGTTTTGTGGTCACATGTAAGCAGTCAAAAAATGGGTGCCTCCTGGAAGAGATTGGGAGCGTGAAGTGCCTTTGGCAAACAGACACGAGGCACTACTGGGACCCTGCTCTCCTGATCTCTTTGTAATTCTTCTTCCTCACTTGGTCTCCTTGCCCTCTTCTTGTCTCTCCCATCACCATTTCTCTCCACAGTCACCACACAATTGTTTTGCAGGCAGTGGAGAAGGACGAGAAGAGACGGGGCCATTCCTTCCTGGTGGACAAACCTCCCCACACCTCCCGACCACTGAAGTTTAACACACGGTACCGTGTGTCCAGTCCCTCTGAGGCAGAGATAAACCCCCAAGTATGTTGGACCTTGCCCTTCATGATCACTATGAGGGATGGCATCACCTTAATGCACCTGCCTCTGCCAGGAGCTGAAATTCATCTACCTGACCTCAGACAGCCGCCAGCTCTACACCGAGATCTATAGCAAGGACTTGCAGGAGGGAATGCAGCTCATCTTGACAAAAGTGTCACAGGAGGGCAAAACGGAGCGCAGCCCGCTCTGGACCACCTTCCTAAGAGCAGGTAGGGAGGGCAAGATGCAGACCCAGGTGAGGTCTTGAGGATGCATACAAGTTTGGAAAAGAAGCAGGGGGTGCAAACATCTCTGACGGTGTGTGTTCCAACCTCCTGTCTTCAATCCATGTCCTCCATTCTTCTTGCTCTCCTCCAGGAGACATCGAGCCACCAGTTGCCTTTTCCACATCATTGTGCTCAGGTTTGTTCATCCATTAGGGTGGGTGGTTTTGGTCTGGAGGTCCAGGTCTTTCCCCGTCCAACATGGAGAGAGGGTTTCCTTGCTCAGCATAGATTCTGGCACATTCATGAGGAAATGTGTACATCCCAGTCCAACATCCAAGCCAATGGGACAGCATGAGGTCACAAGCCACATTCCCAAAATGCTTCCCATGGCTTTCCAATGAACCTGTTTCTTCCTGCCCCCCAACCTTGCAGATCCATTACTCATGGAGCACCAGCCATCCTCTTCTCTCCAGGCCCAACACAAAGGTGAGTTCTGGGCTGCCTTTGTCCTCACTAACATGCCTTACAGAGCCATGAGAGGAAGGCTGTGAGGGCACAATGCCAAAGCAGACATAAGATCTTCAAAACCTAGAGACTGAGATGAGGAGGACCAGGATGAGTTTTACCAAGAGATTGTCAAACTCTATCTCTTTGCCCAAAGTCTCAGCTGAGGCAGGAGAGGTGATACGCCATGCCAGGGTCCAAGAGAAGCAGAGATGAGGGTTCTTCTGTCCTAGTGCAGGTGGGATGTCTCCTGCTGAGCACGAGCATCCAACCACTCACCCATACTAGGGCTGCATTTTGTGGAGCAACACCGAGAGCAGCTGATCCAACGTGTGACATCAGTCAGCCCTGTCCTGGACCAACTCTATGGGCGTGTCCTGACCAACGAGCAGTATCAGAGCATCCGAGGAATGCCCACCCCACAGGAGCAGATGCGGCTCCTCTACAGCTTCATGCCAAGCTGGGATGTTGCCTGCAAGGATCTGTTTCTTGATGTGCTAAAGAAAACCAATAGTCACCTTCTCCAGGACCTCCAGGGACAGTAAAATCCATCTTGGGGAGGCTCTGTGAGAGCACGGACCATGGAGGAGGTCGGGAGGATGAGCTCCTGAGCTCTAAACCACTCAGGGAGTCCCAGTTTTTTACAGTTTCTTATTGGGTACTTGGTTTCACCTTTACTCGGTGTGACCATTATGGGGCTGGAACATTCTAGATTTGGGATGGGATAGCTGTTGTTTCATTATAGCCTCATTTTCACATGTGGAAATGGGTACATTGTTTTCTATGTAATTTGTTCTTAGTTAGCATAAAGATCGTTTCCAGGGCGATTTCCCTTTCTTGTCAACACCAGCACATTATCACATTTGATACACTTGTGTAGTGTAGTTCCCTTTTCACTCATTCTTCCCATATTTCTGATCATTTATGATTCCCTGTCTCTGGAGGACAACGTTGAGACTGTGAACCCACTGTTTCTACCTTTTGTTTTCCCTTGGTGGACTATGAGTGCACTGTCGGCAGCAATTTCTTCCACAGACCAAGAAGTGTAAGGTGACCCTTCTTCCAATCACCATTTGACTTATTTCATTAAAATTGACCATTTTTGATTCAGCCATTTGATTCTTCAAATTCCCAAACACACCAGGGCAGGGAATTTACCTCCAAGGAATAATCTCTATGAACTTGAGGAGATTGACCTTCAATCTACCAAATACCATCCTCTTCAGAGGAGGCCATCACCATAGAGACAGTGCCTCAGGAGTGGGGGCTGATCTGCAGCTGGGTGGGGCAGGGGCCTGAGGAGGTGGATTCTTTATGGAGTTGTGATGTTTCCATGGGTTTGTGGTGTCTCCATGGGGTCTGGAGTCTCCATGTGGCTGAGAGGTGTCCATGGGCTATAAGGTGTTAAGAGTGTGGGTAGGGTTTCTGTAGGTTATGGCAGGCATGTCCAACCTGCAGCCTGGCACAGCTTGCAATGCAGCCTGTGCTCCCTTCCCCATGTTACCATGGGGCAACTCATCCCACCAAGCAGCCTGGCCCCTCAGCACCAACCAAACATGGGTGCACTATTAACCTGATCTGGGTTGAAACCAGGGACAGGGAGGGCGTGGTGCAGTGCCAGCTGAAGTTATGGCCAATCACTTCATGCATTTTGATCCACTGGCTAAACGTGGTTCTGTGAATAATAAAAAATCTGCCTTGCTTTCCGTTGTGATACAGAAATTTGAGAATAGGTTTCAAGATTACAATAAATAAATAAATAATCATTATACTTCCAAATATTTGCAGTCAATGCTGCTTGCAATTTTTTCAAGTGGAATGAAGAGAGTTTGATTATGTCTTTTTACAAGACTTGCATAAGCCCTCTTTTACCAGAGAAAAACACTCATTGCTTTACAGTCCCTCCTTACTCATGTCATCACTTTTTAACTGTACAGACATTTGTGCACAATTCTGTCAACGATGAAGTACAGGGAGAGTGACATTTCATCAAAAATCTCTGACCTTGAGAGTGACAAAGGCTAGTTTAGCAATAGGGATCAGTGTACTGACTTAAGGACCAATATGAGTTTAACAAAAGGAATCAACGAGTGCTGGTTCTAAAGCTGGTTCCAGTTTAACTTTGCTAGGTGTGTGAACAGCCTTGTTTTTCTCAACGATCCTGCTTCACAGGAGCAATGAAGTCACAACAGATGACTTTAATCTTTGCATCCACCGGGTGCAAGGAATTTTTAACATGATGATGTCTTCAAAAGAGCACCTATGATGAATCAGGAAAGAACGTTCTCAGAAAAGGATGAGAAGGAGCTCAGTTATCGCCGGAGTGTAAGTCAGAAGGAATTCTTTACAGCCCAGAGAAAGAGGTTCGGCAGCTTTTTTCATGCCAGGAGTAGGTTTAGATGTGAGTTGTCCCACCATTAAGAGCCTCATTTGCTCCATGGTAAAACGTGTAAACTGGACAGGACTGCCATCGGCAAGGCTCAGTGAGGAAGTGACCCAGCTACACGGAGATGAACGAGAGAACAGGGCAGGCAGAGAGTGCAATCTCTTGTGAAGACATCCTCATGGGGGAGAGGAGTGTAAAGGAACGTAAGGACAAGAAAGTAGGAATGGCTGAGCACAAGGTTGTGCCACATCCCAACAGAAGGAAGCCAAGATGCTTTAGGGAAACCTGTGCTTAATTAGCATGATAAAACACGAATCCCCGGGGTGGTGATCGGACGTGATAATGAGCGATGCCCTGGTAGGGGAGCAACCTGGGAGTTGGGCTCTTCCCAGGCACTCCGGGTGGGAAAAGACTGCGGTGGAGCTGATAGCTCCGCAGCCAGCAACACTTTGTGAAGCAGAGAGCCCGGCTGGAAGCCATCCGGGCAGCACCGTGCTGGCAGCGGTGCACCGAGGCCGTCCTGCGGCCAGCTCCGGGCTGAGGGCACTCGGCATCCGCTGCTCTGCGTGACTCCACGGAGCTGGGCTGCCTGCAGCTGAGGTGCAGCTGCTCTGCACCCAAGGTAAGTGCCCTCCATTGCTCGTGCAGAGAAGCACAAGCTTGGAAGGTCGTGACAAAGGGGATTCGTTTTCATCCAGGTGGCAAATTTAATCAAGTTGCAGTAATGCTCACTTCCTTTTATTTAGTGGGGTTGTATTATTCCTCTTTTATAATATGTGCTTTTTGGTGTTTCTTTTGGTGTTTCTTTTGGTGACTGTCCCCATCCCAGGGGAGACTCTTCTGCACCCTGCAAAAAGTACCCGGAGGGGAGAGGGGAGCAGCAAAAGGTGGTTCCGAACCAGCACTGCTTTTCCCCGGGCAGGATCGTGGTCCCGGCTCCATCTCCTGTCCAGCACAACAGTTTGCTGGGCCAGAGGAGAGCGGCTGTTCCCACGTATGTTTCAGCACTGAGGGACATGGGAAGGGGTTGGAGCTGGGAACGTGAGGAATGAGCAGAGGAAGTCTGCATGCTCTGCCGACCTGTTGGCTCTCTACTACAGCATGGCTGGGACTGTTTTCCTCCCCTAGTCCTAACAGTGACCTTGCTCCATAGCTCTGCATGCATGGACCTCTGTATGCAGTAATAATTCCCCAGTCTCCTTTTGATTACCGACCTCCGTGTTGGTAATTCTCTTAATTCTCTTCTATACACACCTCTCTGCCAGCTCCCTTATTCTCCGAGGGGATCCAGCAGACAAGATGCTCTTGGGGCACTTGTAATGTCACCTTTTGTTCGGCTGGCAGTTTGGCTCCATTGCTCCATCTGCTTTGAGGCAGCTGGCAGCCCCTTACCTCCAGGACTGGGCTCTCATTGCAGACTGCAGCTGTTCTCTACCGCGGGGCAGCTCCAGGGGCTGAAACAGTGCCGTGCTCGCAGCACGGTGGTGAGGTACAGCCCGGTCTCTTGGTACAAGGGGACACGCAGCCGGGAAAGTGCTCTGGAGGGGAGTGCGGTCCCCGTGCTCACTGTGATGTGAGAAAGGAAAGGAAGGCCCCGGTGGGGGAGGTGGGAAATGTGAAAGCCAAAGCGTTACTGCTGCAGGTAATGCAGCTGGCACGCAGGCAGCGGTTCCTTCAGGTCCTGCACTGTCAGTGGGTGTGGGCAGCGGGGAAGGTGATTGACTCATCACCATGCTTTGTTTTCAGGCGCCTCTCCATTGCAAACCTGCCTTTGGGCAAGGTGCTGAGCTGGGGGAAGGGTCTCCGGTGGTCTCTCACTTTGCCCATATTATACGGTACTGATGCTGAGCAACACCGTGCTGTTTTGGCATGAGAATCGCTCTGTGGCACCTCTTTAGCACGCGGGCTGGCTTCTCTTGTCTGCACAGTGCTCACACCGAGAGAAGGGGACCCGCCCTTGTCCACCCCTTTAGCACACAGAGGGCGCTGCCCCCACCTCCTCCTGAGCGCAGAGCGGTCCCCTCCCCCAGCACCACCCAACCAGTTTCAGTCTTTGGCATCAAAGCTGTAAACGTTCACTCCCCCGTTCGTGCTTGTGTCTTCAGTGATGTCACCCACCAATGGAAGATCTCACGGGGTTGTCATACAAACACATCCTTTCCAAACAGACACCAGTACTGAAGAAACCAGTCGGTGGTTTTTTCAGGATGCAGTTCAAAGTCACCGATATTTTGCTGGGTGTTGGGACAAATGTTTTGGGCTTTGCTGGTGTTGCTCTCACAAAGAAATCCCTGTATTTTTTGTAACGCGAGGAATGTAGATCAGCTGAAGAACTTTTGTGCCAGGCATGCACAATTAGGTGGACGGAGTCCCCATGCATCCGGCTCTGAGAATAAAGGATGATTTCCATCACTCCAGACTGAGTTTGAGTGGGTTTCCTCACTGACCAATTTACTGTATCAATTCCAAAATCCATTCTTTTTCTTTAAATAAATGGCACAATAGGAAGCCCCACATTGTTTTCTCAGTCTCTTTGGGGAATTTCCCCTGGTTAGAAACTTACTTTATGTAGATGTGTGCGTGAGAGAAAGCTTATGGATGTTGAAGACCAAAATAACTTCAGAAATTTCAGCTTGTGCCAGAGGACATTTGGCAGAGAGGTGATTAGATGTCCACAGGGCAAGAAGAAACCAGTTTGGGGGATGCCCCCCAAAAGGTCAGAAGTTTACAACGAGAAAGGTCAGAAGCCTTCACAAGGAAGACAACAAATCTTCATCCCATGACCCACTACACACGCGCAAGAGGGGAGAGTCTGCATGCTAACGAACTCTCGGGGGTGTAGTGAATATGTACACGAATTCCGGGAAAACTATTGATTATGCATTAGTTTTGCCTATATCCATAGCATGATTTTTCCAGATGGTGTGCAAGTTAGGAGGAGCTATCCCTTGCACCCAGCTTGGCGCCAAATGCTGAATAAAACATAGGTGCTTTATAACCTAACTCTGGGTTATAGAGTTTGATTCCATAAATCAGGATGTGAGAAATGCACACGACAGCCTCCCCATATCTATGGGGCTTGGGATCAGTGTTTGAACCAAAACAAGGCATGCCAAGCTCATCCATTTAAAACTAGAGAGCACCCAAATAATTTTCATGTCACTTTCTAATTGCAGATGGGTTGTGGTGGGCTGGGGTTGGACAGGGATTGCTGTGTTCCCTCAGAGCTCTCCTGCCATTTCTCTTGTCCCAGCAGGCTCCATCTACACTTCTGCCTTTCACCTGTGATTGATGCAGCCTGGAGGAGAGCAGGAAAAGGCCACATCTCAGGTAGGGGCATGGGGAAGCAAGCAGGAGAGGCCATGGGGTGAGGGATGTGAATGCAGGGGGAGAGAGAGATGCCCTCATCCAGCATTTGTGTGCTGGGGACAGAGAAGTGGCTGGGACAGGAGTTTGTGTCCTGTGTGAACTGCTTCCCTGGGCCTTGGCTTTTTGCAGCAAGGAGCCTCTTTGCTTGCAGGAGCCCATGAGCTTTGCGGAGGTGGCCGTGTATTTCAGCAGGGAGGAGTGGGCGCTGCTGGACCCTGCGCAGCAAGCGCTGTATCGGGACGTGATGCTGGAGATGTACGAGTCCGTGGTCCCACTGGGTGAGAGCTTTGCTGCCTTTCCTCCTCGTTAGGGCAACTGTGGCTGTGCAGGGTGACCGGTCACAAGGAGAATGTACAGTAATCCCAATGCAGTTATGTACTAGCGCAACAACAACAAAGGAAACACAGATAAGCATGAGTTTCAGAAGGGATTGGAGGGTTCATCACTGATGAATGCCCCAGAGTCACTGCTGGCAAGCAGACATCAGATAGGAGAGGGAGGATCAGCCCTTGTGTTGCTGCACTGCATGGTGCCACCAGCTGAGCACACAGACAACTCAAAGGTTACTCCTGTAGCAAGATATGCTTTTCTGTTCTATTTGAATAAACCTGTGTGAAACTGTGGTCATTGAGTAATTTGGAAAGAACATGAAACTTTGTAAAGGGAATTTGAAATAAGATGTCCCTCCATAATTTTCAGGCATGTTAAAGGTGTTCTGGGTTTGAAAGGAAGCCAGTATGTTTTCTTCCAGAGCCATTCAGTACTTGTTGTGGTTTCATAAGTGTGGAGGGACACATAGTTGAGTGGTTGGACAGCCAGCTGTGCCAGGATGATGTTATGCTCTCATCTCCACTGTTTCTCTCACTGAAGCTCCACTTCCAGCCCCCAAACCTATGGTGATCTCCCTGCTGGAAGGAGGGGGAGACCCCTGGATTCCAGATATACAGTCTCCAGAGGACGTGGCAGGAGACTTCAGCCCAGGTGAGGTGGTGGTTTAGGGTTAGGAGGGGGTTGGGGCTGACAACAGCGATTTCTGGCTGGGCAAAATTTTGGGCACCACGTGCAATTTCTGAATTTCCTCTATCATCCAGCAACAGAAGAGATGTCAGAATGGTGGTGTGGCCAAAAGGCATTGTGGTAGTGTCTCTGTGGGAGAAATCAGAGATGATGTCCAAGGGGACATGAAGCAAGGAGAACACTTCAGGAAGCCACTGGGAAACCATCCAGGAAAGAGAGTGAGGAACCTTCTGGGTTGCAGCTCAGGTGAAGAGCAGCCTGAAGGCCTAAGAAGGAAGGAAGAATGTGAGGAGAAAAGGCAGAATCCATGTGATGTGCCTGGGAAAAGCTTTAGGAGGTATTCCTGCCATGTTAACCATCAGCGTATGCATCCTGGGGAGAGACCGTACAAGTGTTCTGACTGTGAAAAGAGCTTCAAATGCAGTTCTGACCTCATTGTCCATCAGCATATCCACACAGGAGAGAACTGCTTTAAGTGCTTTGCATGTGGGAAGGGCTTCAGAAGCAGTTCTGATCTGATCAGCATCCACACAAGAGAGAGACCATACAAGTGCCCTGAGTGTGGGAGGGGCTTCAAAATGACTATCCACCTCACCTGCCACCAGCGCATCCACACAGGATAGAGACTCTTCAAGTGCTCTGAGTGTGAGAAGAGCTTCAAATTCATTTCTAACCTCACTGTCCACCAGCGCATCCACACAGGAGAGAAACCCTGCAAGTGCCCTGATTGTGGGAAAGCCTTTGAAAGCTCTTCTTCCCTCTGCTCCCATAAACGCATCCACACAGCAGACAGACTGTAGCAGTGCCCTGCCTTTATGAGAAGCTTCAGAAGCATTTCCAGTCTTGTTACCTGCCTGCACATCTACGCAGGAGACAGAGCGTGCAAGTGCCCCAAAGAGCGCACACCTTTCCCTGACAGATGAATGCATGGTTTAATCTAGTAGTGTCGTGGTGTAGAGAGCAGGCAGCACTCGATGTAATCAATGTGTGAGCCCAGCAGGGAATGGTGCATGTGAGTGAGAGCAGAGAAATATCAACTCTGTCCATGTTTGAGTACCTGACATTGCCTGTAGGTCAGGTCCAGTCCCTACAATTCCCTTTCTTCTGGATGTATCTGATGAAATTCTACTTCCTGTTTCCTTAATTCTCCTGTTCACATCTCCACTACATGTAGCAGAAATGCTGCTTGAAGGCATTTTACTACTCTTACCAAGTCAAGTCACAAAAACTGTGACACGGGGATTTGAGGATTTGAGGTTTCCTCAGTGAAATACAGTTTCATCACCCCCGGAATCAGCAAGCCCCTTCCCTTTCAGTCTTGACCCCAGTAGGACAGAAGAGAGCCCTAACTGGAGAGAAGCTGTGTCCCAGTTGGAGTTACCAGGGAGGTACACTGTGTGCCCAGCAGAGAATGGTGAGTTTGTCATGCTTGAGGGTCGTGATTCCCACTCCGGCGCTCAGAGGAAATGCTCACATTTACACTTGTGCTGATTGATGAGCCCACCCTGTTTTGTCTCCTGACCAGCATATCTGTGGGTTTTCCTGTGATTTTGTTGGACTGTAGGATCTGGGAGAGGACAGAACCAGGTGAAATGCTGGGGCCTTTCAGTAGGTCCTGGATGAAAGGTGACCTACAGATCAACCTCACAACATCATACTATATCTAATAGGTACAGGGTCAACTGTTCATGTAAGATGCCATTTATCTATATTTTGCCATATCAGTATGAGTAGCTGTATTCTGGTGTTTATCTACAGAAGCTCTGTTATAATGCTTAATATGTAGTAATAGTGGTCAAATGATATCTGTGTTCATCACAAGGGAACTTTGCTACAGTGTCTGTTACCCAGTGAAGCATGTTGCAGGGGGCCTGGACAGTCTTGCCAAAAAGGCCTGTGGTGCACCACAATAGATAACGCAACTCCCTTGGTTTCTACTTGACCCCTGGCCAGGTTCTGGGGGGAAAACCAAGATCAGAAAACAAGATGTTCCACGTGACTCTTGCATAGTTTTGTTTATTCAATGGTATAAAGATGTGAGAAGCTGGAACAAATTTTTTGGCTCAAAGCTTGTTCAGAGCAGCATCCATCCCAGCCATAACCTGCTCAACAAGCTTTTGGAGTTAATGAGCACAGCGGTAAGAGGACGGACGTGCTGTTCCTCCCGATGAACATAATGTGGGTACCCCAACAGCTACCGTCACCATGATGAACAGGACATGATGCCCCTGAGAACTGGGGTAGGCTGAAGGGCCCCTGACAACCAGCTGTTGCTCCTGGTAACAAAAAGAATGCTATGGAGAGGATAAAAACCCAAAGAGTTCCAAGGAAGAATGGGTATTCTCTCAGATCAAATTTCATAACCACAAAGTAGCTATAAAGCAGGTCAGTTTATCAGCACTACACACACTGTGGGTGCAAATGGGGGTGACCCCTCCTAGTTTGCACCCCATGAGGTAGAGGTTAAGAATATTTATAGGGACAAGTCATACCTATGCCACAAATAGGAGGGATGTTACATTTACTTTTGAGAGATTATTATCATATTCTCCACCCCAACCCAGCCCTTTTTAGCATGTGTATTGAGTTGTGCTGGTGGCCTTTGGGGGTCGTAGGATGAAGGCTTGAAGTCTTCCTCTTGTTGTTCTTTTTTACCTTTGGTCTGAGTTAAGCCTAATTGCTGATTCTGTCTTTGTGGTTTAATCCGATACATTCTGTTCAATAATAAAGTATCCTGGATGGATGCAATCATCCCAGCCTTATCATCTCTAGCTTTTACAACCCTGTTTTACAAATGTTGCCTCCCTTTATCTTCCTTAAGCAGTTCAGTAAGGTTTGAGCAACTGCTTCCCTTTTTTGAACAGATTTAAAGAAATACATTCCACATCTTTTATATTAATTCCCCCCTTTTTCTATAACCTAGCGATCTTCTTTTCAGTAGATGATACCATTCTCTCCTAAGGATTTATGAAAATACGCCCCACTTTCCATCTTGTGGTGTATCTTATGCTGTTTCCACATCTCATAACTTCCACCTGATTGTTTAAACACACACAAGAAGCAACGTAACATACAAATATTTCAAGAAAGAGTAGGACTACACAAGCCATAAAGAGTTGCTTTAGCCAGGCAAAATTTGGTAACCAACTAGTTAATCTGTTCCACAGTTCTAAATGCAACTGAAGTATCATCCAAATAACTTGATGAATCACCTTAATTTGTTGCTATAGCTTATGCACATCTGTTTCTATTCGGCTTCCCCTTTTTAAACAATTCTAAGAAATTTGTTCCACATCAATTACATCAGAACTGTGGCCGTGCAGTTCAATGAGACGTCACAGGATCCCTGCTGTTGACTATCCCCACTCTGTAAAATGTTTGCTAGAATTTCTCTTTACTATCACCAACTTCCCCATCTTCCCAGCATCCCTTAGTTGCTTAGAACTTGTAATAAATCACAGAATCACAGAATGGCCCAGGTTGGAAGGGACCTCAAGGACCATGAATCTCCAGCCCCCCCGCTGCAGGTATGGCTGCCAACTTCCACATTTAATACTAGACCAGGCTGCCCAGGACCCCATCCAACCTGGCCTTGAACCCCTCCAGGGATGTACGGACATCCACAGCCTCTCTGGGCAGCCTGTTCCAGCACCTCACCACTCTCATAGTAAAGAACTTCCCCTTGACATCCAACCTAAATCTTCCTTCCTTCAACTTAAAATCATTTCCCCTTGTCCTGCTGTTATCTACCCTTTCAAAGAGTTGACTCCCCTCTTGTTTGTAGGCTCCCTTTAGGTATTGAAATGCTGCAATGAGGTCACCCCACAACCTTCTTCAGGCTGAACAAGCCCAGCTTCCTCAGCCTGTTTCACAGGGGAGGTGCTCCAGACCCCTGATCATCTTTGTGGCCCTTCTATGGACCCTCTCCAACAGCTCTCTGTCTTTCAAATCAATTGGACAACACTGGCTTTGTTTGCTGCCTTCATCTTCCTCTGGGTATATATATATATCGAGCCATCTCCTCCAGTAATTGGAGCAAAACAAAAGGCTGGATCTGCTTGCAGTGACTTTGGAGACCTCACCTACAGGCTGGGCTCATCTCTGTAGGACTCCTCAGTTCCAGGACAGGTTCTCCTGTTGCAGATCTTTGCTGCAACTGGGGCTCCTCATCAACTGCAGATCAGGATGATGTTAGTGTATGAGGGCAATTGGTGATGTCTCTTTCTTAGTCGCTGTCTCTAACCTCATGTAGTAATGAGTAGATGTGTTAACTCGCTTATTTTCTTCATTGTTAACCTTATCCTTTGACTATAGGCACAGCTTTATTTTTGTATTATTTTGAAATGGACAGTAAAATAAGCCAATCCCTTTTGCTGGCGTCTGTCCTTCCCCATCAACTTGCAAAACATATACATATGTAATACATTGGCATATGTATTCATTTTTTTTTTCCAAAAACTCACGAATATATGCTAATATCTCTCTGGGCATGCACAATTGCCTCTAAGGTGGTGATAGAACCACTTACTTCCTCCTCTTTATTTCTCCTTCAGCTTAATCTCTGTGACTTTTAGCTGACCTTTAACTGTTTTTCCCCAGTTTAGCATGTTTCCTTTGCTTGTTATGCCATAGTGATCAGCTTTCTATCTTGGTACACTGTAACTCACAACAATTTATATGAAACCCAAGAAAAAGTCCTTGCACCTGGTGGATGCAAAGATGAAAGTAGTCTTATTGTGAATTCAGTGCTTCAGTGAAGCAGGATCGTTGTGAAAAACAAGGCTGTTTGCACACCAAGCAAAGCTGAACTGGAAAGTTTTAGACCTAGCACACACTGATTTATTTTACTAAAGCAATAGCTTGGTCCTTAGGCTAATATACTCATCCCTATTGCTAGTCCTCCCTATATCATATTCATCACTGGCAAAATGCATAGCTAATGGTGGAGACTCTGTTGAAAAACATTGTTCTGTAGATGAGAATTTGTTCTTGTGCTCTATCTGTTGTCATTTCCGTGGAAATACCTGCATATACACAGGTCAAGTCAATTTCTATTCAGTAAATGAGGCCCAGGGAAGCTAAAAGTTCGGACATTCATGCCTCTCAAGTTACCCTGGGGCTGTGATACTGTCCCCTCAATCCATGGAGAACCCCATCAAAGCAATGGGCCTTTTCAGAGAGCAGCCCTGTGAGTGAATTGCTGAGTCCAGCTTTGGGAGAGACACCCATGGAGATGCACAGAGATCCATAGAGACCCATAGAGACCTGTATTGACCCATAGAGACCCATAATGTGAGGTGTGAGCAGGTGGACGAGCTGCTCAGCCTGGTGGTGGAGCTCAAGGATGAGGAGCAGAGATTTAGGACCATCAAGAAGTGTGAGCGGGAGATCGACTGGTGGAGTAACTCCCTGGCTTGCCAGAGGGAAGGGTTCCGGGAAAATACCCCCAGAAAGATGGTTGACCCCCGTCCTGTCACAGTCGGACAGACCTGACTGATGAGGAGGGTTGGAAGAGTCCTGACTCGATGAGCCCCCCCTGCCTGTCTAGCCCACTTCCCCAACTCCCTCTAAGCAATAGGTTCCTGTTGCTGGAAATTGAAGGGGAGGTGAGTGGAGAGGTGATGGAGGATCTGCCTTGGAGGGAGCTCAGGGCGAGGCGGTCACCCACACGCCTTGAGACTGCCTCTGACAGGAAAGAAAGAAGGGTGGTCGTGGTGGATGACTCCCTTCTCAGAGGAATGGAGGGCCCCATATGCAGACCTGACTGGGGCTGTCAGGAAGTGTGTGCTGCCTTCCTGGGGCTCAGGTCAGGGACATAACCAGGAAACTCCCTAAGCTGGTTAGGTCATCTGATTACTGTCCATTACTCGTAGTTCAGGTGGGCAATGATGAAATTACCCAGACAAGCCTATGAACTATGAAAAAAGATTTCAGGGGTTTAGGGCATTTATTCAAGGAGCGAGAGCTCAAGTGATCTTCTGCTCTATACATTCAGGGGCAGTGAGGGACACTGAGCGGGATCGGAGAGCACGAGCAATGAATAATTGGCTCAGGCTGATGTCGAGCCAGAAACTTTGGGTTCTTTGATCATGGGGCAGTTTATTCAGCCCCTGGCCTGTTCTCTGTCTGCGGAACCCACCTATCTCAAAAGGGGCAACAAATCCTAGTGCAGGAGCTAGCAGGGCTTATAGAAAGAGCTTTAAACTAGCTATGAAGGGGGAAGGGGACAAAACAGGAGAGGAAAGGGACCTGGGAGTGTTGGTTGATGCTCGGCTGAACATGAGCTGACAGCGTGCCCAGGTGGCCAAGAGGGTCAACGCCATCCTGGCCAGAATTACAAACAATCTGGCCAGCAGGAACAGGGAGGGAATCATCCCCCTGTACTCAGCACTGGTGAGGCTGCACCTCGAGTACTGTGTTCAGTTTTGGGCCCCTCACTACAAGAAAGACACTGAGGCCCTGGAGCGGGGAGAAAATGCCATCTATTTTTACAATAACTGGCATTTCTGGGAGAAAAGGCGACACTTTTGGGATAAGACTGGAATTTATGGGAGAAAAGGCCAGGCATGTGAGAGAAAACAGATATTACTGGGAGAAATTGTCATATACTAGGGACAAATCTGTCATTTCTGGGAGAAAATGTTTGGAAATATTTGGAAGAAAAAATAATGTTTTGGGGAGAGAACGTGATATATTTGGTAGAAGTCTGTTCTTTCTGGTCGAAAACTCCATACTTTGGGGTGTCAACTGGTGTTTCTGGGAGGAAACATCCTATATTTTGAAGCCGATGTCGTATTTAGGAACGTAATGCAGTAGTTCTGGGAGAAAATGTCATATATCAGGGAGAAATCTGGTATTTCCTGGAGAAATGGTTGTATTTTTAGGAGAAAGTGTCACACTGAAGACTGTGAAGTGGTATTTCTGGGAGAAAGTGTCACACATTTGGGAGAAAACTGGTATTTCTGGGTGAAAATGTCCTATATTTGGGAGCAAATGTCATATTCCAGGGTGAAAATGCCATTTATTTGGTAGGAATGTGGTATTTCTCAGAGACAAGTTACGTATTTGGGAGAAAACTGGAATTTCTGGGTGAACATGCCCTATATTAGGGAGAAATCTGGGATTTCTGACAGAACACGTCATCGACTTGGGAGAAAATGCCATAGTTCTGTGTGTAAACTGGCATTTCTGGGAGAAGATGTCATATATTTGGGAGACAACTGTTTTTTTTTTGTTGTTGTTTTGTTTTGTTCTGTTTTTTTCTGGGGGAAAAGTGGCATATTTTGGGGAGAAAATGTCATATTTTTGAGAGAAAACTTACTTTTTTCTTGTAGGAAATATCTTTGATTGAAAATATTGTATATTCAGTAGTAAATGTGATATATCTGGTAGGTGTATGGTATTTCTGTGAGAAAATGCAATACTTTGGGGTTTAAAGTGGTATTTCTGGGAGAAGATATCATATATTTGGGAGTAAACTGGTTTTTCTTGGAGAAAATATCATTTATTTGGGACAAAACTTGTTTTTCATTGAGAAAGCATGATATATTGTTCAGAAAATAACATATTCAGGCGTGGATTTTTTTGGTTCTTGAAGAAAATTATATATTTTTTGAGGAAAGTGGTATTTGTGGTTGAAAATACAATATTTTAATGTTTTATGTGGTATGTCTGTGCGAAAATGATATATGCTCTGGAGCAAAGTTATTTCTAAGGTGAAGTGTCGTATACTTGGGTGAAGAGTGGTATTTCTCAGCCGTCTTTCACCAGCAGTGTGCCCAGAGGGCCAATAGCATCTGGGCCTGCATTAGAAATAGCGTGGCCAGCAAGAGCAGGGAAATCGTTGTCCCCCTGTACTCAGCTCTGTTTAGGCCGTACCTCGAGTACTGGGTCCAGTTTGGGGCCCCTCACTCCAAGAAAGACAGTGAGGCCCTGGAGCGGGTTCAAAGAAGGGTGCCAAAGCTGGTGAGGGGTCTGGAGCGCAGACCTTACGAGGAGCGGCTGAGGGAGCTGGGATTGTTCGGTCTGGAGAGGAGGAGGCTCAGGAAGACCTTATTGCTCTCTATAACTACCTGAAGGGAGGTAGTTGTGAGCTTGGCTTCAGCCTCTTCTCTCATGTAACTGGTGATTGAACTAGAGGGAACGGCTTCAAGCAGTGCCAGGGGAAGATTTTGGCTGGACGTTAGAAACACTGCTTTTCTGAAAGAGTGGTCAGGCACTGGAGTGGGCTGCCCTGGGAGGTGGTGGAGTCACCGACCCTGGAGGTGTTCAAGGAACATTTGGGTTTTGTGTTCAGGGACACGATTTAGTGAGAACTACTCGTGAGTAGTGGATGGTTAGACTGGGTGATGTTGTGTGTTTTCCAGCCTTGGTGACTCTACGATTCTATGACAGACGTGTGTGCAATGCATTTTAATCATAGAATTACTCAGGTTGGAAGGGACCTCAAGGATCATCAAGTCCAACCGCAATCATTGTTTGCTTATACAATACATATATATAAATATATATACTAAGCATGATGTAGCGACGTAGGTGTGGAAGATCAATCTGTGCCCATTAGACTTTTCTTATTTCTTTACCTGTTTCCTCTTTCTTTTCTTTACCTGTTTCCTCTTTCTTTTCTTATTTTCCTTTCAATTCTTTCTTTTCATTTCTTTTAATTCTTCTTTTTTATCTCCTCTATTCTTCTCTTTTCTATTTTTTCTTTTTCTTTTTTCTTTTCTCGTTTTCTTGTTTTTCTTTTTCTTTTCTCTAATTTTCTTTGCTTTGTTTTCTTGTGCATTATTTTCTTCACTTTTTTCTTTTTCATTTATTTTCTTTACTATTAATGTTTAATTTTTTTTTCATTTCCTTTCTCTTTTTTTCTTTTAGTTTAGTTTTGTTTCCTTTCTTCTTGTTTCTGTTTTCTTGTTTTCTATTCTTCTCTTTTTTCCTTTTCTTTTTTCTTTTAATTTCTTTTACTTTCCTACTTTTTTCTTTCTTTTCATTTGTTTTCCTTCCTTTTTCTTCTGTCTTTTTTCTTTCTCTTTTCTATTCATTCCTTCTCCATAGTTTTGTTTTCTTTTTTTCTTTTCTTTACTTTTCCTTTTTCCTTTTCTCCTCTCTTCAGTTCTCCTTTCTTTTTCTTTTATTTTGTTCTGTTTTCTTTTCAATTCTTTTCTTTGCTTTTCTTCTTTCTTATTTTCATTTATTTACTTTTCTATTTATCTTTATTCTTTTCATTTCCCTTCTTTTTCTTTTTTTTTCTTTCCTTCTCGTTAATTTTCTTTTCTTTTTACCTTTATTCTTACCTTTTCAGTTCCTTTCCTTTACCTCTTCTAGCTTCTTCTTTTTTTCCTTTTATTTCTGTACTTATATTTTTGCTCTTCTTCTTTTTCTTTTATTTTTCTGATCTTGACTTTTTTTAATTTCTTTTTTTCTTAAGTTTTCATTTATTTTCTTTTTTCCTTTTCTTTTTTAAATTTTCTTTTTTCTTTTTTCTTTTTTTTTTCTTCTATTTTCTTCACATCTTTTTCTGTTGATATTTTTTCTTTTATTTCTTCTTCTTTCTCCTCTTTGCTTTTATTTTATTTTATTTTCCTTTCTCTTCTTTTTCTTTTCTTTTTCTTTTCATTTCTATCCTTTTCATTCTTCTTTTCTTTTCTCTTCTATTCATTTCTTTTCTTTTCATTCTTCTTTTCATTAGTTTTCGCTTATATTCTTTTTTTTCTTTTTTATTTTTCTTTCATCTCTTCTTCTCTTACCCTCTCTTTTATTTTTTTACTTCTCTTTTTTCATTTTTCCTTTTCTTAACTTTTCTTCTCATTTCTTTTCTTTTTTCTTGTATGCTTTTTTGTTGTTGTTTTATCTTTTGTTTCTCTACTTCTCGTATTTCTTTCCAATTTATTTTGTATCTACATATTTCTTTTCCTTTCCATTCTTCTCTTTGTTTTCTTTTTTTAATCTCTTTTTTCTTCTTTTTCCCCTGTTTATATATTTTACTTTTCTTTCCTTTTCTTTTAAATCTTTAATCCTGGATTTCCTTTCCTTTCACTTTTCTTCTTCTTTTTTTTTTTTTTCCTTTCAATTCTGTTCTTTTCTTTTTGCTTTTTCTTCTTTTTATTTTTTCTGTTCTTTTCCTTTTTTAACAATTTTTCTTTTATTTTTTCTTCTCTTTTCATTTCTATATTTTCTTTTCTATTCTATTGTTTTTTCCTTTTTCTTCTCTTTTCTCTTCTCTTTGTCTTTCTTTTCTTCTTTTTTTTCGCTTTTGTTTTATTTCCTTTTTGTTTATGTTTATTTTTTAATTTTCATTTCTCCTTTTTCTTTCTTTTTTTTTTAACCTTCTCTTCTTTTCTTTTTTTTTTTTTTTTAATCTTCATTTTTCATTCCTTTCATTCTCTTCTCTTTCTTCACTTCTTTTTGTGTGATGCTTTCGTGTCATCGCTTTTCTTTTCTAGGCTATTCTTTCTTTTTGATTCTTCTTGTTTTTCTTTTCATTTCCTTTGGGTCCTTATCGTTTCTTTTTTCTTCTTTTCTATTCTTTTCCTTCCCCTTCCGCTGCTTTTATTTTTCCTGTATTTCTTTTCTTTTTTCTCTCTTTCCATTTCCTTCATATTTTTTTCTTTTCTTTTTATTTCCTTAACTTTCTTCTCTTCCCTATTCTTTTTTTCCTTTTTTCTTTTCAATTCTTTTTCTTCTTTTCCTACTCCTCTCGTCTTGCCTCTTCTGAGGCAGTGATGCTATTGGGAAGTGCTATGGGGCAGCGATGCTATCAGGTGGCATTATGGAGCAACTCTATGGGACAGTGACACTATGGGGTGGTGCTATGGGGCAATGATGCAGTGTGACAGTGATGCTGTGGGGCAGCGCTACAGGGTAGTCACACTATGGTTCAGTGTTATGGGGCAGCAAAGGTATGGGGCAGTGACTCCTTGGGGCATCGACTGGGTGGTATGTGGCAGGGATGCTATGCAGCAGTGAAGATATGGGGCAGTGCTATAGAGTAGAGAGGAACACAATGTGGTAGTGACACTGGGGCAGCTCTATGGAGCCGAGAAGCTATGGGGCTGTGACTCTATGGGACAGCGCTATAAAACAGCACTATAGGGCAGTGACGCTTCAGCGCGGTGATGCATTGGGGCGGCACTGGTGGGGGGGCAGTGATGCTATGGGGAGATTCTATGGGGCGACTCTATGCGGCAGAGATGTTTTGGTGCTGTGGGGAAGTGGTGCTATGGGACAGCACAATGGGGAAGTGATGGTGAGGGAGACTGCTGTGGGGCAGTGACACCACAAGGCAGCGACACTTTGGGTTGGCGCTATGGGGCAGTGACCCTTTGTGGTAGTGATGTTTTGGGGCAATGCACAATGGGAAAGTGACACCATGGGGCAGCAATGTGATGGGGACAAGGACACTGGGGAATCGCTCTGTGGCAGTGACGCTACAGGGGAGCATTACGGGGCAGTGACACTATGGAGCAAAGCTATGGGGCAGGGACACTAATGGGCTGTGACGCTATAGGACAGCAGTATGGGGAAGGAATGCTACATGGCAGGGTTGCTACAGGGAATCTACTGAGCAGTGACGCTATAGGGCAGCACAATAAGGCAGTGCTGCTATGGGGTGGCACTATGGGGCAACGAATCTATGGTGCAGTGCCGCAATGGGGTGGTGAACTATGAGGGGGCACAGGAAAGCATAGAAGAATAAAACCGAAGGAAACATGCAGGATTCTAGGAAATAGCACAGACAAGGAGGAAGCAAGGCAGAAGGCAAGGTTATGGCTGTGTGTCTGTCTGAAGGAAACACAGCTGCAGACATTCAGAGTGCTGCTCAGTGCTCCCGTCACACAGGCAGCTACACACAGCAGGGCTCCAGGAGCACTGACAGACAGACAGACAGACAGCTGCACACAGCAGGGCTCCAGGAGCACTGACAGACAGACAGACAGCTGCACACAGCAGGGCTCCAGGAGCACTGACAGACAGACAGACAGCTGCACACAGCAGGGCTCCAGGAGCACTGACAGACAGACAGACAGCTGCACACAGCAGGGCTCCAGGAGCACTGACAGACAGACAGAGAGACAGCTGCACACAGCAGGGCTCCAGGAGCACTGACAGACAGACAGACAGCTGCACACAGCAGGGCTCCAGGAGCACTGACAGACAGACAGACAGCTGCACACAGCAGGGCTCCAGGAGCACTGACAGACAGACAGCTGCACACAGCAGGGCTCCAGGAGCACTGACAGCTGCTGAGGCACTACTGGGAGGAAGGGGAAGCTGCCATTCATCCCTATGGCGAGGCAAGGCGAGGTGTGCGAAAATCAAACCCCATAGCCTGAATAAGTATATAGAGCAGGCATGTTTATTTGCAATGCGCATATACCCTGGTACAGGGGGGATAGCTTCTCCTAACTTGCACACTGTAGGGCATACTGTAGGGCACACTGTAGGGCAAACAGTTATAGGCTGGACTAACACATAATCAATGATTTTCTCAGAATTTGTATATGTATTCTTTACATTTCTGAGAACTCATCAGAATATGGTCCCTCCCTCTTGCACGCGCACAGTAAGCAGTGCGGGTCTCCTCCTGGTGGTCATGGGATGAAGGCTTATCATCTTCTTCGTGAAGGCTTGTAGTCTTCCTCACTGTAACCTCTTGACCCTGTGGGAGGGGTAGCCCCCGATCCAGTTCTAATTCTAACTTGCCTTGTGGACATTTTATCACTTACTTTCCAAGTGTCCTCAAGTAGCTCTCAAAACTTTTATCTTTGTCCTCCACCCCCACATTCTTCTAATCCCAGCTTATTGCAATCCTCATCCTTTTAGAAGCCTCTGCACATTTGCTTCTGTAAATCTTTTTTATCTTTTACCCTCTGTTTCTGTGAACCATCTTTTACTCTTCAGCAGGGCCCCTCGAGTTCTGATTTGTGGATTCATAACTCATCTTTTGTGTGTAAAAACCAGAAAGCTCACTGACAACCTCAGAGATAAGATCAGCCCATCAGGCTCACTGGAAAGTGGAGCTGCCGTTTTCCTGGAAAGACCCTCTCTTGTGATTGTTCTCCCTTGCACCACACGTACCCGTGCCTGTAGGGCTGAGGTGGGTTTTGCCATCCGACATCCTCATACCCTCTCCGTGCTCACGCAGGTAAAACCACAGGATGCTACATGGCTGTTATATAGAAGCGTTGGACAGGTGACATGCTGCACATTTCCAACACCATTTGTGCTTTCCACTTTTTTTTAGCAGTCATGAAACCCCAAGCTGTGAGGTGTGGTTGACACGACCATGGGTGGGAAGCTGGACGTGAGCCAGCAATGTGCCCTCACAGCCCAGAAAGCCAGCCATACTCTGGGTTGCAAAAGAAGAAGCGTGGCCAGCAGGATAAGAGAGGTGATCCTCTATATTGGTTCTTATAATAATCTACGAACCATCACTATTGCTAAGCAGTCCAACTTACCTCAATCTCTCCTTTTCTTTTTGAGGATTATGAGGTTTACATCCTAAACCTCATCACCTTTGACCTTTCATATTTAGAGATACATTTCCAACATTGAATCACGCGACAAACAAGAACACACACAGCGATTACATGCACTATCCCCACAAATAACTTCTTTAACCAATCCAATTTGGGAAGCCAGGAGGTCATTTTGGTTTCAGCTTACATCATCCTGGCTTGCTTTATGCAGTGCCTCAGGTTGGTGCCATATCTTATATACGTCTGTTTCTGTTCTGTCACTTACCTGGCAGTTAAGGAGATGTCTCCTATAGCCTTTTCCAATTCTGCAACTCCTAAAGAGGGATTTAACCACCTGACAAAGGAGTGAAATCTGCTAGGTCTTTCTGTTGGTGGGCTGAGCACTTCTCTCTTGTCTTTTGAGGGTATTTGCGCCTGCATTACCCCAGTTAACTTATCTGTTACAATCACTTATTTTCCTACTGGTATTTTCCTATTGGAGCCTTCCCCAATTGACCGTTCCTTATGTCTGTCAGACAAATGGGATCACTCATAGGCAGGGTCCCTACAATCCATGTTTGTTATGCTCCCAACTTCAGCTGGATAGTTAGCATTGCTGATTCAGCTTGTCTCTCTCATCCAGGTGTCTCTGATGCTTCGACCCATGGTATTATGGCATTTTCCACATCCTCGGTACAGGCTGGACAGAATTAGATCAGACCATCTCTCTGTCTGGAGAACTGCTTGCTGAAAACTGGAGCTGCCATTTTCCTGGACAGACCCTCTCTTGTGGTTGTTTTCCCTTGCACCTCATGTATCCGTGCCTGTAGGGCTGAGGTGGGCTTTGCCATCCCACTTCCTCATACCCTCTCCATGGTCACGCAGGTAAAACCACAGGATGGTACATGGCTGTTACCTTGGCTGTTACATCTCCAATGCCATTTGTGCTTTCCGCTTTTTTTTGGCAGCCCACGCTGTGAGGTGTGGTTGACACGACCATGGGTGGGAAGCTGGACGTGAGCCAGCAATGTGCCCTCACAGCCCAGAAAGCCAGCCGTACTCTGCGTTGCTTCAGAAGAAGCTTAGCCAGCATGGTAAGAGAGGTGATGCTGCTCCTCTACAGTGCGCTGGTGAGAATTCACCTGGAGTACTGTGTCCAGATGTGGAGTCCTCAGTACAGGGGAGACATGGAGCTGTTGCAGCACATACAAAGAAGGGCCACAAAACTGATCCACAGAATGGAACATCTCTCTTACGAGGACGGGCAGAGAGATAGGGCTGTGCAGCCTGGAGAAGAGAAGGCTGCAAGGTAACCTGAGAGCAGCCTGTCAGTATCTAAAGGGGAGCTACAGGAAAGAAGGGGACAGAATCTTTAGCAGAGTCTGTGACAAGGACAAAGGGAAATGGCTTCAAGCTCAAGGAGGGTAGATTTATTTTAGATATAAGGAAGAAGTATTTTACAGTGAGGGTGGCGAGGCACAGGCACAGATGGGCCACTGATGTGGTTGATGCCCTGTCCCTGGAGATTTTCCTAGTGAGGCTGGATCAGGCCCTGGACAACCTGATGGAGCTGTGGTGACCTTGTGCACTGCAGGGGAGTTGGGATAGATGACCTTCAGAAGTCCCTTCCAACTCTAAGAATTCTATGATTCTATGATTCTAAGACTGGGCCAAGTAGGAAGGGGTGTGGTGGGTATGACACACTCCCTGCTATTCTCAGGCTAAGGGCAACGCTGAACACACCAACTGGTAGGTTACTTTTTTTTTTTTTTTTTCCTTCAGAGCGTTCGCACAAACTCAGGGCACTGCTACGATCAGTCTCCTGCATGGATGCACATGTGGGAGCTGAGACTGGAACTGCTTCTAAAGCCCTTCCCACACTCAGGGCACTTGTAGGATCCCTCTCCTGTGTGGATGCACTGGTGGACAATTTGGTCAGAACTACTTTTAAATCTCTTTGGACACCGAGGACGGTTGTAGGGGCTCTGCCTTCTCTTCTGGCACACTTCCTTGCTCCTTGGGTCTTCATGCAGCTAATGACTTGCGCTGAAGCCCAGGGGGTTTCTCGTTCTCTCTCCCAGATGGTTTCGCAAGAGAGAGTGGCTTCTCGAAGCGCTCTCTTTGCCCCAGGCCTCCTTGGACATCCCTTCTTATTTTTCCCACTGAGACACAGCCGCTCTGCCTTTTGGCCGCACCAAATTTTTTCTGCAAATCCACCTGTATATTTGTGATGCCATCTCCTGCTGGATGACAAAGGAAATCCAGAAACAGCACACAGCGCCAGCCAGAGGTGGCTTTTGCCAGCCCCAACCTCCTCCTCCTTTCCCCCCCACCTCGTCTGGGCTGAGCTCTCCTGTAATCTCCTCTGCCCTGCACACATCTGGGATCCAGGGATCTTCCCTCCTTCATTCAGGAAGATCACCACAGGTTCAGGGACTAGAAGTGGAGCTTAAGAGATAGAAAGAGTGGAGATGAGAGCGCTTCCATCATTCCGGCACAGCTGCTTGTCCAACAACCCCACTCAGTGCCCCACCCCACTGTGAAACCACATAATTAGGGCCTAAACGACACTGGCCCAACACATGCTGTCTTCCTCTGGCGCCCTGCACGCCTTCTACATCTCTGAAAATTATGGAGGATCATTTTCTTTAACATTCCTTTCAGGACGTTTTGTTTCTTTTTTTTCCAAACTTTGGCGCAATGCCAAAGACTTCAAATACGTTTATGGGAATGGAATGGTAAATCACATCATGCTAAATGAGGAACCTGTGCATCATCCGAGCGCTGCAACTGGTGGCACCATGCAGTGCAGCAGCGCAAGGGCTGTTTGCGGGGAGCTCATCCTCCCCCTGCAGGCTGATGCCTGCTTGCCAGCAGTGACTCTGGGGCTTTTACCAGAGTGCTGAGTGCCTGATCCCTTCTGAAACACATGCCTATCCGAGTTTTTTTTGTTGTTGTTGTGTTAGTAAATAACTGCACTGCATTTATTGTACATTCATCTGGCAGAGTGTCTTTCTGCACAGCCAAAGATGCCCTAATGAGGAGAAAAGGCAGCAAAGCTCTCACCCAGAGAGATCACGGACTCGTACATCTTCAGCATCACGTCCCGATACAGAGCTCGCTGTGCAGGGTCCAGCAGCGCCCACTCCTCCCTGCTGAAATACACGGCCACCTCCGCAAAGCTCACGGGCTCCTGCAAGCAAAGAGGCTCCTTGCTGCAAACAGCCAAGGCCCAGGGAAGCAGCTCGCAAAGGACACAAACTCCAGTCCAGCTGCTTCTCTGTCCCTAGCACACAAAAGCTGTCTGGAGGCATTTCACTGTCCCTGAATTCACATCCCTTGCCCCCTCCTGCCAGTTTCCCCCAGTCCCTACCTGAGATGAACATGCTGTGGCCATTTACTCTCTCCTGCAGGTTGGGTTGATCACAAGTGAAAGGCAGAAGTTAAACTGTAGCCTTAGGGAACAAGAGAAATGGCAATGGAAAATGTAGAGCTTTTCCTCAGCCTATCTGCAGGGCACAGCCTGCGGGTAAAACCCAGCTGCAGTGAGACCAGCAGCGCTGCTGTGACCAGGCTTCCTCCACAGGAAAGCCATTGTGTCAGTGTGCTCCCTCGTCTGTCCTTCTTTCTTTCTCCTGTCATCTGAAATCCAGATAGAAAACTCTCTATTCCCAGTGTGGCGTTAGAAACGGCATTCCTTTATACTAGGTTTTCCATTTTACCTTTTAAGACTTCATGCAGGGGTTTAGCAAACTCAAATTCTCTATCAAAGGCTCCAGTCTCTATAGCTCGAAAGAACATTTTGTCTTGCCAGTGCTGCTCCCAGCTTCAGCTGGATAGTTAGCATTGCTGGTTCAGCTTGTCTCTCTCATCCAGATGTCTCCGATGCTTCGACCCACAGTATTATGGCATTTTCCAAGCCCTCTGCTACTGTCTGAACAGGAGGGAATGATCTCCGCAACATAAGAACTTGAGCCTCCATCAGCTGTATTTTCTGGAATATACATTTGGACTCGTCCTTTTCCAAATGCCATTTGGGCCTGCAGTTTGTTTAAGATATCTCTCCCCATTAATTGGCACCGGCCAGTCAGGCACATATAGAAATTTTCCAATTGTAATGGTTGCAAGAATGGATGCACCTCAGCTTTCCCCATGGCTCCAATTAGTGATGTTGTTTGATCACTTAACTGTCCCTTACATGTATTTATAACTGAATACATTGCACCTGAATCTGCAAGAAATTTTACATCTTAATTTCCCAGCCTTACTGTAACCAGGGCCTTGGCTGAGGTCTCACCCCCTGGTCCCCTTCATTCTCTATTTATTGCTGTTGTATCCATGGTCTTTGAGTGATCTGGCTCTGATTTTCTAGATCTCTACTGCTGCTTTTTTTTTTCTGGGCAACCAATACCCAAACCTCTAATGTAGTCTACACCGATCAGGTTTTAGCACTGTTGTAAATACCCAAATAATTTTTGTCAGGACAATATCTCTGATAAAAGCAGATTTTATTCGTGATTGCAATGGCGGGCATCCCACAGGCTGGAGCACCCCTAAGGACACAATGACAGCTTTTGTACCTTGTTTCCCCCTTTGCCTATCCCCCTCCCCTGTTTCGCCATTGGCTGGGTACTCCAGGTTCACAATCTTATCAAAGGTTTACATTTATTAATTTGTGTGTTATCTGGCGTCAGTCAGTAGCCATCCTGTTTTTTCCAAGATGTTTCAGTCGTATTGATATGGTGATTTTCCTTTTTATCCTTTTCTTTGCTCCCATCATCATCCTTTCTGTTCTCTGCACTATGGTCAACGCCAGTACTTTCTTGATTCTATCCTTCTCCTTTCTTTCCTTTGCTTTCTCAGTTTCCTCTCTGTTCTCTCCTGTGCCTTCCTTGGCCTATGCCTTTCCCAAGCTTCTCTCTCTCTCTTTTTTTTTTTTTTTTTTTTTTCTTCCAAACTTCCATCATTACAAGCTGGCTCAGCTCTCTTTGATCTTCCAGGCACCTCTCTTGCCTATTAAAGTCCCCATTTTAAAATTTTATTTTTCCCTCTAGTT
Organism: Chrysolophus pictus; assembly: GCA_037305975.1. NCBI lineage: Eukaryota > Metazoa > Chordata > Aves > Galliformes > Phasianidae > Chrysolophus > Chrysolophus pictus. The sequence continues at coordinate 3,431,216 of CM074604.1, forward strand.
CCTCCAACCAGTCTCAACCAATTAAGGGCTTTGGTACCCCTGGTAAATACAAAAAACAGTAGTGTCTACCAAATGTTCTATTTCAGTCTCATCTCCAGCCCCGGAGGCATCCAACTGCTAACTGTAGGATATCGGGTTTCCTAGATCTCTGTAGACAAGGACATTCTTCCTTCCAATGTATTCCTCCCCACCTCCCAGGTGACACACCGTTTTACAGCACGGGTTTGCAATGTCTCTCCTGTGGTTCTTCCTCTCTCTGAGCGCCTTGCCAGTCGTGGCAGGGGTTGCGGAAGGGGGGGCGTTGTTGGGGGCAGGAGTGGGTGGGGGTAGGGGTGTTTCTTGTTCCAGTACTCATCTGTTGTGGCCCGGTGCAAACTGCAACCCATCACAATGACCTACATACACTTTTAATACACTTGGTGCTTTTAAATACACACTGCAACACACAAACGCTGCTGCAGCTACAAAAGTGCTACAATTAACAAGCGCTTCAGTTTCTCATGGGCATCATGAATCTCTCAAGCATCCCATCACCATGTTACTTCTGAGAAACATGGAGCCCAGAGGCTCTTGAATCTCTCAAGAACCCCTTTAACAGGGACTCAAAACCCATTTCTCTTAGGTGACTCGCGGAATCAAACTCTATAACCCAGAGTTAGGTTATAAAGCAGGTATGTTTTATTCAGCATTTGGCGCCAAGCTGGGTGCAAGGGGGATAGCTCCTCCTAACTTGCACACTGTAAGGAAGAAGCTTGGTACAGATACAGGCCGAACGAATACACAATCAGTGATTCATTACATTCCTGACTTATCGCCATGAGCAGTGGGGGTCTCCTTTGATGGTGAGAAGACCCATTGTCTCTGACAGAAGTAATCCGATCCTGACCCATTCCTTGTGTAATGTTGCAACAGTTTCCAGATGTCCTCTTCTTATCTGACCACACATCCTGCTTATCTACATTCCTAAACAAGAGTTAATCCCTATCTTGTCCTCTCCTTACTCAATTCCCCCCTTTTTCTTGAACCTAGCAAATTCTTTTGCTAAAATGCTCCATTCGGGAAAAGGGAAGTTTTGAAATAACTCCTGCTTTTCACTCTCTGCCTTAGCTTGTGCTTTTTCCATTCCTCGTAACTATCCCCAGAAGTTTTACATATCCATAATGCACATCTCATCGCCACACACATAAAAATGAGCAAGATGATTATAATAATACAAGCCACAAAGAGTTGCTTTAGCCACGCAAAGTTAGGTAACCAGCTGATAAGTTTTTCCCACAATTCTGTGAATCCTAATAAGGTATCATCCATCGTTACCTGATGAAGTAATTTAGTGTGCTCCCATATTGCCTGTAGATCAGTCTCTATCCTTTGAGTCTTATCTACATAAGCACAACAACTCTGATTAATTATCACACAAACCCCTCCCTCTTTGGCTGTTAGGACATCCAATGCCATTCTATTTTGTAATACAACCTTACAAAGCATTGAAATCTCAACTTGTAATGCTTTGATTGCATCAGCAGTAGCGTTCTCTATTATCTCTAGAGTGGCCGAAATATTAACAATTGCTTTCTCCAGTTCACTTACTCCAAGAGATGGGATGAGCCATCTCACAAAGCTGTGGAAACCAGTGGGTTTTTCCACCAAAGGATTTAGTACTCTTCCCATCCGTCTCCAGGGTGCTCTCAAGAGTCCCTGTGATATTTCCTCATGCACCATGGTCTGAGGTACCAAGTATCCTGCAGTGCATGTTTCAATCCAATTTGGAGGCAGTGCTTTTCGTGCCTGCCCACCCCCACATAACCACCAGTATCCATAAGGTAATCTGCATGGATTAGATGTACCCTCCTGTTGGGTAAAAGATGTTCCCATTCCCACAATCCCAAGTATATTCTTATCTATAGGCCAAGATGAATTTTTACTTGTTCTAGGATCGTACCCTATGCCCTGCTTCCACCTTGTAGTTTTGTTGAGTCCTGATACTGTTCCCAAATTCCCATATTCCCAACTACATCCTATACCTGTTAAATTTCACCACCCGACTTTCACACTAATTTCGCTATCATTTTCCCTATCCACAAAGATAGATTTAGAGGAATTAATAATCAACAGATCAAACCTGGGGCCCTTTTGTAATTTATCCTCTATTCCATACTTACATTCCCCATGTTCCACCCAATTTGGAATTGTCCAATTAAGCGCTACTACCCCATAGACTGGCACCCCCCCTGCTCTGGGGAGGGCCGTACATATTCAACAATTTGTTAGGTTAAAATTTTGGGCCACTGCCCGAGTAACATTTAGGTAGCTATTACCTTCCCAGGCTAAAGCAAATCTTACAAGGTTAATTACAACGCATAGTTTATACATTTTTCTTAATTGTTAGTCAGAGGGGTCCTTTCTCCCTCGCAGTCCACTGTGGTCAGACCATCTTCTTCAGGCCGGTGTAGTGTATCCATGGTATCAGTCCCTCCACCTTGACTGCCGTGTACGTGGTTAGGAGTACTTGATAAGGTCCTTCCCACCTTGGTTCCAGAGGAGAATCTGAGAGGGATTTAACACACACAGTCTCCAGGCAATACATTATGTACTGGACCATCCAGGCCTCATGCCCTGCTATTAAACACCACCTTCTCAATATCCTTTAATTGCTTTTGCAACTTAATTATGTATCTGCTCAAAAGTTCCTCCCTGGTTTGTGAAGAAGTTCCTTTTTGTACAGGGTAAGGTCTCCCATAAAGGATCTTGAATGGACTTAGTCCTTCCTTGGTTGGGATTTTGATCGAATCCTTAATAAAGCCAAAGGCAGCGCTTGGGGCCAGGGTATTCCTGCCTCCTGGCCAAGCTTAACTATCTGTAATTTTAACAAATGATTCATTTTTTCTACTTGTCTGCTCGACTGAGGTCGATAAGGTGTATGTAATTGCCAATCAATCCCCAATAACATGCTCACTTGTTGTACTATTCTGGCCACAAAGTGAGGGCCTCGACCTGAAGAGATTACCACTGGAACCCCAAACCTTGGAATTATTTCATGTAACAAGGCTCTGGTTACTTCCCTAGCCTTATTAGTCCTACAAGGATATGCCTCAGGCCAACCTGAAAAGGTATCTGATAGAACCAACATGTATCTATACCCCCTTTTTCTTGGGAGCTCTGAGAAGTCCACTTGCCACTGTTGCCCTGGGAAATTTCCTTTTCCTATTTGCCCTGATTGGACCCTATGTCCTGTTCTGGGATTATTTTGTAGACAAATTCCACATTGCTGAGTTACTTGTCTAATAGTAGACAGATTCCGGGCAACTATTCGCTGAACAAGATACTTACATAACGCTTCTGTTCCCCAGTAGGTTTTCCTATGTTCGGCCATTATTACGGCCCATAATACAGCTGTTGGAATTACTAGCCTCCCTTGTGGGGTGATGGCCCATCCTCCCTCCTTTACCTGCCCCTCTAAATTATTAACTAGATTCCTATCCTCTCTAGGATATTTTACAGGTTCTGACTCAGGTTTAGAGATTTTAAGGTTCCCGTCTGGAATTAAAGCCTTCTTCAATTGCCTGTTCTGCCACCTGACCCATCATCTTATTTCCAGTTACCTATACAGTGTTACCTTTCTGATGTCTTTTACAATGTCTCTTGTCCAGGCAGTTATTTCAGCCTTTTGAGGGAAAGTCTCCTCAGGTAATGGTTGTGCTTCAATTACCTTATCAATAGCACTACTGCATATCCTGCCTTACAGTTTCCTCGTCTCACAAAAACCAGGTGTCTTCTGCATCTTCTAAAGGTTCGTCCTTCAGGTCTGACCGGCTGGAATATGCAGCTTCAGTTGTTTCGTGTCTTCTGCATCTTCTAAAGGTTTGTCCTTCAGGTCTGACCAGCTGGAATATGCAGTTTCAGTTGTTTCAAAGCTGTTATGAAATACTGGTTGTCCAGGAGTTCCGCTAAGGAAAGATACTGGATTGACAATTATTTTTCTTTACCAACAGTCCATAGCTGTGTATTCACAGTCAGCACCATCCTGTCATTCCTGGGAGTTCCTTGGCAGTTTGTGGCTCAGGGGTCTGGCAGATGGCTTCTTTCCTGACAGTCTTTAAGGTTTGAGGTCCAGCTGTAATCTCATATCCCAAATATGTCTTTCTGTTGAGAAACTTGATAATCATTTAAACAAGAAATTCAGCAAACTCACAGTCCACTGCACACAGTCCTCTTTGTTTCTGTGATGTCCATGTGCTGCAGTAAAGTTCCACTCTGGGATGGAGGAACCCAAGTCTCAAGTTCATGAGTTGACCAGATTTAAAAAATCATTGGGCTGTTCTCACAACCCTGGGTAACACTGTTCAGATTAACTGTCCTTTCACCCTGTACTGGGGTTTTTCTATTTAAAGGCAAATAACCTTCCTTTGGCCAAACCAGGCAGAAAACGCATCCTTCAAATCCAGAAGGTAAACTCCACCTACTAATTCCTTAATTCGGTTAGTAAAGTATATGGACTTTTCACCATTGAGTATATGCATTCAACTATTCTAATTTCTTGTCCTCAAATCTTGTTCCAAACTATAGCGCTTGCTTTCCAATTTTTTTTTTTAAATTTTATTTATTTATTTATTTATTTATTTATTTATTTATTTATTTATTTATTGTCGGTAGGTTTGGAGTACTGTATTCGGATTCATATTCAATTAGTAATCCAAACTCCAAAATTATCTATTATTTCTTTTATCCTACTACAGTCACATATCCTCAAAGGGCACTGCTTTACCCTGGCTGGCCTAACTCTTGCTTTTAACTTCTATTTAGGGCTGCATTTTTGGGTCTGCCACATACCCTGATACCCACACTCCTAAGCGTATCTTATTCATTATTTCTGTACCTTCTGAGGCTATAACCTTGTTTTTCCCTGTTTGTGTTAAAGGCAGACTTAAAATTCTCAATCAGTTAATACTGTTTGATCCTTAGCTCCAGTTTTATTTAATTTCTTGCCAGAGTAACCTGGCATGTACAAGAATTTATGTATTCCTGCTTGTTTTCTCAGTCTACATTTAATTAAGCCCAAGTAAACCTTTTCTTATCGGGCATTAGCTCCTACTACTATTACAAAATTATCTATGGGTGGTAAGATGCACCCGTATCCACCGAAAGATAAATCTCTTTACTTCTTTGTTCTGCTTGCCTAGCTGTAATTTAACCAGCAGATCTGCTGGGTAAACTTCCCAAATTCCCATCCTTCATTTTTGCAACCAGAGGCGGTTCCCTCTTTCTCAGCAATTCACACATTACTTTCATTGCAGTGGGGCGGAGCCCTCCCTGGGCTCTTCCAGCCCCCCCTTCCCTCTCTCTAAGTAGATCCCTGGGTCCTACGCCCTACTCTAGTGCTGCGACAGTAACAGCTGCTGTTATCCCCAAATTCCTTGCTATCTGTTTCTCAATCAGTTTTTGTTTGTTTTTCCTTCATATTGCTCTCCTCTCTTCAATCCTGACATCCCTGTCACACCCTGCTCATCTTTGCGTTCCTCAGCCTGTGTCCTTCCCAAACTTTTCACTTTCCAAACTCTCATCATTACAAAAACTACTAACATCATATTTCAGTTTTACCTCCTCCTCTCCAGAGGCTTCCAGTGCTAACACTGGGATTTCGGGTTTCCTAGACCTCTGCAGAGGCTATTTTCACTTCCAGTGCCCTGTCCTCTCCACTTCCCCCTTCACAAGTACAGCAGTCTCCGTCCCCGGCTCTCTCTCTCACACCAAGTTCTGCTTGCAGAGGAACAGTGCGGGGGTTGCTCTCACGCCAGCAAAGATTAACTCACTTTCTCTTTAACCCTTTTTCCTTTGTTCCACTATTAGTATCCCCAGTTACACTTGCAGTTACACTCAATTCTATACCATTAACAATTACACTTTCTTATACTATCAGTTTGTCTCGTTCCCTTCAAAATCCACAAATCGAAACATACAGTTCTTCAGTTTCCATAAACACCCTTAATACCATATAACTTTCCCCTAACAATCTGTGTCATTTGGTTATAAACACCTCACCACAGAAACAGCAATGATTGAGCCACCTCCCTCACACATCTCCTTGCAAACCGAACACAATATTATATAAATGAGTTAACAGTCATTCCCGAAATGGAGCAGGAATCTCTCTGTGAATCCGTCATCCCCATTCATAAATTCATACAAAATCATAAAGACAGACAGACAGAAAACAATCATTGTTATACTCCACATTCACACCACAGCTGTGCCATGTCTCAGTACTCAATACATTCGCTCGCAATCACACACAATGCCGGCTTTACATTTTAACAAATCAGAGCTCCGGACTCCGGCTATACACCCTGCGTAGGACGTCTCCTTACGACTTACGGGTTCCCCTCCTTTTCCTAAACATACCTGGTCCGCCGATAGATGGTCCTTGTCTACTCCTGCAGTGATCGGATGAGGTAGGGGAATCCTTCCAAGCAATCTCGGGGCGCGCCAAAGGCGTCCCTCCTCTCAGCCGGTCCTGCAGCCAAGCAGAGATGGTCCCATCTGGGGTGCCAAATTGACTCGTGGAATCAAACTCTATAACCCAGAGTTAGGTTATAAAGCAGGTATGTTTTATTCAGCATTTGGCGCCAAGCTGGGTGCAAGGGGGATAGCTCCTCCTAACTTGCACACTGTAAGGAAGAAGCTTGGTACAGATACAGGCCGAACGAATACACAATCAGTGATTCATTACATTCCTGACTTATCGCCATGAGCAGTGGGGGTCTCCTTTGATGGTGAGAAGACCCATTGTCTCTGACAGAAGTAATCCGATCCTGACCCATTCCTTGTGTAATGTTGCAACAGTTTCCAGATGTCCTCTTCTTATCTGACCACACATCCTGCTTATCTACATTCCTAAACAAGAGTTAATCCTTATCTTGTCCTCTCCTTACTCATAGGGGGCTGTTCTCAAGCATCCCTTTACCACATTTCTCCGAGGAAACACAGAATGCTCCACACACTCGGGATGTCTCTGTGCTCATGTGTGGGTACCTACTCGGGGATCCCTTTACCCTCGCTCTCCGTAGGTGATACTTCTGTCACACTTTACTGGAAGCAATTAAAAGGAATGCCTTTGCGTATTCCAGGGAACTTGCAGCCAGACCCAGCGTAGCCAGGAGCTACCCGAGAATCACTTGGTGTGTACACTGAACTCAGGTCCTCTCCGGTCCTTCAGTTGAAGAGATTTCAGTTGCAGTGTCCCATCTGGGTCGTCAAAAATTGTCATCTTGTTGGAAACATCCAAATAATTTTTGTCAGGACGGTATCTCTGATAAAAGCAGATTTTATTCGCGATTGCAATGGCGGGCGTCCCGCAAGCAGGAGCGCACCTGTGGATACAACATGACACTCTTTATACCCTGTCTTCTCCCCTTTGCCTCCCCCCTCTCCCCTGTTTCCCCACTGGCTAGGTACTCCAGATTCACAATCTTATCAGGAGGTTTATATTTATTAATGAATTGTTTGTTTGTTATCTGGTGTTAGTCCTGTTGTCTCCAAGATGTCTGTTCCAATTGATATGGTGATTGTCTCCGAAGTCTTCGTTAAACAAAGAGCACCGGGGGGGGGGGGGGGGGGGGGGGGGGGAGATGACGCCAGGCCTTCAGATGTCTCTTCAGGCGCTTCCTCGGGCATACCGATTTGTTCTCTGGTTTGATCTCGTGCAGGATCTTCTTGCAATGTGTGTGACAAAATATACATATATACACCTATATACAGAGCGTGCATTCCTGGGCAGAGATCTTCCCCAAGTTAAGTAAAAAGATTCCCAAAAAGAACTATGACAACGGAAATCATGAAATAAAAAAAAATTATCCAATTCTAATGCAGAAACAACATTTGATTCCCACAATCTGAAATCCAGGAAGAAAACTCTCTAACTCCTATGCAGTGTAAGAAAGTGGCACAGACTGGAGGTAAAAGCCAGCTGCAACTCAGACTAGCAACACTGCTCTGACCAGGTTTCCTCCACAACGAAGCCAGTGTGTCAGTGTGCTCCCCCTCTCTGCCCTTCTTTCTTTCTCCTGTCATCTGAAATCCAGGAAGAAAACTCTAACCCCAGTGTGGCATTAGAAAGCAGCATTCTTTTATTCCTCATGATGCACACCGGGTGATCTGACAAATAAGCACACCCTCTCAGAGTTCAGCTTCTAAATTTGAACAGTTAAGACATGCATATGCAGCACACTGGCATACATATTCATTCTTTTCATGGACTCGTAGATATGTGCTGCTGTCCCTTTGGGCATGCTGTGTGGTATCTAGGGTGGGTGAGTGCCCAACTACTTCTTCCCCTTTTTTCTCCATCAGCTGCAACACTGAAGCCTTTGACACACTTCCATCTACTAATCCCTATGTCTAAACAAACCAACCTGTATCAGTAGGATCATTCATTACTGGGTTTATTTGAATCATTTGGGTCTTCATCTGTGTCATCATATGAATTACATGTTGGAAACATCGTGAATGCTTGTGGTACAGAACCACCATATTGATGTTTGGAAAGAAAGGTCTGGCTGGTAGTTGGTGTCTATGGCTATTTGGAAATTGTTGCACTGGGTACGTTGGGCCACCCCGAAGTACGCTGCCTGGTCCAACAAAAGGGTAGTTATGGCCAGCCATACAAACCCACCCATAACGCCACGGTATCACCTGCACAGAAGTTTGTATTTTTACAGCTTTTGGGTAAGGCTCCTCCCCACACCCCAGTTCCTTTGGAAGAGTTCTGTTCAACATAGTATGGTGCCTGGTGTTGGACCAGAGATTGCCTCTTACTGAGACATACTCACGGGTTAGAGGATTTAAAGGAATGCAAGGACAAGAGCGTAGGAAGGTCTGACTACAAGGATGTGCAAATGTCCCCACCTAAGGAAGAAAAGAGACTCCAGAAAGCGGTGCTCAATTAGCATGACAAAACACAGCCTCCGTCCTTCGGGTGCACATCTGACCTGGGAATGAGCGAGCATTTCAGGCTAAGGAGCTGGCACCAGCCTTGTGCACACTGTTCCTGTGTAACTGCGGTACGACCACCGGGAAAAAAGCAACGACCGATTCCCTGGCTGCTTCTCAAACTGTGCCGAAGGCCTGGCAGCCGGCTCGGGCCGCGCTCGCTGTGGGTATTCCTGCCTGGCACTCTGTGCCTGGAGCCTGTGCTGAAGTGGCGAGAGCCCGGCTGGAAGCCATCCGGGCAGCACCGTGCTGGCAGCGGTGCACCGAGGCCGTCCTGCGACCAGTTCCGGGCTGAGGGCACTCGGCATCCGCTGCTCTACGCGACTCTACGGAGCCCGGTTGCCTGCACCAGAGATGGGAGCAGCCCGCTCTGCACTCAAGGTAGGTGCCCTTTTCGGTTCGTGCAGAGGAGTGCACACTTCCTGCCCCCTGCCAGCAGCATCGGAAGGGGAGAGGGGAGCGGGACAGGACGGGGTGGAACCGGCAGTGCTGTAGCCCGGGTGGTACCCTGGTCCCGTCTCCATCTCTGGCACAGCACAGCAGGTTTGCTGGAGCAGAGGAATGCAGCGAGGAGAGCAGCAGTTTCCAGGTGTGTTGCAGCCCGGGTTGGACACCGAAGTGCACAGGAAGGGGTTGGAGCTGGGACGGCGAGGAAATGAGCGGAGGAGGTCAGCATGCTCAGCTGCCTGGTTGGCTCTTTGTAGTACAGCACTGCTGGGACTGCATATCTCCCTGTGGGCCACGCAAGACACAAAGTGACCTTGCTCCACAGCTCTCCACACATGGATTTTTTTTCTTTCTTTATAATCCTTCTTTTGAGTGTGTTAATATAAAGTCTCCAAGTAGGGAATTTCCACTTCCCTCCCCGCCAGCCCCCGGTTTCCCTTGGGACTCCCAGCAAGCAACAGATTCCTATAGCGGCCCTTTTAGTGTTATATTTTGTGTGCTTAGCGCTTGGCTTGATGGCTCACTTGTTTCAAGGCTTGTGTCACCCCCTCACAGTACGGGACTAGGTTTTCTTTTGTTCAGGCTGTCCCGGCAGCTACAGATGTGTTTAGCACACAGCTGCGGGCCTTGAGCACATTCAGCATCTGCACCCGCTCCAGCACTGGGCTCCTGTTCTGCTCTCCGCACACACACACTGCACCATTCCTTGCATCCCAGGGGACAGAGGGAACCCAAGTGTAGTGGTCTAACAGCAGCAAGCAACTGAGTGCCAGCACCCTATTCACCCTCTCCCTGACCCAAACAGAATGGGAGATACATGATGCGAAAAGCCAGCAGCCTGCGGGCTGACTTGAGGACATGTTGAGAACATGCCCAAGCAACATGTCAGTGAAGTCTAGCCCAGTCTGCCTTCTGCAAAGGGCACCCACTGCTGAGAACATCCCGTAGAAGTGAACGCAGTCTGTGTTCATCTTAATGGGAAGATGAACTCCCAGGTGGGGCAGGAGGGAAATGCAAATACTGAGGCATTATTGATGCAGATGTGTTCAGCTGGCATGCACCCAGCAAGTGCCTTCAGGCCCTGTGCTGTCAGGTGGGTGGGCAGAGGGCTGAAATACTGACAACAGAAAGTTCAGCTCTACCCAGCAGGGAAAAGAGCTCCAAAGGGGAGGGGAGGAATGGTTAGAGGTGTTTCTGTCCCTGGCTGGCTGGCAGCTGAGGGTGGAAAGAGCTATGATATGCACTTCACTGATAAGAGAGAAGGAGGAAGATATTTACTGATATAATGTAGATATAATGTAGTGATTTAACAGTGGCTTAAGACTGGAGTAACCACTTGATTATTTACTGCATAGAGGGTAGGGTTAAACACACACCTACAGGAAGCCTTCCCTTTGAGTCACAAGGCTCAGAGTGGTCTTCCTTGCATTCTCAACCACAGAGGTAAGGTGAATCTACTCTAGTCCCAGACTTGGTCAACAGTTTATGTCTATGGAATTGTATGTGCACAGTCAAACTCAGATATCATCTTATCAAAACTAACAAGGCCTGAAATAACCAGTCTAAGATATATGACCTTAGCAAGGCTAGCAAATCCAAAAAACAGACTAAGGCATGTTCTCTTAGTGAGGCTAACATAGGTAACACCAATCTACTCATTACATACTGAGAATCTGTATTGGCGAGGTCTCTTGACGTCAAGGTGCAAAGTGCAGGTGGAACCTTGAGAAGCATCTGTGCTCAGGGGGAGATGATGTCCTGCAGCCTGCTGCTATGCAGGATTGCTCAAAGGGAGCTCTTGGGCTGCTCCCTATTTTGAAGTAAGATGACTGACTTATATTCATAGATCGCCTTTTAGGCACATGGTCAGTTGAACCAGGGCTGTGCTATGAGTTCATTCAGTCCCGAGTACAAGACGGATTTATGGTCATTAATTTGTTTTACCTGTTCTGTTGTTCATTATTTTCCTGTGCAGGGACTTGTGAGCATGGCCAGGCTGAAGAAGGGAGCCAAGGGAAGAAGTTGGAGAAGGGGGAAAAGGTTGAGGGGCGGGAAGGCTGAGCAGAATATGTCTCTCTCTCTCTGTCCATCCACACTACATGTCAATTAGATTTGCATCAGCCATAGCAACTGGGAAAAGCAATTACATTGGTACTATCCCAGTTACATTCACTTACATTTATATATTTAAGTATATTTCATTTCAATGCATGACCACTAAAGAGAAATACGACTTTTTGTTGTTAAATTTGTTGCTAAATTTGTTCTCATACTCTATATATGTTTATCAACATATGCACTCAACACTGGCACTGAGTGCCTATTCTGAGATTTTCTGACCACAAGTTAACAACCAAGAAAAGCAGAGAATCATCTCAGTGGCGAATTCTTAACGGGTTACCCCACTAAACCATTACAAAAAAAGATAAATCCATAATGTCTTAAGTGTTACGATGAGCAACGCTGCTATTCAGTAAGTAACCTACACTGTTCAGTTAAAATTACAGCAGTGAAGGAAAGGGGCTACCTCAACTCCTCCGGACCCCGCACATTCCTTTCCCTCCACCTAGCGGGGAGAATTTGCAAGGGCCGGAAAACAAAGAGTGGTGCTTGACCAAGAAAAGCCTGATCATCCGATGAGCAACAGCACTCCACACATATTTATATACGTATAAAAATATACAGCAATCAGTGCTTAAGGAAGGTGATGAGTGTGGGAAATGGAATGTTGTTTCTGCATTTGATATTAAAAAGTAGCAATTGGTTTGAAGTAGAACATAACGCATTTGTATTCTGTAACTTATCCGTAGAAATAGTTGATCTAAGAAGTAAAATACTGTATATGTTAGCAGCATGTTTTAGAAACATTATTACTGAATTATGTGATTAATTCTTTCTTGCAAAACTGTAATAGTTGTTAAATGTTCCAAACAATGCGAGTATAGTGTGCTAAGGATTAGAAAACATATTGTAGAGCTGTTCTGTTAGGATAAGAAACTCTCAGCAAAAGAAAGACAGATTTAGCAAACATCAAAGAAGTCAGGGCCTCTACACAAGGCCGGACTGTCTCACTCCGTGAGAAGGTTGGGGTGTGAAGGCAGGCACCAGGATACTCCCCTGCCTCTCTCCCAAGCTTATCTTTGTAGAAAGGAGGACAAGCAGATATCCGCAAAATAACGATCAGATGTGGAATAAGTTAATTAATTAACTACAGATTTACGCTTATGCAGCAAAAATTTATGTTTGTCCAGTGTTTCCATGTTTAGTGAAGCGTCGAGAAGATTGTGAACCTGAAGTACTCAGCCAATAAGGAACCAGGGGAGTAAGAGATAAGCGTCGGGGAATAGGGAATAAAAGAGGTAACTCTGTTTTCTGTGTGCTCTCCTGCTTGCAGGAGGCCCGCCATTGCAATTGCGAATAAAATCTGCTTTATCAGAGATACCGTCCTCGAAAATTATTTGGATATTTCCTACAATGAGGTTGGCTTCTTACCAACGGGAACAGAACGTGTGCCACGTTGCCCACACCCATTGCTGGCTCCCGGGCAAGACACGAAGGTCAGGCACGCACTCTGCGGGCTGAAAATCTCACGAGAAATACTTGGCTGTAACGCCGTCTTTGCAGAGCGGTTCGCTGCGGCTGTACAGCGGCCAAATGACTTCGCTTATCTCGACACACGACGCTTCCTTGCCTGCCGCCGGGACGCACATTGCCATGTCCCTACGGGGAGAACGCGGACGCCGCGCGTGCCGGCCGCTCCCGGTAACGGGAGTGCCTCTCCGTTAACTCGACGAACGCGAATTCGCCTCCCGGTCCCACCCTCGGGCTCGCGAACCCAGACGGCAGCCGCGTCTGCCCCGCCGAGCACGGCATGGATGCAGCCCAACCCCAGCCCCAGCTCGTCCTGCGGCCGCCCGCCCCCCCCGCGCCATCATGGCGGCGGCTCCGCCCCGCCCAGCGGCCCGGCCCAGGCAGCTGTTCCAGCCCAACGGAGCCCGGAACCAATCTTCCTTCACGGCTACGGACGGCGTGCCTTCCGGCGGGACGGGACTCGGTTTTCGCTTGGATCCGCTGTTCTGTGTCTCCCACGCCTCACACACAGCTTTGCTGTGCTGTGCTCTCCTCTCCGGCACTGAAGGTCACGCCGAGCGGCGCCGTTGGCGCTGTGTCACCTCCCGGGCTGCTGCTTCCGTCACGTCCCGGGACGGCGCTCAGCCCTGTGGGCAGCTCTGGGCAGAGACGGAGCCGTCGGTGCCGCTGCCAGGAGAACGGCCGGCTCTTCCCAGCAGAGCAGGTGAGGCCGAGCGGGGCAGAGCGCGTCACTCTTTCCTCCCTCACACCGTAGCAGCGTGGGCACGGCGTTTCCATTTGCTTGGCGCTGCGTAGGAAGAGTGGAGGATCGTCTCGGCACTGCCGAGGTCTGCGCGCCGTTCCCGCTTAGATAATGGCGGTAGAGGTGGTGCTCCAGCAGGCTGTTCTGCTGGCAGTTGCAGTCTGCGCTGAGGCTCGGGGTGTGTGTATGTTGGGAGCTGCATTCAAAGCGTTCTTAAACGAGCTGGATACACGTCCTGTTGAATGAGCGTACCATTTTCTAGCAGTTCTTCGTAACTCTTCTTGGGGGAGCGGTACCCTTGGTGGTTCCAGTCAGTTAAAAAATCCCCGAGTTGGCATGTAGGAAATATCCAAATAATTTTCGAGGACGGTATCTCTGATAAAGCAGATTTTATTCGCAATTGCAATGGCGGGCCTCCTGCAAGCAGGAGAGCACACAGAAAACAGAGTTACATCTTTTATTCCCTATTCCCCGACGCTTATCTCTTACTCTCCTGGTTCCTCATTGGCTGAGTACTTCAGGTTCACAATCTTCTCGACGCTTCACTAAACATGGAAACACTGGACAAACATAAATTTTTGCTGCATAAGCGTAAATCTGTAGTTAATTAATTAACTTATTCCACATCTGATCGTTATTTTGCGGATATCTGCTTGTCCTCCTTTCTACAAAGATAAGCTTGGGAGAGAGGCAGGGGAGTATCCTGGTGCCTGCCTTCACACCCCAACCTTCTCACGGAGTGAGACAGTCCGGCCTTGTGTAGAGGCCCTGACTTCCTTGATGTTTGCTAAATCTGTCTTTCTTTTGCTGAGAGTTTCTTATCCTAACAGAACAGCTCTACAATATGTTTTCTAATCCTTAGTACACTATACTCGCATTGTTTGGAACATTTAACAACTATTACAGTTTTGCAAGAAAGAATTAATCACATAATTCAGTAATAATGTTTCTAAAACATGCTGCTAACATATACAGTATTTTACTTCTTAGATCAACTATTTCTACGGATAAGTTACAGAATACAAATGCATTATGTTCTACTTCAAATCAATTGCTACTTTTTAATATCAAATGCAGAAACAACATTCCATTTCCCACAATTCCCCCCTCTTTTTCTTTCAAAGTGTTGATTTCTGCAATTCTCCCCTTTTTAAAGTACGATTCTAAAGACCTCTTCACTTTCTTCATTTTCCATTTCGTCTAATATCATTATTTTATCCGAGTACGGTGATGGTTCCACTACTGTTTGCTTCAGCAGCGCAGTTTCTATTAATCGCTGCACCAATCCCCCCACGCAGGGGATAATACAGCAACCGATGGCCGTCAGGACTCCTGCTACCACAGTCAAAGAAGTAAATATGGACACAATCATCCCTTTCCCTTTGCCAAACCAGAACCCCAAACACCCAGTGAGGGAGCTATCTATTCCAGAGTTTTCGGCTAATTCACTAGCAAGAGTAGTAAGCCCCGTAATGCTCTAGTTATCGTGCTATCTGGGGCTGTGTTATTTGCGATAAAGGTACAGCAATGAGTGCCCAACATTATACATACACACCCTTTTTCAGCTAGTATCATGTCTAGGGCGATCCTATTCTATATGGCTACAGGCCATCCTGCTTGTAGCACCCAATTGTTCTGCAATTCCCTTTATTGCCTCCTTTGTATAGTTTATAAATCTCTGCTGATTGTAATAGATGTAGCTTATCCAATCTTCACTTTTGTTAATTGTCACCCACCAGAATAGAGATTCAAATACTGCAGAAATTGATTTCTAGCCTTAAATTCATCAGGGACGCCTCCGGGCACCCCAATTGAGTCTATATATATTGTATCATCATCAAATGGGGCTCCCAGGCTCCTTTTGTTCCTTTTTCATATGTGTGATAGATCCTTCTCAAATGCCAGAGTGAACGGTATAGCCATTTGAACAAGTGCACAGGTACCTCCCCAATTAGATGGGAGAATGGACCGTAAGATCTTCCCACCACAATACCGCCAGAGATCCGCTCTAGGGATTCCCAGCCTTGAATAGTTTCCCGCTAAATCCTTTGTAACGTCCAAGGTTTCACTGCATAGTGAGAAATTCCCTACAGGCCTGGTAGCCCTCACACCCTGCCTTGAGAGACAAGCTGTATGGTTACCTATGGCCATGGAGAATGCAGGAGGGATTTTGGCATCCATCTCCAATATCAGGGGAAACAATAGGGAGAGTGATTTACAGGCTTCATTTCCCCACGCGGTTTTCTCCTGGTACAGGGTGATCATACATTGCATTCCTTGGGAATCCCTGGTCCATTCCAGAGGAAGGGGTACTACCTGAGCTACAGGCCGTCCTGATGCGCAAGCATAGCAATTGCTATGGTTGAGACTCAGGACAGTATACTTTATCCATTCTACCCAGGCATTCACATCTCTGTATCCTGTCTCAATTTCAAATGTTTGTCTGAGATCTTTTATTTCCATAATTACTACAGCTGCAGGACTTTCAGAAGGATTTTTCTCTCTCTTTTTCTTATCCTGAACCTTTCGAGTATGATCAGGCAATAAATCCCATACAGCTACTCTGAATCTAGCTACTGGGTCTCTTCCCTAAACGTTTATTCCAATCCCAAAGGTGATGATAAGGCTATCGGCCTTGCTAATTGTTATTGTCACTGGATTACACTGCAAGGCCTGGCAGTCTGGTTGGACAATTCCCCTAAACATACTAATCCGTTCTTTTAGGGTGTGCGATTGCATCATATCAAATATCCCTGGGATATATGTCTAGCCTTGATAGGCAGTTGTCCACCATACATTATTCCATCCCCCACAAGGGGATCTCTTATTCATGCCTAGTTCAGGACACAGGTATTTCTCTTCATGACTCAGTTGTCGTTGGGCACTTAAGCCCCTGCAGGCTATCACACTGCAAGCATCAAATGTGACAGTCTGAGGCGTTTCTCTCCTTGTTACATTCACCCACATCTTAACAGGGTATCCTCCTGCTCCCCTCTGCAGGTCATCTTTCCCCAGGCAATCATTTGACTAAGACATTCTTTAAAGGTGATCACTGTCAGAATAAAAACTACTAATTGGTCCCTCTCCTGCACCATTATTAACTCCTAAACATCTATACCATTTCTATAGTGAAGAATAGGATATACTCTACTAGAAGTACAAATATATATATATATATCCTAAACACCTCCCTACCTATACTGGTTATGAAAGGAAAAAATATATATATAGATTAGTTTATTTACAATTTCTTTCTAATTTTTATCTTTAGAGGATCCTCCATAGCAACAGTTTCCCACGCTTTAGGGTTAGTGGAGGGTTTTACTCAAGTGTAGTGAGTCCAACCTTTCTCGGCTGTCCTGACAGCTGTTTCTGTTGTCAGAAGTACTTGGAACAGTCCTTCCCGGTTGGGTTGCAACTTTGCCTCCTTCCAGATGTGGATGAGGACCCAGGCTCCAGGTTGGAATGGATGAATCAGAGATTCCAGAGGTGGTGTCTGTGCTAACAGTCCTTGGATACTGAGAGACAATAGCGAGGAAGACAATCCGAGTATATAGTTCTTAGGAAACATATCTTTAGTTTCAAACTGCAGTACCTCATTTTTCCTTCAGCTTTCTTTTTAAAGGGGTTATTTTCAACTCCCCTGTTCCCTTCCTTTGCCCAGACCATGGGATCTATATCTTTCTCATCTGTCTCAGTTAACACATTCATTGATACTGTAATTCCCTCCTGACAGGTTATTATTTGTATACCCAATTTCATCATAAGATCTCTCCCCAACAAATTAGTACCTGCATCAGGTACATACAATAATTGACCTGTTATTGTCTTGCTCCCTAATCTCAATTCAGTGTTTTCAAAAAGTGGTAGTGTCATCCCTTTTCTCTCTACCCCACTTGTACCCTGTTCCTGGTACTAGGATTATACAGTTACTTTCTGGTGTCTGTACCCCCCCATATGTTTTATTATGTTCCCTTAGAACCAAATTCTATAAAATACTAAAGGGCACAACAATGTGTCCATCTGGGTATACACCCATGTGTCAGCTTGCTCTCTTCCCTTCTAAATCATTAATTAGATTCCTATCCTCTTTAAAATACCTTATAGACACTGATTAAGGTTCAGATATTTTAAGTTTACCATCTGGAATTAAAGCCAGTTCACCGATTTCTTTTCCTTCAGCTGCCTGTTCTGCCACCTGATCCACCATTATATTCCCAGTTTCCTGTACAGTGCCACTATTCTGGTGTCCTCCACAATGTATAACAGCCGTGCTGTTCTTTGGTAGATTTACATCATGCTGAATTTGTTTTCCTTGTGTGTAAGCAACCCTCGCTCTTTGCAGACGGTACCATGAGTGGGTACCACCCCAAAGGCATATTTAGCATCTGTCCATATATTTAAGGTTCTTGTCAAGGCAGTTATTTCAGCCTTCTGAGCAGAAGTCCCCACATGTAATGGTTTTGCTTCATTTACCTTGTCAGTAGCAGTTACTGGATATCTTGCCTTACTGTTTTCTTGTCTCACGAAACTGCTTCTGTCGATGAATCCAGGAATCCTCAGCGTCGTCCAGTGGTTCCTCCTGTAGGTCTGACCAACTGGCATAGACAGCCTCCATGCAGTGCACACTGCTGGCTTGGAGGTAGCTCTTTGTTGGTGTTCTGGGTGTTCAGCAAATTGCTTCCTTCTCTTTGATCAGTTCTGCTTTCTGTTGAGAAACTTGATAGCCATTTAAATCAAGAAATTCAGCAAACTCACAGTCCATTGTACACAGTCCTCCTTGGTTACTGTGGCATCCACGTACTGCAGTAAAGTTCCACCATGGGATAGAGGAATCCAAATCTCAGGCTCACAGGCTAACCAGTTCTCAAAAATCATATGGTTGTTCTCACTACCCTGGGTAACACTGTCCAGGTTAACTGAATTTTTTTTATTATTATTTATTTATTTATTTTCCCCATATTGGAGTTTTCTTATTCAAAGGCAAATAATTTTAGACTTTCTTTAGCAAAACCAGGCAGAAAAAGGTGTACTTCAAATCCAGAACGGCAAACCCCACCTACTTATTCCTCAACTTGGTTAGTAAAGTGCATGGATTTACCACCATGGGTTGCATATCTTCAACATTTCTATTAATTGCCCTCAAATCTTTTACCAAACTATAGCTCTTGCCAATCCAAAAAGTTATTTATTATTTCTTTTATCCTCCCTCCTACAATCTTGTATCCTAAAAGAGCATTGCTTTACCCTGGCTGGGCTGACTCCTGTCTATAACTTAACCTTTATTGAGTTGCCCTTTTTTTTTTTTAATAATTTTTTTTTTCTCTGCCAGGCATTCCTGATGCCTGCAATCCTGTATATACCTGATTTAGGATTTACATAACTTCTGGGGGTACAACATTGCTTTTTCCAGTTTGTGTTAAAGCCAGACTTAAAATTTTTCAGTCAATTGGTCTTGCTTGACAATTACCTCCAATTTTTTACTAAATTTAATCTCTACATCAACTGTTCTAATACATCATGCCCAAGTAATGGTTTTAGAGAACCTGGCATGTACAAGAATTTATGTATTCCTATTTGTTCTCCTAACCTGTATTTAATTGGTCCCCCAAAAAGGAAACTTCTCTTGCCAGTAGCTCCTACAATTATTACAAAAATCATCTACGAGTAATAATTCTTGATGTAGCACACAGTAAGAGGCACCCGTATCAGAAAATAAACTCTCTACCCTGCTTCCCCAGCTGCTTCGGTCCAGTGCGGGTGGAACTCACCCTGAGCCCTTCCAGGCTCCCCCTTACCTCTTCTTCTAGGTAAGGACATCTCTGTTATACCTTGCTCAACTTTGCCTTCCTCAGTCTGTGTTTTTCCCAAACCCTTTTCACTTTCCAGACTTTCATCATTACTGAAATACAATGTTAGTAATTTCTGTTTCACCCCCTTCCCTCCCCAGGATTCCGGTGCTTACACTGGGATGTCGGGTTTCCCGAGATCTCTGCAGATGACGGCTATTCTCACTCTCACTGTCCCGTCCCATCCCCATCCACAAGTCACACACCCTGCACAGTTACAGCGGGAAACTCTCGCCCCCAGCTCTTTCTCTCACTCCGAGTTGTTCTTACAAACCGCGGTGGGGGGGTTAGTGCGGGGGATGTGTTCTCGTGCCGACCGAAACTCTAATATCTCACACTCACTGTTTTCCTTAACCTTTTTGCCAAATTTTTTTTTTTTGTTTGTTAGTTTTTACAATTCCGCTATTTGTACACCCAATTACATTTCCATGTACCATTAACAAATGCACTTCCATACAGCATCGAGACAGTTTCTCTTACTGCCTTCAAAATCCACAAATCAAACAACACAGTTCTTCAACTTCTACAAACACCCAGCACTTGGTCTTATGATTAGGGTACTTAATTGTAAAACCGGTCCCATTACTCATTTATGTTCCGGTTGGGTTTTTTTTTTTTTTTTTTTTTTTTAAATTCAATATTTCCCCCTGGCTCACCAGCAATATTTCTCGAGTGAGCCTAAAAGCCTAAATACAACCCAGGGGGTCTTCTCGGTATCTCTTTAGACACCCTCTGTTCCATAACAACCTCATACATGACATAACATAACATAACGTAACATAACATGACATAACATAACACTTTCACAACATAAACATCTAACAATTGCAAAGACAGTGACAATAATCAGTACAATTTATCCTCAGGATCCTTCCTCTCTCTGCCTCCCTCGGGGGTCCAACCTTCACTCTGTATTCATTTCCCACACTTGCATAGCTGCCCACCTCCTTCTCCAATAAACAACATATCAATGATAAACATCATTTCCATCCATAAGTAGAAATTAAGCCCTAGAAATTGATCTAATTGTTCTGCGACACTTATAGGATCCTCAATTAAGAAATTCTTGAAATTCCTGACTTTTCTTCTAGTAAAAAAAAAGGCAAGCATTAGCATATCCTATTTTCCCTTGACCTAAGGAGACTGCCCTAAAGGATAAAGTGAAGTATTAGTAAGGTTAGTGTTAGAGAAAGGAAAACTCTCCAGGTCCCATTCACATTACTCCAACTCCCTCAGTAATCGAGAGTGCATCCTCTCTGTCGCTTGCATTGCTTTAGAAATTGAGGGGGGGAAGTTATCTAAGGGATCCCATTTGTGATCTTTCTGCTTCTCTTTCCTTTTTCTTTTGAAATTCGACTCCTCCTTGTGAGGATTTTTTTTTTTTTTTTTTTTAACTTCTTGCACCCATTCAGCAATATAAGCCAATTCTGTTTCAGAAAAAGGAGTCTTACTGTTTACGTATAAATACAAATTCTGACAGGCCCAATCTTTGTCAGACCCCTATTTTGGTCAAAATCATGATTTTCCCTGTAGTGGCTCTCTAGGCTATGTCTATATACAGTATTTAAACATCTTTTCCCTGTTCTTTTCCCCGATCTGGGGATTATTTTCCAATTCTGAAGCTTCTTTCCAAAGGGGCTATCTCTAGGCACGAATTTGGGGACCCTTTTCCCCTGTTCTACGGAGCTCCTATTCCCCATCCCTCCGGAGTGCTGCTGTGAACTCCCCAGCTCACAGGTTACCACACTCCAATTCTCGGATCTAGGGCCAATCCCTCTGGAGCACCTTGCTCCAATTCCCGGATTAATAGGGGTGTACTGCTGGCACTTCGTCAAGTGTCCAGGGTACCGTATACCAACAGCTCCCTGCCGAGACTCACCCGAGTCTCCACCGACCCCCAAGGCAAGAATCAAACTCCCTTACCTTGGTCCGTGCACGAAGTTACCGGGTCTCCAGGGGTCAATACCCGTGCCTACCTGCCCCGTGGCTTTCTCAGAGCCCGTCCTTTATGTAACAGTCTCGGTTTCTTATCGGCCGTCCCAAGGAGTCACCTCACCACCCAGACAGGACCGCTGAAATCAGCGGGGTGCACCTATCCTGTCCAGGGCAGCGGGGGAAACCCCCAAGGGGCGATAATTATCCCGGACGAGCCCCCAAATTGTAGGAAATATCCAAATAATTTTCTAGGACGGTATCTCTGATAAAGCAGATTTTATTCGCAATTGCAATGGCGGGCCTCCTGCAAGCAGGAGAGCACACAGAAAACAGAGTTACCTCTTTTATTCCCTATTCCCCGACGCTTATCTCTTACTCTCCTGGCTCCTCATTGGCTGAGTACTTCAGGTTCACAATCTTCTCGACGCTTCACTAAACATGGAAACACTGGACAAACATAAATTTTTGCTGCATAAGCGTAAATCTGTAGTTAATTAGCTTATTCCACATCTGATCGTTATTTTGCGGATATCTGCTTGTCCTCCTTTCTACAAAGATAAGCTTGGGAGAGAGGCAGGGGAGTATCCTGGTGCCTGCCTTCACACCCCAACCTTCTCACGGAGTGAGACAGTCCGGCCTTGTGTAGAGGCCCTGACTTCCTTGATGTTTGCTAAATCTGTCTTTCTTTTGCTGAGAGTTTCTTATCCTAACAGAACAGCTCTACAATATGTTTTCTAATCCTTAGTACACTATACTCGCATTGTTTGGAACATTTAAACTATTACAGTTTTGCAAGAAAGAATTAATCACATAATTCAGTAATAATGTTTCTAAAACATGCTGCTAACATATACAGTATTTTACTTCTTAGATCAACTATTTCTACGGATAAGTTACAGAATACAAATGCATTATGTTCTACTTCAAATCAATTGCTACTTTTTAATATCAAATGCAGAAACAACATTCCATTTCCCACAGGCACAGGCTGTCCCTGATGTATTGCTTTACCGCTGGAACCAAATCCTTTTTCCCATTGCTAGTGCACTCCAGTTTCTTTAACTGTAGCTAGCTTAGATAATAAGTAGACATACTGCTGCTGCTGCTGCTTGCATCAGCTGTTTAGAAGAAGGTCCTTTAATTACAGTGTTATTGGTGACATTTCTTTATGGAGTCAAGAAGCTCAGTATGTGTGGAATAAATGCGGGTGGGTCAAAACAAAGGCAACCGGGGTCTTTGTTTTGTCCGAATACGCACTAACATCAGAACTTCCACCCCGTGCAGCAGTGGAAATGGAGTACTGAGGAACATCCATTGATTTTGATTCAGGGAGGATGGCATAAAGGACACACACTGCAGTCTCCCTGTTTCTCTGGGGGCTGGGATCAGTGTTTGAACTGAAGGAGCGGGCCCCAAAGTCATCCATTTCAGACACTGAGACCTGAACATTTTTCAGGATGATTTATAATTGCAGAGAGAGCATTTGGCATACATTCTCATCCGGGAACTAGATTTGGTACACAACGATTTGTTTCATTTCCATTTTCCACTGGAAATCTCTTTGCTGTCTGAACTGCATGCTCAGCTTCCCATAATGGAATTGGGTTGGCACCTGACGTGTTCGGGTATGTCTGAGAAAGACTTTTCCAAGTGGTCTTTAGGATATCTGGCATTAAGATAAACATATGGCTGTTACTGTTCATTCACAGATCATCTTTTTCCTGGGGCAGGTGCGACCGATGCTTTCTGGGCATTCTTTGTTCTGACTTCAGGCCTTACTGTTCCTCTGGTGGTAGTAGATAGGGGAACTGTTTTCCTTTCCCTGCTGGCCGACAGTACAGGAGTTGAAATACTCTCCTTTCCTTCACTCTTACCCAGTGTCTGGAATGCTACAATTAGATTGAAAATAATGCCAGGAGGCTGATTAAGAATGATGTCTCTAGGAATGCCCGGAGCTAATGTTTTTTGTTTGTTTCTTTGGTTTTTTTGCAAGATCGATTACTCCACTTTCAGACGCTTGTTTGTAATACTTTAGATTTATTTTCCTTTGCTTTAGTTTCTGTTCCCTGTTCCTGTTTATTTCAGTTCTCCTTTGCTTCATATGCAACTTCCAAACTTGGCATTTTGCAGATAACATCTCTCTCCTTTCATCCTTATATGGCCCCTAATGATTTTGCCCATTTGTCACAGATGGCTCCAAATGCAATATACACTCCTAAGGGAGATGCAGGACTCTATTTATTCATGTAATACAGATACGCTGTAGTGATTTAACAGCGACTTAACAGGATTGGAGATGGCTGAATACACTTGGTTTAACCCTAGAGAGTAGGGTTAAACACACACCTACAGGTGGCCCTCCCATTCCATCACGAGGCTCAGAGTTGACCTCCTTGCTTTCTCTACTCCTAGAAGCACAAAGGTAAGGAGCCCATGGTGCACCTGAATCCACTGCTGTGCCAGGTCTTGATCAAGGGCTAATGTCTAAAGGATCGTACGTCACTCTAAGAAATAACCTTAGAGAAGTTCTCAAAGCTTCGGTCTAACCATGAGTCTCTTACAGAAGATCAGTATCGGCAAGGTGTCTTGACGTCAAGGTGCAAGGAATCTCTGTGCACGTGTGAGCTTGTGAGGCATCTCTAGTCGAAGGGAGATCCTGTTGTGCAGTCTGCTGCTGTGCAAGAGATCTCCAGGGGCACTTGAGCTGCTGTCCATTTGGGGTAAGATGACAGACTCCTTGCCATGCCTTGTCTTTAGTCTGATGTGCATTTGCCCCTCACTTGTTGAGTCAGGTATCTGCTGTCAGTTCTTTCAGCCTCCCAGTTTGTGATAGCGTTGTGATGGTTAATCTGTTTTAGCCACAGTTTTACCAGTGCTGTTGCTCTTTGTTTTCCTGTGCAAGGCCTGGTGTGCCCTGCAGATGGGCTGGGGAGGGCTGGTCTTGGGCAGGGACTGCTGCATTTCCTCACAGCTCCCCTGCCATTTCTCTTCTCCCTGCATGCTCTAGTTCAACTTCTGCCTTCCAGCCGCGACCATCCTAGCCTGCAGGAGAGCAGCAAATGGCCTCAGCACAGCCATCTCAGGTACGGGCTGGGAGAAGCAGGCAGGAGAGGGCAAAGATTGAAAGATGTGAATGCAGGGGGAGAGGGAGGTACTCTCAGCCAGCATTTGTGTGCTGGGGACAGAGAAGCGGCTGGGACAGGAGTTTGTGTACTGTGCGAGCTGCTTCCCTGGACTTTGGCTGTTTGCAGCAAGGAGCCTCTTTGCTTGCAGGAGCCCATGAGCTTTGCAGAGGTGGCCGTGTATTTCAGCAGGGAGGAGTGGGCGCTGCTGGACCCTGCGCAGCGAGCGCTCTACCGGGACGTGATGCTGGAGACATACGAGTCCGTGATCTCTCTGGGTGAGAGCTTTGCTGCCTTTCCTCCTCATTAGGGCACCTCTGGCTGTACAGTTACCCTCTGCAAGCAGGGCGTAGAATAACTGCCATGCAGTTACTTATTGACTAACACACTGATAACAACAACAAAGGAAACACAGAGAAGCAGCAGTTTCAGAAGGGATTCGTGCATTCTGATAAAAGCTCCAGAGTCACTGCTGGTAAGCAGACATCAGCTAGGAGGGGGAGGATGAGCTCCTGCAAACGGCCCTTGTGCTGCTGAGTTGCAGGGTGCCACCAGCTCCAGCATAACAGTCAATTCCCTGATTACTCCTTTAGAATGTATAATTTTCTGTTCAGTTCCGATGAAGCTTTCTGATGCCTTTGGCATTGAGGAACTGGGATGAAAATGATCAAATCCTTCCAATGGCAGTTTTAAAAATATTAAAAATATTAAAAATATTTTTGAAGAAAATAATTTTTGGTGATGTCAAAGTCATGCTGGGCTCTAAAGGAAGACAGTATGTGATGGGCCAGTGTCATTTAGGCCCTAATTGTGGTTTCACCATGTGGAGGAGCACAGAGTGGAGTTATAGGACTGTGCCAGAATGATGGCAACGCTCTCATCTCCACTGTTTCTATCACTGAAGGTCCACTTCCAGCCCCCAAACCCGTGGTGATCTCCCTACTTGAAAGAAGGGACGACCCCTGGATCTCAGATGTGCATAGCCCTGAGGTGGTGTCAGGAGACCTCAGCCCAGGTGAGGTGGTGGAGGGAAGGAGGAGGTTAGGGCTGTAAAAGCCCTCTCTGGTGGGGGAATGTTAGGGGTACCATGTGGTACTTTTCTATTTCCTTTGTCATCCAGCAGGAGCTGAGATCACAAATCTAAAGGAGGAGCTGCAGAAAAGTGCTGTGGCAGGAAGGCAGAGCAGTCGTGTCTCAGTGGGAAGAATCAGAGGGGATGTCCAGGAGTGCCTAGAGCAAGCAGAGTACTTCAAGAAGCCCCTGGGAAACCGTCCAGGAAAGAGGCTGAGGTACCCTCCGGATTTCAGCACAGGTCAAAAGCAGACTGAAGACCCGAGGAACAAGAAAGCGTGCCAGAAGAAGCTGAATCCACGTGTTTTGCGTAGGAAAAGCTTTAAAAGGTATGCCAACCTTGGTAATCACCAATGCTTGCACTCTGGGAAGAGCCAGTACAGGTGCTCTGATTGTGGAAGGAGCTTCAGATGGAGATCCAAACTCACCCAGCACCAGCGCATTCACACAGGAGAGAGACCCTTTAAGTGTCTTGAGTGTGGAAAGAGCTTCAAAAGGACTTTCCAACTCACGGTGCACCAGCGTGTCCACACAGGAGAGAGACCCTTTAAGTGCTCTGAGTGTGGGAAGAACTTCAAAAGCCGTTCTGAACTGAAGCTCCACCAGCGAGTCCACACAGGAGAGAACCCCTTTAAGTGCTCTGAGTGTGGGAAGAGCTTCAAAAGCAGTTCCAACCTCAGAGTACACCAGCGTATCCACACAGGAGAGAGACCCTATGAGTGTCCTGAGTGTGGATGGAGCTTCAAAAGGAGTTCCCAGCTCACTTTCCATCAGCGCATCCACACAGGAGAGAGACCCTTTAAGTGCTCTGAGTGTGGGAAGAGTTTCAAAAGGAGTTCCCACCTCACCTATCATCAGCGCGTTCACACAGGAGAGAGACCCTTTAAGTGTCCTGAGTGTGGGAAGAGCTTTAAAAGCAGTTCCAACCTCGGAATACACCAGCGCATCCACACAGGGGTGAAACCCTTTAAGTGCTCTGAGTGTGGGAAGTGCTTCAAAAGCATTTCTGAATTGAAGCAGCACCAGGGCATCCACACAGGAGAGAAATTCTTTAAGTGTCTTGAGTGTGGGAAAAGCTTCAGAAGCCGTTCAAACCTCACAGTACACCAGCGCGTCCACACAGGAGAGAGGCCCTTTAAGTGTTGTGAGTGTGGCAAGAGCTTTAAAAGCAGTTCCAACCTTGGAATACACCAGCGCATCCACACCGGGGTGAAACCCTTTAAGTGTTCTGAGTGTGGAGTAAGCTTCAAAAGCCGTTGTCACTTGAAGCAGCACCAGCGCATCCACACAGGAGAGAAATCCTTTAAGTGTCTTGAGTGTGGGAAGAGCTTTAGAAGCCGTTCTAATCTCAACTCCCACACACGCGTCCACAAAGTAGGCAGACTGTAGAAGTGCCCCAGTTTTGTGAGAACCTTCAAAAAAACTTCCAGCCTCGTTACCTACCAGCACATCTGCACAGGGCACAGAGCCTGCAGTGCTCTGGACTCTCCAAAGCTCCCCAGCCTTCAAATCAGAGTAAGGCCTTTGATTTTGGACACTCTGTCTGTCTCTCTCATTTTATTTAATTACCCTCAATTCCTATTGTACTATATTATATTGAGTTATCTAGCAATCTGATATCAAATTAAGTTTCCTCCTTAGATTGTTGCCGCTGTTCTGTTTTTTATGGGCTCAGCTCCCATCTCCCAACCTTCCCGTTTCTCCCTTCCGTTTTTTTTTTGGGCTGGTATGCCTTTAGGCCTGCTGCCCCCTGTCACGGACACAGATTCACCTAAATAACTCTGTGACAATAGTACTCCCCTTAACTCTGTTTTTATTTAGCATCTCTGATTTCTCTCTCCAGGAGAAATTCAGTTTCCTTATTTCAGGCCACCGGCCCTACTGTCTCTTTAAATCTGTTCCAAAGCAAAACAAAATCCTCAAAGTTCCCCATTCAGTCTCCATCTTCTGGGCTACTTATCATTTTCTGTGCAATGTAACATCCCTTTCCTATATAGTCACTTTCTGTCCTTACTGCACACTATCACAACCAGTGCTTGACACAAACTTCTTCACCAAAACAAAGCAGCTGTCTCATCAATCCTGTGTTAAATGATGTTTCCAAGACAGGCAACTGGTCACATATCTCGACATCAAAGGCAGCCTTCTGTTGTTGACTATTCTTTAAAATTTCAACTAGAGCACCGGAGAGAAAGAGCCAGTCCTGGGACTTCCACCTGTGACTTATCTTCCCCTCTGAACGCAAAGTCCTCTGGAGTATGTAGTTCTTCTCTTCTGAGAACCAGGTATTCATAAAGTTGTCAGTCCACAGAACTGGAGTATTAACTCTTTAATTTCCTGTGCTTTACATGATGATAAGATACGTAATATCAATAACAAGAATTATAAAATCATGACAACTGTTAAAAGGAAAATACAATGTTTTTCATTATCTCTGTGAGAAAATGCTGTAGTGGTACCAATTTGTCATGAAGTTATCTCTAGATCTATCTGTGTCTGTGACAGGGGAACAGCAGGCCCACAGCTGAGGGAAGGGAAGGGCGTCAACCTTTTACAAGCTAGTTCAGCCTGGTACTGTGACTAATGGGGCAGGGGATCTGTGGATCTATATCCTGGGAAAAGGGAAAGAAAAGGGGGAAGGAAGATGGGAGATGGACCTAAAAACAGAACAGCGGCAACGATCTGAGGAGGAGCGTTAATTTACTACATATGATATTGGAATACAAGAAACACACTGTAATACAATATATAATTGGAATTGAGGCTAATAAATAAAATGAGAGAGTGTGTCTGAAATTGAAGGCCTTACTCAGATTTGAAGGCAAAGCGGCTGGGGAGCACACCAAAACATTGCCAGGCAGCAAGAGAGAAAGAGAGAGAGAGAGAGAGTCCCGTGACTTGCCAGCTTTATCTTCCCCTCTGAATGCAAAGTCTTCTCGGGTATGTAGTTCTCTTCTGAGAGCCAGGTATTTAGAAAATTGTCAGTCCACGGAAGTGGGGCATTAACTCTTTAACTCTCAGTGCTTTACATGATGTTATGATGTGGAATATTGATAACAAAAATCATAAAACCATGACACAACTTGAAAGGATTTCCATTCATTGTTACTTAGAACCTCATCAAAGTAAGGCCACAGCTTTGTCTTAGTGATACCCAGTGCTTTGTTCTATGTATTATACCCAATCACTATACGAGGACTAAATTGTAAGAGAGCTCTGCTCTATCTATTAAGGCAGAGTGTGGGCCCATCAAAAGGATAGAAAGTGCAGACAGTGGTTGCAAATCATAGAATCATAGAATGGCTTGGGTTGGAAGGAACTTCAAGGATCATCAGTTTCCAACCCCTCTGCCACGGTGTTCTGGTAATATCAATTTTTCATATCGGGACATCATGCAACAGGCTGTTGGGTGCAGAGACACAGTGCACTGTGGAACTGTCCTTCCTATTTTTTAGGAGTCTCACGTGAGTTCTGACTCTCCCAGGAGGAAGATACACTGAGATGTACTGTATTTCCCAAGAGTCTCTGCATGATCTCCGTTTCCGGATGACAGGGGTGCAGCTCTTCCAGGTTCCGGCAGTGCAGCGAGCAGCTTGGTTGTAGCCTTCTTCTCTTTCCCATTTGAGTTATTAATTGTAACTCTCTTTCTTACAATTATCTTACTTTCTTTTACCATTTGTTCTAAATGTGTTTTCTCTCCTTATCTTAATTGGGTCATTGTTCTTTCCTTCTCCCTAAAAGGGAGAGGCAGGGGCCTCTTCCCCTGTCACATTTGAAAATGTGACACAGAACAAGTGATGATGACTTGCTACAAAGACTCTCTACAAGCGACGATGCAGGATGACCTATCATGATGACCTGCGATGATGGACAATAACACGTGATGACATGTAGTGACATAAGATGATGACTCATAGATATGGATGAGAACTCATGATGACACAAAATGGGATACAGAACCAAAACATGACAGTAGGTGACAACTTCCAATGACATGCAAAGTTAACTTGCAACAATGAGTGACAGCATTTGCCAACATGCAATGCCAACTCACAGACACGAATGGCAACACATCATGACACTCAGTGACACATGATGACTTGTTACATGTGATAACAGGTGATGGTGACTTTACAATGGATGACAGTATGTCATGACACATGGTGACGCACAATGACAACTCAGAAAGATGGATAGCAACACATGATGACACATGAAGACAGACAGAATCACAGAATTGTAGGGGTTGGAAGGGACCTCCAGAGATCATCGAGTCCAACCCCCCTGCCAAAGCAGGCTCCCTACACCAGATCACACAGGTAGGCATCCAGGCGAGTCTTGAATATCTCCAGAGAAGGAGACTCCACAACCTCCCTGGGCAGCCCGTTCCAGTGCTCCGTCACCCTCACCGTAAAGAAGTTCTTGCGCACATTGGTGCGGAACTTCCTGTGCTCCAGCTTCTGGCCGTTTCCCCTTGTCCTGTCTCCGCACACTGCTGAAAACAGTCTGGCCTCATCACTTTGCCCCCCACACCTTAGATATTTATAGACCTGGATCAGGTCTCCTCTCAGTCTTCTCAAGGCTAAACAGACCCAGTTCTCTTAGCCTTTCTTCACAGGGGAGATGCTCCAGGCCCTTCACCATCTTTGTGGCTCTCCGCTGGACTCTTTCCAAGAGATCCCTGTCTTTTTTGTACTGGGGAGCCCAGAACTGGACACAGTACTCCAGATGAGGCCTTACCAGAGCAGAGGAGAGGGGGAGGATCACCTCCCTCGACCTGCTGGCCACGCTCTTTTTAATGCACCCCAGAATGCCATTGGCCTTTTTGGCCACAAGGGCACACTGCTGGCTCATGGCCAACCTGTCGTCCACCAGGACACCCAGGTCCCTCTCCGCAGAGCTCCTCTCCAGCATCTCATCCCCTGTACCGGTGCATCTGATTGTTCCTCCCCAGATGCAAGACTCTACACTTGCTTTTGTTAAACCTCATCTGGTTTCTTTCTGCCCAGCTCTCCAGCCTGTCCAGGTCTCGCTGAATGGCAGCACAGCCTTCAGGCGTGTCAGCCAATCCTCCCAACTTCGTATCATCAGCAAACTTGCTGAGGGTGGCCACTATCCCCTCATCAAGGTCATTGATGAAGATGTTGAACAAGACCGGACCCAGCACCGACCCCTGGGGAACACCGCTGGTTACAGGTCTCCAACCAGACTCTGCACCGCCAACAACAACCCTCTGCGCTCTGCCAGTCAGCCAGTTCTCAACCCACCTCACTGTCCACTCATCTATCCCGCACTTCCTCAGCTTTGTTATAAGGATGTCATGGGAGACAGTGTCAAACGCCTTGCTGAAATCAAGGTAGACTACATCCACTGCTCTCCCCCCATCCACCCAGCCAGAGACAACATCATAGAAGGCTACCAGGTTGGTCAAGCACGACCTCCCCCTGGTGAACCCATGCTGACTACTCCTGATAACCTTCTTTTCTTCCAGTTGTCTGGTGATGGCATCCAGCACAATCTGTTCCATTACCTTTCCAGGGACAGAGGTGAGGCTGACTGGCCTGTAATTACCTGGATCTTCCTTCTTGCCCTTTTTGAAGACCGGAGTGACATTGGCTATCCTCCAGTCTTCAGGCACCTCCCCCATTCTCCAAGACCTCTCAAAGATGACAGAGAGCGGTTCAGCAATCACCTCTGCCAGCTCCCTCAGCACCCGTGGATGCATCCCATCGGGTCCCATGGATTTATGAACATTGGTGTTGCCTAGGCGCTCTCAAACTGCCTCTTCCCTGACTAAAGGGAAGTCTTCCATTCCCCAGACCTTCTCACTAACTGCCAGGGTCTGGGATTCCCGAGGGGGAACTTTTTCACTGAAGACAGAAGACGACTACACATGACAGTCCATGACAACACTTCATGATTATGGAGGACAACATGTGACCACATGTGATGGTATGTTACAGCAACTCACAGTGATGGTTGATGACATGCAGTGATACGTGATGAACCACAGTGATGACTCACGATGATGGGCAATGGCCCATCATAACATTTGACATCAACTCGTGATGAAGGAGAAGTTGGTGACACCTGACAACATGTAATGATGATTTGCAGTGATGGGTAACAGCAAATCATGACACATGATGACTCACAAAATGACTTGTGAAGATGGACAGAGACACGTGACATCAATACAGTGTTGAATGATGACAAGTCAACTCACAGTGTCAGATGACAATGCATCATGACACATAATTACAAGTGACAATGACTCCCAGTTGATACATAACACATCATGCCACACAATAACATGCAGTGACAACTGATAATTGATAGGTGATGACAAGTCATGACACACAATGACGTGACATCAAATCACAATGATGGGTTGTAACATCTTTTTACATGTCTTGATGCATGATGATGACATGTTGCGATATGCAACAGCACGCTTTCAGGTTGGCTGAATCAATGGGCTGAGGCTGGTTGGATGAGTTTTGACAAGACCGAGTGCTCAAGTTTTATGGACAGTGGCTGAGGGAAGTGCAATAGTTTAGTGTGGAGAAGAGGAGGCTCAGGGGGCACCCTCTTGCTTTCTAAACTACCTGAAGGGTGATTGTGGCAAGGTGTTCGGCCTCTTCTCCCAGTTCTGGGCCCCTCACTGCAAGAAAGACATTGAGGCCCTGGAGCGTGTTCAAAGAAGGGCAACAAAACTGGTGAGGGGTCTGGAGCACAGGCCTTATGAGGAGTGGCTGAGGGAGCTGGGATTGTTCAGTCTGGAGAAGAGGAGGCTCAGGGGAGACCTTATTGCTCTCTATAACTACCTGAAGGGAGGTTGTAGCGAGCTGGGGGTCGGCCTCTTCTCTCGTGTAACTGGTGATAGGACTAGGGGGAATGGTTTCAAGCTGCGCCAGGGAAGATTCAGGCTGGATATTAGGAAATACTACTTCTCTGAAAGAGTGGTCAGGCACTGGAATGGGCTGCCCAGGGAGGTGGTGGAGTCACCGACCCTGGAGGTGTTCAAGGAACGTTTGGATTTTGTGTTGAGGGATATAGTTTAGCGAGAACCATGGGTGATAGGTGGATGGTTGGACTGGATGATCTTATAGGTCTTTTCCAACCTTAGTGATTCTGTGATTCTGTAACTAGTGATAGGAGGGAGAGGGAATGGCCATGGATTGCATCAGGGGAAGTCCAGTTTGGATATTAGGAAAAATTTCTTGTTTGAGTGAGTGGTAATGGTACAGGGTGCCAAGAGAGGTGGTAAAGTCACCGTCTCTGAGGTGTTCAGCAAAAGTGCTGATGTGACACTGAGGGACATGGTTTCATTGGCATGGTAAGGATGGGTTGATAGTAGGACTTGGTGATCTTAGTGGGCTTTCCCAACAAACTGACAAACTCCATCCAGGCCTGTGTCTGTTCTTTCATGCTTGATGACGCATAGTGGAGCGGTTGCACTATTTATGAGAACTAGCTTCTAACTCCTCATTTTCCCTCCTCTTTCAGAATGTATTATTCCCAGATTATTCCTCAGAACATTTTTGCTTTGTTTTTCATATCAGTGAAGTATTACGCCAGAGGCAGTGCTGCAGCCTTAATGGCAATGTTACAGTGAGGGTTTGTAATGCAGAAGTGCCATTGCTTCTGCTTAAAGTTTACCAAACCCAGAGAAAGTATGAGGAGGTAAGTTAGTTTCATCAATTTAAAAGAGAGGTACTCACACGTGCTCTATTACAGAGGGTTGTTGGCAGGTATAGTGTCTGCTAAGTTCTCAATCCTGGCAGCGAATGGTTAGAGTTTCCGTACAAACCGCTAGTACTGTTGCTATGCATATATACCATCAGGAGACAAGAAGGCATTATGTAACATGATAAGCAAGAAAGCATGGAGACTTGGTTACAGCTGCAGAGCAGTTTCTCACAAGCAGGTTTCTTATAGCCTGATGCAGAAGCAAGAGGCAGTTTACATGTGTTCCGAAGCTCACACAATCCCTTTCTCATGGGCTAGCCCAGCCTGCTCAGGCTGTGATCTGTGTTTTTTCCAAACATATGGAAGATTTACTTAGCCTTGAGTGGGACCAAAGAGAGAACATTTAGAAGAATCTGGTCAGCAAAGTACTGAACAGGACTAAGATGGAGTTTTTGTTTGCTTGTTAGTTATGTTTTGTTTTACTTGTCAAGGGCAGTGTCATAAGAGGATGTGTTTACCCCTTGTGCAGTACAGATACTGGCCACTTTACATGTGCTACAAAACTATTGCCTTCTGGAAAGCTTTTATTTGAGTGGAGGAAACAGTTTTGGTCACGAGTACAACTGGATTATCAGGACGAAGCAAAAAGATGTGACCGTGATCACTTCAAAGTTTACAAGAACATCCCCTGCAGAAAGATGCGTAGAGCTTTAAATTGCAAAGAGAGTGTAAACCTTGACCCAATTTTTGCCCCATGGAAAATATGAAAGGGCAGGGTAGCAGTCTTTCCTGTACACAAACCCCAAATTACCCTGAGGGCGGTTCCTTCTGTGTGGCAGCAGAGTCTGTAGTTATACTTCAGTGAACATCCTAGCTGGCCCTTGTGCAGCAGAGAGGTTAATCATTCTCATGCTTCCAAACAAGACCTAATTGAGAAAACAGGATAGGAAGTTCTTAGAAAAAGAACTTGCTTGCTCAATGGTGCAAAGCAGAAATGTGACATCACTGCCATTGGCAGGGCTCAGTGAGGAAGTGGCTCAGCTGCAGGGAGATGTTGCCCTCAAGAGCAGGGCAGCTGGAGAGACATACTCTCTTGCTGAGACATACTCATGGATGAGAGAAGTTAAAGGAATGCAAGGGTTGTAGACAGAGGGTTGTGGTGAATGGCACTATGTGCAGGCGGTGTTCCCCAGTCTTGGGACTGATGTTTTTCAGCACCTTCATCAATGACATTGATGATGGGTTCGTAGAATCATAGAATGGCCTGGGTTGAAAAGGACCCAAATGATCATCTAGTTTCAACCCCCCTGTTTTGTGGAGGGTCACCAACCTCTAGACCAGGCTGCCCAGAGCCACATCCAGCCTGGCCTTGAATGCCTCCAGGGATGGGGCATCCACAACTTCCTTGGGCAACCTATTCCAGTGTGTCACCGCCCTCTGAATGATTCCTTTGATTGCATCCTCAGCAAGTTTGTTGATGGCACCAAGCTGAGTGATGCGTTTGACATGTTAGAATGAACATCATAGATTCAAAGAATCATAGAATTGCTCAGTTGGAAAAGACCTTAAAGATCATCAAGTCCAACAGCAATTTAACCATACTACCCTAATTTTAACAACCCACCACTAAATCATGTCCCTGAGCACCACATCCAAATGGTCTTTATATTCATTCAGGGATGGTGACTCAACCACCTCCCTGGGGTGCCCATTCCAGTGCTTAGCCACCCTTTCTGTAAAGAAGTTTTTCCTGATATCCAACTTGAACCTCCTCTGGCACAACTTGAAGCCATTTCCCCTCGTCCTGCCATCTGTCATCTGTTGGTGTCATGAGAAGACACCAACCCCGCTCTCACTGCAGTCACCTTTCAGGTATTTGAAGAGAGCAATAAGGTTTCCCCTCAGCCTCCTCTTCCCCAAACGAAACAGCCCCAGTTCTTTAGTCGCTCCTCGGTGTGCTATCCAGAGAGACCTCAACAAACTTGAAAGTTAGGCCCATGTGAATCAGGTTCAACATAACGACCAACAGTGGACCATCACGATGCTAGAAGAACACTTGATGACATCAAAGATCACCAAATAAGTCAATGTCTGTTGGGCAATCATTGGCAGTGGATATGATAATGAATTTGGGAATGTAATGAATATGTAACAAATGTGAAAATATAACCTGTTCACAAATGATCAACTGGTGGATCATTCTTGTACAGTTATCCCGATGCTACCCCAATGCTGCCAATAAAGAATACCTTGCTTCGAATGAATTGTTGACCCAGGTGAGACAATCTCTGCTCAGCTGCAGAAGCCATTGAGAACAAGACTTCCTTGGCACACCTGGAGAGTTCTCTGGAGAGAATCTTTGCCTCAATTGGATCACTGTGGGAACAGACAAGGACCATCTGAGGAAAAAAAAAAAAAAAAAAAAAAAAAAGTATTATTTCCTTTTAAGTTTTGGGGAGCAGTACATTGGGGAGCCACCCATAAGTCAGTGAAGATCACAGAGTTGGCTGGATTTGGAAGAACAAATTGCAAGCAGGAGTCCTGCTGGGTCTGGGAAACCACTCATGAGTAGACAGAGATTGCAAGGTTGGTGTATAAGCACCCGGGTTTACATTTGGGCAATATCTGATTATTGGTTCATGTTCTACTGGGTGTGTCTGGGTTTTGAAACTAAGGTGCTGAAACGTGGCTTTGTTTAAGCATGTTTTTGTTTAATGCCTAAGAAAACTGGGAACATAAATATATTAACAGCACCAGTTCTTATAACAGAGTGTCCTAATTGTGTGACTAAATGATGGTGTTTATGGAAGTTGCAGAACTGTACTGTTTTGACTTGTGGTTTTAGGAAGTATTGGGACAAACTGTTCTGATGGTGTGTCGAAGTTTATTTGATGATGTATGGAATTCTGATTTTAATGGTATATAGAAGTGTAATTGATGGTAATATATGGGATCATGACTAATGGTATGGAGTTTTAAAGGTATACAAATCTATAACTAATAGTTCATGAAAGTATGATTAGGTGGAATTTGCGGTATCTTGAAAATAGTGATTCTTGCAACAGTTTGCTGTTGTGTTGAGAACTGTGTATGTTAATGTGAACAGCATTAAATGGATGGCAACTATATAGGTTGGTTTGCTTGAGAATAGGGATTAGTAGATTAGTTTAAGAACCAATATATTAGTTTAGCAAAAGGAATCCAGAAGTGATATTTGTAAAACTTTCCATTTCAGCTCTAGTGGGTGAACAGTCTTACTTTTCCTCAGTAATTTTGCATTGGGGACATAAGAGAATACTTTTCCTCAATTACTTTGCCTCGCTAGAAGCACCAGTCACAATAAAATACTTCTATCCTTTGCCTCAAAATGATCAAGGACATTTTTCTCAGATTCCACAGACACTGCTGTTAAAAAGTGGTTCACTATGGGCTAATAAGCAGTGGAAATCTTCCAAACTGGGGAAAAGTGGATGGAAGTGTGTCAAAGGCTTCAGTGTTGCAGCTGATGGAGAAAAAAGGGGAAGAAGTAGTTGGGCACTCACCCACCCTAGATACCACACAGCATGCCCAAAGGGACAGCAGCACATATCTATGAGTCCATGAAAAGAATGAATATGTATGCCAGTGTGCTGCATATGCATGTCTTAACTGTTCAAATTTAGAAGCTGAACTCTGAGAGGGTGTGTTTGCCTGTCAGGTCACCCTGTAGGAATGGAATGTTGTTTCTGCATTAGGTATTGAAAAAGGGAATTGATCTGAAGTAGAGCACAGTGTATTTGTATTTTGTAACTTGTCCTTAGAAATAGCTGATGTGTAAAAGTAGAAATACCATCTATGTTAGTAACATATTTTAGAAATATAGTTGCTGAATTGTGTGATTAATTCTTGCTTGCAAAACTGCAATAGTTTTCAAATGTTCCAAAGAGTATAGGTATAGTATTATGGGCTAGAAAGCATATTGTAGGTCTATTCTGTTTGAATAAGAGACCCTCAGCAAAAGAAAAACAGACTTAACAAACATCAAAGAAGCCAGGGCTTCTACATAAGGCTGGATTGCCTTGCTCTGTGGGTAGGTTGGGGTGCAACAGGCAGACATCAAGATACTCCCCTCTATCCTCCTTCCAAGTTTATCTCTATGCAAGGACGAGCAGATGTCCAGAAACAATGACCGAGTGTTGAATGAGAAAGTGTGAGAAGTTAACTAATTAGCAATATATGCTTAGCTGGCAAAAAATGATGTTTAGCCAGTATCTGTATGTTTGGTGAGGGTCGGGAAGATTGTGAACCTAAAGTACTCAGCCAATGAGGAACCAGGGGAGAAAGAGATAAACATCGAGTAATAAGACATAAAAGATGTAAAGCTGTTTTCTGCACGCTCTCCTGCTTGCAGGAGGTCCCCCATTGCAATTGCAAATAAAATCTGCTTTATCACAGATATCATCCTGAGAAATTATTTGGATGTTTCCAACAACCCAGTGTGCATCATGAGTAATAAAGGAATGCTGCTTTCTAACACCACACTGGGGTTAGAGTTTTCTTTCTGCATTTAAGAAAACAAGAGAAAAAAAGAAGGGCAGAGGAGGGAACACACTGACACACTGGTTTCATTGTGGAAGAAATCTAGTCAGAGCAATGCTACTAGCCTGAGTTGCAGCTGGCTTTTACCCCCACGCTCTGCCACTTTCTAACACCACATTGGTGGTGCATGTACACACCAAGTGATTCTTGGGTAGCTACCTCGAATCCCAGTAGTGCTGGATCTGGCTGCAAGTTTCCTGGAATACGCAAAGGCATTCTTTTTAATTGCTTCCAGTAAAGCGTGACAAAAGTATCACCTACGGAGAGCAAGGGTAAGAGGATCCCTGAGTAGGTACCCACACACGAGCACAGAGACATCCCGAGTGTGTGGAGCCTTGTGTTTCCTGGAAGAAACGTGGTGAAGGGATGCTTGAGAACAGTCCCCCAAGAGAAATGGGTTTTGAGTCCCTGTTAAAGGGGTTCTTGAGAGATTCAAGAGCCTCTGGGCTCCATGTTTCTCAGAAGTAACATGGTGATGGGATGCTTGAGAGATTCATGATGCCCATGAGAAACTGAAGTGCTTGTTAATTGTAGCACTTTTGTAGCTGCAGCAGCGTTTGTGTGTTGCAGTGTGTATTTAAAAGCATCAAGTGTATTAAAAGTGTATGTAGGTCGTTGTGATGGGTTGCAGTTTGCACCGGGCCACAACAGATGAGTACTGGAACAAGAAACACCCCTACCCCCACCCACTCCTGCCCCCAACAACGCCCCCCCTTCCGCAACCCCTGCCACGACTGGCAAGGCGCTCAGAGAGAGGAAGAACCACAGGAGAGACATTGCAAACCCGTGCTGTAAAACGGTGTGTCACCTGGGAGGTGGGGAGGAATACATTGGAAGGAAGAATGTCCTTGTCTACAGAGATCTAGGAAACCCGATATCCTACAGTTAGCAGTTGGATGCCTCCGGGGCTGGAGATGATAGTGAAATAGAACATTTGGTAGACACTACTGTTTTTTGTATTTACCAGGGGCACCAAAGCCCTTAATTGGTTGAGACTGGTTGGAGGAACTAGAGGGAAAAATAAAATTTTAAAATGGGGACTTTAATAGGCAAGAGAGGTGCCTGGAAGATCAAAGAGAGCTGAGCCAGCTTGTAATGATGGAAGTTTGGAAGAAAAAAAAAAAAAAAAAAAAAAGAGAGAGAGAGAAGCTTGGGAAAGGCATAGGCCAAGGAAGGCACAGGAGAGAACAGAGAGGAAAATGAGAAAGCAAAGGAAAGAAAGGAGAAGGATAGAATCAAGAAATTACTGGCGTTGACCATAGTGCAGAGAACAGAAAGGATGATGATGGGAGCAAAGAAAAGGATATTGAGGTATAACAGAAATGCTGGAACCAAGAAGACAGAAGGTAAGGCCAGAGAGCTCAGTACTGTGGGAATCAAATACTGTTTCTGCGTTAGAATTAGATAATTATTTCTTTTTATTTTTTAATTCATGGTCTCCACTGCCATGGTTCTTTTTGGGAGTCTTTCTACTAAGGGGAGGAGGTCTCTGATAGCCTGCATCACTTATCCTCTAGATGAACCTTTCCCAGGAATGCACACTCTATGGGTGTATATATGTATATTTTGTCATACACATTGCAGGAATGTCCTGCAAGAGATAGATTGATCGACACCCCACCCCACCCCCACCCATTGCTTTGTTTAACAAAGACTTTGAAGAAAATCACCATATCAATACGACTGAAACATCTTGGAAAAAACAGGATGGCTACTGACTGACGCCAGATAACACACAAATTAATAAATGTAAACCTTTGATAAGATTGTGAACCTGGAGTACCCAGCCAATGGCGAAACAGGGGAGGGGGATAGGCAAAGGGGGAAACAAGGTACAAAAGCTGTCATTGTGTCCTTAGGGGTGCTCCAGCCTGTGGGATGCCCGCCATTGCAATCACGAATAAAATCTGCTTTTATCAGAGATATTGTCCTGACAAAAATTATTTGGGTATTTACAACAGTGCTAAAACCTGATCGGTGTAGACTACATTAGAGGTTTGGGTATTGGTTGCCCAGAAAAAAAAAAGCAGCAGTAGAGATCTAGAAAATCAGAGCCAGATCACTCAAAGACCATGGATACAACAGCAATAAATAGAGAATGAAGGGGACCAGGGGGTGAGACCTCAGCCAAGGCCCTGGTTACAGTAAGGCTGGGAAATTAAGATGTAAAATTTCTTGCAGATTCAGGTGCAATGTATTCAGTTATAAATACATGTAAGGGACAGTTAAGTGATCAAACAACATCACTAATTGGAGCCATGGGGAAAGCTGAGGTGCATCCATTCTTGCAACCATTACAATTGGAAAATTTCTATATGTGCCTGACTGGCCGGTGCCAATTAATGGGGAGAGATATCTTAAACAAACTGCAGGCCCAAATGGCATTTGGAAAAGGACGAGTCCAAATGTATATTCCAGAAAATACAGCTGATGGAGGCTCAAGTTCTTATGTTGCGGAGATCATTCCCTCCTGTTCAGACAGTAGCAGAGGGCTTGGAAAATGCCATAATACTGTGGGTCGAAGCATCGGAGACATCTGGATGAGAGAGACAAGCTGAACCAGCAATGCTAACTATCCAGCTGAAGCTGGGAGCAGCACTGGCAAGACAAAATGTTCTTTCGAGCTATAGAGACTGGAGCCTTTGATAGAGAATTTGAGTTTGCTAAACCCCTGCATGAAGTCTTAAAAGGTAAAATGGAAAACCTAGTATAAAGGAATGCCGTTTCTAACGCCACACTGGGAATAGAGAGTTTTCTATCTGGATTTCAGATGACAGGAGAAAGAAAGAAGGACAGACGAGGGAGCACACTGACACAATGGCTTTCCTGTGGAGGAAGCCTGGTCACAGCAGCGCTGCTGGTCTCACTGCAGCTGGGTTTTACCCGCAGGCTGTGCCCTGCAGATAGGCTGAGGAAAAGCTCTACATTTTCCATTGCCATTTCTCTTGTTCCCTAAGGCTACAGTTTAACTTCTGCCTTTCACTTGTGATCAACCCAACCTGCAGGAGAGAGTAAATGGCCACAGCATGTTCATCTCAGGTAGGGACTGGGGGAAACTGGCAGGAGGGGGCAAGGGATGTGAATTCAGGGACAGTGAAATGCCTCCAGACAGCTTTTGTGTGCTAGGGACAGAGAAGCAGCTGGACTGGAGTTTGTGTCCTTTGCGAGCTGCTTCCCTGGGCCTTGGCTGTTTGCAGCAAGGAGCCTCTTTGCTTGCAGGAGCCCGTGAGCTTTGCAGAGGTGGCCGTGTATTTCAGCAGGGAGGAGTGGGCGCTGCTGGACCCTGCACAGCGAGCTCTGTATTGGGACGTGATGCTGAAGATGTACGAGTCCGTGATCTCTCTGGGTGAGAGCTTTGCTGCCTTTTCTCCTCATTAGGGCATCTTTGGCTGTGCAGAAAGACACTCTGCCAGATGAATGTACAATAAATGCAGTGCAGTTATTTACTAACACAACAACAACAAAAAAAACTCGGATAGGCATGTGTTTCAGAAGGGATCAGGCACTCAGCACTCTGGTAAAAGCCCCAGAGTCACTGCTGGCAAGCAGGCATCAGCCTGCAGGGGGAGGATGAGCTCCCCGCAAACAGCCCTTGCGCTGCTGCACTGCATGGTGCCACCAGTTGCAGCGCTCGGATGATGCACAGGTTCCTCATTTAGCATGATGTGATTTACCATTCCATTCCCATAAACGTATTTGAAGTCTTTGGCATTGCGCCAAAGTTTGGAAAAAAAAGAAACAAAACGTCCTGAAAGGAATGTTAAAGAAAATGATCCTCCATAATTTTCAGAGATGTAGAAGGCGTGCAGGGCGCCAGAGGAAGACAGCATGTGTTGGGCCAGTGTCGTTTAGGCCCTAATTATGTGGTTTCACAGTGGGGTGGGGCACTGAGTGGGGTTGTTGGACAAGCAGCTGTGCCGGAATGATGGAAGCGCTCTCATCTCCACTCTTTCTATCTCTTAAGCTCCACTTCTAGTCCCTGAACCTGTGGTGATCTTCCTGAATGAAGGAGGGAAGATCCCTGGATCCCAGATGTGTGCAGGGCAGAGGAGATTACAGGAGAGCTCAGCCCAGACGAGGTGGGGGGGAAAGGAGGAGGAGGTTGGGGCTGGCAAAAGCCACCTCTGGCTGGCGCTGTGTGCTGTTTCTGGATTTCCTTTGTCATCCAGCAGGAGATGGCATCACAAATATACAGGTGGATTTGCAGAAAAAATTTGGTGTGGCCAAAAGGCAGAGCGGCTGTGTCTCAGTGGGAAAAATAAGAAGGGATGTCCAAGGAGGCCTGGGGCAAAGAGAGCGCTTTGAGAAGCCACTCTCTCTTGCGAAACCATCTGGGAGAGAGAACGAGAAACCCCCTGGGCTTCAGCGCAAGTCATTAGCTGCATGAAGACCCAAGGAGCAAGGAAGTGTGCCAGAAGAGAAGGCAGAGCCCCTACAACCGTCCTCGGTGTCCAAAGAGATTTAAAAGTAGTTCTGACCAAATTGTCCACCAGTGCATCCACACAGGAGAGGGATCCTACAAGTGCCCTGAGTGTGGGAAGGGCTTTAGAAGCAGTTCCAGTCTCAGCTCCCACATGTGCATCCATGCAGGAGACTGATCGTAGCAGTGCCCTGAGTTTGTGCGAA
Source organism: Chrysolophus pictus (assembly GCA_037305975.1). Taxonomy (NCBI): domain Eukaryota; kingdom Metazoa; phylum Chordata; class Aves; order Galliformes; family Phasianidae; genus Chrysolophus; species Chrysolophus pictus. The sequence continues at coordinate 3,473,851 of CM074604.1, forward strand.
CGCTCTGAAGGAAAAAAAAAAAAAAAAAGTAACCTACCAGTTGGTGTGTTCAGCGTTGCCCTTAGCCTGAGAATAGCAGGGAGTGTGTCATACCCACCACACCCCTTCCTACTTGGCCCAGTCTTAGAATCATAGAATCATAGAATTCTTAGAGTTGGAAGGGACTTCTGAAGGTCATCTATCCCAACTCCCCTGCAGTGCACAAGGTCACCACAGCTCCATCAGGTTGTCCAGGGCCTGATCCAGCCTCACTAGGAAAATCTCCAGGGACAGGGCATCAACCACATCAGTGGCCCATCTGTGCCTGTGCCTCGCCACCCTCACTGTAAAATACTTCTTCCTTATATCTAAAATAAATCTACCCTCCTTGAGCTTGAAGCCATTTCCCTTTGTCCTTGTCACAGACTCTGCTAAAGATTCTGTCCCCTTCTTTCCTGTAGCTCCCCTTTAGATACTGACAGGCTGCTCTCAGGTTACCTTGCAGCCTTCTCTTCTCCAGGCTGCACAGCCCTATCTCTCTGCCCGTCCTCGTAAGAGAGATGTTCCATTCTGTGGATCAGTTTTGTGGCCCTTCTTTGTATGTGCTGCAACAGCTCCATGTCTCCCCTGTACTGAGGACTCCACATCTGGACACAGTACTCCAGGTGAATTCTCACCAGCGCACTGTAGAGGAGCAGCATCACCTCTCTTACCATGCTGGCTAAGCTTCTTCTGAAGCAACGCAGAGTACGGCTGGCTTTCTGGGCTGTGAGGGCACATTGCTGGCTCACGTCCAGCTTCCCACCCATGGTCGTGTCAACCACACCTCACAGCGTGGGCTGCCAAAAAAAAGCGGAAAGCACAAATGGCATTGGAGATGTAACAGCCAAGGTAACAGCCATGTACCATCCTGTGGTTTTACCTGCGTGACCATGGAGAGGGTATGAGGAAGTGGGATGGCAAAGCCCACCTCAGCCCTACAGGCACGGATACATGAGGTGCAAGGGAAAACAACCACAAGAGAGGGTCTGTCCAGGAAAATGGCAGCTCCAGTTTTCAGCAAGCAGTTCTCCAGACAGAGAGATGGTCTGATCTAATTCTGTCCAGCCTGTACCGAGGATGTGGAAAATGCCATAATACCATGGGTCGAAGCATCAGAGACACCTGGATGAGAGAGACAAGCTGAATCAGCAATGCTAACTATCCAGCTGAAGTTGGGAGCAGCACCGGCAAGACAGAATGTTCTGTGCAGCTACAGAGACTGCAACCCTTGATTTTTGTTTGCTAATCCGCCACATGAAGTCTTAAAAGGAGAAATGGAAAACCTGGTGAGGATTCTGAAATCTGGAAGTCTTTCAGAGTCCCCAAGTTAGAAAGCCCCTCTGTAAAAGCTGCAGCTGCAACAATATTGCCTATGCAGGAGGCCGGAAAATTGACTTGGGAAATAAAATAACTTTGGATTGAATAAATCAAAAGGGAAGTTATTGGTTATCTCCAAATAGCATCATGAAGTAGCAAGCGTCCTGGTGGAACAAGATCACATGAAATTAAAGATATGGAAATGTTTGTGGATGGTAGCAGTTTTGTGTGAGATGGCTTAAGAAGGCCGGGTAGGCTGTAACAATCAGAGATGAACTAACAGAGGCTGGAACTCCAGCACTACCACCTCAGCAGAGAAAGCAAAAGCCATAGCCTTGTTAAGAGCACAGGACTTAGCAAAAGGGAAAAGGGCCAATATTTGGACAGACTTAAAATTTGCATTTGGGGTTGTGCACGTGCATGGTGCTATCAGGAAAGACCAGAGGCTGTTAACATCCCAGGAAACACCTGTAAAACATGGAGAAACAATAGTAGAACTGCTAGAAAAGATGCAAAAAGCTATACAACTCGGCAAAGCCCACCAACCAAATTACAAGGATATCAATATGGACAACAACCGTGCAGATAGAGCAACCGAAAATGCAGCAGAAGGAATTTTCCTCCAACCAATACCCCTGAGATATCAAGAATTGGTTAATGAACTTTCAAAGGACCAGACAGAAGATGCGGGATGGTAGGCAACTGGAAACAGACAAGTTATAGTTCCCTGACCAGTAACGAGGAAAACAGGAGAGGATAATCATCCAACTACACACTGGGACCAGATGCCATCATCAATAATCGAAAGACACAAATTTAATTGTGCAAACAGGAGAAATTGTGAAAAGCATGGTGAGCAAGTGTGAAGTAGGCCGGAAATATACGGCTCAGAATGCAAGAAGACCACCTCCTGGAGTTACAAGGAGAGGAGACAGCTCAGGACACCACCGGCAGGCAGACTTTTTTGAGCCCCCATGACCAGCCTGCTACAGGTACTTATTGGTGTTGTTTGATCCTTCTTCAAGATGGCCGGAGGCTTATCCCGGTTGCACCAGAGAAGAAAGGGAAGTGTAAAGTTTATGCTATAAGGAATGATATCTAGATTTGGAATTCCAATAGGGATATCATCAAATAGAGGTTCACGTTTTGTAGCTGAAGTTTATGCTATAAGGAATGATATCTAGATTTGGAATTCCAGTAGGGATATCATCAAATAGAGGTTCACGTTTTGTAGCTGAAATTGTTCAAAGCATAGGAAAAATCATTGAAATAGCATGAGATTGACATTCTCTGTATAGGCTGCACTCCAGTGAAAAGAAGGTAAAAATGAATCAAACTTAAACAAAGAAACAAACACACAAAAAAACCAATCAAATTTATAAAATCTGTTAAGAAACAGACTTGAGATGGCCTGAGGCCATACCTCTCGCCTTATCATATATTATAGTAAAACCGTGTGCTTAAGAGAATATTAGTCCTTATGAAAGGATGCATGGAAAACCATTTTAGGTATTGGCAAGTAGTATTGATGTAAACTAATTAGGCGTACTAAACCTAAGAGAATGTGTCATCTCTCTAGGGGAAGCTCTATCTTCTATCCAGTTTGGTAGTTCAGGCAGCACCAACACCTCTGGAAGTCGCAGTACTTCCATTCCAACGTGACGAGTAGGTGTATCTACGGACCTGGAGCTCCAAACCACCACAGGAGAAGTGGAAAGGACCATATCAAATACTAATGACAATGCACACTGCTATCAAGGTGACAGGAGTAGACTCTTGAATTCATTACAAAAGAACAAAAAGCGCCTAGCCCACAGTGGCAAGTAGAACAGACTGCATTGTTGAAACTGAAATTTTCACATAAACGAATGCAACTTATAAAAGGGGAAACGAGAAATGATATTATGAACCTAAATGTAGTTATTGAGATATCATTACCTATAGAGTATACAGTGATTTTTTACCTTATATTAACTGCATTGTTGTGGGAAAAAAGAACAACCTCATTTGCAGTGCTTAAGGGATATATATTTTGTTTGTCTAAAACGATAATAATAATTTTAGTAATACTTGCGTATATTTATCAGTTGAATGTATGGAAACAACATAAGCACATGAAATTGATGAAAAAGGTGTTGGATATGCTCAGAATTGCCGTAATATGAAGGAAGTCCATACACATTATGGGGATTACTACTCCCAAAGCAGAGTTGGAGTATTTGTTAACACACCTGTAGAGTACCTTGCAGATAAGTATTTAGAATAACAAACATGGATTGTAGGGACCCTGCCTATGAGTGATCCCATTTGTCTGACAGACATAAGGAACGGTCAATTAGGGAAGGCTCCAATAGGAAAATACCAGTAGGAAAATAAGTGATTGTAACAGATAAGTTAACTGGGGTAATGCAGGCGCAAATACCCTCAAAAGACAAGAGAGAAGTGCTCAGCCCACCAACAGAAAGACCTAGCAGATTTCACTCCTTTGTCAGGTGGTTAAATCCCTCTTTAGGAGTTGCAGAATTGGAAAAGGCTATAGGAGACATCTCCTTAACTGCCAGGTAAGTGACAGAACAGAAACAGACGTATATAAGATATGGCACCAACCTGAGGCACTGCATAAAGCAAGCCAGGATGATGTAAGCTGAAACCAAAATGACCTCCTGGCTTCCCAAATTGGATTGGTTAAAGAAGTTATTTGTGGGGATAGTGCATGTAATCGCTGTGTGTGTTCTTGTTTGTCGCGTGATTCAATGTTGGAAATGTGTCTCTAAATATGAAAGGTCAAAGGTGATGAGGTTTAGGATGTAAACCTCATAATCCTCAAAAAGAAAAGGAGAGATTGAGGTAAGTTGGACTGCTTAGCAATAGTGATGGTTCGTAGATTATTATAAGAACCAATATAGAGGATCACCTCTCTTATCCTGCTGGCCACGCTTCTTCTTTTGCAACGCAGAGTACGGCTGGCTTTCTGGGCTGTGAGGGCACATTGCTGGCTCACGTCCAGCTTCCCACCCATAGTCGTGTCAACCACACCTCACAGCTTGGGGTTTCATGACTGCTAAAAAAAAGTGGAAAGCACAAATGGTGTTGGAAATGTGCAGCATGTCACCTGTCCAACGCTTCTATATAACAGCCATGTAGCATCCTGTGGTTTTACCTGCGTGAGCACGGAGAGGGTATGAGGATGTCGGATGGCAAAACCCACCTCAGCCCTACAGGCACGGGTACGTGTGGTGCAAGGGAGAACAATCACAAGAGAGGGTCTTTCCAGGAAAACGGCAGCTCCACTTTCCAGTGAGCCTGATGGGCTGATCTTATCTCTGAGGTTGTCAGTGAGCTTTCTGGTTTTTACACACAAAAGATGAGTTATGAATCCACAAATCAGAACTCGAGGGGCCCTGCTGAAGAGTAAAAGATGGTTCACAGAAACAGAGGGTAAAAGATAAAAAAGATTTACAGAAGCAAATGTGCAGAGGCTTCTAAAAGGATGAGGATTGCAATAAGCTGGGATTAGAAGAATGTGGGGGTGGAGGACAAAGATAAAAGTTTTGAGAGCTACTTGAGGACACTTGGAAAGTAAGTGATAAAATGTCCACAAGGCAAGTTAGAATTAGAACTGGATCGGGGGCTACCCCTCCCACAGGGTCAAGAGGTTACAGTGAGGAAGACTACAAGCCTTCACGAAGAAGATGATAAGCCTTCATCCCATGACCACCAGGAGGAGACCCGCACTGCTTACTGTGCGCGTGCAAGAGGGAGGGACCATATTCTGATGGGTTCTCGGAAATGTAAAGAATACATATACAAATTCTGAGAAAATCATTGATTATGTGTTAGTCCAGCCTATAACTGTTTGCCCTACAGTGTGCCCTACAGTATGCCCTACAGTGTGCAAGTTAGGAGAAGCTATCCCCCCTGTACCAGGGTATATGCGCATTGCAAATAAACATGCCTGCTCTATATACTTATTCAGGCTATGGGGTTTGATTTTCGCACACCTCGCCTTGCCTCGCCATAGGGATGAATGGCAGCTTCCCCTTCCTCCCAGTAGTGCCTCAGCAGCTGTCAGCGCTCCTGGAGCCCTGCTGTGTGCAGCTGTCTGTCTGTCTGTCTGTCAGTGCTCCTGGAGCCCTGCTGTGTGCAGCTGTCTGTCTGTCTGTCAGTGCTCCTGGAGCCCTGCTGTGTGCAGCTGTCTGTCTGTCTGTCAGTGCTCCTGGAGCCCTGCTGTGTGCAGTTGTCTGTCTGTCTGTCAGTGCTCCTGGAGCCCTGCTGTGTGCAGCTGTCTGTCTGTCTGTCTGTCAGTGCTCCTGGAGCCCTGCTGTGTGTAGCTGCCTGTGTGACGGGAGCACTGAGCAGCACTCTGAATGTCTGCAGCTGTGTTTCCTTCAGACAGACACACAGCCATAACCTTGCCTTCTGCCTTGCTTCCTCCTTGTCTGTGCTATTTCCTAGAATCCTGCATGTTTCCTTCGGTTTTATTCTTCTATGCTTTCCTGTGCCCCCTCATAGTTCACCACCCCATTGCGGCACTGCACCATAGATTCGTTGCCCCATAGTGCCACCCCATAGCAGCACTGCCTTATTGTGCTGCCCTATAGCGTCACTGCTCAGTAGATTCCCTGTAGCAACCCTGCCATGTAGCATTCCTTCCCCATACTGCTGTCCTATAGCGTCACAGCCCATTAGTGTCCCTGCCCCATAGCTTTGCTCCATAGTGTCACTGCCCCGTAATGCTCCCCTGTAGCGTCACTGCCACAGAGCGATTCCCCAGTGTCCTTGTCCCCATCACATTGCTGCCCCATGGTGTCACTTTCCCATTGTGCATTGCCCCAAAACATCACTACCACAAAGGGTCACTGCCCCATAGCGCCAACCCAAAGTGTCGCTGCCTTGTGGTGTCACTGCCCCACAGCAGTCTCCCTCACCATCACTTCCCCATTGTGCTGTCCCATAGCACCACTTCCCCACAGCACCAAAACATCTCTGCCGCATAGAGTCGCCCCATAGAATCTCCCCATAGCATCACTGCCCCCCCACCAGTGCCGCCCCAATGCATCACCGCGCTGAAGCGTCACTGCCCTATAGTGCTGTTTTATAGCGCTGTCCCATAGAGTCACAGCCCCATAGCTTCTCGGCTCCATAGAGCTGCCCCAGTGTCACTACCACATTGTGTTCCTCTCTACTCTATAGCACTGCCCCATATCTTCACTGCTGCATAGCATCCCTGCCACATACCACCCAGTCGATGCCCCAAGGAGTCACTGCCCCATACCTTTGCTGCCCCAAAGAAAAGAAGAATGAAAAGAATAGAAATGAAAAGAAAAAGAAAGGAAAAAGAAGAGAAAGGAAAATAAAATAAAATAAAAGCAAAGAGGAGAAAGAAGAAGAAATAAAAGAAAAGAAAAAATATCAACAGAAAAAGATGTGAAGAAAATAGAAGAAAAAAAAAGAAAAAAGAAAAAAGAAAATTTAAAAAAGAAAAGGAAAAAAGAAAATAAATGAAAACTTAAGAAAAAAAGAAATTAAAAAAAGTCAAGATCAGAAAAATAAAAGAAAAAGAAGAAGAGCAAAAATATAAGTACAGAAATAAAAGGAAAAAAAGAAGAAGCTAGAAGAGGTAAAGGAAAGGAACTGAAAAGGTAAGAATAAAGGTAAAAAGAAAAGAAAATTAACGAGAAGGAAAGAAAAAAAAAGAAAAAGAAGGGAAATGAAAAGAATAAAGATAAATAGAAAAGTAAATAAATGAAAATAAGAAAGAAGAAAAGCAAAGAAAAGAATTGAAAAGAAAACAGAACAAAATAAAAGAAAAAGAAAGGAGTACTGAAGAGAGGAGAAAAGGAAAAAGGAAAAGTAAAGAAAAGAAAAAAAGAAAACAAAACTATGGAGAAGGAATGAATAGAAAAGAGAAAGAAAAAAGACAGAAGAAAAAGGAAGGAAAACAAATGAAAAGAAAGAAAAAAGTAGGAAAGTAAAAGAAATTAAAAGAAAAAAGAAAAGGAAAAAAGAGAAGAATAGAAAACAAGAAAACAGAAACAAGAAGAAAGGAAACAAAACTAAACTAAAAGAAAAAAAGAGAAAGGAAATGAAAAAAAAAATTAAACATTAATAGTAAAGAAAATAAATGAAAAAGAAAAAAGTGAAGAAAATAATGCACAAGAAAACAAAGCAAAGAAAATTAGAGAAAAGAAAAAGAAAAACAAGAAAACGAGAAAAGAAAAAAGAAAAAGAAAAAAATAGAAAAGAGAAGAATAGAGGAGATAAAAAAGAAGAATTAAAAGAAATGAAAAGAAAGAATTGAAAGGAAAATAAGAAAAGAAAGAGGAAACAGGTAAAGAAAAGAAAGAGGAAACAGGTAAAGAAATAAGAAAAGTCTAATGGGCACAGATTGATCTTCCACACCTACGTCGCTACATCATGCTTAGTATATATATTTATATATATGTATTGTATAAAACAATGATTGCGGTTGGACTTGATGATCCTTGAGGTCCCTTCCAACCTGAGTAATTCTATGATTAAAATGCATTGCACACACGTCTGTCATAGAATCGTAGAGTCACCAAGGCTGGAAAACACACAACATCACCCAGTCTAACCATCCACTACTCACGAGTAGTTCTCACTAAATCGTGTCCCTGAACACAAAACCCAAATGTTCCTTGAACACCTCCAGGGTCGGTGACTCCACCACCTCCCAGGGCAGCCCACTCCAGTGCCTGACCACTCTTTCAGAAAAGCAGTGTTTCTAACGTCCAGCCAAAATCTTCCCCTGGCACTGCTTGAAGCCGTTCCCTCTAGTTCAATCACCAGTTACATGAGAGAAGAGGCTGAAGCCAAGCTCACAACTACCTCCCTTCAGGTAGTTATAGAGAGCAATAAGGTCTTCCTGAGCCTCCTCCTCTCCAGACCGAACAATCCCAGCTCCCTCAGCCGCTCCTCGTAAGGTCTGCGCTCCAGACCCCTCACCAGCTTTGGCACCCTTCTTTGAACCCGCTCCAGGGCCTCACTGTCTTTCTTGGAGTGAGGGGCCCCAAACTGGACCCAGTACTCGAGGTACGGCCTAAACAGAGCTGAGTACAGGGGGACAACGATTTCCCTGCTCTTGCTGGCCACGCTATTTCTAATGCAGGCCCAGATGCTATTGGCCCTCTGGGCACACTGCTGGTGAAAGACGGCTGAGAAATACCACTCTTCACCCAAGTATACGACACTTCACCTTAGAAATAACTTTGCTCCAGAGCATATATCATTTTCGCACAGACATACCACATAAAACATTAAAATATTGTATTTTCAACCACAAATACCACTTTCCTCAAAAAATATATAATTTTCTTCAAGAACCAAAAAAATCCACGCCTGAATATGTTATTTTCTGAACAATATATCATGCTTTCTCAATGAAAAACAAGTTTTGTCCCAAATAAATGATATTTTCTCCAAGAAAAACCAGTTTACTCCCAAATATATGATATCTTCTCCCAGAAATACCACTTTAAACCCCAAAGTATTGCATTTTCTCACAGAAATACCATACACCTACCAGATATGTCACATTTACTACTGAATATACAATATTTTCAATCAAAGATATGATATTTCCTACAAGAAAAAAGTAAGTTTTCTCTCAAAAATATGACATTTTCTCCCCAAAATATGCCACTTTTCCCCCAGAAAAAAACAGAACAAAACAAACAAAAAAAACAGTTGTCTCCCAAATATATGACATCTTCTCCCAGAAATGCCAGTTTACACACAGAACTATGGCATTTTCTCCCAAGTCGATGACGTGTTCTGTCAGAAATCCCAGATTTCTCCCTAATATAGGGCATGTTCACCCAGAAATTCCAGTTTTCTCCCAAATACGTAACTTGTCTCTGAGAAATACCACATTCCTACCAAATAAATGGCATTTTCACCCTGGAATATGACATTTGCTCCCAAATATAGGACATTTTCTCCTAGAAATGCCAGTTTTCTCCCAAGCATATTGCATTTTCTCCCAGAAAGACGACTTTACACCCCAAAAGATGCCATTTTCTCTCAAATGTATGACATTTTCTTCCTGAAAAACCAGTTTACACCCAAACATATGTTGTTTCCTCCCGAAAATATGACATTTTCTCCAAGAAAAAAGTATTCTCCCAAATAGATGACATATTCTCCCAGAAATGCCACTTCACATCCCAAAATACGACATTTTCTCCCAAATAGATGACATTTTCACCCAGAAATACCATGTTTCCTTTATATATATATCATTTTCTCCCAGGAATACCACTTTACACCCCGGAGTATGACATTTTCTCCAAAATATATGACATCCTCTCCCAGAGATACCAGTCTACACCCCAAAATACGGCATTTGCTCCCAGATTTGTGGCATTTTCACCCAGAAATACCAGTTTTCTCCCAAATGTGTGACGCTTTCTCCCAGAAATACCACTTCACAGTCCTCAGTGTGACACTTTCTCCTAAAAATACAACCATTTCTCCAGGAAATACCAGATTTCTCCCTGATATATGACATTTTCTCCCAGAACTACTGCATTACGTTCCTAAATACGACATCGGCTTCAAAACATAGGATGTTTCCTCCCAGAAACACCAGTTGACACCCCAAAGTATGGAGTTTTCGACCAGAAAGAGCAGACTTCTACCAAATATATCACGTTCTCTCCCCAAAACATTATTTTTTCTTCCAAATATTTCCAAACATTTTCTCCCAGAAATGACAGATTTGTCCCTAGTATATGACAATTTCTCCCAGTAATATCTGTTTTCTCTCACATGCCTGGCCTTTTCTCCCATAAATTCCGGTCTTATCCTAAAAGTGTCGCCTTTTCTCCCAGAAATGCCAGTTATTGTAAAAATAGATGGCATTTTCTCCCTGAAATACCAGTTTTCTCCCAATGATATGATATTTTCTCTCGGAGATACCGCTTGACTCCCAAACACATGACATTTTCCCTCTCCAAAATGTTACAATTTCTCCCAGAAATACCACTTTACACCCCAGAATATGACATTTTTTTCTGAAATATATTACAAATTCTTCCAGAAATACCACTTTTCTCCAAAACATATGACATTGTCTCCCAAATAGATGACATCTTCTCCCAGAAATACCACCTTACACCCCAAAGTATGACATTTTCTCCCAGAAGTACCAGACTTCAACCAAATATATCACATTTTTTCCCAAAAATATTACGTTTTATTCCAAATACATGACAATATCTCCCAGAAAAAAAACAGTTTTCTGCCAATGATATTACATTTTCTCACAAATATAAGACATTTTCTCCCAGAAAAAAAAACAGTTTTCTCCCAAATATATAATATCTTCTCCCAGAAATACCACTTTACACCCCAAAGTATGGCATTTTCTCCCAAACAGATGTCATTTTCAGCCAGAAATACCAGTTTTCTTGCGAACATGTGACGTTTTCGTCCAAGAACACTATTTTAGTCCCCTAAATATGATCTCTTCCATTAAAAAACAATGACATTTTCTTCCATATATACCAGGTTTCTCCTCACTATGTGACAGATTATCTTGGAAATACCCATTTTTTTCTTAAAAATATGGCATTTTCTCCTAGAAATACCAACTTTCTTGCATATAGGTGATCTTTTCCACCCAAAATAAGACATTTACTCCAAGAAATACAGTTTTCCCAGAGATATTTGAATGTTTCCTGCCAAAATAAGACCTTTTCCCAGTAATATCTAGTTCTCTCAGAAGTACCTCACATTTTCTACCAAAAATACTACTGTACTATCCTGAATATGACACTTACTCCCATATATATGGTATTTTATCACAGAAATACCGGTTTCTGCCCCTAAAATAGGACAACTTCTCTCCAAAACAAGACTTTTTCTCCCAGAAATACCACTACTCTTAGAAATACGTCCCATTTCTTCCCAAATATACAACATTTCATACCCCAATATTGCGTTTACAACAAGACTTTTGGCATTTTGTCACAGATATACCATTTTTCTCCCAAATAGGCTACATTTTCTCCCAGATAGACCAGTTTTCTCCCAAAGATGGGATGTATTCCCCTGGATATACCCACTTATTTTTAAAATATGGCATTTTTTCCCTAAATACAAGCTTTCACACAGATGTCATTTTCCAACCAAGTATGCTATTATCTCCCGCAAATAGGAGTTTTTTGAGAAATACCTTCCATTTTCTCTCAAAAATACTACTTTACACTCCTCAGTAGGACACTTTCTCCCATATACACCCTAGTTTCTCCCCAAAGGACCAGTTGTCACACCAAAAATACAACAGCTGCTCTCGAATACAAGACATTCATTCCCAGAATTTCCCAGTTTTCTCCCACGTATATGTCACCAGCTTTCTCACAGATATGCGACCTTTTCCCTCCCAAATGGACATTTTGTCCCAGAAGCAGCTGTTTTCTTAGAAACACTTCACATTTCCTCCCAAATATATTTCATTACGCCCCTAAATATGACACTTACTTCCGTAAATATGGCTTTTTGTCGCAGATATATCATTTTTCTCATAAGCATGTGGCATTTTCTCTCAGAAATACTGCATTTCAATTGTAAATATGATATCTTTTTCAAGAATGATATGTTCTCTCCCGGAAATAGCAGGTTTTTTATAAATACTTTTAGTTCTCTCTAGGTATACTGGTTTACAATACCAAATTTTCATACTCAACCAAAAATGTGACATTTTCTCACTGATATACCATTTTTTTCTGAAATATATGTCATTTTCTCACAGAAATATCTTTTTTTCCCTAGATATGGCGTTTTCTTTCAGAAATTGTCTGTTTCTCAAATATGTGATCTCTTCCATTCAAAATAAAGTGTTTTTATATATTAAAGTGTATATTATATATATATTCAAAAGAAAAGTGTTATTTCCCAGAAAAAAAATCATATATTTGAGAGAAAACTGATATTTCTGGGGAAAATATCTTTTTGGGGGAGATTGCTGGTATTTCTGATGTGAAATGTCACTTTTTGTGGAGTGAATACTTTTTTCTTGGTGAAAAGCTCCAATTTTTTTAATAAGACTGGTATTTCTGGATGATAATGTGATATTACTGATTAATTTGATATTTTTGATTGTAAGGTAGTATTCCTCAGAAACGTGCACAAAAACGAATTCTCAGTCTAAATAAAGATAAATGCACTTTGTATGCAGCACAGTGTGGAGGATTCTGCCTGTACACAAGGCGACTATATACCAGTTTCCAGCAACTGAGAAATCTGAGTAGCGGCACATCACGAATGCCGCTTTCGACCCATGAGAGCGAAGTAGTGCAACACTGTTGCAGAGAACGTGCAAATTCAGCCTACTGCATTTCTTCCTTTTCTCTGCAGTACAGAAAGGATCGCTCTCAATGTTCTTTAACATTCTCCCTGAGAGCACATCTGTCTCTCCACAAATTTCCAATTGCCTTATTAGAAAGGGTTTTCCCTTCGATTCTCTTTGTCGTTACAGAATGCAGAAGTGTATCAATGGAGAACCACACAAAAATGAATTGTTGCCAGAAATAAAGGCATAGACTCAATATTCAGGAACAAGCATAGTGCATTCTGCATGTACACAAGGCGAAGTCAAAACTGCTCTTTTTCAATGTGTGGAGAAGAGCCCGCTCCTCGGAGAAAAGCATCCAGCTGAAGTTGCCCGTTCTCGGCACTCGAGAGAAATGAGACCGCTGCTGAAGGCTGAAAGTGGCATTCGGGGAGAACCACGATTTACCGGCCATCAACTGCAAACTCTTTGTAGCGGTTCACCATGAATGATGCTTTCTGCCGATAAGAGTGAAATAGTGCAATTCTGTAGCCGGGAAAGTGAGACATCAACCTCCTGCTTTCCTCCGAGGGAGGGAGTATTTTTCACAGCCCAGTAAGGAGCGATATTGATTGAAAGTATTATTGTGCTTGTTAGTGGCACCCCAGTGCCCCCAGTTCTCCTCAGAGCCGTGCAAAGCCATCATGTGCCCCCAGTGAGTTTCAAATCCCACGGTGCCCCCAGTCCCTCACAACCCCTCCGTGCTCCACATTTTCCTCCAGGCTCACCCAGTGCCCACATTTTTTCTGCAGTACTTCAGTCCCAGAGCCAGCCAGTGCACAACAAAGTAGCAAAAGAAGAAGAAAACAGGTATTTCTAAAAACACGATCATATTATTTGGAGAAAATACGATATATTTCAGAGACAACTGGTAATTCTTGGAAAAAATGTCAGATTTTTAATGTCCAATTTTAGAAGGGAAAACGGTAATTCCGGGAGAAAATACCATATTTTCAGAAGAATTTAGAATTGGAAAGTACTATTCTTGTGAGCAAACATCAAGGAAATGGTAGAAAGCAGGTATTTCTGGGAAAAAATGTCATATATTTTAAAGAATGCTGGTATGTCTGGGAGAAAATATATTTTTAGTGGAAACTATAATACTACAGATCGGAAACTGGTATCTCTGAGAGAAAATGTGGCATATTTGGAAACTGTCATAGTGATGATAGCAAAGTAGTATTTTTGAGAGGAAATTTAAAGAATTTCTAAGAAAGCTGCTTTACCTGGGAGATTATATCGTCCCCTTTATGCTTGAATTTCTGGCATAAAATATGATATACTGGGCAAAAAGCTGGAATTTCTAGGAGAAAACATCATATTTCTGTGAGAAAAGGTCATGTACTTGGGAGAACAGTGGTATTTTTGGGGGAAAATGAAATACACAAGAGAGAAAACAGGTACTTCAATGAGAATATATCATTTTTGGCTGAAAATGTCATACTGAACAATTTAAAGTAGTATTTTTTGGATAAAAATGTAAGTTATTATAAAGAAAAATGCTATTTCTGGGAGATTATAACATATTTTGTTGGAAAATGTCACATATTTGTGAGAATGCTAGCATTTCTGGAAAGAATACCATATATTTTTGAAAAAACAGGGAGTAATGAGAGGGAACATGATAGTTTCTGGGAGAAAAAAATCATATTGTGGGAATTAGAAAAAGTCATGTCCTTGTGATAAAACTGGCATTTCTGAGAGAAAATGTCATCTATTAGGCAGAAAAATGGAATTTCTGAGGTACAATGCCATATTCTTGATGGTAAGTACCATATCGAAGAGTGTGAAGTAGTACTTGTGGTAGAAAATGTTATCTATTTGGGAGAATGGTGGTATTTCCAGGAGAAAATGACATTTGAATGGAGAAAGCTGGTATTTCGGGAGAAAAGGTCTTCTTCTGGGAGAAAATGTTATATATTTGGGAGAAAGCTGGTATTTCTAAGAGAAAATATCCTATTTTTAGAGGAAATTATCATATGAAGGATTGAAAAGTGGTATTTCTGGTAGAAAATGTCATATGTTTGGGAAAATGGTGGTATTTCCGGGAGAAAATATCATATGCTTGGGAGAAAGTTGGTCTTTCTGGGAGAAAATATCCTATTTTTGTTTGAAAAGTCGCATTCGGTCTGGTAATCATCTTGTGGATGAAGCATGAAGTACATCTAAGAAACTGTATTTCTGAGAGAAAATGTCATCTATTTGGGAGAAAGCTGGTGTTTCTAGGAGAAAGTATCATATATTAGGAGGAAACTCTCCTATTAAAGATTAAAAAGTGGTATTTCTGATAGAAAATGTCATATGTTTGGGAGAATGGTGGTATTTCTGGGAGAAAATATGCTTGGGAGAAAGCTGGTATTTCTGGGACAAAATATCATATTTTTGGAGGAAACTCCACTATGAAGGAATGAAAAGTGGTATTTTTGGTAGAAAATGTAATGTTTGGGAGAATGGTGGTATTTCTAGGAGAAAATAACATATGCTTGGGAGAAAGCTGGTCTTCCTGGGAGTATTTTGTGGATGAAGCATTAAGTATATCTTAGAAACTCTGTATTTCTGGTAGAAAATGTCATTTATTTGGGGAGAAAACTTTGGGGTTTTTCAGGGAGAAAATATCCTTCTTTGTGGAGGAAATGTCCTATTTTGTTGATGCAAAAGTAGTACTTGTGGGAGAAAATATCATGTATGTGGGGGAAGGGTGGTATCTCTGGGGGGAAATACCATATGTCTGGAAGAAAGTGTCACATTTAGGATTGAAAGATGAAAGTACTGGAGGAAAATGTCATCAATTGGGATGAAAAGCAGTATTTCTGAGATGATGTCATTTGATTGGAGAAAGCTGGTATTTCTTCAGAGATAATGTCTTATTTTTAAAAGGAAATGCTGTAGCTTGAGGGAAAAGCTGGCATTTCTGAGAGAAAATGTCATATTTGGGGGAGAAAATGTCATACTGAGAACTGTGGTGTCGTATATTCTAAGAAAAGTAGTACTCCCAGGAGATAGTCTCATCTTCTGGGGGAGGCGGGGAGAGGTCATCTATTTGTAAGAAAGCTGGTATTTCTGGGAGAAAGCGTCCTCTGTTGAAGACACAACTGGTATTTCTGGCAGAAAATGTTAGACATTTGGGAGAAAAATGGCATTTCTGTGATAAAAAGCCCTACTGTTAGGAGCGTGAAGTAGTACAATTGGGAGAAAATGTGACGTATTTCTTAGAAAGTTGGTATTCCTGGGAGAAAAGATCATGTTTGCGGGGGAAAATGTCATCTATTTTAGAGAATGCTGGTATGTCTGGAAGGAAAAATATTTTTGGAGGAAACTTTCATATGAAGGATAGAAAAGTGGTATTTCTGGTAGAAAATGTCCTCTATTTTGGGAGAAGGCTGGTATGTCTGGGCAAAAACATGATATTTCTGGAGGAAAATGTGGTATGTCGGGGTGAAAAGTGGTATTTCTTGCAGAAAATGAAATATACAGAGAGAAAAGTGGTACTTCGGGGAGAATATATCCTATATTTGGCTGAAAATGTCATGTTGAACAGCTGAAAGTAGTAGTTTTTGGAGAAAATGTCAGTTCTTCTGAAGAAAAGTGCTATTTCTGGGAGACTCTACCATCTTTGGTTGGAAAAGGTCCCACGTTGGAGAGAATGCTAGCATTTCTGGGAGAGAAGAGCATCTAGTTTTCAAAACGCAGGGAGTAGTGAGAGGAAAGGTCCTAGTGTTTGGGGTGAAAACAACATCTAGAGGGGATGAGCATGGTTTTTCTGGCAGAAAAAGTCCCGTGTTTCGGGGAGCAAAGTGGTATTTCTGGGAGAAAATGTCATCTCTTAGGCAGAAAGCTGGTCTTTCTGTGGCCCAATGCCATATTCTTGACGGAAAGTATCATTGTGTGCAGTGAGAAGTAGTACTTGTGGGATGAAATGCCATCTCTTTGGGAGAATGGTGGTATTTTGTTGAGATAATGTCATATTTTTGGAAGAAAGCTGGTTTTCCTGTCAGAAAATGTGATAGTTTTGGCTGAAAATGACATATTTAGTATTGTAGTGTTGGTTTTTATGGAGAAAAAGGAAACTGATATTTCTGGGAGAAAATAAGTATTTGGAAGAAATGTTCTTGTATCTTTGATAAAGCTGGCATTTCTGGGAGAAAATGTCATCTCTTTTGGAGAATGCTTGTATTTCTGGGAGAAAATATCGTATTTTTGGAACAAATGGTCATATTTCGCAGTGAGAAGTGATCTTTCTGGAAGAAAATATCCTGCATTTGGGAGAGCATTGCTATTTCGGGGATATGACGTCATTTTTTTGGCACTAGTGACACGAGGGAAGAGGCCGAAGCCCAGCTGACTACAACCTCCCTTCAGGGAGTTAGAGAGAACAAGAAGGTGTTTCTGAGGCTCCTCTTCTCCAGACTGAACAAGCCCAGCTCCTTCAGCCGCTCCTCGTAAGGCCTGTGCTCCAGACCCCTCACCACTTTTGGCACCCTTCTTTGAACCCGCTCCAGGGCCTCAATGTCTTTCTTGCAGTCCCAAAAGTGGACACAGTACTTGAGGTGCGGCCTCACCAGAGCTGAGGACAGGGGGACAATCACTTGCCTGTTCCTGCTGGCAACACCGTTCCTGATGCAGGCCAGGATGCCATTGGCCTTCTTGGCCACCCAGGCACACTGCTGGCTCATGTTCAGTTGAGCATCAATCAACACCCCCAGGACCACTTCCTCTACGCAGTCTTCCAGCCACTCCTGCCCCAAGCCTGGAGTATTGCCTGGGATTGTTGCAGCCAAAGCGCAGGACCCAGCATATGGCTTTGTTGAACCTCATCCCATTGGCTTCAGCCCAGCTCTCCAGCCTGTCCAAATCCCTCTGTAGGGCCTCACTACCCCCAGGCAGATCCACACTTCCAGCCAGCTTGGTGTCATCCGCAAACTTGCGGAGGGTGCACTCAGTGCCCTCATCCAGGTCATCAATAAAGATCTTGAGGAGGACAGGCCCCAGCATCCACAAGTGGTAGGGAACACCACTTGTGACAGGTCGCCAGCTGCATTTAGCTCCATTCACTACCACTCTTTGGGCCCGGCCTTCCAGCCACTTCCTTATCCAGCCAAAGCGTAGCCGTCCAAGCCACGGGCTGTCAGCTTCTGCAGGAGAATGCTGTGGGAGACAGTGTCAAAGGCCTTGCTGAAGTCTAGGTGGATTACATCAACAGCCTTTCTCTCGTCTACCAGATGGCTCACCAGTTTCTAGAAGGAGATCAGGTTGGTCAAACAGGATCAGCCCGTCATGAACCCATGCTGGCTAGGCCTGATCCCCTGCATGTCCCGCACATGCCGTCTCATCTCCCTCAAGACAATTCAATCCACTCCATAACCTTTCCTGGCACCGAGGTCAGGCTAACAAGCCCATAGTTTCCTGGATCCTCCTTACAATCCTTCTTAGAGATGGCAGTCACACTGACAATCCTCCAGTCTTCTGGGACCAGTCAACAAAGTCACCAGTCAACAAAAAGCGCTGATAGATAATGGCGAGCGGTTCGGCTATCACCTGCGCCAGTTCCCTCAGCACTCTCGGGTGAATCCCATCTGGCCCCATGCACTTGTGGCAGTCCAGCTGGACTAGTAGGTCTCTGACTGCGTCCTCCCGAATGGCGGGGAATTCTGCCTGCACTCCAGTCCAGACTACCAGGTCAGAGAGCGGAGTAGCCTGAGGATAACTGGTGTGACCTTTCAAGACAGGCGTAAAGAAGGCATTCTGAACCTCTGCCTTTGCCATATCCTCAGTGCTCACATGACCAGCCTCATCTAGGAAAGAACGGAGATTCTCCTGAGTCCTCCTCATACCGCTGATGTCTTTGTAAAAGGGCTCCTTGTTCCTTTGAAGCCCAGCGGCCAGGCTGAGTTCAAGCTGGGCCTTTCGGATTTTCCCTCCACACATCCCAGCAACTTCTCTTTCGGAGTCACCCGTCCCTTCTTCCACTGGACGTAGATTCTCTTCTTCTCCCGGAGCCTCAAGAATCGCTCCCTGTTCATCCATCCCCGCTGGTCTTCTTCCCTCCCCGCCGGCTCATTGTGCTGCTCGGGGGGACAGCCCTCTCCTGCGCCTGTAAGACTTCCTTCCTGAAGAGCCACCAGCCGTCTTGGACCCTTTACTCTCTAAGAGGGAAACCCAGGGGATTCCCCGACTAGCCTTCCGAAGAATTCCAAGTCCTGCCACAAGACCCACCTCCCACACCTACTGCTGCAGCCATGGGCAGTGTGGGCTGCGCTCACACTCTGACTGCCCTCCCTGTTCTCGGTGGGCAGTAACACCCTTTTCTCGCCTCTTCTCACCTCTTCTCACCAGGCACCTTAGCTGGGCTGCTTTTAGCCTGGCAGCAAAGGCTCAAGGTTCATCTCACAGGTAAGAGGGAGCAGTGCTGACTCCAACCTGCTGCCTCAGCAGTCCTCCCACAAGCTGCCAGCTGCTGCCAGCACCAGCACTGGCATAGAGCTTTTCCTGGCTTCAAAAAAGCCCTAACAAGAGCCATGTGGTCGGCCTTTTTGCTTTAGCTCCCTTACCCAGTGCGGTCTTACTTATACAAATACAGCATTTTTTTCCAAAATATCAGAAAGACCAGGTTTCTCCCAAATACATGGCATTTTCTCCCACATAGACCAGGTTTCTCCCAAGGACGGAATGTATTCCCCCAGAAATACATGCTTATTCAAAAATACGGCCTTTTACCCCAAAATACCAGCTTTCACACAAACACATCATATTCCAAACAAGTTTGCTACTATCTCCCAGGAAAAGCAGTTTTCTGAGAAATATCTGACATTTTCTCTCCAAAATACTACTTGACACTCCTCCAGAGGACATTTTCTCCCATAATTTCCATATTATCTCCCCAAGAAATCACTTGGCACACCAAAAATATCACAGTTGCTCTCCAATACAAGACATTCTTTCCCACCCTTTCCCATTTTTCTCCCTCAACTATGTCATTTGCTCCCAGAAATACCACTTTTCCCTTGGAAATTTCACCTTCTCATCCAAGAAGAGGACACTTTCTCCCAGAAATGCCACTTTTCTCCCCAAGAGAGGAGATTTTCTCCCAATTGCTTGTCATTGTTGGGAAGAAAGACCTGTTTTCTTCCCTCAGGAGGACATTTTCTTCCCCAAAGACGACATTTGCTCCCAGAAATACCACTACTATTAGAAATCCCTCCATTTCCTCCCAAATCTACTCAATGACACGCCTCATGATGACACTTACTCCCAGGTTGGGGGCATTTTCTCCCAGAAATACCACTTTGATCCCAAAGAGATGGCCTTTTTCCTCTCAAGGAATTTTCCCTCTCAAGGAATCCCTCTCAGGTATTTTCTCACAAATACCAGGCATTTTCTCCCAGAAACACCAGCTTTCTCACAGATACATGACCTTCTCCCCCCCACAGCAGACATTTTCTCCCAGAAATACAAGGACTCGTACGAATATTTGCCATTTCCTCCCGAATATTCAACATTACTCTCCTCAAGGGGACAGTTTCTTCCAGAAACCTGGCATTTTATCACAGATACACCATTTTTATCCCCAATAGAGCTCATTTTCTCCCAGAAATAGCACTACTCTTAGAAATAATTCCCATTTTCTACCAAAAATGCTGCTTTACACTCCTCAAGATCACACTTACTCCCATCAAGATAGCATTTTGTGACAGAAATTCCAGCTTCTGCCCCCAACATAGGACATTGTCCTAATATTGGGGCGAAAACTTGTATTTCTAGAAGAAAATGTCCACTTTAGTGGAGAAAACAGGTATCGGTGGGTGGAACTTGCCTATTTTGAGGCAGAAAACTGGTCTTTGTGGGAGAAAATGTCCTGTTTTGGGGAGAATAGTGGCACTTCTGAGAGAGGCTGTCCTAATATTGGGGGGAAACTGGTATTTGTAGAAGAAAATGTCCTATTTTGGTGGAGAAAAGAGGTATTTCTGGGAGAAGCTGCCCTCCTTTGAGGCAGAGAACTGTTATTTCTGGGAGAATACTTTATATATTTTGGAGAAAACTGACATTTCTGGGAGAATCTGCCCTATTTCGAGGCAGAAAGCTGGTATTTGTGGGAGAAAATGTCCTACTTTGGGGATAAAACAGGTATTTCTGGGATAAAATGTCCTCTTTCAGGGGAGAAAGCTGGTATTTCTTGGAGAAAATGTCCTATTTCGGGGGGGAAACCTGCTATTTGTGGGTGAAAATGTCTTATTTTTGAGTTGAAATAGGGTATTGTCTGAAGAAAATATAATATTTAGGGGGAGATCCGTGGTATTTCTGGTAGAAATTGTCATATGTTTGGGCAACAATCTTGCATTTCTGGGAGAAAATGTCCTGATTTGGGGAGAAAGCTGGTATTTCTGGTAGAGAAAGTCATATGTTGGGGGTGAAAGTTGGTATTTCTGGGAGAAAATGACTTGTTTTGGGGGACAAAACAGGTATTTCTGGGAGAAAATGTCCTATTTGATGGGAGAAAACTGGTATTTCAGGGAGAAAAGTTCCCATATTTGAGTTGAAATCGGGTATTCTTTGAAGAAAATATTATATTTTGGGGGAGAAAAATGATATTTCTGGTAGAAAATGTCCAATTTGGGGGGAGAAAGCTAGTATTTCTTGGAGAAAATGTCCTATTTCAGGAGGGAAAACTGCTATTTGTGGGAGAAAATGTCCTATTTTTGAGTATAAATTGGGTATTCCTTGAATAACTGGTATATATTCCTTGTGAGAATATTTTATATATATTTCTGTGAGAAGATTTTATATATTTGGCAGAAAACTGGTATATCTGACTGAAAATGGCATATTTCTGGGGAGAAAGCTGGTATCTCTGGGAGAACCTGTCCTAATATTGGGGCGAGAACTGGTATTTCTAGAAGAAAGTGTCCAATGTAGTGGAGAAAAGAGGTATTTGTGGGTGAAACTTGCCTCTTTTGAGGCAGAAAACTGGTATTTGTGGGAGAAAATGTCCTGTTTTGGGGAGAGTACTGGTATTTGTGGGAGAGTGTGTCCTATTTTCATGGAGCAAAGTGGTATTTGTGGGAGAAAATGTCCAATTTTGGTGGAGAAAACTGGTATTTCTGGGAGAACCTGTCCTATTTTCATGGAGGAAACTGGTGTTTGTGGGAGAAAATGTCCTATTTCAGGGCAGAAAACTGGCATTTGTGGGTGAAACTACCCTATTTTGGTGGAGAAAACTGGTATTTCTGGGGAAAATGTCCCATTTTGGGGGATAAAACTGGTATTTCTGGGAGAGACTGCCCTAACATTGGGGGAAACTGGTATTTGTAGAAGAAAATGTCATATTTCGATGGAGAGAAGAGGAATTTCTGGGAGAAACTGCCCTCCTTTGAGGCATAGAACTGTTATTTCTGGGAGAATACTTTATATATTTGGAAGAAAACTGACATTTCTGGGAGAATCTGCCCTATTTCGAGGCAGAAAGCTGGTATTTGTGGGAGAAGATATCCTATTTTGGGGATAAAATAGGTATTTCTGAGATAAAATGTCCTCTTTCAGGGGAGAAACCTGGTATTTCTGGGAGAAAAGATCCCATATTTGGGAGAAAACGGGTATATCTGGCCGACAAGGACATATTTCTGGGGAGAAAGCTGGTATTTCTGGGAGAACCTGTCCTAATATTGGAGCGAGAACTGATATTTCTAGAAGAAAATGTCCAATGTAGTGGAGAAAACAGGTATTTGTGGGTGAAACTTGCCTATTTTGAAGCAGAAAACTGGTATTTGTGGGGAAAATGTCCCATTTTGGGGGATAAAACTGGTATTTCTGGGAGAGACAGTGCTAGCATTGGGTGGGAAACTGGTATTTGTAAAAGAAAATGTCCTATTTTAGTGGAGAAAAGAGGTATTTCTGGGACAAACTGCCCTCCTTTGAAGCAGAAAACTGGTATTTCTGTGAGAATATGTTATATATTTGGGAGAAAACTGGCATTTCTGGGAGAAAATGTCCAATCTGTGGGGAGAAAGCTGGTATTTGTGGGAGAAAATGTCCTATTTCATGGGAGAAATCAAGCATTTCCCGGAGAAAATGTCCTGTTTTTGAGTTGAAATAGGGTATTGTTTGAAGAAAATGTAATATTTTGGAGGAGAAAAGTGGTATTTCTGGTAGAAAATGTCCTATGTTTGGGCAACAGTCTTGCAATTCTGGGAGAAAATGTCCTGATTTGAGGAGAAAGCTGGTATTTCTGTGAGAAAAACATCCTATCTTTGGGAGAAAACTGGTATATCTGGCCGACAGTGACATACTTCTGGGGAGAAAGCTGGTATCTCTGGGAGAACCTGTCCTAATATTGGGGCGAGAACTGGTATTTCTAGAAGAAAATGTCCACTTTAGTGGAGAAAAGAGGTATTTGTGGGTTAAACTTGCCTCTTTTGAGGCAGAAAACTGGTATTTGTAGGAGAAACTTCCCTATTTTGGTGGAGAAAACTGGTTTTTCCGGGGAAAATGTCCCATTTTGGGGGATAAAACTGGTATTTCTGGGAGACTGCCCTAACATTGGGGGAAACTGGTATTTGTAGAAGAAAATGTCCTATTTTGGTGGAGAAAACTGGTATTTCTGGGAGAAACTGCCGTCCTTTGAGGCAGAGAACTGGTATTTCTGGGAGAATATTTTATATATTTGGGAGAAAACTGGCATTTCTTTGAGAAAATGTCCTATTTCAGGCAGAAAACTTGTACGTGTGGGAGAAAATGTCCTGGTTTCCTGACACTGTTGTGGGAGTGTACTACTGACCCCCTGATCAGGAGGAGGAGGTTGATGAGGCCTTCCATAAGCAACTGGAAGCAGCGTCATGATCCCAGGCGCTGGTGCTTATGGGGGACTTCAATTATCCAGATATTTGCTGGATAAGCAGTGTGGCCAGGCACGCGCGGTCCTGACAGTTCCTGCAATGTGTTGATTACAACTTTCTGATCCAGGTGGTTGAGGAACCGACAAGGGGAGGGGTGTTGCTGGACCTTATTCTCACTAACAGAGAAGGGCTTGTCAGGGAAGTAAAGGTCAGGAGTAGCTTGGGTTGTAGTGACCACGAGATGGTGGAGTTCAAGATCCTGAGTGAAAGAACTAAAGCAAAAAGTAGGATTGCTACCCTGGACTTTAGGAGAGCCAACTTTATCTCTTCTGGGACCTACTTGGAGGTGTACCGTGGGCTAGGGTGTTAGAAGGTAAGGGGGCCTGTGAGAGCTGGACGGCATTTAAACAGCTCTTCTTCCCAGCTTGGTATTGGTGCGTCCCTGTGAGCAAGAAATCGGGAAAGGGTGGCAGGAGACCTGTGTGGATGAGCAAGGAGCTCGTGCGCAAACTCAAAGGAAAGAAGAAGGCCCACGAAATGTGGAAAAAGGGTCTGACCACTCGGGAAGAATATAGAAATGTTGTCAGGGCCTGCAGGGATGCGACGAGGAAGGCTAAAGCCCACCTGGAATTGAATCTAGCAAAGGTGGTAAAGGATAATAAAAAAGGCTTTCTTAAGTATGTTAACAGTAAAAGGATGACTAGGGAGAATGTAGGTCCCCTACTAAGTGAGGGGGGTGTTCTGGTAATGGGGGATGCTGAGAAGGCGGAGATACTGAACGCCTTCTTTGCTTCTGTCTTCAGTGAAAAAGCTCCCCCTTGGGAATCCGAGACCCTGGAGGTTCATGAAAGGGTCTGAGTAATGGAAGACTTCCCTTTAGTCAGGGAAGAGGTGGTTTGAGAGCGCCTGGGCAACACCAATCTTCACAAATCCATGGGACCCGATGGGGTGCATCCACGGGTGCTGAGGGAGCTGGCAGAGGTGATTGCTGAACTGCTCTCTGTCATCTTTGAGAGGTCTTGGAGAATGGGGGAGGTGCCTGAAGACTGGAGGATAGCCAATGTCACTCCGGTCTTCAAAAAGGGCAAGAAGGAAGATCCAGGTAATTACAGGCCAGTCAGCCTCACCTCTGTCCCTGGAAAGATGATGGAGCAGCTTGTGCTGGATTCCATCTTCAGACAACTGGAAGAAAAGGAGGTTATCAGGAGTAGTCAGCATGGGCTCACCAGGGGGAGGTCGTGCTTGACCAACCTGGTAGCCTTCTATGATGTTGTCTCTGGCTGGGTGGATGGGGGGAGAGCAGTGGATGTAGTCTACCTTGATTTCAGCAAGGCGTTTGACACTGTCTCCCATGACATCCTTATAACAAAGCTGAGGAAGTGCGGGATAGATGAGTGGACAGTGAGGTGGGTTGAGAACTGGCTGACTGGCAGAGCGCAGAGGGTTGTTGTTGGCGGTGCAGAGTCTGGTTGGAGACCTGTAACCAGCGGTGTTCCCCAGGGGTCGGTGCTGGGTCCGGTCTTGTTCAACATCTTCATCAATGACCTTGATGAGGGGATAGTGGCCACCCTCAGCAAGTTTGCTGATGATACGAAGTTGGGAGGATTGGCTGACACGCCTGAAGGCTGTGCTGCCATTCAGCGAGACCTGGACAGGCTGGAGAGCTGGGCAGTAAGAAACCAGATGAGGTTTAACAAAAGCAAGTGTAGAGTCTTGCATCTGGGGAGGAACAATCAGATGCACCGGTACAGGGGATGAGATGCTGGAGAGGAGCTCTGCGGAGAGGGACCTGGGTGTCCTGGTGGATGACAGGTCAGCCATGAGCCAGCAGTGTGCCCTTGTGACCAAGAGGGCCAACGGCATTCTGGGGTGCACTAAACAGAGCGTGGCCAGCAGGTCGAGGGAGGTGATCCTCCCCCTCTACTCTGCCCTGGTAAGGCCTCATCTGGAGTACTGTGTCCAGTTCTGGGCTCCCCAGTACAAAAAAGACAGGGATCTCTTGGAAAGAGTCCAGCGGAGAGCCACAAAGATGGTGAAGGGCCTGGAGCATCTCCCCTGTGAAGAAAGGCTGAGGGAGCTGGGTCTGTTTAGCCTTGAGAAGAGAAGACTGAGAGGGGACCTGATCCAGGTCTATAAATATCTAAGGTGTGGGGGGCAGAGTGGCGAGGCCGGACTCTTTTCAGCGGTATATGGAGACAGGACGAGGGGAAATGGCAGAAAACTGGAGCATAGGAAGTTCCGCACCAATGTGCGCAAGAACTTCTTTATGGTGAGGGTGACGGAGCACTGGAACAGGCTGCCCAGGGAGGTTGTGGAGTCTCCTTCTCTGGAGATATTCAAGACCGCCTGGATGCCTACCTGTGTGACCTGGTGTAGGGAACCTGCTTTGGCAGGGGGGTTGGACTCGATGATCTCTGGAGGTCCCTTCCAACCCCTACAATTCTGTGATTCTGTGATTCTGTGATACTTGGTTGGAAAATGACATGTGTTTGTGAGAAAGCTGGCACTTTGGGGAAAAAAGGCTGTATTTTTAAGAATAAGCTGGTATTTCCTGGGGAATGTATGCCATCTTTGGGAGGAAACGGGACTTTATGGGAGAAAATGTTGTGTATTTGGGAGAAACCTGGTCTATCTGGGAGAAAAGGCCATTTAGATGGGAGTAAGTGTGATCCTGAGGAGCGTCAGGTAGTATTCTTGGGATGAAACGGGAGGTATTTCTAAGAGAAGTGGTATTTCTGGGAGAAAATGTCTTGTTTTGGGCGGAAACGTTCATCGATCTGTGTGAAAACTGTGCTTCTTGAAGAGAATGTCTTCTTTTGGCTGGAAAAGATCATCTCTATGCATGAAAGGTGGTATTTCTGTGACAAAATGCCGTATTTGTAGGAAAAAAATTGTATTTCCAGGATAATGGGCAACATAGTTAGGAAAATCGATCAATCTGGGAGAAAACATCTGTGTTTTTAGGTGGAAGAGATGATGTATAGGGGACGAGAATACTGTTCCTGGATGACAATGTGACGTCTTTGTGAGCAAAGTGGTATTTCTGAGGGAAAATGTCCCAGATTTGGGATAGAAAGAGTGTATCTGTGATCAAATGCCATATTTCTGGGAGAAAATGTCCGATGTGGGGGGGAGAAGGTCATGTATCTGTGAGAAAGCTGGTGTTTCTGGGAGAAAATGCCAGGTATTTGTGAGAAAAGAGATGCTTGAGAGGGAAAAGGCCATCTCTTTGGGATGGAAGTGGTATTTCTGGGAGAAAATGCCCCAAATCTGGGAGTAAGTGTCATCATGAGGCGTGTCATGGAGTTGATTTGGGAGGAAATGGAGGTATTTCTGAGAGAAGCGGTATTTCTGGCAGAAAATGACCTCTTTGGGGAAGACAATGTCCTCTGGAGAGAAGAAAACAGGTCTTTCTTACAGAAAACGTCATCCAATTGGGAGAAAATCTCCTCTCTTGGGGAGAAAAGTGGTATTTGTGGGAGAAAGTGTCCTCTTCTTGGTTGCAAGTGTCCCATTTGGTCTTGTCATGGAGGCTTTTTGGGAGATAGTTGAGAGAGACAAGTGGGAAAGGGTGGGAAAGAATGTCTTGTAGCAGAGAGCAACAGTGGTCTTTTTGGTGTGCAAAGTGGTGTGTTGGGGAGAAAACATGGTAAATAGGGGACAAAATGTCCTCTGGAGGAGTGTCAAGTAGTATTTTGGAGAGCAAATGTCAGGTATTTCTCAGCAAAGTGCTGTTTCAGGGAGATAGTAGCATCCTTGGTTGGAAAATGACAGGTGTTTGTGAAAAAGCTGGCATTTTGGGAAAAAGGCCGTATTTTTAAGAATAAGATGGTATATCTGGGGGAATGTATGCCATCTTTGGGAGAAAACAGGTCTTTGTGGGAGAAAATGTCGTGTGTTTGGGTGAAATCTGGTCTATCTGGGAGAAAATGCCATTTTGATTGCATTTCTGGTCAGAAATGTGTTCTTTTGAGTTGAAACATGGTTATTCTGGGAGAAAATGCAATCGACATGAGAGAAAAGTGGTACTTTAGGGAGAATCTATCCTATGTTTGGCTGAAAATGACACCTGGAACAGTTGAAGGTAGCATTTTTTGGAGAAAATGTCAGTTCTTCTGAAGAGAAGTGCTATTTCTGGGAGACTTTGCCATCTTTGGTTGGAAAAGGTCCCATGTTGGAGAGAATGCTAGTATTTTGGGAGGAGGAGCCCCAAGTTTTGAAAAAACAGGGAGTAGTGAGAGGAAAGGTCCCACTGTTTTGGCTGAAAAGTACATCTGGAGGGGATGAGCATGGTGTTTCTGGCAGAAAAAGTCCTGTATTTGTGAGAAAAGTGGTATTTCTGGGAGAAAATGTCATCTCTTAGGCAGAAAGCTGGTCTTTCTGTGGTCCAATGCCATATTCTTGATGGTAAGTATCATCGTGTGGATTGTGAAGTAGTACTCGTGGGATGAAATGCCATCGATTTGGGAGAATGGTGGTATTTTGTTGAGATAATGTCATATTTTTGGAAGAAAGCTGGTTTTCCTGTCAGAAAATTTGTTAGTTTTGGCTGAAA
The DNA here is from genome assembly GCA_037305975.1 of Chrysolophus pictus. Classification (NCBI taxonomy): domain Eukaryota; kingdom Metazoa; phylum Chordata; class Aves; order Galliformes; family Phasianidae; genus Chrysolophus; species Chrysolophus pictus. The sequence goes on from CM074604.1 coordinate 3,501,926, forward strand.
ATGACATATTTAGTATTGTAGTGTTGTATTTTTTGGAGAAAAAGGAAACTGATATTTCTGGGAGAAAATATCATGTATTTGGAAGAAATGTTCATGTATCTTTGATAAAGCTGGCATTTCTGGGAGAAAATGTCATCTCTTTTGGAGAATGCTTGTATTTCGGGGTCAAAACATCGCATTTTTGGAACAAATGGTCATATTTCGCATTGAGAAGTGATCTTTCTGGAAAAAAATATCCTGCATTTGGGAGAGCATTGCTATTTCGGGGATATGACGTCATTTTTTTGGCACTAGTGACACGAGGGAAGAGGCCGAAGCCCAGCTGACTACAACCTCCCTTCAGGGAGTTAGAGAGAACAAGAAGGTGTTTCTGAGGCTCTTCTTCTCCAGACTGAACAAGCCCAGCTCCTTCAGCCGCTCCTCGTAAGGCCTGTGCTCCAGACCCCTCACCACTTTTGGCACCCTTCTTTGAACCCGCTCCAGGGTTCATACCACTGATGTCTTTGTAAAAGGGCTCCTTGTTCCTTTGAAGCCCAGCGGCCAGGCTGAGTTCAAGCTGGGCCTTTCGGATTTTTCCTCCACACATCCCAGTAACTACCCTTTCTGAGTCACCCGTCCCTTCTTCCACTGGACGTAGATTCACTTCTTCTCCCGCAGCCTCAAGAAGCGCTCCCTGTTCATCCATCCCCGCTGGTCTTCTTCCCTCCCCGCCGGCTCATTGTGCTGCTTGGGGGGACAGTCCGCTCCTGCGCCTGTAAGACTTCCTTCCTGAAGAGCCACCAGCCGTCTTGGACCCCTTTACTCTCTCAGAGGGAAACCCAGGGGATTCCCCGACTAGCCTTCCGAATAATCCCAAGTCCCTTCAAGAACACTGACGTGTCCTGCCACAAGACCCACCTCCCACACCTACTGCTGCAGCCATGGGCAGTGTGGGCTGCGCTCACACTCTGACTGCCCTCCCTGTTATCGGTGGGCAGTAGCACCCTTTTCTCGCCTCTTCTCACCTCTTCTC